>FR990100.1:21390028-22768362 GCA_905404275.2 Hedya salicella | reverse complement strand
TTTTTAGATGTCAAATTACGCTTGCTTGAGGCTAATTCCACAAACGCAAGTCGTGCTAAATACATATTTGCTCGTTTGAATTGATATTGACATACATCATCAATTGGACAGAATATATTTATAGTTGATATCACTGCACTATTCTTGAGATCTTGTTGATCTTTCCGGTTCTTAGATTATTTAACCACTAGAGATGCCATACGAATACAATTCCCTTCTGCTAAAGTAATCACGATATCTCCGTCAGTTTATACGGTAAATTGTCAGTGTGTGGGTGTTTTTTTGTTTGTAGGTGTTTTTTTTAAAAGGGACGTTGACGGTACTCAAATACTAATAAAATTTTGATTCAAAATGGTAGTTTATATGATGCAAATCTTAAAAAAAAAACAAATTCAGTTCGATACCTTACGTATAGCTTATTTTATACGCCTTTAAAGTTATGTGGGCAAGTCTATTTTTAAAGTAAGAAAATATTAATAAACGATAATACCATTGAATAACCCATGAAATGTATGGTAACTTTTGTTAAGAAACCGTTTCGATAAACGCAAGTCTTAACATAGCTGCAGAACAAAGTTTTTAATTTCCCCATACAAAGTAGGAAGGGGTGACGTCACACCTTCCTACGGTTTAGTAAGGAGCGTTTTTTAGAAAAGACCGAAAGTGGGATTCTAACGTTGTTGTATCTCGTGGAGTTTTTATAACATTGAAGTTGTTTTTTCACCATCTTTATTATTGATAGGTCGTTCTATGACTACAGAAAAAAGTTGTCACAACATCCCTATTGTGTGCGTTTGAAGAAATATTTCCGAAGTGTGCTGTATATGTTTATATATACTCGTCCCCTGCTGAATATAATGAAAAATTTGGTTGGTTATGAAACTACATGGCTTGTTATCTTCATTAGTTAAATGCTCTTGTTCCGGTAGGGTACTTGTTGTGAAACATGTTGCCGAGAGCGTATGAGCGATTCCTTGGATATTGCACTTGTCCATGAGCAACGCTGACCACTTTCCATCAGGTGGCTCGTTTGCCCGTTTGCCTCTTATTACAAAACAAAGTCTTAGTAAAGAAAAAATACGTACTGTAAACTATGATCACATTGTACGGAGTTATTAACAGGTGCAGAAATAACAAGAGGAAATTTATGAGCAGAAAAGGTCCATTTTCGTCCCCCATTTGTTTCAATATGTCACATATCGTATCGTAGCTGAGGTGGAGTGAGCTGATAGATTGAAGCTCTAACTCAGTGGCAATCATAGTATTCATCGAACCTGGTAAGAAATAAATGCACGCATAAATGCAACATTGGTTTTTGATATTTTTAAAGCATACGTATATCTCATCGCCGGCGAAAAGCGAATAGTTATGGAGAAAGAAGAAATGAGCGATACAAGCTATCCAAATATTAATAAAATAAGTATTTGATTGCTGGCAGTGTAAACAGTGTAACTTTTTTCTTGACACTGGATAAATATTTAGCAGAAGCGTGGCGTCAGGATTATTACAAGGGCAGCTGAAGCGTATTAATTTAGTTATAATTAAGGACAAAGTTCTTGGGCAACCCGGTGGGAATCGGCTAATATGGACGCCACGCCACTGATATCTTTTGTGCATCTATATTTCTTGAGCGTGAAAATAGTTGGTCAAGTCCTTGTCAGCCATGGGACACGGCATTTAGATTTAGACCTATGATATTCCAATGTGCAATGTTTTTTCACTTATCATGTTTGAAAAATTCCTCATAATAGCTTTGCGAACCGGGGCTAAAGTGGCTGTTTTAGCCCTTAGGGTTGAAATGTTCCAGCAGCTACTCAGAATAACGACACAGCGTTAATGAACGTACACTATGAATTTTAATTAATAAATATAATTAAAACGTCTATGTTTTCGGACATTCGAATTGAATAGCAAAGTGCTTAGTATGTTTGTACCGGCTAAACGAATTTCAACTATTTTTAGTACGCTGGTAGCTGAGCATCCACTGATGGTTATAGGATACTTTTTCCTCGACTACGCTGAAGAATAAAAGAGGGTAATGATATTTTTCTCCTCTACTGACGAAGTTGCGGCGTTTTACTTAATTATACAGTGTGTTACTGGATAAAGTGCACAAACATGTAGGGATACATAAGAAGTGCACATAAGAAGGCAATGATATAAAGAAGAAAAGAAGTATATTCGAATTACGAGTAAATGTTTTGCCTTACCTTGTACAGAAATGTCTTTGTTCCTTGTAGTACGTGTCTTCAAATCCTTGATATAACATCTTCTTCTCATGTCTGTTGAAAACCACACGTATATAAGAAGTTGATGACCGATGATGGTAGTATATAAAACTAAAAAAAATTGCATTGTAATAAACAGAAATATAAGTAAAAAAGAAACGAGATTCTCAATATTCTCTTTCATCAATGAATAATAATCTCCCTTCACGTTAATAAATATATACACTTTGACAGGGGTAGGGCAGACAAGACTTCGTCGAGTCGGAGTTGATAGATGTATTTTTGTGTGAGTTCAGAACTTATTACACAGTTTATGATATAGTTATTACAACAATAATGATGTATACGAAATTGTGATGCATAACATTATGCCAAATAATCGTAATGGCATGTTATATTTGTGAAAATGATTTCACAAAATAATCTAACTAATATTTATGGTTCATGTTATTACGTCATTATTGCAATTAATGTTTTAAGACAAAATAGTTATGGCATACTTACGGTATGTGAAATTGGTTATAATTTTAAGAAATAGAGGAGAATCGAGCTGTAAAAGAAGCATATCTGGGACGGCCAATAGGGCGTCGCCCGGTTATTTGTCCTAAGTTGCATCTACATTTGTATCATTTGCCCGATCAGATTTTCGGTCCGTGGCATGATCGCGTGTCACGATCACGCGTTTGGACGTTGCGCCGATCCGATCGCTCGAAATTCATGTTGCTACGCGTATCACACACTTACATCGGACAAGTGGGGGCATTATCGCCGCGCCGACAGTGAGCGTCCAAGCAGCGCAATACGCAGTCATGCCACGCCACGGTGATCTGATACGAGAATATGATACAAGTGTGGATGCACCTTTAGGTACCGCTGGGGAGATGTGGTCGAGGCGGTTCTGTGTAAGCTTCAAGCAAATTGCGAGGAAATTGCACAGGATTGGGGCAGGTGGCATTCTCTTGTTTCGGAGGCCAAGATCATTTTTGGGTCTCTGAGTCAAGTTAAGAAATTATGACATATGACCGATAAGGCAACTGAATTAGTGGAAGTGAAATTATTGAATTCGCAGGTATCCCCCTATACTTACTTGTAAGCAGGATCTCCAATTTGTCATTCACCAAGGTGAATGTGGAATGAATATCAATTAAAGCCGCACTCCATTGAAGTTGTAATAAGGAAATCCCCAAACCTTGGTAGAACGAAGTCACACAGAAACTTGATACTAAAACTGTAATATATTCAAATTAGTTACTTAAGGGAATGCATCGAAAATTTAAGCTGTTTTTTAGTGAGATTTATGTCGAATCTAGTATATGAAACAGGCTGATTTTTAGATACCTATGTGTTTTTTAACTACGAGTATCTAGCCTATTCAGTGATTAACGCAGAAAAATGTTTCTTGAATATTTCCTCGACAGAAAAGTTATCCGAAAACGCGTCTTCATTTTCCGTTTTTTGTCTAGTTTGTACAAACGACAGATTAATAAACGGCTAAATTGTGTAAAAATGTCATTTGACACTTTATCTTTTACGTAATTAACTTAAATCTGAACAAAACATAATAAATATCTTCGATTTCATTGTACTTTTACATCTGGCGCTTACGCCAAAAAACCCCAAGCATGGAGTGTATTAGCTTTCTCTTTCTTTGATGCGAGCGAGCAATAAGTGCGTCCCTTATTACAAATTCCGCTCATTGGCCGGCTAGGCGATTGGGGCACTGTTTACGAATAGACATTACTTGACGATGCAGGCCCTTAAAAGGCCAGGTTTCAAGTATGTCTCTATAATAAAAAGGGTAATCAAATCACTTTCTATAAGTAATTGGGAATATGCATGAATTTTAATTTTTGGTTTATTAATAGCTCATTCATGTAACAAACAGTAGACAAAAAAAAATTCTAATAACTATAAATATAACCAAGATATAAGCCATCAAACATTTCATTCTATCTCTTTCTAGCAAAACGGAGAAATATGGAGTTTATATGGCAGGCGTAGACTATCACGTAACAGTACATGTCGGACCTCTCTGTCAAATCGCCGTCTAATTTGCAGTTTAAAATGCCTATATCTTGCGTTTTTCTTGGCCGATTTAAATTTTAATTTCACATTTTTAAATAGTTTTCACGGTATTTTGATATTTAGTTAAGAAAAGCGATAAAGAAAATTCATGCATGTACCCTATTGTCCAAACTATATAAATGACATAAAATAAATGCGGTTAAAGTACTAATTTATTTATGACATTGTATCGAAAGATGATGAGTCGAATGGGTTCAAATTATATTTAGTCAACTAGGTATCTTCTGCCAAAACTTGTTAATACGTAACTTATAAATATGTTCCCTTGTTTCGCAGACAGAATTTACAAAGAATTTCGTTTCGCAGAAAATGTTCCATATATTTGGTTCGTGTATTTTTATTTCCAATATTACTGTTTCAATGCCCATTTACTTGAATGAAACACACTTTACAGAAACACAATTCAATGAATTTCATATATTTTTTTATTGATATACTTATCAAACAGTAGTATTATGTTTAGTGTACCTATCCTTGTTTCACAGACAAAACAAATCGCAGAATTTCGTTTCGCAGAAAATGTTTCATGTAATATTTGGTCTTTGTATTTTTATTTCGAATATTATTATTTTTTTACTAATATGTTTCTTTGTTTCGCAGACATAAATTACAAAGAATTTCGTTTCGCAGAAAATGTGTCATATAATATTTGGTTCGTGTATTTTTATTTCCAATATTACTGTTTCAAAGCCTATTTACTTAAATTAAACATATTTTACGGAAACACAATAAAATCAATTTTACAATATATATTTTTATTAACATACTTATCAAATAGTAGAATTATGTTCAGTGTATCCTTGTTTCGTAGACTAAACATACCATAGAATTTCGTTCCGCAGAAAATGTTTCATGTAATAGTTGGCCCTTTTATTTTTATTTCAAATATTATTCATATTCAAATAATTTATTTCGGAAACGTGTCCATAGTTGTTAGTAGCAGTAATTCTAGTGTTAGTAGGTATATAATATCACAAGTAAGTACACATTAACATAAATAATGCATATCGTTCCAGTACTTCTGGATACGACCTTCGAATCTATCAACAATGGTATTCAGAATGCCGTTCAGGTTGCCTCGGATTCTGCGCATAAGGGATGCCACCCTTTTGCGCATTATGGCGGCAAAACCGTCAACGCGCGTGTCAGCAAGCATTCCTTATTACATTACTTATTGTTTCAAAGCCAAATTTACATTATGGAAATATTCAACCGGAAACCAATGATTTTTATTTAAACATTATCAAATATTAGAATGATGTTTTAATGATCCTACAAAACCGAACGACTGTCAGAAAAATAGGTTAGAACTGCGACTCCCTACAAAAAACAAAGGTTAACAAAAAAGTAGATTAGGTTAAGGTTGGATCTGCGACTCGAATTCTACAACATGAGTACTCTGCAAGATAATTATTCTATGAAATAATACTATGGGATTCATTTTATGTAAAAGGAAATTCTACACTGTAGCGGAATTGGGATATTTGAGAAACTTAGGTATGAACCTAATAAATAAAGTATTTTTCTGTTATTTTCATGTTGAACTTACGAGATATCTGCCTGTATTTAATATTATTGTAAAGAAACGTTGTAACCACCACTAAGTAGGTTACAATTTGCCACATTATATAAAAAACTAGCAAACGGTGCTTTTGTCTGTAATAATTTATCCGGCTACTCTTCATTTTGAGACCGACTTTAATCTGAAACAGATAAAAAACCAGTTGGAAGCGTTTTCACACTTTGGTTTAAAATTTTTACGACACTTTCCACCGCCAACAATGTACTTTCTCGCTCAAGTAACGTATTATACAATAAATGTTGATTCCAAGTCCATAATAAAAAAGATGTCTATTAATATATATAGTTGATCGCCCGCTATTAACACTCAAAGAATCAATTTTTGCGATTCAGCGAGGAAACGCCGCCAGCATCTTTGGTACAAAGCTTTTAGATTTAGTTTAGATATATTTTGTTTTAGTTGAATTATATTTTTACGTTAAGTTTTACTGTAATATATCGTCTCATTGTACAGTATTCATCAAGATAAAAAAAAAAAACTATTGAAATATGAATCTAATTATTTTATTGATACAAGATCTATTTCAAGTAAAGTCATACGTCACTATTGTTCTTATAAAAGCACAATTGCCAAACCTTGGTAGAATGCAGTCACCCACAAACTACGAACAATAACGTAACATCTTAAATAAAAAAAAAGATCCCGAGTCAATAAAAAAACGCATACAATAAGAAAGTAAATTAAGTGAATTGAACATTGATTTTTAAGAAACTCTTGATGTTTTGCCACCAAATCAAGATTTTCGTAAAAATCAATGTTTACACTACAGCAACATCTCTAGCTAGCATGTGGCAATGGCAACTGCAAAGTTCGCTCTGTTAGGGTGAAAATTTAGTTTCATAGTTGTTCACCAGGTGCGCTGACGGCGAAAAGCCGATTAAAAATACAAAGATCTTGTAACAAGTAGTGTTAAAATTTGAAGATAAGCTGACTGGGCTCTTTAGCTCAATTGGCAGAGCGTGCGCCCCGGAAAGGCACAAGGCACTGGTTCAAATCCGGTCGGAGTCTTGAAATTTTTTCATTATTTGGATCTTTGTATTTCAAGAATATAATATATAAGTGAATTGAATTTAAATTATTTGGGCAGTATAAATTTCATCTTGATGCGACCGCCACGCCTTCAAGACAAGAGTGTTCAATTGATTCACTGTGCAAATGCAGTCTGGCCGAAGGTACACATTTTTTTTAACTGCTCTAGGTTCAACTATTCGCTATACGATGCGCTACTAGAAATATCCCGCGGCTTGTCAATTTCCAGTAACTTTTATCTCTCATGGACTCTACTCCACTGCTATCCTTATAAAATACTAGAAGGTGCCTGCAACTTCGTTCGCGGAGTAGAAAAAGTCATAACCACTCTTTTTTTCTTCAGCGTAGTCGGGTAAAAAGTATCTTATAACCACCTGGAAATACCTACCCCCATTTAGCAGTACTTGCAGGTAAATTAAGTTCAGCAGCTTACGCTATTAGTAAAATTAGACAATTGACCAATGTTGATACTGCTCGCTTAGTATATCATAGTTATTTTCATACTATCATGTCATAGGGTATTCTGGTTTGGGGCAAAGCAGCTGACCTACAGACTATATTTGTGTTACAAAAAAGAGCGATTCGTTCTATATATAACTTGAACTCCAGTGACTCCATAAGAGAACTTTTTAAAGATATCAACATATTAACCGTAGCGTCCCAATATATTTATGAGAATATTATTTATGTTATTAAGAACCTAGAGTCTTTTACTAAGAATTCAGATATCCACAATTTTAATACTAGAAATAAAAACAAAATCGCTATTAGAAAGTTCCGCGTTCGTAAAGTAGCCAAATCATTCGTAGGCCAATGTATACATTTTTATAATAAGCTACCAGATGATGCTTTAAAATTATCGTTTCCGCTCTCAAAAAGTACTTAAAAGAGTCCCTAATGGCTTATTATAGGGTAGAGGACTATTTAACAGACAAAAATGCATGGCCCAAAACAGAAACAAAATAATTTACTTTTACCGCGACACGGTTCTTATAAGGTGGCATATCAAACGTATGTAAGTTGCTTGAAATAAAAAATCACTATTTTGCTTTTTTATATTGTATATATTGTTTTACTTTTATTAGTTTTGATATGCTTTCTTGAAGAACTACGCATTGAGTTTACATACTCAAAACATATATTTAGGATAGGCTAAGTACAAATATTGTAATAGATATAAGAGTTATTTCGAAAAAATGACTGACTGTTGAGTTTGTTTCGACTTTCTTCTCTTCAGTGGTCTCCTCTTGGGAAACGCCGTAGAGTCAGACTTGTAAAAGTGCCCGTGTGTAATTGTGAAAATGAAATGTATACTATTTCGAGGTCCCTAAATCGAAAATTTTTGTTTAGATTTTTTGTATGTTTGTAAATGTCGTTAAGGCTTCATCACGCAAAATGGGCTAAACGGATTTCAACTATTTTTGGTACACGGGTAATGAAATGAAATAATGATCTTTATTCTGTAAGTAGGCCACAAGGGCACTTTTACAAGTCTGACTCTACGGCATTTCCCAGGAGGAGGCCACTGTTGAGAAGAAATCCGAAATAAACTCAACAGTCAGTAATTTTTTCTAAATAATTCTTAACTATTACAGTATTGTCTTAAATTATACTTAAAACGTTTACAATTGTGTAATTGGTAACATGATAACTGAAAAAAGTATGTATAGTGACAGATTGTACGGGGAATTGCTAAATATAATGTCTATTGTTGAATTTTGTCTGGTGGTATACTCTTGCATACGAGGACTAAGGCCGAGTGATAAAATATATTCACATATTTCATTTTTTGATTTATTCCTAACATTAATATTGAAATCTCCTGCTATAATTATCTCTTCGTGTGCACTGATAACGATCTGAATGCATTCGACACCAAATTTAGGAACACAAATTGGTGATTTATATATGGTAATGAATTAAACACCAAATTCTTTGAACGTGAGGCATTTGCAATGCCCACTCCCGGAACTATTTACAAAAACACTTTTCGTGGATCAATTATCTTGATCAGTGGCAAAACTATTATTTATATATGCGATCGAGACCCAACCCGGGTTTGCATTCGATACACTATTGCCGTCTAATCTGCAAACTTGCTCAAAATTGTCGCTTTTGGAATCCCAAGTTTCCACAAATAAGGCGATATGAGATGATTTAATTATAAAATCAGATTCAACATCTAGTAAATGTATTCGCAATTATTGGACATTATGAAAAAATATTTGAATGTAGTCTTCTAGAGACTGCTGAAATTCGAACTGTGGTTTCAATTTATTTTCTATCAGCCTCATCATTTATTATCTACATGAACTAGACTTGTTTCTGACATCTTTGCTGATGAAACTAGATATAAATCACTAGCTAATGTAGCTCGAGAGCTACATTAGTGAGAGGCTACGTAAAGCATTGAGCGCTTTACAATCCTACTTAAATGTACAACTACATTATGAATCGTCATTCCTTCAGCTGGTACTACTGGAAATTGAGACCGATGTAGTTCTAGGTTTGATGTTCCCTTCCGTCACCCTCGCAGCCACGCCGCGCGGAATTTAACGAAAAACAAACTGTACTGAGGAACAAACTTAGTTTTGCTCTTGGAAAACTGTTGTCCCCATACATCAACATAGGTCGCGGTTAGTTTATCAACTGTAAACAAGTATGGTATCGTAATAAGGACCCATATTAAGCAAATTTCTATATTACTTTAAATATCATAGACTTCTTATAGGTTTTCCTGTAATCTATGGGCAAAGAACTATTTTCTGTATTTTTTCCAAAATTTTAGGCTTATTAGTTACGGAGATACGGGGGGGGGGGGGGTAATTTTTTGCATATTTTCTTTAATAACTTCAAAACTACTCATTAAAAAATTTCAAATATATATATATATATATATGTAACAGGACCTTTCATTTGATGTACAACACAAAACTGTTTGAAAATATATATTTTTTATATTTTCTTATTTACCCCCCAAAAGTACCCCTAACGTTTAATATTCATTTATTTATGTTACATTTCCAGCTTTGGGTAAAAACTTACGTATGTGTACCAAATTTAAACTCAATTGGTCCAGTAGTTTCTGTGCAAATTGACTGTGACAGACGGACGGACGGACACACGAGTGAGATTACAAGGGTTCTGTTTTTTCATTGAGGTACGGAACCCTAAAAAACGTACTTGTGACTTCTCTAATATTGCAGGTGACTATGGGCGACACTGATCGCTTACTTACTTATAACATAAAGAAAATTTGTTTGTCTGTAAAGTCGGTTTATGAACGATATTTTTACGTGATAACGTCATAAGAAAATATTTAGGAAAAATTGCATACTATTATGAACTCACAACCCGAACGAGTACCTCTCTATCGCTTGTTTTCCACGTTCTCGCTTGCACGCTCGGCTCGGTTGGAACGTGAGTCATGCTTTTTCGTGCGTGCATCCGGCGTTTATCGATTTATCAAAAACTACCCGCGGACTTGCAGACCAATCAATTAATTTGCTCAAGTTGTTTTTAGGTTTTGGGTTTGTTGGCTGTCCCATGAAATTATACGCTTTTGAGCGAGAAAATGTCAGCGGGGGGACAGCTGCCTAAAAACTTACACAATACCTTATGTATTTGTTGGAGTACAGAAATTAATCGTTTTATCCGCTGTGTCGCGTTCAGGACGCCAAGGCAATAAGCGGTCACTATAAGGCTAATTTCAACTACGCTCTTGTACCCAGCCAACGTTGTTGTACCAACCCGAATCCGGTGATTATTGTCCGTTAGAAAATCAAGTATTAATGATACAACTCCCAAAATACCTGAAACGTAACAATAAAATGTTAGTTTCGGGTGGAATGTCGAATATGGAACCGACTAAAAAGAAAAAAAAACTATGAAAAATATAAATACAAAGTGCAAAGTTCATAAAGGTGCAAATCTCTCTAGTTTCAAACTTACTAGTGATGCCGGTGATCAGACACTGTATAAGTAGTGTTATAGTTGAGTAACGTTATACGTACATATTTAAGTTTTTTATAATAAAATATAGATAAAATAAATAAGTAACACACTAAAAATAAATTAAATAAACTATTTATTTACAAATCTACATCTAAAACTTCATTAAATTATTAAAATGTAACATGAATTCATCAAGCGGCATTCTGTTTTAGTTGCACTCGCGCGATGCGACATTTTAGCGCTCCCGGTAACTACATCTTTTGTTATCGATAATCGCGAGTTAAAACAGCAGCGCAGATCGGCCGCCGGTCATTTGCCGAATTAGTTGAGTTAAATGCACGTCACATATACGGTTTCTAATACGTGAAAGAAATTAGGTACTCTTTAAAGTAACGTAACCGTAGTAAATAATTGTGATCGTCACTAAGCGTTCCTCAAATATTATTATTATTATTACATTAAATTTGTGAAGTGAGTGTTGTCTTCCCCATACTGGGTAAGTGGTACTTTTTATTATCGCAGAGGGCTAAAGTAGTTTATTCACGTAGAAACATACAGAATCACAATGCTTATGCTTTATTGAATAATCCATTCGTAATCATCCTTATATTAATTTTTGCACAATCGTTTTTAGAACAGTGATTTCATCATCTTTTATTTCCACGCTCATATTTTCAAAAATCAAGCATTAATTAAATTGTTAATAGTTAAATCCCTCGCAATTGTGATCTCCGTTTCTGATTGTGATCATCCACGGCATCACTGCTACTATCCAGGCACTTTCCTTTTTGCCGTCGTTCCCGTGGATGTTCGCAAATTTATACTGGACATCCCGTAATGTATTTTGATGGCGCGTTCCAGGGTCCAACGCTCGGGATACCGAATACGGATGGTATCCAATACAACCACCTTTATTCTCCACACCGAGGCTACCCTCTCCGCCGGGTCGGGATATCCGTTCCTGCCACCCCGTGTTTGCCTGCAGACCTTAATCGCGAGCAGGAGAGTACCTGACCGATAAAGTAAACTGAACTTGTGTGGATTAAGTGCCGACCCCTCCCTCGCTCAACTTTAACCGGGTCGTATTTTTAAAAATTAAATTATTATAATTTGCATGGAACTCTGTTGTGTACCGTACCGTGACACTCTCTATATACATAGATTCAGAATAAATAAACGTTCAATTGTTAGCCTTAGAATTCATTGTTTCCAAGGACCATTATAACAAGATGACTGACCATCTCCATACAAAATGCCGTTTCCCAATATGTACAATGCCAACTATGTATAAGATTGATTTTTTACAATTATTCAAATTTGCAAGCGTGAGACCGTCCACCATGATCTCAACACACGGGTTCCCCACATATTATCCCACCCATTCAACACCCAAAAAGCCGAATAAAAATCCTAATGCCCGAGCGCGGTGACGACAGTGGCCAAGCACTGTAGTGTGACCAGTGACGGTGAGACAGTGGCAACCACTGTGTATCAAACTTACTAGTGATGACAGGCAACCAGGCACTGTAGTGTCACCAGTGACGGTGAGACAGTGATAACCACTTTGTATCAAACTTACTAGTGATGACAGGCAACCAGGCACTGTAGTGTCACCAGTGACGGTGAGACAGTGATAACCACTTTGTATCAAACTTACTAGTGATGACAGGCGACCAGGCACTGTAGTGTCATCAGTAGCGGCGAGACAGTGACAACCACTGTGTATCAAACTTACTAGTGATGACAGTAGGCGACCAGGCACTGTAGTGACACCAGTGACGGCGAGACAGTGACAACCACCGTTTATCAAACTTACTACTAGTGATGACAGGCGACCAGGCACTGTAGTGTCACCAGTGACAGCGAGAAAGTGACAACCACTTTGTATCAAACTTACTAGTGATGACAGGCGACCAGGCACTGTAGTGACACCAGTGACGGCGAGACAGTGACAACTAGTTTTTATCAAACTTACTAGTGGTTACAGCGACCAGGAACTGCCCAAGTAGCACACTTAGGTTAAATAGCTCGTACATCATATCTATTTAGATACTTACTTAAGTTAAATTTAAAGCCATTACTAAGTTCTATATAGGTGGAAAGAACCCTTAAGCAACCAATATAGAGCTAAAAGGAGAAAAATTGCAGCCTATTTTTGGTTCTAAATTGAATCCATAAGAGATCTCACAAGTACCTTAAGTGGCAATTACAACTATGGGTGAAAGATAAGCGCTATGAACAATTCATTCACTCATTGACCAAATGAATAAACGCAAACGTCAAAGTTCCTTTGAGTAGTGCGGCAACAAGTTAGGTTTTTTAATGTGATCTGCCATTTTAATTTTGGATAACATCTGTTTGAAATGATTAAAACTTACTAGTGATGACAGCGACCAGGCACTGTAGTATCACCAGTGGGCGAGACACGGCCAGCCGCCAGCCGGTACGCGCACGCCACAGCCGCACCGGCGCCACGCATAACGCGCGTGACACACACAACGTGACGCGTGACAACAACGGCGCAAACGCTTCTGCATTAAAAGAAAAAAAAACCGGCCAAGAGTATGTCGGACCATGCTCAGTGAAGGGTTCCGTAGCCGTTCATAGGAAAGCATGCACTACAGATGAAAAACATAAGATATGAACAAGTGCAGTAGCAAAAGAGCGTATCTCCACGGCACTCGCGTTATTTTGTTGAGAAGCACCGTTTTTCGGCAATAACTCAAAAACGGTATATCTGATCATGTTGGATCATCATTTTCATTGAAAGTATTTATTAGGCTTTATCTTGTAATTTTTTTTCATATTTTTGGACATTAAGTTTAGAAAAAAGAGAAGGAGGGACACAATTTATGCTACTTTCGGAGTGAAAGTGTTTCGGAGTGAAACCTCAAAATTATTTAGAAGAACTGTCGTTTTTCAGTTTCCGTTACATGTATGAGTATGGAGTGCCCCCTCTAGAAATATTTATTTTTATTATGTAACTATCATACCTACTCAGTAGCGGCTTACACAAATTTCATCAATATACATCTTGTAGATTTTGAGCAAAATGCCTATGACATACGGACGGACGGACAGACAGACAGACGTGCCAAAACAATAAGGGTTCCCTGTTTGACATTTTGGCTACGAAACCCTAAAAAGCAAATCACCCACAACGTCAAATTTGTACCTGTTCGGAAGAGGTCGTCTTATAAGACGTAGTGATTAATTTTTACGAGCGAGCATAAGTACACAAAAATACATTCTCAGCGTCATCATGAATTTCAGCCACCTGTTAAGCATTAAGTACTTTTCACTTCGATTGTGAGAATAAAAGTACTGATGATTCAGTTTATACTTTTCATAAATCATAACACGAAGTCATGATGTTTTTTCTGGATTCTTAACTCGTTTATGGCTTCTACGTGCTATCAATAATAAGGATTACATTTCATTACTACGCTTTTAAATTTCATTATTACGGAACCAGGTTAGTCCAATTTCACAAGTTTAAAAGTTTTAAAATAATATTCTGTGAAAATACGTATACTGTTGTTGCTCACCATTATCTTCATAATTTCCTTCCTCAGTGTTTTTTGCCATAATATTCGTAGCTAGCAACAAGTTTCTAAAACAACCGAATTGGTAGTGAACTAGTGGACAATCGAAACTGGCTTAAACAAGATTTGTATTGTCGTTAAACTTCGTTCAAACTAGAACAACATGTGGAATTAAGAAAACAAGTGAACATGAGTTCAACACACAGTACCAAATTAATGTTATTCAACATGATTGATGTATAGTTAATGCTTATGTACAAGTGGTTGATGTTTATGTAGCAATTAGAGACCATCTATTTATTTTGATGAAATGTGCGTCGTGCATGCGCAATATTTTGTCACGCGACAATTATGTATCTCCTTCCATTTAATACAGTACGAGAGACATGTTAACAAGAAAGGCGCGGCCGGTTGCGCTAGCTCGGCAGGTTAATTTTGGCGTTTCAATAGAAAAAACTGCATTGCTTTGGTGTCGTTACTATATATACACGCTGGGAATGAGTAACTAGACAGACTTTAACCATCGAATATAGAGCCTAATTGGAGCATACAAAGTGGTTTAGCACTATTTTGCAAGGTTCAAATCAGTTGTTTTTATGTGATTTTTATAAGAATGTAAATAAGTATTATAAAAAAGTTTGTTCATGTTATATGTACATGCTAATTTTACAGATGTCTAAAGCTGTCAACTTTGTTTCCAGCGATACCGAAGAAAGCGATAATACATCCTGTGAGGACAGAAACGAAGTCAATAATTATAGACCTATTAAATTTTCTGCACCTTGTCCAAGATCATGGAAAGCATAATGAATAATACTTAGAGTAAATATTTGGAAAAAAAGAACATACTGTCAAACATACAACAAAGTAAAGCTGACTTACTGTATTCAAAACTTTACTATAGTGTTGCTTTTCATGATCTTACCAATACATTAGACAAATAATAAATAAATAGTAAGTACATTGGACAAATGCCATCTTATTCGATCTTGCAAAAGCGTTCGATACTGTTTCAGTCTCGTTCTAAGCTTAAATCTATAGGAGTACGCGGGACTCAGCTAAAACTACTTCATAGTTAAATTACTAACAGTACACAGAGTGTTAAAATAGGCTTAGATGTGAGCAAAGAACTACAAGTAAATAATGGAGTCCCTCAGGGAAGTATCCTGGTCCCAATCTATTTCTAGTGTATGGGTCAATCAACTTTTTTCTGTACGCCTTTGCCATAGTTATGTCTCTTGAGTCACTCTTTAAAACTACAATTTTAAACGATATAAAGGCAGCACTAACATTTTCAATTTTCAAACACGGCCCATCTCGTCAGTATGTTAATAGAATATATTATTAACAGTTTTCTAAGTAGCTCCGTCACTATTTGTCTCCTGAGTTGTAGAATTGTCTCCAGAAGCATAAAAAACCGGGTTAAAACTTTTTTCTACAACGTACAAAAAATAAAAACTTCTATTCGGCTTTTTTAATATAACCCAGTTCACAATTTGTTTAAAACTATGTTCAATATACAGTCATTTCATTTTACAAATTTATAATATTAAGCATAATTTAGAACTTTTATTAGGGTTCTACTAATCTGTATGAATTGCACATCCTAAATGGGTTGAAAATATAATAATATTCAATACCTAATGAGTTTTCTCATAAAACATTACTGTAGTTGTAAGTAGACAAGAAATAACTTTTTAACACGAAAATGAAGACATTACGTACTCTAATATTATTATCAATATAAGAAAAACACATTGCTTGGATGATTATATTTATTTCAACAAACGCATTATATGTATGATGACATCAAAATGTGCTTATATATATTATTTATATTATTTTGGTTTCGTAACATTTTAGTATGAATGTTTTCTTTCTATGCAAACGAACTCGAGAAAAAAAAACGATACAAATTTTTGGGACACTTCAAGGTAACTTTTTTCTGCAAATCACCCAAATACGAAAATTATGCCTCAGTCAGAACTTGAGCCAGCATGGACTCTTTTGCCCGAGTTTGTGCAAAGAAAATAAATTAAATGCAACTACTTATTAATTATTTTGCGTTTCCGCGAAATAGTTTTTTCGTTATACGTAAGAATGAATTGTGCTCACATTCGCATATATATACTCATTCAGTTTCCATAAAAAAATCGCATACAATTATAACAGGTGGTTACCATTAGAAAATATCCGGACCATCAACATCTGCATCTCCTCGTAGAGAGGTGAAACACGTGTCAATGATTATACTGTCTGGTGATGGTTTGTTGTATTTGTATGCATTTTTTTTTTGTGGAATCTGTGTGATGATAATATGCGCTTGTGAGCACAATTTATTGTCACAGCTAACCACAATCACTATTTCGCAGAAAATTAAAGGAACTATTTAAACCATTAATCTTATACGGAATGACACAAAGTAACGCTTGAATCTATCAATTACAGTGAACGGAAATAAAACATGTTTTATTCGTTCACTGATCAATTATGCAAGAACCAATCCTTGAAACTGTAAACACCTCTCAGATATATAAAACAGCTGATAATCTGCATGTTTGAAGTTGAACAGATTTTAAGCTTAGTAAATATCAGGTCAGATTACACTCGATCAAAACGTTTACCAATTAAAAAGACACATCGAAATTGGTTTAACCTTTTAGGATGGATATACAGGTCTTCATCGGCAACTGGTTGTGTATTAATGTAAAATATTCTTCATTCACAACTAGTTACCAACAAAGGAGGAAAATCCTTCACCCGCAACTGGTTGCGAAACATATTTGCGATGACGGCAGAAAGAAAACAAATGCCGGTAGCATACCGCCGCCGCGAAACCGCGAAACACCATACAAAGCGCGCGAAACCAAAGCCGAACTTCCTTGGGTTTGACTTTACGCGGTGGAGGTGTGCTACGGGCATGTCCTCCCATATCTCGGCGGGGGTTAAAATCATCCCTAAAGCATTTCTGATAAAATGATAATGTTCTTTACGTATACGGGAAACTATGGTGCTATAGAATCAGGTATGTTCTTCCTAACACGTCGTCAAAATCAGTGGCGCCTGATAACGTCATTAAGAGCGCTGTGTGGTACTCTACGTGACGTAAAACTGGTCCATCGCCATGTACAAAATAAAGAATATTTTGCTGCGTTAATACTTTAGCTTCAAGCTCTGACAGGGCCAACATTACTGAATTCAGACAAGTATGCTCTAAAAGACAAACGGTAATTTGTGTAATTTTTTAAAACTTGCAACACGCTTGTGGTATTAAGTGCATATTCGATAGTATTAAGTACAAATATCCCATTTAATATCCCGCTGCTGGCCATGCACTCCTGAGAAAATAGGAGAGATATATATATTAAATGGCATATTATATAGAGATAGGGAGATTCGGAAAAATACAGAAGGACCTTTTCTTCCTCCAATTCTCCCTATGTCTAATTCAGATTTTTGCCATTCATTTTCAGTATTTTTCAGGTCGCCCCGCCGCTGTCTTTTTGGCCTGACTCTGCGCCGATGTTTTTTATATGTAATCCATTACATAACTAGCTTGGCGTATCGGTCCGGTTGCATTCGATAGCCTAGCCCCATTTAAGTTTTTATGTTCAGGCTAAAACTGCGCGAATCTGTTTGACGGCCTTTACCGGAGATCAGGCGCATTCTGAATTTGAATTACGAATATTAAGTAGGTTGCAACTCCGCCAAATATCTGCAATTAATAATGCACATTAAAATAAGCTTAAGCTAACCGTTAAAAAAAGGCGACGCCCGGGGCAAGAAAGGGGTGCGGGAACAAAGGGGTTGTAAGGCAAGCAAGTGGCAGGACGCCTTCCGCCTTTTACCCATTAAGGTTCGAGTTCGTAGCCGACCACATACAGCATCAACTGGCGAAAATCGCTGCGAGTCACTCGTTTAATTTTTTATGAAATCTGTCCTTTAGTAACACGTCGCTTCCATACATTGTGATCAGTGTACTTTATCAACGTGTTTTCATAGCAGAATATATGGTTGCCAGAAAACAATACATGTAAATTGAAATAAAACAATTTAACGGATTATATCGCGTATATTATCTCATTTTAGTTCCCGACGTTTCTTTCGTATTGACAAACCAAACCACTCAATTAAGTTTGATAAACCTTCTATCCTTGCCAAAAAAAAAAGATATTTTCCCAGGATACTACGCGAGGCTATTGAGATTAAAAAGCATCCTAATTTCAATAGAGAAGATGGATTGTCACTACTACCAGTTTGGGATCCTGTAATACATCTAATCAAGGAACAAGCGAGACACAGGACTGCAAAACCTTAACTTCCGAACGGTGTAAAATATCTTATCTGTTTAAAAGTAGTTTAATAGTCTCTGTTTTTAAATATTATAATTAGTAATGAGGTAGCCTGGGAGTTTTTCTTTGCAGCGTTTCTTTTCTCCCCAGTACGCCTCATTTGTGAAATGCTGCTTGGTAAATTATTAGAATAAAATAATTAAGCTCTTCTGGCACATGTGTAACTGTCTTTACAGCTTAGGCCCATCTGGAATGTATGTACACCTTTATTTGTGTTTTTTCAAAAATGGGTAGTTTGCACAAATTGTAACTTTGACAGAGGAAAATACATCTTTTCTCAGTCCACCCGTGACCATGGAAAGCTGGAAAGCTTCCGAAACGTCGGGAACTAAAATGAGATAATATACGCGATATAATCCGTTAAATTGTTTTATTTCAATGAGTAATAATCCCGGAAACAGAAGAAAATATTGTGGAAAGGTCATTTACATATTTAAAATGTTTTTTTCTTATCGCCGTAAATTTTAGACAGGCAAATGCGATGGACAAATTTGAATTGTTCATTCGGTATAAGGGTGTGCATAAATCTTATATTTCTTTAAATATATAATTATTAAAAATACTTGTTTTTTGTTTTGTTAACCGTACTCTGCTATGAAAACTGTACGTTGATAATGATCACTAACTATCATAGAAACTAGAGTTTGCGACGACATGTTACCTGCTGCTGCTACATGTAATCAGCTACGAACTTGTACCTTTAATCCCCTGTCACTAATCCCTCGCACCTCACCTATATCGCAGGTGACGACTCAGTTAAACGGTAGGCGTATACATTACAAATTTGTAAACCTCTGGCATCTTCATATTTGCATATTCATAGTACACATATAACATAATTAACTACATGTATATGCAGAGGACGCACCATCCGCAAAAAAATGTAGTAACCATTTTAAAAACGGAATCAAATCGGTCTGCAATTGGTAGACACGAACGGTTCCGTTTCTTCCTTGCACAAATGGCATTTGCGATCTCACGGCTTTTGCCAAGATCAAAAGAGGGAGCATCTGAACTTGTACGATAAGTGTTATGTATTCTGTTAAAGAACATTAAGACAAAGTCAGATATATTACATTACTGCAGAGGCTACGAAATAGGGGATTGCCGGTCGAGTAATTCTAGATCCCATCCCATCTAGAGGTACGAGGCCGACAATCCCTGCCGTGCCAAGGCTTGTATAGTGCTTTTCTAAAATATGAAATGAAATAAAAACCAATGCTTTTTTTATAAAAATATCATTATGTGCCCCTCGTCGCGCCGCACTCGAAATATGAGACTTCAGGGTCTACTATAAGTCAAATCAAATCAAAATATTTTTTATTTAAGTAAGTCTATTTACAAGCACTTTCGAAATGACAGTTACATATAAGTGAAGTGTTTGCCGGGAGACATACAATATGATCCAAAATTTGCTGCTAAGATTAGGGAAAACCCAGAAAAACCTAATGAGATCATTAACACTTTAAGGAACACAACGTCAATATTTCATTGCATGTTTGTGAAAAATATTTTATCTACATTAGCACGCTATTATAGTCAAGAATTCGAGCCGATTGTGTAATCTAAATAAATGTCGGATTGTCAAGTGAAAACACAAATAACCTCGCAATTCCCGCTTCTGCTTTCTTTTTTGTGTTGAAAATAGAGATTTTGTTCTTACCGAAGCTACGAGTGATCTCGAAATGGTAAACACGCCCATCGGTTTCAGCGCAGATACACGCATCTGTACTTGAAGCACAAATAACTTCAGCTGTATGTTCTCACAGATGGGGCGTCTTTCACTCACGGCTCTGCTTAACAAGGAGCGGGTGCGGCCCATCTGGAAATCACATGATATAGATGGGTCAAACTGAATTAGCTGACTTCAATGTATCGGTTTCTCTAACCCAATTTCACTATTATTTATTGCTTTGAATTATTTGTCACTGCCATGACATCGATTGTAACTAAATCCCTTTTTATTATTAATATGTAATATATATATATAATAATCAGGTAAAATTTATTTTAGCTTGAGATAATAAATTGTCAACGTGATAAAGAAAATTACATAAACTAATAACTTAATGATTGCATAAAAAAATCCTTAAGATGAATTCTTAGAAATAAAACAATACAAAAGTTAAATGAAAAACATAAAACGATATATACAATTACTTTAAAAGGAAAACCCCGTCTAGAAGGTCAGCCTGCGGCATGGACCGGCGTAGTATGCGGCTTATATATATATATATATACTTAAATTGTTCAGTATGTAGATAGAAGTCGCATTATTTGCTCGTGTATCCTAACGCTCTCAGTACTGATTAATTTTTCCTACTGCACCATTTTCATACATCTGTGTTTGGCCCTATGGTTGACTGGTAGAGAATGCCATT
This sequence comes from Hedya salicella, assembly GCA_905404275.2. NCBI lineage: Eukaryota > Metazoa > Arthropoda > Insecta > Lepidoptera > Tortricidae > Hedya > Hedya salicella. The sequence goes on along the minus strand of FR990100.1, from coordinate 22,747,206 downwards.
TGGAATTAAGTCCACCTTGTTGTGCAATGTAGTATAAATTAATAAATAAACCGTATTTTGTTCCTTGAAAAGGTCAATAGCAATCTTGAAAGTCAACGGTTTCGTAGCGAAACGGCAAACGAAAATACGGGCAAACATTACATTATGATTTATTTTTTTATGGCATTCAATATAAACACACCAAATCTGATCAACGCACATAAAATTGAGTGTCAGAATTTTGCTTCGCAAATTATTTTTTTTAGCATTCTGTCATTTTGCACAATTTTCTTAAGCAGAATAGTACATGGGCATAATGACGATTAGAATAGTACTCCTATGATCGAACAAGTGTGTCACCGAAGTGCGTATCGCATGATATTTAGTTGGCATACCGTCATTTGGCACATCTTTCTTTGGCAGAATCGTACAGGGGCATAATTTTCTTTAGAATAATAGTCCCATGTTCTAATTATTGTATCGCTGAAATTAGTATCGCATACTATTTTATTAAGCATAAAGTTATAGTTTAATAAAGTTATCAAAATAATACAGTGTATAAAAACAAAACCATGTCTTAAATGAACAAAATACAAATTTAACTCAAACTACAGTTTTCGGTTTTTGACTCATTTTGACGCTACGCTCACTTCGCTCACTCACAATACAAACCCATGTTCCTGCGATAACTGTTATGCGGAAAGTATTTCTGATGGTATATTTACTCTTACTTCACAGAATTTCATCTGCCCGAATTTCAGCTGCCATAAATTTCAACTGCCATAATGTTGTTTCTTATAATTTCGTATGCCATACTCATTCTTTACCATAATAATCATATGCCAGAATCTTTGTTCATGTATCCAATAATCTCAATTTCCATAATTATCACATGACTCAATGTAATTTGCTATCCGTCTTAACTGTTCGAATCGGATAAAGTAGATTTGGTTAAAAGACTAACCTTAGTCAACCACTAACATATATCTAATTACTAGTGCTGCTCTAGGTGAGAAGTAGCGGGGAAAGGCAGGCAAAGACATGTTGGTGTGACAGACATGTCGAATGAAGCGGGGAGGGGTGTCAGAAGAACTGAGTTGCGAGACTTGGTTTTTTACAAGTATTGTTTTTGATGGTTAGCTTAACACCTTAGTTCTAAGAGCGCAAGTGAGAGGGCCGAGGGTTTCGGGGGTGTTAATATCGGGCCGTTCTTGAGCGGCTTGCGGTGCGATTTAAAATAAACAAGTTTAGCGATGCATTTGCATATCTAGTAATCTATGCGGCACCGCAAGCTCGCTTTAGTCTCCATATTTTATGGTTTATGAATATGTAACAAAAAATTAAGGTACAATTTTATCGTGATTTGTGTTATTTATCAGCTACGTAATCGCCACGTTAAATTATGCTGGTTTTAAAATTGACGCCCTGTACAAAATATGTATAGGTATCGTTGACCCCATTGCACACTTATGCGCAAAGTATAGCTTTGCATAGTTCAGACCCAGGTTGATATAAGATTGTTCCAGATATTGTTTATTTCCCTTAAACCTGTTACCATCTAGGTTGTTCAGTCACTATTTACGGTTTTGAGCTCTTTGACTATATCCTAAGCCCATAACGCTTGCTGTTATCATGTATTTGGTTACTGCCTGCCTATGCTCCATTGGGCACCCTGCGGCTCCACCTGCCATTAGTCTTACAGCTTACGTGTCCAGATGTTTATTTTATACTAGAAGGGGCACCTTCGGAATATAAAGAAATTTATTTTTCTTCGGCGTAGTCGGATAAAGGTCTTCGCACACTATAACACCTCAACAGCCACTCGATTCAAAGCTAAATTATTGAAATTTAAGCCTTATTTCGTATTTCCTACATCACAATTTTACAATACGTAGACGACGCGTAGACCACACGTCGTACACTATCTTAACATCAATTGAAAATTGTGATGTAGGAAATACGACACAAGGCTTAAATTTCAATATTTAGCTTTGAATTGAGGGGCTGTTGAGTTGTTATAATGTGCGAAGATCTTCAGAAGTATGCTTTTAGCATCTATGGATGCCCGGCTATCGGCATACCAAAAATAGTTGCAATCTGTTTAGCGGTTCTGACGTGAATACATAAAAAAATACAAATCACAAAATATTTTTCCACTTTCAAATAGTTCGTATAACTAAATATTTTGAAATTATCATTATTCAACTTGTGTACAATCTGTGAATATTAACTCCGCAAATCATACTAAAAAGGCATAATTTTTAGATTGGACCGTCACTATACGTAGGTCACTCGATTAATTTTGAGATAAAAAAAAACGATTGAAGAAGTATTATTTATTTTACATTTTTTCAAAATACTCACCATTACTCTCTATACAAAGTTCCATTCGTCTGAACCAACTTTGGAAACACTTTTGCCAGTCTCAAAACCTCAAAACTTATCGAGTGACCTACGTACTCTATGGTTTATATTACATGTCACTGAACTATAACTTTTTTTTTCTACTCCTGTACTTCTTTCTGTCTTTTAAATGGTTACCAACTCTAATATAAAGACATACTTCAGACTTGCAAAACTCTATAGTCTATTTCCCAAAAAAGTACTGCTAAGCGTGTCACAATGTCGCTATTAACATATTCCTTGGTGCCACAGAGTACAAAATTTCAATCTAATAATTTATATTCAGTAAGTCTTTGACTAATGTTATTTGAAATAATTTATATTACCAACTTAACAAACCGCCGAATTCGTACAATTTAAAATTAAAAAAATAATATTGTACGTAATTGCATTGCTACCAACTTAAAAAAAAAAACAATTCACGTACACATATTTTATCGCCTATTTTTTTCGAATCATAACATGTTTTTATCACTGGCAAGTATACGCGAAATAAAACAATTTAACGGATTGTATCGCGTATATTATCTCATTTATATTTCAGTACGCCTCATTTGTGAAATGCTGCTTGGTAAATTATTAGAATAAAATAATTAAGCCCTTCTCGTACATGTGTAACTGTCTTTACAGCTTAGGCCGATCTGGCATGTATGTACACCTTTATTTGTGTTTTTTCAAAAATGGGTAGTTTGCACAAATTGTAACTTTGACAGAGGAAAATACATCTTTTCTCAGTCCACCCGTGACCATGGAAAGCTGGAAAGCTTCCGAAACGTCGGGAACTAAAATGAGATAATATACGCGATTTAATCCGTTAAATTGTTTTATTTCAATGAGTAATAATCGCGGAAACAGAAGAAAATATTAAGTATACGCGAATTTAAAAAATAAGAAAGCCGTGGCGCTAAATTTTATTCATCTTGAAGTTGTTGGTTGTTGACTTGTTATAAACTGTTGAAAGTGAGAAAAATGTAGGAAGACGAGCCTAATTGTACTTACTACCGAAGCAATTTGCTGCTAGAAAAATCTCGGCGCAAATATAAATATTTAAACTTTTTGTGTTTTATTAAAAAGTGCTTAGGGTCATTCATTAATTACGTAGGGATCTTTGGGGTGGAAGGGATTCGAAAAATCTGTCGTAATTAATGAATTGCCCCTTAGTTGTGGAAAAACTATTGTATATATACTTTTGTTTTAAACTGAGCTAATCGGCTTTAAGAATACAATGGCCGATTCGCTCAGTTTAAGAACCTAAGACTATATACAACGTTGTATAATTCAGTGTAAAACGCTCGTGGCGTCTTTCTTTGCGATACTCGCTATTGTCCTTACGTAATTAGTGAACGGCCCCTTAGTCGAAGAAAAACTATTGTATGCAACGTTGTATAATTGTGTCAAAAAACACTCGTGGCATCTTTACTTGCGATGCTCGCCAAGGCTCGCATCGCAACCCACGCCACTCGTCTTTTTTGATCCCTATAAAATACTAATTTATCGTTGTTTTATTATATAATGTCAAACATTGCCATGTAATAAATTTTGTATTAAAATATTTTTTTTTCCTTTCCTAGCCCCACCCCAATCAATCTGCCAACTACGTTTGATCCTGGCTCTATTTTTTTTTTGTTTATGTATGTTTTTGGATGTCAAGACATCCAAGTAGTTTTATTTTACCTTAATTTACAATTTTATAATTATACTAGAAGATGCCCGCAACTTTGTTCGCGGAGGAGAAAAAGTCATAACCCGTCGTTTTTTTCTTCAGCGTAGTCGGGTAAAAAGTATCCTATAACCATCTGGAGATACCCAGTTACCCGTGTACCAAAAATTGTGGAAATCTGTTTAGCCGATTTTGCGTGATGAAGCCACAACGACACATACAAACATACATAAAATCCAAAAAAATATTTATCGTTTTAGTGACATCCAAATAGTCCGTAATCATTTTTTTGAAAATATCTTCAATGTACAGACATTACATTTTTACAACCTTATTATAGTATAGATTCTTATATTTTATAGTTAGTTTATATGGGGGAGGGCAGCGCCGTCGTCGAATCCAAGCCACCTGCTAACAGGCTTGAAGCAGCGCCGTGTGCCGCGGATGTTGTATAATAGCAGTATTATACAACTCCTAACAGAACTATAATGAAACGAACGCAGTCTTTTTTTATTATTTTTTTAAGCTGTGTTTCATTTACTGTAGTAGTGGCCTTAATGCGGTACTCGACTGAAAAAGCACATTTTAATAATGATTACTTAAAATACTATAATATTACGGCTTTATAAAAGTAATAGCTGTTGCCCGCGACTTCGTCCGCGTAAAGATGCAATTCATAGCTTACAATGTTTCACCCCCTTTTTCGTCCCTAAAAGGGATGAAATTTGACATAAATTATAGCCTATGTCCTATTCTGATATACAAGGTATATAACTGAAAGGTTTTATAACATTTCGTCCAGTAGTTTTTGAGACTAAGTGGAACGAACATACATACTTTCACGTTTATAATATAGATAGGATAGGATAATACAATACCTTAAAACATAAAACCAGCCATACCTGATCTTGGAGTCGGTGGCACGGTTCCACGAGCATTAGCAACTGGAGGAAGTGAATAAGACTCCAGTTAATCTGCCGAATTCCGTGCAAAATTCCAGTTTTATCTTGGTTAGTACATATAAAACAAATTAAAATGATATTTATAACTCTGTCGCAGGTGTCAAACTTTTCTACAAAAAAAGATAATTGTAATACTTCGTCGACAGTTATATTGGAAATGAAAACTTCTTTAAGGTGCGTCCACACTTGTATCATTCGCTCGAATCTGATCACCGTGCCGTGGCATGACTGCGTATCGCGCTGCTTGGACGCTCACTGTCGGCGCGCCGATTATGCTGCACTCTTCCGATATAAGTGTGTGATACGCGTAGCAAATGGATTTCGAGCGATCGGATCGGCGAACGTCCAAACGCGTGATCGTGACACGCGATCATGCCACGCGACGATGATCTGATACCGGCAAATGATACAAATGTGGACGCACCTTTAGCGGTGGTTTAGGACCTATAATAGTATAGATGACGTCACCTACCTATATCTAACAAAAAATTGTGTGGAGTTATCAGTAATTGTAGGAACAACAGCATAAAACATAGCAACAAGAAGGATCCATCGTTGTGGTTAACTTCGGTCACCATGTCGCATATCAGCTCGTGGCATTGGTTGAGGTGATCAATATTTCCCATATCGTCTCCCATTTCTGTGTTGCCTGTTGATATATAACAATAGAAAATAAAAAAATTAAAAACCCCCGACTTTGTACCGGATGACCCCACAATTACAAATATAATATTATATAGACTTAAAATAAGACCTGAAATACCTACATGATTTATAAGTTAATAAAAAGTATGATTTGTTCAATAAATTAATTTCATATCTTTCTATCTAACCCCGATAGAAAGATATGAAATCATTGCCTTGACTTAACAGTTAAAGGAATAATATTCAAATGTTCAAGTTAAATATCAATTGTATAAAGCCCATAAGGCGATAAATTACATAGTGGAATGATGTATGTAAACTTTCCACAGGTATTGCACAACATTTGCAACTATACCATAACATTGGTAACTTTCCATGAAAACCCAATATGTTGCACAATAATTGTTAATTATAATTCTAAGAAATAATAAAATTACCCCCTCCCTAACCAATATACGGCTCGACTATAAAAGACGAAGCTAATTCCATTGGCAATAACCCCACTATATGTGGCATACAAACGAACACATAAATATAGAAATAGTCCCCGTACTATTCAGAACGTCACAGCACAAACACCACCATTCTATGGCGGAATCTGGAGGTTCTCTTGAGTTACCCCGTTCCAGCCCGTCCGATCGCCAGTACAGCCGCAAGGCTCTGCCCAAATGCCAATTGTGTCAAAAAAAAAAAAAAAAAAAAGTACTATTCAGTCGTCATTACCAGTCGTCGTTACTACAAAGTTATCGGTACTACTTACTAGCCTTTGGAAATACTTACAAGAAATAATCGTCAAGTGAATTAGCTTCAGTCAGATAGATATCATAGTTAAAATAGGAAGCCTAAGTATTGGTTTAGGAACGGGATTTCGATATAAACTGTGACTTTTTATTCTCTACTTCACCTACACTGCTCTTAAAGCTATCGAAAGGGGTTCAGACTGCTTTTACAGTCCTCAGTCTGCACAGACTTGTTCCACTAAAAGCTGAATATCTTGGAGACGAGTAGTCTGATTTTAATCAAACAGAGCTAAGAAAACTCGCGATAAAATTATCTATGACTTAAAAAAATCGCACTCGAATCGGTCCATCCGTATGGGCGCTATGATGCCACAGACAGATACACAGATACACGGATACACAGTCACACAGTCACAGACACGTTTAAGCTTATAACACCCTTCTTTTTTGTCGGGGGTAAAAAATACATAAACAAGGTAATCGGTGAACCGATGAAAACCCCACAGATATAAAAAAAACCCGGCCAAGAGAATGTCGGGCATGCTCAATGTAGGGTTCCGCAGCCGTTTATAAAAAAAAAGGCACTACCGATAGAAAAAATACGAAATGAAAATAAAAAAACACTAACAAATGAGCGTATCTCTCCGGCACTTACGTCCTTTTGCTGATAAGCGCAGTTTTTTTAGCAAACACTTCTAAGCGGTATGTCCGATCATGTTGAAAACAATTTTCGTTGGAAGTATTTGTTAAGCTTTATATTTGTAATTTTTTTCATATTTTTTGAACATACCGTTTAGAAAATAGAGCGGGGGACACAATTTTTGCTACTTTCAGAGTGAATATTTCCGAAAATATTCTCTAAACCAAATTTTTTTTTAGAAACCTCACAGTGTTTTTAGAAGATCTGTCGAATGATGTGCCACACCTTGACAATTTCTAAATTTTTTTTTTTTTCCGTTTCGGTTACATTTATGGAGTGCCCCCCCTAGAAATATATATTTTTATATTTAACTATCAAACTAAGTAGCGGCTTAAACAAGACACCATCAATATACATCTTATAGTTTTTAAGTAAAATGCCTGTGACATACGGACGGACGGACGGACGGACGGATATGACGAAACTATAAGGGTTCCGTTTTTGCCATTTTGGCTACGGAACCCTAAAAAACTGATGATCTTCAAACTGTACAACTGATTTTCTGGAATCTAGGAACAAAAGCTAATTCAAAATTCGTCCATCCGTTTAGAAGTTATGCCAAAGTTACACAGACAATACAAAAAGTAGGGTGTCATAAGCTGAAAGAAATAAAGGTAAAAGAAACATTTTAATACTTCAACATAGAGTTAAGTGATGGCCCAGACACGACAAGTCATCTTTAACATCATTTCAGCTGATAGACTTTTCTGCTAGACATGAGCACCCCCACGGATTTCCACAAGCGCATGTTTAGAGACTGTTCGATTTTGGTTGCTATTGGTTGCTGGGTGACTCCTTAAATTTGGTTGGTTGTTTATAATCACCGTTACTTCTAGCCTGAAGTCCTCATTTACCTTTAACTATATTTGCTAAGACCATCAGGTCTCTCTGGACTTCTTCATCATCCTTAAGCTAAAAGACGTCTATTGCTCGATAGGCCTGCCTTTAAAAATGCCACCATGACAGGTCCTACGTGCGCGCATCCAGCCCGATGTCATAAATGGCCCACTGGACTAATTGACGTAAATGAAACTTTCGTTCCTATTTTAAGTTATCTATTTTTGATTATGTTTGGCTGTCTACGAGGGTCACTTTAATTTATGGGGTAACATTGTTCAATGTTAAGCTATAAGAAATTTTATTTCTGATTTCGTTCATAATGCTTTTTTTATTAAAGTCACCGTCATCTTTATCAAATAAATTGGCTAAGCGCGATCAAAAACACACTTCTTACAGTTTAATCCATGGAACCAGATGTTAGAAGAAAACCCTCGTTGCTAATATACCGCATTCCCGAAATACCAGATTTTGCAAAATATCGGATTATCAATATATCACACTCTTACCACCAGGTTGATCAGGTTATACAATTTAAAGGTACTCACATGGAACTAAATCGAAATTTACAAAATCTTATATTTCAGGATTGAATTATATTAGCAAGATTAGCAACGAGCGAAAGAAAATTGAATGAAAATACAATTATTACAGATTAATAATGTAAAAACTTTAATTAAAAGAAACTTTTTATAGGTTTCTACATAAAATTATTACATATTATAGGTTGTTAAATTAAGAATCGTTCGACATACACGTGTGTCTCTCTAGTTGTTATAAACTAGTGGCCAATATTACCCTGTGAATTAAAGTAAACACCTGTCGACGCTATTTATAATAAGGGACAAAAAATATATAATAACTATACCTATGTATAAACACAATTTTGCATACCTTGCATAGAGCCACGAGGTCTCTTCATTTTTTGCGGCATCAGTTCCTTCAGGTACAATTTAGATTGAATGTCCTTAGAAGCCATAGTCGGGACTGAATACATAATAAAATTCCGTTTTTCGATATATGTAGGCACAGTAAGAAAAGTTGATTCGGGTTGTACAATAGCACTCTGACGCAATAATGTTACAGTTTGACGCACGTGAAAAGAGCTCCTGGCGATGTCCCTACGACGCTATAAACAAAATGTATGCAAAAACGTACCCCCTCCACTGGCCGCCCGGCGCTCTTTTTACGTGGGTTGAGGGATGTGCGAGGATGTGTAACGAGGGCTGTGTTTGAAAACAACCAATAGAATCACTTCATTTACCTATTCACGCTCAGCGCAGCTCTGGTGGAAACAGCTTAGCGGAGCGAGGTTTTCGTACATACAAAACAAGGGAAGGTTGTGTTCCGAGGAATGTGACAGAGGATGTGTTGCTAGGGATGTGTGCGAGAGATGTGTTGCGAGGGACGGACGTGAGTGAGCAGTCACTAGACGGTTAATCTTCACATCGGATGAGCGATGCACCCATTTCACAGCTTCGTTACACATCCTCGCACCGCTCAGCCACATGAGTAAAGAAACGGAACAGAGACTAAGCTTCATACAACCGCGCCGCAACAGGTACACTACTACAAGCGCGACGCGCGTGTTAGCGTGACCACTAACTCCTCGTCACGTAAACGAAGAAACAGGTTTAGACTAGTTTAGTTTGTGGAGCAGCGCACGGCGCGCACCGCGTCATGTTCGATTTCGTTGTATTTTTATGAATGTGAAAGTATGGTGGTTTACTGTACTGTGTGTATGAACAAGAATAGGAAAAATAAAGACATATCATATCCCAATCTATTTATCCCAAGGATTCTGTTAGGTAAGTAAAATCTTTATTATCCACGTAAATACCTACTTACTTCTATTTTTGCCTACCAAAAAAATATAAAATACTGCTTGAGAAACTTCAAAATAAAAACATTAAATTCTCCGCTAAACAAAAGGCGGTATTCTCGCTTTACACCCACTTATTGTTTTTATCCATGAAAATACGTAGGCTCATGTTTTTTAAACGACTTCAAAAAAGGATACTCTATGTTTGTCCGCGATTATCTCGCGTTTGGCTGAACCAATTTTGATGTGGTTTTCAGAAAAGTGTTTTTTACATTTTGGAGAAGATTTTGGTATGTACCGAATGGTAGTAACTCATGTAGTTGCTTTGGAAAAGCATTATTTAGTATCGTTGAGCTGATGATACAAAACCATAGATGGCTACTAAAACTACTCAATAATAATTAGGTATATTTCAATCATTAAAAAAGCAAAATTTATATATTTATATATATTAAAAAGAACCTATGTCCTTTTTACTTCCAAAAAAAAAAAGCCAAAAATAATGCGTTCCTGTACATTTGAATCACCTTTTGAAGTCTGTGCTAAACATGCTAACTTCTTTATCCAACAGGCACGGACTTATTTCGTTTTGTCCACCAGTGCCAACCCTACCATATTAGGTATACATTTTGCGCGCTCTTTAGAAGCTTAGTCTCTGTTCCGTTTCTTTACTCATGTGGCTCAGCTACGTCGCACATCTCTGGTGGAAACGCAGTCTTAAACGCCCGAGCCTTGAAACGGTGGCTTTATCATTGGAATAGAGTTCTACGGTGGCAATAACGCAATCGATATATATTTCTGCCATAAGTCTATTCATTCAAAGCTATTAAATAAAAATACATAATCATAAATAATCTACTGAAGAAAACTATGTGATCTAAAATAATCATGACTGTAACTTCGCTGTTATTTTCAGTAATCGGCGTCACTCAAAGAATTTGCCAAAATTACGATATAAGTTGTTAAGCAGTTATTATTATACTTTTTAGTTTATATTTTTGTTTATTAAGGGCTGGCTTCAATTTTTAAAATAAATAACTTGACTTTTCGCTTTTTAGTTAATCGTCCCGAAATAAAGTGTCCAATCTCCTGGCGATTTCAACAAGCCCGAATACGGCTAGGCTATTATATTAATACGGAGATCTGGTGCCTATATCCCTGCTAAATCATCACTATCATCAGTCAGTATGATGGTACTATTTTAACTTAGTTATCTTAATCACGATAATTTATCGCAACCCGTAAATTACTTATCATTCAGTAGTTCCAGTGCGGTGACCATATGAGATTTTGTTTCATCAGTTCCACTTCCCTACTTTATTGAACTTTTTGCTTAGAATACCAAAATCACTACATATTTCGCTACAATATTTTAGGAGGTCGTACGATTCCTCATAGATTCCTCATCAGACCTTCACTAAAATTATATGGAACTAATTAAAAACTTTGTTGCATGCTAATTAGTGGAACAAATTTGGAGGTACCAGTAAGAGTTATGAAAATCGGTCATGACGATTTCGAGCAATCGGTGACCATACAAAAAAAAAACATTACGATGAATCGAGTACCCTCATCCTTTTTTGGAGTCGGTTAAAAAAAAAAGGTAATAAAATGGAAAAATTAAAGGTTTCTGAATTGATGTACAAACTTTATGGAAATGCACAATTCAGCTTACCCTGTAAGAAATGTTCCAGCTGATCGTTCACTAAAGTAAGTGTGGACTTAAGTTCCATTATAGTTACACTCCATTGCAGTTGGAACAACTGCAGCATCAAGAACTGGTAATAAAACGGCCCGTACATGATTAAATCAAGCACTGTAACAATTTTTAAAGATTATATAAAAAAGCTATACATATTTACTGCTGCGAGTACTATAATATAACTATAAAATTACCGCTATTTCCAATTAAATGGAAAAGATAATACAGCCACGCCAAATCTTCAACACAGGAAAATATTATCCATATTACGTACAAAATTAACCACTTCGAGCTAATTTCTGGACGGTTTGACAAAGTTTCGGGATTTAAACTGGCATTGATCTGAAAAAGTAATTGACAACATAACAGGCCAAGTAGCATCGTATCGTTACTCTTTTCATAAATTAATTACACCCAACCCCAACCTAATAACTTTCTTTAAAGTAATTAGTTCCAAAAATAATAGGAAAAATATGAAGGAAGCATGCGATTATCTACGTTACTCGGTGAAAATGTGTCTTACATCGTACAAGGAAAACAGTAGCACAATTCCTACACTCTTTTACAATTATTAGCAAATCTGCCATAGTATTAGTGCATCTTTGTATCAGTTTTTACGATGTGACCAGTTATTTTTTTATATTTATTTTTCACTAAAAGTTGCCTGCAACTACGTTCGAGGAGGGGAAGAAGGCTAACTCGTCCTTTGTCCTTCAACGTAGTCAGATTAAAATTATCTCTTAACAATCTGTAGATACCAGCTATCCGAGTAAAAAAAGTTGAAATCCGTTCAGCCGTTTTAGCGTGCTGAAGCCACAACTACATACACAAAAATTTAAATATTTCGATTTAGAGAGTACAAGTATAAATTAAAAGTTTATTAACAATATTGTTTTCATCTCACTAGCTCAGAAAAGCTCTATTTATGTCTATAAATCTGCGTGCAAAAGTCCACTATATCCGCTAGCGTGCAAAAGTTTTTTGAATTTCGAACAAAATGATGAAGCACTGCTTTATACTTTTATTTTTTTAATCAACACGCAAACACCAGGTAACGTTCAGAAGCACGGTTTTCCCTATTTTTTTTGTATATGATACCTTCTACTATTTATTTTTGTTCTGAATGTCAAGGTGTTAGAAATAATAGTGTTTTAATTTCTTAGTTCGTTAAACTATAAGAATAGAACATAATTAAAATTGCAATATTTTTTAAATGTTAAAACTTTACGAGTAAGCGTACTTGGTTTAAATTCCGAACGCACCCGAAAATAAGAACATTTTAAAAATTTAAAAATTATAACTTTTTAAAATCTTCATTATCCTCACAATTTTGCAGGTTATTTTGTCTTGTTTTGTGTTAAACTCAAAATAAATTATTAAACATGACTGATTCCAGCAGCGATGAAGATATGATTCTAACACCTACAGAGTTAGAGGAAACGGTACAAATTGCCGAACCGAGTTGTCTTTCTGAAAAATCGCGCAAAAAGTATCTAAAAGCGTTCGAGTTGTTTATTTCATGGAGAGATTCCAAAGGCGCAAAAACGTTTTCGGAGATTATCTTAGTGTCAATATGTAAGACAAGAAAGTCAAGCACACTTTGGAGTACTCACTCAATGCTAAAAGCCTGCATTACGAGTAAAACTAAAAAAGACATACATATTGAAAAGTATCCCAAACTATTGGCGTTTTTGAAAAAATCTTCAAATGGGCATGAATCTAAAAATCCAAAGTGTTTACAGCTTTGAATATTGAACAGTTTCTCAATGAAGCGCTTGATTTTGTTGCCACAAAAGTAAGTATTGCGCATATTCTATTATAAAACTAGAAGTATGCAGTTACTATCAGTAATACTTAGTATCTGATGTAAAAAAAAAACTCTTTTACGTTTCAGGTTGTCCTAATCATGGGTATTAATGGAGCGTGTCGGACTAGTGAACTCACGTACGGAAAATATTGAGAAGCATTCTGAAAAATTGCTTTTGGTGAACTTACCAACCACAAAAACAAACATGGAACGGAACTTCGTGATTCGTAACGAAAACGTACAAATTGTCGTAAAATATCAAGCATTGCGTCCGGCGAATAACACATCGTTCTTTTTTACAATACCGAAAAGGAAAATGTGTCCGACAACCTATAGAAAGCACAAAAATGGGCGGTATTCCGCTAAAAATTGCTACTTTCCTTAAGCTAAATGAACCAAAAGAATATACAAGGTATGGCTTTAGGATGACTTCAGCAATACTCTTAGCAGACTCGGGCGCCGATCAGACCACACTTAAGCGTCAGTGAGGCAGGAAATCCAGTACAGTGGCAGAAGGATACATAGAGGATTCTTTTCAAAACAAATATAAGATATGATAGAGTATCGTGTGAGAAATCTAAGTGAAGGAATCTTGCCCGAATCCCTACCGTCCATCCATTTCTAAAGAAAGCGGATTAGAAAATTGTTCTGAACCATCATCAGCAAATTCGCCTCCACGGTGTCCATCTCCCACGTTTACAACTAACTTATCAAAAACTCAGACTCAAATAACAGACCCAAAGAAAAATGTTACAATAAATATTACAAATTGCAGCAATTTTACTTTTTAATTGTAATATGTATGTTTCTTCACTAACACTAAGTTAAAATATAAATTAAATATAGATTGGTCGTATTTTTCTTATATCTCAGATTTTCCTCGTTGTAGTGAGGTGAAAAGTTGTGTGTTTCGCACACAACTTCACTGCAAAATTATTTGGCTTCTCGTGCCTTGAAAGCCTCGCTGCGCTCAGGAATCTATATTTAAAGCACTCGCTCCGCTCGTGGTTCAATCTTAGATTCTTTCGCTTACTCGGATTTCAATTCAAGAACTCATACCAAATAATAACTTTGCAGCCTTGCACACGAGTAAAAAATAACTATTGTATGGTGGACGGCAGGACGAAAATTGCTTTAAGGTGCGTCCACACTTGTATCATTTGCTCGTATCCGATCACCGGGCTTGGACGCTCACTGTCGGCGCGGCGATCATTGCCTTACTTGTCCGATCTAAGTGTGTGATATGCGTATCAACATGGATTTCTAGCGATCGGATCGGCGCAACGTCCAAACGCGTGATCGTGACACGCGATCATGCCACGGAACGAAGATCTGATCGGGCAAATGATACAAATGTGGACGCACCTTTATCAGTTTTGCCTGATTTATACGTACATTCTGTATTTTTCGCAGCAGGGACAACACTTTCTTTAGCCGCCTGGGTCCCGTCCACACTCCGTACGCGTACACTAACATTACAAAAGCGTGTTCGCATATGTTCAGTATTGCGGTTATGACAACTTTTCTGATTTGAAAACTTGAAGATCCAAAATTATCCAAAACCAATTTCTTCACAAAACCCGATGAAACAATAATACCTGAAAGTTGATATGATTAGAACATTAAATAACAATTTTTTAGACTTGAAACCTACCTAGAGACTTTAAAACTGTGTGCCAAAACTGTTTCATCTTTACCTGTTTCTTGTAGTAAGATGTGCAAAACTAAGTTGCATTGTACCATCCATAGTATTCGTGTAGCTCCGTTGTATGTAGTTTTCTCGTTTAATGCATCACTATAATTTAATTAAAAGGGCCTACTCGTGTCTACGAGTAATTTGAATTTTTGCTCCTGCCTACGTGAGTCAAAATTTATTCCGAAAATGTTTAGTTAGTTCTACCCAAAGAAGTAACGAAACGTACACTGGCCTTTAGGTAGGTAGGTAGCCTGACTATATTCCGATTTTGCCAGTTTAGGCATTAGATGAAAATCTGAGTTAGTCGGACTCTGAGATGGATAGTTTCTATTTAGTTCGGTTTCTAAGTGGATACGATTCTAAATAGCTTATTTTATGAGTAAGTCAAATTCTTACAAGGATAGATAATTTTATAACTCAAATTCGAAGGACTTCAGATTTTCATAATGCCGAATTCTGAGTAGGTCAGATTATTATACTCGTATCCAGAATTTCAGTATTTCTAATTGTGAGTATCTACGTAAGATCCTAGGTTTATTGGTTTCCATACAGGTTATATTATGAGAAGGACGTAGGACAAAGGATGTGCCAAGCAATTTCAATTAGACGAGTATACAGTGAATAGGAAAAATAAGAAACACATTTTCCAATTTATATATTATTTCCTTCACTAGCTCGGAAAGCCGTCTTTAATCCTCTAAGACAAGTGGGTAAAAACGCATTTTATCCACTAGTGGGAAAAGTAATTTGACATTGGAGCGTGTTTAAGTAGCTTTTGACAGATAACAAAACGTAAAACGCTCATAATAATGGTTCATTCGATATTAATTATGATTAAATAAATGCTTTAAGAATTTAATAAAAATTGGATTTAGCTTCATGTGATAATTCAAAGTCATAAAACTAAAAATTCCATAGGAAACATTTGTGTTTTTATAATAATGTTGAATATAGTTCTGAACGCATAAGTTGAGTCGATGCAATTACAAAACGCATCATCAGAAATGTCAACATTGTCAACAAAATTTTACTGGAAAACTTTTCCATTGATGATAATTTTAATTAACCTGATGATGATTATAAGTGTACAAATAAAGACTTATTTTATATGAGCTGTTGTTTTGCATGTTGCACTTTCCTTGCAATAGTGAAGGTGAAAAGTTTTGTGTTACACACGGGTGCAAAGTTGTATTTTACTTCTCATGTGTTTAAACACTCGCTTCGCTCAGGATTCTATTTTAGAATCAGTCGCTTTGCTCGTGGTTCAAGTATGGAATGCTTTCGCTTCCTCTTGTTTCAATTCCGCACTCGCGGGTAAAATATAACTTTGCACTCTTGTATAACAAATAACTATTAGCTTATAATAAAATGCAACGTAACATTTTCACTTGTAAATCAAAGGCTCAAATAGACTGGATATTTAGATGGTAGCTATATTTATGGCCATTTAAAACAAGGCTTCGTCGATTGTTACGAATTTTAATTAATTTAAAGCTATCTATTGTTTTATGTTTAAGTGACCAATATCTTCGATGTCTGTTATTTAACGAGTCATAGTAAGATTTCATAGTGTACGGTATTTTTTTACTTGCGAATTATACCTGTCCTTTTCAGAATATAACTTTAATAGAAACTGACCTACTAAGAGTCACACCAGACCTAGCGCGCCTACACGTCACGCATAACATGACGCATGACAACCAAAGTGAGTGAATCTTACTATTGATGAAGACAATCAGGCGCTTACGTGTAGCCAGTGACAGCGTCATCGCGTGCGCACGTTCATTGCGCACGACAAAAACAACGTCTGTGAAACTTACTACTCTTACAAGTGGAGGTGGCTATCTGGAGCTACAGTGTAGCCAGTGACGGCTTTAACTTACAAGTGATGACGGCGATGAAACGTTGTAGTGTAGCCAGGGATGGCGATACGGCCAGCCGCCAGCCGGCGCGTGAGCGCCATAGCCGCACCGGTGTTGCGCCCAGCGCACGCGACACGCGCAAAGTCTTGCGTAATAGCGGCGGCACTGAAACTTCTGGGTCAACGTTACATTAAATTTTAATTATGCCTACAATACCATTAACATAAACCTATTGATAGTATACGTCACGCTAATTGAATTTTGTTCATTATAAAATTGTCCGTAAATACAAATATGAGTATTCCTCTCTTTAAATTCGATTGTAAAAGACAAAGCTCTTAAAAATGTTGGGAGCTCTAATTTTTTAACTTGTTTCGACTTAATTGAATTGATGATTAGAAATTTAGAAATAAGCACTTTATATTTAAAAAGTATTTAGTAGGTAATCAAAAAAATTAGTCGAAACTTCTTATAAAATTAGAGCACCCAACATTTTAAAGGTATGTTGTAAAATTCAACATGAATTAACATCACATTGCCTCAAACGGTTTTTAAACGAGACGTATCTGTGTGCTAAGTTTCATCTGGCCCCTATTTCACAATCGTGACAAATGTCGGGTGACAGCGACAATTTCACGTACATTTCGTGCCCAGTATAAAGTAAGGAGATGTATCGAGCTTGCGGGGATTGCCGTGAACATAAAATTGTCGATGTCATCTGACAATTGTCATGATTGTGAAATAGAGGCCTGGTGGTGGTCATAATCAGGGCGTGTTTTCGAATTGAAAATGATTCTTTGCCTTCAGACTGTTTATTTATCTTTTCCTTTCACTTATACAATAATTTACCCACGGGTTCGCTCGCGTTACCGGGAAAGGAGCATGTTATCTATCTTTGTCAATCAAATCCAATCGATGTTTAATGCATTATTGAGTAATAATCATCCAAATATCTAAATATCCAAACACCTTCACAAATTAGTCTTTTTTTATATATTTCTGATGTTATACATGTATATTATGCTTATTATATATGCTTATTATTCGGTTTTTGATATCACTAAACTTACTTACCATCTACGTCATCGCCCAAATCCCACGGAGACACTAAGTTTCTCCGCGCCATTTAGGCTACTCGTGACAAAGACTAAAAGTCAAAACAGATTTTATTAGAACTTGTCGTTAAACAGGGTAGCTCTGGCTAGGCCTCCTTACAAGTAATCGGATTCAGTGAGGGGAACGCGAACGCGAACCCACAAACTGGATTGCCACCGCGGCCCCTTACAGGAGGGCAGAAACGCTGACTTAAAGTCTGCAAGAGAGAATGAACAAAAGGGAGGTCTAAACAGCTACTCGACGTGCAATGTTAAAAGCAATTTGGAAACCCACAGCTATCTCAGTACATGTGTACTTTGATTGATGAATTTGTTTTGGTCGTATGTAAATAAATGTAAGTTATTTAAAAGCGTTTAAGTCGAGTGTAAGCCCTTTGTAATCGGCTATTAAACTCTAACGTACGTATGAGTAATGATGATTATGATTTTAGTTTGTCAGTGTAAACATAATCAGCCGTTAATACCTGATTAACGGCTGATTATGTTTGTCAACTGATCGACAATGAAAGGCATATAATCAGTCGTTAAAGCTGACACACTTAAATAGACTATTAATTATTCGGATTATGTAATAGTAGATTATGCAATGAGGGGATAAAGCACTGCTTTATGCCACGGGCGCTATATTGCGTCCTGATTGTAACGAAGGACTTTACTACATTTAAATCCCGAGTGCAGTGAATTAAGACTGAGACCTGAGTGCAGTGAGGAGTGCAAGCGCGCCCAAGTCAAAAACAGCTTTATCCTATAGGTGTACTCGTAAACTCTACTTTTCTCAACCTTTGCGAGACAATATTGTTAATCATTAAGTTTCTATTAATAAAGATTTATGAATTATTAAGAAAAAAACATGGCTACTAGAAACAGTATTTTATTCGTGTAAATTAAAAGTGAAATTTGATGTATGACACATTAGTCCAGTTGTGGAATGATAAAGTTAATTATTATTTTGCAGTTTTCCATCTGACGAAATCGTTGTATTCCTTCAGATATCTGTCGGTAGTCTATAATTTTGCTCCCACCCAACATTTAACTTTCTTCGATTGAATTTTTATTTAATACATACAATCATGGGTCAACTTTCGAGCCTTCAAAACGAAACATTCGTACCAGCACCGCGAAGACTGTTTCAGACCGTACAATGTTTTGTTTAGTATACATACTTGATTTGATTTTGATGAAATACCTTCTGGCACTTGCATGTAAATATCAATCAATCAATCAATCAATCAAATAATGCTTTATTCAAGTTAGCCTAGTTACAAGCACTTTCGAATTGTCAGGTACAGTACATTAGACAAGTGTTTACTGGGAGAGATACAATATGATCCAACATTTGTTGCAAGTATTAGGGAAAAGCCAGAAAAACCTAATCAGATCATTAAACTTAAGTATAATATTATTGATAAAAATTATCATTTTAAAAAATAAAATAATTATTAAAATAAATCCCAAATGGATTGTCAATAAAAAAGTTAAAAAATAACTATTTTAAATATTTTGATAAAAGTCTGAATAATACTGCAATAAGAGTCTATAACAAATTGGACAAAGCCATTAGGGATTGTAATAATTACGGACTATTTGAAAGAAAATTAAAAGATTATTTTATAAATAGACCCTATTACTCAATTAAAGAATTTTTCGCAAACGCACTGGACTAAATTGAACTAAAGTTGACATTATAGGTACGATATCGATTATTGACTTCTCATTAAAATAGAATCTGTGCATAATTTATAAATTATTTATAGACCAATTTCTCTTGTATTACATACTATTGTTATTTCCCTTGACATTATTTTTTAATTATTATGGCTCCTTATTTTATTTTGTTGTTATAATTTTTTCATTAATGTTGTGTTAATGTATTTGCATGCATTTGAGTATGTTCTATTGCAAATAAAAATTGATTGATTGATTGATTGATTAAAATTAAGATTCCCTAATCATACAATACTAAAAAAATGGATTAATGCGACAGGGAATAAAAAAAAAAGTTCCCTAGCAAACATAGCAAAATTTGTTCGATCCACTTTAATAATGACGTCTTCTATGGCATAAACAAAGCAGTCGTATTCCACGACCATAACAAGATGCCGCAACACCACAATAATTACTATGATACAGCTTATAGGTCATTCCATATTGCAATATTATATTCTTACGCGTCACAGAAGCAGGGATCTTCTTTCATAAAGTAGTAGAATATTTATTTAATTGTTGACTATACTGTAGGTGTACATATGAAGCAAAGAAGAATATGCAATTATTATTTGCATTGTTAAAAGGTTGTTGTTATAAAAACATTACACTCCTTCTCTTGAACAATCGTGTAAAAAAATCAATCTCTAACTTATAATCTTTGAATCGCTTTCTCGATGTCTGTCTATAAACTCGAAATATAATCGATAAATGAATCGATAGAAAACCGATCATAAAATTATTAATTTAATATTATGGATATTGTATGCTTGAAACAGACGTATTAACGTAAATTCATAGGTTACATTGAATTTTTAAGTATAAAATGCAGAATGTAAACTAAAGCGGGCGAGCTGCGTAGGTCATCTCACCACAAAGGCCTACTGAGTACTTAGTCGGTCCGCGGCGCCTTTAAATCGGGTTAACGCGGCGGCGGTAGTATTGGACATCACTAAATTGCTAACGTGACGCCATAGTAGGCATATAAAACTTGACACGCTCGGTTTCCATACCATAGAGCGCATTGGCGGCGTCTATATGGTCTGTGTGTGTGTGCCTATCTCTATCCCAATAATAGCCTATTCTGTTGTGAGCAATACTAGAGGAATTTCCTCATATTTACATTTAATCGTGTAATGTTGTGTATGGGACCCTAATTAAGCTGTAAACATTCGAGAGGTGAACTCGAGATGTGTATCTAACAACCAGAGTGGTGTGTACCTCCCCCCTCCCCGCTTAAGACAGCATGGTGGGAGAGAGTACGGCGCCCTATCGTGTCTATAATGGATATAAATAAATATATATAACAGGAGAACGAGCTTCATAGTTATATCTGGATTTCCAACCCGTGGTCCTCACTTAGTCCAAACAGAGCATTTGAAACACGTAAGCTGTTCACTTTACGCGCATATATTGCATAAGTTAATATACCGGGTGTCCCAAGAAGTAGTGATATACTGAAGCTGGGACGTAGAGAACCTAGAGGGCTATCTAAATCACCCCCATGTATGTTCCGCGGTTTTTCGTATTTTCGGAGTTATAACTTTTTTTTAAATTCTTCACCTTTCGCCGAGTACGATGAGATTTTTATTTATGGTGACGTGAATTATTGCAGTAGATGCTTGATTTGTTTTGTGTGCTAAGCTGATAGATAGGCCAATTCAGTATGGTAACATTTACTATCGTTAGATCTTTGAATGGAATAAAAGAAAAAATTAAATGCCAAGAATGATAAAATTACCCAATATGTTCACAACTTCAAGGGGCTTTAAAAAGATAAAATCACATAAAAAAATTACCGTTTGGCTTTTAAAAACTTGCTCTATCTATCAGGTAGCTACCCTGAAAATTTCATTTTATTATTCATAAAACTTCAATCAAAAAATTGAAATCTAAATGTGGCAAGTGCAAAATTAATTAACTTTCTAAATAAATTTCGTTCTAAATCACGCACTGGCCATCAATAGAAAAAGAACAAAAAACAAAAGACGGTTGACGCATGAGAACATTTTTACGTTGTTTGGTCATCGTTGGTACTTTTCAATAATTTAAAAATTGTGTTTTAATACTGCTAATTGTTCGTTTCTCTAATAATTTTGGCTATTCATATGGACTTTGACTTGCATTACGATTTCGATTAGTGTTATTACCTGGAATCGACGACTTGGCATTATTTAACTGGACTTGAGTTTGCGTGTAAGTGATCATGTTTACTTCACGTGACTACGCAGAAATGCATTACTATTACGGTTATGCTAGGGAGAATGCGGCGGAAGCTTCAAGGCTGTACCGGAAACATGTGGAACGAAGAGGCGGGCCTCAATCTGAAACGTTTAGCCCTCTAGGTCCTCTACCTCCCAGCTTCAGTATATCACTACTGCTTGGGACACCCTGTATAATCAGCATAAATTTAAATACTTTTCACGACAATGAAGTTATTCTGTGACGAGAACGCACGTTGTGTATATAAAGGGATATTTTTCTTTACACTCGCGAGAGGAGTGTGTCGGTGCGTTAGTGCAAAACATTTTGGTGTTTCTTTCTGATTTTAGTCTCGGTATGTACAATCTACTCGTTTTAGTTTAAGATGATTTTGAGGTCATATCTGCTTTTAAAATTTCTATACAGTAGGTACTAGAAAAAGGTTCAATAATAATGTTGCATACAAACGAATGGCTTACTTTTGATTTTCATAACAACCTTGGACAGAAATATCATATCACAGAATTACTTTTTTCATAATATTTTTTTTGCATACTGTAATTTCTCGTAATTTTGTAAGTAATGCAAAATATTAACGTGGCATAATATTCATAAATATAACATTTTATTACAATACTTACATATATCTCTTAGTATTTAGGTTGTATAAAGAAGAAAAACATTTTACTAAGCAATTACTTGCAATTCTATTACGGTTATTATTTAGCCAGCCGGAATTATCCATACATTATTGGATGGATATATGGTAACTAACATACCTAACTAGGCTAAAGATAGAATGGTTCCATGGTTTTCATGCGTTTCTGTAATTAAATTCGTTAAATATAAATTCTGCAGTATCATATTCGTCGATGCAGTGTTATAAGTATTAAGACATAAAAATCGACGCCAGTTTAATGTTTTCCTCATTTTTGCTCTTCTTAATGGTTGCTATATATTTCGCATATTTTTTTGTGTCCGTAACGTATTTGACATAACAGCGTTTTGAAAATGTGTTTTTGATTTTTATTTAATTTTCATGGATAATTACGCAGTTATGATCGTTTACAATGTTAAAGTACATTTTATCAGCTTTCATTTGACATCCCATTTATATATGTGCAATGCAGTGTTTAGGTGTAATTCACTATTATTTTAGAATGTAAATTAGTTATGCTAAATATTTTTTGGCGCGGGGTCTATATATCTATTGCAAATTTCTTGACTGAGAAAATAGTTGCTAATGGTTATTGTTCTATTTAAGGTACCTTTTTTCTTTTTGGGAGAGAAAAACCGTCCCGCACAGGCTCGCAGGCGAGCGCCCCGAGAATGTTCTGGCTACTGTTGCTGACGATTGCAGCCATAACAGTGGCATATGTTATATGGCAACGGCGTGGAATATACAAGGCTCATGCCGAATTACCGTTAGGTATACCGACGTGGCCCCTTGTCGGACATGGGTATTTATTCCGGGGAACCAATGAAGGTGGGTTTTATTTGTCATTAAAAAAAACTCGGGTAAATCCTTATAGAGCATTTGATCTCTGAAGCAATCCATATCATTATCGAACTATTTTTCATGCACTTAGGCGAGGAAAGATCGAAAGAAACGTTTACTATTTAAAATTTATAGTAAAATTCCGGAAACAAAATACTTGTTGGCCTTGTTATTGTTTATCCAAATTTACATTTTCTACATTTTCAGCAGACTTTTAAATCGTTATAGTTTTAAATATAACTAATTGAAATTCCGTAGGTTCGTTAGTTAACTTATCAAACTATAGCCATTCCCATTTGTATGACCTTAGAATAGCAAATCCGTTACTGTGCAATCGCTGGGGGATGAGCAGCCCCTTCACTCTGGCGTATGTAAGTGCAGGCACTGACTGAGCCGCAGCAAGCTCCCTCAAGCAGGTTCCCTCTCTCGCGCTCTCATCCCGCGTCGTCAGTGGAGTGCCACTGACTGCCAAGTTAGGTTACTGTCGGTTTCTGTTGCTTTGATTGGCTATCAGTCAGGCGCTAAAGCCCACGCCTCAAATTTCTCGGTATCAATGTGGTTTTTTTTTGTTATTAAACAAAGTAGATTGTCTTCGTCCTGGTCTTGTAGCATCTGCTAGCAATTTAGTTACTCTAACTTTTAAGAAAAGATTACAGAAATCAATTTACGTCACCCGAAACCCGTGTAAATGACACGGACACCCTGCTATCCGTATTGTTTTTACATAACTAAACTTAAATTTAAGGTCACGTCTTTAGTGTCAGTACATCTCGGGATTGTATTGTTTTAATAAACTGCAGACTCTGTTCCTGTTTAGCTTTTAAGAATTCTGAGTTCTATACATTTCTAAAGCCTTCATCCTTTTTTCAATATAATATGCTTCGCCCATTTCAACACCGAGCTACTTTCGCACGCCTTGAAATAAAAAAATAATAAATCGATCCATCTCAAACTGTTCAAATGTATAATCTATTTCTGTATAATTTATTTCCAAGCGCGGGTAGATCGAAAAACTCGCGCGGCTAGAAGATATTGATAATCACCTCTCCAGTTCCCGAGACCATGGACGTAACGTGACGTCCGACACGTCCAAGAATTACCAAAAAAGGTAATTAAATAAAATCATATTTATACGCGATTAAATAAGCCCGTTTGTTGTATTATGATAATGAGTGAAAATCGTGTTACTTTAAATCAATGTATTTAATATACCATAGTATGATGCTTCCATCATCCTTTTACTTTACTTAGATTTTTTCTAACATCGAGATTGTGTAATGCAGGTAAACGAAATAGTTGTCAAACGTAAAAATTGTGAATTGTTACACAATACTATGGTAAAATGAATCAGTGATATTAAATATTTAATCATTACAAATATCTGGAATTAAAAAAATTGAAAAGTTGTTTTCGGATACATAATAATTGGGAAACAATATTTCGAAACATCCGTAGGTTACCGTTTCGGTAGAATATCACCGTAGTGTGCTGTACTCCCGCCAAAAATGCTAAAAAAGATTGTTCCATAATGATACTAACTTATTAATCTTTATGATCTGTGCATATATTTTCCTTTATTAATCCATTAAAACAGAGAAACTGCTTAGAATGGATTGGTATTATTTTTTGCCTTTTCAGATAGAATGAAGGAGATACAACGAGTAGGACGTATAGCATTAAAACAGCGTGGTCTGACATCGCTATGGCTGGGTCACAGAATTTACGCCAGTAGGTACCTAATTAATAAATATTTAATTACGCATGACATTTTCAATTAAAAAAAATCACATCAGTCAGAAATACTTTACTTGGTAGTTTCTGTAAACGTGTGAAGCAATACGTTGGAAATAATGTAAATCAAGGGATTATGATGCTTCGGGGTTAGTGCCATAAATAAAATCAGTCATGAAATTGCTCAGCGTTGTCGAGTAAAATTATCATTTAACCATTTCCGGATGTTTAGATATCCTTGTACCAAAGTTGACTAAGATGGTTTATCCTCATCTGGTATAACCTTTTTTATCATAATCATCATTTGACATAATTCTAAATAAACTTATCAGGATTGTTATAGAACAAACCTAACCTAACCTATTAGCATTGAAAAGGATGATGCCTTAAAAAAATCCTGAAAATTCTCGTTTCAGAATAAAATGCATTATGCCTAATGATAATTATGACAAAAACGTTAATAAACTTTTTTTCATATAAACTTTGGACACCGGACTATTATTATTGTTGATTTGTGGGCCTTCTGTATGCCGCCTCGACCAGATTTCATCTATTGTGGCAGCCCTTTATTAGGAGTCTAGGAATTCCCAAATTCTTTGGGCAGTGAAATGTTGTATCTCTTCCGGGGGCACGACATGTTGCCCTAGGTAGATACTTCTTTTCCTCATGAGTGGCCCACAGAAGCAGAGGATATGCATTGCAGTCGCCTTTGTCTCTTGGCAGAATCTGCATACTGCGTCCTGTTTCATACCCATTTGAAACAGGTGCTTGTTTAGTTTGCAGTGACCTGTCAGGATTCTTGTTATTGCGCAGGTTTTTGGTCTTTTCAGCTGTAGTATCTCTTTTGACAACTTTTGCTTGAATCCCTTAATTAAGGTTTTCGAGTGGTTTTGTCCTTTTACGAGCCTCCATTCCTCGATTGCCTTAGATCTATATAAGTCGTTGAGCAGAACGTATGCCTTTCGTTTTGTGATCACACAAAAGGGTTCTGGGCCGACTTGAGGCTTGTCCGCGCCCTTATTGGCGAGTTTGTCTGCTCGTTCATTTCCGTCATTGTCGGAGTGTCCTGGTACCCATCTAAGTATAAATTTATTGGAATTAGCCAGGGCATTTAAGTTATTTTTGCAGGTTTGCACTAGCCTCGAGTTCGTCTCCGGGGATTCTAGTGCAAATAGGGCAGCTTGACTGTCCAAGTTGATGTCAAGGTTTATCTCCGCGCATTTATTTATGGCAAAGACTTCCGCTTGAAAGATTGAGACCTCTGTACCCATGCTGACGCTGACATTGAGTTTTGGTCTCTGTCCATAGACACCACATCCCACATCTTTTCCTTTCTTGAATCCATCCGTATAACAGATGTGACTCCCCTCTTTAAAAGACATTTCATTGTTTTGCCATTTGTCTCTAGGGGGTATTTCCACTGAGTAAAGTTGTATGAAGTTATTTTCAGTTTTTCAGTGGGCATGTCATCTGTAAGCACGCATAGAGTTTTGATTTCAAACACTGCATCCTTGATCTTGAGCAGTGCCTGAGAGCGCCATTTCGTCTTTGAAAGGGTGCAGATTCTATAGATGCACTGTTCAGCCTCTTTCCTCACTTGCAAGTGTAGAGGTGTTAGGTCGAGCAGTGCATCCAACGCCGCTCCCGGTGTTGATGATAGGGCTCCTGTTGCGATAACGCAGGCAGAGCGTTGTAGGCTGTTTAGTTTTTGGATGGCTGCTTTTTGGTTGGCTTTGTCATACCAGACGGCGGAGGCATATGTGATTATAGGCCTCATGACTGCCGTATATAGCCACATTGCAATATCGGGTCTTACACCCCATCTTGCTCTTGCCATTCTACAGCATGTCCACATTGCCATTTTCGCTTTTTGAATTATGTTGTTCAAATGTGTGTTCCAAATAAGCCTTTGGTCAAGTGTAACCCCTAGATACTTGGCTTCTTTTGAAAATGGTATAGTCTGCCCGTTAAGCTCTAAGGGTTTGAGCTTGTCGAGCTTTCTCTTCCTTGTGAAGGGTACTATTATTATTTTGTTGGCATTGATTGACAACTCATTTTCTCTGCACCATCTATAAATGGTTTTGAGAGATCCTTGCATTATGTTTGAAATTGTGCTGAGACATGGGCCTTTGACTATGATTTCTAGGTCAACGGCGTAACCCTGTACATTATAGTCATGCTCTGCAAGCAATCTTTAAGCAATGTAAGGAGTTGGTCCACCGCTAAGGTCCACAGTAGCGGTGATAGAACGCCTCCTTGTGAGCAACCCCTTGTGGCACCGGACTAAGATTTGTTCAGCGATTTTAACGTGACGAAGGCGCAAAATTATTCCCATCGAGAGATGGCACTGTTATTTATTTAATCTTTATTGCATAACAATTAAAGGTACATTTGGCGACCTTAATGCCTTAAGGCATTTTCTACCAGTTCACCATCGAGCCAAACAGAAACGTTTAGTTGGTGCAGGATCGTAACAATCGATATATTAGAAGAGAAAAAAGAGACACAAAATATCTTTTAAATAATATACATTATGTCTTCTTATAATATTCATACTTTGAGAGTCATTTGTAAATCGCGTTATTAAGTTTTTTTTTTTATTTCATGACTCCTGTAAGGCATCTGCATTTTATAACAGTGTGGATATAATATATTACAATAGGTTCTATAAGAACAAATAACGGAACTTTTCGTGCCCGCTCTTGGCTAGTTTTTTATTGTTTTGAAACCGTTCCGTTTTGTGGTGAAAAGGAACATGTAACAATTAAAAAGTAAACGTAAGAAGCAAGTACACGTAATCTGGAGATACGGTAGTGCCCCCACAAAGACGAAAAAAAAAAGAAACGGGGCACTACCTATATTTTCCCCAACCGTTTCGTCTCATTTTCAATTTCTTATATCTCGTATTACTTACCCACAAAATACATATGTAAATCGTTTTTACTGTACCAAATTTTTCAATTGAAATAAAATAATTTAACGCATTATATTGTTTTATTTCAATGAGTGATAATCGCGGAAATAGAAGAAAATATCAAATATTTCAGTTTAAATCTCACTGAAAAAAAAAAAAAACTTAGTATTGTTGAATTATTAACCCTTAACGTCGCAAGTTTTTTTTTGTAATAAAAACGTCAATGCTTGTTTTCAATGGTTTAATTATTATAAAAAGACACAGTAAAAAAAAAATAACTTGTCAGTGTTTAGAAATCATATGTATAGTATACCATACACTGCATCCATCACGAACAAAAATCAGTTTCAGCAGCTGTATGGTATACTATACATTGCTATTTATTCGCTCTGATCATGGTATGATACAAAACAGTTCCTGGTCTTCACATAGCAGAGGTGGACGTTACATTTAGTACATTTTGTACTAGCCTGCCCACTTTGCATAATTTACATCTTCCGTAGCCCGTGTGCGTGGGCCAGTGGTCGATTCTGTCGAACCTTACAGCATCCACAGGCCTTTCAGTCGCTGGCTTTTTAATTTTTTTTACTGTCGGCTACCGTTGGGATATCGTTTACTGCCACATGCCTGTGTCCCTTCGTTAACCCTGCGTATATTTCATATCGAAAATCTTTTAGTGGGTCACTCTTTTTTCTCAATTTTGCCTGCTCAAATTGCCGTCTTCGCAATAGCCAAGCATTGTTAACGTAGATGTCTATTATTTGGAAGAATATATTTAAATACCATCTGTGGCTTTTAAGACCTCTGCGGTAAAGTGATATTAGCATGTCAGCTAGATCCACACCTCCCATATGGCGATTGTAATGTTTTACAATTTGAGGACATTCAACTTTTACACGAGCCTGATCACTCTTGGAAAAACGTTTGACTTTTTCCATCGGGTGCGAAGCCACGTAGGAACTGAAGAGTGTGACAGCTTTGTTATCATACCACTTAACTATTGCGAGTTTTGTGTCATTACATACAATTTGACATGAAGAGCCGCGTCCCTTTTTTTTCATTGTCTTGTCGGGTTATAAGAGTATGCTAGCGTTTTGAAATCTATTTTTACGCACCGTACCCAGGCTAAAAATCCCATAATTTTCGCGTAACAAATATACCAGCTCCAACAAAGCGAAGTAATTGTCAAAATATACTACACAAGCAGGTTTTTTTATAGTTTTACACAAACCCAGGACCATTTCAGCACCGACTCCTAAATTAGTTTCTTCAGTTGTGGAATCTATTTGTCGAAATGTGTCTTCTTCTGCGTGAAGTACAAAATCGTATACGATTCCAGAAACTCCTGCACAGACTATATTTTTTAAACCCCATTTACAGGGCTTATTAGGGTTATACTGACGTCGGCTCCCGGCCTTCTTACCTTTGTAGGGTAGAATCATTTCGTCTATACTAAAAGTATTTTCCTCTTCGACAGACAAGTATCGTTCACGAACTTTATCAAGAAGGGGCCGCAATTTGAAATACCGATCTGTTGTGTCTGCTTCACTATTACGAGGGTTGCTACTTATATATCCGGAAACAAAAAAACAAACAAACGTACACGGCTGAAAATAGTTTTATTGTTTTTCAAAGTATTCCCCTTGATGATCTATGCACTTTTGCATTCGCGTGAACCAATTTTTAAAGCACTTCTGCCACTCCGCCTGAGGTACCTCCATAACGTGTTGTTTGAATGCGTCGACAGCATCTTCAGCGGTCGAAAATCGTTGACCGCGTAATTTATTCTTTATATTTGGAAATAAATAAAAATCGTTGGGTGCCAAGTCAGGGCTGTACGGCGGATGACCCGTTAATTCCACATTTTGACCCTCCAAAAATAGAGTTGTTTCGCGTGACGTATGACAGCTGGCATTGTCATGATGAAGAATGATTCTTCGTCGCTGGTTAGTTTTACGAATTTGTTCAAATACTTCCGGTAAGCAAATGGTCGTGTACCACTCTGAATTAACCGTTCTACGGTTTTCTAGTGGCACTGTAGCTACATGGCCATTAATACCGAAGAAGCAGGCCACCATTTGTTTCAATGTACTTTTTGCACGAGTAACTTTCGTAGGGTTCGGCTCATTTTGAAACACCCATACCGTTGATTGTTGCTTCGTTTCGGGATCGTATGCATAGATCCAGGATTCGTCACCTGTATAGATGTTATAAACGGCTTTTGAGTCACCACGGTTATATTTTTTTAACATTTTATTGCACCATTCGACGCGAGCATGTTTTTGCTCATTTGTTAAGTTGTGGGGTATCCAACGCGAACAAATTTTTTTTACAGCCAAATAATTATGTAATATGCTATTAATGCTGGTCATAGAAATACCCAGAGTCGCCTCTATCTCGCGGTACGTAACATGTCGGTCGTCCATTATAAGTTTTCGCACAGCCTCGATATTTTGTTGTACAACGACCGATTTCGGGCCACCTGCCTTAACTTCGTCCGTAAGCATACTACGTCCACGATTGAACTCACTAAACCAGTGATACACAGTAGTTTTAGATGGGGCTTCATCACCAAAAGTTGAAGTTAGTTGATCTATGCACTGTTGTTGCGTTAAACCACGCCGAAAATCATAATAAATCATAGCACGAATATTTTCACGAGTGAGTTCCATTCTTGCTGCGAGATGACATTTAAAACCCGTCAAAAACAAAACACGAGCGTTAATAAGGAAGAAAAAATATACCTTATATACTTAAAAAAGTTCAAATTTTACCATGGCGGTCAAATATGCTATTTAAGAAGATTGTAATCCCGGTTTCCGGATATATAAATAGCAGCCCTCGTATTGATGAAGTGAATGTATCGCCTTATTTGCTGAAATCTCTTCAAATGCATTAAATCGGCTATTTTGTGGTACCTCAGGGAAGTTTTCCAGTAGTCTTTATACGAGGGCATATTCACTATTCTTATCAGTATGTTTATGCCCAAAAAGTCCTTTATTTCTTCTGAGGTAACTATAATTGAACGCCTTGTCTCTTGTACACTGTATAAATTTGTGTTAATTATAACAGTGTCTTCAATTAGGGTTTCCGGAAAGAAATAATAAAAGTAATCCAGCGGAGTCCAGTTTGGGGGGAGTTCCTCGGTAAACACAGACTTCGGTATATCAGCTCGATGTTGAAAGTGAGTTTCCTTCCACTTTAAATTCAGTTTTAGTTTTTTGGTACGAGTACAAAATCGTTTTGAATTTTTCGGCCTAGTTGTTACAGGTTTGCGTTTACGAGAACGACTGTTTCTAGACGTGGAGGTGTGCGGGAAACTTGGTTGTGAATCAAGAACAGATCTTGTTTGTCTTGTTATAGGTGTTTCTGGTGGTGGGATACGTGGTATGTTTGTATCGGCTTCTTGTACTGATGGAAGTGAAGGTATGGAGGATATTGACGGAATAGCATATAATCACACAGTGATGGCTCTGGAAATACTTCACGAAGAATGGGCAAAATTGGGCTGTTGGAGCTACTGCTTGACTTGTCTAGTAAATTTAATCTTTCTAGCGATGAACCTATGGAGGGTGCTGGTGAACTAGATCTTGAGGACGATAGTGAGGTACTGGCAGTGTTTGGAGCGGAACTAATAGGGGTTTTGTAGGGCCTCATCTTCACTACTAGAGTCACTTGCACACGACTCTGCTCGAATACTAGGAACTAATGTTAGTATTCGCCCAGCACGGTTACGTTGTGCAGGCTGAAACAAGCAAAGCAATCATGCTAACCTAACCCAAAAACCGAAGCAAATAAAAACAAAATGGGTCTGTGCATCAACCAGGTGTATAAGGAAATCGTCCCAATGCTCGACACCTTAATGATAGTCTCACACCCATCTGTCACCTCTGTCACTACGACATAAGGTAGAAGGTGCCAACTATTGGGTCAGTGTCGAGCATTGGTACATTTACCTTACTAGTATTAGAATTGAGGAAGATTGTATGCCAAACCAAACAAAACAAAAGAAATTTTCATCACAAATGTTAGTGAGTACAAGTAGCATTGTATACTATACACATAAATAAATGTATTGATTACTGATGCGGTAATAAACTACAACTTATTTACTCACGCAGTAGCAATGTATAGTATAATATACGCATGGAAGCAAAGATTAAAAAACAGTGCAAATATATTACATCTGTTGTAATTATTATGAAAAAACACAGTTAACATCTTTACGAACAATATTCAGGAGTAATAATAAGCATCACACGACGATTAATATCTTAAAATAATTTTCTTACCTTGACTGGTATCAACGCTCTCCGCATTAGTTAGTTATTAAAAAATGGCAGCTCGCAGCTTCTGCCAATGTCAGTTTTCCGAATTCACTTCAGTCAATTATTAGGAAGTAGGTTGTCTTCGTTTTGATACTGCTCGAAGTCAAGTTTTGAAAACAGCAAGGTATAAATTTTACGGATATAAATTATAGCATCGAATAAAATCGCCAAAACAAAATGCAAACCAGAATGCTGATCTAGAAAAAAATTATATTAATGGAAAGATACGCGAAAGAAAAAACTAAAGTCTAATATTGTTATTTCTGATAAAATCTGATAAAATGGAGATGAATGGAGTGAAAACTAAACGAAGTAATGACTTGAAATTTACAGGGCGAGGGATGAATGGAGGAAGAAGGTCATAGAGAGATGAAGATAATCTATTGCACTCGAAAAATATATGTTCCAAAGTACCCTCATCCAAACCGCACTCACACAACGAATTGTCTTTAACATGTATTTTGAACAGGAAAACGGGGGAACATGAGTGGTCCAATCGTAATCTGCAAATGGAGGAAGTCACTTTTTTATTAGCCTCGCGATATCGGAAAAACCAAGGTCTTACTGGAATATAATCCTGGACATCAGAGTAATGAAAACCTTTAGTCTGTCTAGATCGGGCCCATTCTGTTAACCATTAATCGTCGAGACGAGTCTTGGCTAGAGAAACCAAATCGTGAGCGTAACATCTATATGCTGATAGACAACCACTAACGACTGCATCCTTAGCGCACTGGTCCGCAATCTCATTACCACGAATACCCAAGTGACTAGGTATCCAGGCTAATGAGACCCTAACACCTTTGTTAGAAAGACAGTAAAGAACTCGATTTATTTCTAGAATAAGTGGAAAATTTACCTTAGAACGCAATTGATTCGCTAAAATAGCCTGAAGAGAGCTCTTCGAATCAGAAAAGATCACACAGTTATTTAGATTATGTGAATCTATATATTTAAGTGATTCCAAAATTGCTAGCGCCTCGCCCGTAAAAGCAGACGAGTAAGAAGGTAATTTATCAAATCAAATCAAATCAAATCAAAATATTCTTTATTCAAGTAGGCCTAGTTACAAGCACTTTCGAAATGTCAGTTACATGAGAGTGAATGTTTGCTGGGAGAAATACAATATAATCCAACATTTGCTGCAAGGATTAGGGAAACCCAGAAAAACCTAATCAGATCATTTAACTTAAGTGTAAAATTATTGATAAAATCATCATTTTTAAAACGAAAATAATCAATAAGATAAATCCCAAAAGGATTGTCAATAAAAAATAAATAATCTAGAATGTGTCTAGAATAAAATTCTAAATGTCAGAGTATTTAAAACAATTAAGATTAAAATAATAATAATACCTTAGGTATTCGTTAAAATAATTATTCATATACCTACATGACGCTATAATTTACATTAATCCCACGCGGCTTCATCATTCATGTAGTCTTGTGTGCTATAATAAGCTTTAGAAAATAATTTTCGTTTCACAATATTTTTGAATTTACCAATAGACAACTCAGTTATGCTGCTAGGAAGTTTATTATAAAATCTCACACAGTTACCCATGAATGATCTCCTTATTTTATGGAGCCTAGTAGCAGGCACTGCGAGCTTATGCTTATTTCTAGTATTAATATTATGTATATCACAGTTCTTATCTTAAAGTCGGTAATATTTTTATGTACATTCATAATATTCTCATAAATGTATTGACAATGCACTGTCATTATATTAATGTTTAAAACTAAGAATAACATTAAATCTAGGAATCCACACGGCGGACCCCACCGGGCACCGTTCAGACAACTGGGAAGCATCCGTATAAATACAAATCCAATTAGAGCAATGCTTATCAATAGTTTTATTTAAAAGAGAATTCGCACAAATACTATCTTTATCAATTCCCAAATCAGTAAGAACACCAGGACGAAAGATAATTGCCTCATATGAAGTCTCAAATATGGGATTAAGCCTATATTGATATACCGGGCATGGAAGCCGAGTAAATTTAAGGTAACTTTTTACAAGATAGGGACTATTTTTGTGAAACCAGTAACTAGAAGTAGTAACTAATCTGGAAAGAAGCTGAAGTTTTGGAATAAGAGGATGAGAAGCAGATTGAATAATTTTAAAAATAAACCGATCTGATAAATATTGTCTTCTCAAATGAAGTGGAGGCTCTACACATTCAATTTGGAGAGCATTAATAGAAGATCGCATGGCACCAATAACAATGCGAAGACTTTTAGATTGAATTTTGTCCAAAGAACTTAATGCCGCTTTATTACAAGGTTCCAGGAGAAAAGAACCATAATCAAGGTGACTGCGAACTAAAGCATTATACACTAATTTTTGACAATACGGATGGGAACGGTGTATGGTGGCACCAGAAAGAGATCGAATGATGTTTATACTTTTCTCACTTTTCTGGGCTGCATTGTTGAGATGATGAATTCCAGATAACTTGGAATCAAAGATGACGCCTAGAAATTTAACCCGATCTGAAACAGGAATAGGAACCCCGTTACAGCTTACCAAAATATCAGGAACACGTCTTTTACGGTCGAACACGACTACTGAACTCTTTTATATCGATAAAAGAGTATAAGTCCATGATGTTCCAACCAAATACTTAAATAATTGAGTGCCGAATTAAGCCGAGGGACGGCATCCGAAATACTAGTGACTGAGGAATATAAACAAATATCGTCAGCGTATTGAAGAACACTACAAAAAGGATTTACCGATAATTCCAAATCATAAGTATAAAGGCTGTACAAAAGCGGACTTAAAACTGAGCCTTGTGGAAGACCCTTCCATATTACCCTAGCTGGCAGAGAAATATTGCCAACATTAATTAATATAGATCTAGAGAGAAGAAAATTGATGGTAAAATTAACGAGCCTCTCGGGGAACTCCAAATTATGCAGTTTTTGCCTAAGTTTAGTGAGAAGAACATTTGTCATACGCCGAAGCGACGTCTAAAAAGACACCAACTACTGCCTTAGAGTTTGAAAAAGCGATTCGTATGTCTGTGGTAAAAATAGCCAGACTGTCCATTGTACCAAGGCCCTTACGAAAACCAAACTGGCTTTTTGCCAATATACCCTTGCTTTATGCTATCCACTCTAATCTATTTTTAATGAGATGTTCCAAAATTTTTGCCAAAGTAGAGGAAAGGGCAATAGGGCGGTAACCAGAAGGATCGTTACTAAGCATACCAGGTTTTAGAATGGGAACAATAATCTGAGTTTTCCAGTCTTCCGGAGGAACTCCCGATAAAAATATATTATTCAAAATTTTAAGAAAGAACTGTTTGGAGTCGGAACTGGCGCGCAAAATAAAAGAATATGGAATTCCATCCACACCAGGAGAGGAATCCTTGAGATGATTGGTAGCTGTTAAAAATTCTTCATATGAAAATGGACTATCAAAGTAACTAGTTGGGCCTTGATTCAATGGAGTCACAACAGGGGTAACTTCCTCAAGAGAGGGAATAGAAGGAGGCGCTAACTTCTGCGCAAATGTCTCTACCCAATCAGAGGGGTCATTTGCTTGTAGAATTGAATAAGGCGTAAAAGCGCCGCGAAAACGATTGATGCCCTTCCAGACCAAAGCAGAAGGCGTAGACGGAGAAAGACTTTCACAAAACTTTTGCCAGCCATTTTTCTTTTTATTTAAGAGGAATTTAGAAGTATCCACTGAAACTTTAAGACAACTTCTTCCATCGACCAGTCTGTTGCGATATTGCGAACTATACCCATTCTAGTCACACAAAACGATGGGATAGCAGCAGAGAAATTGGCTGTCACTAAGGCAGGATGGGCAAGGCAATTGTTGGCATGATGCGCGGACTCGAACTCCACTGCAAACCGATTTCGACCAACTCGTTTCACTCCATCTTTTATTATGCCAGGAATGTTATTTTTGTAAAGAAAATGGCCAAAATTAGTGGCCCTTAAGGTGATTCCAGACGGTGTATCAGACATATTTTTTTGCAAATTGATCACAAAAGGTCCAACATCAGATTCAGCATACCTATTGCGTACTTCCTCAAAATCTGGTTGAGTAAATGCGGTTTGGATGGATGGTTGTCGTGGAGAATGCATCGCAGGTTTTTTAGGGTGAATAGGATCTTCGCGACTATCTTCAGCGCCTCTCTTTATCGGCCGTTGGCTCCCAACTTTAACTGGCCTAGGCGAATCCTCACACGGCTCACGGCCTTACGGCGAGTATGCTCGCTGCCGCCAGGATCTGGCGGCTCCGAGTCAGAGGACATTGTAAAAAAACGTCTAAGCCAGCCGCTTAAATCAAATGAGTGTACAAAATGAAAGAATATACAAACGAAAAACTAAATTACAGAGCAGCAAACTGGATATGCTAACAAATTAATAAAATCAAATTTGAATTTTCACCGGACTTGCTATTGACAGCTCGAACCAATCTTTACGCCTCTATTTTTTGAATGTGATGTATATAATACTATACAAAATGACTTTAAGGGTATTACACATCGTACATTACAAAAAGTACATATTTGTTACAACACAAGTCGGTAAAAATCTCAAAACTTATCTCTAATCTGTTGTAATATTCGGCTTAGTACCGCGCGAGCATGTTTCGTGAAAGGGCTCTTAAGAGTCCCCAGCAAGCTCGGCCGAATTTCACCTTCCCATAAAAACGGAGTTTCATTCTCATTTTAAAACTACGTGTTGTATTGTAACGAAAGTTTGCATATACAATGACATGAGGTATATCTAGGCCTGAAATTAGTTTACATGGCTCCAGTTTATAAAACAAACGAAATACAGCAAAAACAAGTTTTGTATGAAAAACTCAAATTCGCTGTGTTTTTTTTTCCAATGGT
Organism: Hedya salicella; assembly: GCA_905404275.2. NCBI lineage: Eukaryota > Metazoa > Arthropoda > Insecta > Lepidoptera > Tortricidae > Hedya > Hedya salicella. Next base: position 22,710,034 of record FR990100.1, on the reverse strand, counting down.
ATCTGAAGCTACATAAACCAATTACAGGCATGCATATATCTTAATTTATTCTAAGTACGAGTTTCAGAGCAAACTAGCCATGCCTTTTAAATTGAGAGCGTAACTACGTTTGTATGGAGATCCGAGCTTGCTGCGGACTCTTAAAGTTGAAAACCGGAATGTTGCATTTTTGCCACTGATTTATATTTTTTTTTTGTTTTCGGCAGTAATTGCCAATCCTGAAGCGATTGAGGTAGTAACGAAAGCCTGTCTCGCAAAGGATAACTACACGATGAAGTACATACGAGCGGTAATTGGAAACGCCAACATATTTGCACCAGGTAAATATGAAACAAAAAACTAAAGTTTTTTTTTACATTATTTCTCAATTTGATAATATATTACACTTAAGACGTGTAATGTAATTGCATCATGAATACATACTATGCAGTGTGAAACACTTTATGTAACTTCACTTTTATTCATAAATCAGCGAAATTAATAATGGAAGTATGCGAGTCAAATAGATTTAATGTTAAGAAGGATGTTTAATTTAAAGAGGCCTAAAATGGTGCTGCCACATCTCTCCCATTACACACACACACATTATTTTGTTTTAAATGAACAATTTTTGTATGCATATATGTATATATTTAGGGAACATATAAAATACACTAAGTAATCTAAATATAAACATAAAACATCATTGCATACAATAATATCCTAAACTAAATTATAAACAAATATTAAAGCTAACGAATAATAAATATTAACCTAAAACTAAAAAAGATTTAAATTTAAAATTGTGCCCCCGCGGCAATGTCCCAAAGATGCTGGCAGCATTTCCTCGCTTTATCCTGGAAGAGAAAGCTGCCAATTCTTTGGTCACCAGTAGTCTCGATCAACCTATTGACTACATTTTGAGCATTGGGACCCCACGGACCTATATGTATTGTATTACGAATATAATTGTCTTTGGATTCTCGGAAACGACTCTAGTATTTTGGATGAAAGTGGGTGAGTATTGCTTTATTTTACACCCACTGTGTAATGCTCAGGTACTATTGCTAGATAACACCTTTTCCCTACACAAGACAAAACAATAATAAAGTGCTGCGTTACTTGAAAATGTATATCCAGACTCGACTTAATTTACATTTACTGTTTTTGTTTTCAATCGAATGTGTAAAATGTTAAGTTAATTATTCTCATTGACAGTTAATATTTGGCGCCCACGTCGTAAAATTATGGCCCCGACGTTTAATATAAAAAATCTCCAACAATTTGTGAAGATATTTGACAAACAGAGTTCTATTATGGTGGGCCAGCTGAGTGCGCGGGCTGGCGGCGGCGACTTCTCTATCTGGCCGTATATGACCACGTATACTTTCGATGCAGTTTGCGGTAAGGAACTTATTCAACATGCCCATTGAGAAATAAATAATAGTAAAATAAGCATTATTAATATACTTCATCGCATTGTATATCTGCGTACGTTTGCCGCTAATCCAAGGACCCTATCATAACAATCAAGCAAGTCCTATTATTACAGAGTCGGCTTTAGGCGTCAAAATAAACTCCCAGAAGGACCGGTCGATCGATCATCCGTTCATTAAATCGTTCGACATATTAACCCAAATTATTGCGGAACGGATGCTATCCCCTTGGTTATACTGGGATTGGGTGTTTAACTTGTCAAAGCGCTCAAATGAATTTAAAGAGCAGAATAAGCTGATAAAAGATTTTTTTGATCAGGTAAGTTATTCTATCAAAGTTATGAATTATTTTGTTAGTTAAGTACTAATGAATTTCAAATAGTTATGGGCGGAGGAGGATATAAACTATTAGCTGTTTATTAATTTTTGAATGCCTCGAAAGCATAAAACTACTACTTGCCTGTTCAAAGTATGACAAATCGTTGCAAAAAAGTCGTATTTCTGGTCAATAGCTTTTAGTCAATAGCTTTTTTGTATTGCTTTCCCGTAATCCATTATTATTTAATGATTATATCCGGTAAATATTCGAAGTTCATGAGAATAACCAGCACAGAAGGAACATTTTTTTTATATACGTGGCCAGTGTTCGTTTCAAACATGCACGTTTCTCTCAAGAGTTTTTAATCGAGTAGTTTTAACGAGCGGGTATAGAAAAAGTATAGTGATCACAGACTAATAAGAGATACTACGTATCAGACTGCCAACTCAGAAACAAATATTATTTGCACAAGACAACTATATTTAATCTGTACGATTAGTGTTGACTGACGTTTTTTTTTTTCTATTCGAGATTGCTATATGGCAAGGGATCGTAACTTATTCAGCCAAAGCGGTCTAGGTTCATTTAATGAGGTCTAATATTTAGAATGAATAGTTCCCGGCACGTAAATTTGAACACGTAATTTCAGTAATTGTATTTACGTGATCAAAATATATGCTAAAAATTATACCTCAGTGGCAAAAAAATAAAAAACACATTATTTGTTAAAAGATTTATTTTGCAATTTCTTTTTAAATTTGTCGTAAGCTTTCTTCCGTATTGCAAGTAATACGCGGTTTTTTAATCGGACTACATTTGTCCCCTTTAATATTTTGTTGGTTGTGTTGCACCAATTCATAATTGTAAACTGACTGAGAATAGTTTTGTGCTCGGCGCAGTCAAAGAAACAAAATTAATTCTTGGACATAATGTATGCTAGTTCTGCGGGCGATAATTTTGCAAGATCATCACGATTTAAACACTTCAACCACTTAAGTAGAAAGTATTTTCTCAGAGCACGGGAAATGGTGTAAAATAGCGTCCTTTCGCAAAGTTCTACAAACACAGCACTCTTAAAACATTTAGCAAAGAGCAAGACAGGATAAACACAAGGACATCGTACTCGATAACACTTTACTCTGACAGTGACAGAATGAATTTCGACAAATAATATATAGACGACAAGACGAGTGTATTGACAAAGCAACAGCTAATCACAACAGAGAAAAACGTAAGTCAACATTAAAAGCAACATGGCGCTAACGTACGCGTTTTGTTATACGAAGATTACCAGCTGTGATAGTGATGTATTCAATTATAAAACAACACCTTGTTCTACTACAGATAAAATTCAGTAAACATATTCCTTTTGGTAGCTTATGAAAGAGGCTAGCTTTGGTAAAAAAATTGGAGGTATTACGCGAAAGCAATTTTGTTTGAAAAAAGTAATTGTATTTTTATTTTTTTTTCTGTAGCAATGTATCCTATAATTGATTTCATATGATTATCTTTACTATATACACATTATACCTTATATATATATTATTGTGTACCGTATTTTATGTTAAGGCTCTATTGTACTGTTTCTAATGTTGGTGTGCAATAAAGAATTGTTGTATTGTATTGTATTATACGTGACGCACATCAAAATTGGCTGGTGAGGAAAAAATATATAAAAAAGATCATATATCTTTTTTTTAACTATAAGCTTTTGGGGGCTCAATTTTTGCATACATGTTGCCAATGAAAAAAAATACAAGCCAAAACTCGCTGGGGGCAGATTCACTTAGCTTATCCTGGCATGGCTTTTATTGGGTTCTCCATAACTGTAAAAACCATATTTTAACGGTTTCATAGAGAAGCATAAGATGGGAAATGAAACAGGAACTGAGGCAGTTTGGGATGTTTTTTTTGGAGTAAAGGAAGGATCTCTAAAGGAACTTCTCTCCTGGACAGCTTCTCACTCTACAAGTCCGTCCTATTTAATATGGAAAAGTACCAGCTGTCCACTCTTTATGAAGTGCAGCAGAGAGGAACGAGGATAAGGGCATTACGATTCTGAGCCAGTTCACACGTTTGATTATTTTTTACTTCGCTATATGATATTGAAATAAAACAATTTAACGGATTATATCGCGTATATGATCTCATTTTAGTTCCCGACGTTTTAAAAGCTTCTGAAACGTCGGGAACTAAAATAAGATAATATACGCGATATAATCCGTTAAATTGTTTTATTTCAATGAGTAATAATCGCGGAAACAGAAGAAAATATTATATGATCTTATTATTTATTTTCAGATAATCCAAGATAAAAGAAAGCAATTGGAAAACCCGACAAATAACAGTAGTACGTTCATTTCATGAAATTCATAATTCATTTATTTGGTCTAAGCTCTGTGGTCAAGACAAACAATTCGAAAATCCCTTAATTCAATCTCAACTAATTAAATTTTACATAAACCAATTATATATAGGTTGTAATGTTTGCCAAAATGTAATATACCTAAAATAATTTCATGTGCCTGAATTTGTGGTTCCCAGAGGGATTTATGTTCAATAATAGTAAATTAAAATAATTGCATATTTCCCAATATTTGTATGACATATTGATACGTATGCCAGAAGTTTCAGCATCCATATTTATAATTACAATATATATAAATTTAGTAGACAGGAAAATCAAGAGAATATTAATCACTTTCCATAAAACATTCAAATTAAGCATTTGCTCGTACATGTTTCATAGCATCACTATATGTAATAAGCTAACTCTACCGTGGAAACGATCTGCTCCAGCGCTGCGGGTAGGCCAGCCCCTTCGCCCTGGCGTAAGAAAGGGTGGCACCTACGCTCGCCTCGCCTCCGCAGCTTCGGCTTTTTGGCTACCCTCCTGACGTACCTTTTGGCTTATACAAGGTGCCCTCGAGAGACCCGAAAGATTTTAACCACGCATTCCTTCGTAGCGACTGAGGCTGGTCGCATTTAAAATAGTTCCATAAATATAACACAACATAGAGGGCAAAACTGTCACAGAACCAAATCTGTCAACCCCAACTCCACGTGGCCTCTGACCTACCCTCCAGAAAATATTTCACGCATTTCTGAGGCCACTAGGAGCAAAAAATGTTCTATGAACCCCAGTCAACTTCGGTTTCGTATTCATATTTTCTGAAGGGTAGGTCAGAGGCCACGTGGAGTTGGGGTTGACAGATTTGGTTCTGTGACAGTTTTGCCCTCTATGTCACAACATTGCGTTGTATTATATTTACGAAACTATTTTGCGACCAGCCTCAGTCGCTACGAATCACACGGCTGTTTGCGTTTTCATACAGTGAGTGGGGCCTGCTTTTCGTAAGTGCCTCCGGCTTTGAAAAAAACACTTTATGGGTGGGGCAGACCAGTATCATGTGGAATCGGGGTTTAGCAAATTCGAGAACTTGTATGCCAGTAATAACTGAAACACTCTTTTAATTGAATGTATTTTTTAATTAACAGCCACTAAAATATATCATGCTGACTGAAAAAATCGAGATTCCCTATACTTTCATCGTACTCAACTTTCATAGTATGAAATATGACATATATGACAAATTATAAACAAAGATCAGAAACAAATGAAAAAAAATCTCAAGGGTCTTGCTCAAGGCACCGGTTCAAGTCCAGCCAGTATCGTCGAAAAAAAAATTCATTTGTTTCTGATCTTTGTTTATAATAATAACGATAGTGGAGTAATCCACTTATAAAATTGCAAAAATTCAGTTTATTATCATGATATTAGTAAAACAAAAAGTATTTATGGCAAATGTTTTTTATGCCACCAGATAATATAAATTCGATGTTTCTGTAAAGTACTTGAACAAATTTTCAATTTACGGAAGCCAGCTATGAAGGCAATGATGTCAAATATTAATTTTATCATCCCACCATTTATTATATATACTTATTATTACTAATTTTATACTAAATAATACCATCGATAGGTACAACTTAAAACTATATTATATAAGTGAGGTAACTTTTATGGATTTTGATATTTTAGTACCTACGTGATATTATAATTATATTGCGTGTATACAATCATGATGACTCACAAAAAGTATGTCATCTCATTTATTAATGAACATTCTAGTCAATTATCGTCATGGCAAATGAAATTATTTTCAATGAAATTCCCAACTGGAGGTATCACAATTACATAATAATACACGTTTTAGATAATAACGAGCACGGTCTAAAAACTTTCCTCGACATGCTGATTGAGTCCTCCGGGGGAGCTAAAGGGTACTCGAATCTAGAGCTGCGTGAGGAAACGATGAATATCGTGATGGCTGGCACCGACACCTCGGCCGTTGGCTCCTCCTTCGCTGCTCTCATGCTGGCCAGGTACCCCGATGTACAGGAAAAAGTCTACCAAGAGTAAGTCCAACACAATTGTAATATGAATAATATTGTAAGCAATAGTACATTTCGATGTTGGTGCGGAAAGTATGTCATTACTTCACGAGTACCGAGATATCTTAAGTAAGACTCGGGACGAGTGAAGAATGACATTTCCGCACGTGTATCGAACGACGTTTTTTAATACAGTTGCGAAAAAATAAGAAAAACAACAAGCTTCATCACCATCACCATCACCATCACCATCACCATCATCATCACCATCACCATCACCATCACCATCAACATCAACATCATCATTATCATCATCATCATCATCATCATTACCATCATCATCATCATCATCATCATCATCATCATCATCATCATCATCATTGGAAAAGTGAAAAGCACTAGTTAGCGCAAACCAACTTTGCGCACGCTAAACAGCTACGTAAAGTAGCACTTTTAACTGTGTTAAGAATTATATTTATATTATCTCATTTCAGTTCCCGACGTTTCGGAAGCTTTTCAGCTTTCCATGGTCTCGGGTTGACTGAGAAAAGATATATTTTCCTCTGTCAAAGTTACAATTTGTGCAAACTACCCAGTTTGAAAAAAGAAAGAAAGGTTAGATGTTAGATGGGCCTAATCTGTAAAGACGTTACACATGTGCCAGAAGGGCTTAATTATTTTATTTTAATAATTTACCAAGCAGCATTTCTTTTATGAAAGCTGAAAAGCTTCCAAAACGTCGGGAACTGAAATGAAATAATACACGCGATATAATCCGGTAAATTGTTTTATTTAAATGAGTAATAATCGCGGGAACAGAAGAAAAAAATATATTTTATTTTAATACATATTAAAATGCTACTTTACGAGATACTTTTAGATTACGAGATATTTTTGGTGACTCCAATCGACCAGTGACTTGGGAGGACTTGCCGAAGCTTAAATACTTGGAAGTGGTTATCAAAGAAACTCTACGTCTCTACCCTCCAGTGCCAGTCACCGTCAGGGAGGTGCTTGATGACGAAACTAACGTCGTGTTACGTAAGTCCCTCTCTTAGAAGAGAATTCACAATTCCACACATGCTTAATGCATGACGTAGTGGTCATGCATCAAGCATGTGTGGGATTGTGAATGCGTGTATGCTGCGCTGTGCTACTCACAATACTCACATTCTCAACTGCAAACTATCTGACCACTACTTGATCGGAGTGAACTTAGCGGCCGAGGCCGGCGCCAGCAGTGAAGTAAAACAACAGCAACCTGTTTCTCTTAAATACAAACCTGATCAAAGATAAGTTAGATAAAGTTAACTGGAGCGAGTACCATACAATTACCTACCTGTCCCATATTATTAAACAAGAAACTACTTAATGAATTTAACTTTATTTACGCAAAAAAAAACTGTCCATTGTAAACAAAATGAAAAACTAAACCGCGAATGAATAAAACGGTTACTAATATGGTGGAAAGAAGGGATGCATTATTTAGAATTTGGAAAAGTAATCCGGAAAATGTTACTAAGAGAAAATTATACAAAATTTTACCAATTACACATACATACCTAAACAAAAACAAAGAAGAAAAGTAAATAATTGATAAATCGCAAAAAATATGAATCTAATGAGTAGTAATAAATCACCGGGTTTTGATAGAATAAGAATAAAAGTATTAAAATTCTATTTAAGAAATAAGTCTTGCTTTTGGCAAATTTGGTACACATGTGCGTCGAAACAGGGAACTACCCGGATGAAATAAAAATAATAATTATTCGGCCGATATACAAGCAAGGAAACTATTTGGATTAGTTTAACTATAGACCGATAGCAATTTTGTCAGTGACCAATAAAATAGTCGAAATAGTTATTGTAAGTCAAATAAGTAACTTTTTAGTGAAAACCAAAGTTTTATCGGACTCGCGATACAGATTCAGACAAGGTTGTAGTACCTCCACTGCTCTGACACGATTCACAGACGAAGTCTAGTACAACCTAAACCGTAAGATTTATGTAGGGGTTCTGTTCATTGATTTCAAAAAGTATTTGACACAAACCATTTGGTTCAAAGCACAACCAACTACTGCAGGCGATGGGCAAATTTGGGGTGCATAAAAAATAATAAGATGCACTCGAGTGTTGGTGTAATGGCATGGATATTTGATAGGCACGTTTAGACATAAATGGAAGGTTAGTGCCATAATTGCCATAAAACAGCGAACGAAAAAACATAGAACGCGAGCTTCATACAAAATTGCAGTACAAAACGGGGTACATTTCTAAATCCGCATGCGCGTTGTGTGACCAATAAGAGTTGGCCAAAATATTAGTCTACTTTCTATTACCCAAAACAAATAAATGTGATTTTCCAATTTCATAATAACTGGCTGTGAATGGCTTCTAGCGCTGACGTTTTATAGTATCAAAATGATGGCGACTATGAAAACGCATACCTAGTAGATTGTCACATGCAATAAAGAGTAATTTTGTAGGTAGAATTGTCGTATTATTTAAATTTAAGTTTCAGTTTTATTTTATTTTTTAATAGTCATAGAATACGCAAATCAAACTAGTCTCCAATTAAGATGTAGCAGACTTATATTGTGAATACTAGACGATGATGTATACTTATAGCTTGCTTAATACTTAAATACAAACCGACCATCAGCCACTGGCAATCATAACTTTTGTAGTACGTTAAGACAACGCAGAAATGAATCTTGCGTACTTTTATTGTTGCCGTGTTAGTATGATTGTATGGGTCAAATCTTAGAAGCTAAATTAGAACCACTTACCGGTTTCTGATTGTACTAAATTTTTGCACACTTTTGTGATATCGAGCTGATATGATGATGGAGACGAAAAGTGGGCATAGGAACTCTGGAATAAATCACCGCAATTCTACCGAATTTGAGCTCTTTAGAATCAACTCGATGAGTTATTGGTGGATGTTTAAAGAAAAATTCAGTCCCCAATAAAAGCTTGTCACAAAAATATATTTTATAAAGAAACTTATGAACGATAAATTGGTCCATTGAGATAACTGGCCCTATAGCAATAAATATTTACATACATTATTTTACCACGTAGATCAGGTGCCTACCGTCCGGTTTCATCGTCAAATCAGATCGATGGTACCATTCTCATCAGGACCATTTGTGACTATTAACTCGCTAAACTATCTTAATCGAGATATCATATCACCACCTTTAAATCACTTCTCTTATCATTGAGAAGTTTCGGTGGCCTTCTGTGGTCTTCTTCATCGGTTTACTTTACCAATGCATATTTTTGAAAGCAAATGCTCGACTTGTTTCTTTGAATACCAAAATCGCTATAAAGATAGCTTCAATATTTGTGAATTTCTGTCGATTTCTCACGGATCTTATCATCAGACCTTCACCAAAATAATATGAGACTAAGTAATTTGAAGATATCACTTAAGCAAAAAAAGTCTTAAATCGGTCAAAACCGTTTTCAAATGATCAGGGAACACATACTCGTACATAAAATAAAAGCAAAAAGCATTATGACGAATTGAAAACCCTCTGCTTTTTTTGGAGTCAGTTAAAAGACTTAAAAGTAGATATGCCCGAGATCCCGAACTCATGCAGTTACTTAGTCTAATCAAAATCAAAAGTCTAGTTAGGATGACCCAGTTCAGCTGCAATAACATCATATTCCTAGAGTGTATGATAACTTAAATCAAATTGCACCTTTTTCGAAGTATACAAATTAGTTATGTGCATGAAAATATGTATCTCAACAAATAGTATAGGAAATGTTCAATAGGTGTCTTAATACCTTTTCATTATTCCATATTCATACTAACATTTTGATGATGTAAGGTGGCATAAGTATAACACCATCCCTATACAAAATCTCTTCCGACTAAAATAAATAAATAATTATGTTTACGGTATTTTTTTCATGTGAAAAGTGATTCCATCTTTTTTTGTTGTGTTTTTTAGAATGATATATACACTATTTTAGAATACAATAAGGCATATTTTTTCACTTTTAGAAGTGAAATAATACGACAGTCATGCAGCGCCGCCATAAGCAACTGACAGCCCGTATGACCCAGTTTAGACGCCCCGCCTTTTTCGACACAGTTTTCGTGGGGTCATTTTGAGACGCTAGTTATATAGTATAAAATTACCCTTAAGAAATGTATACCAAACTATTTATTCTGAGATAAGTAAATAAAAAAAAAGATTGACAGGATGAGGAAACATTCCAATTCGTACGATTCAACATTTTAGCGTTGTTTTCGATTTGGGAAAAAAGCTCAAGTTAGGAAATTAACTGCGTCATTTGAGAAAAAATTGTTACTTGTATGTGAAATGACACGTAACCGAAGTAACCAGCTCAATTTATGTGTTTGCAGCATCTGGGACGCATTTGGTCCCCGGGATGGCGATAGCTCTGCACATTTGGGCCACGCACCGCAACGCGGAGTACTGGGGCGCGGATGCCGACGAGTTTCGCCCGGAGCGCTTCCTTGAAGGACCCCTCAAGCACCCCGCTCAGTTCATACCGTTCAGCTACTCGCTAAGAAACTGTGCTGGTAAGTGTATGTGTATGTATGTGGCTATCATGATAATATTCGAATAATATTTCTTTTTGTAGTCGAGCATTAAAAAAACAGCCAAGTGTTGGTCGAACTGGCGCACCGAGCACTACAACACAATATGCATGAATAGGAAAGTATACTCGATTACGTTAATCTTGCACTGGGGGCCCGTTTCACAAAAGCTTGTAACTTGTATTATAAGCGGCCAGCTCTTTCCAACAATATGTGTTAAAACGAGACTCACTTGTAAAACAAGTTACAGGCTTTTGTGAAACGGGCCCTGGTATTTCTGGCGTCGCTGACAAATGACGTACAAAATTCATAATATTCAAATATTGACCTTTCTACCCAGCAAAGGTGTTTTGTTACGTAGACACTTCTTTGTTTGCAAATTTGTACAGGTCAGAATTCATCGTCTCTGGAACAGTTTTTGTATTACTAATGTGATTTCCGGCAATTTGTTAAACATAATTTGTTTTTTAATCGTGTGTGCCACGCGTTATTTAGTAGGTAACAAACATCTTCACTAACTTTCTCAATATTATTAAATAACTCGTAAACTGTGGCCTATAGCAGAAAATGTTCAAAACCATAAGTAATCTACATACAATTTTCTACAAAAAACATGTTAAATTTTTTTCTCTGGGATCAATATTTCACGAGATATGGAGGAAAGAAGATGGATAATAAAGAAATAAACATATTTTTTTAAGTATGGCACGTATATTCCTAAAAATAAAATTCCTAATTAACGTCTAAATCTAAAATATTGTCACCGTCATCATCATCATCATTGTCATGGAATGGAAACCGTCATTCAACGTTTCTTTGATTTGCCACCAGTACATTACCTATGTACAGAAACATTACGGTCCAAATTATATAGTGGTTTTCGATGGTTACGGTGATGTCAACAGTACTAAACGAACAGAGCAGAAGCGACGAGGTCTGACAAAAACTTCGGTCGACATTAATTTTAACGAAAATACGATCATCACACTTCAACAGGAGCATTTCCTCGCCAATGAAAGGAATAAGACAAGGCTGATTCAGTTCCATACCGAGAAGATGACAGCAGCAGGGATTGAAACAACTATTGCAACAGGAGATGTTGATAGCACTATTGTCAAGTGTGGGTTGAATAAAGGTGCCTTACATCCAACTGTTGTTATTCGGGAAGATGTCGACTTGATAGTCCTCCTCATAGGATTGGCCCCACCACATTTCAACGTGTTATTTTTGAAACCAGGGTGAAGGTAAAGGACAAATTGTTTTCAGTGCGACAACTTCAACAGCTTCCATTTGCAAAGACAATGCTCCTTCTCCACAGCTTCTCCGGATGCGACACCACCTCCGCGATCCATGGAAAAGCAAAGTGCGAATCGCTAAATTGTTCACTGCTAAATCAGACTTGATCGAAAAGATATTAGACATTTTCAGTGAGCCCTCATCACCAGAGAGTGAACAGGCGGGCGAGAAGCTGTTTCTGTCGATTTACTAAGCACCTACCAAGAAACAAAACCTCAACAAATACCGCTGGTACTCAGCTTTTTTAAGAGCATCGATGAAGCCGAAATCAGATCTCGCCACTCGTCCTCCTACTAGCGGAGCTTCGAAGCAGCACTCGTTCAGAGTATACCTACAGGTATCTTTAATCCCACAAGTTATCGAATACTGTTTTATTTTTGTTAAAACACAAATATAATTATATTTGACCTAAATACTTACTTTGATCTTATTACTTACTAGCTTCTGCCCGTGACTTCGTCCGCCTTAAATTCGTTTATCGCGGATTAGGGTGTTTTTCCGAAATAAAAAGCAACCTACGTCGTTTCCCGAGACTCAAACTATCTCCATATTAAATTTCATCCAAATCGGTTCAGCGGTTTAAGCGCGAAGTGGTAACATACAGACAGAAAGACAGACACACTTTAGACACAACAATGGCTCGACAACCCCCTACCACCAACCCAGTGGAGATGGGCCATAGGAGACGATGGCATCCTAAAGCCAGTGACAACCAACGACCCAGTGGCACCTGACTCGATTCTCAAAACCATATTTTGCCGGTGCAAGACTAAGTGTAGGGTGCGATGCAGCTACCGGAAAGCAGGAATTACCTGCTCCAGTGTCTGCGGGGTATGCTCCGGCTCACGCACTAACGGAGCTCCCATCGAAGTCACCGTCGACGACAATGCGACGATGATTATGACGATATTTTACATGTAGAAGATAATTAGAAATTTTATTTTTAGGAATATATGTGCCATACTTAAAGAAATGTGTACTTTTCTTTATTGTCCATCTTCTTCCTTCCATATCTCATGAAATATTGACCCCAGAAGACAAAATATACGAATCTTTTTTGTAGAAAATTTTATGTAGAATACTTGTGTTTTAGATTTTTTTTTTGCTATAGGGCACATTATAAGAGTTATTAACAAAAAACTAAACAAATAATCCTATACACCCCTTCCACCCTTTAGCTTCACCTCCACCCATCAGTACTTTTAGTATGTCGTTTAAATCACCATTTCACATCACACACGTGTAATTAATGATTTATTATTGGAATAAGGCTACGTCGGTGAAATTGACCCTTACTAGATTTTTTGTGCGTAGTTGTTACAAAAAAAAGAGACTTAAAACTAGCAGTGAACAGATACTTAACTATTATCTCGCCATAGAAATATTATGCAATCTATTTATATGCATTTTTTAATGATGTACATGTACTGTTAAATAAGTCCATGTCAATAAGTTTGTCATTATTATTAAAAAGTTTACAAGCACGCTTAATAAATACGTTCCCGGCATAATTAGTCCGACTACGAAGAACAAAGAAAAGGTCTAGAGTTATAAGCTTATATGTGTTTTTCTCTGCAGGGCTTGTAACCAGTTACAAATAAACCGGTATTTATTTAGATTATATCGGTTAATTATTTAGGTTACGTTCGGAGGAATCGATTTGGGAACTTTATTTCGAAGCGCTCTCTAACCGGTTACTCCGTGTTCGGATACGGAATCAATGACCGCTGTCGCGCTGATAGTGGCGCAACGACAGTCAACTTCGTGAAAAATTTAATCTAATGCCATAGCAAGCAAACCAATCCTGTCTAAGCGAGCGGTTATTCACCCTAAACTCCGCTCACACAGAGGAACCGCTCTCTAACCGGTAAATGGTTTTGCGTTCCGAGATATTAACCGGTTAGAGCGATGTGTTTGCGAGCATAACCTTTATTATGGGTTAGGTTCTCAAAGTGTGGTTCTAACCGGTACGGAAAATTAATCGGGTTACAAGCCCTGTTTCTCTGTAGTTTATCTTTTTCATTGTGTGCGTTTGTGGAACTAGGAATACTTCCGTAGTGTATCTACGTGTTTATATCTCCTCCCGTTAAAAGTGCATTAATTTGGGCTTACCATTCCTCTTCATTTGTATATTATTTTTAAATTTAACATTAATTTGTGTCAGGTTCTAACTACGCCATGATGTCGATGAAGACGAACCTGGCCAGGTTGCTGCGCCGCTACAAAGTGCTGCCGCCTGCCACGCTCGACGCCGCAGACATGAAGAAGCCTCTCAGAGTGAAATATGATATTATGATGAGGGACGTTGAAGAATTTCAAGTGAGGATAGAAAAGAGACCAACAAAATGAATAATTATAAAAAGCTAATAAATTAGGAAAAATAAAATCCGGCGAAACGTCAGTCGGACTCGTGCACGAATTTTTAAGTACCACGGTACGCAAAGCACACAGAATTCTTGTATGGTTCCCATATGCTTTAATTTTTATTATTATTTTTATTTGTTGATATTTTACATATGCTATTTTTATTATTGAATAACCTATACCTAGGCATGTTATGGTTAAAAAAAAAACTTGAATTAAGACGTTTTTTGTATGTGACACCCTATTAATTACAATTAAATTGTGTTTTTATTACTTGTAGTTATAGTGGCGTCTTTAGTTAAATCGCAAAAAAGAATCTAAAGGGAGTCATGCCACGTGTAATTGATAACCTTCAATTACACCTTTAATTAAATATATTTAAAGCTCTTTAAAATTAATTACATGTTTCTAATTTTTTTTTTTCATTTTGTGAATATTTTCGGAAATAATGGCTCCGAATGTTAATTTAAATATTTTCACACAGAGAACAGTAGCGTAGCCTACTATATTTCAAATGGTGTCCAAAAATGTGAAATAAATTAAAACAATAAATGTCATTTTTTTTATTTTATTTTAGTAAGTAGTTTTTTACGGTAATCCCATGATGCAGATCGATTACTTTCTTGTAAAGAGAATCAAAATTAACTGCGTCAAAAACTGCAAAGTTATCCAGCTAAAAATTTAGTTTTACCGTACAGGTTGCTCGTCTTAGACATAAACATACATCAAATCCCAGTCGCAGAAGAGAACCCTATACTCTCCCCCTAAGATAAAATGGCATAGGTTGGAAGACAATGAATGCGCAATTTATTTCAAAGAAAGAGTGGGTGGAAAGATGATAGAAATGAAGGATATGTGTGAATGAATGTTAGTTAGAAAGAGATGGCAAATTTTGTACGAATGAAATTGAGAGAGATATTTTAGGAGAGTCAAAAGGGTTTTGGAGAGTAGAAAAAGACATGTGGGAAAAAACGTTGAAAGGCCTACTTTGAAAGACTAATGAACGAGAAGACTGTTTGGAGCAGAGTGTTACAAAATCGGCAGGTTAATATTGGCATGGTAGGAGAAATAAGTATGAATGAAGTAAGAAAATTTATGAAGTAGGGAAAAAGGGAAAATCTGTCGGACCAGAGGGTATGCAAGTAGCGGCTTGGTAGTTGTTGAGTGAGGATGGATGTAAGTGGCTGAGTGTATTCTTCAATAAAAACTGACTATTCCCGACGAATGGTGTAACTGTTTTCCGGTGGCTATCTTTAAATATAAAGAAGATGTCCAGAATTGTATCAATTATTTTATGAGAATAAAGCTCATGTCAGTAAAATTACAAGGGAAACCGAAGCGTATTCATTTAGTCATATTTAAAGTAAAAGGTGGTTATAAGCCTTTCCTTAGGCAACCCGGCGGGAACCGGCTTATTTGAACGTCACGCCACTGATGTAGTACATACCGGTGTGGTCAGCTGCGGCTACCACCGATAGATTCAGTCTCATGGTAGGTTTACATCAGGGATTGGCTTTAAGTCCCTACCTCTTCCTGCTTATTATGGATGTTTTGTCATCGGCCATACAGGAGGAGGTGGCCTGGTGTATGCTGTTCGCCGATGATGTCGTTTTTGTAGGTAAAATCGAACTATGTCAAGAGTAGACTGGAAAAATGGCGGCAAAAACTGAAGTGTAGGCTTGAAGATCATCAGGTCCAAAATTGAACACATGCTCTGCGATTTCAGCGGATGTCCGGTTTTCTGCCAAACAGCTAGACGGAGTATCATTGCCAGTCTGCTCCAATTTTACTTAAAATTGGAGCAGACTGGCAATACCGTATTTGTGAACCGAGGTACTTACCTCGGTTCACAAATACAGAGCAAAGGTGGCATTGACCTCGATGTGACAACTCGAATTAGTGCAAGATGGATAAAATGGCAACAGGTCACAGGAACAGTATGTGACCCACGAATGCCGCTTCGACTAAAGGACAAAAATTATAAAAGCGTGATAAGACCTATCGTCACGTATGGATCATAGTGTTGGGCTGTAAAGAGGACGAATAATGAGGTTGCATGTTACTCAAATAAGGATGTTGCGATGGATGTGTGGCGTGACAAGAATTGACAGAGTAAGAAATGAGTATGTAAAAGGAAGTCTGAAAGTAGCACCAATTGCAGAGAAGGTACGAGGAAATCGCCTAGTGTGGTATGAGGGCTGAAGGTTATGTGACGAGAAAAGCGTTAAGAATGAATGTGGAAGGTTATAAAAGAAGAGGAAGAATAAATAAAACAGGTTAAGTAGTGTGAAAGACGATATAGAAAAGAAGAATCTAAACAACGAGATGGCGGGTGCTAGAGATGGATAGAAGAAAAAAAAACTATATCGCAAATAAAAGGGACGAGGGTAAAGGAATGATGATTTTAGTAAGTAATTTTGAACATAGCCGAAATCTGACCCTCCTGCATAGATAAATGAATGAAAATATAGGTAAATAACTCGCCAGACAGAGTATGAAGGAATGGTTACTACCATTGAAATCTATCATCCGGTTTATGGAGATGATCATACAAACCATTGAGCAGCAAGAAGGGACAAAAGATTCCACTGAGTTGAAGTGTATCCGTAAGGTCCTTTAGTAATAATAATAAAATAAGATATGACCAGTAAATTAAGCTATTTTTGCTACCGCAGACATATCTAAATAGATGACTGCATTTTATTTAATTTGCTTGCCAAAAAAAGCTGCAGTACTCTTCGTTTGAAGCCGTTTGACTTATGCTGCGGTCCGCTGTCATAGTCATTAAATTTGGGGGGACAGTTGTTACTCGCGTCCGCAGGATTTACCTACCCCAGCGCTGCACGTGTCCCCTGGGTGGTGCTAAAGAGTAACGCCTTTCAAAGGCTACATACATGCAATCAGAGAATAAAAAGTTACACGATGGTGATCACAAGTATTCCACAGAGCTCAAGCAAGACAAGCTCCACTCAGAGCCATGGCAGAAAGGATGTCGGACCTTCTGTACGCATCCTGCAATTAAACATAGAAGGATTAAGTTTAGCTAAGAGTGACTTCTTGACAAAGCTGCTAAAGGACAACAGAGTTGACATAGCCAATATTCAGGAAACACACACAAAAGATGAAGCTTATTTGAGAAAAGGGGGAAAATATCAGGAAACACCCTAGTAAAAGCCGTCCACCATCCTCAATACGGCATAGCCACGTTTGTCAAATCAGACATCAGAAATGTACAATTGGTTGACTTCAGTAACAAGGACAATGTCTTCTTCATCGTCGTAAAGGTAGGTAATACATCGATAATTAACGTCTACAAGCCGCCCAGCAGACAGTGGCCTGCCAAATTGCTGCCGACACCGCTTCACCTTAGCCTGTTCATCGGAGATTTTAATAGTCACCACACAAACTGGAGATACTCATCGGTGGATACCAATGGCGAAACTCTATGCCAATGGGCCGAAATGCACAATCTACATTTGGTTTTTGACGCTAAGGACAAAGGCACATTTCATTCAGCCAGGTGGAAAAAGGATTAAAATCCCGATCTTGTTTATGTATCCAAAGATCAGTTCGATCGACCACTCCTGTGCAGCTGCACTGTACTGCCAAATTTCCCGAACAGCCAACATAGGCCCGTCCTCATAGAGCTGGGTATAAAGTTTCTCCTAAAGAATTCGATGCAACTACCGAGGTGGAACTTTGCTCGTGCGAACTGGATTAGCTATCAAGAGCGTTAGGATCTGAACCTGTCAACTACCAAATTGGACCCAACATCTTCCAACTATGATAAGTTTTGCGAACTAATCCAAATCCTGCAAAAGGTTATAAGAGGTTACAGAAAAGAATACATACCAGGCTGGAGCTATTAAAGTGAGAATCTATTCAAAGAGTACCAAAGTACAGGGGAACACAGCACCGGCGCTGAGCTTCTTACCTCTCTTGATGAAAACCGGAAAGCGAAGTGGGAAGCTGCTGTTGAAGACATGGACTTCAAACAATCCAGTAGGAAGGCTTGGAGAACCCTCAACAGCCTTACTGGGAAGCATTCCCCTAGAAAGGAACGTACTAGCGTTGAGCTAGACAATATAGCTAATAGAATGGTGGTACTTACCAGAGCTAAAAGTGACAAGAACTTTACTAAAGGAATTAAGAAAGAGCTCTCAACACTAAAGAGAAACGCACCAAGGAACCATGTGTTGGCCGCACCGTTTACTATAGATGAGGTTACCATAGGCATTAAGCTGCTCAAGAATAACAAATCCCCTGGCACAGATAACATCTTTAACGAGAAATAAAACAATTTAACGGATTATATCGCGTATATTATCTCATTTTAGTTCCCGACGTTTCGGAAGCTTTCCAGCTCTCCATGGTCACGGGTGGACTGAGAAAAGATGTATTTTCCTCAGTCAAAGTTACAATTTGTGCAAACTACCCATTTCTGAAAAAACACAAATAAAGGTGTACATACATGCCAGATGGGCCTAAGCTGTAAAGACAGTTACACATGTGCCAGAAGGGCTTAATTATTTTATTTTAATAATTTACCAAGCAGCATTTCACAAATGAGGCGTACTGAGGAGAAAAGAAACGCTGCAAAGAAAAACTCCCAGGCTACCTCATTACTAATTATAATATTTAAAAACAGAGACTATTAAACTACTTTTAAAACAGATAAGATATTTTACACCGTTCGGAAATTAAGGTTTTGCAGTCCTGTGTCTCGCTTGTTCCTTGATGAGATGTATTACAGGATCCCAAGCTGGTGGTAGTGACAATCCATTGAAATTAGGATGCTTTTTAATCTCAATAGCCTCGCGTAGCATTCTGGGAAAATATTTTTTTTCTTTGGCAAGGATAGAAGGTTTATCAAACTTAATTGAGTGGTTTGGTTTGTCAATGACATGTTCACAGACTGCAGACCTATTACAACGACGGTGCTTGACATCTGCTATGTGCTCCTTCACCCGGGTTGATACACTGCGTTTCGTTTGACCAATGTATGAAAGACCACACTCTCAGTCCAGCTTATAAATGCCTGCACTCTGCAAAGGGGTGTTACTCTTCACGGGTCTAAGGTATTGAGACACCTTCTTCAACGGATTGAAATATGTTTTTATAGAAGCACGCTTCAAGATGTTTCCGATCTTGTCTGTGACCCCTTTCACATATATACGGCAGGTTTACGCTCGACTGTTGGTTTCTTCATAGTTGGGATTCTGCTTGGAACGTGGTATCTGGAGCTCGTTGGCTCGAAGCGCACGTTTGACATTCTGCAACTCAGCAGTCAGATGTTGATCGTCGCAGATACCCTCTGAAACAAAGATTTACCCACTGTAGCAAGTTGACAGGGATGGTGGTGAGATTTGCCATTCAAATACCTATCTGTATGCGTAGGTTTCCTATATACAGTATGACCTATGTCATTGTTAGGACCTCTAATTACTAGCACATCTAAGAAGGCAAGTGAATTTTGATTTTCCAACTCCATAGTGAATTTAATTTTACTATGCATGGAGTTCAGATGGTCTAAGAAAGCTGAAACACTAGATCTAGGTAAAATAGTAAAGGTATCATCTACGTATCTTTTAAAGATCCTCGGCTTGACAGGTGCCAATGAAAGCGCTCTCTCCTCGAAGTCTTCCATGAAAATATCGGCGACGACAGGAGACACCGGAGACCCCATTGCCACACCATCAACTTGCCCGTAGAATTCACCATTCCATAGCATATAGCCAGATGTAAGGCACTGTCTTTACAGCTTAGGCCTATCTGGCATGTATGTACACCTTTACTTGTGTTTTTTCAAAAATGAGTAGTTTGCACAAATTGTAACTTTGACAGAGGAAAATACATCTTTTCTCAGTCCACCCGTGACCATGGAGAGCTGGAAAGCTTCCGAAACGTCGGGAACTAAAATGAGATAATATACGCGATATAATCCGTTAAATTGTTTTATTTCAATGAGTAATAATCGCGGAAACAGAAGAAAATATTATCTTTAACGAGTTCATCAAGCACATGGTCCCTGTAGCGGTCAGTTGGCTCGCAGTCTTCTTTTCGGACATCCTGGCAAATAACAACCTGCCACGGCAATTTAAGCGCTCTAAAGTTATCGCTGTGCTGAAGCCGGGTAAACCTGTACACCTTCCGGAAAGCTACCGTCCTATCGCACTCCTTAGCTGTACGCTCAAATTACTCGAACGTATCATCCTAGGACGGATCGAACCATTTATAGAGGCTTCTATTCCTCCCGAACAGGCTGGCTTTCGTAAAGGCAGAAACTGCGTGGATCAGGTCCTGGCTCTCACAAACCACATTGAAGTTGGGTTTCAAAAGGGTCTAAAAGTCAACGCAGTCTTCATCGACCTCACGGCCGCGTACGACACAGTTTGGTGACACGGCCTGATACATAAGATGTTCTCGGCAATACCAAGTAGAGAACTGGTAGACCTCTTCTATAACATGCTGTCCGAGAGGGTCTTTGAGGTATGTCTGGGTAGTGAGATTAGCAGGAAACGCAAGCTAAACAACGCTCTTCCACAGGGCTCCGTGCTCGCCCCAACATTGTTCAACCTGTACATATCTGACATTCCACACACGGTAGCCACCCAGTTTATATACGCCGATGACATAGCACTTATTACCCAGAGCAAAGACTTTGAATCTGGAGCACTTCAACTGACATCAGACTTGAAGACCCTGGCCGGTTACTTTAGGTCGTGGAGACTTATACCTAGCACTAGTAAGAAAGAGACGTCTCTCAAAACTGTCGCAAAAAATCGCAATCAGGAACAATCTTCTACACCAACTCTGTGGTACAAGTTGAGGTGCCTCAGCTGACTGCCTTCGAACATCAGGCATCGCTCTCATCTATTCAACGGCAGAATACTGTGCACCAGTATGGCTTGATAGTGCTCATACTAATAAAGTAGACGTTAGATTAAACGAGACCATGCGGTGCATATCTGGCACTGTCAAATCCACGCCCACCCACTGGCTGCCAGTTTTGAGTCACGTCGCTCCTCCCCACCTTCGAAGACTTCACGCCTACGAATACTACGAAGAGGTATATTCAGATGCTCTGGATGTTTAAGTTGTCATGACAGATAGACAATTTGAAGGGAATATTTTCTCTAAGACGAAGATGTGTTATTTGGACACAATACTTAATGATTTTATTTCAGTAATGAGGATTTTATTCCTATTAATAATGTACTTGTAATTTAGAACAGTTTTAGAGAGCCTGGTTATCAAGTGACTGATCGTTCGGCGAGTGTTGGTCTAACAGGGAATGATCTTGGACTGACTACGGTCTAAGTCTAAGTCGGACCAAGATTTCGCATCTTAAAATCCAGGTCGAATTCTCTAAGTTGTGAAGACGGTACATTTCGTTGAGAGATGGAGGTATCGAGATGGCTAGACTCTGACGTTTTTCATTTAATTCACGACTGGAGATTGAAATTATGGCTTCTGAGTTATAAGTCAAAAAGACATCGCATACTCTAATCCCCTAGTCTATTCTAGAAGCCACAGAGCTTTTGTCAAATCAAATATCTATAGATTACGATCTATCTGTTTTGGAATCGTTTAGACATAGAACGTTTCTACCAATAGAATTACTGACAGACTACTGAATATGTGAAAAACCTCACATACAAAGACAGACTGGACTTATTGTAATTGGCCTCCGACATATGATTGGTGTCACTTGACAATCATTAATAAACGTCCTGGCATTGTATAAGTGTGGTAGAGTCAATATTTGCGAGCTGGCAGAGCCCATCGCAAATCGTAATATATTATATAAGTAGAATATTTCATAAAGTAAGCCTACAAGAGCTTAAATCTATCCTTGAAAATGTGAGTGATTTGAAACCTTGTAGCAAAAGTTGGTCCCTTTGCAAATTCCTCTTAAAAGATAAACTCATTCTGAGTGTGGGAAGACTTCTGCCCAGTCTGGATGTCGAAGAAGATTGTCGTCGCGGAGGAGGGGCGCCGGCCAGGTGGCCCACACAAATCAATACCTTTTGTGTGGTCTTACAAGCTGTAGACTAGACGTGACTTGACATACTTACTCTATATTCTTTAAGCAGTTCAAACGAAACTATGTAACTTTTATATCATTAACCTGTCTTAGGACCAAAAATATATTAACATTTACATGCATATGTCTTCAGCGTTATCCAGGAGACATTAATTTATACCATAGAGAAACTGTACTGCAATAAGATTTTAGATATTCAGGTTGCTATTTGGTGAGATCTAGGTTATGTTAGTTATAAATAATATTCTTCTCTATCATCCTATTAGGCTATATACATAATCACCTTGCAAATTACATTGTAAAAGGGATTTCTTTTTAGAATTGTTAAGTTAATCGGGCTGTCATCATTTTATCTCTGATTCCATGTTCTCTCCTAATTAAAAGACTCTGTGGTTATTACTCACAACATTATTAGGGCACTACACTAGACGAATCACACTATTTGGCCATAAATATAATTTAATACAGAGGAAAACAACAAACATTCAGTTAGGATACTTTTTTTCGGGTTACAAATACAAATAGTTCATAAATATAATTAAAGTTTCTTAGTGGGTCTTCAGGTAGAAAATTAAAAGAGATAGGGTTAGTCATAGTATAAAGCCGTAGAGACCATAATTATCATAAAAAAATACCAGGGGGGGGGGGGGGGGCTAAAGTTCGTTACAATGTGTCCGCGCCCTCTATTTTCTAAACGGTAAAAACTATCGCCCTCTATTTTCTAAACGATAAATCTTAATAAATACTTCAGATGAAAATTATTTTGAACATGATCGGATAAATCGTTTTTGAGTCATTGCCAGAAAACTGCGCTTCTCAGTAAAAGGACGTGAGTGCCGTGGAGATACGCTTTTTTGATAATGCAGTTTTTCATATCGTATTTTTATCATCTGAAGTGCATTTTTTGTATGACCGGCTGCGGAACCTTACATTGAGCACGGTCCGACATATTCTTGGCCGGTTTTTGGGGTTCCGTAGCCGAAATGGCAAAAACGGAACCCTTATAGATTCGTCATGTCTGTCTGTCTGTCTGTCTGTCCGTCCGTAGGTCACAGGCATTTTACTCAAAAACTATAAGCTGTACGAAGCTGGATGTCCCGGGTTTGAATCCCGGCCAGGGCAAGTGCCTCGTGTGATGAGTACGAATGTTTGTTCCTGGGTCTTGGATGTTTTCTATGTATTTCAGGATTATTATTTATCTATATATTATATATATCGTCGCCTAGTATCCATAGTACAAGCTTTGCTTAGTTTGGGACTAGGTCGATTTGTGTAAGATTGTCCCTGAGTTGTGAGGTGTGAGTCTTTTTATTTGTTTTAATATCATTTCAATCCGTTCTTCGTTCTATTTAGAAATGGTGATTTTTCGTTCTGAAACCACCCCTGAAGTAATAAGTTACAAGCGCCTACTATATATGTTGAGCAGAAGCTCGTATACATAGAGTTTTGCTATAATATTTTATAGCAAAACTACGAGCTTCTGTCTTAGGGATAACAATATTTTTGAAATCCTCCCGTGTTTGGATAAGGTCTGAAAAGTGCTTATTACTAATCATTAACCATAAACTCAAGAAAATTAAACTCAAACTCGCTATAAATCTAAGTTCGTATAGACGATTTTGAAGGGACCACGACCAGGCAATCAAAGTGCCTTAAGCAGGCGAGCAAGCGTATTATGCGCGAAATAATTGGGTACTCGTACTTTCCTGTAGTCAACATAAATGATGTCACGCTTGCAGTTAAATGTTATTTTTGAAAATACGTAGAAAACATTCATGAATACTTATTTTTAAGTTTTGGCGATTAAAAAATGATCTAAAATTAAAAATCAGCAGGCAATTTGACCGTATAAAATTATGACGTCATAAACCTTTTTTCCTGTCAAATATAGTATAAGAAATTTTGCTTGTGTCTTTTTAAATAACCTGGTTTTTTTTTAATATTTTTTGTTAACATTTTTATACTTGCGCGAATGTTGAGATGGATGTGTAGTGCGTGACCAGAAAGGATCGGATAAAGAATGAGTATATAAAAGAAAGCCTGAAAGTAGCACCCATACTTGAGACGTTCTGGACCATCTCACCACTAAATTTCACCACCAGTGGTCAATTGGAACGAAACATTTCCTATTTAACCACAGGTGGTAAGATAGGAGCAGTCTTATCACTAGTGGTCAATTGGAACAAAATACTTCCCATTTAACCACTGGTGATAAAATAGGAGCAATGTTACCACTAGTGGTTAAATAGGAAGTATTTCGTTCCAACTGGCCACTAGTGATAACACTGCTCCTATTTTACCACCAGTGGTTAAATGGGAAGAGTTTCGTTCCAACTGACTACTAGTGGTAACATCGCTCTTATTTTACCAACAGTGATAGAATGGAGTAGAAAATGGTGATACCTTTATTTTAATATATATTTTTATTCATTTGGAGAATGGGTAAATTGGCCTATCGGTGGGCAGTAACTTTTTTTTAAGAGTAGTCCAGGAAACAAACATAATTATCCCGCTAAGTAGAATCGGCAAATTGGCCTGACGGCGGCCACTATCAAAACTGGTCTTAAATGAAAGTACTGTTACTAAGAAATAACTTTTGTTCGAGAGAACTCCTGAAAACTATATAATTATCCCGCAATTCAAGTTAAGTAAGATGTGGTGAAAATTGAAACTAACTCATAGTAAATCATCATGGTATACGTAGATGGTGGCGCCAGTATTTGAGTACATCGATTAACGAATGTAAATTGCATTGAAATTATAAGCCCATAGCAAATCGCCTGGACATGTTATGCGGAACGATTAAAGTCATGTGACAAGAAAGGTATTAAGGTATGCGCGTAGGGGATGTAAGAAAAGGGGGAAACCAAGAAAACGGTGGATGGATTGCGTGAGAGACGATATGAACAGGAAGGATGTGAGTGATGTGATGACGAGGGATAGGTAGAGGTATGGAAGAAAAAAACATGCTGCGCCGACCCCAACTAAATGAGATAAGGACAAGCAATGTCAAAAAAGGGAATCGCGAATTGAAGCTTAAAAAAAACTAAACAGTACGACATTCGGAAATATAATTATATATCAGGCGTTTCAATATAGCGAGCATCCACGGGTGATATAAAGGAAAGTACCCAAATTGTAGCTATGTTGCCGTGGATTATCAGACGCAAAAATCACAACTGCGAAGGAATTAATGATGACTATTGAACTTACAGTCCATGGTTTCAAAATGATGAGGTTGGAAATCAAAGATAAGTAATGAAATGGTATGTTTTATAAAATGATCGTGCAAAATTCATCAAGGTGATTAAAATTAGAATTGTTATTTACTGTAATATTATATATGGCACAAGCATTATCTTAATAGTATATTACTGCAGAGGGCGGGAAAAGTCATTTCGTGGACGAGTACGGTTCTTCAATAGATACGAATCCACGAAATGACATTCCTGCCGAGGCATGATACTGCTTTTCTCCAAATACGCGAGGAAATTTGACACATGTTTATGTAACTTATTTTCGTAATAATAACACGACAGATAATATTTGACAAAATGAAATTCACGTTCCCGCCTTATTTTTTTTTAAAGATATTAAACTTATAAGTTCTGGGTCCGAATTGTATATTTGGTTCCAAATGAAATATAGTAATGAAAGTAAATAAAAAGAAAACCCATAGCAATAGTTAAAATAAATATATACATTATTACTTTTAGTTGAATCGGCAATTCCTAAGCGCACAACATTAAAAAAACATACCTTTGCTACAAAATATTTATCAGTTCCTGAAGATCATTAAGATTAAATAAACTGTATTATGATTTGGACACAATAATTGTTGCTTTTTTTCTATTATTATTGGCATTTTTTTAAATCTCTGATTTTTTTACGTTGCTATTGGCTGTATGGTGAATTTTCAAAGTCTTGGATGAAATTAAAAGTAAAAACCTGCACAATAATGTACACTTCCCGGGCCTGTCCGAGAAGTAATGCCACTTTTTTTTAAAATTGATTATTGTATCAACGTATATAACGATAGACTTCGCGGTGTGTTTTTACTACATTAATGGGAACATTTCCGAGCAAGTTGGAGAAAACGTTAATTATAATTTAATATCTGTCACGTGCGTTAAAATCCCTAGGTGCGGTTATGCAAGTTAATCGTTGAGTTTCACAGTATGAGACGTATTACTAATAGTCTATTAGTTTCTCTTACAATGTAAGCCCAACAACATTATACGGGCAATTATAACAGAGAGGTCTAAGGTCACGACATTGACTATTTAAATAAGCAGATAATAACACAATTTATAGAGGTACGGGAGGTAAATGATTTAAACTTGGTAATTCCTCGATGTTTTGAAAGCTACACTGCGTTCAGTAAAATAAATGTAGGTTCATTGAAGATAATATATTTAAAAATAATTACTGAAAGGAACTGCTTGAAAGTCGATAAATCGCAAAAAAATGTTTACTTTTCTTCATATATTAATGAAATAATGAAATGGTGAAATAATGAAATAAGTATGTCACAGGCATTTTACTCACAAACTATAAGCTATATATTGATGAAATTTGGAACATAGGTGTCTTGTGTAAGCCGCTACTTAGTTTGATAGTTATATAAACATATATATATATTTCTAGGGGGGCACTCCATACATGTAAACAAAACTGAAAAAAAAAAATTTTTAGCAAATATCAATGTGTATCCGTCATTGGACAGTTCTTCTAGAAACGCTTTGAGGTTTTTTAATACATATAGTTTTATTTTTTTGATTTAGTGGATATCTTTGGAAATATACGCTCCGAAAAGAGCAAAAATTGTGTCCCTCCCACTCTATTTTCTAAACGATATGTTCAAAATATATGGAAAAAATTACAAATGTAAAGCTTAATAAATAGTTCCAACGAAAATATTTTTCAACATGATCAGACATACCGTTTTTAAGTTATTGCCAAAAAACTGAGCTTCTCGGCAAAAAGACGTAAGTGCCGGGGAGATACGCTCTTTTGCTAGTGCTTTTTTTCATATCGTATGTTTTTCATCCGTAGTACATTTTTTTGTATGAACGGCTGCGGAACCCTACACTGAAGATGGTCCGACATGCTCTTGGCCGGTTTTTTACTGTTTAGGGATTTTTCGAGGTGCTTTTATTTTTTGTTAAAAAGTTAATTAAATTTATTCCACACTTTTCGGTGGTGACAATTCTAAGGCCAAACACGGCTAGGATATATAATTTTATTTAAGAAATCCGATGCCTTCCGGCCTTCCGGATTCATCGACGATCAAATCCTTTTCGATGGTACAATTCTCATCGGTACTATTTCAATTTGCGACTATAATCCAGATATATTTATATACTGCACTGTATTTACGTAATACAATCCATGCATATATTCTGTATATTGCCGCCTGGTAGCCATACTCGTAGTACAAGTTTTGCTTAGTTTGGGACTAGTTCAATTTGTGTAACATTGTCCGTGATATTTATTTATATCTTGTCGTCACCCGTAAATTACTAATCATTAAAGAGTTCACAACACAACTTCATCAGTTCTACTTCACTAATGTCACACTTACTAAGTGCTAATGCCTAAATGTTTTTTTTAAATACCAAAATCGCTTAAGATGCTTACAATATTTGTGGGGCTCCTTCACTTCCTCATGGATCCCTTAAAAGATCTGCGATTAAATTATATGAGACCAAAATTCACTAAATCTATTTTTAAATGACAGAGTTCTGAGGTCAATAAAATAAAAATAATACAACTGCATGCACCATCACCTTCTTTTTTGATAGTCGATTAAAAATGTATAACTATTGCTTTCCTCTCAGCAGAGGTTTTCTCTTAGGAAATGCCGGTAGACTCATATTTGTAAAAGTTCCCTTGTGTATTACTTACGAAATAAAGGTCATTATTTCATTGTTATTCTACTACTAGAATGCGCTCGCAACTTCATTTATTCTTTAGCATAGTCGGGTAAAAAGTATCTTATAACCACCTGGAGATACCCGCTACCCTTGTACCAAAAATAGTTGAAATCTGATTAGCCGATTTTGCGTGATGAAGCCACAACGACACATACAAACATACAAAAAATCAAAAAAAAAAACATTTTACGGTGACCTCCAAATAGTCCATAACAATCGATTTTTTGAAAATATCTTCAATGTACAGACATTTATTATAAAAGTATAGATAATGGTATCTACTTTATGTAGTAAACTTAAGTAAAGTAATTTCTATCAAATTTGGTAAAATGGTCAAAGGTAAGGAAGAGTAGTCAAAATGAGGACGCAATAAAAGATGCAGAAAATTCTTGTAAAGTGGGCGGCAAACATCAATTATGTAAAACCACATGGCCACTTCATGAACTGCATTCTGTGACGTGCATGCATAGTTGGTATATAAAGGATCATTGTAATTTTTCTTTGCAATCGCGAGAGGACAGTGTCAGTGCATTAGAGTAAAACATAAATTTAGGTTTTTTTTTTTTACTTGTCTGTCGGTGAGTATCACGTAGTAAATATGTGTGTGTCCAAAAAAAATATAATTAGTCCGTTGGTTTGATTATATATTTTTCTTTTGTCAATAAAACAAAACATTATGAAGATACAGCCCGTTAAAGTTCCCCGGGTCGTCGCGCCGTGCGACCGTTTTTCGCACGGCGTGACTTCATGCGCCCCCACTCCCAAACTTTTACGTGCTTTATTTTTGTCTGTTTTTGTTTGATTAACAGAAGAAAAAATATGCTTGCAAAATTTTTTGATAATGTAACTGACGGGCCGACTAATTAGAATACTATTTTTTCTACCCAGGAAACTACCCTATTATTAGCTATTTGTTTGTTACATGATTTTCTTTTTACAGGCCGATATACATTTAGGTAGGTCCATTTCTATAAAGGTCCTTAAAACAATAAAAAAATGGTATGTATTTATTAAATTTTTTTTATTGTGACTGTCTGTCTGTCTGTCTGTCTGTCTGTCTGTCTGTTACCTCTTCACGCTTAAAACGCTGAACCGATTTGGATGAAATTTGGTATGGAGATAGTTTGAGTCCCGGGGAAGGACATAGGCTACTTTTTATCGCGGAAAAGTACCCTTATCCGCGATAAACGAATTTAAGGCGGACGAAGTCGCGGGCAGAAGCTAGTATATATATATATTACATGTAAATAATATATAACAGCTACTACTGCATGGAATACGGACATTGTATTACTTGAGTTCTAGGTAGGTATGAAAATAGTTCGTCTATCACGAGAATTCGGAAACATTAAGTTTCTCAGAGGCGTGTATTTTTTTTCCGATAGTTTTATATATTGCAAACTCCGAATGTACAAATATGTGTTTTTATATCGATTGTTTTGAGAAACCTATATTTTTTTTAAATACTCGTCTTATTTCAGTGTTTTTGTCAGCTGCCCTCGTATTATGCATTTTTACTTTGGTCAGTTCAGTTAATTTTATAGTTCTCTTATACTCCAAGTGTCTTGTATAAGCCGTTATTTAGTTTGGTAGCTAAATAATAAAAAACCGACTTTAATATAGAAAACACTAAAAAGTAAAAAAAAACTGCATAGTTTAGTTTTTTCTCTCAGTCTATACAAAGACGAAGTTGTTTCTCAATCTATACAAATAATCTTATTTAAAATAAAAACAAATTGAAAACCACCTCCTTATATGGGAACTGTTTAATTTTTTTTTATTCCTAGTGGGGCAATCCGTACATGAAACAGATGCTAAAATATTTTTTTAGCAAACTTCAACGTGTGGTACAACATAAACTGTGAACATGATAAAATTTGATCTTACATGATCTGGTATAATGTTCTATTAACTCTTAACTTTGAAACAGCACTTTTTTTAATGACTTAGTGAAACACATGTACAAAATAAAAATATAACTGTATCAAAATGTATGAGTGTTTGTGTGAAATTTATTTTAACAAAATTATTTGACAATGATCATTCGCTTTCTACTACAATACCACAATTTTAATAACATTTTAACATGCTGTTTTATGCTTTTAAGAATATCTTATGAGCATAAAGTGACATTAGTTAACTAGTTTCTACTCAGGCTAGCCAGGAAGACTCTCTACTCTGAACTCTGAAATAATAGCGTATATGGGAGGCAATATTTAAAAAAAATATTTCACAAAATTGAAATGGACTGAAGTAGACAATACGTAATAACTACCCCAAACAGAACTCAATAAAATATTTATTTTTATGAAAGGACGTAGAATACTGTACAAACATATCTTAAGACTCTTTACAGAGCCTAGTTAAAGACTGCTAGATAATGCTGTACATGTACATATAAAATTATAAGTCCCGTGGATAATATAACGCAAACTCACACACGAACATAGTTATTATGTTAGTATCATTATTTTTTTATGATATAGTATTACTCGTATGAATAAAAAAGTGATGTTTTAAAAATATCACTTAATAGAAAACTATACCATATCATGTTTACGACCAGATTTTTTCGTGTCCACACTTTATTTCGACAGTTCTTTAATACCGTTTTTGAGTTATTGCCGATAATCTATGCTTCTCAACAAAAGGACGTAAGTGCTATGTAGGTACTCGTACATTATTTTGTGGTGGCATCGGATTTTTTCATCTGTAGTGCATTTATTTGTATTATGTACTACGAGTAACCCTTTTTACTAGGCATGGTCCAACATGCTCTTGCCCAGTTTTAATGATCTTTTGATTGCGTTGACTTAGAACTTTGATTTTTAATAGCTTTAAGGAATTGCAGACGTGCGTGTTTGATACAATTTCATGTTTGACAGACGGATTACAAAGAGATCCTATAAGGGTTCAATTTTTTATTCTTTTGAGGTACAAAACCGTAAAAATAGGGATTAAAAAAAGTGTCCACGGAATTGAGAATCTCGGCGTTTTTTGGGAGTCGGTTAAAAATAAAAACAAATGTTATAATTTCGTTATGGAGTATCAACAAATAGAGTTTTTCAACTTATAACTAGTAGGTGCCAGCAACTTCGTGCGCGGAGGAGAAGCTTTTTTCTTTAGCATAGTCGGATAAAAAGTATCCTATAACCATCTGGAGATACCCACTTACCCATTTACCTACCAAAAATAGTTAAAATCCGTTAAGCCGATTCAGCGTGATGAAGCCACAACGACACATAGAAACATACAAACATTTCATTTTTACAACTTTATAATAGTATAGTATAGATATTTCCTTGACCATTTTGTAATTTGTATTCATAAGCTCCCTTACTAAATTACCTACCTGAAAGGCGAATAGGCAATAAACGTCGCCTAGAGAATAATTTTAGTAATATTAAATGTATATACCTATTTGTCTAACATCGTAAATATTAAGATTTTTTTTACAGAGGGAAGTTTGATTTTACCCTATGTTGAAACTGATCTGCTGCAAATGAGAAAATAATTAGCTAGCCGCTTCTCATCGGCGAAGAGACAGCTGCCTAATCTTTTTTCCTCTATTTCAGGTTCATTTTGAGAGTGAAGTACCGTCCCGCGCAGAGCCGTAGGCGAGAGCCCGAGACAATGTTCTGGCTGCTGTTGCTGACTATCGTAGCGATAACAGCAGTATATATCAGGTGGCAACGACGAGGATTATACAAGGCCCATGCCGAATTACCATTAGGCATACCTACATGGCCCATTGTGGGACATGGGTATATATTCTGGGGGACCGATGAAGGTAACCTGTGGTTTTTGTTTTCACTCAAACAAATTTAATAAAATAGAACAAATGTCATGAACTCATGACCTTTTTTATACTATAAATTGTTAGCGTGTGTTTTAGTTAGTATGTTTTTTTGAGTTTATAGAAAAATAAATCATTTCGTTCGTGCTTTCCTTGCATGATACCACTACCTCCACTAGAGGGAGCATATAAGGCGACTCGCGCTGACCATGCTCATGACTATTTAGTGAGATATAAGATCGCGCGGCCGGCCACTTGTTTTAGTAGCGTCCATGTTTACAACGTGTGATGCGTGCGTTATTTTAAGTGTCGCAAAATGGACCTGATGATGGACTTAGGGGAAGTATGAGGGATCTGTTAGTTTGAGATAGAGTTATGTTATTAACAATGATACTGATAAATAATGGTAGGTAGATAATATTGTTATTGATTTAGTTGATGTCGAGTACAATACTCCGTATCGACAATATTTTTTCCTGTAATGAATATATCCCATCACTACGAATCTGAGCGTCCTTGAAACAGCCAATGGCATCGCTAGAACCGCATATGCCGCACCTCATTCATGCCCCTTAACGCGGTGCGTCGTGTTACGAACAAAATTTTAGAGATTAGCCATCTATACTCCATTCATGGAAACAAGTTAATATAGCGTTCTCTCTATTGCACTTTTGTAAACAAATGAAAGTGACAAAAAAGACAGTGGGCGTTAACATTTGTGCCTCAATGGCTGGACACGCTTACATGCCGCCGTCCAGAGCATTAATATTTAAATTTCATAACGATTTATGTTGATGGTCAGATTCTCAAATTAGACAAATAAATAACAGAGATATTATAGTAATAAACTAATAACCTTATTTAAAATTACTCGAGTATTTTTTTACTAGTCTATAATAATAAAAACAACTCATGTTCACAGAGTATACTGGAAACAGTCCAGTAGGTACACAAGCCAGGTCGCAGAGTAAGTAGGTAACAGACCAATTAACAAACCGAGTCACAAAATATATACAAAATAACAGTCCAGTATGAAAGCCAGGTAGTCGTCGAAAATCGCCAATATAAAAGAGAGAGAGAGAGAGAGATAACGCGTCCGCACCGTACAAGAGACAGATGTTGACTGAATTTCGACCGCCATGTTAACCCATCCCTTTTGCATTTGTTATCTTTATCTGTAACCAATAGGATGGTTTCTCAAATTTCTAGTACTAACTCGTTTCTATGGATGGAGTATAGTCAGGGTGATCTGTGCACGATACCTACCGTTTTTTTTACTGGTACCCACACATAGCTTGTTTTGCGTAGGTACTTACGTGGTATAAGGACGCGCTACCCTCTGCAAAATGAACAATTAAGATGAGCCAATTTTTGATAAGCTATGGTCATTGAACATCATTTCGAGGAATTTCAAAAATATGATTTCTGGGATAAATTACTCTTCCCCTTCTATTTTTTTAACGGTATGTACAGAAAATATGAAAAAAAATGCAAAGATAAAATTTATTAAATACTATTATCAAAAATTGATTTCAACATGATCTATATGAGACATACAGTTTTTGAGTTATTGCCGAAAAACAGCGCTTCTCAACAAAAGAACGTAAGTGCGATGTAGATACGCTCTTTTGCTAGTGCACTTTTTCATATAGCATTTTTTTTTCATATTTTTCTATAGTGTGCATGTTTTCGTATGAACGGCTTCATTAAAATATATAATATCATTATATGTCAAAATTATAAAACTCTTCTAGGCTACAGAACGCTCGAATCATAAGCCTTTTTTGACCTTATTTAAATACGCCACATCATTTTCAATGTCTTTGATCTGCTCGGGTACTGTAAAAACCTGCAACTTTGCTTAGCAGTTTACAACTCTGCCTGTTGGACTAAATAAACCATATTTGTACGTAGGTTGTGTTATTGATTGAAACCTACACGGCTTTTACACATTTTAACAACAAAACGGAATCTAATCATGCATAGTTTTGGCTTACTTTGTCCCACAGGCAAAGTTGGAAACGACTAGTACACAGTTGCAGCATTCGACAGTACTTTATTGTAGACTAGCTGTGCCCGGGGCTCCGCCCGCGTGGAATTCGGTCTGTGTCAGCAAGCGGCTAATTCATCAATCCTCCCCTGGAGGCAAAAACTTTAAGTAAAGTCCAGATAAATTATTATACAATTACGACTAAATAAAACTACACTCCAAAATAAATAGTTTTTCGCCCTTATTAAAATTTTTGACGTGATTTAAAAGACATAGAGTATAATATACTTAGTAGGTATACAAGGTGTCCCAAGAAGTAGTGATATACTGAAGCTGGGAGGTAGAGGACCTAGAGGGCTATCTAAATCACCCCCATGTATGTTCCTCGATTTTTCGTATTTTCGGAGTTATGACTTTTTTTTTAATTCCTCACCTATCGCTGAGTACGATGAGATTTTTATTTATGGTGACGTGAATTATTGCGGTAGATGCTTGATTTCTTTTGTGTGCTAAGCTGATAGATAGGCCAATTCAGTATGGTAACATTTACTATCGTTAGATCTTTGAATGGAATAAAAAATAATAATAAATGCCAAGAATGATAAAATTACCCAATATGTTCACAACTTCAAGGGGCTTTAAAAAGATAAAATCACGTTAAAAAAGAAATACCGTTTGGCTTTTAAAAACTTGCTCTAACTATCAGGTAGCTACCCTGAAAATTCCATTTTATTATTCATAAAACTTCAATCAAAAAATTTAAATCTAAATGTGGCAAGTGCAAAATTAATTAACTTTCTAAATAATTTTCGTTCTAAATCACGCACTGGCCATCAATATAAAAAGAAAAAAAAACAAAAGACGGTTGACGCATGAGAAAATTTTCACGTTGTTTGGTCATCGTTGGTACTTTTAAAAAAAAATTGTGTTTTAATACTGGGTACCAGATCAGGCCGTATGGCCACTATGCCGGATCCTGATGTAGTAGATGCAGGGGTTGAAGAAGTAGAAAGAGACCCGTCGACCAGTGTGAGAGTTATGGAACGTCGTACCGGACTTTCTAAATCTCAGGTACACCGTACACTACAGAGCGTAGGATATCATCCGTTTCACATTAGAAAAGTGCAACAGTTGAAAACGGAAGATTACAATCGGCGAATTGAATTCTGTCAGCAAATGCTGAGGAGACAAGCTGAAAACGAAAACTTTTTTAACCAAATCTTGTGGACGGATGAATCTCACTTTAGACGCAATGGGATTTTTAATATGCATAATTCTCACTCATGGGCAATTGAAAATCCAATTTTAAAAAGGGATACGACATTCCAAGAACACTTAACCTTTGGTGTGGCATACTTAACGGTCAGCTAATCGGGCCCTTTCAGCTGCCAGACCGCTTGGGCGGCAATCGCTTTTTAAATTTTCTACGCGTCGATCTGCCCCTGCTGTTAGAAGATGTGGACTTGGAGACACGCAGAAGCATAGTACTGCAGTGTGATGGTGCACCATGCCATTTTGCCTTGGACGTAAGAAACTATTTCAATCAAAGATACCCTGAAAGATGGATTGGTCGTTGCGGCCGGGGTGACGCCTGCCTTATAGCCTGGCCTCCACGGTCCCCCGACCTAAACCCCATTGATTTTTTTGTATGGGGATACTACAAAGACCTCGTCTACTCAAGAGGATGCCGCAATTTGGACGAGTTAACCCGGAAATTGAGAGTAGCAGAAGAAACCATTAAAAATAATGGAAGTGCGATCAGACGTTTAAAAGACAACTTTATTCGGCGATGTCGCACTTGCATTGAGCAACAGGGGGACCATTTTGAAAATTTCTTGTAATTAAACACCTTGTAATTGGTTTTACTTTGTTTGTATTAATCATCATGTAAATTAAAATTTTGCACTTACCACATTTAGATTTCAATTTTTTGATTGAAGCCTTATGAATAATAAAATGAAATTTTCAGGGTAGCTACCTGATAGATAGAGCAAGTTTTTAAAAGCCAAAAGGTAATTTTTTTTTATGTCATTTTATCTTTTTGAAGCCCCTTGAAGTTGTGAACATATTGGGTAATTTTATCATTCTTGGCATTTAATTTTTTTTTAATTCCATTCAAAGATCTAACGATAGTAAATGTTACCATACTGAATTGGCCTATCTATCAGCTTAGCACACAAAAAAAATCAAGCATCTACCGCAATAATTCACGTCACCATAAATAAAAATCTCATCGTACTCGGCAATAGGTGAAAAAATTTAAAAATAGTCATAACTCCGAAAATACGAAAAATCGCGGAACATACATGGGGGTGATTTAGATAGCCCTCTAGGTCCTCTACCTCCCAGCTTCAGTATATCACTACTTCTTGGGACATCCTGTATATCAGACGATACAGTACAACTTTCCTATTTTTACGTCCTTGACTACAGTCAATCCTATCCAAATCAATGCAAATCATGGCGTCATGGCAAATATCATCCAAAACGGTCCTCCAGTCAAATCAGTATAAGCATGAAAAGGTAAGAAATATACACTTAGAAATCCAAACTTGCCACTTACAAGCGAGTTTGTAATGAAGCTACATTGCAAGATACAAGCGAGCTTGTCTGCTTTGAGTAGCCCATGAAAAATCTGTAGCCGGAATCGCTTCAAACCTATTGGTATCTTTATTCCTTGCTTAGTGTTGTCTCTCCTATACAATAACCATGCGTTATTGACACATATGTCAATGAGCTGTGAAAATATTGACAAATACGACCTTCTCGTTTTAATTTCAGTGCGGTACAGAGCCAAAGAGAATATAACCACTTCGTTTTAAGAGGCGGGACTCTCATACTAGCCAATAGAATCAATTTGCATGGCTCACCAACATGTACTTCAAAGAATCAAACAGCAGTAGTACCAATCTAACAGGATAAAATAGTGTAGTAGGCTATACGCTTGCGATTTTTTTAATATCGATAAAATGGACTGGGTTGGAATATAGGCTCATGTCAACAATTTTTGTAATCGAAATTTGGTTTAGGATTGAGTGTACGCTTAAGTCCTATGTTGTGCAGTGGATATTTATTTAAATGTGCTAATGCAAGGTTGGACTTAAATGTGAACCCGAAATAAAATAACAAGCTTTTTCTTTTCATGTAATTATTTATTGTTTTACTAGCATTTTTAGATCTTCTTTTGAGACTTGGCCCACTGTCTGCATCTGAAAATATTTTATAATTACAACAGAGATTTATTTTCTTATATCTAAGGACAAAATATTAAATAATTAATATTGTTTTGTTTTTCTCTATTATGTTATATTATATGACAATAACACACGTACTTAAATAAACCAATTTAAATCTGAACATTTGTTCTTTATAAAAATGTATTAGCGGCATGGCATACGTATTGTTGTCTGCTTTCTTTATTATTACGTTGTTAATTTAACCAATATTGACATATTTTTGGAGGGTCGACTCTGTTTTATTTCAGAAGGTGTAAGTTAATAAAAAACACCCACTTTTTATGAGTCGCTAATACATTATATGTTTGCACTTACAAATTGTATTACCGACCTATAGGGGTCAGTAGTAGCAACAATAAGAAGCTATTACATATTGTATTTATATTATTTGATATCTCGCCTACTTTGTGGCGTGATATTTCCTGACCAAACCACTATATGATAAAGGGTTATGATTGTGCCGATTGGTACCACCATGCACCTTTGTATTGTTATAAGTCAAGAACCGATGAGACACAAATTCGTAGGTTGGTGGCACAAATTTGCACAATTAAAAAATGGAATTTTGGGGCATATACAAATTTCCGTATCAATGCAAGATTTGCGTTTACGTGCTGGGAAGCATGCATCTTGACCACATGATCTCAAACATGATCCGAAAATTTTAAGAATGCACAAATTTCTAACTTTTTGCTGTGCCAATTTGTTACACCAACCAGCGAAGGTGGCCAGGCTCAAACACCACAAACATTTTGATATAAGTCTAGAACCGATTAAGCAGAAATAATCAATACATTAATTCCTACTTAAGTCTCAATTATTATTATTATTTTTAATAATAACGCACATTTTATTTTATTGTTGATAGCTGCATAAAAATCGTTAATAGCCTCACAGCCATTTTTATGAGTCGGTATTTGCAACAATCGACTAATTCGCTATAAAAATTATTTTATAAAGCATAGACCTGTATTCTGTAGCCGTTTACTTGGGAAATATAGATTTTATACATAATACTAACATAAAAAAAGAAACGTGAATCTGAGAGCAATCAGTAGCCTTAAAAATGATGGTACATTTTGAAATTGCCTTAAGGAGGTCGGTGATACCTGCATTTACCTTAGTCATTGATACTAATGTCGTTTGTTTGTTCTTTTTTACGGAATTTGAACGGAATACGAAAAAAATACTACAAGTATAAAATCAGCTTTTAAAACATCATCATCATCATCATTATTTCAGCCGTAGGACGTCCACTGCTGGACACAGGCCTCCTCAATATATTTTCACATGGATGGGCCGGATAGAGGCGACCCGCATCCAGCGAGCCCCCGCAATCCTAATCAGGTCGCCAGACCACCTTGCGGGTGGCCTTACCACGCTGCGCTTGCCGATACGTGGTATCCACTCTAGAACCTTTCTGCCCCAACGGCCGTCGGTTCTTCGAACTATGTGCCCTGCCCATTGCCACTTGAGTTTGCTTACCCTTTATGCTATGTCGGTGGAATTGGTTCGTCTACGGATCTTCCCATTAAAACATAGGTGTGTGGGCATTATATCATGCCAAATATAATATATTGTATTTTATTAGTTAAGTTTTAAGCAGGTCATGTATAAAGAATTTTAAGTTTTAAAATATGATGTCTAATTAATTTTTATTATTTATTCCGAATTAAATTATTTATATATATCAATTGTAATTAGCTCATTTCATTATTATGTCAATGCATTTTTTATAACTTATACAAACGCTTTTAATTATTTCCATTTCATTTTAATTATATACATAGATCAATTTAGTTTATTACAATAAATCAAATCAACTTCCATAATATGATATATATATTCAATATTTTGTGTGTTGAAGCAGACAAATCGATCCCTTCTTATTAGTAGATAATTTGTAACGGCGAGCGCGCGCAGCCACAGGACTACGTCATCGCGCGTCATAGCGAAGCCGGTTCTTAGGCCGGCCGCAGCGCCCGCGCATTGCATCGCGAGCCGCCAGGCAGTCGCTTTCACGATTTGACGCAAAACGCATGTCGCTGCGCTCCGCCCGCTGTAGTACAATTATTGCTCTTGCTTGTTTAGTATTAAGTGCTATTGCCTTTCTGTTTCTCCTTCTCACTACTGAACTGATCTTCGCTTTGGCTTGTGCTTGTGAGTGTATATAAATAAACGTTAAGTGCACAAAGGACTGGCTGTTTACCTTCTGCTCCAGAAGTAATTCCTATCGCAAGTAAGTGGCTAAACACCGTGCTTAGTAACAATACACGCACCCTAACTACACTGGTGACCCCGAGAAAGACACGACAGTATGACTAGCAATAGCGCGGAAGACAAAGGAGTACCGTTAAAAAATGGCGCCGAATGATTAACGGCAGAGTCATGCCGGGTTGGTGTAAGAATTCCACCGTTTTATCCGGAGAAGCCGGCCTTATGGTTTGCGCAGCTGGAAGGGCAGTTTACCTTGTCCAAAATTATGTCGGATGAAACTAAATTTTATTACGCCATGGCGCAACATGAACCTCAGTATGCAGCGGAAGTCGAGGACATTATCACTTCACCTCCAGCTCAGGACAAATACATAAAGCTCAAGACGGAGCTGATAAAGCGCCTTTCTGCGTCTCGTGAGAAAAAGGTCCAGCAGGTCCTGATTCATGAGGAATTAGGAGACAGGAAACCTTCACAATTCCTGCGACACCTTCAAAATTTGGCAGAACGTGGACTACCAGAAGACTTCCTTCGTTCCATCTGGACTAACCGGCTACCCCAAAGGACTCAAGATATTGTGGCGTCGCAATTAAAATCATCTCTGGAGGACTTGGCGGAGGTTGCTGATCGCCTGCATGACGTCGTCGCGGCTGCAGCACAGGTGGCAGCAGCAGCGATTCCACCCACTCCGACTGATCCTCTAGTGCTTCAGATCGCGGAACTGTCCAGACAGATGAAGGCACTGGACGCCAAGGTCGGTCGAATGTCCCGGCCCAGAGGGAGATCGTCAAGTCCCACGCTGCCCAGCGTCAAGCCCCCCTGAATGCTCTTTTGACAGGGACGGTAAAAGGTTCACATCCGGTCAATTTTACATCAGCGGAGCTGGATGCATTCGATCGCTGTAAGCAGGATCTGAGTCAAGCAGCTTTATTGGCTCATCCAGATACAAATGCAAAGTTGTGTATAGTAACGGATACATCGGATGTGGCTATGGGTGCTGTAGTCCAGCAGTTCAACGAGGAGAAAGGATGGGAACCTTTAGCCTTCTTCTCGCGCAAGCTGAAATACTCACCTTATGACAGAGAGCTCCTGGCCTACACAGCAAAAATACTCACCTTATGACAGAGAGCTCCTGGCGATATACGAGGCGATCAAGCATTTTAGGCACATGGTAGAAGCCCGAGACTTCACGATCTATACAGACCATAAACCTCTATGCTTTGCTTTTCACTCTCGTAAAGAAAATTGCTCCCCCAGGCAATACCGCCACCTGGATTTTATATCGCAGTTCAGCACAGACATTAGACACATTGCGGGTAAGGACAACGTCGTAGCCGAAACCCTCTCTAGAGTCGAGGAGATCACGTTGCCGGTTGACGAGAGTAAGCTGGCTGCAGCGCAAATCACTGATCCAGAGTTG
This sequence comes from Hedya salicella, assembly GCA_905404275.2. Lineage (NCBI taxonomy): Eukaryota > Metazoa > Arthropoda > Insecta > Lepidoptera > Tortricidae > Hedya > Hedya salicella. The sequence continues at coordinate 22,669,024 of FR990100.1, read as the reverse complement.
GAACAGTTACTGACAAGCGACAACTCGTTATGCCTAATAAAAGTCCTAATACCCGGGACTGATGCTGTGTTGTACTGCAACGAGAGGAGCGGTTTTTCATCCAGACCCTACGTTCCAGCAGAGTTAAGGCGGCAGGTTTTTGAGGGTCTTCACTCGTTCAGCCATCCAGGGGCTAATGCTTCAGTGAAACTCGTGTCTGATAGGTATGTCTGGCCGGGGATGAGAAGAGACTGCCGAGAGTGGACACGGAACCTGCGTTCGGAAGTCACTCGACATGTCTCCACACCACTATCCTCCTTCAAAATACCCAAGGCCAAGTTTCTAAATATTCATATTGACCTGATCGGCCCTCTTCCACTCTGCCAGGGTTTTAGGTATTGCCTCACTGCCGTTGACCATTTTACGAGATGGCCTGAGGCAGTTCCAATTCATGATATGACCGCTGAGACAGTCGCGCAGGCCTTGCTGCGTGGTTGGATTGCTCGATTCGGATGCCCAGTGGACATCGTCACAGACAGAGGACGGCAGTTCGAATCTGCGCTCTTTAAGAAATTGTCTGACTTGGCAGGATTTGCACATAAGCGTACCACCGCTTACCATCCTGCCTGCAATGGCATGGTTGAACGTTTCCATCGCCAGCTGAAAGCCGCCATCACATGCCACGCCAACAGCACCTGGGTTGAATCGCTCCCATTAGTGTTGTTAGGCATAAGGAACGCTTTCAAAGAGGATCTCCAAGCTTAATCCGCAGAACTTGTTTATGGACAACTGCTACGAATGCCTGGTGAGTTTTTCAACCCAGGTGTTGACTCATGCCCTGATGTGACGGACTACTTGTCGCGACTACGCACGTTCACGAGGAACCTGCATCCGACAACAGCCTCTCGTCATATAGGTCCCCGTCGTACCTTCATTTTTAACGACCTGTCAACATCCTCGCATGTTTTCCTCAGGGATGATACGTTGAGCAAGTCGTTAAAACAAGCCTACACGGGACCCCATGAGGTGTTGAAAAGGGACTCAAAAGTATATACTCTTTTAATCAATGGTAAGCCCGTGACAGTATCGGTGGACCGCGTTAAGCCAGCCTACATACTCCACGACAAAACCATTACTCACACAACATCTAAAATACAAACACATGACAACACCAACAAAACCTCCACCAGCTCAACATTGGGCGAGGAAAGTGACATCAGACGTACACGGTCAGGCCGTGTGGTTAAGTTTCCTAACTATTATCGCCCTTAGCCAGGTCTCTGGAGGGGGGTGATGTGGGCATTATATCATGCCAAATATAATATATTGTATTTTATTAGTTAAGTTTTAAGCAGGTTATGTATAAAGAATTTAAAGTTTTAAAATATGATGTCTAATTAATTTTTATTATTTATTCCGAATTAAATTATTTATATATATCAATTGTAATAAGCTCATTTCATCATTATGTCAATGCATTTTTTATAACTTATACAAACGCTTTTAATTATTTCAATTTCATTTTAATTATATACATAGATCAATTTAGTTTATTACAATAAATCAAATCAACTTCCATAATATGATATATATATTCAATATTTTGTGTGTTGAAGCGGACAAATCGATCCCTTCTTATTAGTAGATAATTTGTAACGGCGAGCGCGCGCAGCCACAGTACTACGTCATCGCGCGTCATAGCGAAGCCGGTTCTTAGGCCGGCCACAGCGCCCGCGCATTGCATCGCGAGCCGCCAGGCAGTCCATAGATGAGAATGTATATAACTGAAATAGATAGGCAACTTTAAGTCCTTAAGCGGCGCATCTCGTGCTGCCATCTAGTTGCTGGACACTTAACTAAATGTTTAACCGACTTCAGATAAGAGGAGGTTCTGTGTTTGCCTCCTCTACTTTATTTTGCATGTTTCCCGATTTTTTGGAAACGGTTCAACTGATTTGGATTGTATAAAATGTATCTCATCGAGGTAGAACCAACGATGATGCTCGTGCGATCTTCAGCGATGTGGAACATTTTGTGTTTTGTTTCTATGTGGCGCGCTTTACTCTGTATATTTGATATATTTCAGAATTTACATAATTCGTATTCCAGTATTCCCTCCTAATTTTAATCAATACCAATAATTAAGTGTTGTAATAGAGATTTTTTCTTCTCTTGTTTGAGTATTGTAATTTTGACTCTTTCAATACACACATGTTATTTCCGTGTTTCCAATGAAAATAAAATATTCGCATAGGAAATTGTTAAAAATAAACCGAAAACAGTCGGATAGACGGACAGCAAAGTGATGCAGGTGTCTCGTTTTGTTAATACAGAGGTACGGAATCATAAAATGAACTCAAATAAATTTAATGAACAATCTTAATTAGTTTATTTAAAATAACAGCCTTCGTAATAATAAATTTACACTGTAACGAAATAAATAATGAACTTTAATGAACTTAATATTCGTGTTTAGCCTATCTTAAATATAAATCGTTTTACTTAAGTATACACTCTATTCGTAGTTCTACAAAAACATATCAAATGTATAATACTTAAATTACAATAGAAAAAAAACGCACGTTTGATATGCCTTCTTATAAGATAAGAAACGTATCCCCGTAAAAGTAAGTTATTTGGTTTTTGATTTGGGCCATGCATCTTTGTCTGTTAAATAGTCCTCTTAGTTATGCTTTTGACATTATAAACTTTTTCAATTCGTTTTTGAAAGCTAGAAATGGGAATTTTGTAATAGCAAATAAAATGGCAATAAATTATTATTATATCTAGTATTATACTTTTACTCTGTTTTTTAAGTTTTACAAGCCAACTACTACAATAGGCTGCTGCGAATTGTTCTTTTGCCATTGCAGAACTAGTTTTAATTCATTTTTGTGTATCGATTTCTGATGCGGCGCCCGTGGTGTAACAGCAGCTCTATACATATTTCACCCATAGGTTTGCTGAAGCTGCCATTGACAGCGTCAAAAAGCTTATCAAAAAACAGCAGTTTGTTAGCAGTGTCCACACTTTCTTGAGGCAAATCACCAATTCCTGAAATTAAAAATATAACATTACTTTCATTCGCCTAAAATAATGGTTTATATAATACTAGAAGGCGCCTTCTAGTATTATATAAACCATTATTTTAGGCAACTTTGTTCGCGGAGGAGAAAAAGTCGTAACCCTTCGTTTTTCATCAGCGTAGTCGGGTAAAAAGTATCCTATAACCATCTAGAGATACCCAGCTATCCGTGTACCAAAAATAGTTTAGCCGATTTTGCGTGATGAAGCCACAACGACACATACAAACATACAAAAAATCCAAAAAAAATATTTTTCGTTTTAGTGACCTCCAAATAGTCCATAACAATATTTTTTTTTTAAATCTTTAATGCACCAACATTTAATTTTGACAACTTTAAAATAGAATAGATATAGAGAATAACTTCGTTCGCGGAGGAAGAAAAATAATAAAAATTTTTTGCTTTAGTATTATCGGCCCAGCTACCCAAAAAAAGTTGAAATCTGTTTAGCCGTTATATCTAAATAGGTAGTAGTAGGTTACAGTCAAACATTATGGATCCATTTCGCTAATAGTATTCTAGGACTAGTAAAGGCAAAAATCTAATGGGACCTTTTTACGTAAATATTATTAATTGACCTACGAATGTAGTCAAAGCAAACTAAATTCTTGAGGGTCGCCATGACGCTCGACTGATCTCGGCTCTACAAGTATAGTTTATTTCTCATTTATTTATTAACGAACGGTTTCGTTAGTAGGATCACTACCGACTTAGCAAATCTATATCCAAATACTGTTATTATGTCTGAATACAAACAGATAGACAACAAAAATCTTACCGCAGGTTTGACTTGCGTGTGCAACAGATATTGATGCGCTGGATGTGGAAGGCACCGCAGCATGATATGAGAATCCACCAAATACTGGAACTCGTCCTTGTCCACTTTGGAGCCCTTAGACGTAAAATATAAATTATAAAATATTGGATTTTTTTCCTATGGTATTTTCCCATATAGATATTTTTTTTTTTACTTTACATTAGCTTATAAATATACATATCATAAATCACGACGCAAAGCGGCTAGTCCATTATTGCGGAATTGGAAAGAGTTAAAGTTACGCATCACGGGAATTGAGGTGTCATAAAAACGGTAGGACGGACAGATGGTCAGAGACACAACAGACAGACAGACCGACAGACAGATATAGATGTCAACATTTCATGGAATACAAAACTGTGGTAAATAAACAAAACCGCATAACTAAGTTTGTTTGCGGACAGACGGACAGACCTTTATAAGTTTACCATTTAGATACGAAATCCAAAAATAACTTTAGGACTGTTATGTTCTTGCGGCGCTTCTTAACGTAGTCACATCTTACGTTGTGATGTGGTGATGGTAAACACTGGCGTGTACATTTGCCCCTGTGGCCTACTTACTGAAGTTCATTATTTCATTATTTACATATAACTTTAAATTTCTTTGCACTTAAACTTTGAAATTGTACCACATCATACAAATTAATTTAAATAAATATCACAAATAAATTCCGGCCAACAATAAAAACGAACGGTCGGTCGGACGGACGGACGGACGACAGACAGACAGGCAGGCAGACAGACAGACAGACGGACGGACGACAGACAGACGGGCGGACGGACGACAGACGGACGGACAGACAGACGGACGGACGGACGACAGATAGACAGACAGACAGCCAGACAGACAGACATGCAGATAGACGGACGGACGGACGGACAACAGACGGACGACAGACGGACGGAAGGGCGAACAGACAGACAGAAATACTTATCAACATACGTACCTTTGCCCATGTACCACTGTCTACACTATCATAAAGTTGTGGGTAGTAAAAACAGAGTGGTTATTTTTTTCTCTTACATGAATGAAGTTGCGGGCTGTCTAGTTTATATAATAACTTCTAATTTCTTTGCATTTAAGGTGTGTAATCACAAATAAAAACCGGCTTATAATAAAAACGGACGTACGGTAGGACATACACAAATACAGACACAGGAGCACCCAATACTGGAACTTGTCCTTGTGACAGACTTAGCAACCGTGAAAATTAACACTAATTAAATATAAAGTATTCACTGTCATATCTCTTATACCCATGGTACTGGGGCATTCATAGATATCAGGTCATTCAGATAAAAAAAAAACACATTTATCTAGAAATATTGAAGTAGTATTTGTTAATAAGTATATTTAAATAAGGGTTTTGCTAAAATGGAAATATCATCAGTTCCACCAATCACAGGATGTGATGGATAGACTTTTTACATTGTAGAAGCCCTCATTAATATAAGTTATTTACTTTGAACCACTATAAATAACTGGGACTGCAAAGACAGTAAAGCCAGTAGGACCGAAATATGCACATGATAATATGAATATGTAACTACGTAATTCATTTACAAAATTGTAATATATATAGTTCTGAAACTTACCTGGTATATGTAGCGACGGTGTAGCCAATCGAGTATACGCTTATTTGGAAACGAAAAGATATCCTCAAAGTGCCGATGCCATACTTTTCGGTTCTGGTGTATAAACAAGTGTCTTCTTCGCCCACAATGTCACCTCCAATTCTCATAACCCATGTTTGAAATCTCTCGAGTTCATCAGGTTTACAAGGATCAGTCGGGTTTGGGAAAGAATGCATGGGGCGTACCTGAAAAATTGAAAATAAGTACATTTACGTTTTATACGTTTTGTATATATACCCACCAGTTCTAAGATACTTCAGATACGTTATGGCAAAAATTTTATTACAAAGTTACATGTTATTAAATATCAAATAATTTACCATCTCCTTGAATCACTGTTCAGAACGGTATCTACACAACATCGTCGTGGAGCCATCACAAGAAGGTTGGTGAGAGATATGCGTAGAGGAACAATCACAACACTGATTTCAACACAAATCACTTCCACTACAGTTATTAGCAATTATAGTTATTTTATTGATGATTTAGGACACTCAACTCAACATTAATTAGCCAAAAATGTATTGAAAGTAGCCGAAAACCAAAATTAATTACAATATGACAGACTGACATATGGACCGACCGATGACAACAGATTCAAATTTGAGTGCCAGTAGCCGGGTATTCGAATTATTTTGAAGTGTTGCCAAAGGAACCACTGATTTCTACTCTTATTCAGTTACAGTTCCTGCTTTTGCTACAATGAAGTGTTCGAATGTAATGTTTTTTTTTTTATATAGAGTAGCAATAAATCGAAAACTATAGGAAAATAATAAATATCAGGAAATAAATAATAAAGAAATATTATTAAATGTTTTACTAAAATACCTATATATTTTCATACAGCTACACTGGCCGAAATGTTGTACAGCGCTATCTAGTACATGTTACAAAAACCTTTTATAATATGTTATTATTCTGGTATAAATGAAAAAGAGGGCACTGTTAACAATTTTCTAGGCCGTCCTTTGAAATACCCTACCATGAGGCAGTCGCTTTCACGATTTGACGCAAAACGCATGTCGCTGCGCTCCGCCTGCTGTAGTACAATTATTGCTCGTGCTTGTTTAGTATTAAGTGCTATTGCCTTTCTGTTTCTCCTTCTCACTACTGAACTGATCTTCGCTTTGGCTTGTGCTTGTGAGTGTATATAAATAAACGTTAAGTGCACAAAGGACTGGCTGTTTACATTCTGCTCCAGAAGTAATTCCTATCGCAAGTAAGTGGCTAAACACCGTGCTTAGTAACAATACACGCACCCTAACTACAGGTGTAATGTTTTTCGAATTAGTATTAATATAAATAATATTTTAAATCCATCGGTTAATTATATATTTTGAAATAATACTGTTTTTTATTTAGCGGAATCATCGATAAAAAAGTCCATTATCGATGGTTACCCAACCCTACTATTCATATTTTGTATTTTTAACTTCTCCTGCTCAAAAAGTACGTCATATTAGCTTCGCGAAGCGAGACTAAAATAGTACATTTAGTCCCTAGGGTTTAAAATAAAGCCATATAATCCCATATATATTTCTATGACACTGAAAAACCAAAACCATCCTGATCAGAATGGCCAAACTTTCTGATAGAATTGCTCAAACTGTACTTTTAGTTTTTCATGAAATATACAATTTTAATGTTAAGTTTTTTTTATTATCTCGCAGTCGAAGTGAAAAGCAGAGTGTTTAACACGTGGCTGAAAGCCATTATATGAGACTCGGATATATTTGTTCGTGAGGTTCGTGAGCTCGTCCAAATAATCACTTCGTGTCATAATGGCTTGTTTTAGTCCCTTGTCAAACAATCTACTATTTTTTAATCGTATTTTTTTATTCTGTACCTTTCAATACTTCTTTTTTACTTTTTGATATAATAACTAACTAAAGGGATCAATGGAATTATTTCTGTCTTTTTTAGCATGAGAATACACTTATGAATACAATTTTACTTTGCGTGTCGTATTATAAATGTGTGTTATGTCCAATTAATTCAATGTTTATTTATTTATTTATTAGGTTTGCCAACAGGTACAATACTATACAATAGGTATACATTTATACAATGGGTACTTAACATTTTAGAGTATTTACCCAATTACAGGCAAACACAACATGCTTTATAGAGAAAAAAGAAAAAAGTCGCTTACGTTAACATTTGACATTTGGTACACTTGAAGAAGATGGTAACAACAAAAAACTGGATTCCGTAATGTTAACATACTAATTTAGTAATTTGATTTTACTAAATAACTAGAATGTACATGAAATAACTAGGTAGAAAACTAGATGTATCGAGGGATTAAATATACTCTACTCAAATATTTACATATTTAAACCTGCTTAACCTCAAATCAATAACTACTAACTACTCAAATATTAATCAAGAACTACTCAAATAATTAATTATTTTGACTAGCTTTTGAAATTGAAATTGAAAAATTTATTTCAGGCTTTTTGACCCATATTTGTTAGTAACAAATTTTCTTAAAAACTATGTTAGTGAATACAGATCTGCGACTACATTACATTAAATTAAAATAAATTAAATGAAAAGGAAAACAAAATTAAATTCGAATAAATTACATGTCATAAATCAAATTAAATACAATAATCAATTCATTCCACTTTATCACAAAATGACTGTCAAATTTGAAGTATAATGCATTCAGAAGCGCGCTAGAGCCGGCCGACAGCCTGCGCATGAGGGAAGCCGCCCTCTTGCGGACTATGGCGGGGAACCCGTCGGTGCGCGCGTCCGCAAACATACCCGACGCGCTGCAGTGCCGCGGCAGCCACAGCAGGCTCCTGAATGCATTATTATATTGTATACGTAGGGCATTGTATGACCGTTGGGTATACTCGTAACTAGTCCAGAGGCTGCAGGCGTAAAATGACTGGCAGAATGCTTTGAACAGAGTTATTTTAACCTCCCGAGTGCATTTGGCAAAACGGCGAGCCAGCATATTACACCTGACAGCCAATGCCCTACGTTCTTTTTCCATCTCCAAGTCATCAGTGAGGTCCTCCGTCACCCAGTGTCCGAGATATTTAAAGGACTTCACATGGTTCAAAGTAGTACCCGAAAGTTGGAACTGTGGAATGGGGTAAGTTTTATTACCTGCTTTAAAAAGTAATATTTCACTTTTTTTGGCATTGTACTTTAAACCATGTGACTCGGCATAGCTCTCACAAATATGTAGGAGCTTCCTTAACGCACTGACCGAAGGACTCAGCAACACCATATCATCTGCATAACTTATGTTGTTGATACATTTACCATCTATGGAGCAACCGACCATCGTATTGCTGAGCTCATCAATCAGCTTGTTTACATAAATGTTAAATAGCCGGGGTGACGAGAGGCCCCCCTGACGCACACCTAAGCTTTAAATACATATAAATATTTCTTTAATTTATTTAAAGAAATGTTTACAATATCTATTATACATTCTTTAAACAACTTATTGTGCTCTTTGCACATTCTGGGAATAATGTTATGACTGCCAACATTTGTCCTAAAAGTCTTGATAGCAAATGGTCTGAAATTACAGATGCGAGAATGTTGACGAGGAACAGTGAAGTTAATTTTGTGCAGCAGTTGAGGACAATCTATAGCACCGTTTACTACTTTATGAAGTTGTACGAAGTGTTTGTATGTGTAATGTTGTATATGTGTAATTTACTTAGGTAGTATTAATCTAGCCATAGGAGATACCACACTGTCGTATTAGGATTACCTGTAAAGATAGTTGTGTGTTTATTAAATAATAAACAAATAAATAAATAAATATACAAAATAAACCCATATTCAGGATTGACATATTTTCGTTCTGTTTTTATGTTCAAGCCTCCGTAACATTCAAACTACTAAGGTCACATACATGATTTTGACTAATTTAAATCCTTAAAGTATGCCCATTCATTTGATACTAACCACTCCATAACTTCAAAGTACAAGTGTGTTTCTTGCCGTCCCAAACTTTAACCAAAGTTTTCTCAATTGTCGCTTTTACACTTTTGCAAGTGAAAAATTAAAAAAAAAATACTATAACACTTAGAGACATAATTTTTTCACCGAAAGATAGCTTTTGCTTTGTTATATTACAAACTGCTCATAACTTTATATCGACAAAATAGAAAATTTTCCCTAAAACAAGCACAAATATGATATCGACGATTTTGTTAGGTATTCGACAAAGTGGGACGCTGGGCACTAAACTTTGAGGCCTTAAAAAGGTGCTTAAATTGGACATTTATGGGTCGACATCAAAATCATAGGTTTATACAGTATGTTCTATCAGTTTTGATTGAAAGACGATTTTCGGTAGGTTTTGCCATATTTCACTAAACTGCCTATTTTATTTTAATTTTAATAATTTACCAAGCAGCATTTCACAAATGAGGTGTAGGCTTTTCTCCTCAGTACGCCTCAATTGTGAAATGAAAAAAAAATCCACCCGTGACCATGGAAAGCTGAAAAGCTTCCGAAACGTCGGGAACTAAAATGAGATAATATACGCGAAATAATCCGTTAAATTATTTTTTTTAAATAGACTGGAATTACTTTTTGTTTTTTCAGATAGAATGAAGGCACTTCAACGGGTAGGATGTATAGCAATAATACAGCGTGGTCTTACATCGATATGGCTGGGTCATAGGATATATGCCGGTAGGTAATAAATATGTATTTTACAAGCTTTTATTTAACTTGCAATGTATGTTTCTAGCACTGAGTACAATGAAGGTATTCTAAAATGGTAATATCACCAGTTGGCGCCACCGCGACGTAAGGTCTAATTGGCAAGTAGTGTCAAAATCTTGTGCTGTGATTGGTGGATGTTGACACTTCTTGTCAGTTAAACCTTACGTCATGGTGGCGCCGTACATATGTAGTGCATAATTGTTTTCTATCGTATTTTCTCGGACACGTTCGTATTTGTCATGCTACTTCAGTCATCCTCAGTACTTTTAGGGTTCCGTACCAAAAAGGTACAAAAGGAACCCTTATGTTGCGACTCTGTCTGTCTATCCGACTATTAAAGCGCCATATCTCAAAAACTACTTATGCTAACTATTTGAAATTTGGAATATTTATAAACATGGTCAGCCCACATGTTTGCACAGGAAATATTGAAAAATATATTTTTATTTTCTAAAAAAACGACGAATATGAGGGGGGTAAAAATTAAAAGTCTAGCTATATGGTCTAATGGGACCTGCACATTTTCGAATAATTTTTTTTACATTTTTTATTGTGATTAGTTTTTGTTTTATTAAGGAAAATGTAAAAAAAAACACCATTCCCCCCTTTATCTCCGAAGTTTACCAATCGAAAATTTTGAAATTTTCACAATTTGTATTAATAAACATAAATATTACACGAAAATTATAGCCATGTCTCTTACTAGCTAATTTTTTTTTAATTTGCAAAAAACCTATTTGAACAACCCAATTGCGTTAAGTTTGCACCTGATTTGCATGCAATGCTATAGATATTAGGTGCAAACTTAACTCAACTGGTACCGGGTAATAAAGTTAGGGTAAACAAGTAAAAATGTGTCGGTTATTTGTACTGTGATCGACTGAAATAGCAAGACACGCTCGAACGTTTCCGTGAAAATACGATGGAAAACAATTATTCACTACATCTGTATATTTGTACGGGTCACATCTTGCAAGTTGAATTTCACCTACTTCCCGGTTTCCGATTGAGCTAATATTGAGCATACTTATGTAAGTTTGGTGACAATAGTGTGAGACAAGCGAGCTGATCTGATGATGGAGTGGGAAGTTGGTCATCGTGGTATGGTGGAAGGAACTCAAACTGACAAAATAACGCAATCCTACTGAATTTCAGCTCGTTAGAAACGTCTCAATGAGTATTACATAATATAAATAAAAGTTTCTCGCGAAAATGTAATATATAATAACAACTGAAAATAAAAAATATTTTTTACGACGATCAAATTTACTTTATATTGCTCTTAAGTTCTTTCGACACCGGTCGATGAACTTATTTTTTCGTTTAGTTTTCTGTTAAAGCCTTTGTGACAACCTTACCCGGTCAATCATACCAAAATATAACTTAAAAAGAGGTAGTAGGTTCTACGGGCTCCGAAAATGGCACACCAAAATTACATTACACTTTTAAATTTGGCAAACCTTAAGGAACCCCAGCAAGCTCGGTTCTCCATACAAACGTAGCTACGCTCTCATTTTAAAACTAGTAGCTAGTTTGCTCTGAAACTTTATACTTTGAATAACTTAAAGTATATGCAGGCTTGTAATTAGTTTATATAGCTTCAGATACCATAGTAAAAAAATACAGTGAATATAAGTTTTTCATACAAAACAATTTTGCCGTATTTCGTTTGTTTTATAAATTGGAGCCATATGAACTAATTTCATGCCTAGATATACCTAATGTTGTTGTATATGCAAAGTTTCGTTACAATCCAACACGTAGTTTTACAAATGAGAACAAAACTCCGTTTGTATGGGAAGGTGAAATTCGGCCGAACTTGCGGGCGACTCTTAACTCAGTCTCGCGCACAGAGTAGTTTGTTATATATTGGATTATGCGTCAAAAACAAAAATGCCGTCATACATAATGAGATTTTGCACTAAATACTCAATAAAAGCGTCTAAAAGCATTTACGATTAGTGTGTTATTGCAATATTATCAGATTTATGTGTGCATAAGCCTGGCCATTTTCACACGTGGATTATCGTGTAGGTAACCTATCGACCCCTTTCTATATTATATCATTGTCGTCATAAATAAAATTTCAACCTCTATATTTACCCTCTCAGGGCAGGGGTCGGCAAACTTTTTAGACGTAGAGGCAGATGCTGGAAGAATGTAGATTTTTCGGGAGCTCAAAGAGTCGCAGTTTTCTGTTTCAGGTTTATCACTGTATAACAAATTTTAATATGACTTTTTTAAGGGGAACTTGAAAGCTGCAAGTGCCCCTTTAATGAGCCGCTTACAAAACAATGCACTACAGATGATAAAAATACGATATGAAAAAAGTACACTTAGCAAAAGAGCGTATCTCCACGGCACTTACTTTCTTTTGCTGAACAGCGCAGTTTGTTGGCAATAACTCAAAAACTGTATATCGGATCATGTTGAAAACAATTTTCGTTAAAAGTATTTATTAGAATTTATATCTTAGTAGTTCTTTTTATAATTTTTGATCGTTTAGAGAGAGATGACGGGGGGGGGGGGGGGCATGTAGGGGGGATTATTTCCGAAAATATTCACTAAATCAAAGATTTTTTTTAGAAACCTCAAAATGTTTTTAAAAAATCTGTCGAAACATGTGCCAAACATTGATATTTGCTGATTTTTCAGTTCCTGTTGCATGTATGGAGTATACTTGAAATTCGTATATTCATTTTTGTTATTTAACTATCGAACACTAAAACTAAGTATCGGCTTACACCAAGATAGTAAGAATATTCCAAATTTCATCAATATAAATCATGTACTTTTTGAGTAAAATACCTGTGACATACGGACGGACGGACGGACATGACGAAACTATAACAGTTCCGTTTTTAAAAGGAAAAAAAATATATTTTATTTTGCACTGTATGTTATACCAATGTGGAGTACATTGAGGCACTAAACTCGATGGTTAAAGTCTGTCGGGATACTCGCTCCCACCCTGTATAATAACTTCTGGTCGTACTGGTTCGAGTTCAACACACAGTGTAGCATTTAGTAGTGTATAGAATTGACATGGAATTTATGTCATTTTTCCATTATCGAAACAGTACTATCTTGGTGCCAGTTTATCCACACACATAAATATCATAAGAAAATTACGACCAGCTGAAAGATAAACTTTATACGCGATTAAGCCCCGTTTTGTTGTGTTGTGATATGGACAAACTGTTTTGTTAGAAAATATTTCTGTAAAAGAAAAATGATTTTTTTTGGCAGTTATTGCTAATCCTGAGGCGGTTGATGTAGTAACGAAGGCCTGTCTAGCGAAGGATAACTACACGATGAAGTACATACGAGCGGTAATGGGAAACGCCAACGTATTTGCACCAGGTAATTATGAAGAACACTAAAGTTTATTGAAAATAATTTCTCTATTTGATAATTTATTATAGTACTTAAGACGTGTAAGTACTAATTGCACCATGTTGAAAAACTATTTAACACACTATTGACACAATATCTTATTTACAAATAAGCCGCGTAGGTATAATTCAAGTGTGTCAGTCAAATTGATTGTAAATTAAGCAAGAGGTTAAGAGAGGCCTAAAATGAGTCACCCCACGTCTCTCCTGTTTGATAAACGAATTTGTTTGACAAGTTGCTGGACTATTACTTGAGTAATTCTTGTAAAGATATAGGTATATAAATATTTATTTGGTTTTTCGGAAGCAACTCTAACGATTTGGATGAAATTTGGGTTATAGACCCAGTTTTGCTTTTTAAGTTTATCTAGATAGGTTTTGTCTTCGAAAAACAAAAGTCGTCTAAGCATAGCCCAGGTACTGTCGCCACACCTACACACGATAAAATAAAATAATCAACTGCTGCATTACTGGAATATATTTAGACTAGACTTAATTTACATTTACTGTTCATGTCTAAAAACTTCTCTCAAGATATTGTACAAATAATAAATTACAATTAATAACACTACATACTTATAACACACGTAGTGATATTATTAAACACGATATAATATATATATATATATATATATATTAATAATATTGAATTAAAGATAAGAAACTTTGTAGTACTAACAAAATGAGTCACAGTTACTTTAAATAAATGTTTTTATTATTTTATTTTATAACCAAACAAAGATTATTAAAAAATCTTTTAAAAATTAGGTACCTTCCGTAGGGCGCCTATGACGCAGGCAGCATTCCCTCGCTCTATGGCTATTGAAAGCCTTTGTCCAAGAAAGCTGCCAGCGCGTGGATTCCCTATTGCCACCCTAAGGCTCTTACTGAGTTCCCTGTGGAGCTCGCGTGCAACCTAACACCACGGGCCGAGTGTCTCGACGCCAAATGTGATAGTCATATTGGTCGCCGAGACAACTGTATTTGGTAATCTTGGTTCACCTACCCGCCTGCAAGTGGCCGGGACGTAGGACGCTACTATGTATCGGCGCACGTCGTGTCCCACACCAGCGCGCGCCCATCATTCACTATATCAATAGCATCCCGCTAGGGCGTTTGCAATTGTCCTGCGATCTGTGTCTGTGTGTGTGCGAGCTGGGACGTTGGCGCTGACGAGTGAAAGAACCGTGGCGAGAGTAGCGGCCGACACTCGAAGTGCAGACCAGCCCGTGGTGGCCGAGGCGGTTCACTCGGGCATCACAGGAGGCGCAAGCATGTTCTTCCCACATGTCAGCGCCAAGTGGGATACTCGCCGCTATGCGAAGTGTGTGTGTATGTTCCTGGTATTGGGACATGGGTAGGCGTGCAACCAATGTCCAAATTCTGACCTAGTCACAGCCAGCAGCCTAGCCCGCTCTTTGCCGCAGGAACTGTCGATGAGAGTTGTCGTTGATATCCCAGGATGGTATCCTAGGGCCTTTGTTTTTTGGGTGAGCATGGTAAATAAATTGCGTTCGATCTCGCAAGCTAGGCGTTCTTAGGCTCAGATAAGTACGCGATCTCACAGTTTGCAGCCGTATCGACTTTGATAACTTTACCTGAGAAATTTTAAGTTAATCATTTGTAATGTCATTGACAGTAAACATTTGGTGCCCACGTCGTAGAATTATGGCTCCGACATTTAATATAAAGAATCTCCAACAATTTGTGAAGATATTTGAAAAACAGAGTTTTATCATGGTGGACCTGCTGAGTGCACGGGCCGACGGTGGCGACTTCTCTATCTGGCCGTATATGACGACGTATACTTTCGACGCCGTTTTCGGTAAGGAACTTATGCAATGTTACCATTTAAATCCTTTTGATAACGAGTTATTGGCTCATTACGTATTATTCATAATTACATTATTGTTGCATTCTATATATGGTTTGCACTCTTTATTCGCTAATAATCCGTGGACCATTTACCACCATCAAACAATCACACAACTGTGGAATTAATTGTCGCCGGCAGTATTCCCAGACCGATGAGGCAGTATTCAAACCTTCAAGAATAGAGCGTACCACCTGAAAGGCCGATAACGCATTTGTCACTAGTCTTGATGTTGCAGGTGTCTATGAGCGACGGTGATCGCTTACCATCAGGCGATCCGTCTACTCGTTTTGCCCCCTATAAGATAAAAAAAGTCTTACCATTTCAGAGTCAGCTTTAGGCATCAAAATAAACTCCCAGAAGGACCGGTTGAGCGACCACCCGTTCATCAATGCATTCGACATATTATCCCAAATCATCGCGGAACGGATGCTATCCCCGTGGTTGTACTGGGATTGGGCGTTTTACTTGACAAAGCGCTCAAAGGAGTTTGTGGAGCAGAAAAAATTGACTATAAATTTTTTTGATCAGGTAACTTATTTAATCAGAGTAATCAAATGATTTTATTAAAAAATATATTAATTTTTGCTATCGATAAACTTCAAAAATTATAGAGGTGAGAGTTACAATGAAAGTAAAACGAAAGACGACCCGTATTTCAACGTCCAAACTCAGGCATGGACTCCATTCGAACTGAATCCCACTATCCGTAGTGTATATGTCCGACCACCTTCGGTTCCTTGGGTGTGACTGTGAGGCTTAAATCCAGTTTCATTTTGGTACTGATATAGAGCCCTGCGTCAGTCAAGGTGCACGACGCACCGAAAATGCTAAGTTGATTTTTTAATTAACCGGAATAATCTATCAGTTCTTTATGTTACTTAGCACATTAATTATACGAGTTTTATTGTTCAAATAATGTAATAAAAATAATTAAAAACTAGCAACTATAATATTACTTAGACTGGGAACGAAAAAAAGATGACTACTTAAATAAATATATTTACATTTATATCCGAATGTCCAATCGGTATTATATGATAATTAAATAGAATGAAAAGCTGGTAAGAATGAGAATAGCTATAGTCTTTCTAACACATGGGACCAGACGCTTGCGGACTCCATGGAGAGGAAAGGAATCTAAGTGACGAACTCTTTCTTAAAAAGTGTCTTCACCGCAACTCAGTTCTGATGGTATTGATTTAAACTTACACGATCTTCACTCATTATCAAAACACAACAAAACGGGGCTTAATCGCGTATAAATATGATTTATTTAATTACCTTTCGTTGGTAATTCTTCGACGTTTCGGACGTCGCGTTACGTCCATGGTTTCGAA
Organism: Hedya salicella; assembly: GCA_905404275.2. Classification (NCBI taxonomy): domain Eukaryota; kingdom Metazoa; phylum Arthropoda; class Insecta; order Lepidoptera; family Tortricidae; genus Hedya; species Hedya salicella. The sequence goes on along the minus strand of FR990100.1, from coordinate 22,652,190 downwards.
GGAAACTGGAGTGGCGAAATCAACGTCTTCTAGCCGCGCGAGTTTTTCGATCTACCCGCGCTTGATGTTTATTATTAGGTTGAACACTGCGGTCGTCACTAGACCGACACAATACACTCACGACGTCAGGCGATTTATCAGATGTTATATGATGTTGCTTACATTTACTAATTACTGGATTCCACGAAGATGAAAACTTGAAACCATCTTCCCGGTTGAAATTTCGGTGTTTCTTGATTTCAATTGCTTCACGCACGATTCTACAATAGTAAACGTTCCGTAGAAAGGATCTTGGGATTATGAAGCTCAATCCAGTGGTTTGATCCCGCTTCTAATAAATGTTCGGCAATAGCCAGTTTCCTTCGAGACCATGGACGTAACGCGACGTCCGAAACGTCGAAGAATTACCAACGAAAGGTAATTAAAGAAATCATATTTATAAGCGATTAAGCACCGTTTTGATGTGTTTTGATAATGAGTTCTGATGGTGTTGTGAAAAATGAGACTTCATAATATCCACTAAAAGAAAAGAGTAAGATAGACGTTTGAAGCAATACTTTTCTTACAGCTTCTCGTTTTATATAAAGCGAAAGCCTAATAAGGAAAATCACAGCCAACGGCCACATAGTTGCTAACAAAATTGATGCGGGCCGTACTATGTCAAAAAAAATTGACTATCAGGCAACAGGTACCACATTGTCAGCCGTTACCCAGGGAGGCTCGAGGGCAGCCTGTTGCCGACCACTAGAATGGTTCACACTCGATACAGTCCAGCAGACAGCAAAGAGGACAAGGGCGCCACGATTCTTATCCAGTTCACACTCTTTTGCCTATTTGTTTTTTTTTAATACGATATTCATTTTTTTACAGATAATACGAGATAAAAGAAAACAAATGGCAACCTCAACAAATGACATTTGTACGTGCATTTCATGAAATTCATAATTCAATTACTGGATTTGGAATATGTACTACTTACTTGCAATTCAATTATTATATTAATATTACAAAGAGCTTTTTGAAACTGTATTTAATGTAAAGTTGGTGAATTTAAAGAAGAATTGCGTTAGGACCAGACTAACCACGGCAAACAATCTATAAAGATCTTATCAACTTAACGATTCAATTTTATGCAATTATATGTAAAACACGTTTTAGATAACAATGAGCACGGTCTAAAAACCTTCCTTGACATGCTGATTGACTCCTCCGGGGGAGCTAAAGCGTACTCAGATTTGGAGCTGCGTGAGGAAACGATGACTATTGTAATGGCTGGCACTGACACCTCGGCCGTTGGCTCTTCATTCACCGTCCTGATGCTGGCCAGGCACCCCGATGTACAGGAGAAAGCTTACCAAGAGTAAGTACAACACACTTACAATCCATACTTATATTATAAATGCGAAAGTGTGTCTGTCTGTCTGTTACCTCTTCACGCTTAAACCGCTGAACCGATTTGGATGAAATTTGGTATGGAAATAGTTTGAGTCCCGGGCAAGGACATAGGCTACTTTTTATCCCGGAAAAATACCCTTATCCGCGATAAACGAATTTAAGGTGGACAAGTAGCGGGCAGAAGCTAGTAACATAATAAAATGCGCAATGTCTGTTTGGCAATTTCCATACATCAAAGAAATAATGTTATTTAACTAGGATACAAGATATTTTCGGCGACTCCGATCGACCAGTGACTTGGGAAGACCTGCCGAAGCTTAAATACTTGGAAGTGGTTATCAAAGAAAGTCTACGACTCTACCCTCCAGTGCCAATCACAGTCAGGGAGGTGCTTGATGACGACACTAACGTCGTGTTACGTAAGTCACTGTCTTACGATTGGTAGATAAAACCGTTAGGGAAAAATCCCGATTTGAAATGTTCAAAACCGAAATCAGGAAGGTTTTTGATTTCGTAGAAAAGCTTATTTTTTTTTAATGCATCGAGTGGCAAATGGGTCACCCATGGATATGTGGAACACCGGAGGAATCGCCCATATTTTGCCAACCTTTGAGAGCCCTGTTAACTCGCTTCTTGAAGAATCACATGGTATAGCGATCTGGAAATACCAAGATTGCGAAATGTACTCCTTCGTTTGAGAATAGAAAATAAAACCGGTAGCAACCAGTTCAATATTTGTGCTTGCAGCATCCGGGACCAACTTGGTTCCCGGAATGGCGGTGCTCCTGCACATTTGGGCCACACACCGCAACGTCGAGTACTGGGGCGCGGACGCCGACCAGTTTCGCCCGGAGCGCTTCCTTGAAGGACCTCTCAAGCACCCTGCTCAGTTCATACCGTTTAGCTACTCGTACTCGCTAAGAAACTGTGCTGGTAAGGGCTTCGTACTTTAAACCTTTTTCAATGTGTTGGGTCTAATCACTTTGCGCTACATTCATTTCTATGCTAGTAAATCTTGAAAATCAACACCCGTTTGTATATAGTTGGACAACTTATTAAAATTATAATTAAACTAGAAAGTGCTTCGCGGAGTAGAAAAAGTCATTACCTCTTTTTTTTCTTCAGCGTAGTCGGGTAAAAAATATCCCATAACCATATGTGGATAACCAGCTACCTGACGTTTAGACGTTTTGGCGTGATGAAGCCACAACGCTACATACAAATATACAAAAAATACAAAAAAAGAATATTTTCTATTCTGTGACCTGTAAATAATCCGTTTCAATATGTTTTTTAAATATCTTGAAATATACATTTTATTTTTACAACTTTACAATAGAACAAGTACTAGAAAGTGCTCGGAATTTCGTCAGCGGAGGAGAAAGAATCATAACCCCGTTTTAAGGGTTCCGTAGCCAAAATGGCAAAAACGGAACCCTTATAGATTCGTCATGTCTGTCTGTCTGTCTGTCCGTCCGTATGTCACAGGCATTGTACTCAAAAACTATAAGATGTACATTGATGAAATTTGGAGTGCAGGTGTCGTGTGTATACCGCTACTTAGTTTGATAGTTTAATAAAAAAATATATAAATTTGTAGGAGGGCGCTCCGTACATGTAACCGAAACTGAAAAAAAAATAATTCAGCAAATATTAATGTGTGGCACATCATGCGTCAGATCTTCTAAAAACACTTTGATGTTATAAAAAAGTATTTTGATCTAGTGAATATTTTCGGAAATATTCGCTACGAAAGTAGCGAAAATTGTGTCCTCCCCCCTCTATTTTCTAAACGGTATGTTCAAAAAAAATGAAAAAAAAATGAAATATAAAGCTTAATAAATACTTCCAGCGAAAACTATTTTCAACATGATCGGATATACCGTTTTTAAGTTATTGCCAAAAAACTGCGCTTCTCAGCAAAAGGACGTAAGTGCCGGGGAGATACGCTCTTTTGTTAGTGTTTCTTTTTTATACCGTTTTTTTTCATCTGTAGTGCTTTTTTTGTATAAACGGCTGCGGAACACTTCATGGGCGAGTCCGACTCGCAATTGGCCGCTTTTTTCTTCAGCGCAGTCGGATAAAAGTATCCTATAACCATCTGTGGGTACCAAGCTACCCCTAATTGAAATCAGGTTAGCCGATTTGGCGTGATGAAGTCACAAGGACATTACGAACATAAAAGCATACAAAAAATCCAAAACAAATATTTTTCAATTCATTGACCTCCAAATAGTCCGTTACAATTTCAACCATTTTTAAATATCTTCAATGTAGGTACACACATTTAATTTTTACAACTGTATAATAGTTTCGTACGCCAAAAGGCACATCGTAGATGTACTTTTAAAAATGTAATATGTTACCTATTAATTTACCTATGATGAACGAATAAAATTTTGATTGATTGATTGATTTAGATATCAGCTTATTAAAAATTCTTCGAAATACAAATTTGTGTCTTGGCGCATGATTACAATGCCTTGAATGATTGGTAAATAAACAAAATACTCAATTTAATTTACCCAAACACTATTAGGATTAATCACAAGACAACACTATGTCTTGTGATTACACATGATGATTCAAGATCTATCCAGACGTCTCCGTTAACCGTTTAATACATTGCTCAAAACTGAATAGGTACAGATCATTATTCGCGCATTTGTTCCATAGCAGTTGAGTGAACACCTCTTTAAGTATATCACTCTTTGGCTGTTGTTTCTTGACCATAGTTTGTGTTAAGGCTCAATATAGTACTGTTTCTCTTGTTGGTATTCAACAAAGAATTGTGGTATTGTATTGTATGTGGACATACCTGTAAATTTTAATGACATTTCAAAGTACTAGTCCGCGACTTTCACCAAATACTTTCAAATGACACAAACAATATACAGGGTGAATCTGAGTAACCCGACAGATTTTAACCATGAATTCCTGATGATATTACGAGTTAATAATGTTATATGAACATAGGGCAAATACTGCCATATTATCGTAATTAATTTCTGGAACAAAAAAAATCAATTAACGATAGTACTCTCTTGTGAACAAATCTTAGTAAAAGGAGTGAAAGAGAACACGTCACACTTCACGAAAGACACCGACAAGAAACGATAAACGACGAGTGGACAACGTAGGTTAGACCTATCAGTCCTATCACTACGTCACTATGACACTTGATTATTTACGAGCTCAAGACAACAAACATGAAATAGTTGCATTACGAATTTCTCTCGTTCATTACGTTGCAATTTGGCAATTACCTACAGTTTATTTCATATTTAACTATCTAAATAATAATTCACGTTCTAAATCGCCACAAAGTCGTGTTAGTCGTTACACGATCTTGTAATATGAAAATGACGTGTAGTTTGACTAATCTGAAGAGAAAGCATAAGAAAAAACATTATTATTAAGAACATAAATTTTATTGTATCTAATTTTTTTAATGCGACCCAATTTTGTTCTGATTAGCTGATTTAATGCGGAATTACTATTTCTTCTTTCTTCAAGCCACATATGCATATTATGCGAATTAAAATTTCCCTCCCTGCTAAACTGGGCTTCGACTGTCCATCCGCATCTTTTACAAGCTTCTGGTTTTCTGACAGTAAGCCACCCTGGCTAGCCCATCACCAGGTAAAAGTCCCTGTACTTTCCTGTAGTGGTATGGATGAAGGCCATACCTTTTTCAAACACTTAACACCACAATGTAGTTGACGTTCACTATTTTTGCCACAGACCTACACGATAATGTGGGCTCTTCGATAATTAGATTCATGATCCGGTTCTCAGTACGCAAATCTAAATTAATTGCCCTCTCCAAATGCCTTGGTCGGAAGCCGAAATTGTAGGTGAACATCTGCAAAAGTAGTATGGTGCGGAGTGCGACGATTAGGATATCGCCTCCTGTATTCTCTAACTATTTGGCGTGAATTCCCATTGCAGTAAACAAAATGGATATCCGTTAAGTGGTAAGACGAAAAATGCTGTGGCATAATACAATTTTCCAGGAATAGTTTATCTACAACTTGAAATTATTAAATTAAATTTATTAAAAAATGGCAGCTCGCAGCTTGTGCCAATGTCAGTTTTTCGAATTCACTTCAGTCAATTATGTAGGTTGTCTTCGTTTTGATACTGCTCGGAGTCAAGTTTTGAAAACAGCAAGGTATAAATTTTACGGATATGAATTATAGCATCGAATAAAATCGCCAAAACAAAATGCAAACCAGAATGCTGATCTAGAAAAAAATGATAATCATGGAAAGATACGCGAAAGAAAAAACTAAAGTCTAATATTGTTATTTCTGATAAAATCTGATAAAATGGAGATGAATGGAGTGAAAACTAAACGAAGTAATGACTTGAAATTTACAGGGCGAGGGATGAATGGAGGAAGAAGGTCATAGAGAGATGAAGATAATCTATTGCACTCGAAAAATATATGTTCCAAAGTACCCTCATCCAAACCGCACTCACACAACGAATTGTCTTTAACATGTATTTTGAACAGAAAAACGGGGGAACACGAGTGGCCCAATCGTAATCTGCAAATGGAGGAAGTAACTTTTTTATTAGCCTCGCGATATCGGAAAAACCAAGGTCTTACTGGAATATAATCCTGGACATCAGAGTAATGAAAACCTTTAGTCTGTCTAGATCGGGCCCATTCTGTAAACCATTCATCGTCGAGACGAGTCTTGGCTAGAGAAACAAAATCGTGAGCGTAACATCTATATGCTGATAGACAACCACTAACGACTGCATCCTTAGCGCACTGGTCCGCAATCTCATTACCACGAATACCCACGTGACTAAGTATCCAGGCCAATGAGACTCTAACACCTTTGTTAGAAAGACAGTAAAGAACTCGTTTTATTTCTAGAATAAGCGGAAATTTTACCTTAGAACGAAATTGATTCTCTAAAATAGCCTGAAGAGAGCTCTTCGAATCAGAAAAGATCACACAGTTATTTAGATTATGTGAATCTATATATTTAAGTGATTCCAAAATTGCTAGCGCCTCGCCCGTAAAAACAGACGAGTAAGAAGGTAATTTAAAACTAAGAATAACATTAAATCTAGGAATCCACACGGCAGACCCCACCGGGCCCTGTTCAGACAACTGAGAAGCATCCGTATAAATACAAATCCAATTAGACCAATGCTTATCAATAGTTTTATTTAAAAGAGAATTCGCACAAATACTATCTTTATCAATTCCCAAATCAGTAAGAACACCAGGACGAATGATAATTGCCTCATATGAAGTCTCAAATATGGGATAAAGCCTACATTGATATACCGGGCATGGGAGCCGAGTAAATTTAAGGTAACTTTTTACAAGACAGGGACTATTTTTGTGAAACCAGTAACTAGAAGTAGGAACTAATCTGGAAAGAAGCTGAAGTTTTGGAATAAGAGTAAATTATTATTTGCAACGTAATTTTGATGTTAGGTGACAATCAGTAATCACTGTGAACATTGACATTTTAGTGACTTCAACTTAAAACTATCAGCCAGTTGTAATGGTATAGGTTAGGCCCGGTAAAGCACCTTAAGGGTGTGTACCTTGTTTAAGAAAAACAACAGGAACTAGCTAGTCGGAAGTTGTTCAAAGATTAGAGAAATGATATACTCAGGGACGTAGAGTCAGCCAGGCCAGAGCAGAAATAAAGTAATAAATTTATAGGAAGAATTTTAAAAGAATTTAAGTTAAAAGAGTAGAATTTATATTAAGAATCTTGAGCGCCAACTACTTTATCTCCATCAAACGTTATGGGCGGTACTTGAATTGAAACACAACAAATTATATTAAACAGGTATTTATTACACCTCTCCTATATCTAAATACAAGGATTCAGTTTACACTAGTAGCTATAATCCAGTTCCAAAGATGTGCACTTAATCCGTACTATCGAGGGTACTTATGTTCAAGATGGATGTTCTAATGTCATAGTCGGACTTAATTAACTTTTAAAATGGAATTAGAGTACCTTGAGTAAGGTGTCAAAACACCATAGTCACCGTGAAACAGACAGCGGCACCTAGCCAGCAAATTCTCCAACCAAGACCCAGGTCGCCATATCCCGGACAGACGCACGGTGAGCGGGAACACGTTTCACGCCATGTGCCCGCTCACAGGCCGATGGACGCGATTCAGGTCTTGCGGAGAACCCCTGTGTTTGAGGCCTAAGCCTACGACCCAACGACGTGGGTATATAAGAGCAGTTATGCAAACTGATATCGCAGGTACATCCTGAAGTTATGTTCAATTAGCACGATGTGGAAACAAATTTGTGGTGGCAGGTGTGGCTGAAAACGGTTGAAAATCCTGGTTAAAAAAGCATGAAGAACTTTGAACTCATAGAGCCTGAGGATAAATCAAAAAACACTGCTCACCTTAGCTTAATTTAAAAATGATTGCTACTCTAGAGGCGTCATCCGCCAACTTTTAATGGCTCCATTTCTATAACAAAAAAAAGGGAATTGGCATAACGTGTTGTGGGCTCACCACCAATCACGACAATTGAAGAACTCAAAATGCAAAAAAAAAACACTCACTAGAAATGGAGACGGCAGGCCGATGAAGCATCTCGACTTTTTTCCAAAAAAACGCAGTGAAGACGCCGATGTCCGAATGCAAAAAGGAATGAAACAGCAAATTCCCTCCGGACGAAAAAAAACAAAAACCACGTTCGAAAATCAAAAAAAACGTCGATCAAAGTGACACAGATTCACACTCCAGCCACACCTAATCGAACGAAAATGCACCTAAAAGCAAACGGATCGCCGAAAACCTTCCAAAACGTTACTGTGTATTTAATACACTACACTACCAAAATTCCTGGATAAAAAGATAAAATAAATACTTCTGCCAAAAAAAAAGTTTACTGGTGAGTTGACAGTGAAAGTTTTTCGGAACGCTCTCGCTACGGCGTTTCGATAATGCCTGGTTTACAAAACTATTGAGATATTTGAATGATTCGATATTTTTATATTTTAAGTATAGCAGTATGTGGGAGTACAATGAGTTAAAAGAAAACAAGAAACAACAATGAATGGGAAATAGAAATGTGAAAGGCATTTTTAAGTGACAGAAAATATAGCTTGACGTGACAGGTTATGTCAAAATGACTTGGTGTGACAACCAAACGCCCTCCGTAGTTGTGAAACTGTATGAAATTGGTTAAGTATTAAAGATTCTAATTTTATTTAAGAATATTTGTAAAATATGTTGCTTTTAGAGTTTATATTAGGGATAGGGGCGTGCAGAACAGTGAAAGTTATCCGTACACAAGCCGTGGTTACTCAAGGAGAAAGATAAATAAGTTAAATATAGGACGACGCGGGTACGAACTGCGAGTATATCTCCAGAACTAAATATCATTAGATATATTACTTTAGCGACAAACAGCTGGCTAATTAGAACAATTAACGGTTATAGGCTATGTAGTACAAGTACTGGAACCTCAGAAATATACGGAATGAGTAAATATATTGTTCAACAAATAGGTCTACATTCCAGGTAAGAGTTAACTAATCGTCCTAACCACCAGGTGTATTCTACGCAAATTGTACACCCTAAAGTGTTACGGATTAGCGTTGCTAAAAAAGTTTACACTTTCGTGGTAGAGAACAGAAATAAAACGTACACCTATCTTGCGATAATTATGGAGTACTGTTTGTGTTAAGCATTCCTGAAGAGGTATTCACTAAACTACCTTTCTATAAAACCTTTTTGTAGTTGGATACTTAACTTCACTGATTGATAGCAGACTGGCAGGAAATCAAGCAGTTAGTGGTCTCGTGTATGAGTGTCAGGTCGATCAAGCTACGTCACGTCCTAAGGGTGTGTTATACTTGAGATTTTGTAATTTGCAAATGTGTTAAAACACTGAATATCTTGGAAATTAAGCCGTTTTGGACTATGAGTTATACTACTTTTTTTACTCCTATTAGGCTCTAGAAGCGATGGTTAAAATCTATCGAGTTACTCAGATTCACCCTGTATGGATTATTTTTTGTAGACGCTTTGTCAAAAGTATCGTGTTTGCGCATATACGTTACGTTAGTTCGTCCTTTACATTATATAAAATTAAAACAAAAAAAAAATATTTTAATAATCGCAAAGAAACACATATTGTTCACGTTTTTTGGCCCTTCTGTAAAGTTTAATTTATTTTATTAACTTTACCCATTTGCATTGGAGGCATAGAAATCCTTACGTGCCAAAATTTTTTTTGTCATGTGACATCTGGGTATTGGTTTGACATACTTGCTTTATCCTTGCTTGTTCAATTATTTATTTCAGGTTCCAACTACGCCATGATGTTGATGAAGACGAATCTGGCCAGCTTGCTGCGCCACTACAAGGTGTTGCCACCGGCCACGCTGGATGCCGCAGACATGAAGAAGCCTCTCAGAGTGAAATATGATATTATGATGAGGGACGTTGACAATTTTCAAGTGAGGGTAGAAAGTAGAGAGAAAATAAAAAAAATTGTTCTACATGCAGGAAATTAATTAGGATAAATAAAAATCAGGCCACGTGTCACTCGGACTCGCGAACCAATTGTTTCCGTGTACGCAAATAACAAAAAAATCTGGTATGTTTTAAATATGCTTTAATTTTTGACTGTATTTGTATAATTAAGTATTCTTTATTTTATTGATATTTTACATGGGTATAAAATTAAACATAAAAAATATTGATGATTAAAAGATATTAAGATCCAAAATAAAACGCAAAGCTCCAAAAATACTTTGCAAGTAATTCAAGGTATTTTTCACGTATTTTGACATGTCTTTTAAATTGGCTTTATTTTTTGCAATACTAGTCCTCAAATGTTTATTAACATGCTTCTACAAAGATAGTTACCAAAGGCGATGATTTTTAAATTTCAAATCGTCTATTCTAAAATTTTGAAAGGAATTAGAAAAATACCTAACTGCCAGTTAAATTTCAAATCGTCTGTTCTAAAATTCTGAAAGGAATTAGAAAATTAACTGCCAGTTAGGTACTTACTTTTTTATTTCATTTTGAACATGACCGCAAAACCGCACTCCTAAGCATTTGCTTAGGAAGGCTTTTGTTCATATGAACAAAAGTACAGGGAAATGAAGCTATTGTTGTTTCACTTTTTTGTGGTGTAGGTATGTTTACTATTTAAAACAAGTGGTCAAGGTGTCAGTTATTGGAATAAGGATGTCAACCATTGGGAAATTTACCTTATAAATATAATCCGGCCTTCAAACATTCCAATGAATAACCTACAGAACCTATCATGTATCTACAAACACTGAGCAAGTTTTCTTTTTACTTTTGGTCAAAAGTTGAAAGACCCATTGTGTCTATTTAATCAAATTTATAATTCGTTTTGAAAAAACAAACTCAATGTTATGCAATATTTTAAAAGTAATTTACTTGCTTATAAAATAAAGTAAAATAATTGAACCGATTATCGCGTATATTATCTTATTTCAGTTCCCGACGGTTCGGAAGCTTTACAACTTCTTTGTTCACTGTGTAAAGTATAAACAAATGACAAAGATTTTTTTCTCGGTCTAACCCGTGAACACGGAAGCAGTAAAGCTTCCAAAACGCCAGGAACTTAAATGAGAGATAGTATAATCCGTTTTAATTGTTTTATTTCATTTAGTGTTTCAGAATAGAATATTACTGACTTATAAAAATATATAAAATGTCCAGCAGAAATTAACCAATTTCTGTGCTTTTGCTTAGATCTCTGAGAAATATCTCAGGAACTAGGTTGAATTTTAGAGCCAAAATAAAAACTATTTGTTTGTGTCTGTGTTTACGAGCTACTGATTTCTGTAATAAGTGGGCCCATAATTGTGCAGACTGAGGACTGTAAAAGCAGTCTGAACCCCTTTCGATAGCTTTAAGAGCAGTGTAGGTGAAGTAGAGAATAAAAAGTCACAGTTTATATCGAAATCCCGTTCCTAAACCAATACTTAGGCTTCCTATTTTAACTATGATATCTATCTGACTGAAGCTAATTCACTTGACGATTATTTCTTGTAAGTATTTTCAAAGGCTAGTAAGTAGTACCGATAACTTGTAGTTACGACATGAATAGTATGGGGACTATTTGTATATTTATGTGTTCATTCGTATGCCACATATAGTGGGGTTATTGTCAATTGAATTAGCTTTGGCTTTTATAGTCGAGCCGTATATTGGTTGGGGAGGGGGTAATTTTATTATTTCTGAGAATTACAATTAACAATTATTGTGCAACATATTGGGTTTTTATGGAAAGTTACCAATGTTATGGTATAGTTGCAAATGTTGTGCAATACCTGTGGAAAGTTTACATACATTATTCCACTATGTATTTTATCGCCTTATGGGCTTCATACAACTGATATTTAACTTGAACATATGAATATTATTCCTTTAACTGTTATGTTGAGGCAATGATTTCATATCTTTCTATCGGGGTTAGATAGAAAGATATGAAATTAATATATTGAACAAATCATACTTTTTATTAACTTATAAATTTTGTAGGTATTTCAGGTCTTATGTTAAGTCTATATAATATTATATTTGTAATTGTGGGGTCATCCGGTACATTCTCCCGCCACTATGACCTTAGTCATAGGAAACTTCGCCGGTGCCGGTGACACGTTGATGTTGCCTGATGCTCGCAGACGTCGACTGTTGTGGCTCGATGCTCAGGTCTGCTGTGATGACACGGGCGCCGTGGGCGGCGCGCTGTGTTGGGCGCCGCAGGCGACGCGCTGTCGCGGTGTGTCGGGCGCCGTGGGTAATATGACGAGCTTCTTCGTAGGGCGGCGGAGGATGCCACCCTTTGTGTTGACGTCGACGACTCTGGTGATGCCGTCGCTCCCTGGGTACGTAGCGACGACTCTTCCTCGTGGCCATGTGTTGCGAGGTAACGTGTTGTCCATTATGAGGACCACGTCGTTGATGGCTATGACGGCACCTTTGTGTGAGGGGTGCCGTCTGTTCTGTAGGTATGGTAGGTACTCCCGGACCCATCTCGCCCAGAACATATCGGCGAGGCGTTGGGCGGCGCGCCATGTGACGCGTCCGACGACGTCTTGCTCGGTGAAGGTGCCTGGCGCGGGGTTCCACGCCGAGCCTCCCAGCAGGAAGTGGTTTGGAGTGAGGGCCTCTGGGTCCTCTGGATCGGTTGAGACGTGTGTGAGTGGTCGATTGTTGATGATGAACTCCGCTTCGGCGAGGAACGTGGCGAGGACCTCTTCTCTGGGGTGCCGCTCATGCAGCACTGCTTCCAGGGCTCGCTTGGTTAAGCCCACGATTCTTTCCCACGAGCCGCCCATGAATGGGGCGGACGGCGGGATGAAGCGCCAGCTGATGCCTCGGTGAGTGGCCTCTGTATTGAGGCCTGGGGTCAGCGCGCGCCTCAGCTCCTTGTCGCTGCTTCGCAGGTTGGAGCCGTTGTCGGACCAGATTTCGGTCGGACATCCTCGGCGCGCGATGAATCTTCTCAGAGCCATGATCGCGGAGTTTGTGGTGAGTGAACCTGCAATTTCTAAATGCACAGCTCTAGTGGTTAGACACGTAAATAATGCAACATACCGTTTTTGTGTGGTACGTCCGACAGTTATTGTTATCGGCCCAAAATAATCATGTCCGACATATGTAAATGGCCTCTTATGATGCGCGAGACGCGTGTGCGGATGATTACCGGTGGGTGGGCTCGGTGGCGTAGCTTTTCTTATGGTGCACGGCCGGCAGGCGTGTATTACTTGTCTCGTAATTTGTCGTAGGTGTAGAATCCAGACTCGTTGTCGCACTTCGTTGATTACTAGTTCGACGCGGCCGTGATGAAGTCGTCTGTGTACGTAATCTATGTACAGTCTCTGTTAACGCTAGTCGGTAACACGCTAACTCCGAAGCTCAGTTGAATAATAAATAGGTTCAAGTTCAAAAGTTCAATTTATTTACACGGATCTTAGATTTACATACGAATTAAAACACTGATTTTACACACAATAATTAAATAGAAAAGTGTCCGATATCACAATTAAAACTAATATAAAACGTCCGATATCGCACTAAAAATAACTAACGATCGTTCCTAATCTTACTGACTTTCCCTAGCTAATTATAGAGTCGCGGTTCTTGACTTGGTTCTACACTGACGGCTTACTGAGGACTGGAATATCTAGGCCAATCCATGCCGTATTTTATATTCTTGGTTCATACAAATGTTAACGCCCACTTTTGGGACTTTACAGGTTCATAATTTCTAATTTAACAACATTAACCAAATTCTGCTTATAAACCGTTCAAGATATCAAATTAATCTACTTAATGACCTACATGTTAAGGCTGTTCGGGCTCCCGTCTGACTGTGGCGCTTAATTACGCAGTTCAATATTTATATGGCAGCGGGAACCCGTTTCAGTCATACTTATAACTTTGTTTCATGCTTTTACTGTATACGCCTACTTTCTTAGGTTCAAATAATTCTATAAATTACAGTTTTCCTAATAACTAAAATCTAATGAAAGACCGTTATAGGCATCAATTAGTGGCACAATCAACCCTACACAACATGCCCGTGCGACGTCTGGTTCGGCTCTGGCGCGCTATTGCGTCGTAAAGTATTTATATGAAAACGAGCGTTTCCTCGCCCCCCGCGAGGGCGAACAAAACTCGGCGCGAAACCCCGCTGTTTTCAGTGAGATTCCGCGGCTCTCGATAAGCGGTCGTATGTGATATCAACGTAATTAAATATTATAAATCAGCATCTACTTTGTGTATAAGTTTTAGATAGATCGGGCAATGTTTATATCTGACATAATTCCTTCCCATTGTATTCGGGCGCAGGCCAACAATAGCTCGCAACGGACCCTAGGCCGTCTACCTGAGCTTCATTGTTAATAGCCGGGGCTCGAATACTGGGTCAGGGATTCTAATTGTTTTAAATAGGCCGAGGTCGTTACCGAGGGATTACCGTCATTAGGTAACTGTGTCACGAGGTCGACTTATTTTATTCGATTAATTATGTTTTTATGTTCTAGGCCATTAGCCTAATTAATACCTACGAGTCGCTTTTATGGACTCTTTAGTTCGATCGATCGTTCTACCGCTTTTATGGGTATGAGAATAGACTTAATTTATCTTAAATATTTAAATAATTACAAGTCGCTTAAATCTAACTTAAGTAACAAATCAAGCCTTATAAAATAACTTAAATATTTTTAATTTCCGAAGCTGTCCGTAACAGATCTCCCCTCGCCGACATCCGATGTCGGCTCTGGTTGCAAGGGGAGGACAGCCAGTCTCGTTGTCGGTCGCCGGAACACGCCGCCCTTGGTCTGCACCTCGACGTTTCGGACGGCCCCGTCCGGGCCGGGATGTGTAGCCACGACAAAGCCGCGCGGCCATACGTTCCGTGGTAGCGTGGGGTCGGCGACAAGGACATAGTCGCCGACCTGGATCTCTCGTACGTCGCCGGCCGATGATTGGCGTGGCGCGAGCGTGGGGAGGTATTCCTTCACCCAGCGCGCCCAGAAGTGGTCAGCCAGGGCCTGGCTGGCTCGCCAGGTGTGTCGGTCGGCCTCGACACAGGGCCCAGTGAGGGGGACCGCTGTGGAGCCGCCCAACAGGAAGTGATGTGGTGTTAGCGCCTCGTCGTCGCGTGGGTCGACAGAGACGTGCGTCAGAGGCCGAGCGTTGACTGTATGCTCGGCCTCCGCCAGCAACGTTGCAAGCACCTCTTCTTTGGGCGACTTGGTATGTAGCGTCGCCGTCAGCGCCACCTTGATGCTTCGGACTAGTCTCTCCCAGGCGCCGCCTTGGTTCGGGGCACCGGGAGCAATGAAGCGCCACTGCAAGCGGCGCGTGAGGCCGTAGCGTTGCAGCGCCGGCAGCCACTCGCTGTAGGCTGTTCGCAACTCCAGGTCCGCTGCCTTAAAGTTGCTCGCGTTGTCCGAGTGCATGGAATGAGGCCATCCGCGCCTCGCCGCGAAACGGCGGAGCGCCATGATAGCTGAGTCTGTTGACAGAGAATGTACAAGTTCAAGGTGCACGGCGCGCGTCGTTAAACACGTAAATAGCGCCACCCAGCGCTTCTCCCGGCGCCGTCCGATTGTCACCCACACGGGACCGAAATAGTCAGTCGCCGCGTAAGTGAATGGCCTGTGGTAGGGCTCGACACGAGCCAGTGGTAGGTCGCCTAGGGCCGGCACACGTGGGCGGGCCCGGCGTAAAATGCACGTGCGGCAGGCGTTCGCTACGGCACGTACTGTAGGCCGCACCCGTAGTATCCAATACTGCTGTCTCAGGTCATTCACAACTCTCTCGTTGTTTGCATGTGCGGCTCTCTCGTGTTCTCTTTGAATAAATAGCCGCACAAATCTATTGCGGCCATCTAATATCGCCGGTCGCTTATTCATGGGTACAGGCGCGGCGTCGATCCGTCCGCGCATCTTCATTAATCCGTCATCGTCAATGAAAGGGTCCAGCTTATATATTCGACTTTTCTTTGTGATCGACTCCCCTCGTGACAGCGCTCGTAGCTCCTCCGGGAAGTCTTCTCGCTGCGTCTGTTGCAACCACATATGTTCTGCGTTCTTTATATGCTTTAGTTGTAGTTCAGTAGGTTGTTTCGTCTTCATTTTTTCAACAAATTGAAGCATTCTCGCCGTCGCCCCGATAAGCCGATCATAGCGGGAAAAACGGCTTATATCGGGCAATGGCGATTCCCATTTTCTAAGTGCCGTTACTTGTTGTTTGACCTCCAATTGTTCGTCGATGATTGCAGGCGTTTCTTGTGGCCATTCTGCTTCCGGTCGCCGAAGGAAATCCGGTCCATTATACCATCGATCGGTGATATTTATTTTTCGCGAGCTGTCAGCCCGTGTCGCATCGTCGGCTGGGTTTTGTCGTGTGGGGACCCATCGCCATTGTTGTGGATCCGTTAGTTCGGCGATCTCGCCCAGCCTGTGCGCGACGTATGCGCTATATCGGCGCGCATCGTCGCGAATCCAATGTAGCGCAGTCCGGCTATCTGACCATAGGATTATTCTTTCAGGCGTGATTCTATGTTCCTTTGTGATAGTTTGTTGCAGCCGTGCTCCTATGAGTGCCGATTGTAGTTCCACTCTCGGGATACTTAAGGGCTTGTTAGGCACGACTTTTGCTTTCGCGGCTGCCAAACTGACTTCAATATTGCCATCTTGTTCTGTTCGCCAATAAGCTGCGGCCGCGTAGGCTTGCGAACTTCCGTCCACAAACACATGGAGTTCTCGATACGTCGCTCCCCTCGTAGGCATGTAATGTCGTGGCACACGTAGCGCGGCGACTGAGTCTAGCCCGCTGAGCCACTTTTGGAATTCGGCGGCTTCGTTCTGTGGTAATCGCTCGTCCCACGCCGTCTTTAGAGTCCATAGTCGTTGAAGTTGTATCTTGGCAGTTATCACATATTGCGCGATCAATCCTAATGGGTCATACACGCTCATTACTGCGCTTAAAGCTTCTCTTTTTGTCGGTATCCGCTCGGCGTTTCGTACTTCCGCCGGGACCCGGATCATTGTCGTATTAAAGCCCAGCTCGTCTGTCTCTGGATTCCATTTCAAGCCGAGTATTTTTTGCGTCTTATCGCCGCCAAGGGATGCTGGAGATGTCGCGTGTAGTTCGGCGGGAATGGCTTGTAATAGTTGCGTTGAGTTAGAGTTCCATCCTCTTAGCGTTAATCCGCCTAACGCGTGTGATGCAGCTACTTGAGTCGATTTTTCTATGGCTTCTTCCTCGTTCTCAAAGCTCGATACGAAGTCGTCCATATAATGGTTAGTCTGTATTTCTTCTACAGCTAACGGATATATGTCTGCGTTGTCGGTCGCGTTTCTGTCCCGCACACTATGCGCAAGAAACGGCGAACTCGCAGCTCCGAAAATCATCGCGTTCATCTTGTAAATCTGCGGCGATTGCGATCGATCAGTCCGCCATAGAAACATCTGCGATTTCTTGTCCTCTTCTTTTATGTGGACTTGAAGGAACATTTCCGCGATGTCCGCTGTGACCGCATACGCCCCTTCGCGGAATCTGAACAGTATGCCGAGTATTGATTGCAGTTTGTCGGGACCTTCCAGAATAAAATCATTCAAACATCTTCCTTGTACGACCGCTGCAGCATCGAAAACTAAACGAATACGGCCTGGTTTGTTAGGATTGGTCACCGCGAAGTGCGGCAGGAACCACGCTTTATCACCATAAATATCTTGTGCGGGTTCTGCATATCCTTTTTCTAATAGGTTTTCTATTTGTGCAGTGTAGGCTTGCGCAAATTCCGAGTCTCGGTCCATTTTCCGTTCGACGTTCAATAACCTTTTATACGCCATGGCGTAACTGGGCGGAAGTTTCGGCACATCGTCCCGCCATAGTTGTCCAACTTCGTATCGCGGCCCGTCTATCTTCCTGACGGACTCTTCAAACAGTCTGGTTGCTCGTTCGTCTAGGGGATGCTTTTTCTCCTTGTTGGATATTCCCAATGCATCAATATTAAAAAACTGTTTTAATCCACTATTGATGTCTTCGTCGATTCTGCAGTGAAATACGGTTTCGCTAATATTCTTCATGGGTCGTGGGAGCGTGCCGAATACTACCCAGCCTAACGGGGTCAGTAATGCGGCGGGTTCTGTTATCTTTCCTACTCTCATTTGTAACGGCATCATCAAATGCCAGTTATCGGCTCCGATCAACACATAAGGTTGCGCCGTAGAATAGCACGCTTCCTCCATGTCGACGAGATGTGCAAATTTCGTTATGTCTTCTCGATCGGCTCTCTGTGTGCGTAAGCCCAAATCGCGTACAGTCCGCAGCGCTATCGAGTGGGCCGGTCCGTTATGTCGTCCTCGCACATGTGCCTGTACTCGTCGGCTTGCCTGTGTTGTCTGCATGTCACCTACTCCCGATATATGTAGCGGCGACGTAGTTCCGACGGCTCCAATCTCGTCCGCCAGTCGCTCGTCTATAAGGGATATCGTCGATCCCTAGTCGAGTAGGGCATAGGTCAAAATCTCGCTGCGGGGTCCTCCTATAAATATCGGCACAATTTTTAATAGGACTGACCTTCTACCTCCTTGTTCGGCTGTGTTAGAGGTGAACTCTGGTTCGGGTACCGGATCTGCAGTCGCCTGGTTACACGCGGCAACCCGCGGTGTAACGGTTCTTGACGTGTAGGTTCGGGTAGCGGCGGCGCGCGGCGCCGGCGGGCGCGGCGTGCCGGCACTTAAGTTGACCGCTCGCGGTTCCGGCGCGCACTGTTCACTTGTTTGCACTGGCGTATAGGGCGAGTTAACTTGAGGCACTATCCATTGAGCTGGCGGTGCTATCGGCGTCCCTCCGTAGGGCGCAGGGTTCGGGTTCGGTGTGGCGGTCGGGCTTCTCTCTGTGTGTAACAGCCGATGATGAGAATGTGGGCAATTGGGCATACCACAGCCTCGCGCTGTACAATGTTCCCGACGATGTCTTCGTTCTAGACATTTGAAACAAATCCGATTCTGTCGGGCCCACTCCCAGCGGGCTCCGGCGTTCATGCTTAGTACCTTTCTGCACTCTGTTGTGCGATGATTTCCTCCGCAACAAAGGCATCCGTCCGATCGCTCTACTGAGTATGTTTGGACTCGGCTCGGCTGTGGTCGACGTACGGCGCCGCCTCCAACGCCGCCGCTCGTGGTTCGTGGTTCTGGGACTCTGCGCTGGCCCCGTGGATCTGCGGCGGTCGTTGTTTTCTTTGTCGGCGCTCTGGCATGTGAATACTCCATTTCGGCGTCACTCTCTTCTAACAGAAACTCTGCCATAAGCATGAGTTCGCTCTCTCCGCTTCTCAACTTGCTCTTTGCATACGAGCACCAGCGACTGCGTAAATGCGGGCTCAGCCGCTCTGTTATTTCCCTAATCAATAGGGGATTCGCGCCGTAACTTTTCCTGTCGAGATCCACAAGCGTCGAAACTATATTCATCACTTTAATGGCGAACTGGTTCAGATCAATGGCGCTCGGGCCTAAAGGTGGCATTCGTTTTAATTCCTCGATCGCTCTGTCTATCAGTAGGTCTGTGCGCCCGAAATTCTTTTTTAATACCCGCAGTATTAATTCAGGCCGCGTCGAGGAAGCCAACATATGTTGCACACACTGGCGTGCTTCGCCCTTCAGGCTATGTCGCAGGCGCGCGACATTTTCGAATGCCGTAAATTTATAACGAGTCGTACTTTCAGTGAAACTGTTATAAAACGTGAGCCACTCACTTGGTTCTCCTGCAAATGCCGGTAGTTCATACACCTGTCTAGGTGGCGGTCGAATCATTGTTTCTAGATGATCCGTTAGTCTGTCTATGGCTCGGCTCCGGCTTACAGATCGCTCTCTATGACTGCGTGGAGTCTGCGTCTCGCGCCGAGGTGAACTCGATCTATTCCGCCTCGAAGGTTCTGCGCCTGCATTATGGACCCCTGACAGCCATTCCTTAACCCGCTGCGCCGATTCTGCAACGGATTCTCCGGCCTGGGAGCCGGCCGCACGAGATTGTTCATCGATCTTGTCTATTTCAACTGCGAGTCTTTTTTCCACTAATTCTCGCTCTAGACGGATCTCTTCAAATCTCAACTGTTTTAGTCGCTCCATGGCGGCTAATTCGGCTTCTTTTTTCCGTACTTCCGTTGTGTTCGTTGCGTTGGAATGTACAGATGCCGGTTTGCGCGCCTCCCTCGTCGTTTCTCGAAAAGAGACGCCTGCGTCGCGTGTTGCCGTCGGCTTTCGCAACGCACTGAGATCGGGGACGCCGCTCCGTTCCGCGACGCCCTGTGTGGCAAGCGGCGCTCGTTCTTGCCCGCTTATTCGCCGTAAGTGCTGGTCTAATTTTTCTCTCCACGCCATCGTATCTATTGGCGGAGATTCGGGTGATTCCAGTTCTGCTAGCCCGGATGGGCCCGGCCTAGGCACAGACGACAAGGGATCTGCGGCAACTGTAGCCGCGGCCGTTCTGTGCGTCGACGTAGCGCGAGTCTGATCGCGCGCCGGGCGCGGGCGCTCTTCCTCTTCCGAGCGGTCGCCGGTCTGACTGCGTGTAACAACCATAGTTCGCACTGACTCTAAACTACCGAATGCACTGACTCTAATCTAGATCCGGCTCGAAGGACCATACAAATGTTAACGCTAGTCGGTAACACGCTAACTCCGAAGCTCAGTTGAATAATAAATAGGTTCAAGTTCAAAAGTTCAATTTATTTACACGGATCTTAGATTTACATACGAATTAAAACACTGATTTTACACACAATAATTAAATAGAAAAGTGTCCGATATCACAATTAAAACTAATATAAAACGTCCGATATCGCACTAAAAATAACTAACGATCGTTCCTAATCTTACTGACTTTCCCTAGCTAATTATAGAGTCGCGGTTCTTGACTTGGTTCTACACTGACGGCTTACTGAGGACTGGAATATCTAGGCCAATCCATGCCGTATTTTATATTCTTGGTTCATACAAATGTTAACGCCCACTTTTGGGACTTTACAGGTTCATAATTTCTAATTTAACAACATTAACCAAATTCTGCTTATAAACCGTTCAAGATATCAAATTAATCTACTTAATGACCTACATGTTAAGGCTGTTCGGGCTCCCGTCTGACTGTGGCGCTTAATTACGCAGTTCAATATTTATATGGCAGCGGGAACCCGTTTCAGTCATACTTATAACTTTGTTTCATGCTTTTACTGTATACGCCTACTTTCTTAGGTTCAAATAATTCTATAAATTACAGTTTTCCTAATAACTAAAATCTAATGAAAGACCGTTATAGGCATCAATTAGTGGCACAATCAACCCTACACAACATGCCCGTGCGACGTCTGGTTCGGCTCTGGCGCGCTATTGCGTCGTAAAGTATTTATATGAAAACGAGCGTTTCCTCGCCCCCCGCGAGGGCGAACAAAACTCGGCGCGAAACCCCGCTGTTTTCAGTGAGATTCCGCGGCTCTCGATAAGCGGTCGTATGTGATATCAACGTAATTAAATATTATAAATCAGCATCTACTTTGTGTATAAGTTTTAGATAGATCGGGCAATGTTTATATCTGACATAATTCCTTCCCATTGTATTCGGGCGCAGGCCAACAATAGCTCGCAACGGACCCTAGGCCGTCTACCTGAGCTTCATTGTTAATAGCCGGGGCTCGAATACTGGGTCAGGGATTCTAATTGTTTTAAATAGGCCGAGGTCGTTACCGAGGGATTACCGTCATTAGGTAACTGTGTCACGAGGTCGACTTATTTTATTCGATTAATTATGTTTTTATGTTCTAGGCCATTAGCCTAATTAATACCTACGAGTCGCTTTTATGGACTCTTTAGTTCGATCGATCGTTCTACCGCTTTTATGGGTATGAGAATAGACTTAATTTATCTTAAATATTTAAATAATTACAAGTCGCTTAAATCTAACTTAAGTAACAAATCAAGCCTTATAAAATAACTTAAATATTTTTAATTTCCGAAGCTGTCCGTAACAGTCTCGCTGTAGTGTGTCGTCCATCAATCACGGGAGGATTTTTGTTGCAACTCACGTCGATTGCGGCGTCGATTCTACTTTTGAGTACGATGATTCCGTTTGATTCCAGTATCGCAAGTTTATTCAGCTTGCTTCCTTTTGATACTGGTTTTCCGCTGCTTACCAGGGCGAGGTCATCTAGGAAGACGTCTCGCTGTGCCGCTTTCCAAATAATATGTTCGGCGCTTCGTAGCAGCTCTACGGGAATTATTTTGTAGCTATCTTCGTAGCTCGTAGCGGGCGGCGTAGCGCTCGGTTTTCCCCGGCTACGAGTTTTCTTCCAATCTGGGTCCGCTTCGATATTTTTCTTGGTTCTTTTGTAATTAATTGTTTCGTGCTTTTTTCTGCATAACTGTATAAATTGTAGGACTCGTGCCGTTGATCTGACGTATTTTTCCCATTTGGAAAATCTCGTAGCGGCCGGTATGGCGCGGCGAATGTCACATTCGTCGGTTTTCATGGCGTAGCACACTTTTTCTTCGCCGGTGGGCGTGGCCTCGGTCAGATTTTCCGTAGGCCATTTGCTCGGGTCTTGATACAGGAAATCTGGACCTTCATACCATCTGTGTTTGGATGAGAAGTCGGCCGGTACATCTCGAGTGGCGTCGTCGGCCACATTCAACTTCGTAGGTACATATCTCCATTCGTTTACTTTTGAATGTTCTTGTATGGCCGATATTCTGTGTGCTACGAACGGTTTATATGAGCGTGAACCATTACGTATCCATTGCAGGACAGTTTTGCTGTCGGTCCAAAAGGTTGTTGAATCGGGTTGCCTTTCATGCTCTTTTTTCACCGCATCCGCCATTCGAGCGCCGATTACGGCGCCCATAAGCTCGAGACGCGGTATACTGTGAACCCGGATCGGGCAAACTCTTGCTTTTCCCATTATGAGAGTTATTTTTATTTCGCCTGAGGCACCTTTTGTACGCCAGTACAATGCCGCCGCGAAAGAATCTTCAGATGAATCCACAAATACATGAAGTTGTAGCTCTATAGCTTCCGAATAGCCGGCATAGGCCCGCGGAATAGCTATGTTGCGTAGGCATTCTAACCTTTTCAGCCAAATTTTCCATTTTTCCGCCAGGTCATCAGGTAGCTTTTGATCCCAGCCGATACCTCTGCGCGTAGCCTCTTGTAATATTATCTTAGCTCTCACTGTAACCACCGCCGCATATCCTATTGGGTCATATATCGACATGGCTATTCGGAGGGCTTGCCTTTTTGTAGGTCGTTGGTCCTTTATTAGTTCAGGAGGGAGTCGAGCGAGATCCAAGTTGAAAGTTAGTTCATCCGATGCTGGCTTCCATATCAGGCCGAGAACTCGCTTGGTGGGCGTGGCTTCGGCTTCGTCCAGCGCGACCGTTGTGTCCGCAGGGAGTCGCTCGGAGCCCAAAGCGGCCATCACGGCGGGCGAGTTGGACACCCATCCACGTAGCTCGAAGTTGCCTTCAGCGTGTATGTCTCGTACTTTGCTGGACATCTCGATCGCTTTCTGTGGGTTTTCAAATGAATCTAAATAATCATCAACATAATGTTTTTTTATGATGGCTTTTACAGCGGTCGGCTCCTGGTCTATAAATCTCATAGCATTCATATTTTTTATATAAATAGCGCATGTCGGCGAACATGTAGCTCCGAATATTAATTTTTTCATACGATATTCGGTGGGCGGGGCTTCGTCTCTCCTATCCCCTCTCCAGAGGTATCTTAAGGCGTCGCGATCTTCTCTGCGCACATCGACTCTCATGAACATATGTTTTATGTCCGCCGTAACTCCTATTGCATGTTCTCGGAATCGGCTTATTACGCCGGGTAAGTTTTGGAGTAGGTCCGGACCAGAGAGTAAATTATCATTTAAGCTTGTACCTCTCGCGACTGCTGCAGCGTCATGGACCACACGAACCTTGTCCGGTTTCATGGGGTTTATTACTGGAAAATGCGGAAGGAAAAATGTTTTATTCGGCGTAGTCGTCGCCGGGGCTATTTCTGCGTAGCCTTGTTCGATTAAATCGTCCATTTCCTTCTCGTACTTGACGCGGAGCGCGGGATCCTTGTCTATACGTTTTTCAACGCTATGGAGCCTCCTCAGAGCTGAGTTATAATTGTAAGGCAGACATACCTGGTCGTTCTTCCATAACAGACCAACCTCGTACTGTTGCGGGCCGATACGTCGGGCGGTTTCCTCCAGTTTCCGGGTAGCTCTTTCTTCCGGGTCCGAAGCGGGGCGAACGGGGTTTATGGCGATCGAATCAATACTGAAATAATAATCGAGTTTTTTATTTAAATTTTCGTCAGTATTAATATTATTTATGAAGTTTACACGGTGCCCGGGCTCTCTTGTTTGAGCCCCGTGGAGGGTCCAGCCTAGTACCGTTTTACTCGCGATCGGTTGATCGCATCGTCCTTTTCTTACATTTTCGGCTAATAATAACGGCCAGTTATCTTGACCTATCAAGATGTTCGGGCGGGCGGTATGATACACGAGCTTATCTTTTATATCTTTTAAGTGATCACACTCGTTAATTACACTTTCACTCACATGTTGAGGAGATAAGGAAAGTTTACTCACGGTTCTCGCTTCAATTTTACTTGAGTTACCCTCTCCCGCCAGTTCTATGCGCACCCGCCGCGACGTGTTATTTTTCAGGCCTTTTTCCGTGAGCGCCTCAATGTGCAGTGGGTCGACTTCGCCGGGCGCTCCCACCTCCGCGGCTAGGGCTTCGTCGATCAGCGTGACGGATGATCCGTCGTCCAGCAGCGCCCAGGCGCCGCGGCTGCCGAGAGGGCCCCTTACCTCGACCGGGAGGATTTTTAAATACGATTGAGCTTTACGGGTCCATGCGCATGACACCGACTCAGATGCGGCTGTATCTGTAACTGATTTAATTAAATCTTTATGCACAAGTACGAGTATATGGTGATTTTTCCCGCATTTAGGCGCCGAACAAATCATTTTCTTGCAAAAATGTTGTTTTTTACGTATACACAGGCACTTAAAACACAGTTGCGCCGTTTTCGCGATCTCCCGCCGTTTATCTAAACACATATTTATAAACTTCGCGCACTCTCCGCCCCCACTGTGTTGTGTACTTTCACATACCGGACATTTCTTCTCCATGGCGGTATGGGTCCTCTAGGGTCGCGGCTGCGCGACGGCGGCGGGCGGCGGATATGTACGTGGCGCACTGTACCTTGTAAATTAACCGGGCGGGCGCGGTGCGTAGGGCGCGTTGAAGTGGCTTCGTTGCTGGAAGGGCTGATGGCGCGGCGGCACCTGGGTTGCATCACTGATTACGGTGTACGGTTCTCGTAATCTGGCTTCTTCTCGCATAAAATTTACCATCAGCATGACATCGCTTTCGCGCCTCGGTTTGTCAGCTGAGTAGGTATACCACTTTGATTGTAAATTCACTGTTAGCTTATCATGGAGCGATCGCAGGACTTCTGAGCTATATCTGCTTTCATGGGCGTCGACGAGTTGTAACGTAGCCATTATCGTTCCGAGCTTGAGCGAGAACGAACAGATGTCTTGCGCGCTGTCGGTGAGCTTGGGCAGCTCACGGAGATTTCTATATTCCAGCGCCGCAAGAGTCGCCGTGTTGCCGTAGCATTCTTCTAACTTCTCCATGATGAGTTCCGGCTTGGCACCGGATATGACGAAATCACTTATCGCCGTATTTTTCAGGTTTCGGGTAGCTGTCTGCAGTCGCGCCGTATTTTCGCCCGGCGTGTAGTACGGGGCAGTGTCCGTATATACCTGCTTGAATGACAGCCATTGCCGTCGAGAACCTGTGAAGACTGGTAGATCCGCCGTTTTTCTTGAATGGGGATCTTGCTTGCTTGCCAGTATGGCATTCCGGATCGCTTCTGTGATGGTCATGATGTCGTTGTTCGGCGCGTACGGTTGTACCGCCAATCCATCCATCGCAGCGGGTCCCGCAGAGCCGTGAAGCACGGCGGACGGGAGCGCTGGGTACTGCGTGGCCGTAGGCGCAGGCGCGGGCGGCGCATGCGCTTGTAGTGGCACGGCGTACATCGGCGCAGGGGGCGCAGGGGGCGCGGGGGGCATCGTGGCCGCAGGGACGGGCGGCGCATGCGCGCCGGGCGCCTGCGTAAAAGCGGGCGCTCCCGTCGTATACTGTAACTGAGAAGAAAAATTATGGGGATTCAAATCAAGGGCTGGGAGGTGGTGCCGGTCCAACCAGGTCTCGACCTGCCGGCTTGTATCCACATCCGTCGTGGCACTTGCGTTGTCCTCTTCTTCACTAGTTTCTAGCTCCGCTTCAAGCGTTACTAGTTTGGCTGCAGCTAGCACTTCCCGCGCTTTTGCCAATTGGATTCGCCTCTCCTTTGTCGACTTCCGTGATGAGGCCTTTGATTGCGTCTTTCTGGGCGCAATGGGTTTTTCGACCACGGTACTCGGTGCCATCACCGACCGTTGTGCGTCGTACTCTGACGACGCTACGACATCGGCGGGGGCTCGTGCTTGGTTGGGGTCCTGGGTCTCGCCGGCGGCGCCCGCGAGGAGCGCGGAAGCCGGGCCGGGACTAGGGCCCGCCTGTTGCACGTTGTAGTGAAGCTCCGGAGCTGGAGCCTGCTGTGCGCCAGTAGGCGCGGGCAGGGCTCCAGGGGGTTGCGCCGCCACCAGCCGCTTCCGCCCAGCACCAGGAGGCGCTTGCGGAGGTGCCAACGACGGCGCAGTAGCGCCGCTTCTAGCAGCACTTCTGGTGACCCTCGACGACTCGGAGGTCTGGGTCGTGGTCGTTTCGGAGCTCTGCTCCGAGGTATCGGTAATACCACCAGGGGTGTCGGTCGTCCTTACTGACGACGGAGACGGACTTTCGTTTCTTTGTGACATTTTATTCTTTTGAGCTTAGGAACAATCCGGCTCGAAGTGACCAATGTGCAGACTGAGGACTGTAAAAGCAGTCTGAACCCCTTTCGATAGCTTTAAGAGCAGTGTAGGTGAAGTAGAGAATAAAAAGTCACAGTTTATATCGAAATCCCGTTCCTAAACCAATACTTAGGCTTCCTATTTTAACTATGATATCTATCTGACTGAAGCTAATTCACTTGACGATTATTTCTTGTAAGTATTTTCAAAGGCTAGTAAGTAGTACCGATAACTTGTAGTTACGACATGAATAGTATTTTTTTTTTTTTTTTTGGCGAGAGTGGCATAGGGCCGGAGCCTTTCGGCTGTACCGGCGATCGGACAGGCGGAATGGGGTTACTCTAAGAGAACCACCAGATTCCGCCGTAAAAATAGTATTTTGCTGTGGCTAGACGCCCATGACCAGCAGGGAAAATATAATAATAATGATATAAATAGATATGAAGGTAACTGTGTGGGTGTGTGTGTGAATAATATACTTGTATATGTATATGTTTGGGTATCCATATGGGATACTTAGTGGGATGATGTTAAGGGGAGGAGTGATGATTTTTGTTGTGGGATCCCGGCCCTTAGGCGGTCTCGCTCAGCCAGAGCATCGCGGTCTTGATATCTGTTTTCATAATTGGGACGTTGAGCAAAGTACCCTTCAGGGGGTCTCCCCCTTCTGCGACCGCCCTTCCTTGATTGGTTGGCCCGGAGTGATTCCAGCACCAGGTCCCATTTTTTAATGGTCCTGGTGATGTCGTCATCCGGGTCATTGAGGGCGTCCTTGGGACGCCTGAAGTTGGCATGTCTCTCTCTCCGACCCCTCGTGGGGGAGGAGGTGAGAGTTGGCTTGGGACTTGGTTCTGCGACTTGAAATGGGTTTGACGGGGTTGGGGGATCGGGGTTCACCGTTGGGGGGGGGGGGGGGGGGGGGGGAGATAGTGGCCTTTGACTTTGGGATGGAGTTCTGGACGAAGAGGCTATTTGATTAGTGACTTGGTTCGACAGTTGGAGGTGGTAGTCGGTATTCGCGGGTGCTGCCCCCAGTGAGGTTGTGGCAGATGTGGCGGTTTGTGTCAAAATGTCGGTCGAGTCTGTCGGGTCTGGGGGGGGAATGGGAGGGGGGGGGGGGTTGTGACATAATTACAAGCGGCCCTGATTATAGGGTTGGGGTGGGATGGGGTGTTGTCGACAAGAAAGTGTTTGGTAGCTTTCCGAAGGAACGCATATAAGGTGGGCATATGGGTGTCAAAGTGGATGCTCAGGTTTGTTACATAACCTGGGGAGTTTGTTATTCTCCTGAGGGCCCTGGACTGCAGAACTTGGAGGGGCTTTAGGTTGTGTTCACCAACATGGGTGAAGACCGGACAGGCATAGGAGAGAATGGGCCTTACGCACATTTTGTAGAGATGCAGTTTGTTTTTAGTGCTCATCTTGCTTTTTGTGTTTATCATTGGGCCCAATCTCCCCAAAATGTAGGCTGCCCGGTCTCTGATGACTTTAATGTGTCTCTTAAAGGTGAGTCTGCGGTCCAGGATAACCCCAAGGTACTTAATGTTGTCTGACCAGGGGACCGTTTTGTTGTACAGCTTTAGTGGGGGGACGAGTTTTGAGAGGTTTCTGGCGCTGGGGGAGAAAATGATGGCAGCGCTTTTGTCGGGATTGACTGCAATCCTCCAGAGCTCGAACCATCTGCCCAGGTCCGAGAGGGCTACTTGGATTTGTTTCCTAATTACGTCCAGCCTTGTCGCAGTGGTGAATAGGGCTGTGTCATCAGCGAATAGAATAGCGAATAGACATGAATAGTATGGGGACTATTTGTATATTTATGTGTTCATTCGTATGCCACATATAGTGGGGTTATTGTCAATTGAATTAGCTTTGGCTTTTATAGTCGAGCCGTATATTGGTTGGGGAGGGGGTAATTTTATTATTTCTGAGAATTACAATTAACAATTATTGTGCAACATATTGGGTTTTTATGGAAAGTTACCAATGTTATGGTATAGTTGCAAATGTTGTGCAATACCTGTGGAAAGTTTACATACATTATTCCACTATGTATTTTATCGCCTTATGGGCTTCATACAACTGATATTTAACTTGAACATATGAATATTATTCCTTTAACTATTATGTTGAGGCAATGATTTCATATCTTTCTATCGGGGTTAGATAGAAAGATATGAAATTAATATATTGAACAAATCATACTTTTTATTAACTTGTAAATTTTGTAGGTATTTCAGGTCTTATGTTAAGTCTATATAATATTATATTTGTAATTGTGGGGTCATCCGGTACAATAATATTTCAAGTTTCTAGGACGATTGCCTACACAAACACCATCATCTAACAGTATAAAGAATTAAGTATACAAATATAAGTCTTTCTAGGCTTGGAATTTTACGCATAACAATAAGTTGTGACTTTATGATGAAATACGAAAGACATGGCAAAAGTATGTATCGCCAGCACCTCGTGACGTCACAGTATGATTCATTTCTAAAGTATTTCATATTAGCTATATAATTTTAGTGAACTTAGGTAATCTGCTGAAACCTGGTCCCTGTCAGAATAAAATTTTAGCAGAGGAAACTGTTATATGACCAAATCTCTTTACAATGTTTGTAAAAAGATTTTTTTATATAACCCTAATTCATAATACGAGGCCATTCTGTATCTCAGCAGTTCACGTCAAAACTTCTGATTAGTGGATATCAAATTTGTGCAAATTAAAAAAAAACGACGATCATTTTGAGTTATAATTACAAAAGTATATCATTTAGTCAACCGTCACATTCAATAGTCAAAATTAAATAAATGTTTTATATTCGCAGGCCTCATCTCATGATACCTATATTTAGGAGTCATATTTTCAATATTATCAGACTTATTCATAGAAAGTGAGTCAGAATGTTTGAAAA
Source organism: Hedya salicella (assembly GCA_905404275.2). Classification (NCBI taxonomy): domain Eukaryota; kingdom Metazoa; phylum Arthropoda; class Insecta; order Lepidoptera; family Tortricidae; genus Hedya; species Hedya salicella. Next base: position 22,622,396 of record FR990100.1, on the reverse strand, counting down.
ACAGTTCACTAATCATAATAAAAATATAGGTTGTACTTGTAAATTTTATGTTACGTGATTTTAATTTTTATTGTGTGTTATTAATCAATTCATTATTTATATTATTAGTTCAGAACCGCAACGCACGCTTTGTCACGTAGGTTAAGTAATCAGACCCAAAGTTCCATAAGCTGAAGCCAAAAACGCCACCAAGCTGAATACCCAACATCGGCGTATCCCTAAACCGCCATAACCAACAGGTAGAGAAGCCTGGGCAGGCACTGTGACTTATTTAGATGGACATTTAGTATAAACTCCAGTGACATCCTGATTGCGTTGTCTAGACTAAAAGCCAAATGGGGAATGTTCTTAAACAAAACAAATGAAACATGTGCTAATAAATTATCTAAATGTTATTGAGTCCTAAGCGAAGCCAACCTCTTCTCCTCAAAAGTCGAGCCCACACCCTCTGGAAAAATAGGGGCGCCTAGCAATAAGGTTAAACGTGACGTAACAATTAGACGCACAAATATTTTTTGGAGCAGTATATATAGCTTCGACTATATTCTAAGATTCCCTATAATTTGGGGTGTAAAGTATTAATCCGGAAATAAACTTAACTTCCACCAGGGCAAGGGACAACACCATTTTTTATGAAATAGATTCACTAAAATTAAATATGTATTATGAGTTACTTTGTGTGTGGTGGGTGCCCCAGTATTCGAAGGTCGAAAAGAGCCTGTGGCGCAGCATCATACTTTTGCCACGACTTTCGTGTTTCATCATAACGTCAAAATTGAATTATATTAGGGTCCTTTTCTCTTATAGTCTTTTTACTTATTATATTGGTATGCCCGCCAGCGAAGCAGTGTGCGGTGGGAAAATTCTTTTTCACCTCAGGGCTAGCTCAGAAAAGTTCCGTTTACAGCGCCAAATCTACGTGAAAAAGTTCGTTTTCACCTCACTCGGTCGGAAAAGTTCCACTTACTGCGCCAAATCTGCATGGAAAAGTTCACTATATCCGCTAGCGTGGAAAAGTAATTGGAAGTTCGAATTTATACTTTTTATATGTTTATTTGTTTGTTTTGTTATGAGTGTATTTCCTAGGCTCATTTATCACTAGTTTTAAATAAATAAAAAATACGTTTGTTATAATTTCTTAGTTTTTCTTACATTTCACTGGTTCCTCGCTGTAGTGAGGTGTAAAGTTGTGTGTTTCGCACGACTGCAAAATTATTTGGCTTGTGGTGCCTTGAATGCCTCGTTACGCTCAGGAATCTATTTTAGGTTCGATTTTAGATTTTTCACTTACTCGGCTATCATTTCAAGCACTCGCGGCCAAGAGAAACTTTGCAGCCTTGCATAACAAATAAGTATTTCAGATGATTTAGAGTGTGCTATTAGGCAAGGTGGGCTTACCTCTCTCAACTTTTTAAATCTATGTAGATACCCTGATCGGTTAACTATATGTGTCTCTATTTACGGGGGCCCATCTAGCGGTGGGCAAGTCATCGTCCACCAGTGTCTTTAGCCATGGGACACTTTTTCCGATTGTCTCAAGCAATAGCCCAATTTCAATCCCATAACCCAGCATATTTAGATCTTATCACTCTCTAATAGTTCTTGCATCTAGCAAGTGCTGTCTCGATGCGCATCCCATGATACGGGCAGGAACAGCACCCTCGCGGTGTACACATTAAATTGTCGAAAGGGCCTCTACGCTTTGGCTTTGGCTCCGCGCACGCCTCCCAAAGGTCCGGGACACCATCGTCCTGTAAGCGGGTGCGACATACAGATAATAATAATGAATATCAGGGACAATCTTACACAAATCGACCTAGTCCCAAACTAAGCGAAGCTTGTAATATTGGTACTAAGCGATGATATACATAATAAATAGATGAATTATAATACTTAAATACATAGAAAACATTAGTTATGATGATGTTATGGTGCTGCTCAGTCCATCAATCTGTAGTTTAAGGGAGTAGTTATTTATTGGGCACGCTGCCCCATTTCGCTTGATACGCTCGCTTCGCTCGCTCTCGCTCCATGGTGCGCGTGCCCAAAAAATCTATAAGGTTGTTAGAATCTCGAAACTATTATATATATATACTCTCAAGTTCATAAAACATACTATTCACATATTTCGTTTCAAGTTTGTTGCACGTACTGAAACGGTGACACGGTCCAAAAGTGTTCCATACCACCGTTCTCTTAATAAAACTGAGAAATGTATACTGTACCTTTTGTTAATTTTTTTTTGTTGTGATTAACTCACCTCATGCTTTAAATTCTTGATGTATATGTTAAAAAATAATATACATACTATTGTCTTGCATTATTTTATTTCGGGAACAAGTTTGTTAATATGATTTCACATAGCTGATGCTTGATGGTCGAGATTTCCATTTGTGTGAATTGTCTGCTGAAAACAAAACATATTATAATTATAACAAGAGGACTCATAATTTACTATCATAACGATTAACAACAACATTTGTTTTGCTAAGAAAATAGATCGTGGAAAAAACCAGAACATGCTTTATAGGTTAAATGATTCTCTTCCTAATAAAGAATAAGTTGTAGTCTGAAAACGGATTTAGAATCAAACATTTGTCATAACGAATAAATCTTTTCAAGTAAAAAAGAAATATACTAAAGAGATTCATGATAAAAAGACTCTTAATATACATTGTACATACCTTTCTAGGTTGTCCAAAATATTGTGTCTGCATTTTCCTCCAAAACTAAGTATTTTGTAAGCGGGACAATATCTAGAGTTAGGAACTTTCATAGTGAATGAATTTCTTCAAGTAAATCATATATATTAAAGAATACAAAAGGGTAAAATAATGTTTTTCATACATTTATAGGTTGCTTGGATGTTGAGAAACATTATTTTCTTCAATAAAAGGAAATTTGTAGTCAGAAGGAATCCCAGAATTAGGAACTTTCGTAATGCAACAGTCTCCTCAAATAAAACATATTCAATAAAGGATACAAGAAGGTAAAATGGGTTGTCGAATGTTTTTCATACTTTTGTAGGTTGCTCGATTGTTATGAAACATTATTTTTTTCAATAAAGGGTATTTTGCACTCCGAGGAAGTTGAAGTAGTAGATAATTTCATAGCAAGTAGAGTTTTTTTGATAAAACATATATTAAAAGAGATTCATCATAGAAAAGCCACTATAAATGTTTGTTATTGTTTTGACAAATACAGATAATATACTGAACATACAATCTTGGCAAGCTATCTAACGGTTTAACGGTCATTTTAAGTTGATTAACATAACATGATTATTAATATTTTTAAAAATCATATAATTATTGATTAACTACTTTTATAAAATCATTTTGGGACAATCTCTTAGGGTTCCAAAAGGCTACAGAACCCAGGGTGGAAGTGCGAGCGAGTTTTAAGACATGCATTCTCGGGAATTTAGCCAAAAGTATTTGTTTGGAACCCCATGTAGTTAAAAAAATATATAATTACTAGATAATAATATACCTAAACAGCTCGTTATTATAATATATAAAAAATAATTAAAAACGTTAAGGGGTTGGTATAATTATGGAACCCCTAATGATACTGGCAGGATAGACGAAAAATATCGAAGGTCAAGTTGTTCTGAAATCAAATTTAAGCATTTCTTGGAAAAGTAATTAAAAATGAAAATGCATTCGAAATTTAAATAATTTTGGGGTATAAAAGCCGATACAAACCCTTCGGAGGGACATTCAGTCTACAGTACCAGAACCAAGAAGAAACTCTGCGCAGAAACCAACAAGAAGAAATAAATAATCCAAAGGCGAATCCCTGGCCAAAAATACATTAAAAATAAAAGGACAAAGGAACTTATAAAAAAAATGGTAAAGTATTAAAAAAAGATAGCCGATTTTGGGGTGAGTTAAAAACTTTCTAAGTTCTTATTTGTATATTAAGTAACTTGTGTTTTTTCCCAGATCTATTTTCCCTTGAAAAATGCGTTCAATATTAACTTAAACAAGTTTGATTGGTTTTAATGCTGATCAAACTCTAAGTGTTATTTACGGAGATCTTCTTAATTTTGAATCTATAATATTGACTTGTGTTATTTTCAGAGATTTATTATCTTTAAACATACGTTCTATAATATCTTAGGCAAATATGTTGTGTTTAAGACTGGTTGAAATTTTCTGTCTTTCAGAAAGATAGAATTATTTTAGAATCGAGTGTGTTAGTTTTAAGCAAACCTTACTAACTTAATTTTTTTTTATGTATTTTTCAGAGGTAGGGAAATATTAAGACTGTGTATTGGTTTTAATGTAAGGGATATTAATTAAATTTCATAGTTAGGAATGTTCTAAGTCCGAGAGTTTGGACTACGTACTTACTTATGTTTAAACTTTTTATATTTTTCACAATACTTTACAGAGATAGGGTAAATGTAATTAATACTCGTATAAATTACGCCAAATTATAATTTTATCTTCAACTATTATCTTATTAATTTTAAGTGTATTCGTAGTTCTATGAATGGACTTAAGAATATATTTCTGAACGATCAGAGGTAGATTCAGATGCTCTTGATGTTAAGATGTCACGACAGATAGACAATTTGAAGGGAATAATTTCTCTAAGACGAAGATGTGTTATTTGGACACAATACCTAATGATTTTGTTTCAGTAACAAGGATTTTATTCCTAATTATATAGAACTTAGAACAGTTTTAGAGAGCCTTGGTTATCATGTGACTTTATCGTTCGGCGAGTGTAGGCCGCGCACAGAGAACGATCTTGGATTAAGACTACGGTCTCAGTATAAGCCGGAACAAGATTTCGCATCTTAAAATCCAGATCGAATTCTCTAAGTTGTGAGGACTACATTTCGTTGAGAGATGGAGGTATCGAGATGGCTAGACTCTGACGTTTTTCATTTAATTCAAGACTGGAGATTGAAACTATGGTTTCGGAGTTATAAGTCGAGAAGACATCGCATACTCTAATCTCCTAGTATATTATAGAAGCCACAGAGCTTTTGTCAAATCAAATATTTATAGATTACGATCTATCTGTTTTGGTATCGTTTAATCATGGAACGTTTCTACCAATAGAATTACTGACAGACTACTGAATATGTGAAAATCCTCATATACAAAGACAGACTGGACTTATTGTAATTGGCCTCCGACATATGATTGTTGTCACTTGACAATCATTAGAAACGTCCTGGCATTGTATAAGTGTAGTAGAGTCAATATTTTGCGAGCTGGCAGAGCCCATCGCAAATCGTAATATATTATATAAGTAGAGTATCTCGTAAAGTAAGTCTACAAGAGCTTAAATCTATCCTTGAAAATGTGTGAGATTTGAGACCTTGTAGCAAAAGTTCTGCAAACTACTGTAAGACTGACAAAATGATAATCTCAGAGTGTTGGAAGACTTCTGCCCAGTCTGGATGTCGAAGAAGATTGTCGTCGCGGAGGAGGGGCGCCGGCCAGGTGGCCCACACAAATCAATACCTTTTGTGCGGTCTTACAAGCTGTAGACTTGACGTGACTTGACATACTTACTTTATATTCTTTAAGCAATTCAATGTAAACTATGTTACTTTTAACTTTAATCTGTCTTAGGACCAAATATATTTAACATTTACGCATATTTCTTCAGCGTAATCGAGCAGACTTTAATTTATAACATAGAGAAACTACTGTAATTAAATTTTAGATATTCAGGTTGCTAATTGATAGATCTAGGTTACGTTAGTGGTAAATGATATTCTTCTCTTTTATTCCATTAGGCTATATACATCATTACCCTGCCTATTACATTGTAAAAGAGGGTCTTTGTTAGATTTGTTTAAGTTAATCGGGCTGTCATCATTTTATCTCTGATTCCATGTTCTCTCCTAATTAAAAGACTCTGTGGTTATTACTCACAACATTATTAGGGTACTACACTAGACGAATCACACTATTTGGCCATAAATATATTTTTAATACAGAGTAAAACAACAAACATTCAGTTAGGATACTTTTATTCAAATTACAAAACATTCAGAAATATAATTAAAGTGTTTTAGTGGGTCTTCAGGTAGAAAAATTAAAACAGGTAGGCTTAGTCATAGTAGAAAGCCGTAGAGAAATTAATTTTTATAAAAAAAATACAAGGGGGGGTTTAGGTTCGTTACAGTACATATTGGTAACATGAAATTCATAAAACAACCTCAAAAATTGCAGTTGGATGTTGTTTGTTCTTCGCACAATAAACGCTATTACCGTCATGGTGTACTTTTACCTGATACTATTCGCTGTATAATATGCGGTCCGTCTGTGGAAAAACTAATTTGATTGTTGGTCTGCTGCTACATGATCAAGGTCTACGCTTTCAAAATGTATATATATATATATATATTCTAAAACCATGTTTCAATCTATGTATCAATATTTAGAGCAAGTTTTAAAACGGGTTCCCTCAGTGTCATTTCAAAAATATAGTGAAAATGAAGAAGTAATAAGTCCTCATACGGCTGATATTAATTCAATTATGATATTTGATGATGTAGCATGTGAAAATCAAAATAATATACGAGATTATTTTGCAATGGGAAGACATAAAAACATAGATAGCTTCTATCTGAACCAAACGTATAGTAAAATACCTAAGCAATTGATAAGAGACAATGCTAATTTAATTATTCTTTTTAAACAAGATTATGTTAATTTACGACATGTTTATGATGAACACGTGGGAAGTGATATGTCATGGTCCCAGTTTCGTGTAATGTGCGGACAAGTATGGAACGAACCTTTTAATTACTTAGTTATAAATAAAGATTGTAATAGAAATTCTGGATGTTATAGAAAAGGCTTTGATACATTTATCACGCTAAAATAACTGTATACATAAAGAATAATGTTAACGTGTAGAACTTATTCGTTAATATGAATTCATCTAGATCGGACATGAATAATAAAATGAACGAGGAGAAAATATTTAAAGAAAAAGTACTCCGATCTGCTCTAGCAGTAAGAAAAAAAGTCAAGGTTCTTCGTGATATTAAATCTAACAATAACATGATGTTGGAAACAATGTTAAAACCAGTCACAGATCCCCTTAATGAAATGGTGAAAAAAGATGATAACAACCTGAGTGTTAGTGACACTGATTTTGATAACAATGGGTTTAAATGGAATAAGTCAGTAAAAACATTAAAATATAGTCCTTCTGAAGATGGAAAAAGAGAAAGCTTAGCTAATAAAATGCTATTGAGAAAATCATCGGAATCTGATATAGATGATAGCGAATATGAATTAAATGACGACAATTCTAGTCAAGATGATTCTATATCACATGAAAGTATCAACCAAAATGATTCCGAATCAATAAACAATGCTTCATTTAAATCATCAAATTCGTATGCTTCTCCCCGTGAAGATCCTACCTGGCAAAAACAATATTTACACATGAGCATTCCTTTTGGTGTACGAATGGTGCGTGGTAAACTAACGCTAGGATCTTATCCGATTTCTGCGAATGATAAAGAACTCAAATTAGGAGAAGAAACGTATTGTTTAACGCAAGGATTAAACGATTTATTGTTTAAAAAAATACCTGATTTACGAATAATAACTGAAGACGATATGCAAATATATAAAACATTATTATTAAAAACAAATGCACATAGACGTGACTTTGATCCAAATAAGCCTATAAAAAGCAACAAAGGCATGAAATATTTAAACATCGTAAAGCCACTTTTCAAATTAACTAAACATCGTTCAGTAAGCGAAGAAGTACATATAACCGGTGATGGTTTAGCGGTAATGAAAAAAGTGAAAAAAGAAATCTCCTATGTGTATTGGGACGACCCGAATGAATTAGTAGAAAGATTGAAACTGCTAATAGCATCAAGGGATGCTGGCAATACAGGATTAGATAACGAAATCATTTCTATTATCGAAGAACTACGCGAAGCAGGCTTAGTAAATGATATATAAATGTAATATAAACGTAAATTTTTATCAGTTGTAGTTTGACTCGCAAGTGGTAACAATACAAAATGAATATTGACAAATTCGGTCACCATGTACATAAGCGTTTGCGTGCTAACGAGGTTTCTGATCTCAACTACAAGGCTTTGCTTCGAACAAACGGCGCATGTTTTGAAGGAAGTTTACAATTAAAGGGAATTGCAGAACCTTTGTCACCCGATGATGCAGTAAACAAGCAATATGTTGATCAATATATTCAAAACATGTACGACAAGAAGTATATAGATTCTTTGTTTAATATTATAAGTAATCGAATTCAACAACTTACGTCTCAGTTGCAAATAAACTTTTATACAAATAAGGAGATAGATGAAATCTTCAAGAATATAAAAAATGGAAAAGCAACAAATAGTGAACGAGATCCATCGATCGGCAAGAAAAAACTTTAAGCGAAGATCGGTTGTACTAAAAGGAATTGACGATTTATGGCAAGCCGATTTGATTGTTTTACAGAAACTTCACACGATTAACAAAGGAAATAAATATATATTAACTGTTATTGATACATTTTCTAAGTATGCGTGGTGTATACCTATTAAGTCTAAAACTAAAACATCAGTAAAAAGTGCATTCGAATTAATTATGAAAACAACTAAACGCAGACCTAAAAACTTACAAACGGACTTAGGTAAAGAATTCTATAATAATGAATTTGAATGCTATTTAAAATTTCTGAAAATTCATCATTATTCAACATATTCAACCAAAAAGGCATCAATTGTTGAAAGACTAATAAAAACACTTAAGATCAAACTCTATAAATATTTTAGTTTCATTGGTAACTATAAATGGGTTGGTAAACCATTAGACGATATAGTGAAAGCATATAATCATACTGTACATAGTACAACAAAATTTAAACCTATTGATGTGGATTCCAATAATGAAACAGAGGTAAAAAAGAACATTTTAAACTCTCAATCCAAGGTGAATAATAGTAAGTAAAATAAATTTAATATCGGAGACCGTGTGCGTATAAGCAAATATAAAAGTAACTTTTCTAAGGGTTATACACCTAATTGGTCAACTGAACTTTTTACAATTAAACATGAAGAACTTCAAAAAACCAAGTATCCAAATATTTATTTAGTAGAAAAGGTGATTAAAAAAAAGGGCAGTAAGCTGTTTGTTAAGTGGTTAGGGCGAAGTGATAGTGAAAATAGTTGGATTGATATAAAAGCCATTGTTTAATGTTTTTAATAAATTGACTTTCTTCAAATGAAATTTGTCATTATCATTCCTGATATGAAAGGGAGAGGACTTTTAAATAGTGCTATTAATAATTTACCATTTGAATTACACTTACCTGGTTATAATTATTGCGGACCAGGCACGAAATTGCATAAAAGGCTACAAAGGGGTGATAAAGGAATTAATGCGTTAGATAACGCGTGTATGAAACACGATATAGCTTATGATAAATATCCTGATTTAGTTAATAGACATCACGCTGATTTTGAACTTTACAAAATGGCAAAACAAAGAACTAAATCGAAGGATGCTGGAATAGGAGAAAAAATAGGCTCATGGTTAGTTAGCAAAGTCATGAAATCTAAATTAAAGGCAGGCGCAGGTATAAAATTGTTCAAAAGCTTTGTATCCAAGATACGAACTGAGTTAAAAACGAATCCTAAAATTAAAGGTTATAATATCATGGATCGCGCGATTGTCGCCGCTAAAAAAGTTTTTGCTAACAACACTAAGATACGGATATACCTCGTTTAATACCGATTCCAAAAACGGGAGGTCTATTACCTTTAATTCCTATTTTTGCTGGACTTTCTGCGTTGGGATCACTAGCGGGAGGAGCTGCTGGAATCGCTAAAGCTGTAGGTGATTACAAAGCTGCAAAAAGAACTTGACTGAATCAGAACGACATACTAAAATGATGGAATCTATTGCATTAGGAAAAGGATTACATATTAAACCATATAAAAATGGTAAAGGTTTATGTATAAAAACTTCAAAAAACTAAGTGATAGGTTACCCAGACGTGCTCTTTCAAATATTGACATCTTAAAACACTCTACAGATTCCACATTTTCGTGGAGTTTATATGAGAGACAGTTTACCAAAGCGTCCTAAAAGAGTAGAATGCGGAATTGTTAACTTAGACAGTTCTAAAAACAATGGAACTCACTGGGTGGCCTATGTCAAAGACAATAGTTATTGTGAATATTTTAATAGTTATGGTGACCTTTCTCCTCCGTTAGAGCTAAAGAAGTATTTAAAAAACAACGATATTTACTATAATTATAACACATACCAAAAGTTTAACACAGTAAACTGTGGGCACTTATGTCTTACATACTTAAAACAATATTGGTATAAGCGTTTAAATACCTACGATCAATAAACAAATCATCATTCTCACGATGTCGTTCACTTTGTCTATAACTGGATCATCTTCAACTCTGACAACAAACCATTCGCCGGCTCTTCAACTGGATGGAGAATATGAGTGTGGTCTGTTGTATATATCAACATTTAATTCAATACCCAATATAGACTACAGAAACAATAAATTCTATTACGGAAAAAACAAAGCAATTGAAATTCCAGAAGGATCATACGAGCTTCAAGATATTGGTGATTACCTTAAGGGACACCTTCAAGGATGCTCATTTTCACTAACATGTAATAATAATACCTTAAAAACATCTATTTTATGTTCTCCAAATATTTATTTCGATAAAGAGAGATCTATTGGAAGATTACTTGGTTTTGGTTCAGAAGCTATTCAAGCTAATATATTAACGGAATCTCCTTATCCTGTTTCCATTCTGTCTACAACCATAGTCCGCATTGAATGTGACATAGTGAGCGGTTCATTTGTTAACGGAAAACCTAGTCATATAATACACGAGTTTGTGCCTAATGTGCCGCCTGGTTATCGACTTATAGAAACACCGAAAAACGTAATTTATTTTCCTGTTACTCAAAACAGTTTAAGTTCAATTACAGTAAGAATATTTAGACGTGAACAATAATTTGGTTAATTTGCGCGGTGAAGAGATTCAGATATACTTACACCTTAGAAAAAAATGATAGACTTCAATAAAACTTCACTCCCAATTAAAACCAGTGCTAGTACTCATCAAGCAATCAAGAAAAGAAGACCTGCAACTCACAAAACAAAATAAACAATTCCTTTAAAGCATAGGTCTAATAAAATGAGGATATTAAATTTAACAGAATCTTTCACCTTAGATAACTCAATAGAGAGCTTTGAATATCATTCGTATAAGCCGTACGTAACAAGTTTTAATTTCAATGATGAAATACGTATACCTATTAATCAGCAAGATCTTTACGTACTACCATCGGCGAGTACTTTATACATAGAAGGTACTATAACTGCATTCAATAGAGAAACAAAACAAGAGGTGAAGTCTGTTCTTTTTACGAATAATCCAATACTCCATCTATTTCAAGATATCCGATACGAACTCAATGGAATCGAAATCGATAAAATTAAAAATGTTGGGGTTACAACTACTATGTAATCTCTTGTGTGCATGAATGAACTTGAAGCATCGATGTCTAAGTTATGGGGTTGGGATATCAACGGTACAAAAATTTCACATGGATCATTTTCTGTGTCTATACCTTTAAACAAAATTCTTGGATTTGCTGAGGATTATAACAAAATAGTTATTAATTGCAAGCATGAACTTATTCTTTTAAGATCTAATACGAACTTAAATAGCGTTAAGTTAAATGCCAATGAATATATAGACAATATAAGTATCACAAAAATAGTATGGCGTATGCCGCATATTAAGGTATCTGATCGAGAAAGGTTGAGCTTACTCAAATGTTTGGAAAGAGATCGCGCAATTCAAATAGCATTTAGGAACTGGGATTTGTATGAATATCCTCTCTTGCCTGAAACGTCTAAACATTCTTGGGCTATCAAAACTTCATCTCAAATTGAGAAACCGCGTTACATTATAATCGGATTGAAAACAGCACGAAAAAATGATGCCGTTAAAGATATAACACACTTTGATCACTGTAACTTGAGAGATGTTAAGGTTTTTTTAAACTTAAGCTACTTTCCTTATGAAAGTTTTGATGTCAGTTTTTCTAGTGAAAAGTTTCCTATATTATACGAGCAGTACGCAAAATTTCAACAGTCTTATTATAACCGTGCTCAGGCACCTTTGCTCAGCCCTCAAGATTTTAAAAAAATTGCTCCCTTATTTGTGATTGAGTGTTCACGTCAAAACGAAACCTTAAAAACCGGTTCGGTTGATGTGCGAGTTGAGTTCGAGTGTGAATCAACTATACCTCTGCAGACCTCAGCTTATTGTTTAATTTTGAATGATAGTATTGTCGAATACAAGCCTTTAAGTAATATTACGAAAAAGATATCATAAATAATCATAATGCAAGACTACATATTCGTCAATCTTCAGGGATTTAAGTGTAGTAATAATGAATTCATAATAAAGGAATTTGCGCTCACTACAAATGAATATACACAAGCTCGTTCACTATAGGGTAATACTCGTATCACTTACGTATTTATAAATGAATCACCTAATTAGTTTGAAGGTTGTTTATATACTCAAATATACCTCAATATCCTCAACTATAGAACAATGTTTTTGCTCGGTTTATTATAATTGAAACTATACCCTAAAGGAAGCGTATAGGTTTCGTTTTATTATATCTGCTTTGCTTACATTTCAATTTTTGCAAGGGCATCAAATCTCAATACAAAGCTGTGCAATACAATTCATTGCACTTGGGATCATGTTACTACTAGGTGCGCTAATTTGTTATGCAATTAAAAGTTACTGGTTGTAACGTGTTTTAACAAAATATCGGTATTTTAAACGTACAGTCAAGTATAATAATATGAATATGCGAGGAAATAAAAATAAATATACATAGGTACTATATTATTTAGACTTAGCGTTACTAATCAATAAGGTTAAGTTTTAAAGTGAAAGACAAAACGAAATTATTTGTTTACATTTATTTCCATAAATTTTACAGGGTTAATTAGAGTTAACTTTATTAACAAACCTATAATATATACAAACATTTGAAATCAGATGAGCATGAAATGATGCGGGATGTTTAAAACTAACACAGTACACAGTTTATATTAACTCTCAAAATCATCTTTAGTTAATCATACAAATAATACAGTATTTTCTAGTTATCTTACTAACCAAGAACAATGACAGCTATATAGGATCTTAAATATTAAGTATCGTAGTGTGCCCCCATGCTCGTGTAGATATTATATTAGCAGAAAATTATCGTTTGTCGTCATTAGAAGATATTGTAATTTTGTTAACACTTTGTGTAAATATTTCGTTTTTAATCGATCTAAATAAAATATATTTTTTTTTAATAACGTTGCCTCGAAACAATGACTGCTCATAATCTAACATTCCTAATTCATGTATAACAGCCTTTTTCACACCTTTAGCTTTTTTTATGACATCATCGTTAGTTTTAATACAGTAAAGTTTAGATCGAAGACCTACAAATTCAATTATATATTTCTCACCCATTTCATCCGTGAAAAGTCCTGGTACTTTTTTGTTCTGAATAGGTAAGCGATGCTCATTGTTAGAGCTGTAATTGCTAGTGTCAAAATAAGGTAAAAGATGAGTTTTTAAATCTCTGTAATAGTTCTTGGTTTGTATATGATAAATTAAGCTATCCGTATCTGTATAGCACATCTGTAATCGATTTCCATACATGGGCTTAAATACTGAGTAATGGCCCTAGTAGCATTTTGAGTTGGCTGTTTGTTGGGCCTCCGTCCACCTTTTAGTTGGGCAACGGTGAGGCTTGTCACCCCTAAAAATAGTAGTACCAACGGTAGGATCACCGTTGGGCCTAATATGCTTTTCTGTACTGGCCCAACCAGGTGTGCTTACAAAGGCCCAACCGGTTGTTTTACGTTAGATTCTCTACCTTAAAACAAGTTGGCCCAATGATAGCAATTCTAGGTAGGCCCCTCACTTGTTTATCCACGTAAGGCCAATTGCGTGTTTTCTAACCGAACCCCTACCGTTGGCCTTTTGTTTGTTTATCCACATAGTGCCAATTGGGTATTTCGTTACAGAGGCCCTTCCGAATATTTAGAACTGTAGATATATCTACGTTGGCCTTTCGTTATTTCTTTTAACGAAAGACCGACGAAGACAGTCCCTAAGGTCCCATACCGGTATACAAAAACGTTAGTGATAATTTTCAATACCAAACAACTTTACAGAGTAAGTTGTTCGTTGTTGAAAAATATTGCCATGACGTTTTCTACACCGGAGTGGGACCTTAGGGACTGTCTACGTCAGTCTTTCGTTAGAAGTAACGGAAGGTCAACGTAGATATATCTACAGTTCTAAATATTCGGAAGGGCACCTGAAAGACACTGAAAATATAGGGCTCGACCCCTTTGCTGCCACTACGAATTAGTTAGGTCCACTTGCGCCAACCAAAGTTGGCGTCTTAAGCCGAGGTAAGGCGGCAACACGCGTACGTAAATAGACGTTTAACTCTGGGTTAAGGGCTTACTCTAGTTGGGGCAACTGGGCCTAGTGGGATATTTTTTTTTCTCAACTATTGCCAATGTTAATTAAAAAAACATAGTACTACACACACATTTATTTTCCAAAGATAACACTAATAAAATGGGTGTTGACAGTAAGTAGCAATAAAGAACTGTAAGTAGCTGGGAATAGCCAACATTAGGTACATCCGTAAAGCCACACTGTGGATCGAAAATCGGCACCCATAGACATAAAAATTATTCTCTATTTTATCTGTTTTTAAATGGAAAGGGTTTTTATTTGCAGTTATAATATCTACTACCGCAAGCCTAACCGTTATATCCTCGGAAATGGCAATAACAGGAATTATTTTAGATTTTTTGGCATAGTACAGGGCTTGCGGTAGTAGGTATTATAACTGCAAATAAAAACTTTTCATTCAAAAACACGGTTTCAGAAATATTGAGTTTATGAATCCAGCTCCATATTTTTTTTCAGAAAAAAAAAATTACTCACCTGCTTGCAAACCTATTTATTCCAAAAAATATTGTAGCATATAACTGCGATTAAACTCATTGTAATAAAAAAAACCTAAAAGTTTAATTTTTGTGTCTAAAAGGGAGCCTATTTTCGATCCACAGTGACCCGGGTCCTCTGCGCCATGTTATCATGAAAACCAGTACTCAGTGCACCATACACCGGTTGCTTATTCTACATCAAGTGCTTGTACTGATATGAAGAATGCTTCACTGAAAAGTGTCAGATGCAAATTGCCACTAAAGTACATTCTACACTGAAAATGTATAAGAAACTGAAAAATATCAGAAGCTGGTAGCGTCCACTAAAGTAATGCCGTACGCCGGGTACTTCTGCTAATGAAGAATATATTTCTGAAAAATATCAGAAGCAAGTAGCTGGTACTAAGTATGTTCTACACCAAGTACTTCTACTTATTTATTTACTGATGAACATATCGCTGAAAACTGTCAATAAGATGTGGCTGTCACTAAAGTATACCTAACTGCATAGTTTAGGTAAGTAAATATAATTATGCATTAAGCTTATTACAATATGAAGCTACTGTATTTTGTAGGCTGATTTTTTTAAATTTTATGCATACCTAATTCAAAAACTCCTTATTTTAGGGTTCCCTGGATTTGACTGTAACACCATTTTAAAGGAAACTCCTAACGCTCAAGCCCTAGGTAAGATGATTACAATATCCCTAAGTGAGGAAATTGGGGCATTGCATAATTTGATTTTATGCTCGGCAGCTGTTTACAAAAATCTATCTAGCTACAAACATAATTTTATTTAAGACATCATTGCCAAGCATTAACACTGTACGGTGTCACCTATAATCTCTGTGCAACCTTCAGCAAAGAAGGGTGGTAAGGTTTTAGCTTCTAAGTAAATCATTGAGAGCGGAATGACATATATTATGTTTCTTAGACCACAATATAAGAAAAGAATTAACATCTGAAGAACTGAAGGGTTCCTTGGCAGAACTATATTTAGCGAAATATCTGAGTGGGAAGCTATTTGAATCATATAGGTTTCATTATTCGGTAAAAAAACAGCTTCTGTACTTAACAGTGACTCATTAGATACAGTGGATGGTTTGTTATTCAAATTACATGTGACATTTACCTCTTGCTTGATTTGTAAACTTTTTCTAGCAAGATTCCGTTCTTTCGACCTCCTTGAAACAGCTGATTTACTCCTTAACTGCGGGCTTCCGTTTCTCCATTTCGGTTTTTGTTGAAACTCAACCAATTCGATATTACTTCGTGTATCTCGGCATCTATAGCATTTGTAGCAATTTGGTTCTGGCGAACAGCATCTATATATTAAAAAAAACTGATTAAATCTCACAAAAAAGTCAGTTTGTTTCATGACCTCCATAACAAATATTTGTATTTTGGGATATTGTAATTATCTTACCTAGGGCTTTAGATTTAGGAGTATCCTTTAAAAATGGTGTTATAGTCGAATCCAGGGAACCTTAAAATAATAAGTTTTGAATTAGGTGTGCATAAAATTAAAAAATATATCAGACTTCAAAATACAGTTAGCTTCATGTTGTAACAAACTTAAAGCATAATTATATTTACTTACCTAAACTATGTAGTTAGGTACACTTCAGTGGCAGCTACATGCTTTTGATATTTTTCAGCGACACCTTCAGCAGTAGAAGTACCCGGTGTAGTTAGTACCAGCTACCTCTGCTTTTGATATTTTTCAGTTTCTTCATTGGTATGTTTGTTTTCAGTGTAACATACTTTGATGTCCGCTTGGCAAGTTTCATTAAATTTTTGCACCTGTAAGTTCCAATCACTGATTACTATAAAGAATAAACTTTCCATTATGGGTATGGTTGCCATCCGTCCGGGTTACTTCGGATTTGTCCTAGTTTGAATGCTGTCTGGGGAATGTCCGGGAGGGCTTTCAACATGTATCCAGGTAAAACCAAGATACTTTTTGTATTCGGAAACCCTTTTCGAACTGAATAAAATCTATCAGGTCCTGAGAAAATGTGATTTACTTCAAATATTCAAGGTTTTTTGAGTTTTTGTTCGGGTTCGGCTATTATCGAGATGGCAGCCCTAATTATGGGCCATTGATTTGGAAGTTCGTATATTTTTTAGATAGTACATAGGTACCTACTCATAAAAGCTTTTTGCAAGTTTTCAAGTTACGGCAATTTACGGTACACGAGATATACATTTTTAAAGTTTCAATACAAATTGTTAACTATGACGCCATTTGCAAATGTTTCGATAAAACAATGGATCCATCAATACATTTGTTAAACTTGGTCATTAATTTGTGCGGAGGCCACATGCAACGCTGCTTCTGGGGCATCATCAACACACCCTCATCTTTTTGTCTTACTGTTTTTTTGTACAACAGGTTATGTTAAGTGGAATGTTACTAGAAAAAGTAGAAAACGCAATAGGTTTTATAATCGGGAGAAAAATGATGCGCCGCCTTTCGTTCAAAGTAATGGGTTACTTTACAAAATCTACAGTTTTAGTCAGTGCCTAATTATAATTAGTCATAATCATAACAAGACTTATTAGACATGAATAAATCTTGCACTAGCACCACGCGGTTCACGCGGTTAGGAATACCACCACAAATCATGCACTGCAAACTTGAAATAACCATTATTTGGAGTTAACAATAACATCACTTACCTAATTTGATTACTGTAGTTTTATAATTACACTTGCACTACATTAAAAAAACTAGTTTTCGTGTCTCGTTCGAGAACCGCGTCGTTGTGCTCGCCGAACGCCAAATAAACAAAATGTCATTTTTGACATGACCACATGCAGTGTTGCTATTGCCGGCAAATAAAAATCTTTGAATTCCTATGGTCTATTGTAAGTTTCAGTAAAAAGACTCTTGCGTCAAGAATTGCATACCTCAATATAATAACCAGTTAGGTAATTTTAGTCAAAATAATTGGGTAACTTATTGGCGTTCATAAACTACGAAAACGACAGAACATTGCTCTAGCGAAATTATAAACTGGATTGAGGTACAAACTTAACTTTGCTGTTGGAAAACTGATGTCCTTATACATCGAGGTAGGTTGTAGTTTGTTTACCAACTGCAAATAAGTATATAACCGCAATTTTTTTTCCTTACTACGAATTTACGGTTTTCAGATTTATTTTCCTTGTGATACTGGCACTGTTTCTTACCAAATTTTATGACTCAAGGTTAACGGGAAGTACGCTATATAGGTTATTATTCCTTTGTGGGTGCTGAAATATGCGGCACAAAGGGCAGTATCTTTTAATGAGGGTTTTCTGAAATCTAAAAGTCAGCAGCTCACCTCTGCGCCAGCTGGTGAATTATAAAATTTAGAAAACCGTTACTGCGTTGACTTAGAATTCTATATCTTAACCCTGTAAAAGTTACAGACAGACCGACAACGAAGTGATCCTATTAGCTTGAAAATACGTAGCTCAATAATAACACTCGAAACCTCTTCAGCGTAACTTTGGTTTATAATAATAATAATAATACTTATTTATAAACATCACATAATAATATAAAGATGCAGTCTAAAAAATTGCCTAGTTTTAAATAGGTTTCTTATTATTCTACATAAGCTTGTCTATCGTAGGCATGTACCTTATACAAGGAAAATATTTATCAACTTATATTTGTTATCATTCGCATTATTGCGTATATTCAGAAAACATATGAACAGTGGCAACACCGCCGCATTTTGAGCGCTTTATCACATTGGCGCGAATCGAGCGAGGCCGACATACATTGATGATTTTCTAAATGTGTTGAGTCCTTCCCGTGTTTCAAAACGGCAATGTATCTTGCATCGTCTCCACTCGCGCCAATGTGTAGTGCGTGCGGCAATGATGGCAGGCCCAATAACACCAGATTATGGAGCGATTTCAAAAATTCCGGTACATAATCGCCGATTAACAAACTCAAAAAAGGTGATTTTAATATTATTATGTATTAGTATGTGTATAGTCGAAGTCAGAAATATTATGTGAGTAGGTATCTGTTTCTAATATGCCTCGGACAATAATATCGGTGTTAGTACCCAAGTAAGGTATTATCTGTAGGTAAGTACATATAAAAGGAAATATTATACAGGTACGTATTTGACACGACTGCTGTAAAGATATTTAAGACCTCGACCGTATAACGTCGTTGAACCACGTTAAGTTGTCGCGAGAACGAAGCATTACTTAACGGACTCTAGAATAATAAAATTACAGGAGGGCATTCATTTTAATACGAAAGATTTAGGGTAATACTGCCCTGCAGATGCAGATTTTTTGATGTCAATTCAAATAGAAAATGTTTTAATTATTTTAAATTATAGGCGAGGCAAAACTAGAAAAAGATTAATATGTTTTTTTTCATTTACCTACTATGTTTATTGACACTTGCATAGAGATTAGGGAGGCGCGTTATATTTGACATCGTGGTCATTTACAAACAAAAGTAGGTACTTTAGGTTGTTTGTATCTTCAATTTGGTAAGGCCAACGATGTAACAACTGAACAAATTCCTTGATGACAAATATCAACCATAGAGCTGTAGGGCTAACGTTATAATTTTGTGATAAATACAACACAAACATTGTTGGCTAGTCAACCGTTGAGGGCGTTGGCCCGCTGTCATGCGTTTGTGGAAAATATCACTGTGGTATTACATTGTAGGCCCATTGCGTTTTTAACCACATCATATTTTTTTAATCAGTAGCAGCCAAATGGAAGTTTATATTAATAGCATAGATTTGCAAATTGAATAAAATTTCTTCATTAAAACGTGAGTAGAAAGTAATAAAAGTTTGTAAATTTTATTTCGGTTAACCCAACGATACACCCACGAGAAAATATCCTCGTTGGTTGATAGATCGCAGAATTAGTGGGCCCAATGATATATGTTAGTGGGAAAATCAACGAGAACTCAACACGGCTACCCCAATGTTGGGGCTTTGCTGGCATGTCCACTACCACTTCCCTACAAAATCACAAAATCCCCACCGTTGGCGAGAACACCCCAACGGTAAATGCTACTAGGGGGAAGTCATACATGTGACTTTTCGACAATTCTAGAACCGTAAAACCGATATATATTGGTTTATCTAAAATAATACGATCAAGGTTCATCTGAACTGCTACCAAATTTTCGCTAAAAACTGATGCACTGTGGAAATGGTGACTTGCGATTAATTTCTCAGCCTCGGTTTTCTTTTTAGTTAAATTCGTACTATCATTCCAGTTGTTAACCAATTGAACGTTAATTTTTTTGAAATTATTTTCTAACGTTTTTCCAAATAAAGAGTTAATTAGAACCTTAAATAGGTCTTGCTCGAACGTTGAGGTGGCTTTTTGACGTAACTTTGTATTAAGATCGATATACTGTTTTAAATAAGAATCTTGTAAAAACGTGATAACTCTATGTATTTTTTTCAATTTTAATCCATGTTTAAGACAGGTTTTCAGATAAACATAATGAATAACATAAAAGTATTTGTCATGCAAATTAGGTACAAGTTTACTTTCTTTACCTCCTGGGGGTATACACTTTTCAGGACAAAAAGGTAGGTCGTTATGTTTGATATGAAGGTCTTTAGGGTATATCAAATCGACTTCCAATATAAAACCGTACTTAGCATTGTTATCGACTTGTGTAATATCTAAAACATCTATTTCATGTTGATCTAAAAACCTGAAGTTTTGATAACGGTAAGGACTGATACATGCTATACCCATATAAGTTGTTACAGTCTATGTAAATAACGTACGAATCGGGTAGCGACGGGTCGTAATCCGGTATATACTTGTTATTAGCTTTTGCATGTCTGTGAGAACACAAACAGACGCCACCCCGAATTCCGTTTTGAATCATTGATAACATATTAAAATCAGTAATTAGCTCTAATTCAACACCGGTTTTTAACAACATCGCATCAAATGATAAGCTCGGCGATGTCAGGTAAAAAGACGGATCCGAACTGTAATTTATTTTACAAGTCTCTCTAAATTTTTCAAAAATATCTGTCAACAGGAGGACATCCGTTTTGAGATACAAATCTGTATATTCTCCTAAATTGTCGATATTAAACTCTTTCCATACTGAACACGCATGCTCATAGTCCTCTTTGGAAATATTTTCATTCGAAAGAAAACTATAAAAACATTCTTTAGATGGAAGACATTGCTCACTATAACGCTCCCAATTATTCATGTACTCATACTCTTACCTTTACGTGTAAGTAATTGAAATTTAGTAGAATTCGGAAAAAAACGTCGTAGATGATCAAAATCTTCCTTTTTCATGGTTTGTGTTAATTTCTCTAAACTGGTACCCAAAAATTTAAATGAGTCCACAAAACGAAGCTGAAAAAATTCGTCCTCAATAGGAATAAACTTCGTAAAGGAAACATAATTTTCCTTAGTTTTCGCAATTAGTTTCATCGTACCGCTCGCCTCACCTAACTTTTTTATAAATAAATGTGCGTCGTATCCCGATAAGTTATGAAAATATATGGGAACAAAAGATGGACGTTTAAATTGTAAATTGCAGTAACTGTGAGTTGCACCTCGGTAACAACCAGAAATGTGACAGTGGTCTCTGACTCTATCAGAAAACAGGAAATTATTACATATATGGCATCGCGTTGCGCTAGTGAAATTTATTTCATCATTAAGATCAAATTGGATCGGGACATTTATATTCAAAACTTTTTTTATTTCTGCAACATCTTTATAAATCGAATCTACAAACTTGTCTACACAATCAATACCACGGTATGAAACGTAACGATTATACCTAGAATCAACTGAACACACAATATAATACGCAAACGCAGCAGGCGTGTGATGTTGTAAAATGTCACAATGATGTTGTAAAGTTCACAGTGTTATGAGTAGTACAGTCAGCATCACAATCGCATTCACCCGATCGCTGTAATAGTGATTCAAAATCATCATATATTACAAATGGCATGTTTTGCTTGCGCTCATAGTTTTTAAATTTAATAACTGTACCCTTTTCTGGCAGCTCCGTAACTATTCCACTACACAAGTGATTATCTAGTTGTTCATCTTCCGTGAAAAATACTAAACACGTTTCACAAAAGTATAATTTTGCATGGTGAGCAGTGACTCGACTCCTAACTAGTCGACACAAGTCCTTGATTAAACAAAAATGCGAACTAATTTCGTTTTCTAATAACAACAGGTGAATAGTTTTTTGTTTTACCTGGGTGTTATTTTCTGATTTATAAAGCGGACCTACTATTTTACTATTTTTTAACCCAAAAACAATAAACTGCACTGTTGGATTGTTTTTTTCAAATATTCTAATTTCATCAAATGTAACCGGGAAAGACAAGTGTTAAGTACGTCATTAAAATCGGGATACGAAGTTACCCTTTCAGGGTGTTTTTTAGCAGGGAATAAAGCCGCAGTTACACACCATGCGAAACAACATTGATCTTTGTTCTGAATATTAAGGCACGCTTTTTTATTTTGTATAACTTTCGGTAGTTTGATAAAGCTTGAACCACGCAACGGTTGAAATTTATTTATATTAATTTCCTCACTTGGAAATTAATATAATTATTTAAAAGAGCCCAGTCGCTATCACGCTCTTCAAATTCCTCGACTTTTTTTTTAAAACAATTTACTACTTCTGTGAAATAACGATCGAAAACAAAACTTTGGTATAAAATCTTACTTTTTGTGCCAAAAGATTTCATAGATTGACTGTTATTCTTAAATAACATAAATATTCCATAAAGTTCTAAGTTTACTTTTATACAGGTATGTATCTGAAGTGATTTATTTAAAAGAGTACTAATTTTACCACGAATCGAGTTCATAAATATGTCAATAGAACTTGTGACTAGGTTATTTTCTGCAGAAATTCGATAAGTTGCAATGCGATTACGAAACGCTGACTGAATCATTACCACACCGTCACCGATTTCTTGAATGCAATAAATCTTACTTAACTATTTTTTCCGTGTGTTAGAATAAAATGAAGACTCGCTGTCTTTAAACACTTCGAATGCGGTACTAAGAAGCGATTGACACTGTTCCCACTCTACAGATTTCTCATCGCACTGCAGTCTGAGTGCTACCAAGGCCTTCTTGCACCGCTCTAACGCATCTGCCTCTGCTTGATGATCTTCTATTTTATACACTTTAAGGTCGATGAAGAAGTCACCTGGTCTGATAACGGTGCGACGCGATGTACCGGAAGACACGCGGCTAGAGAACGATGATGTAGTAGACGTTTTTGATCGCTCGGATGAAACAACCGCACACTTTTCCTCGTCGCGAATGATTTGGAATAGATCCGTACCACCCTTCTTGCTTACGCTGTGAACAAGAATAATATTTTAAACATACGTAACTTGTGGACTACTCTTAAACTGATAATAATAACGTAACTTAGTATGTGCACTTAACAGAGATATCTATCAACATTTCGGTACACCGCTTCGAAAATTTAGTGCTAGGTATAGCTTTACTACGTAATCTTATCAATACCAAACCTCATAAAAAATTAAGGGTAATAAAATAGTGAAGTCTCCAACCCACACTTGCGCTACACGAGGATTAAAATACCCACTCAGTGAGTGAGTCTTACAGCAAATAAAAAATAATGTTAATTACCTTGCAGTTGTTTTCTTACGCTTCGATGGTCCAGCAGGTTCAACAGCACCGGCCTTTCGGGACCTTGCGGTAGGGATAACTCGTTCAGGCTCGTAGCTGTAAATATATCAATACAAATGATTCACGATTCTTATCCTTAGTAATACAATGTTAACATACAATAAAAAAACTACCTTAAAGAATGCTCGCGCCGCTTGTTCTTATCCTTTGAGGACTTTTTATTCAGCTGCGGTGACAGGCTTCGGCTTCGTGAACGGTAGGACAGCTCAGAGTCGGACCTAAAAACACTGTCAGTTAATATTTTGGACGAAAAAAAATAAGTTTAAAATTAAATTAAGACACAAAATAAATTAAATACTCACATTATGAATTGATGCGGCACTTCTACAGAATAACACGATAATATAGTAATAGCACGGTCGTGCAATAATTACAGGAATAATTGTATCGTCTAATAACTCTGGTGTTTAACCAAAAAAAAATACCGAGGTTGTTTTGTTTCTTTTATTTTATGTTCCAACTGTGAAAATATGTTACACGATTTTGTGATGTACATTTCTATGCGACAACACAAAAAACAGATTAATATAATATTACACTTGTTACATTTTTAAATGTGATGATGTTGTTTTACTAAAAAGCATATTTTAACGAATAACAAGTATCAAATTTAGGTTAGCTTTTAGCTAACGCACACTATTTCACTGCGAAAGCGGAACGTGGATACGATTTTAATGAAATTTAATCATGCATTAGAACTTCGTCTAGGTATTGGAATGTGATGAAACTGTTGACTTAGTACACCTAAAAAGTCTGCTTTCATGTGTTGATTCACATTGAATTCTATTATAGTATAATATGAAGTTTTTCCTGTCTGCAATAGGTACTTATGTAAAAAGGATGAGCAATTACTTAGCGAAAACGATTCGATTCCAAATAAGTGTGATTTCTATGTTTATTCTGCTGTTAAAAGCAACGGTAGGGTACGACTAGTATGTTTAGTTCAAAATTCTTGCCTACAGGCATATCCGTATTAATTATATCGTTAGGTAAAGTACTACATAATCATTATTACAGTTCATGCCTATAGATCTACATTCAGGTAGACACGGCATATAGATCAAATACTTATTAGAGTATTTTGTTATCAAAATACCATATTCATCAGACCAAATTGAAACACGTGGATACCTAATTCATATACCTACATCATCATCATCATCAACAGCCTATACACATCCCACTGCTGGGCACAGGCCTCCCCAAAAAAAGGGAATTTGCTGTAATCACCACGCTTGGCAGGCGGGTTGGTAATCGCAGTGTGTTACACCGTACTATGAGGACGCTGCTGCCCATCCTGCTGTGTTACTGCTCGTAGTTTAAGGACATACCCGAGTCCAATTCATATACCTACATTATGGGTGAAATCAAATTCACATCTTAGTAACTGCGAATGAATATTTATTTTATTGTTTTAAAAAAGTTCTTCTTAGTATATTTTCTCATTTGTATATTTAAATTCCAACGAACATATTTTTCCGTAAGATAATTACAATAGCATTCAGTCGCTAACAGATCCACAAACATACATTTATTCATTCAAGTCTAGCATAACATAAGTCTGTGATCGCTCAAATAACATAATTGAGACATAACTCCTTATATACCAACTTGCTTTTATTCAAGTCTCAATAATTTTGTTTAGTGTTTTAAACTTTAAATCATATTCATTAAGACTAATTCTGCATTAGTCTATATTTGACATCTGACTGTTTTAGATTATGCAAAACAATTTAACGCAAATACGTAATGTGTTTTATCTCAACGTTCCAGTACTATACATATTATGGCTTTAAAATTGTATAATACCATGTAATTCATTTTGAACTTTAATACGATCGAACTATGCGTGAAAGTGGTTACTCGCATTTACAAATCACAATAAAAGTTGCCACACCAACGTCACATCTATCATCCAATCACATTGTCGGACCTACATCGCGCAAACGAAGTTTTATAAATCGCTTGTATATATAAAAATAGCATTGATACAATCGTCGGAGAATCCGTGGCTATCACAACCGCTAGCTTCATGGTGACTCTTATCATTTTACGTTGCAAGGCCTGGCCTACCTTGGGACTGACCTGGTAACGCGGTAGCGTGTACAGTAAATAATCCTCCTCTGCAAAGGGTAGGTACTGTATGATACTCAACAACGTTGGTGAACACGAAAATGTACTGTATCCAGTTAGTACTTCGGTTCTTCTGTGCTATAGCGGTTGATAGCATGGGAGGACCCGGTCCACTGCTCACATCAAAGTGTCTGGCCAATTCTGCGATGTGTGTAGTGTGACAAACGCCTCACAATGTTAGTCTGTTCCTTGGAGCTAATCGGGAACCTAACGTGTAATTGTGTGTGACCCCACAACGATAGTTAAATTCCTTGGAGCTAATCAGGAATCTAATGTGTAATTGTGTTCAGGTCAGACGTGTCGTGGTTGTCTAGCTATAGCATCACACACGTTGCGTTAAGCTTTTGTTTCTTTGATTAATGTATTTCTTAACTTAAGACAGAAATCTAAGTTGAATATTTACATGTTGAGTATCCAATGTTGATCAATTTAAACGCAAGCTTAAACGTGAAGTGGATTTAAGTAACAGGTTACGTTGTGTCGATATCGTGCTGGTGTTGTGGCGTTGGTCGACGCCGTGGTTGAACATCAACAGAATCACGATCTAGATTAACAATCGTATCAACGTAAACAGTAACAATCATTCATATTTATTGGGCACGTATCGAGCGAAATGGGGCAACGTGCCCAATAAATAACTACTTAAGGGTACCAATTGAGAAATGCAAAACCTATCCCCTTAGTCGTCTTCGTCGACCTATACCATATGAAATAATAAAACGAGTTGACTTTGCGAGTTCGTTTCTTCAACTCGCTGGTGTTGTTTCTGGGTTTTTTTTAATCACTAAACAAATCTGGTGAAATTAGAAAAGGAGTTGCCTTTTTTTACTGAATTTTGTCATTTCACAACAGATTCAGGGATTTGAATAAATTCGCCATTTTAACGTCCTGCGTGATTTGGTCATATCCCTTAGAGATTTGTTCAAATCTCTGTTTTGGCCATTTCCTTGTGACATGACATAATGTAATAAGTACTGGTCCTCTCTTCATTCAAGTTTAGGTACTAGTACTAATTTAGTAGTTTATGTGAATAATAACAAATATGAATCAAGTAATCTGAACTACATGCTTTTCATTTTTATTTTATTCATTTTATATGATGTGTATTTCCTGATAAGTATAATTTTCGTACCTTCAAGACAAGAGTGAATAAGCTATTGCTGAATCAGCAAGCTACATCTTTAACCCCGTAATCACTTACCGTCTATCTGCATCAATACATCAATCGCTGGTCAGCTTATATATTAAAACAATACATATACATGCCTAGTAAGTGTATAATCAATATTTGAGTATTACTGATTATGAGTTACGCTATGTAAATAACAGAAAACATTTACTTCGCAGTTGAGGGTCATTCACTGAATAATAACAGTGGGATTTTCCTTAGAACACATATTTGACACTTTGTCTATTGATATTTGTAGTGATGAGGCTGACAGTGGTCGGCAACCTACGGCTCGCGAGTCACATTTGGCTGTGAAGCTGGGGCTCTATAGATTAGTATCTTTAATCAAAAAGTACTATTTATTGTTGGCAAGATTTTTTTGTACCTTTTTAAAAACTTTTTTGTAAATGGTAATTTTTGACTCCGACTCAAAAACGACTCCTGGGATAAGATTTTTTTTTCAAATTATCGATTGTGAATTATACAATCGATTCGATCAAATGAATCCATTGTTTTGCCGATTACCTGCAAGCCTACTAGCTACTATACATTTTGGGCAAATATAAATTAAATTAATGAATTAGCAAATTATGATTATGATAGTTAATTAAAGAAAGTTCATATATGTCACATAATATTTTTATCAGATAATTGTTACTTATTCTCAGAAGTCCCCATGACTCATCGGAAGCATGCGGCGTCTTAATTTAAACGTGCTGTTTTCTGAGGGAGGATTTACTAACAACCTATTAAAGTTTACACCTTACACAATATCAAATACTTAGTTGCCTAGTTGGTACTATCTTTCATCGAATCTCTTATCTAAATGTTGTACAGTAATGTGGTACCCAAGACGTAGTTAGCTAAAGAAGTATAGGTTAAAAATTGAAAAAAGTCAGAAAATTTCTTGGTTTTTACCCCCTTCTCACGTTTAGCACAGGGTCCTCGAGGTTGAAAACTTAAAAAAGTCTTCCTAGAGAATCCCCAAGCATCCTCTTTAAAGTTCCATTAAATAGGGATACTTTCCAGCTACCCTCACATTCTTCGACATTTTGGCTGCATTCAGGCGGAAACCAAAGGAAGCAGAGCGATGTCAACAAAACATTAGAAGGGTTAGAGGTAAGGACGAACCGACAAAAACAAAGTTGGGAGTGAAGATGTGGCGTCAAATTCTTGTAAATATGTAAAGAAGGTCTAGTAAGCATAATTTAAAAATAGGGGTCAACTCTCTATGAACATGATGTTATACAGTGCGGGTAAAACTGGCCGTTCATCCTATAAAGTACTCTAAGTACCGATTTCATGATTTTCTGTTTATAGTGATCTGTAATCAGCATATTAACAGGCACATGTATACTGAATCTATTTGTCGAATGTACGGATTAACTTAAATAAAACAAAAATCATGAGTTTTAAACAAAGAGTAGACACGAAACGTTGCTGTAACATATAAGGAATAACAAGTTGATAACACCGATCTGACAAAATTTCTAGGGTTAAGCTTAGCTAATCTCTCGAATAGAATGAGTTCTGCAGCTTTTGCAGTAAGTAAGATTCGTCAATTAACAGACGTGATAACGGCTTGATTAGTGTATTTCAGTTATTTCCACAGTATTATGTCGTATGGCATCTTACTATGGGGCAGTGCTTCCGACATGAATACTATATTTGTTTTGCGGAAACGGGCTGTTCGAGAACGAAAAGACAAAACGAAACGGGGTGTTTTTTCATGTAAACCTATATGATTCATTCTGATTACTCTCATGACACCGGTTTCTGGTTATAGGTTTACGAAGTGTCTTGATGTAACATATTATGACCGTTCATTTCAAGTAAATGAATGCTGTTGCACAAACCACGCCGTGGCAATGAAAAAGAAAACAAAACCATGCTCATGGTAGATAGTAAGGGACACCAGCAAAGAAAAGTTATGGGATTTTAATATCTTATGCAGTCCGTAATACTCTATTAAGATCTGACATTGCTCCATCACGCACACATACAACAGAAGGATGCAGTGTTGCAGTTACCTACTTACACTATACTTAGTAGTTTTTGTCTTCTCCTGAACCCATAAATATTATCTTTTCTTTAAATATATGTTATATATTTCCTTACTCAGTTAACAGATAATACTATGTTTAACGACTGTGACGACGAAGTGCTACAATTACACTTAACTGGATCACTTGCACACAGTACATTTTACGTATTATCCAGTTGCCAACTGACGACAGCATCACCTTTCACCAGCGGCGAGATTGCACACACAGCGAGTCATGCCAAATTTGGACATCTCACTTATCAGCACAGAGCATGGACCTATAAAATAAACGGACGGAGTCTTTAGAACATTCAAGTGAAGCAACCTTAGTAAGTCGATATCTCTCAAATTGCTTGTCATTACGAGAGGCACACACACACTCAAACCATAGTAAGTTAGTCGGTCGCCATAACTAAACGAGACTCCGTCGAATACACATCTTTCAGCGGGCCTAAGATGGTTGCGTTTGTCACGCGATAAATAAATGACATAGCTGCCGTCACCTTCTGACACGTATATGAGTGCGAGAGTGACAGGCGCGTTATCATACCATTTATCGCGTGATAAACGCGACCATCATAGGCCCGCAGGTGGACACAAAATAATTGAACTATGCCGTCTTGCGCTGTTAAATGTTGTCGGAACCACAGCGGGGTGAAAAAAAAAAACTCAGATTATTACTTTTCACAGGTACTACACTCGTATTTCAATATTATTTTCAAATTTAACATTTTAAATTGTCATACGATAAACTATCTTACAACGAATTCATTATGCTCATTAAAAAAATGGGGTAAGTACCCTAAAAGTTAGGGAGATTGGTATTTCGTTAAATTAATTATTTTTAATGAACAAGAAGTTTTGAAAACGTGAGGAATTATTATATCATTAAATAAATTTGTTGTACATGGCAACTCTGTTAAAATGCACACCAATGTGTGCATTTTGATAGAGTTGCAGTTGTGGATCGCATCAATACGTGGTCCACCGTTAGCTGGCTTCAGTTGAAAGTTCTAAAGATTCCGTCCATTTATTTTATAGGTTCATGGCACAGAGCTACCTCTTTATAGCTGCTTATCGGGTGGACGCCGGATCATCAATATCTACTGCACCTCCTCATGATGTCTAGTAGAGAGGCCAAACACGTGTCAAGGACTAAATTGTTTGGCGGTGGTTTGTTGTATTTGTATGAGAATCTTTTTGTCGAAACTGTATGAGACTATGCACATTTGAGCTATAATCACATTCACATCTAGCCAAGACACTTTTTCGCGGAATAGCAATAAACGTGTCTAATACATGTTTTAAGAACTTACAGGTACTCAAAATTATATTGAAGGGTCTTTTGCGATTTCGTCGAAATCAACTTTTTTGACTTACTAGCCTTGTCCGCTGCTCGGCAGCATAGGCAGTATATATATATAGGCTCATTTTATTTACCCACACCGCCGCACTTTACATTACACTCAAGAGAGGCGAGTTTTAGTGTGTTATTGTAAAACATTCAGGCAGTTCTCGTGAAATCAGCTATCGGTAAGTATCACGTGATGTCCTCAAGTTTCAGTCCTGTTATTCGACTGCAAAATACACTATACCTGGAACGGACTACCCCAAAAAACACATTTTTATTTAAAAGATATACAATTTTTCTAATCACTCATCATAAGTGAAGATCGTGTAAGTTTAAATCAATGTTTTCCAATCACTTTCAAAAACACAGCTTCTCGAAATGTCTGTCTGTGGGATTATAGCTCAAACGGAATTTGTCAAAGTCAAAAATTTCTTTATTAAAGTATGCACTAGCGACAATCACATTTGAATCGTTATTTACAAAAGAATTTTAAGAAAATTTATTGATAAAAATTGGACAATATAAAAAAAATACATTAGTAATATTTTCTTCTGTTTCCGCGATTATTACTCATTGAAATAAAACAATTTAACGGATTATATCGCGTATATTATCTCATTTTAGTTCCCGACGTTTCGGAAGCTTTCCAGCTCTCCATGGTCACGGGTGGACTGAGAAAAGATGTATTTTCCTCTGTCAAAGTTACAATTTGTGCAAACTACCCATTTTTGAATAAACACAAATAAAGGTGTACATACATGTCAGATGGGCCTAAGCTGTAAAGACAGTTACACATGTGCCAGAAGGGCTTAATTATTTTATTTTAATAATTTACCAAGCAGCATTTCACAAATGAGGCGTACTGAGGAGAAAAGAAACGCTGCAAAGAAAACTCCCAGGCTACCTCATTACTAGTAATTAGGCGAACTAGATTGATAATTCATTACACACGCGCTGTTAATATCGATACAAGAAAAAGTTCGTTTCATGGAGGTTTCCTGCCAGTACTTTAGTTTCACAGCTTTATTAAGTTTCAAATCAAACATATAATTTTATTAATTCGAAATAATGGGGTGGATAATTTTTTTCTTATTGCTGTTCTGTCCTGTCCTGTGACTCAGGATACAATAGTGATAGAATGACCTAGGAAAATGCTAATAAGCTAGACTAGACAATTACATACTGACGAGATGGAAACTTGAAAAAATGGACCTTTAATGGCAAGAACAAAAAATGTTGCTTTTATATCGTTTAAAATTGTAGCTTTTTAAAGAGTCTCCTGAGTAGGAGACATAGCCATGGCAACGTGGTACGTGGTACTGAAAAAAGTTGATGGACCCAATAATTAAACAACTCGGATGAAAAAAAAAGCATCGAATAAGATATCCTTTAGTTAATTGATTTTAAGAAAGCAATAGTTATTTGTTATACAAGGCTGTAAATTAGCGCGAGTGCTTGAATTGGAAGCCGAGTAAGCGAAGGAATCTAAAATTGGAATCAAATATTATATACTAAGCGGGGCAAATATTATATGCTAAGGCTTTCAAGGCACGAGAAGCCAAATAATTTTGTTGCCGGGCGAAACACACAACTTTTCACCTCACTACAGCGAGGAAAATGTGAGACGTAAGAAAACAAACAAACCGATTATTTTTCAATTTATAACTAATGATAATGAGCCAACAAAACACACTCCTAACAAAACAAATTAATCGACATATAAAAAAATATAATTTCGAATTTCAAATGACTGTTCCACTCTTACGATACGATAAAACGAACTTTTCCACACAGATTTGGCGCTGTAAATGGAGCTTTTCCGAGCAAGTGAAGTGAAAAATACATTTTACACATATCTGGTTATGGTCATCCATAGAAACAACAGCATGCTTCTTTTTTTATTCCTAATCTAAGGAGCTAGTGTTATATACGTCCGATAAGTAACGTTCATCTCTCTATAGCAAGTACCTATGTGAGTGCGAGAGATATGATTATTTATACCTGATGGAATACAATGATCGAATCACTAGACATAAGGTTATATCGAGATAGAGCTATCATTATATGGTTTTCCTATGCCTGGTAACATTATCAGCTGCCAATCTAGCCTAATTCTGGATTCTACATCTTCATCATTGTATCATCTGATGGATTATAATCATGTAGATGTCTAAACGATTTGTCATAATCATAACTCGTACTACCCGTGGATGGTTTCGGCTATTGTATCTACAAAATACATAATGGCGGCTGTAGAATAGAAATGGGTATGAAGAAAAAGAAAATGTAGAAAAAGAGAAATAGAGATTGACCATTTTGTAATGATAATTTAATAAAAAATGTTCAACCTGATAGTTTAATACGAAAGTTACCTCTTCTACCATATTACTGCAGAAATGTTAAATCTATCAGAAATCTGTGTGTAACATCGTAAATGTTGCTGGCGTTAATATTCAAAAAAAAAATTAGAAAGAATTGTGATTAATTTACCCGTAATCATCATTTTATCTAAACGATGTCCGTCAAGAACCTATTTCTAGAAATCGGAAATTTTATATTTTTCGGTACAGGATCGATGTCTATTGCACGCTCCTTGGGTGAAAATAAGATGATAGCTAGTCGCTTCTCGATTGAGCTGCTTTAACTGTCGAATGCTTATTCCTTTATTTTAGGTATAGGTCTCTTGGGACTGAAATAAGTACCACCTCACACAGGCTCACAGGCGAGCTCCCGAGACAATGTTCTGGCTGCTGTTGTTGACGATTGCAGCAATTACATCCGTATTCATCAGGTGGCAACGACGAGGATTATACAAGGCCCATGCCGAATTACCGTTGGGTATACCCACATGGCCCATTGTGGGACATGGGTATCTATTTCGAGGAACCGATGAAGGTATAACTTGAGCTTACTTTTTTATTTAAACAAAAATAATTATATGTCTATTACCATTTTATTTCATATCATAGGATTCCGCAGCGAAAATGGCTAAATATTATATGAATATTATGGTAAATGCAATTCAGACATACGAACTTCGTGCGTATGCGTTACTACTATATCCACTTGAATTACTTTTTCATTTCCACTGACCGTGTCATGTGTAAAGGCGAAGACGGTCGCGTATAATAAATTTACATATCTCAAAATTCTCAAATAAATGACATACGAGTATTGGGCATGTAATAAATATGTCTGTACTCAGTTTCTTCTAAAGTACTACGACATGCGACTTCTATGTAAGAAATATAAGTCGTTAATTTATTAATTGATTCCATCGAGATGCGATTGTGTCCCCATTGTTTTTGAGTTATTGCCGAAAAACTGCGCTTGTCAATTATAGCACGTAAGTGCCATGAAGTGACGCTTTCTTGCTAGTGCACTTTTTTCACATCGTATATTTTCATCTGTAGTGTATATTTTTGTAGTAACTGTCACAAAACTCTACACTGAGCAGGGTCCGAAATGCTCTTGGCCGAATTTTTACCTTTTTGGTACGGAACCTTAAAAAATAATACTGAGCCTCTAATCCTTGTTTATCGGAAGGAATCCACATTTTTTTACAGTTTTAATGGATTAGTAATATTTTTTTATCATTTCAGACAGAATGAAGACGTTGCAACTAATAGGGCGCATAGCAATAAGACAACGTGGTCTTACGTCAGTGTGGATGTGTCATAGGATGTACGCTGGTAGGTAGTAAAAAATATTATATTAGCTATGTACAAAATTTCCATAAAAAATATTTGTCACGTTTATTTAATCTTATAGCGAAAGATATATTTTTTACCCGCCATCCGCTCAGTGACATCATCCGTCGGGCCCTAGCTAGCGCGGGAGCACCGGTCTTTGAGCCGGTCGGCTTAACCCGCGATGACGGGAAGAGGCCTCTTGGAATGACGCTGATGCCATGGAAGATGAGTCAGTCTTCGGTGTGGAACGCTCGAACTTGTACACACTTGCGCTGTCCCATCTTCCATCGCTGGAAGCAAGAGCCGGCGCTGCTGCAGACTCGCCGAAGTGCCTCAACCGGCGCAAATATGCAGCCACTAGAAAGCGTCCGCAACTTTGTTTGCGGAGGAGAAAAAGTCATACCCTGTCTTTTTTTTAGCATAGTCGGATAAAAAGTTTCTTATAACCATCTTATGACCCAGCTACCCGTGTACCAAAAATAATTGAAATCCGTTTAGCCGATTTAGCGTGATGAAGCCACAACGACACATACAAACATTTAATTTTTATATCATTATAATGGTATAGATAGATAAACAGTGGCTGCATGTTTGAGAGGTTTGGGATAGAGATGTTTGGGGCCGTGGGGACCCAGTGCAATATCTTTAAAAACATATCAAAGAGCCTACGCGAAGCAGAGCAGAGAATCAGCATTGCCGTTCAGCGTGGCAAATGTTTACGAATATACACAGTAAAAGACATTTGTAGGACTTTATAATTCTCTTACATAGTAGGTGCCCTCAACTTCGTTCTCGAAAGAGAAAAATACTTATAATTCTTGTTTCTTCAGTGTAGTCGGGTAGAAAGTATTCTATAACCAAGCATGCCTAGCTACCCATGTACCAATTACAGTTGAATTCTGTTTAGCCATTTTAGCGTGATGAAGCCACAATGACACATACAAAAAATATAAAATAAAATCGGTTCAGTGACCATAAAAAACTCCGTATCACTGTTTTTTTAAATTATTTATTCATTATTTACAATGTACCTATTTTATTTCCTATACAATCAAGGGGAAAGGTCATAGTGTGTTTATTTTTATATGATTACCTGACTAAAGTACAGTTCCAGCAGTTGGAAATAAATTATCAATCACACTGCGATACCTTATCTTAAGAGTCACTCCGTAATGTCGTTCTTTCAGTTCCATTTTAAGACTATTTCCCTGCTAAGATCTGAATATATTATTTTAATGAGTAGGTATGTCTTAAAAATGAGAACATATTCATCTTATCATAGTTATGATATACAGTGTAAACTCTATATAACGACATTCAAGGGAATGTGCATATGTTGACGTAATAAAGAGTTGTCGTTAAATGGAGAGAAGAAAAATTTGTATTCAAAAAAAAAGTTTATTTCAGACCAATGTTAGTAATTATATATAAAAATATATTTTCGTCCAACGTCTGGTGCAGCAAACCAGTAATCCTTATCCTCTTACTAACAACAATCTACACGTGTACCTGCCTGAACGACGACTTACGCTTACGCCCTGGATTTGATTTTGCTTGCCTATACGACGACCACTGCAACTCGAATTGGACAATTGACTCGTTTTGTCGGCCTACGGATACGTTTACGTGTTCTTTAACATGGCTTCTCACAAATATGAAAAGTATAGAGATCCAAAGACATGTTTTATACCAACGTGCTGCAAAACTGACAAAAAATACCCTGACCTTGAGGTTCTTTTGTGTAAGAGCAGAGCTCAAAGAAAATTGGTGTCAATTGCAGGCTGGCAGGAACTGTCCAAAACGCCCAATTTATTGCTGTAAAGATCATCTAAACGAAAGTTTATTCAACATACAACTTTATATGCATAATATTGATCCACATCAGATCTTATCCTTACCAGTTTAATGCATAAAAAATTAAAATCACCATTTTGTCATTTCAAACCAATAACAAAATGATGATTTAAAGAAGTTTGGATCTGAGCGAGTAGATGACTTGGTAGGAGGTACTTATCACAGTCACGTTGATAGGGTACAGTTACTTGGCTTCCAAATGGTGTAATACTTGTAGGTGATTGTAATTCACTCGCACATAGTAGAAAACTCATGTTACAAATTACAACCCTCTTTAGTTTGTTGAGGAAAATCAGTTTTAATTTATTTGTTCCTGTTACAGGCAGTATATAAACAACTCACCAATAAAAAAAAATCAAAACACAACTTCCATTTAAAAAATGAACTAAAAAGTATCCTATGTTACCCGTAAGCGTAAGTCGTCGTTCAGGCAGGCTATTATCAAGGTCCGAGGTCAGAAACAAGTCGAAAAATGTAAGAAATTATTGAAGGCAAACGGAATCACACAAAGCGAAAGTAAACAAGATTATGTTTGTGAAGGAAGCTGTCAAAAGTGTAAAAGGAGTTGCCATCGTCAGTTTACTTTTAGTAGATCTGGGTTTTACCACTAAACAGCCGATGTGGGCTCAGAACCCGCGGGCTAAAAACTTCTTTATTTTTAATAAATTACCGACGCAACCGAAAAATCTGTAACATTTTTCTGGTGCTAAGGAGTATTATTCCTATCATCAGTAAAAATTTGAAGCAAATCGAAGCAATTTTGATATTTTCATCCATACCCAATCGAGTTTATTACGGGCTAGGATACTAATGCGACAAAAGAACATATACAGCTGCGCAGTTTTTATAAGCTTTCGCAACTTAATAAGTATTTTTTATTACTTAATTGTTGTCGTTATTGATGGTGGGTGTAATGCTATATAGAGTGTATCATTGTATGCACGACAAGCTAAACCAACCAAAGCCGAGTGATTTCGACGCTTGAGGGAGTTTGTCGTTAAATCGAGTGACGTTACATGGAGTTTACACTGCTCTTAGCGTTTCAAAATGAAAAAGACACAAGAGGGCGCTACTAGTGCCATCTCCGTAAAGTTGCGATGGCTCAGTTGGTCAGAGCACTTCTGCGTTAAAGCATGTTTTTTCCTTTACAATCAAACTCTGTTATAATTTAATTTTGATAACACATTGTTTTTATTTTCGCCAGTAATTGCCAATCCAGAGGCAATTGAGGTAGTAACGAAGGCCTGTCTCTCAAAGGATGAAAACACTGTGAAGTACATACGAGAGGTGCTTGGAAATGCCAACATATTCGCACCAGGTAATTATAAAAGCTTTTTTTTAACATGGCACACAAATTTATTGTGTTTTGTATATTTAATGCGGGAAAATTAACACCACTTTATTATCTATTGTGATAAAGACAGATATCAAAGCGCCAAGAAAAATACCGATAGCAAGTACAACGGCTTTCAGATACCGACAATATGTCCCTCAATGCTCAGAGAAAAATATCATGATTATTAGAAAATTTATACGGATGGGTCAAAAACAAATAATGGCAGTGGGACCGCCTTTATGGATTGGCATACTAGAGAATCGTTAAAATTGCATGTCAAGGGAAATATATCTGGGGGCACGGTAGTGTCCCCGCCAAGACAAAAAAAGAAGCGGGGCACTACCTACCTTTTCCCGAACCTTTCGTCTCATTTTCAAACCCTCATAGCTTCGTCTCAGTTAATACCTGAGAGCCTAAATTCACAGGTTAAGATGTAGTTCGGGAACATATAAAATGCACTAAATTTCATTGATCTTGTTTTCATACTTTAGGTTTTATTGATACCTGAAATACGCCGATTTCGTCACTGACTCACTCACTCACTCACGTATATAAACTATACGGTACTTCCCGATGACCTAAATATATATATATATAAGAGCCATGGATTTACATACAAAGAATAGAGCCTATAATTTATACACAAAAAACAGAAAAAATCTGGGAGCACAGTAGTGTCCCCGCCAAGACAAACTAATAATATAACGAAATGTTACTACTTAAATCGTTCTTCCTTAGAATTCCTAAATAACCGCAACAGCAAAAAAAATTTAAAAAACTAGGGCACTTTACAAATATAAGGGATCTCACTTATATTTGTAAAGTGCTACTAACCTTGGTTTCAAAAGTATGGCTTGGCCGTTTCATACATCATATATCTGTCTTCAATATTGTGATAATATTATTAATTTGAATCTCTCTCTATGAAACGGACAGGCTTTTCTTTTGAAACCAAGGTGTTGGGTTAAAGTAAAATCAGGGCTTAGGGGCTTCAAGCCAGTTGAAGTCATATTTTTTAAGATAAGGTGTATGGTCAGTAAAAGCAGAGCTTGAGGGCTTGGCTTAATCTGATAACTTTTTTACAGCGAAAGCGTCATAAACCTGTGAGTCTTGGCTGCCCATTTTACATGAAATGATTTTGGTGGAATCCTGTAGTCCGTAAATTGTACATTACTTCATCGTCAGTACTCAAATTTGGGTACATAATATTATATTTTAATTTTGTTGCTTTAAATGTTCTTCCAATTCACCGTCAATATGTCTTAAAAAGTTAAGTTAATTATTTTTAACGTTATAATTACAGTAAACATTTGGCGCCCACGTCGCAAAATTATGGCTCCGACATTTAATATAAGAAATCTTCAACAATTTGTGAAGATATTTGAAAAACAGAGCTCTGTCATGGTCGAACTGCTTAACTCGCGGGTCGGCGGCGGCGACTTCTCTATCTGGCCGTATATGACCACATATACTTTCGACGCAATTTGCGGTAAGGAAATTATTCAGTATACCCATTAACAGTTGTGTGCAAAATAATAGTATTGAAGCCGGATTTGCAGAATCAAGATGTAAATGTGATTTTTATTTCAGTTATAATCGTGCTATGAGTAAACAATAAATTGCATTCAGGTTTAAAGAAAGCAATGTAATAGCCTTTTTCTGCCCAAAGGCCTGTTAAAAAGCCTTTTCCTATTTAATGAACTTTGAGTCATTCTCTATCAGAATAAAGTTGCATTTGCTTTTTGTCGTTCGAATTTAATACAAATGCAATACAACCGCATTTCCCACACTTTTGATTCAAATTCCACTGTCAAATTTCTTTAAATTGTGGGCGGATAGAACATAAAAAAAATTTAAACACTGTTATTTATATGGAACGTACTTTTCGAAATTTGTGAATTTTTATACTAATTTAGAAATATGAATTGATTTGGTGGCCAGTACCAACAGTCTTTGGGTACATAGATTCTGCTTAGGAGCAGTTTTTTACGTCTGCCTTGATTAAAAAACTACTTACCATGGCACATACATACTGCTATTATTTTGCACACAGCTGTAAATTCTTGTCATCAAGAAATGTTAGTTAAATAGATATTAATTAATATCCATCGCCGTATTCTATATCTGCGTCCTCATTCACCACTTATCCACATAACCAAACTCTATCCAAACAATCAAGTAAGTCTTAATATTTCAGAGTCAGCTTTAGGCGTCAAAATAAACTCCCAGAAGGACCGATCGATCGACCACCCGTTCATCAATGCGTTCGACATAATAACCCAAATCATCGCGGGTCGGATACTATCCCCGTGGTTATACTGGAATTGGGTGTTTAACTTGACGCAGCGCTCAAAGAAGTTTGTGGAGCAGATAAAGCTGACTATAGGTTTTTTGGATCAGGTAACTTATTCTTTCACCATGCAATCGTTATTGGCTGTTTGAGTTGATCAACCGTTTTTCTGTTGTAATTATGTCCGGAAACTCATACTTTCGACGTTAAAAAACGCTGCTACTGCGTCTATCTTGAACCACCTCTGTGACTCAATGTCTCTTAGAATTGCGCCGCTGTCATCCGAGCCAGACCAGAGCCTCCAGTCTCTTGAAAGCACTAGAACACTCGCCGAACAAGAAAAGACTTTTTCCTTTTGGATCCGTTAACTCCTCAAGGAGCATAGTGCCTCAACTACAGTTTTCCATTTCTTCTGATCCGAGGCCAAGGTAACAATCTCTTAACAGAAACGGCTTAGGTTGAACAATTTTCTTACTTGTTAAAGTGTAATCTATATCAAGTGTGGATAAAAATAATCACAGTTTACCTGTGATTACCTGTTTATTTATTCTGTAGCTTTTCACAGAGCTACAGAATTCGTGACCTCTCTAACGCGTATCGCTACCATTTCTTCTAACCACTCATCAATATTCACTAGCAGAAACTACACACGACAGAGATGCGTATGTTGCGCTGGTTGGGCGGGGTTATCCTTAAGGATAAAGTGCACAATGAACATATACGGGGTTGTTTTAAAGTAGCTCCCATAAAATTTCTAATTGAAATTTCTGAGGCTAGACTAGGATGGTACGGTTACGTAATGAGAATACCAGACGATCAAGTGGTTACAAAGTTCATCGCTACATCAGTTCCATCGCTATAAAGAAGAGGGAAAGGGGAAGGCCCCAAACAACTTGGATGACAAATGTCCAAAGGGACATGAAGGTGTTGGGACTCCACGAACAAGACGTTCAAGAAAGAAACAAATGGCATCGCATGATCGGTAAAGCCAACCCCGCGTAACGGAATAAGGTAAGGCAGAAGAAAAAGAAGAAGAAGACTTGTTTTCATAAACTGTTCTGACGGAGCGAATTTTCGACTAAAGGGATCGCGATCGGCTGATAGCATCAGCGCATATCAGGGATAACGATCTTTGCTAGGTAGGTCGTTAACGAATATGAAGTGAGACAATTAATGGTAGGTAGTGCGAGCGTCTGTAAATCTAGGGTTACTGCTGTTACTATAGGGGTTCCACAAGGATCAATTTTGGGCAATATTTTATTTATAACATTTATTAACGATCTCATTACTTTTAAGCAGAATTCGTTGCCTGATCTTCGCTGACGGCACAAACGCAATATTTTTGCTTAGAGTGAAGGTGTTTTTAAAAATAAGGTTCATGCAATCCAACTTGCTTTTCAGATATGGTTTAATGTGAATAACCTAAAATTAAATACGGAGAAAACAAAATTAATGTTATTTAAAAGTGACCTTTAAAAATAAGAAGAGTA
The DNA here is from genome assembly GCA_905404275.2 of Hedya salicella. Taxonomy (NCBI): domain Eukaryota; kingdom Metazoa; phylum Arthropoda; class Insecta; order Lepidoptera; family Tortricidae; genus Hedya; species Hedya salicella. The sequence continues at coordinate 22,581,260 of FR990100.1, read as the reverse complement.
TTCAGCTTAAGATTGACGATGACATTTTGCATTCTGTGGAAGTAGCTAAGATTCTGGGTGTGATCATAAATTCCTATATAAATTGGAAAAAAGAATTAGATGAAATGGAAAACTCTATTTGCTCAGCTTGTTATGTTTTGAGAAGCTTTAGAGGAATGGACCAATTGAAAGCTGTATATTACGCCTTACTTGGATCAAAACTGCGATACAGCATAAAATGTTAGGGAGCTACTTACAAATACAATATGAAAAAAAGCTTTTACCATCCAAAAGCGCGCGATTAGGATAATAGTACGTATCCCACAGTGGGAGTCATGCAAAGATCACTTTACCAACCTTAAAATTCTTACAGTACCAAGTCTATACATTTTAATACTGGTGACGGATTGTTCCGGCAATGCTGCGCGCCACCGCGCGCGCGTGCTAATCAAAACGTTTAGGCGTTTAAAACCATCATACTGACAACCAAACTTGCTATGTCACGTGCTTACCGATCTCTTAACTGTACACACTGTACTTATAATTAAATATGTAAACGGTATTTTGAGTTTCATGGAAACTGCATTATGTTTGCTGAAACACTGATAAAATTTCTAGCAAATAATGAAACAGAACCTGCTAGAAATACTCTACTTGCTACAGGGGCAAAAAAAATCTTAACTTAACTTAACTGTGTTTAGCAAAACACTGTGCAGACTTCCAAGCTGTAAAAGTTTTTAACAAATTGCCAACTAACCTTAAATGTGTTTCTATTATGATTAAAAATAAAATTACACATTCTCTTTTGCAAGATTGTTTTTACAGTATAGAAGTGTTCTTCCAGAATGACATTAAATGATAAGAATAAATAGATAAACATATAAAATTGTTAGTATTTAAGTAGCATTATTTAATTAGTTCCTGATATAACTGCAGTTATGTCTCTTAGTTATTAAGTACGTATTCATACACAATGTATATTGTTATTGAAATAAATTGAATGAAATTTTGGCCCCAATACTATCTATAGAGCCTTGCGTTAAATTTTCAGCCAAAAAATGGGCGTTCTAAATAGAATAAAGCAACAATTCTCTCCTAGACATTTATAATTCCATTGGAAGTGTCCACTGGAACTCAACGATCTGATTCCACCTTCGCCATTCCATCATCGAACTTTCAGATGTACTAACTAACCAAAAGATGTACCAATTACTTATATAATCCACACATTCATTTTCAAGAACAGGTTTCATGGCTATGTTTTGGTTGCGCTTGTTTCATCGGAAGCTTTGTTAATGCTTACCATCAGATATGAAACATGATTTAAGTCATAAGCAATTTCATTTTTAGAAAAAAAAAAATACAATTTTAGACTCGTTTGATCGATTTTGTTACTGGGATATTCCTGAAATTTAAAGTTATGACTTTTTTTTACAGATAATACAAGATAAAAGAACGCAACTGGCCAACTCGACAATTGACAGTTGTATGTTAATTTTATGAAATGTATTATTTCATTACTTGAAATGTTGTTTAAATTGGATTTATGTATCAACATAAATATTTTTTTCAAATTGTTACTAAATTTCGCATGCAAGGAATTTATATAATTCTCAAGTAGAATTATGCTATGTCAGACTAACACCGGCAAACATTTCGGAAATCTCTTATCATATCTACGAAATAAATTTTACGTTAAGGCAATTACATATAAAACACGTTTTAGATAACAGCGAGCACGGTCTAAAAAGTTTCCTTGACATGCTGATTGAGTCCTCTGGAGGAGCTAACGGGTACTCGGATTTAGAGCTACGTGAGGAAACGATGACTATCGTGATGGCTGGCACCGACACCTCGGCCGTTGGTTCCTCATTCACTATCCTGATGCTAGCCAGGCACCCTGATGTACAGGAGAAAGTTTACCAAGAGTGAGTACAATACAATTATTACATGATAAAATGTGCTTGTTTATTGAAATAAAACAATTTAACGGATTATATCGCGTATATTATCTCATTTTAATTCCCGACGTTTCGGAAGCTTTCCAGCTTTCCATGGCCACGGGAGGACTGACTTAAAATGAGATAATATACGCGATATAATCCGTTAAATTGTTTTATTTCAATGAGTAATAATCGCGGAAACAGAAGAAAATATTATGTGCTTGTTTGTTTTCCGATTTCCATGCATTAAAGAAATAATATTATTTCACGCCTACCCCTCATCTAAAACCGGCACCTTCATTGACCCCAACACGCTCCGCATTGCAATAGGCCTCAGATTAGGGGCTGAGATTTGTGCGAGCCATTGTTGCGCTTCTTGTGGGGCCTCCGTGGACCGCCTTGGCCATCACGGTCTTCTGTGCTCTTCGGGGGCAGGCCGTCACTCGCGCCATGCCGCAATCAATGACATCCTACGAAGGGCCCTCGTCAGTGCCAGCGTCCCCGCGGTTCTGGAACCCCAGATTAGCCGGGACGATGGAAAGCGCCCTGACGGGATGTCATTGATCCCCTGGCGGTTGGGCCGCGCGTTAGTGTGGGACGCTACCTGCGCTGATACGCTGGCGGCGTCCTACCTCCCAGCGACCAACAAAACGGCCGGTGCGGCGGCGGATGCCCGTGAGAGGTCTAAGGCGGCCAAATATAGTTGTCTTGGCGCCCAGTATGAGTTTGTGGCATTCGGCGTCGAGACACTCGGCCCATGAGGCCGGGGTGCACACGGGCTCCACAAGGCCCTTAGCAAGCGCCTGCGGAGGCGACAGGCGACCCTCGCGCAGGCAGCTTTCTCGCGCAAAGGGTAGCAATTGCTATCCAGCGCGGGAATGCTGCCTGTGTCATGGGCACTCTGCCAAAGGGTCCCAATTTCTGGCAGTACATTTAGAATAAGATTTTATTTAAGGTATTTTGTTTTCTATTATTTTTATTATCGATATAATTTAGACAATATTTCTGTAATATTAATTATGTAATTGTTATTAATTTGTGGTTATCAATTATTTTACTAGGTTACAAGAAATATTTGGTGACTCCGATCGACCAGTGACTTGGGAAGACCTGCCGAAGCTTAAATACTTGGAAGTGGTTATCAAAGAAAGTCTACGTCTCTATCCTCCAGTGCCAATCATCGCCAGAGAGGTGCTTGATGACGATACTAACGTTGTGTTACGTAAGTCGCTATCTTACGATTCGAATATATCAGAGAACGTGTCGGTTTAAGTTCGTAAAAACTAATTGCAGACAGATTACAGAATGGCTATGTAATGAGAAATTATAAATCACATATTAGTTCTTGGTTGTAATATGGCCTGGATATAAAATTGTAATGAATTATAAAAAGACTTACTTGTAATAATGTCTTGTTTGCAAAATAACATATCTTAATAGCAAATTGACCAAGTAGAAGTAAAATGACAAAGTTAGGCATAATGGTTGAATTTTTATAAAGTCGTAGTTGCAAAATGCCTAAATAAGCAAATGACAAGAAAAAAACGTGAAAATGGCCACTTTTGAGTAACGAATATAATGTAAATTTTCTTTGTCAAATTATGTTTTATGCTGTGGTTCTGCAGCTGTTCTTAGAAAAAGATTAAATTTATCATCACTTATAACTTAGTCATATATAATAACGACGTTATACTATCGAGACAGAGTGATTTTTTAATGGCATGCAATCTGGTGAATGTGCAATTATGGCATTCCGTTATATTTTATGATGGAGCAACCAAGACATTTACGACGTTTCGTGTTCTTAGTATTTATACAATCTGGTCCTTACAAACCTAATTCAGCTTTCGGTGTTGAAGAAAAGCATACGTTGAAATAATTAACTGCTTTACTGGAGAATAGAACAGATGAACCCGTAACAACTAACTCAATTAATGTCCTTGCAGCATCTGGGACGTATTTGGTCCCCGGGATGGCAGTAGTCCTGCACATATGGGCCACGCACCGCAACTTCGAGTACTGGGGCGCGGACGCCGATGAGTTTCGCCCGGAGCGCTTCCTTGAAGGGCCTCTCAAGCACCCTGCTCAATTTATACCGTTCAGTTACTCATTAAGAAACTGTGCTGGTAAGTGTTCGTAGTTGTCTTTCTTACTCAAGTGTTTCCCACATCGGTTATCCTAGAAAGAGGTTAGTTCTAAGCTGACGTCTCTTGAACATGTCAAATTCAAACCCTGCTCTTTATAATTTTGAACCTAAATTCAATACCTGCCTGTTTGTTATTTAAAAAGTGCTATTTAATTTTGTACTTACCTTAAGAACGTAATAGTATGTAATGTAAGGTATCCTTATGTGATAAATGACAAAGCTCGCCATCCCCAGTGAATTATTTCTCTAACACAGGGATAGCAAAGTGTTTAGTTGTAAGTGCCATATTCTCTAAAAACAAAATGATGTCATGGCAATTGAAATATTGATTTTAGCTTACACGATCTTCACTCATTATCACAACACAGCAAAACGGGGCTTAATCGTCGCGTATAAATATGATTTATTTAATTACCTTTCGTTGAAACGGTCAACGAAAGGTAATTAAATAAATCATATTTATACGCGATTGAGCCCCGTTTTATTGTGTTGTAATAATAGCAATTGAATAATTGATTTTTCACACATTTTTAACTAGACACAAATTGTTAGAAACATGCCCGATTTCTATTGACACTTGTCATCTGAGGCATTGGTTTGCCATTGCTGCTCTTAGATCTATAACGAATGACTCCTTTCAGGTTCCAACTACGCCATGATGTCGATGAAGACGAACCTGGCCAGGTTGCTGCGCCGGTACAAGGTACTGACTCCGGCCACGCTGGACGCCGCAGACATGAAGAAGCCTCTCAGAGTGAAATTTGATATTATGATGAAGGACGCTGACAACTATCAAGTGAGAATCGAGCACAGGGAGAAAAATAAATAGACAATATTTTTATATGAAGTTAACAAATAAGAATAAATATAACCCGGTAAAGAGCTTAACAGCTTTTATTTTTACAACACACCTCTACTTATTAAATAGTGAGAGACGGCTTAAATTATTTCTAGGTACTAGGTACACGCCTAGCATTATATTAAAATTTAGAGCTGGTATCCGAAAGTGAACTTTGGTTCCACTAGGTTAAGAAGCGGAAACAATATTTATTATTCAATAGATTTAATGACATAAAATAATGATGTATATTGTTAACGCAAATTAACATGACTCTATTTATAATTTTAACTATTCCGGGCAAAATGTTTAGTTTGAAACTAAACATTTTGCCCGGTGACTAGTGCCAATTTACATTTCAATTTTATTGTTAGTCAATAGTTCATTCAACTCGGTATTGTCTTAAGCTATGATTATTTAATCTGTTATATTGTGCCATTCTCTCACATACATTTCGTCATCTTTCAACGGCCTATAGCTATTTACGTTTGCTCGTCAGTTTGTAAAAAGTTTATACAGTAATAAAATGATTATTGGTTTGTTTTATTTTGAACTCTTAAGTAAATCCCAATGAGGCTGTCTCATTTGTGACTAATTACAAAACGGCCGGACCATGGGCTCTCCCGCTTTTTTTCCGTGGGCTGGATCAGAAGCGCTCGCGGGCCGTACTTTGGCTACCCCTGGCATAAATAATGAAGTGGAATCAGCCAGCCGTGAACTCATCACCACAATGAGTCGTCTTCGTTTTGGCAATACCAAGACAAATGCTATTAATGATTATTTAGCTTTCATTTACAAACGACCCGTTCAGTCACCGTTAAGAGATTTTAAACAAGTCAATGGTGCACCAACCAGAATTTCCCGACTATTTATTTTGACGTTCCACTTTCACGTTTTCGACTCGCTGTTCACCCAAGCAATAGTATGTGAAAGATCACGGTGAATTTTTCGCTCTTAAAGTCAAAAACAACGTCAGTAGGGACTATGTGAATACCGATTTTCACATGACAGTTCGAACCGCGATTGAGTAATAGTGATGTTCTAGTCGGAAAACGACTTATCGATAGATTTGCACATGAAGTTACATAAGAAAGGCGTTCCAAACATTCTATGATATTTTCTATTTATTCTATAAATTATGCTTTCCCATTATTAAAGTCAAAAGAAATAATCGACCTAAGAAAGTGAAATGGTTATCACATGGGTTAAAAAAGTCAAGCAAAACGAAACGTAGTTTGTATTTTAAATACAGGACATCTGGTACTAATAATATAAGAATGAAAACTAAATATAAGCAGTATAATCGTGTGTTTAAATCATGCCTAAAAAAAGCGCAACAAATATCCAACAATAAATTCATAAAGTGTCATAAAAATGTATGTAGAGCCACTTGGAAAACCATTTCAACAACATTATCAAATGATTTTCCCAAACAAGATATTGATAACTTAATAATAGAAAATAAATCGTACACAAATCCTAACGAAATATGTAATTTTCTCAACAAGTATCTTATAAATCTAAGTAATAATAATAATCTATCCAAACCACCACTTTTAAAACTGGGGAGATCGTTATACAACACGCAGTCGATCTTTTTGAAACCCACAGATGAACATGAAATCTACAAAATACTCATGGCATTCAATAATACCCGAACAAGTGGACACGACGAAATCACAACAGAGGTTCTTAAGTTATGTGCCCATATTATTTGCCGCCCCCTATCGCACATAATCAATTTATCCTTTATGGATGGAATCTTTCCAGCTGAGCTAAAGCTCTCTATAGTCAAACCAATTTTCAAAAAAGGGGACAAAACAGATCCAGATAATTATAGACCCATAACAATAATCCCAATTTTGTCAAAAGTATTTGAAAAGTCTATATTGTGTAGAATTAATGAGTTCCTACTTAAATATGACATCTTAACTTCAAAACAATTTGGGTTTCAAAAAGGGAAATCCACTACCTTAGCCGGGTTGCACTTAGTAAAAACAGTCACGGAATGTTTAAATAGGACAAATCCTATTGTGGTTATTTATTTAGACTTAAGTAAAGCCTGATTTTATCGACCATTCCATCCTTTTGAAAAAATTAGAGATATATGGAATAAGAGGTAAAGCGTACGATTGGGTACAAAGTTATCTAACGGATAGAGCGCAATACACAGAAATTGAAAAAATGGTTCGCAAAAACAATAACAGCGTCATCAAAGAAAAGTATAGATCCGATATATTAGTTAAAAAAACCGGTGTTCCGCAAGGAAGCTTACTCGGACCGTTGCTATTTTTAATAGCAATTAATGATTTCCCAAATTGTCTTAAACAAAAACAGGATTGCATTATTTTCACAGACGACACTACAATCTTGATACAAGGTGACGGAAATTCTCATGCTAGCTTTGAATCAAAAATTAACACTACATTATCAGAAGCGATCAAATGGTATGAAAGTAATAGGTTGAAAATTAATATAATAAAAACGAAGGCTATGCAATTCTGTTCTTATAATTCAAAAACACAGCCATTACAAATTAATTATGACAATTTAAATGTAGAATTAGTTGACATTGTAAAATTTTTAGGTTTTAATATTGACATCCAAATTGGAAACTTCACGTTGACAATGTTTGCAAGAAACTCGACAGATTTGTCTTTGCACTCAGAAGAGTGAGACAAACAGTGTCACTAGATGCAGCTCTAACTGCGTATCACGGCTACGTCTCCTCTGTATTAAACTATGGAATATTACTATGGGGAAACTCCGTAGAGTCCTATAAAGCATTCAGGCTCCAAAAAAGGTGCATTAGGGCCTTGGACAATGCGTGGTATCTACAAAGCTGTAAACCCCTATTTAAAAAAATTAATATACTCCCGCTCCCATGCCTCTATATAAGAGATGCTTGTCTCTTTGTTAAGGAAAATCCTAATCATTTTACCAAGCGATGCGATACCAGTACTAGACATACAAGGGATCAATACCGAAATATGTTATACCAACCTCCCTGCAAAACAATGATTTATAAAAAAAACTGCTCCAACATGTGTATAGTGCTTTATAACGCTTTGCCTGATGACCTTAAATTAGAAAATAAGAACTTGTTTAAAAATAAATTGACAACATGGTTGCAGGATAAATGTTTTTATAGCGTTAACGATTACTTGGCAATTGACATAGGTACGTAATTAATTATTTGATATATTTATAATAATAGGGACTTGTTAATTATAGGATAATGTAACGACATGTTATGAATTAACGACTTGGCAAATGTTTTGGCTACTATTAGCATTAAGCAACTAAATTAGTACAGGTAATTGACTGTGAGCGTTACAGATTAATAAATAGGTGTTTTATTAAAATTTAGTTATGATTATGAAAATGTTGAAATTTGCACACCTGCATGCAGGTTGAATATGATGTACAAATATAGCTTTAAGACCTTACACTGTTACCATATTCTGGCAAATAAAGAAATTTGAATTTGAAGAAATTAACAAGAAAGAGATCTCTGTTAGATTATTGCCCTAATTTATTTAGTTATGGTTATTATTTTGCAAGTGAAATGCGAATAAAATCAGAAACTCTACGAAACTGCTTTTTGGTTTTATTTTAGGTTTAATCAACATTGTTAATTTTGTTAAGTGTGTGTTATTAATTGTGCTGGTAGATTTCCCCGCCACCACGCCCTCAATGACATTATTCAAAGAGCGTTGGTCTCAAGCCAATATCCCTTGCGTCCTGGAACCTCCTGGTCTTAGCCGGTTGGATGGCAAAAGGCCTGACGGTCGAACTTTAGTGCCCTGGCAAAAAAGTAGGTGCCTTCTTTGGGACTCTACGTGTGTTAGCACTTTTGCGGCTTCGCACATTACTCGTACCATACAGGTGGCAGCGGCTCTAACAAGCTATTTATTTGTCCCGCTTGCGGTGGAGACTTCCGGGTGTTGGTGCTCAGAAGCCAAATCTTTTATGTTTGAGCTGGGGCGGCGCTTACGAGAGGTAGGTCTTGACCCTCGCTCCGGTTCTTTCCTGATGCAAAGACTGTCCATCGCGGTTCAACGTGGCAACGCTGCGAGCGTGATGGGCACCTTTGCGTCTGGAAAGTCACAGGGCGAGCTTTTTGATTAGTTTTGTGAATATTTTAGTAAAGTTTAATTTAGTATAGTTTAGTTTGTTTTAAGTTTAGCTCTAAGATTTTATTTTGTCTCTGTTTTGACTTAATTTATGTTCATTTCATTTTATTAATTTTGTTAAGTAATTAAGTGCATTATTTGGAAGAGCAGGGTCTCCCGTCACAGGTATTTACAATACTTAGTAGGAGAACCCAACTTTTGTATTTCTTGTAACCTGTATATTTAACTGAAATAAGCATTTGCATTTTCATTTCATTTATTACACTTGGAACAATTTCGGCTTAAAAGTAACCTGACTGAGTGCCAAGTCAAATGAAGTAGAAACTTGAACACAGGCTGACTGGGCTCTGTAGCTCAATTGGCAGAGCGTGCGCCCCGGCATAAGGCACAAGGCACTGGTTCAAATCCAGTCAGTCTTTTTTTTTCATTATTTAAATCTTTGTATTTCAAGAATGTAGATTCTTAGTGAAGAAGTTTACTTTAAAATCAAGATATTCGTAAAAAAACAATGTTTACACTACAGCGAGCTTTTGTTTCTCAAATCTCAAATTCAGTTCACCTAAATTTTTACATATGAAAACCTCTTTTCCTAAGTTGGTTAAGCTAAGGGCGATGCGTTTGACAGTTGTCGTGAAGCATCACAGCCGTATTCATCGCTGCATTCACCGAAGAGTTGTTAGATAAAAAACGTGAATCGCACTGCTGGGACGGTAGCATATGGTTGAAGACCACATTTTTGACAAGAAGTTAAGACATAATATTTTCTTCTGTTTCCGCGATTACATTAAATTGCTTTATTTCAAGAAGTTAAGACAATTAATTTGGCTAATTTTAATTGATTCCGCTGTGACACGAAAATTATTCTTAAAATTTATATGACCACTTTCGTGTCACAATGGAATCGATCTTTTACTTTGGTGGCCGATTAAGGTAAGTTTGCACCTGATATCTATAGCGCCACATACAAATGAGGTGCAAACTTGACGCAACCGGGTCGCTGTAAATAAATAAAATACTGTTGGAAATAAATAAAAACGAGCTAGTTTCTTGAAATATTCATGTTAAATTACATGATTCGAGAAAATTTTCAAGTTTTCCCGTAGTAAACGTCGGAGACGAAGTAATCATAATTAATAATGATATATAATTAGGTATAATTATTACATTGTTATTCTCTTTATTCCACTATAATCTTAAGTTAGGCATTTTACATTATGAATATAAAAAGTAAAATACTTGAAGCAAATACAAAATATAAACACATTATAAAAAACCTAACCTAGGGTGCCGCCGGTAGCGGGGCAAGGCCTAAGCTACCGGTGGTTAGGGCTGCACAGATAGGATCCTGATCCTGACGATGCGCGCCGTGTCCAGGATTACTGCCTTTTGCATCTGACCCTTGATCCAGCCATCTAGCGAGAGTCTCTTAAGATGTTGGTCGAGACTCTTCGCTATATGACGACGAAGAAATTGGCATGGGACTTAATGGTATAGTAAGCAGACATACTACAGAAAATTCTTGGAAATATGTAAATAAAAATGAGAAACAGGTATAGCTTTTCATGCTACCAAGTCCTAAGGGGTCATAAAATGATGTGTGTAAAAATATATAATAAAATACAACCCGCAATAAGATGTAATGTAGGTATAGAGGAAATCAATTATTGAAAAAACATTAGAAAAATATTTATTAGAAAAAAGCTCTTATACACTACAAGAATTATTTGATAATGTTTTTTGGAAATAGTATGTACTTAAACTAATTTTTTGTTACATTAAATGTGGAAATTCATTCCAATATATAAATTAGATATTGAAGTATGTAATGACGGAATTAAGTAAGTGATTAGAATTAAGTACTTAAATTGCTGTGCCCTTGCAGGGTGTATGTGCATTATTGTACTGTTATAATAATGTATGCAATAAAAGTTTGAGTTTGAATTCAATTGAGTTTTCCGTATATATTATGAATATTGTCTTCTGTTTCCGCCATTATAACTCATTTAAATAAAACAATTTAAACGGATTATATCAGTTGACTCGGTGAACACGAAAGCTGAAAAGCTTCCAAAACGTCGGAAACTTGAATGAGATAATATACGCTATGTAATCTGTAGTTCAATTGTTTTATTTAAATAAATAAAATACAGCTTTCTTTATACAGTTTTCTTTCCCAAAATTACTTTAGTTTTCTATAAATCACTTTTAATCATAAAGTTTTCAATCTCGATCTTGTCCCGATTAGACAGCAATAAAAGATAAGTCGGCGAATGATTAGAACAAATGTCGAAAGCGAAAATAAATTTAAAAAACAAGATAGTTCAAACATCAAATTTACCGCATTTTTCATTTTCACCCTTATTGGGGACTTGTCTTAAAAGGGTTCTATTAATTTCGTAGAAAAGCAATAAATAGTAATATTATTGTATATATATGTCGCAGGGAAATAGCCAAAATATAGATTTAGGGCTATGAACTCTAAGGGCTATGAACAAATTACGCAATTACTAAATGGCGAATTTATTTTATAATTTACCTAGACAACATCAGTCATTTGATCAGATCCCGGAATCTGTTTAGTGAAATAACGAAATCCTTTTGTTCGGGATGAACAAAGGAAAATGCAGATTCTTCATACATGCAATATAATTACGAATTCAATAAAATAAAATTTGACTAGATTTGTTGTGCGTGAGCGCGTCTGTCTCGCTGGCTGCTTACGATGTTCTGGCGGGGATCACCCCCGCTCCCCGCGCCTGGGTTCGTCCTCCTGCCCGTCGCCTTGTGCTGTCGTTAACATCCTCCCCACCCTTGGAAGGACCTGCTGCTTCTTCCAAGACATCAGGATTTTCCGCCGTGGTTGGCAAAGGACAGGCTTTGTTAACGGCCCGCCGTTCGACGCCTCGATAAGTCAGGAAATCGGCGACTCTGACAACTCCGTTGTGGCCAGGATAAAGTTGGTGAACTCGACCAAGTTTCCATTACAATGGTGGAAGACCACCATATCTCCGTTACGAAGATTCATCCGCCTGGACCGCCATTTTGTTCGTTGTTGCAGTTCAGCCAAATACTCTTTTCTCCATCTTTCCCAGAAGTGAATTCGGAGCTGCTCCACCAATTGGTACCGGGTGCGAATCTTCATGTCTTCTGGCTTTTGTGAGCTCGGCAGTGACGTCAGTGGCCGCCCGATCAGGAAGTGCCCTGGGGTCAAAGGAGAAAGATCGTTTGGCGTGACAAAGGAGTTAGGGAGCGGGAGTTGAGGATCGCTTCAATTTTGGTGAAAAGAGTACTCAACTCCTCGTATGTGAGGCTAACGTTTCCCGCGATGCGTTTAAGGTGAAATTTGGCACTTTTGACGCCGGCTTCCCAAAGTCCGCCAAATGTTGGAGAATACGGAGGGGTGAAAACAAACTTTATGCCCCTATTAGCAGCGAAATCAGTTAAGTTCTTTAAGTCTGACTGCAATACCCTGCCCAACTCATTGTTGGCCCCAACGTAGGTTTTGCCATTATCACAGCAAATATACTGTGGGTTGCCTCGTCTAGCGATAAACCTTTTTAGACAGGAACTAAATGCTTCAGTTGTGAGATCACTGACCGTTTCAAGGTGCACAGCTTTCGTGGAGAAGCAAATAAAGATGCATAAATAGCATTTTGTTGTCCTACTGCCACGACCTTTCTTGCTGGCAATCATAAAAGGACCAGCGAAATCAGTTCCAGTGATTTGAAAGGTATATGACTCAGATACCCTAGTTCTAGGAAGATCACCCATCAACGGCTCCATGGTCTTTCCTTTCATTCTGACACATGTAACGCATTTTCTCACAATGCTTCTTGCCAATGTTCTGCCACCGACCGGCCAGAACTGTTCTCTGAAGGAGCTGAGAAGTAATTGAGGGCCAGCATGAAACAACCGAAGATGCTCGTTGATCATCATGATTTTTGTAAGGTGATGATTTGAACGCAACAAAATGGGATGCTTAGCATCATAGTTAAGAGTCGCATTTTTCAAACGTCCCCCCACTCGCAACAATCCTTCGTCATCTATAAAGGGAGATAACTGCAGAATATTACATTTCGGTTTAAGAGATTTATTTTTACGAAGTGCATTTATCTCGAAGCCAAAGGATTCCTGTTGTGCGGTTTTAAGAAGATATGTGAGAGATTGATGAAGTTCAGGTTCATTAAGAGAGCCAGAGATTTTATTTGTAGGGTTTTTGCAATTGTGGAAAAACCTGAACACATATGCGAAAATTCGCTTTAGTTTTAAGGAGTTCGAATAGTTTCCAAATTGTACAAATTTGAGATCATCGTTTTGTGTATGATGAACTTTAATCTCAGGTAATTGCAAATCGGTACTGACATTTTGCTTTTGTGGCCATTCAGGCTCAGGCTTTGATAGAAACATGGGACCATTCCACCATAACGCAGAATCTACTAGTATTTTAGGATCATCTGCATCAGGCATCTCAAGAACCTTGAGGACCCCAGTTTCTCCCTCTTGTGGCTCATGGTGGACGCAGGATATGAACAAATTTTGTACGCCTGTGTCTACCGCTCGCACAGTGGAGACGAGGAGACAACTCGCTTATGTGAACATCTCTGTCAGACGGCGGATGAGGCTAGGGAAAGGTACCCTTCAGCTCAGCTAGTCATCTTGGGGGACTTTAACGCACACCATCAGGAGTGGTTGTACCCATACCAGGAGACCGACCACGCTGGGAGAGAGGCGCACAACCTTGCACTATCGCTAGATCTCACCCAGCTGGTAAGCTGTGCCACGAGGGTGCCCGACGTTGACTCCCACACTGCCAATTGCCTTGACCTTCTGCTGACTACTGAACTAGACAGATACTCGGTATCGGTCTCTGCCCCGCTAGGTACCTCCGATCACTGTCTGGTAAAATCTGTATCCGTATATTCCCCACCTGAGAGCAACCCAAGTGGTCCTCGAAGGCTGTGGCGATACAAGTCAGCAGATTGGGACGAGATGCGTCACTTTTTTGCATCTTACCCTTGGCGTGAGGTCTGCTTTTCTTCAGGTGACCCGTCGAGCTGTGCCGAAGCCATAACCGCGGTTATACTTCAGGGAATGGAATATTATATACCATACTCTGATGTAGCGTCGAATGGCCAAGCTCGTCCTTGGTTCGGAGCTGATTGCAGTCGTGCCGAGGCACACAAACAATCGGCTTATTCCGCATGGGCTGAAGCTCGAGCACGTAAGTCTCCGGATACACCGAAACTGAAGAAAGCCTTTAACCAAGCCGCCAAAGCATGCAAAAAAACGTTACGCAGGGCTCGATTCAACCACATAAGCCGGATAGGCGCCAAACTAGCCTCTTACCCTGCTGGGAGTAAGGCGTTTTAGTCCTTGGCAAAAGCGGTTGAATCCAATTTTGCACGGCCATCGCTCCCGCCATTGCTGAAACCAGACGGTACTCTGGCACATGCTGCGGAAGAGAAGGCGAATTTATTTGCGACTCTTTTTGCCCAAAATACGCGTCTGGATACTGCGGGTAAAACTCCACCCATCTTACCACGTGTTGACTGCTCCATGGCTGAAGTACGTATACATCAAAAAGAGATTTTAAAAATCCTGCAGTCTCTGGACGTGAATAAAGCCAGTGGACCTGATGGTATACCAGCGATAGTCCTGCGTACCTGTGCACCCGAGTTGTCTCCACCACTGACACGCCTGTATCGCCTCTCACTAGAGACTGGGGTAGTACCTAAATCGTGGAAGCTTGCAAACGTGCAACCTGTGCCCAAAAAAGGCAGCCGCGCTGACCCTGTCAATTACCGTCCCATCTCTGTCACCTCCATACTCTGCAAGACTATGGAACGTGCACTGAACAACACACTCCTGGCTTACCTAGAAGGTAACGATCTCCTCAGTGACCGTCAGTACGGATTTCGCCGAGGCCGGTCAACTGGGGACCTTCTAGTGTATGCCACCCACTTATGGAGTGAGGCCATTGAGAAACACGGCGAAGCTCTTGCCGTGTCTCTGGATATCTCTAAGGCCTTTGACAGGGTCTGGCATGCTGGCCTTATATCCAAGCTTCCTGCATATGGTGTTCCTGATGGTCTTTGTACTTGGATATCTGACTTCTTGTCTAACCGATCGATACGAGTAGTCATCGATGGCTACTCATCAGACCACCAAGCCATCGATGCCGGAGTTCCACAGGGGTCGGTCCTGTCCGTAACTCTATTCTTGCTGCACATAAACGATCTGCTTATGGCCGGTATCATTGGGTACGCAGATGACAGCACAGTTGCGGACAGATATCTACCGGACGCGAAGGCCAGCAGGGATACAATCCAGTCTTGTCGAGAGGCTATGGTAGACCGTGTGGACGCGTCCCTTCATGCAGTCTCCACTTGGGGTGACGCTAATCTGGTGACGTTCAACGCTACCAAGACGCAGGCGTGTCTGTTCTCCACCAAACGGAGCCCATTCGAGCTGGCTCCGACTTTCCGGAATGTGCCTGTAAAATTGACTGGCAGCCTTGAGCTTCTTGGTGTTCAGTTGACTGCCAATCTCAATTTCGGTCAATATATCGAGTCCAAAGCAAAGACTGCAGCCAAAAAACTCGGAATCCTCTCCAAGGTTAGGCGGTATTTCACTCCAGGACAGCTTTTAATGCTTTACCAAGTACAAGTCCGGTCATGTATGGAGGACTGCTGTCACCTTTGGGATGGATCAGCTAAATACTAACTGGCCACTTTGGACTCGATTGACAAACGAGCTAGGCGGCTTATTGGCGACCCTACTCTAACTGACACTAAGCTGCAGAGCCTTGAGCATCGACGTAGGGTCGCTCGTCTGTCAGTCTTTTACAGGTTACATTTTGGTGAGTGTGCGGGGGAATTACATGATTTAATTCCACCAGCCCCTTTCCATCATCGGGACACACGACGCGTGCGTTCGTTCCATCCGCACGTAGTCAATATTCCGCGAATCCGCACGAAGCGCTATGGTGCAACTTTTATCATGCGTACCGCAAAGGAGTGGAACTCGTTGCCTGCGAGTGTGTTCCCCGACCATTATAATTTGGGCGTGTTCAAGACAAGAGTGAATAGGCTGTTTCTAGACGGGCATGATACATCCTTGACCGCATCGTCACTTAACAACAGGTGAGATTGCGGTCAAATGCCCATCTATTTATAATAAAAAAAATAAAAAAAAAAGGATCGACTCCTCGTGATGCCATGTCCGCTGGATTGACTTCCGTGGGTACGTGCCTCCACGACTCACGTTCCGTCAATTCATGGATTTCGTTCACCCGATTGCAAACGAAAGCTTTCAATAGCTTCGGTTGAGTTTTGATCCATCCTAATGCGATGGTTGAATCAGACCAAAACGTTCTATTATCAATCTTACAACGCAAGGCTTCACAGACTTTAGTAGTTAGACGTGCTCCTAGAAGAGCAGCACAAAGCTCGAGCCTTGGAATTGTGACTGGCTTTAAAGGTACCACCCGCGTCTTCGAGCATAATAGTCTGGTAGTAACGTTACCATCGGTGTTTATTGAGCGCACGTAAACACAAGCAGCGAATGCATCTTGAGACGCATCAACAAAGCAATGAATCTCTGTGATGACAGGAGACGAACACATCACAAACCTGGGAACCGACAGAGAAAGCAAAACATTTAAGTTTTTAATTATTTTTCCCAGGATCTTCTTATGTCGTTTGGAACACTGTCATTCCACCCTAGTTTAAGTTTCCAGAGCTTCTGTAATAAAATCTTGAGTGTAACGGTGCTTGCGCTCAGTAAACCCAAAGGATCAAAGATCTTGCACGTGTTTGACAAAATAACCCTTTTAGTTATTTTTGGCTCATGTTCATTGATGTTTATTTCGAATCTAAGTGTGTCAGAGCTTGGTGCCCATAACACTCCTAATACACTGGACTTATTTTTAAGAGAGTCACACTGCGGCTTCCTGATATATTTGTGGACAATTGGTTCGAAATTGATGTATAGGAAAGCCAGCTGATTTAAGGACCTCGGTAACCATTTTTTGAATGTGAGCTAAATCGTTCTCTGTTGAAGCACCTGTCAAAAGGTCTTTGACATAAAAATCATTTCTAATGATTTCAGACACATTAGGATCTGAACACTCCATTGCTAACTGCATGAGACACCGAGTACTTAATTAAGGTGCACATGCCGTCCCGTAGGTAACCGTGTTAAGTTGCAGTTTTAAGCGGCATGTGGTCCTCGTTTCTCCATAGAATAAGTTGGAGATATCTTTGTGACTCATCAACCATGATTTGCCTGTACATTTTTTTAATATCTCCAGTCAAGACGAACTTATGCTTACGAAACCTGACAAGGATGTTAAATAACTCATCCTGCACTACTGGGCCAATGTGTTGAATGCTATTGAGTGATTTATTAGATGACGTCTTCGCGGAGGCGTCGAAAACTACACGGAGCTTCGTCGTCTCGCTATTCTGGCGAATCACAGCGTGTAAGTACCCAAATTTTGGTTTAGGGATCTCGTTTAAGTGACCTAATTCTTCATATTCATTTATGAACTCAGAATATTCTTTTTTTAAGTTAGGTTTCTTATTAAGTTTTTTCTCAAGACTCAAGAAACGTTTTTCTGCTAAATGGTAGGAATCACCAAGAGCTGCTTCTGGAGATTCTTTAAAGGGCATGAAAACCGAAAATCTACCATCATCAAGACGCGTAGTAGTCGCGGTGAAGTATTGTTCGCCAAATTCGTGATCAGCTGGCAAAGTTGGTTTTGTGATCGGAACTTCTTCAAGAGTCCAAAACTTTGTCAGTTGATCACTGATATCTTGAGTGAAGTTACAATGTACTTGCTTATTTTCTTGCAGATAGCTAGTATAAAGAGGACCTGCCACAATCCAGCCTAGCTTGGATTCCTGAAGTACTGGTTTGTCGCATCCTAATTTAATTTGATCAGGTGAGATAAGTTCGAAAAATATCTCGGCACCCAGTAATAAATCAACATCTGAAGGGCGGAAGAAGTTAGGATCCGCCAGTTGAATATTCTGAGGTAAGTTAAGTTTTGTTACGTTTATTAAGGCATTGGGCAATAAACCCGTTATTTTAGGGACTACCAAACATTTAAGCCGTGCACTGAATTCATGAACACGTGATTGTATAGTCACCTCACAACTGTCAGATATAGGCATTTTACAATTATTTATTCCAGATATGTTTAAAGTATCCGTATTTTTACTAATCAATCCCATCTTTTCTTTCAGTTGAGCTGTTATGAAGGATGATTGGCTGCCCGCATCAAGCAAAGCACGAGCAAGGTAAATAGTTTTATTTTCAGGATTTATTACTTTAATTAAGGCGGTGCCAAGGAGAACTTGGCTAGCAGATTGAGCCGGCAGGGATACAGGTACGTAGCTACAATGGCTTAATGTAGTATTTGTTTCAGGTGCGCGAACATCAACATGCAGTAATGTATTATGTTTCTTTTTGCAGACTTTACAGGTACCCAAGAGACGACATTCAGTCGAAGCGTGACCCCTGCGTAAGCAGTTTGAGCAAAGTTTCAACTTAGAAACCTCATCACATCTATTTTCCGGGGATAATTGCTTAAATGAAGAGCAATCTATAATACGGTGTTGCTAATTGCAAAATGGACATAACATAGTCGGTTTGGCATTAGCGGAAGTCACAAAACTTTTTGATGTTTTATTATAGTTGTAATCTTTAGATTTATTTTCAGGTTTTTTATGATTATCCTCGTATGAATTAAATTTACTGTCACGTGTGTCACTTCTGCTAATTGCCATTGTCTCGAGAATATCAGCACGATTTCGCAAAAATTGTATAAAATCAGACAACGTCGGTAAGTCTTTGAAGGTATTTTTATATTCTTCCCATTTGCTGAAAGAAGTCACATCTAATTTTGTGGATACCAAATATATTATGAGAACATCCCATTTATCGGTGGGCTGTTCTAAAGAGTTAAGCGCCCTTAAGTTTTTCGATACATGGTCAATAAGGAACCGTATTGCTTTATGAGATTCATGTGAGATGCATTATATTTCAAATAACGCCTTTAAGTGGTTATTGATAAGAACCTTTTTGTTGTCATAACGTTCACGAATTAAATCCCAAGCAATCGTATAATTTTTTTAACTAAACTCAAGTGATTTTATGATTAAAGCTGCACCACCCTCCAACGATGATCGCAAATAATGAAATTTATTTATGTCTGAAATTTAATCATTTGAATGTATTAATGAATCAAACGTGTCCCTGAATTCCAACCATTTTAAATAATTCCCATCGTAAGTAGGTAATTTTATGGTCTGATTATAATGGCCGCAACTATTGGAGCATGCTGAGCGAGCTGAATGCAAGCTCCCTTCCTTATCTTCCTGCGCCTTAAAGCGCGAATCAAGTATATGTTGAGCTAAACACAATGTACTGTAGAATGTATTCTCAAAAATATCTACTTCGCCGTCGTCCTCACACGACGACAACAGCTCAATTTGAGACTGAACTTCATTAAACTCAAACAATATTTTCTCGATTTTTTTCCAAACGAAATTTCGATTCTTTAAGTTTTAAATCACTAATTTCCTCTAATTTACATGTATTTAATATTGAAACATACTCCTTAAATCTTGTTAAGCGACCCTTAATAGTCCCCCGTGATTTAATTAACTCTTTCATTTTCTTTAACTCGGGGTTACTAGTTAACGATCCACCTTGGTTTAACTCTTGATCAAGAGGCATATTGCTAAGACGTAAACAATGAGTTTGATAAAGTAAATGTGCATCAAACCAGTTTTAGAAGAAGCGCAGTCATCAGCCGTGCCGAAATGATGAAACCCGGTAGGTATCCGCTGACAAACCATGCTTGTAAAACGGGAGCGCAAAGGTCGCTTCTTGTTTACGTAATCGATGTCGTCTGGAATGTTCGGCGATAACAATTAACAACCTTTAACTATTAGGTTTTATGTGCATAGTTTACGTTTATACTTAATTAAGCGAAGGGATAAATAACCAAGCAACTCATAGGGGCATAAAGACAGTTCGATTTTAAAATGCGTAAATTATGTGCAATTTAGTAGCTTGTTGTAATTAAGGTAAACAAAACTAATGTTTAATGGTTCGAGAACGCAGCGCTGCAAGAACTTTTATGAAATTACGAATTTTTTAAGCGTTTAGCCGTGCTTGAATTTATGAAAACACTTTTTACTATTAAGGCGAAGATGAAAAATACGCAATAAAGGTAGCTAAACCACGTAAATAAATAAGTACGCACCCTAGTGTCGTGCAAAAAATAATAATAATAATCTCCTAGTTTAGCACGACACCATCATACACGAAAATAACGGTTTCACACACTCGCGATTGAAACTCACTTCAACACAAATTAAAGAGACACGTATTTAGGAAACAAAGGAATGTATAAGGACAGAGCTACTCCCCTGGATATTGATATCTCGCCGTAATGTGCCACTGATTCACTTAATATCTCGTAGTTCCAGCCAGAGTTCCCGTTGAGTGAAGTTCAAACCATTTCCTTTATATATAACGGATTCCAGTCGTGTATTCTAGAACGTCTTCGATTATTTTCTTTAGTCCTGTCACGGTCGCCACTTTTGTTCGGGATGAACAAAGGAAAATGCAGATTCTTCATACATGCAATATAATTACGAATTCAATAAAATAAAATTTGACTAGATTTGTTGTGCGTGAGCGCGTCTGTCTTGCTGGCTGCTTAAGATGTTCTGGCGGGGATCACCCCCGCTCCCCGCGCCTGGGTTCGTCTTCCTGCCCGTCGCCTTGTGCCGTCGTTAACAAGTCAAAAAAGGCAACGCATTTTTTCATTTCATCAGATTTGTCTAGTGACTTAATAAAATCCCTGAAACAACATCAGCGAGTTGACGAAACGAAGTCAACTCGTTTCATCATTTTATTAGACTCGTGTAGTGATATGATACAGTCTCTACTGTTACATGGTATAGGTGTTTGATCAAATCTCTTGACTGGTGGGGTGGAATAACATCTTGTCTTTCAGTTTGATCAATCTGCTTGTATATAGACTTTTCACACGAACTTTTCTTGAACTTCTCTGGCTTCCAAATACAGATAACTTAGCTGCAAAAAGCACTGCTTAGCATGTAACTTTAGAGACTTTATCATATCACAGAACGCGTCTAGTGAAATGATAAAACGAGTTGACTTTGCAAGTTCTTTTCTTCTACTCACTAAAGTATTTCAGGGGTTTTATCATTTATCAATGCGTTGCATTATTTGGTTGATTTCGTCATTTCACTCAGCAGATTCAGGGATTTGATCAAATGACTGATTTATTCTAAGCAAATGATAAAATGGATTCGCCATTTTAACATCCTGCGTGATTTGGTCATACCCCTTAGAGATTTGTTCAAATTTCTGTTTTAGTCATTTCCCTGCGACATTATATATACGTACGTTATTTGGAGCTGTGAACGTTTTAACATTTGTTTTCTAAAGAATTCTAGGCACCTTTACCAGCATTAGTTAATTATTACAAACCTCATCATTCTTTAAGTTGGTTAACTTTTTAATTATATCTTCATATACAATAATACTCGTAATTTAACATTTTTTCTGTCTGTTTTCTATTTTCACTTGAAAATTGTCAACGTCTCTCATCATTATATCAAACTTCACTCTAAGAGGCTTCTTCATGTCTGTGGCGTCCAGCGTAGCCGGTGGCAGCACTTTGTAGCGGCGCAGCAACCTGGCCAGGTTTGTCTTCATTGACATCATGGCGTAGTTTGAACCTGAAACGAATCATTGATTGAATTAATAATATTATATTAATAAATAAAATGGGACAAACGAAATTACTCAAAGATTAATCAAGCGAAAGGTGATATACGGACTCACTAAGTGTATGCAAAAATATCAAGTCAGTTTATACGATACATTTTGTATATACATATGTTTGTGTGTACATGTATGATATATGTTTGTTTATTTGTTCGTTTATTGTAGAACTCTGAACAGGTGAGTCTGTTTGAACATTTCAAGAAACGGTAGCTTAAGACTAAGCTAGCTCAAAGTGATTAGAGCCGACGATGTGAAAGACAAAGTGTACGAAAGAAAACTACAAACACCTACCAGCACAGTTTCTTAGCGAGTAGCTGAACGGTATGAACTGAGCAGGGTGCTTGAGAGGCCCTTCAAGGAAGCGCTCCGGGCGAAACTCATCGGCGTCCGCGCCCCAGTACTCCAAGTTGCGGTGCGTGGCCCAAATGTGCAGGACTACCGCCATACCGGGAGCCAACCTTGCTCCGGATGCTACAAGTGCATAAGTTGAGCTGATTGCTATGGTTATCCTTTAACATAACTATCTATTACATCAAACGGAATAGTTTATTTCAAAACATACGCTTTTTTACGACACTAAAATTCTAGAAAATTTCTTTCTTAAACTATTCGAATCTGTGGTTCGAATGAGGATGTCTAACTAACAGTTTTATTTACTAGACGTAAGAATCAGATAGTCACATACGTAGCACGACGCTAGTATCCTCATCAAGCACCTCCCTGACGGTGATTGGTACTGGAGGGTAGAGACGTAGACTTTCTTTGATAACCACTTCCAAGTATTTAAGCTTCGGCAGGTCTTCCCAAGTCAATGGTCGATCGGAGTCACCAAAAATTTCTTGTAACCTAGTAATTTTTTTTAAATTAATTTATTGAAAATGCAAAAGAAACATGCATATTTTATTATTCTACAATTGTGTTGTACTTACTCTTGGTAGGCTTTCTCCTGTACATCAGGGTACCTGGCCAGCATCAGGGCGGCGAAGGAGGAGCCAACGGCCGAGGTGTCGGTGCCAGCCATCACGATATTCATCGTTTCCTCACGCAGCTCTAGATCCGAGTACCCTTGAGCTCCCCCAGAGGACTCAATCAGCATATCAAGGAAGGTTTTTAAACCGGGCTCACTATTATCTAAAAAGTGTTTTAAATACTATATTTTTAACAATTTATTTGTTGAGACGATAAGGTATTTTTGAATTTTTTGCCTTGTGTTAATCTGGTTATAGACTCGAATTTAAATTCATGCAACATATGTAAAACGAAATTATAAAAAATGATAACAAAGAATTATTCTTACTGATATAAGTTTTTTTTGTTAATATTTCAAATAATAAATATTATAAAATGATCGTACAATTGTACAGTTTTGTAGAGTTAGCTAGTTGCCTTCTTTTATCTCGTATTATCTGTAAAAAAAATATTACTTCAAAATTCTGAAATATTTAAGTAACAAAATCCATCAGAGTGAATCGCCTAAGAAATGTGGTGCTTTCGTTTTAGTTAATATGTTTAACATGGTACTGGAGCCTCCTGGCATCTTCAAGGATATTATGTCAATAATTCCGTTGACGTTGAGACGCTATCTTTGCTGATGTGGAACGCTTTTTAGGGTCCCGTAGAAGGGTGGTCCAAAAATATTTTTTTCGATTTCTGGTTTGAACACCCATTTAATCTGTTGCTAATGGCTACTGATTTTACATCCAATATATTGGCTCACTAATAGTAGTAGAATGTGGCGATAATAGGTTGCTACGTTCAAAAACTGTATAATTTATTTTCTGTGTTGCTCACAAAAAACCCTCTCTTAGTAATGTTTGCCACATAGAAATAAAATTGGTGAGGTGTTTTTTTAGATGAAATTTATGAAAAGTCATTAAGTTGGCTGAATATTGGTCTACCAGCCCTTTGAAAAGTAGTCTTCTTTCTGTCTGATCTCAGAATCTGGAATTGTTTTACTATCGGGGGGCACGGTAGTGCCCCCGCAAAGACGAAAAAAAAGAAGCGGGGCACTACCTACCTTTTTCCGAACCGTTTCGTTTCATTCTCAAACCCTCATAGCTTTGTCTCAGTTAATACCTGAGAGCCAAAATTCACAGGTTAAAATGTAGTCGGGGAACATATGAAAGCACTAAGTTTCATTGAACTAGCTTTCATACTTTAGGTTTTATTGATACCTAAAATGTACAAAAGACCCAGTACATCTACCGGCACCCGGCTGCACTGGCAACTTCTAGAACTGGAGCCTAACATCTTGAAATCGGAGACATTACTTCCGAAGTTTTCAAAGCCCTGGGCGATAAAGGCATCCACATACTGCACAAGATCTGCAACCACGTATGGCAAAACGGCGAATGGCCAAAAGTCTGGACCCAGTCCATTATCATCCCGTTACACAAAAAAGGTTCAACGAAAAAATGCGACAACTACCGTACACTTGCTCGGATCTCTCACGCTAGTAAAGTTTTGCTGCATGTGATAAACAACAGAATTCGTCATCATCTAGACTGGCAGATCCCGCAAGAACAAGCGGGTTTTGTGAAGGGAAAAGGAACGAGGGAGCAAATACTAAATGTAAGGCAAATTATAGAAAAGTGCTACGAGTTCAACAGACCTGTCATCTTGTGCTTTGTTGATTATAGCAAGGCTTTCGATTGCGTCGACTGGGACTGCTGGTGGGATGTTTTGACGGATTTAGGTGTTTCACGCCACCTCACTGCGCTACTACAGTCACGTTATTATAGCAGTGAAGGAAAAGTGAGGATCGATAAAACTTCATCCTGCCCCTTCAGTTTCCAAAAGGGTGTCCGACAAGGTTGCATTCTTTCACCCATCCTGTTCAATATATACGGCGAATACATCGTAAGGAGGACATGCGACGGCTGGGATGGTGGCATTACTGTCGGTGGACGCAAAGTCTCAAACCTGCGATACGCCGATGACACCACCCTCCTGACAGCTAGCGAAGCCGAGATGGGTAGTTTTTTGGACAGGATGGCGCGCGTGAGTGAAGACTTCGGACTCTCAATCAACAGATCCAAGACCAAGCTCATGATTGTTGATCGCCAAGGCAAGCTAGATCTCAGTGGAACACTTAATTGAGAAATCATGGATAACTTTATATACCTGGGTTCTAGCATTAGCAGCAATAGTTCATGTGCGACGGAAATTCGCAGAAGGATTGGAATGGCCATAGGTGCAATGTCTCAGCTTGACAATATATGGAAGGACAGGAACATCTCCACCAACACCAAGGGTAACCTAGTCCGAACTCTGGTGTTCTCCATATTTACATACGGCTCGGAGACTTGGACCCTGAAGAAGGCTGACCGTTATCGAATTGATGCCTTCGAAATGTGGTGCTGATGAAGAATGCTGCGTATACCGTGGACAGCACGCCGCACCAACGTATCGATCCTAGCCCAACTTAAGATCCGAACTAGGCTATCCGCAACTTGTCTTCGCAGGGTCCTAGAATACTTTGGTCACATCGCCAGGAAAGACAGTGATAATCTCGAGAAATTGATGATCCTGGGAAAGTTGACGGCAAACGACCAAGAGGCAGGAGCCCGACACTCTGGACAGACCAGATTCGCACAACACTTGGCACCACAGTACACGATGCTCTACACACGGTGACTGACAGAAACAGATGGCGGCGCATCATCCGAGAGAGACTGTTCTGAGAAGATGACCACGACCCTCAACAATGAGGAAACCGACGCAAGGAGGAGGAGGAGGATACCTAAAATACGCCGATTTTGTCACTGGCTGACTCACTCACGTATATAAATTATAGAGTACTTCCCGATGACCTAGAAAGCTGAAATTTGCCATCCATTTACAGCACTAGGATTTACATACAAAGAATAGGAAAATTAAGAAGTCTGTAACTTTCACCCTTCTACCCCTAAAAAGGTGCAGGTCTCGGTACGGAACTAGTGAAACTAAAATATTTCCCGTTGCCTTAGAAAGCTGAAATTTGGAATGGAGCCTAGTATTTACATACAAAGAACAGAAAAATCTGGGGGCACGGCAGTGCCCCCGCCACGACGAACAAAAAATATTAAGAAATTTAACTTCTTAGATCGTTCTTCCTGAGAGTTCCTAAATAGATCCAAAACTTTAATCATCTAAAAATGAAGGAAAATTACATAATAACCTAAAAAATTCAAAACAAAACATATCATGTTCCGGATAAATACCTACTTGCAATCCATGGTTTTACGATTGATAAGATTTAAAATCTAAACTCTAAATGTTGTACGTGTTTCTTGAACTATTTCATAATATCTACACTGACTGCATATTAAATCATTTGCTTATATACCTACCAAAATGCGATAATAAACTTGGTTGAACAATTCAGATAAGTGAAATACATATATTACTTACTTGGTACCTATATACACAGTAATCTTATCTGATATTACAGTGCTAAGGCAAAGATAGAGAGTGGACGATGAAAAAAGGAGTAGCTGACGCTCAAGAAACGCAACAACCCAAAAATATGAAAAAAACTAGGGCTCCTTAAAAAACTAAGTGAGGTGTAGGGTCAGTAAAGTCAGAGCTTGAGGGCTTGGCTTTTCCTGGGATTTGATAACTTTTTTACAGCGAAAGCGTCATGAGCTTGTGAGTCTTGGCTGCCAATTTTTCATGAAATGTTTTTGGTGGGTTTACTTTATGAGTCTATCATTAATTAAAATATGTTATTAATCAAATCGACCAAATCTATGTTATGTCGAATATGTATTGTGTTGCGACCGGCGACCATCTTTTGTCGTGAAGTCAACGCGCTATCAACCTCGTTGCTACGTTGTTTTCCGCAGAGTTCCGTTCGAACCGCCCCCTATTGCCTAACGCGTTTGACGCTCGCAATCAGAATCAAGTGTCATGATTTTGTATTGGCTATGACAGTTGATTCGGATACCAAGTGTCAAAATCTCGCTAGGCAATAACCCCCCTGGTTAGAACACTAATGTTAATGTCGTTGTCGTAAGGCAGTAGCTTTGAATGTGCAAGGTTGCCTGTTTGAATCCTAATATGAAATGACTATTTTGTAAGTCTTCTTGTAATATTAAGCTTAAAAAGTGACGTTATCCACGTTTCTAAAACATTTCAAGAATGGAATATTTTGTGTTTTAGATGGCCAGGGGGGTATATGGGATATAAGGGATATGGATTCTGGAACGATCGTCAAAGTCTAATCATCCGGAAAAGCTACGCACTACTCAAAACACGCGGGACTAGCGAAAATAAGAGTATCAAAAATCGGATGATCGATAAAGAGACGTGCAAAATTAACGGGTATAAATGGCGGTAAAGTACGATTAAGAGGCAGTTATAAAGTGGCTAATATGAAATGGAAGCAGCAGAAGGGAAGAAGAAGGTAGAAACACAGTGAAGTTGGTGTTTGTATTAGTGAAGTTTTTTATTATTATTATTTTTATTTATGATACGCAAGCATTTGACTTACTAGAGGGGGGGGGGGGGGGGGCGGAACCGAGACACTTGCCCCGGGCGGCATGGGGGCGCCAATTTCATGAGACAAGATTTCGAAATATCGAACTAATGAAGCCTCTTTTCCTATAATTTCATAGGTTTTGGTCACATAAAATGCTACTAATTGGCAGTTTTAACAGTTTTTCTCACACACTGAAGGTAGGGAGCGCCACCATCAAGGTTTTGCCCCTGTTCGAAAAAATCGTAGATCCAGGGCTGATGCGTGCCTACGCTAGTGAGAAGAGCTCAGTGTCAGTAGCGGAGTTTGCTATAAGCGGTGTAAAGACACACGTGTCAGTGACTTTGTATGTGCTGTACTCGTACACAGTGACTTCAGTGTCAGTGCCCGGGATGCTTATAGTAAATCCTTGTTGCTGTAGTAAGTTGCGAATAAACTAGCGTAGAACTTTCACAGTATTTAACCCTAGCTTATAGGATATTATTATGGGATATGCCTCGTGCTCGTAATGATAAAATAAATTACCTGATCAAAAAAATCTATAGTCAGCTTTTTCTGCTCCGCAAACTCCTTTGAGAGCTGCGTCAAGGAAAACACCCAATCCCAGTATAACCACGGGGATAACATCCGTTCCGCCAAGATTTGGGTTATTTTGTCGAAAGCATTGATAAATGGATGAGCGGCCGTCTTCTGAGAGTTGATTTTGACGCCTAAAGCTGATTCTGAAATGTTAGGACTTGCTTGATTTGAATGGGGTTCTTGGATTAGTGGCGAATAAGTATGAAGAAATAGGATTACTGACGTGCTAATTTTGGACTGGAGAAATAGGATCACTGACGTGCAAACTTTCCAGAATGCTTAAAAAAGGTCTTATAGGTAAACATGTAAGTTAACATTAGACTTAAGACTTTTTAAGCGGTTTGGAAAGTTTTCGCAATTTGCACATCAGTAAATAGGATTCTACGATCTATAATATGAATTAAACTTATCTAAGATTTCGCGATAAAAAGGATTTAAATAGGTACAAGTAAGTATATTGAATAAGTTCCTTACCGCAAACTGCATCGAAAGTATACGTGGTCATATACGGCCATATAGAGAAGTCGCCGCCGCCGGCCCGCGCACTCAGCTGGTCGACCATCACAGAGCTCTGTTTTTCAAATATCTTCACAAATTGTTGAAGATTCTTTATATTAAATGTTGGAGCCATAATTTTGCGACGTGGGCGCCAAATGTTAACTGTCAATGAGACCTTAGGAATTATAAATTGGACATTATACCCGTTTGATTGAAAATCAAGAACAGTAAATGTAAATTAAGTGGAATCTAAATATATTCAGAAACGAAGTTTCTTATGAATTTATTTTATGGTGAATATAATTATAATTTTATTCAACGTGTGTACGTTATCTGTGAAGCTAATTATTTTTCAGCAATAGCATAAGTTTGACACAACAGCACAGTTATTATTTTGTAAACATGTTAATTTTCTCTAGTAACCTAACTTCTCTAGTGACCTAAATTGTTTTTACAAAAATTTATTTGGCATAATTATAAATAATTTTAATACTCATTTCAAAATGAAAACTATTTCTGGGTCAAAAACGAAGTTTAGTGAACGGGCTACTGTCGGCATTCATAGAAGAGGCTTTATAAATTATATGGAGAGAAAGAGGTAAACAAGAATACTGCTTTCCTGGACTATGTCAAGAATTATTCAAAAATGTTTAAGAAGGTGTGCATAGCCGCTAAGGAAAATTATATTAGTTCTAAACTCAAAATGTCTGACAATAAAGTGAAAACTGTTTGGAATATTATTAATAGAGAAACTGGCAAAACAAAAAATTCGCAATAGTCAAGTCAACATTATGACAGGAAATGGTCAGAACGATGTTGCCTCGGCATTCGAGGATTATTTTTCCAACATTGCTATTAATACTACAAGATATCTTCAATCATCTGCGACCGAAGCCCATTTGTTACTTAATGTTAATTTTATTCAATAGACGTTATTAAAACATTTAAGTCACTAAATTTAAAGAAAACAGAGGATTTATGGGGAACTTCAGTAAAAATTCTTCATCATATCATAGACTCAATTGCACCCTATCTAGCCTTGATTTATAATAATTGCATATCAGAGGGCGTGTTTCCAGATCTTATGAAACTTAGTAAAGTCATACCTCTTTTTAAATCAGGTGACTTGAGTGACTTGACTAATTTCCGTCCGATATCTATACTACCTGTATTAAGTAAAGTTTTCGAAAAGTTAATGTTGATGGATCTGCTGGGACACTTCAATAGAAATAAACTGCTTAGTAGTAAACAGTTCGGTTTCACAGGGGGACGTTCTACGGCTGATGCAGCATCTGTACTCATTAAATATATTTACAACATCTGGGAGAAATCTTGTGATACAATTGGAGTTTTTTGTGACCTTTCTAAGGCATTTGATTGCGTTGATCATGGAACACTCATTTTGAAATTAGATCATTATGGCATGTCTATAAATGCCTTAAGCCTTATGTCTTCATATCTCAGCAATAGAACAAAAAGTTGTTGTAAATGGAACCCAATCCAGAGGAGCTGCAGTTAAGCTAGGAGTGCCACAGGGCTTAGGGCCATTTCTATTTTAGAATTTATAAATGACTTACCATCTATAGTAGAAAATCTTTGTGATATAGTACTATTTGCTGATGATACATCATTAATTTTCAAAGTTGAGTTGCTAAGAAAACGAAATGTGTTAGATTTGCTTTACCGAATGTTAGAGCAGTGGATTCTACTATATCGCTCAATGGTGAATGTTTAGAAATGGTGGATAGGGAATTATTCTTAGGTATAACATTGGACAAGAACTTGCAATGGAGTCCCCATTTAGCAGTACTTGCAGGTAAATTAAGTTCAGCAGCTTACGCTATTAGAAAAATTAGACAATTGACCAATGTTGATACTGCTCGCTTAGTATATCATAGTTATTTTCATAGTATCATGTCATACGGTATTCTGGTTTGGTGCAAAGCAGCTGACATACAGACTATATTTGTGTTACAAAAAAGAGCGATTCGTTCTATATATAACTTGAACTCCCGTGACTCCTTAAGAGAACTTTTTAAAGACATCAACATATTAACCGTAGCGTCCCAATATATTTATGAGAATATTATTTATGTTATTAAGAACCTAGAGTCTTTTACTAAGAATTTAGATATCCACAATTTTAATACTAGAAATAAAAACAAAATCGCTATTAGAAAGTTCCGCGTTCGTAAAGTAGCCAAATCATTCGTAGGCCAATGTATAAATTTTTATAATAAGCTACCAGATGATGCTTTGAAATTAACGTTTCCAGCTCTCAAAAAGTACTTAAAAGAGCCTTTGCCATTAAGGCTTATTATACGATAGAGGTCTATTTAACCGACAAAAATGCATTGCCCAAAACAGAAACCAAATAATTTACTTTTACCGGGACACGGTTCTTATAAGGTGGCATATCAAACGTATGTAAGTTGTTTTAAATAAAAATCATTATTTTGCTTTTTTATATTCTAGATTTTTTTTACTTTTATAAGTTTTGATATGTTTCCTTGAAGAACTACGCATTGAGTTTATACTCAAAACATTCATTTAGGTTAGGCTAAGCAAGAATATTGTAATAGATATAAGAGTTATTTCGAAAAAATGACTGATTGTTGAGTTTGTTTCGGCTTTCTTCTCTTCAGTGGTCTCCTCTTGGGAAACGCCGTAGAGTCAGACTTGTAAAAGTGCCCTTGTGGCCTACTTACAGAATAAAGATCATTATTTCATTACTTCATTATTTATTTATTATTTAGTAATATGTAACGTCAAAATATTGTACGACCGTGACGGATAAACAGTTGTAGCGAGATGGTAATAATAATGTATCTACTTTGTATAATATAATGATATATTTTATAAGAGAAACAGATCCGCTAGTAGTGTTATTTATTTATTTACTTTTCTAAACAAATTATTAACAGTGTTTCAAATCATTAGATATCAAACTCCGTCGTCTATCATATAATTATAAATTTTATTTACGAAAAAAAATCCTTCTATATGAATATGACTTTAAAGATGTTTTATTTGTATCCTGAAATTTCAGCCGACTAACTTAAGCAATTTATCTTATTACATTAAATAATGACGTTACGGCATGTGTTTTATGGCATTAATCATATTTGGGTTATCTTTCAATAAGTGATGCATATTAACTGAACTGCAGCTCTTTTCAGTCTGCAATCCTAAAGTTTTTTTTAAAATGATGATATTAAGTTATTTGTACGTGTCATAACATAAATGTACAACCTTAGCATTTTCACTGGACTTGCTCCATTGATAACGGGGTCTGTCTTAAATATGTAGTGTTTTAGGCCTTTTTTAACCTCTTTCGTAATTTTCAATCTGATTCACTCAAATACTTGCATTAAAAGTAGCTAGTATAATAATAGAGAAACTACCAAGTTTATCTAAAAAAGTTTGTCTGGGTCGCTAACTTCTTGTCTACCTCCAATTGTGATTTGTTCATTATCTGTAATCTAAATTATGTCTAACAAAATGGTTTTTGTATTTGTTTATTGCATAGTTGTTGAACATATTTTAATAACAGTACACTTCTTAATGTGACGTAGGTTCAGAAAACAGTTTTTTTTAAATCTTAGCGCTTGTTTGGATCATAATATGGATGCCATAAATTTAATTAGTAATCTTGAGGCCTTTTTTGAGGGACAACAGCTATTCACATCCTGAGTTTTTGACATTCACTCGATCGATAAAAATCACGAACATAGGTCTTAAATACACTTAAAACATTCCTTACAAATTATGCACAAATGCTAAAAATATCAAAATTGTTTTTAAAAATCGGCAATATCATGTTGAAGGGAACTCAGCGATTACTTTTTTATTTATTTTAACGCACAACATTTACTTAAAAGTAAAAAAAAACATGATATCCGCGCTTCCACGCACGCACTTCCATCTCTCACGCTTATGCTCAATGAAAGGGAGGGAAGACAATGAATCTACTTCACTTTAAGTACTATTACAAATAGAAATACCATTTAAAAACCTTTAGTTATTTTTTATAATTACCTGGTGCAAATATGTTGGCGTTTCCAAGTAGCGCCCGTATATACTTCATTGTGTAATTATCCTTCGAGAGACAGGCCTTCGTTACTACCTCAATTGCCTCTGGATTGGCAATTACTGCCGAAAATATAAACAATATGTTATCATTTTTAAAACATTCCTAGTTACTGATAAAAATGCTATGCGGAAAGCTCACCATTACTTTCTTTTTACTGATTTTTACACAAAATGACAAACCAATAATTAAATAATTCAAAATAACTTTATCATCTTGCCCGCAACTTTGTTCGCGGAAGAAAAAAAGTCATATCGCTTCTTTTTTTCTTCAGCGCAGTTGGGTAAAAAGCATCCTATAAACATTTGGAGATACCCGTGTATCAAAAATAGTTGAAATCCGTTAAGCCGATTTGGCGTGATGAAGCCGTAACGACATTTCGACGGCAAAAAGCAGAGACGACGTAACCGCCAGTCTAGAAAATTCGAAAATAAAATATTTCCATTCAGTGACCTTCATATAGTCCGTTGAAAATATTTTTCCACCTTCTTTTAATACGAGTATAATATTTATTACCACCTTACCCGCATACATCCTATGACACATCCATAGTGATGATAGACCACGTTGTTTTATTGCTGTTAGTCCTATTTGTTGTAACGCCTTCATTCTATCTGAAAAGACACAAAATTAAACCAATCCATAAAAACCGTGAAAAATGGTGACTTTCTTCCGATAAACAAGCATTACAAGTCCCACTATTATTATTTTTCAATTTTTATAGGTTATCTATATACAAGTAATATAACTATAGAAAATTAAAAAAATTAAAATCCCACTGACTTGTTCCACTAAAAGCTGTATATCTTGGAGACGAGTGCTCCGAATTTCAATAAACAAAGCTAAGAACACTCAGGATAAAATTATCTATGACGAAATAGAAACCGCACTCAAATCGGTCCATCCGTATGGGCGCTACGATACCACAGACAGATACACAGATACACAGAGTCACAGATACGTTAAACTTATAAAACCCCTCTTTTTTGTCGGGGATTAAAAAGAGGTCCGTTACTGGTATAAAGTAAAAACTTAACTGCATAATGTTGTTACGTAAATCTATTGGTGTATCCATACTAATATTATAAATGCGAAAGTGTGTGTGTCTGTCTGTCTGTCTGTCTGTCTGTTACTCTTCACGCCTACACCGCTGAACCGATTTGGATGAAATTTGGTATGGAGATAGTTTGAGTCCCGGGGACGGACATAGGCTACTTTTTATCTCGGAAGAATAGCCTTATCCGCGTTAAACGAATTTAAGGTGGACGAAGTCGCGGGCAAAAGCTAGTATTTAATATATACTTAAATTCTAATTCCGAACTGCTTTGCGCCAACTACTTATACGTACAGTTTATTTTACTTATCATCTCCTACTACCCTAAGGTTGAATGGAAGAAGTCGCTGTTTAGCGATAAAACCACCTGTTGTTTACTTTTCCCTGACTGTGTTATTTTTTTTTGTACTCTTATGTGAGGTGTGCTATAGTGAGTTATTGTTAAACGTTTGTTATTGTTAACTGTTTTATTAAACGAATCACAAATAATGCAACCACCAACACAATCTCTATAAACCAAATCGTTGTTAAATTTAATCCGGAGTGCCGTGTAGGCTCATTGCGTATATCGAAGCCACAGGCTACACGTGTGGAGAGAGGTGCAGTAAGCTCTAAACAAGGTAACTTTTACCTCCCTCTTACAGGGCGCAACCTGCGGGCAATCATATTGGCCCTGACCGCTAGAGCCGTCCGTTCCCGTTAGATGTCTGTATCGTCTTTGCGGTCCCACTTAACAAAATGGCCCTGTCCAGGAGCAGTCCGTTAAGGTTGATGCATGGCACTTCCGTTGTATGGTTCCGTCTGACCTCAAAGACCATAAACTGACTTTTCGTCACGTTGTATTCAAGGCCGTGACTTGCGGCGTATGCGTCACAAACCGTCAGTACCTCCTAATACCACACGCTGACGCGCTCAGCAAAACCATGTCATCGGCATAACTTATATTGTTGAGACATACATCATCAATGTGGCAGCCAACATGCATTCTGCTGAGTGCCTCGCGTAGTCTATTAATATAAAAGTAAAACAGGGTAGGAGAGCTTAGCCCACCCTGTCTCACGCCACACAGATAGTGTGTTTGCCCATCTAACGCTGTTGACTTGGTTTTCATACCAATACCTAAAGGTGCGTATTGTCTCTGCTGGAATACCGCTGTCTTTAAGTTTGCTCCATAATATTTCATAGGAAACCAGGTCTAAAGCTTTAAACAGGTCGAGGAAACAAATATTTACCGTGACGTAGTATTTGATAGTGTATGACAGTGTGTTAATGTATGCAATAGGAATCGTTTGCGTAGAATCCAAGGTAAACACGTGTTTACCTCAGCTCCTGCTAAAAGTAAATCTAAAAAAATTGATTGGTAATGACATGAATTGCCATCTTCGGTGGCTTAGGGTATATTCGTACGGACCACAACTACACCACAACGCTGTAGCAAACAGTGGTTACGTGTGAATAGTTGCGCTGCAGTTTTTTGCTATTGCTTTGATGTAGTCGGATCGACCACACGGTTGCGTTTGACGGCGAAATGGTGTTCGTGTGAATAACACCATAACACTAGCTATTCTCATACAAACTTTCACCCGACCGCGTGCTTTTGGTATGATTGTGGTACGTCTGAATAGATCTTGATGCTGTGTACTTTTATCCGAGATATAAATATTGAATTTGTTTGAATTCAAAATAAAACCCAAGTTATACCTTCGTTGGTTCCCCGGAATATATACCCATGTCCCACAATGGGCCATGACGGTATGCCTAACGGTAGTTCGGCATGGAATTTATATAATACTCGTCGTTGCCACCTAATATATACGGCTGTAATTGCTGCAATCGTCAGCAACAGCAGCCAGAACATTGTATCAGGCGCTCCCCTGCGGATCGGTGCAGATCAGTACTTCAAAATCTAAAACAGAAAAAATAATGATCAGGTTAGGCAGCTGTCTCCAGTGCTGAGAATCGTTATTAATTTACCGATTAGTATCGTTCCAATTTCGTTACATTATTTAGTTCAGTTGTTAACTGGTAAATAAATGGAACGATAAAATAAAATTCGATGTGTTCTCCCTTACCAGTAATTACAGAAAACAAAACTTTAAGGTACGCGAAAATTATATAACACCGATGAACCCCAGTCACCACCTGCAGGCGGCGTTGGCGTGATCATGCTATCTCCTTCACATTTATTTCGTCTAGTTTATATTGAATCTCTCAATGTTGACCGAATGCTAGTGTGATTGAACACTAAACAATATTTATTGAAAATTTAGTTATCATTAAATTATTAATGACTGACGACGGTTCGTGTTTACTGTGATTGAACACTAATTCTCCGTTAGTGTTCAATTATCTGAAAACACTAATGATTGCAATAATATATATTAATCTTTAGTGTTTCGTAGGTATGTCAATACTAAACTAACTTTGAGTGTCTATATATTAAACCTGTGATTGATATTAATGATTTAAAGGCCGGGTGAAAGTTGTAGCGTGATATTTAATTTGGTTCAGGACTTAGTAAGTGGACGTGATAGTTCGGCA
Organism: Hedya salicella; assembly: GCA_905404275.2. Lineage (NCBI taxonomy): Eukaryota > Metazoa > Arthropoda > Insecta > Lepidoptera > Tortricidae > Hedya > Hedya salicella. The sequence goes on along the minus strand of FR990100.1, from coordinate 22,545,164 downwards.
TCATTAAGACTCCGAGTCCATGTCTTGTTGAGAACTTTTATCTGGATGGATCTGACGATGGAACCTGGAGGTAGCTTTAGCTACTGCATATCAGGATTGGATTAACCGAGAAAAATATTTTTTTTGGATTAAAAGTCCCCGGCAAGCTCGGCCGAAATTCACCTTCCCATACAAACAGAGTTTCGTATTCATTTTAAAACTACATGATGTGTATCTAGGTTTGTAATTCATTTACATGGCTCCAGTTTATAAAACAAACGAAATACAGCAATAATAAGTTATGTATGAAAAACTTAAATTCACTGTATTTTTTTTTACTATGGTATCTGAAGTTACATTAACTAATTACAGACCTGCATATACCTTATTTTATTCTAAGTACAAAGTTTATAAGGAATAAAATTCATAACCCTTCTTTTTTTTCGTCAGCGTGGTTGGTTTAAAGTATCTTTTAACCATTTTGAGATACCCGTGTACCCAAAAATAGTCAAAAAATATTTTCGATTTAGTGACCTGCAAACAGTAAGTTACAAACATGTTTTTTAAATATCTTCAACGTACAGATAGTTCATTTTTACAACTTTATAACAAATGTAGGTGTCAGTTTGTAAGGTCACAGACCTTACAAACGTATATAATAAGGCAACTGATGCCTGCAATAAAGTGTGAATGTAAAGTGAAAAAGCAAAGTGTGAATTTAAATCTGAGTAATAACCGTTACGTGATACTCACCAATAACTAATTGAGAGAAATGGCTAACTGTTTTTCACTAACGCACTTAAACGCACCTCTCGTGACTATAAAGCAAAAATAAAATTAACCTTTATATATCCACTCGGCCATCAGCGCATAAAGTGTAGTAAGTCAATTAAATTGTTTTTATGAAAAACGCAAACAAAACAAATATGCAATATTTAGTAGGTACCGTTTTATTGCAACTTCAGCAAATTTACGGCTGTGGGTTACCTATCTCAAAAAAAATATTAGTTATTACAAATATCAAAATTCCGGAAAAACTACGTTTTTTTTCTGTTGGCTTTGCTATTTATTAAGGGGCTCCCATATGCGAATAACCTTCGATCCGTAGTTCTTCACTATGTTGGACATACACAACATAGAAAAGTCGTGTTGATAACCACCGTTGTTACCAATATACTGTTTCAGTTTATCTTTACGAGTCACTGAAACCAAGATAAACGCCATCAAAATTTGTTATTTTTACCGAAATTTTCTGGGTAGCCCCTTAAGTTATATTTACAGTAGCATGAATTTTAAATAGTTGCATTTTTATTAAGGGGCTGATTTAAAGCATTACTTATTGGCGCTGCGATATGAGAGCGGCCCCATCGTACTAGTGTAAAATCCCGCCAAGGGCATGCTGGACCATGCTCAGTGTAGGTTTTTGCAGCCGTTGATACAAAAATATGCATTACAGATGAAAACAATACGGTATGGAAAAGTGCACTAGCAAAAGAGCGGATTTGTGTTGAAATGAAAAGTCGTAAATTATGTTCTATCAAGTCGTATAGTAATCTAACTTTTACACAAAAAACTTAAGGTTGATTTTTACGAAAATCTTGATGTTTTACCTCCGCGATTTTCGTGATTTTTAAAGTAAATTTCATCACTAAGACTCTATATTAAAAAAAAAACAATGTTTACACTACAGCGACATCTCCAGCTAGCATGTGGCAACTGTGAAGTTCGCTTTATTACGGTAAACATTTAGTTTCATAGATGTTCACCAGAAGCGCTGACGGTGAAAAGCCGGATAAAAAAAATATAAAGATCTTGTAACAAGTAGTGACAAAATTTGAAGACAAGCTGACTGGACTCTGTAGCTCAATTGGCAGAGCGTGCGCCCCGGTAAGGCACAAGACACTGGTTCAAATCCGTTCGGAGTCTTGAATTTTTTTTCATTATTTGGATCTTTGTATTTCAAGAAAAGTTAAGGTTAGTTATATTTTGTTAGTAAGGCATAAAATAGTTATGTACATGTCTGACTAGGACTACTTCTACTTCCTGGTGACTCTTCATACAATGTTTTGTGATAACTTTTGACATTTTGTCTGAAAACTAAGTAAATAACAATAATGTCAGTGAAAAGGATAGGAAAAAACAATAAAAATAATGAAAAAAAAAAGTAGTTGTAAGATACACATATGCGTTTACGAATACACATGTGCGTTTTGACAAGTGGATTTACAAATCAATGAAAACATGAAGTAACAAATTGGCACTTACAGTACTTTATGCGCTGAACGACCGCGTTTTGTAAACGCGTCACTGAATAACAATATTACATTACGTTCATGAAGAGGTGACAGCCATTTTTAATTTATGCTTACCTACTACTTTACAAATTTCCAAGAATTTTCCACAACTTGTTTACTTCCTTACTTTCAACGGTTCTTCCGTACCTCTAACCCCTATGTTGCAATTTAAGTAGTACATGTCGTGAAGCGGTATCGCTTACCATTCAAGAGTACTGGACAGAGAAGTAGTAAAGTGATAGATAATTGCTTCCGTTTCCGCGATTGTTACTCATTGAAATAAAACAATTTAACGGATTATATCGCGTATATTACGGGTGGACTCCACCCGTAACCATGGAAACCTGGAAAGCTTGCGAAACGTCGGGAACTAAAATGAGATAATATACGCGATATAATCCGTTAATTTGTTTTATTTCAATGATAGATAATTGATTCGAGAGGGTCTCCTTCGGAATCCCTAATGTAGTTTGTACTAATGCATCGTTTGTCCTAACGCATTTTTTTTTTCAGAAACCGTAACTTCTTCAGGATTTTGTAAAAGAACATCGAATAGATTAGGTTAATTTAGGTTAGGTTTGTGTTATAACAATCCTAAAAAGTTTAAAAAATCCATAAAAAAATGCGTTAGGACAAACGATACATAAGGACAAACGACGATAGGGATTCCGATATAGATCCTATTTGAAAAGGTTCCGACGAATTAAGAACCTTCTTCTATTTTGGGAGTCGGTTAAAAAGACAAATCACCATACGCTTCAAAATAATGGATAGTGCAAGCGCTTTAATCGCACAATCATGGAAAAAGCAAAACTTCCGCTTTCTGACGCTGATTTGATTGCAGAGTTTTACAGTAAATAGTATATCAACGACAATGAATTGCAGAATCGGATTGTGGTAGCAGCACTGGAATATAAAACGCCATGAGATATGGAATAGTTCTTAACCAGATATCGCTCATATCAGGATCTTCGGAAGTACTGTAATGGATCGTAAAGCTAACGAAAAAAAACCGGCCAAGTGCGAGTCAGACTCGCACACCGAGGGTTCCGTACAATTTTTTAATTACCCTTACTTTATTACCCGGTACCGGTTTAGTTAAATTTGCACCTGATATACCATTGCATACAAATCAGGTGCAATCTTAACGCAACCGGGGTGTTCAAATAGGTTTTTTGCAAATAAAAAGAAAATTGCTAATTAGAGACATGGCTATAATTTTCGTGTAATTTTTATGTTTATCAATACAAATTACGAAAATTTCAATATTTTCGATTAGTAGACTTCTGAGATAAAGGGGGGGAAAAGTGGTTTTTTTTCACATATTCCTTAATGAAACAAAAACGAATCACAATAAAAAAATTAAAAATATTGTTAAAAAATGTGCAGGTCAAACCCTTTCATATGATACCCCATTTGACCCAGTCGCTAGACTTTTAATTTTTACCCCCCACGCATTCGTCGTTTTTAGGTTTCCGTAGCCAAAATGGCAAAAACGGAACCCTTATAGATGATGTTTTCAGCAAATATCAATGTGAGGCACATATTTCGACAGTTCGCGTAAAAACATTTCAGGTTTCTAAAAAAATTTTTTGATTTATTAAACATTTTCCAAAATATTCGCTCCGAAAGTAGCAAAAATTGTGTCCCCCCCCCCCCTCTATTTTTTAAACGGTATGTTCAAAAAATGTGAAAAAATTTACAAATATAAAGCTTATCACATACTTCCAACGAAAATTGTTTTGAACATAATCGGACATACAATTTTTAAGTTATTACAAAAAAACTGCGCTTCTCAGCAAAAGGACGTAAGTGCCGGGGAGATACGCTCTTTTTTAGTGTTTTTTTTTTCATATCGTATTTTATTTCATATGAAGTGCATTCTTTTGTATAAACGGCTGCGGAACTCTTCATGGGCGTGTACGACGCGCACTTGGCCGCTTTTTTTAGAAAATAAACATATATTTTCAAATATTTCCTGTGCAATACATGTGGGCTGACAATGTTTATAAATATTCTAAATTTCAAACAGTCAGCATCAGTTAGCTTTTGAGATATGGCGCTTTAATAGTCGGACAGACAGACAAATCGACAGACAGAGTCGCCCCATAAGGGTTCCTTTTGTACCTTTTTGGTACGGAACCCCAATGAAACAAGTGGTATTTAAACTCAGAAAAATGCATCCTCATCGGATATCCTGAAAACATAAAAAGATATACTGACTTTTTAATCGAGAAACAAAGATAGTGTTAACAAGCAGATACGCGATCATATTTGAGCAAGAATCAAAATCTGAGTTTGCAAGATCAGAGCTTTGATTCAGTGGGAGAAGTAGTCAAGGTAGAACAGCAGGACTCACGGACACCAGGACCATCTTTACCTTTAAGCTAAGATGACACGGCCTTGAATGATACACTTCTAGAAAATGAGACCCAGTGAGCATGAAGACGCAAACTACACAGAGCCCAGATGGAGAGGTAGGGTGCAAATCCAGAACTAACTGAGAGAGTAAGAAGCCTGAGAGCTATTATGGGTTCTAAAACATGTGTAGACGATGAGACCTATAACGATGCGGCTGGTATGTCCCACCATGACGCTCTAAATTAACCTGATAAAAAACAGTGCCACGAGTGTTAGGTGTTGGCTGTTAAATGACGAAAGTTTGAATAGAATGGAATGGGTGATAACTGATAACAGACGGTTCACTTTAATGAATGTTCATTTGAGTGAATGCTTCATTGTTTTTTCATTCCATGGTCACACGGCTTAGCTGGAATGACGTAGAAATTAACATTCATCCGCGTCGCTTTCAATATGGCGTCGAATGAAGTATGGTAATGAATTATGCCGAATGAAAATATCCATCACCGTTGGATCGGTTCGCTAATGAATTCATTCGGCATTTTTGTTTCACTTTTCGTTCAGACGTGTCACTTTGAGTTAAAGATGCAAAATGAAACAAGAAAATGAAAGAAAAGTGAACCGTCTGATATCACCTAAGGAATGTGTTGTGTTGGCGGATGACTGAGAGTGTCAATTGATGGATGACGTTTTTATATTAGACTTATTGCTGTAAATATGTAAATAAAATATTCTATGTTTTTATCTATCAGCCACGGACGTCCACTGCTGAACATAGGCCTCATCAAAGGGTGCGATCTCGCGCATACCGCATCTACCGACTCTCCGCGACCTTAACGAGCTCATCCGTCTATCTAGTCGGGGGCTGTCTACGCTCTGCTTTCCAATGCGTAGTTGTCACTCTAGGAATTTACTTAGTTACTTTAGTATCCATTATCATATTATCAATCACTTTTTTGTGTAAAGCACCTGCAATGAAGATGTGATATGGCTATTTCAAATAAACAGGCGTCTTTATATAATATACTTATTTAATTACATATTTCTCTTTAACGGCTCTCTAAATTTGATTATGCTTCATACATGTGGAAGCACATTGCGAGCACTAACCTTTGGCAGTATTATCACCCTTGAGTAGGCAACCATTTGCTAGAACTGGAAATGCACCCGCCAACTCTGTCGCGATGGCGGGCGCCATTTATTTTTTAAATATCTCTGTAGTTTAAAGACCACATTGCTCCAATTTCGGCGAACATTTTGCACATTGCTAGCACTAATTCCTTATGTATACCGCAGCTCTATTTGTTGATGTACACCCGCCATCCTGACACTCACAAAAACTGGATTAAGGTGCCTCCACATTTGTATCATTTGCCCGATCAGATCTTCGTTCCTGACTTGATCGCGTGTCATGCGCATGATCACGCGTTTGAACGTTGCGCCGATCCGATCATTCGAAATCCATGTTGCTACGCGTATGCGCGTATCACACACTTACATCGGACAAGTGCGCATATATACGCATTCATTACACGCCACGGTGATCGGATACGACCAAATGATACAAGTGTGAACGCACCTTAAGTCAGAATCGTGTTTTGGCAGAGTATACAATAAAAATCAAATTATTTCTATTTTTTTAATAAATTAGTTAAGATATTTACCTTATGCATGTGTTGTGGGTATTATATACCTTGCTGCAGTTGGTCAATATGATGATTAACTAATTTAATTAAAGCCTATTTAGTTTATCAATGATAATGGCTAGTAATGGTGAAATGACAACTTCTACGATGTAATTTAACAATGACATTCTTATAGTCATAGAGTCTGTTTGGAAAGAGAAGAGTTGTTGGATTGGAGGGTGTGCTAGTGCTATATATTTTTTTGCTATGCTCACACCGTGACGTAATTATAGTTTGTCAGTTATATAAAGATCATGACTGACCTGTATTATCATGTAAAAAAATATATTTTCAATTAATATACTTACCGATTTTGTGTCGGAGACTAGTTTAGGTACTATGAAATAGGTAAAAAGTTAAAATTAAATACAACATAAATACCCGCCATAGCGGACAATCGTTTTGTGACTTTTTGCAAGACGATAGTAGGGCTTTTAGCCGCTTTTGCCCGCTGACAAATCGAATAATATTAAATATAATTTTGCTTATTGAAATTATGCACGGTTTTACAACATTCCAACATTATTTTATACATTAACTTTCCGGTTTTTGTATTATAAAAATACACAATGGCATTATAAACGACAGAAGTTTGTTTATTTCTTATAAGACAGGTATCGAAGGAACGATTGCCATGTAAAATTCATATTGTACGTTCTCCTATCTGTTACGACTCTTCTCTTTCCGTACAGACTCTTATCATTAGGAACGTCTACAGGTTTTCAAAAACACATGGATATACTCGAGGGCGTCAGATGTTGATACTCCAGTTGCCCCGCGCAATGATATAACATAAAAAGAGGTAGATAGGTTATACGGGCTCCGAAAACGGCACACCAAAACTACGCCAATTGGCAAACCTTAACTCAGTCTCCCGCACAGAGTATTTTGTTATATATTGGATTGTGCGTCAAATAAAAAAAAAATGCCGTCATACATGGTGAGATTTTGTACTAATCTTGTACTAATTTTGCAACAAAAGCATCTAAAAGCATTAACAATTAGTGTGTTATTGCAATATTATCAGATTTATGTATGCGTAATCCAGCGGGCCTATGATGGTTGCGTTTATCACGCGATAAATGATATGATAAAGCGCCCCTGTCACTCTCGCACTCACATACGTGTCAGAAGGTGACGGCAGCTATGTCACTTATTTATCGCGTGACAAACGCAACCATCGTAGGCCCGCTGCCCATTTTTTCACGTGAATTCTCGTGTAGGTGATCTATCTACCTCTTTTTATTATAATAATTATATCATTGGCCCCAATGTGTATCTGATGACGAAACTATGTTAATCTGCCGGCTTGCACGGTGGAGGCGGCCAGCCGGCCATACGAAAAGGTACGAAATTTAAAAAAAATTGAGCTCGTCAGATATTCAGAGGGGATTTAGTAAAGCCTAAAAATGCTCTCATTTAAAAGACTGAGGATTCAGAAGTGACGCAAGCTCGTAGCGGATTTATGAAAATGCAAAACGCTGTATTGAAATACTCGATCGTGTCAGATTATTTTATATTAGTACAGATGGTTCAGCTTAATGTTCCAGTCATGCAAACTTGAAATCAGACAGTTTAGTATGTGGAAGAATTTTAAGTTTGAACATGGTATTTATGGCGCCGGATACAAATGAGGTATAAACTTAACGTAAATGGGTTATGCAATAAGTATTTATATATACTGTGTGAACGGAATTGTGTGTTCCCGTAATTTATGCATATAACTTGTTTTACCCCATACACTGTTTTTTTTTAACATTTAAGGATCAGTACCTAGTTATGGAGATAAGGAGGGGCATTCCCCTATATTTTCTTTAATAATCCTGGAACTTAGCATTATAAAATAATTTAAAAAATATGTATGTAATATATACATTTTAGTAGGTTAACAAAATCTATATATATATATCAAAATTTCAAGTTTTTGCATCGAAATGTGTTTAAAATTGAAAATGGACGAAAAAATACCATTCCTCGTTATGTTAGTATATGAAACTATTAAACATAAAAAAATAAAGAAAATGAAATTGAGTGCAATTAATTTATTACATAAAAGTAATTACAATAACATAAAATTAAGTAATAACTAAATAATATGAACAAAAATTAAATTTAAAACCATCCTATAAATTAAAAATCACAGACAGGTCGGGACCCCGCGGTAGAGTACCCAAGACACACGTATGTATGCGACGCCATGGAAATCAGATGCAAACTCGACCTAAACGGAAGATGCATCTCCCCTTATGTTAATCTGCCGAGCTCGAGTAAATTCCAAAATCCACTCTGCACTTTCTTTGTTTGGGTATGCGCGAAGTATGGAAAATCTAACTTCGCGTGATTACCCAAAGTAATCATAAAAATAAACTGGTTTTTACAAACTTAAGTGCTTCGTTACGGTAAGGGAAAAAGAGAATTTCACTTGAATCTGACGACTATCTGTTACATAGTTATAAGGAATTTCTACAAAATATGTGAGTAAATTTGAAGAACAAATTGAATTAAATTGAACATAAAAAAATTAAATTTAAAAAGAACCGATTTCAAAATAAACTGAAAAGCCAAACATAATCTTTTATGTGCGGTACGGATCACATTTGAATCACCTTTTGAAGTCGGTGCCATTCATTTATTACTATTAACACAGATGGCACGCAAGAACCGCTGCGGCAAGCCTTTATTTATTACCTATCTATATATTTAGTTATAGTAATTCGTATTTTTGTTGAATACATAACTTTACTTCAGGTTTGGCACCGACTTCAAAAGGTGATTTAAATGTGATCCGTACCGTACATAAAAGATTATTTTTAGCTTTTCAGTTTATTTTGAAGTCGGTTCTTTTTTATTTAATTTTTTTTATTTTTTGCCTTTTAGTGATGGATTTTAGTGATATAAAGTATTTTTTAGAGCCCAGAATGGGAAGATTGAGGAGGATTTGATTGTAAATAAAAATCTAAAGTATAAGAATTGGCTTGGCTGGTCAAAATAGTTAAGTCCAGTACTTGCTGGTCAAAAAGAATACGACTAACAGTCTCAACTTTCCCATAATATTTAAAGAATTATCTCGCAACTATTGACCGTTAATAAGGACTTGTACCTTCCATCATCAGCTCAGCATCATTAAATGCTGACAAGCAGATGAAAATTACTGAATAACTTTAGAAAAATATATACAAAACATTGTACCTATAATATTTGAGGGTTTCTCTCGATTTCCCTGGGATCCCGTCATCAGATCCTGACTTGGTGATAAGGAGACTACTTCAGAGACACACTATAAAGATTATGACTAACAGTCTTATTGTACCTACCTATAATACATGTATATTTTAAGAATTATCCTGTAACTCTTAACCGTTACGGAGTTCTCTGATTCTCCACCATCAGCTCCACTTTGCTACCCTGGTCTTAAATAACTTCTGTCTATAAGCAAAATATGATAAAGAATTATATTGCGATTAGTGAATTAAATAACACTGGTTGAGCCCTTATTAGTGACTGGTGGCTTGTGTCTTCATCATCAGTTTCTCTTCACCAAATGATGATTTTCGAGTGTAAATGCTTGTTCTTCTTTAATAAACAGTAAAATCGCCATAGGTGTGCCCATAATATTTGAGAATTCCTTCGATTCCTTATCGATTTCACCACCAGATCATCACCAAAATTGTATGCCAACTTGGAGATTCCTACTCTTAACCGAAAAAATAATTTTCCAAATCGACTCGCGATCCGCGAATTAAATAACACTGGTAGAGTCCTCAGTGGTAACTGATGGCTGGTGTCTTCATCATTGGTTTCTCTTCACTAAATGGTGATTTTCAAATGTAAATGCTTAAACTACTGTAATAAATACCGAAATCGCCATAGATGTGCTCATAAAAATCGAGGAATTCCTTCGATTCCTCATGGATCCCGGCATCAGATCTTCACCAACATTTTATTGGACCAATTTGAATGTACCTACTTATGAACAAAAAAATAATTTTCCAAATCATCGTGTAAATGACGGAGTTCTGAGGTCTCAAACATAAAAAAATAATAATAATCATACAACCGAATTGAGAACGTCCGCCTTTCTTTGAAGTCGGTTAAAACTGAATTGAAACGCTAAGTAACCGGCCATATACACGTCATTCATATTTTTTAAAATCGTACGTATACAATTAAGAAATCTTCTTCTGTGTAAGAAAACCCATTTGTCCATTGTCTCCTCCAACATGTTTTGTCGAGTAATTGCGGCTGGATACTGCTCAAATCACTTCTTCTTTGCGTCGTTGTGAGTTTTAATTGACGTTTAATGACGATTTATTATTTAATTATATGGCAAATTTAAGGCAATCAAAGAATGACTTTAAGATTGTTAAGCCAGGCGGCTGCGTCAGGGGTCACATCATCCAGGTCCTCAGCGGGTCCATCGAAGGAATGAAGCGGGCAGCGTTGGAAGATGTGTTCAGCGGTTTGCTCTTCCTCACCGCACTCGCAAAGAGGAAACTCTTTCCATCCCCACTTGTGTAGAAAAAAGTTGCAACGGCCGTGTCCTGTTCTGAGTCTGTTCAGCCGGCACCAGAGCCTGCGAGGGAGATCGAATCCTTTTGGTTTTGCCGTCGGGTCAGTGGGCCGGGTGGATTTTCCTTTTGTGCCAACTGTCCACTCAGCCTTCCAGCTATCCTCGTTTTTTGAAACTGTCTAGGTTCCGGGCTGTAATGTAGGGAGATTTGAGTCGGTGGCAAAACTCGTAGTGTGCTGGCAAAGAGGAATTGTTTGAAACCTTCTCGGCTTCTCTCTTCAAGGTGTGAAGTCTTCGAAGGTGGGGAGGAGCGACGTGACTCAAAACTGGCAGCCAGTGGGTGGGCGTGGATTTGACAGTGCCAGATATGCACCGCATGGTCTCGTTTAATCTAACGTCTACTTTATTAGTATGAGCACTATCAAGCCGTGGGGGCGCATGAAGTCACGCCGTGCGAAAAACGGTCGCACGGCGCGACGACCCGGGGAACTTTAACGGGCTGTATCTTCATAATGTTTTGTTTTATTGACAAAAGAAAAATATATAATCAAACCAACGGACTAATTATATTTTTTTAGGACACACACATATTTACTACGTGATACTCACCGACAGACAAGTAAAAAAAAATCCTAAATTTATGTTTTACTCTAATGCACTGATACTGTCCTCTCGCGATTGTAAAGCAAAATTACAATGATCCTTTATATACCAACTATGCATGCACGTCACAGAATGCAGTTCATGAAGTGGCGCCATGTGGTTTTACATAATTGATGTTTGCCGCCCACTTTACAAGAATTTCCTGCATCTTTTATTGCGTCCTCATTTTTGACTACTCTTCCTTACCTTTGACCATTTTACCAAATTTGATAGAAATTACTTTACTTAAGTTTACTACATAAAGTAGATACCATTATCTATACTATTGTAATAAATGTCTGTACATTGAAGATATTTTCAAAAAATCGATTGTTATGGACTATTTGGAGGTCACTAAAATAAAAAGATTTTTATTTTTATTTTTTGTATGTTTGTATGGGTCGTTGTGGCTTCATCACGCAAAATCGGCTAAACAGATTTCAACTATTTTTGGTACCAGGGTAGCGGGTATCTCCAGGTGGTTATAAGATACTTTTTACGCGGCTATGCTTAAGAATTAATGAAGTTGCGAGCGCATTCTAGTAGTAGAATAATAATGAAATAATGACCTTTATTTCGTAAGTAAGTACACAAGGGAACTTTTACAAATATGAGTCTACCGGCATTTCCTAAGAGAAAACCTCTGCTGAGAGGAAAGCAATAGTCATACATTTTTAATCGACTATCAAAAAAGAAGGTGATGGTGCATGCAGTTGTATTATTTTTATTTTATTGACCTCAGAACTCTGTCATTTAAAAATAGATTTAGTAAATTTTGGTCTCATATAATTTAATCACAGATCTTTTAACGGGATCCATGAGGAAGTGACGGAGCTCCACAAATATCGTTAGCATTATAAGCGATTTTGGTATTTAAAAAAAAAAAAACATTTAGGCATTAGCACTTAGTAAGTGTGACATTAGTGAAGTAGAACTGATGAAGTTGTGTTGTGAACTCTTTAATGATTAGTAATTTACGGGTGACGACAAGATATAAATAAATATCACGGACAATGTTACACTAATTGAACTAGTCCCAAACTAAGCAAACCTTGTACTACGAGTATGGCTACCAGGCGGCAATATACACAATATACACATGGATTGTATTACTTAAATACAGTGCAGTGTAGAAATATATCTGGATTATAGTCGCAAATTGAAATAGTACCGATGAGAATTGTACCATCGAAAAGGATTTGATCGTCGATGAATCCTGAAGGCCGGAAGGCATCGGATTTCTTTAATAAAATTATATATCCTAGCCGTGTTTCGCCTTAGAATTGTTACCACCGAAAAGTGCGGAATAAATTTAATTAACTTTTTAACAAAAAATAAAAGCATCTCGAAAAATCCCTAAACAGTAAAGAACCGGCCAAGAGCATGTCGGACCATGTTCAGTGTAGGGTTCCGCAGCCGTTCATACAAAAAAATGTACTACGGATGAAAAACATACGATATGAAAAAAAGCACTAGCAAAAGAGCGTATCTCCCCGGCACTTACGTCTTTTTGCCGAGAAGCTCAGTTTTTTGGCAATAACTTAAAAACGGTATGTCTGATCATGTTGAAAAATATTTTCGTTGGAACTATTTATTAGGCTTTACATTTGTAATTTTTTTCATATATTTTGAAAAACGATGTCGTTTAGAAAATAGAGTGGGAGGGACACAATTTTTGCTCTTTTCGGAGCGTATATTTCCAAAGATATCCACTAAATCAAAAAAATAAAACTATATGTATTAAAAAACCTCAAAGCGTTTCTAGAAGAACTGTCCAATGACGGGCTACACATTGATATTTGCTAATTTTTTTTTTTCAGTTTTGGTTACATGTATGGAGTGCCCCCCTAGAAATATATATATGTTTATATAACTATCAAACTAAGTAGCGGCTTACACAAGACACCTATGTTCCAAATTTCATCAATATACAGCTTATAGTTTGTGAGTAAAATGCCTGTGACATACTTATTTCATTATTTCACCATTTCATTATTCCATTATTTCATTAATATATGAAGAAAAGTAAACATTTTTTTGCGATTTATCGACTTTCAAGCAGTTCCTTTCAGTAATTATTTTTAAATATATTATCTTCAATGAACCTACATTTATTTTACTGAACGCAGTGTAGCTTTCAAAACATCGAGGAATTACCAAGTTTAAATCATTTACCTCCCGTACCTCTATAAATTGTGTTATTATCTGCTTATTTAAATAGTCAATGTCGTGATCTTTGACCTCTCTGTTATAATTTCCCGTATAATGTTGTTGGGCTTACATTGTAAGAGAAACTAATAGACTATTAGTAATACGTCTCATACTGTGAAACTCAACGATTAACTTGCATAACCGCACCTAGGGATTTTAACGCACGTGACAGATATTAAATTATAATTAACGTTTTCTCCAACTTGCTCGGAAATGTTCCCATTAATGTAGTAAAAACACACCGCGAAGTCCATCGTTATAAACGTTGATACAATAATCAATTAAAAAAAAAGTGGCATTACTTCTCGGATAGGCCCGGGAAGTGTACATTATTGTGCAGGTTTTTACTTTTTATTTCATCCAAGACTTTGAAAATTCACCATACAGCCAATAGTAACGTAAAAAAACAGAGATTTAAAACAATGACAATAGTAATAGAAAAAAAAGCAACAATTATTGTGTCCGAATCATAATACAGTTTATTTAGTCTTAATGATCTTCAGGAACTGATAAATATTTTGTAGCAAAGGTATGTTTTTTTAATGTTGTGCGCTTAGGAATTGCCGATTCAACTAAAAGTAATAATGTATATATTTATTTTAACTATTGCTATGGGTTTTCTTTTTATTTACTTTCATTACTATATTTCATTTGGAACCAAATATACAATTCGGACCCAAAACTTAAAGTTTAATATCCTTAAAAAAAATTAAGGTAGGAACGGGAATTTCATTTTGTCAAATATTATCTGTCGTGTTATTATTACGAAAATAAGTTACATAAACATGTGTCAAATTTCCTCGCGTATTTGGAGAAAATCAGTACGAGTATACATGCCTCGGCAGGAATATCATTTCGTGGATTCGTATCTATAGAAGGACTCGGCTACGCCTCGTCCTTCAAAACCGTACTCATCCACTAAATGACTTTTCCCGCCCTCTGCAGTAATATACTATTAAGATAATGCTTGTGCCATATATAATATTACAGTAAATAACAATTCTAATTTTAATCACCTTGATGAATTTTGCACGATCATTTTATAAAACATTACTATTTCATTACTTATCTTTGATTTCCAACCTCATCATTTTGAAACTATGGACTGTAAGTTCATTAGTCATCATTAATTCCTTCGCAGTTGTGATTTTTGCGTCTGATAATCCACGGCAACATAGCTACAATTTGGGTACTTTCCTTTATATCACCCGTGGATGCTCGCTATATTGAAACGCCCGATATATAATTATATTTCCGAATGTCGTACTGTTTAGTTTTTTTTGAGCTTCAATTCGCGATTCCCTTTTTTGACATTGCTTGTCCTTATCTCATTTAGTTGGGGTCGGCGCAGCATGTTTTTTTCTTCCATACCTCTACCTATCCCTCGTCATCACATCACTCACATCCTTCCTGTTCATATCGTCTCTCACGCAATCCATCCACCGTTTTCTTGGTTTCCCCCTTTTCTTACATCCTCTACGCGCATACCTTAATGCCTTTCTTGTCACATGACTTTAATCGTTCCGCATAACATGTCCAGGCGATTTGCTATGGGCTTATAATTTCAATCCATTTTACATTCGTTAATCGATGTACTCAAATACTGGCGCCACCATCTACGTATACCATGATGAGTTACTATGAGTTATTTCCAATTTTCACCACATCTTACTTAACTTGAATTGCGGGATAATTATATAGTTTTCAGGACTTCTCTCGAACAAAAGTTATTTCTTAGTAACAGTACTTTCATTTAAGACCAGTTTTGTTAGTGGCCGCCGTCAGGCCAATTTGCCGATTCTCCTCAGCGGGATAATTATGTTTGTTTCCTGGACTACTCTTAAAAAAAAGTTACTGCCCACTGATAGGCCAATTTACCCATTCTCCAAATGAATAAAAATATATATTAAAATAAAGGTATCACCATTTTCTAGTCCATTCTATCACTGGTGGTAAAATAAGAGCGATGTTACCACTAGTAGTCAGTTGGAACGAAACTCTTCCCATTTAACCACTGGTGGTAAAATAGGAGCAATGTTATCACTAGTGGCCAGTTGGAACGAAATACTTCCTATTTAACCACTAGTGGTAACGTTGCTCCTATTTTACCACCAGTGGTTAAATGGGAAGTATTTTGTTCCAACTGACCACTAGTGGTAAGACTGCTCCTATCTTACCACCAGTGGTTAAATGGGAAATGTTTCGTTCCAATTGATCACTGGTGGTGAAATTTAGTGGTGAGATGGTCCAGAGCGTCTCAAGTATGGGTGCTACTTTCAGGCTTTCTTTTATATACTCATTCTTTATCCGATCCATTCTGGTCACGCACTACACATCCATCTCAACATTCGCGCAAGTATAAAAATGTTAACAAAAAATAAAAATAAAACCAGATTATTTAAAAAGACACAAGCAAAATTTCTTATACTATATTTGACAGGAAAAAAGGTTTATGACGTCATAATTTTATACGGTCAAATTGCCTGCTGATTTTTAATTTTAGATCATTTTTAAATCGCCAAAACTTAAAAATAAGTATTCATGAATGTTTTCTACGTATTTTCAAAAATAACATTTAACTGCAAGCGTGACATCATTTATGTTGACTACAGGAAATTACCCAATTATTTCGCGCATAATACGCTTGCTCGCCTGCTTAAGGCACTTTGATTGCCTGGTCGTGGTCCCTTCAAAATCGTCTATACGAACTTAGATTTATAGCGAGTTTGAGTTTAATTTTCTTGAGTTTATGGTTAATGATTAGTAATAAGCACTTTTCAGACCTTATCCGCAACTCAAACACGGGAGGATTTCAAAAATATTGTTATCCCTAAGACAGAAGCTCGTAGTTTTGCTATAAAATATTATAGCAAAACTCTATGTATACGAGCTTCTGCTCACCATATATAGTAGGCGCTTGTAACTTATTACTTCAGGGGTGGTTTCAGAACGAAAAATCACCATTTCTAAATAGAACGAAGAACGGATTGAAATGATATTAAAACAAATAAAAAGACTCACACCTCACAACTCAGGGACAATCTTACACAAATCGACCTAGTCCCAAACTAAGCAAAGCTTGTACTATGGATACTAGGCGACGATATATATAATATATAGATAAATAATAATAATGAAATACATAGAAAACATCCAAGACCCAGGAACAAACATTCGTACTCATCACACGAGGCACTTGCCCTGGCCGGGATTCAAACCCGGGACAGCCAGCTTCGTACAGCTTATAGTTTTTGAGTAAAATGCCTGTGACCTACGGACGGACAGACAGACAGACATGACGGATGGGTTCTGTTTATGCCATTTCGGCAACGGAACCCTAAAAACCGGCCAAGAATATGTCGGACCGTGCTCAATGTAGGGTTCCGCAGCCGGTCATACAAAAAATGCACTTCAGATGATAAAAATACGATATGAAAAACTGCATTATCAAAAAAGGCTCCACGGCACTCACGTCCTTTTACTGAGAAGCGCAGTTTTCTGGCAATGACTCAAAAACGATTAATCCGATCATGTTCAAAATAATTTTCATCCGAAGTATTTATTAAGATTTATCGTTTAGAAAATAGAGGGCGATAGTTTTTACCGTTTAGAAAATAGAGGGCGCAGACACATTGTAACGAACTTTACCCCCCCCCCCTTGTATTTTTTTATGATAATTATGGTCTCTACGGCTTCATACTATGACTAACCCTATCTCTTTTAATTTTCTACCTGCAGACCCACTAAGAAACTTTATTTATATTTATGAACGATTTGTAACCCGAATAAAAGTATCGTATATCGTAACTGAATGTTTGTTGTTTTCCTCTGTATTAAATTATATTTATGGCCATATAGTGTGATTCTTCTAGTGTAGTACCCTAATAATGTTGTGAGTAATAACCACAGAGTTTTTTAATTAGGAGAGAACATGGAATCAAAGATAAAATGATGACAGCCCGATTAACTTAACAATTCTAAAAAGAAATCCCTTTTACAATGTAATTTGCAAGGTGATTATGTATATAGCCTAATAGGATGATAGAGACGAATATTATTTATAACTAACATAACCTAGATCTCACCAAATAGCAACCTGAATATCTAAAATTTAATTACAGTACAGTTTCTCTATGTTATAAATTAATGTCTCCTGGATAACGCTGAAGACATATGCATGTAAATGTTAATATATTTTTGGTCCTAAGACAGGTTAATGATATAAAAGTTACATAGTTTCGTTTGAACTGCTTAAAGAATATAGAGTAAGTATGTCAAGTCACGTCTAGTCTACAGCTTGTAAGACCGCACAAAAGGTATTGATTTGTGTGGGCCACCTGGCCGGCGCCCCTCCTCCGCGACGACAATCTTCTTCGACATCCAGACTGGGCAGAAGTCTTCCCACACTCAGAATGAGTTTATCTTCAGTCTTACAGTAGTTTGCAGATCTACAGCTGTTTTTAAGAGGAATTTGCAAAGGGACCAACTTTTGCTACAAGGTTTCAAATCACTCACATTTTCAAGGATAGATTTAAGCTCTTGTAGGCTTACTTTAAAAATATTCTACTTATATAATATATTACGATTTGCGATGGGCTCTGCCAGCTCGCAAATATTGACTCTACCACACTTATACAATGCTAGGACGTTTATTAATGATTGTCAAGTGACACCAATCATATGTCGGAGGCCAATTACAATAAGTCCAGTCTGTCTTTGTATGTGAGGTTTTTCACATATTCAGAAGTCTGTCAGTAATTCTATTGGTAGAAACGTTCCATGCCTAAACGATTCCAAAACAGATAGATCGTAATCTATAGATATTTGATTTGACAAAAGCTCTGTGGCTTCTAGAATAGACTAGGGGATTAGAGTATGCGATGTCTTTTCGACTTATAACTCCGAAACCATAATTTCAATCTCCAGTCGTGAATTAAATGAAAAACGTCAGAGTCTAGCCATCTCGATACCTCCATCTCTCAACGAAATGTACCGTCTTCACAACTTAGAGAATTCGACCTGGATTTTAAGATGCGAAATCTTGTTCCGACTTAGACTTAGACCGTAGTCAGTCCAAGATCATTCCCTGTGAGACCAACACTCGCCAAACGATAAAGTCACTTGATAACCAGGCTCTCTAAAACTGTTCTAAATTTCAAGTACATTATTAATAGGAATAAAATCCTCATTACTGAAATAAAATCATTAAGTATTGTGTCCAAATAACACATCTTCGTCTTAGAGAAAATATTCCCTTCAAATTGTCTATCTGTCATGACAACTTAAACATCCAGAGCATCTGAATATACCTCTGATCGTTCAGAAATATATTCTTAAGTCCATCCATAGAACATCGAATACATTTAAAATTAATAAGTTAATAATTGTAGATTAAATACTTGGCGTAATTTATACGAGTATTAATTACATTTACCCTATCTCTGTAAGGTAATGTGAAAAATATATAAAGTTTAAACATAAGTACGTGGTACTCTCGGACTTAGAATATTCCTAACTCTGAAATTTAGCACAAAAGTGTATGTTTTACCTTTTCTATCTTTCGGAAAGACAGAACATTTCAAGCAGTCTTAAACACAACATATTTGCCTAAGATATTATAGAACACATTTTAAAGATAAAATAAATCTCTGGAAATAACACAAGTTAATATTATAGATTAGAACGTAATAACCACTTAGGATTTAATCAGTTTCAAAACCAATCAAACTTGTCTAAGTCAATACCGAACGTATGTTTAAAGATAATAAATCTCTGAAAATAACACAAGTTAATATTAAAGATTAAAAATTAAGAAGTTCACCGTAAATAACACTTAGAGTTTGATCAGCATTAAAACGAATCAAATTTGTCTAAGTTAATATTGAACGCATTTTTAAAGGGAAAATAGATCTCTGAAGAACAAAACACAAGTTATTAATATACAAATAAGAACTTAGAAAGTTTTTAACTCACCCCAAAATCCGGCTAACTTTTTTAATACTTTGCCAATTTTCTTATAAGTTCCTTTGTCCTTTTAATTTTAATGTATTTTTGCTCAGGCATTATTTATTTCTTCTTGTTGGTTTCCGTGTAGAGTTTCTTCTTGGTTCTGGTACTGTATACTGAATGTCCCTCAGAAGGGTTTGTATTGGCTTTTATACCCCGAAATTATTTAAATATCGACTGCATTTTCATTTTTAATTACTTTTCCAAGAAATGCTTATATTTGATTTCAGAACAACTTGACCTTCGATATTTTTCGTCTATCCTGCCAGTATCATTAAGGGCTCCATAATTACACCGACCCCTTAACGTTTTTAATAAATTTTTTATATATTATAATAACGAGCTAATTAGGTATATTATTATCTAATAATTATATATTTTTTTAACTACATGGGGTTCCTAACAAATACTTTTGGCTAAATTCCCAAAAATGCATGTCTTGAAACTCTCTCGCACTTCCACCCTAGGTTCCGTAACGATATGGGACCCTAAGAGATTTTCCAAAACTGATTTTATAAAACTAGTTAATCAATAATTATATGATTTTTAAAAATATTTATCATCATATTATGTTAATCAACTTAAAATGACCGTTAAACCGTTAGATAGTTTGCCAAGATTGTATGCTCAGTATATAATATGTATTAGTCGATTAGAGAAAAAAGAAATTTAAAAAAATATATCAAAATAATAACAAACATGTATAGTGGCTCTTCTATCACGTATCTGTTTTAATATATAAGTTTTACCAAAAGAACTCTACTTGCTATGAAAATATTTACTACTTCAACTTCCTCGGAGTGCAAAATACCCTTTATTGAAGAAAATCATGTTTCATAACAATCGAGTAACCTACAAAAATATGAAAAACATTCGACAACCCATTTCACCTTCTTGTATCCTTTATTGAATATGTTTTATTTGAAGAAACTGATGCATTAAGAAAGTTCCTTATTCTGGGATTCCTTCTGACTACAAAATACCTTTTATTGAAGAAAATAATGTTTCACAACATCCAAGTAACCTATAAATGTATGAAAAACATTGGACGAACTATTTCACCCTTTTGTATTCTTTAATATATATGTTTTACTTGAAGAAATTCATTCACTATGAAAGTTCCTAGCTCTAGATATCTTCCCGCTTACAAAATACTTAGTATTGGAGGAAAATACAGACACAATATTTTGGATAACCTAGAAAGGTATGTACAATGTATATTAAGACACTTTTTATCATGAATATATTCAGTATATTTCTTTTTACTTGAAAAAATTTATTCGTTATGATGAATGTTTCATTCGAAATCCCTTTTCAGACTACAACTTATTCTTTATCAGAATAGAGTCATTTAACCTATAAAAAATTGTTCTGGTTTTCCCACGATCTTTTTTCTTAGCAAAACAAATGTTGTTGTTAATCTTTATGATAGTAAATTATGAGTCCTCTTGTTATAATTATAATATGTTTTGATTTCGGCAGACAATTCACACAAATGGAAATCTCGACCATCAAGCATCAGCTATGTGGAATCCTATTAACAGACTTGTTCCCGAAATAAAATAATGCAAGACAATTGTGTATATTAGATTTTAACATATACATCGAGACTCTAAAGCATGAGGTGAGTTAATGACAACACAAAAATAAAACAAAGGTACAGTATACATTTCTCAGTTTTATTAAGAGAACCGTGGTATGGGACACCTTTGGACCGTGGCACTGTTTCAACATTATACTATGTTGCTACTTTTGGAGCGATTATTTCTGAAAATATTGACTAGATAAAAAAAAATGTGGGCACCTCAGAAAGTTTTTAAAAGATCTGTAGATGTATGTGCCACACAATAATATTTCGCTGAATTTTTTTTTTTTAGTTTTGGTTACATGTATGGAGAGCCTCCCCTGGATTTATTTAATTTAATTATTTAACTATTAACTTTAGTAGCGGCTTACACAAGACACCTATACCCCAAATTTCATCAATGTACGTCTTGTAGTTTTTGAGTAAAGTGCCTGCGTCATACGAACGGAGGGACGGACGGACGGACACGACGAAACTATAAGTATATTCCGTTTTCGCCGTTTTACCTACGGAACCTTAAAAACACCCTTATTTCAAAAAATAAGGGTTGTCACTGATTAGTTTTATAATCTTAATTTCTGAACGGTGTAAAAATACGTTATCTGTTCAAAAGAAGAAAAAATAGTCAATATTTGATATATAATATTTTCTTCTGTTTCCGCGATTATTACTCATTGAAATAAAACAATTTAACGGATTATATCGCGTATATTATCTCATTTTAGTTCCCGACGTTTCGGAAGCTTTCCAGCTTTGCATGGTCACGGGAGGACTGAGAAAAGATGTATTTTCCTCTGTCAAAGTTACAATTTGTGCAAACTACCCATTTTTTGAAAAAACACAAAAAAAGGTGTACATACATGACAGATGGGCCTAAGCTATAAAGACAGTTACACATGTGCCAGAAGGGCTTAATTATTTTATTCTTATAATTTACCAAGCAGCATTTCACAAATGAGGCGTACTGAGGAGAAAAGAAACGCTGCAAAGAAAAACTCCCAGGCTACCTCATTACTAATTATAATATTTAACATTATTTGTAACTTTGACAGAGGAAAATACATCTTTTCTCAGTCCTCCCGTGACCATTGAAAGCTGGAAAGCTTCCGAAACGTCGGGAACTAAAATGAGATAATATACGCGATATAATCCGTTAAATTGTTTTATTTCAATGAATATTTGATATAGTTTAATTTCACAATAATGATAAATAGATTTGATTCAATATCCATATACTATTATAAATCCAAAAGTGTGTCTGTCTGTCTGTCTGTTACCTCTTGACGCTCAAACCGCTAAACCGATTTGAAAGAAATTTGGTATGCAGATAGTTTGAGTCCCGGGGAAGGACATAGGCTACTTTTTATCCCGGAAAAGTACCCTTATCCGCGATAAACAAATTAAAGGCGGACGAAGTCACGAGCACCTACCTTATAATAATATGTAAAGTAGTATATGAGTACTGACTCATCGGCTGCATATAATTCGTATACCCTAACAAAAAGAAAATTCAGGCTTGAGCGTCTTGCAAAAGGAAGATAGGTACTTAGAAATTGAAATAAAACAATTTAACGGATTTTATCGCGTATATTATTTCATTTTAGTTCCCGACGTTTCGGAAGCTTTCCAGCTTTCCATGGTCACGGGTGGACTGAGAAAAGATGTATTTTCCTCTGTCAAAGTTACTTAGAAATTGCTAATCTCTATAAGCGTAGTTACGGACCAGCGGAGTTTAGAGACATCATAATTATTATTATAATAAGCCCAATAAATATTGGCGACAGGCGAGATGAGGGCCAGATACATTGCCTTTAGTAAATGCGAGAAGGACTGCAATACATTTACAAAAACGTCAATGTAACGCGACCTCGTCTCGACTCGCGTCAATGTAACTGCCAACATGATAAGCACAAGCACTAAAGGTTACGTCTTGCAACATGTTCTTGTGAGTATTTTAAACAAATCTGACATAACGAAGGTCCTCAAACACCGGCGGTCACAATGCGCGGCTTGTGCAATATTTGTGCAAATAAGTTTCAAGTTCCATCGTCTTAAAATGAGAAGTATTTAAAATAATAACGATTTGGCAACGTCAATAAAAAGTACTTTGTGCTCGATTAAGACGCGTCGCTTGATATCTAAACAATTATACAATTCGGACGCCGGAAAAATATTAACAAAGCAGAAGAAACTATTAAAACGTGGAAAACACTAAGATAATGCTATCTCTGATTGATTTGAACATTCCAGATAAATAAAAAACGCCCAAGTGTGAGTCGGATTTGCGCACCGAGGGTTCCATATAAAATATACTCTACAAATGGCCGAAGCTATGAAAATCCAGAGTCTGCAGAGCCCTACTCCTAACCAAAATGTACGCGGTTGTAAATAATAGCCAGGTAGTATATAAGATAATAGCTAGGTAGATTTAAGTTTTGCTTGTTGTTTGTGTGATGTTTTAATTCGAGTAAAGACTCACTTTTAGTTTCGTTTCATTTGATTATTGTTTACATTTTATTCACAGTTTTGCTTACGTGTTTAGATATAAGATTTATTGATTGTTACCTTTTTTTATTGTGTCTTTTTAAGTAATGTTGACTGTTTGTAATATAGTTTCGTGTACTTATTTAATGAAAGATGCTCATTCCACACATAATAATAACACTGCAATACACACATATCCTATACTCTTCACACACATCTTCCATCTTTGTATCTCGTTCCCCCTTCCCCCTTGCACCTCGCATACCCATTGACTATATCAAATTTGCCTGCCCGGTGGACGGAAATCCCACTAATTGCGCCCCACATAAATTTACCTTATACCGATCCTTTCCCTAGTAAAATCAGTCACCTGCCACTCGCCACCATTCGTCCCACGCTTTTTTATTACACACTTTATTACACACCGAATCGCTGCGTAATCCTGAAAATAGTCTTCTTATTTCTTCTTGTGACCTGCCGAAACCTTGCTGCACCATATACAGTCCACTGCATGGACCCTATACGGACCCGTCCGTAATAGCGGTGCTCGATCATTTTATATTGGTTATTGATATAGACAGACAGACATAAAAAAATAGATTTTCCGATTTATTTTGTTGATTGTGCTACAAGAGCTTCCTTTCCGTTTTTTTTCCTTTTGAGGTACGGAACCCTAAAAATGGTTGTGAAGAAGTGCGTATCTTTCTCGCACTTACATCCTTTACTAAGAAGCCTAAAAAAAAGTGCCCCCAAAGAAATATTTATTTTGTTTTTTAACTACCAAACTGAGTAGCGGCTTATATTTAACAACAAACCTACATTCCAAAGTTCATCAATATACCAACATCTTGTAGTTTTTGAGAAAAATACCTGTAACATATGGACGGACGGACGAACAGACATGACGAAACTATAAGGGTGTAATTTTTGCCATTTTGGCTAGGAAACCCTAAAAAGTGTCGTCAAAACCGGTTCATCCCTTTAGTCCTAAGGAATTTTAGTCCAAACCACACACAAATGCACGTTCAACTCACAACATTCTTCCATATTCGTCGGTGATTAAAAAAGATGCGTCTGCTCTTTTTTCTTCGACAAACGAAATTACGGGTACAATCTAATGAATATTTATATCTCTTAAAGATGATGCGTTGATCAGTCGCCATCTGCGTGCATGTTGGCATTTAAGTAAGTTTACGAAACATGCATCACCCACTGCACTGTGGAATTACTAATGCGAATATATGGCTAAACGTAAAACGGCTTTTAATGACCGAACTCCGCTGGCTATCAAGGTATATCTATGTAATTTTACGACAGCCGACCACGCAAATCACACCTGTGAAATAAGATTCGCTGTGGCTATAGGGTTGTGCCTTGCGGAAACTATAGCCGACACAATACGACAGGTGATAAGCATGCTATATGTACAACAGTGACCAGAATAGGTAAGTTAGCGTGAAGACGTAATATAGAGTGGTTGACACAGCCGAAACATATTTTTATTTTTGATAATTCTGGTATTCCGGAATTTATCGTTATGCTTCTAGATCATTGGATTCATCGTTTGTACCTACAATTTAACTCTATTAAGCTGCAATGTCTGAGTTATTATATATTACACCAGAAGGTTCATGGAGACAACTTCGTTCATGGAGGAGAAAAAAGTTATAACCCATGTTTTTTGCTTCAGTGTAATTGGGTAAACAGTATCCTATTGCTAACTCTCTGTTGAATCCCGGTGTACCAAAAATAGTTGAAATCTGTCAGCCGTTTTGATGACCGTGTTGGAGCTACAAAAAAACATTTAGACAAACATATAAAGAATCTGCAAAAAAATATTTTTCAATTCGGCGACCTTCAAATAACTCGTTTAACTTATTTTTGTTTCTTGTTCTTATGTACAGATATTCCATTTTTACAAATAAAAAATAGTAAAGAAAATCCTGGCAATAAATTTCATTTATCTTAGATTAATTTATTGAAAGGATTACATGTTCAACAGCAGTTAACAAAGTAAAGAAACCGATAAATCTGTTTGAATCTGTTCGGCTTCGGTTGTGCTTTACCACTCAATGTTATGTCCTCACGCAAACATACGTAAATTAGCACTACCTATTCCAGTCACTAATCAATAATCATCAACTCTATCGACACTCCAACAGGTAAGATGGCGCAAATATGAACCTGGACAAAGCATAAATCATGTTGCATGACCAGTAGTTGATAGGAGCTCTGTTCTCGAAGTTGTTGACCTATAATACCTGTAGGGTCTCATTCGGAATCCCTAACGTCATTTGTCCTAATGTTTTTCAGGATTTTTTAAAAGATCGTCGTATAGATTAGGTTAGGTTAGGTTAGGTTAGGTTTGTTTTATAACAATCCTGAAAAGTTTACGGTTTCTGAAAAAAATGCCTCATGGCAAATGATACATTAGGACAAACGATACATTAGAACAGCGTTCTTCGTCAGCGGTTGGGCAGCGTTCGGGAAGCTCCGTCATATCTTCTCCTCGAAAATTCCTCAGTGTCTGAAAACGAAAGTCTTCAAACAGAACGCGTTGCCAGTGATGACCTACCGAACTGAGACTTGGTTGTATGGGATTCAGATTCACAGGCGGAAAGCAGCTCAGAGTCAAGCAACGTGCAATGGAAAATAGAATGGGCTATGCTGGGAGTTTCGCTGCATGATAGAATCAGAAATGAGTATTTCCACAGAAGAACAGGAATCGACATAATATCGATATAAATTGCAGGAAAATTGCATGTTTAAAGTGGCAGTGGGCGGGCCATGTAGCCTGGAGAACAGATGGCCGTTGGGACAGTAAAGTCCTGGTGAAAGCGCATAGGAAAGCACAGCGTGGGACAGACCCTAACTGGGTGGACAAATGAACTAGTGAGGATTGTAGGGAGTCGATGGATGTGATTTGAGCAGAATCGCACTCTTTGCTTAAGAAATTTTGACGATTATAAACTCGTTATAAGTGGCAAATAGCCTTGTGCTCGCAAATAAACTCTATTTGTTATTTAACAAAACACAGTGAAGTTCAAACACCTCCTCTAAATAATAGAAACATTGGTGAAAAGACTACTTCAATAGTTAAAATCACATTTTTGAACTTTGCCAAAAACGCTCCATTTCTCCTCTCTTCTCTTCAAAAAAGCTCCACATTTTGACGAAAAATATGCCATTTGACATTAATTGTCATAAGGGATAGGTGAAAAACTT
The DNA here is from genome assembly GCA_905404275.2 of Hedya salicella. Taxonomy (NCBI): domain Eukaryota; kingdom Metazoa; phylum Arthropoda; class Insecta; order Lepidoptera; family Tortricidae; genus Hedya; species Hedya salicella. The sequence continues at coordinate 22,518,182 of FR990100.1, read as the reverse complement.
GAGTATGTCACCTGTTGTATGTATTAGTAGCGTATCCGTATAGGCAATTTGACGTTCCATATCAGAAAAATGACATAAGTTCCATATCAATTTTGTACAGTACTACATACAACAGGTGACTTCCTTAAGTTTTTCACCTATATATTATCAATAGACCATGTAGCCTGAAATAAACGATTTCATTAATTCATTAATTCCTTGGGCAATATGCAATGCAAAACAGAATTATGTCTTTTTAGACATCGGAATCAGGAAACAATCAAATACTCTTCTCATAGGAAAATTACCGCTTAATTACCATTGGTCGAAGAAGGGAGTAACTACATTGATTTTGGTACTACTCGTAAAATGTGACTTGTGTTACACCGATTGAAGTTTTTGTTGCTCGTCATGTTAGAAGTAATTTGTTTGTGATTAAGGTAAGGCCTGTTAAAACTTACAAACGCATATGTAAGAGTAAGTCACAGGTTTCGTTACTAAGTGAATCTGCATTCGTAATGCTGCTACCGTAAAATGCTGCAATCGTCGTAACAATGTGTAAACAAATAACAAAACGGAACTTAACCACTCACTTGCTTTTGGTAAGTATAGTTACCAGTAACCATTCTTATTCTAATTATATACAGTTCAATCCTAAATTTCAAGCAAATGAGTGATTTTAAGTTATGAATATGGTTCATTTTGTCGCACAGGCTAAGTTGTACGAGTAAACTGGGCAAAGTTGCAGTATTTTACGGTACTGTGTCAGATGGCTTTCGTGATTCAAGTTTTTATTTATTACGTTTGTATGTTACATAACTTTTTCTTTGGCATAATTTGCAGCTTTAATAGCTACTCAGACAGATTTTGGTGACATAATGGCGAGCCGTTTTAGATTTGTTTTGGTTAGATTAAAGAAATGTACTTTTTAATGCAAGTGAAGACTGCTAAGATAGGATCACGTTTTTCTTTTAAGCAACACCGTATACTTCCAACAGACATGCTATGGAAAGTATAGTTTCTAGTGTCAGAAATATCTTTTTTTTAAACGGCATGCAACCTTGTGTGTGATTATATATGAAAAATATTGTATCGATATATTTTTAATGAGAGCTCTACCAAACGTTATGCTTTATTATTTAATTGAACAACAATAAAAACAAGATATTTTTAGTTGTTTACAACTTTGTCTGCAATTATTAAATGTACCTACAATACAAAAAATGGTCAAGTGCGAGTCGGACTCGCTCAAGGTTTTATAGCACCGTATACGCAAAAACGCCTAAACATGTTTCTTGTAAGAGATATATAAGAAATGGGTTTCTAATTTTATTTTAAACTAGAAGGTAACTTCTTTCGCGGAGGAGAAAAAGTCATCGTCTTTTTTCTTCAGCGTATCCCAGTAAAATGTATCCTATAACCATCTGTCTATACCCAGCTCCACGTGTACCAAAAGCAATTGAAATCAGTTGAGCCGTTTTACAAGCAAACATACAAAAAATAAAAAAAAATGATTCAGTTTTTGAAATACTGCATATCACTTTTTTTTGTAAATATCTTCAATGCACAAACATTTAAATTTTTACAATTTTATAGTAATAAAGATTAGTTAGTAGGCAAATTCGTACGTGGAGTAGAAAAAGTGGCAACCCTCTTTTTTTCTGCCCTATGGTAAAAAATATCCTATAAACATAATTGTGAATGATCAGCTACCCGCTAGGTGTAGTATCCGTTGGTTTTCTTTGGGGACGGAACCCTCACAAAGGATTATTTTGTTTTGTTTGTCTTTGGTTCCAGCTCAGTTAGTTACGCATCATTATATTTTAGTAATACACGTTTCGATACCGGCCCGCCTTGGATGTTTGTCCATCATTGCAAAAATAACGTATGATTGTGATTAGTGTTTTATAAAGCTTTTTGTGTACGTTTTGAATTAATTGGCTGATTGCGTGGTTTATAAAACTGGATGGAAACGTCAATATTTTGACAAGGAAATAAATTACAGGTTTACGTATAAATCGCGAAATAATATCTGGGTTAGATGTTACTATAAGTTGTTTTCACATGTGCATATTTTCATACAGTTTCCAGAAATTATTTTCTGTCAAACATTTCAGTCTTGAGACCAGCTTTTGATGCCCACTGTACTTTTTTATTTTATTGATGATAAATTGATAAGCGGGCATTTGACCGCAATCACACCTTATTAAGTGACGATGCGGCCGAGTAGGACTTCCCAAAGAGCCTCGCGAGGTACGCGGTCGAAGGCTCGAGGCACTTCTCCTGTAACTGTTTCACGACAAAGATGGCATCGATGGTACCTCTATTCGGCCGGAACCCACACTGACTCTCGGGTAGGATCTTCTCGGCTAATGCGCTTCGACGTGTGTTCATTATATGGGCGAGTATTTTTCCTGCGACTGCCAAGAGAGATATTCCCCGGTAATTCCCGCATTCAGAGGCGTCGCCTTTACCCTTATAGAGCGTGCAAATCGACGCATCCCTCCATGCCTGGGAAATCTTCTCTTGCGCCCAGATTTTAAGACTCAGCTGGTATAAGTTATTGAAAATCGACGGACCGCCGTACTTGAACAACTCAGGTGGCAAGCCGTCAGAACCAGGTGCTTTGCCATTTTGAAGGCGCTGAACGGATTTTTGTAGTTCAATTTCCGTAGAGGGGCTATCTAGGTCGCTCACTTCCGGTCTTCGAGCCATATTATCCAAGCAGACGGGATCAAATGAGGAACTGATGGGGTTAAAAACGGACTGGAAATGCTCCGCCCATCTGCATAAGATCTCGTTTTTGTCAGTCAGGCGTTTGGATCCATCCAGTGTACGCATTGGTACAATCTTTTTCAGCCGAGGACCAAACACTGACTGAAGACTCTGGTAAAACTTCCCCCATTGTTTGGTGTCGGCCCAGTGCTGGAGCTCATGAGCCCTTTTAAGCCTCCAGGCATCCTTCAAACACCGAATTTTCTGCCGGAGTGCCTTTTGAACAGAGGCTTTACGTGGTGACGAGGCAGATGCAGTCTGCAAGAAACGGCGATGCTCCTTAATAAGTTCTTGAATTTCAGCATCGTTCTCATCAAACCAGTCCTGGTATTTTTTAGGTGGTAATGGAAGGGATTTATAGATGGCGTGGGATAGATCACTGGAAAAAGCGGTCCATGCTGAGTCTACGCTGATATTATCACTGATGTTAATTGAATGACGCTTGGCCGAAAGCTCTTGAAAATTTTGGTCTAGATTAGTCCTTGCGTCACGGTTGGTTATAAGTCCTGAAGATAAGTCTCTAATGGGTATTTTATGACATGACCGACGAGAGATCTGAAGCATTTTAGATCTCAAGAGGCGGTGATCAGTCCAACCATTTGCACCTCTCATAGCACGGGTAATAAGCACATCCCTGAGATCCTTCCTGCAGACTATGACGTAATCGGTAAGATGCCAGTGTTTAGATCTCGGGTGCATCCAGGTGGTCTTGTGCTTTGTTGCAAGACGGAAAAACGTATTAGTAATCGATAGATCAAATTGGGAGCAGAGCGTAAGGAGTTCTAGACCGTTACTGTTACAGCTACCTATACCATGAGGTCCCAACACGTTAACCCAGGCCGTATGGTCCGTACCGACGCGAGCGTTAAAATCGCCTAGAAGCACGATCTTGTCCGTAGGCGGTATGCTTATAAGGACATTTCGGAGGTCGGAATAGAACTTTCCCTTATCTTTATCCGAGGCCAGGAGCGTTGGAGCGTAGACACTGATAAACGTAGTATATTTATTTCCTGCAAGACGAAGGCGCAGTGTCATCAGCCTGTCACTTAGACCCCTTGGCAATTCCGGCAGCGTGCGCGCTATGGAGGATTTTATTGCAAAGCCGACACCGCTTTCTCTCTTTTCTGTTGCTGGTCTTCCGCTTCAGTAGATGTTATATCCACTCCCTTTCTTGTAAAGCATACCATCTTCGAGTAAATGATTTTCTGATATCGCCGCAATGTCAATTCCATATCTAAAAAGTTCCTTAGCTATTATAGCGGATTTGCGCTCAGGGTAGATGTTGTATTCATTGTCCATGAGGGTTCGAACGTTCTATGCAGCTATGCTTAGGTTGTTGGTCTGTGAATAATACTTCTTCTTTGTATTTTTGCCTCCGCGTGTGATTTGATGCCCATACAGCCACGGCTACTGTATGGGCAGGTTTTGGGGTGAGCTTTGTTTAGGCCACCTTTTCTAGGCCTCTCCCTGGATTAGGGAAGGCAGTGCATCCCTAAATAGGGCTGTCTTGTCATTAGACGTGCCGCCGAACTCGTGCTCTTATCACCTCGAGACCGAAGAGCGACCACTCTCGCCTGATCGCCTACGTGCAGCTTCCAGCTAGAGCAATATCCCATCAAAGATACTACTCCACCACCAGTAGTACATTATCGCCGCAGGACTTGGGTTAGAATTCAGTCCAGTTCACATAGCTTGAAGTCATCTGCGCGTGAGTAGTTTTCAGTGAGTAAGCAGTTGCGCGGGTACAAACTCACTCTCTCGTCCCTACATTCCGGGAGCCAATGGAGTGGTTGCCCGTTACGATTGGAGGAAGGAGGGATGCAGTTTCTAGCTGTCGGTTACTCTGCCCTCTACCGAACGCCCTTAAGGCCTTCCACAATGTCGCTTATCAGCTATCGAGCTACCTTCTCCGCCGAGTCAGTCTTCGTGCATTTCGCGGGAGGTGTCCGCGTTTGACCCATCCGCTGAAGCGTGCAGGTCCCCCCTCAGCCAGGTTTAGCCCATAAGCCGACGTGGTTTACCGTGGTTTGGCCGCTGCATGCACAACAGCTTCTTGGAGCCACTGGCGAGAAACTTGCAGAACGCCTGAGGACCAGTGTGATACCAGCATCCTTCCACCTCGGTGGAAGGATCGGCTGCCGTGATCTAAAAGGTGCTACCCCTAGACGCCCTGTTACACCACTAGATGTTATGTCGGCGCCATCATCAGATCAACTTGATGGTAGCTAGATTGTCACCGAACTTTCATAAGTACGGATGTTTTAGCTCAAGGAAAATAGATCGAATTTAACTTGCAAGATTTGTTTACATACTTACATGTGGACCTTATAATAAGTTTCTGTCAAAAAATGCATTTTTGTGACAAGCTTTTATTGCCGACTGTATTTTTCTTTGAACCTAACCTCAAATTTAACTTGCAAGTTCCACCCAAACATACGTAGTTCTTTTTTTTAACACTGGGACAATCCTACACAAATCGACCTAGTCCCAAATAAAGCTTGTACTATGGGCACTACGCAACGATATACAAAATATATAGGTACATAAATTATAATACTTAAATAGATGGAAAAACATCCAAGACCCAAGAACAAACATTCAAGCTCATCACACAAACACTTGCCCTGGCCGGGATTCGAACCTGGGACCGCCAGCTTCGTAGGCCATTGTACAACTGAGCCAAACGTGTCGTCTTGTGAAAAGCTTGTAAATAGGCTTAATCCTAGGGTTAACAGAAAACAAGTCATGAACTATTGCTTATGAGTCGGACATGTTTATGACTAGTTTTTGTTACGTCGCAGTTCAATCAAGCAAGGTACACACGTGAATATGAGTGGGGATGACCTCTGTGTTAAGTGAATCCACAATTTGCTTCATTACTTACATTTTGCTTTTGCGTCAGTTTCAAGGATAAGATCTATCCATCCATTGTTGTTGCGAAAGGTTACCGAGAAAAATTTTAGCCTTCACTCGACTTACTTTTTGTGTAGTTATTAATAAATTAAATAATTGATAGATTAAGGCGTTGCTTTGCAGAATTCCAGATGAGATTAATGGAATTTGCTATTGCGCTAAATAGTGTCTTGGTTAGATGTGACAGTAAATTGTGCTCACATGCGCATATTTTCATGCAGTTTCCACAAAAAAAATACGCATGCAAATGCAACAAACAGTATAACCTAAGGAGATGCAGAAGATGATGACGGTCAGGCGTCTATCCAAGAAAACTACCTCCCTGTGTTTCGTGTCTTTGTACAAAATTCAGAATTACAATATGTTTTTTTTGAACGACTGTAACTCTATGACTTTGAAATTGATTTTATTTTGTGAGGTAGTAATGACCCGCCAGGTTAAACGAACCAAAATGTCCATATTGTTTTAGAAAATTTGGGACGCTCTTGCTTAATTTCGAGGTTTCAAGTATTTCGGCCAATATTATGTCAAGAGACGAAAAAAAAGATAAATATGCCGACGTTCTTCAAAGCTAAATTAGGCTTCAATGTCCTAAGTATGACCCATACCGTCATTTGCTTTATTGGTTATGATAAGAAGGTACGCTGGTCAGGTTTTATTAATACATCAATTAACAAGTATCCCTTATCATTGATATTTATAATTTATGTGAAGTAGAAATCAAACAACACACTTTGTAAAATATTTTAATACTTGAGCAATGCTCAAAATGCGTCGTACAAAGTTAAAAAAGGTACAAAAAATGGTCTTATGGCACAAGAATTTAGATACAGAATCTATTTTCTCATTCTTTATGCTCCAGCGTAAATAAATGAGATCTAAAGTTCAATGGAAATTCGAGCAGTTATTGCTCACAGAACATCACTATTGATATACATAACTCAAGTAACATAACTTTAAAACTTATACAGACTTTGTAACTCATAATTGAGTTTTATAAGATCTATATGAGCTGTTCTACAGGATAACACGCTACTTGATAATACGCTTTTAAATTTTAAGGCGTACACTGGCATCGAACATAAGGTTGAAAGAGTATTTACATAGGTCAGCATTCATCCAGTCCAACTTCAAAAAGTAGCATTATCAACGAGCTAGATTCGCATATGCTGCTTTTTGGAATTGTGCGACAGAGGGAGGTATTATTTCTGGCCAAGGGAGGTCTTGGGCTGGAAGCCGTTGGGGCCGGCGGTGAAGGTGACCTTGTAATGCTTGCCATCAGGGGCGACGTACGCGTACTCTCCGACAACGGTCAAGGCAGCGTCTTCCGACTGAGGGTTGTCGAGCTTGCCTTGCTCCTGACGGGAGGTGCCGTCGCTGGTCTCGTACCTAAACGATTTAAAGTAAAGAATACAGTACAGGAAAAAATTAAAAATAAAATTAGCAGATAGATTTAGTGCCAACCATTTGCTTAATTCTGTAAAAGGATATATTTAAAATTGTTCTATACCCTAAGAATTTCATTGGACCAATGAAACATCAGTTCTACTTTGTTATAAAGTCATTATTCTTGTGAAAAAGGCGATACAAAATGGCAATTTTGACTTAAACTTAGAATATAACTTTGGATTAATTTTAAGCACTAGGTTTTTGGCAAATAATCAATTATATTATACGCAGCAATAAACTTATCAGAAATTCATAAAAATGATCAGGCCCGGAAGTAAGATCTTTATTGTTTTGAAACCTTTTTTTAAGAGTTCATTCCATAGACTAGGGAAATAGTACGTAATGTCTTAAATCCCTTCCTCTCTGGCCTGACTTAATTGATGGTCGATTTTCAGAAGTCTGTTACTATAAATTTTATATTAATGTATGTATATACTGTATATAAAATAAGCAGGCTCACCTCACCTACTACTGCATTAAGAGATCGCAAAATATCCTAGGCTATTCGCTAGGATTATAAATACATTCATAAGAACCCATGCTCAGTTGAGAGAAGATTCTTGAATAAAGATTACGAGCCTCAAGGCATCCCCAAAAATACTCTGACGAGTTGATGGACCGGAAATTGTTGAACACACAAACATGCAACCGTTCGTTGAGGACATATGGGGGAGCATGCCTCCAGGTTAAACTAATGATGACGCTGATGAAATCGATGAACTTACGCGAAACTGTATCCGTCGGGCTGTACGTCGCTGTCGTATCGAAGGATTTGGACGTCCTGGGGGTTCTGAGGGGCGGCGGCGCACACGGCGGCCAACACACAGACAACGGTCAGCTGGAACAACAAAAAAAAAAAACATTTTTATATCTTCTGTACCTATAAATCAATAACATCTTAAATCCAGGATCAAATACCGGTATTTGATCCATACAAATTAACCGGTATTCAATTACGGTATCTCGCTAATTATTGTTAAACAGTTTCGTGTTTTAATGGGCTAAATTTAAAGTTACTAATAATTTCATAAATACTATATAAAATTTTTTAAATTGAGATTTTATCTTTCAAGTAAAACCGGTAACGATTCCCGTCTTAAATAGCTTTTGTAAATAACATTGTAGAAAGACAAATTGATGGCAAGCGAGGTAGGGGAAAACCAAGGATAAGCTACGAAAAACAAATAAAAGAAAAGGTTGACGTATTGTAGGTAGATCAAGGAAGTGGTCGTGAATAGGTAAAGGTGGAAGCTGCTTCATACTTCATCACCTACCTAAGAGACTCTTAAATGTACATGTTGACAGAATCCACAAACTAAACTGCTGGAACCGGTAGTGACACGAAATTGGAAACACATATTCACTAAGAGGCATAGGAGTGCACTAAGGATGTATTTTTTGAAGTTTGAATTGAACGCAGGCGAAGTGGCTGGCAAACATTTGTGTATAAACATATAAGATCATATCCTAACGTAATAGACCAAACTTGTAATAATTATTAACTTATAAAAATAAATGTGTGTGATTCACGATATTTTAATGAAAATGGCTAACACAAGCAAGGTGAGCTTCAACTGAGATGATATTGAGATTCTACCCCACAATTTAATTTGTAAAATTTTGCAATGTTGTCATATAAACATACATCACCTGTTCGATAACTTTAGCATTTACGAAATTTATTTAAAAGAATAACATTACAGATCATAAATGTTTACTTTAAACCATGCTTTTAAGTAGGTGCACGATTATGATTTTTATTGATGACGAAAAATCTACTGAAATTGTTAATTTCGTAAAATCTATGTACCCTTTGAGGACCTGAAATGATCACTAAATATAATAGGAGACATTTCTAAGTAGGTAAATAGTAGAATATGCTTTCTGTATAAAAAGTAGTCATAGTATTTATGGCATTTAAAACAAATCATTATGTTATAAATAAACGTAAGGCCATAAACCGCCCAGGATAGGGAACTTTGAATGAATGGGAGAGGCTTTTGTCCAGCAGTGTAAATAATAATAATATTCTACTGATATAAACGTATTATAAAAACCTAGCTAAATAAAAAGAAATAAACATAGGTACCTAACTCATTGCAATTATAATATTGTTTGCAATACACCATTGAAAATTCAAAACAGTAATCCAATAAAAACAATTCGTTATCAAACAAAGCGTGACCTTAAATAATAAATATTTAGAAAAAAAAATAAACTCACGTATTTAATCATGATGCTTCGTGGTGGATAGACTTACGAATGACTAACTAGTGTAAGATCGTTCATTTTATACATTCGGAGATGCAGCGCACGCTGACATCACACCGACTCGGACGCCATGGCAAAATGGCATAACAAAACATTTTTGCGAAAAAGTTTCTGCACAAATCAACACGCTTTATTATTTTTTTCTGGTGGCTTCGGCTTTGCTCACTCAATGTCAGAAATACTCCGGGAAAAAAGTATCTATGTATAAACGCTACCCATTTGTGTTAAAGATTTACTATTTATATCAAAGCTACTATAAGACACTGCACGTTAAGGAATTAATGAATTGTAAAACATTCTCATGTAAGTGAATTTCTGTAATTCTTATCTGAATAAGTTTTTCAACCGATTTATTAATTATCTACGGCTCACTATCCCAAACATAGATAGCTATGCAAATTCCTAATTCCCAAAATCTTGCTATGTTAAAGAAATACCAATCAAAAAACACATATTTACAATATTATTTATTTATTTAACTAAGTAATTTACACAGAATTACAGCATAAAACCAAGACACTGTGAATTTCATAATTCTACTGCTCCACCTGCGTTAACGTTAATGTTAATGTAAATGTGGAAAACTACACGTTAATTAATTGAAAATAAAACCTGTGGCCACATTAGCGGAACTGGGCCGTTAAAGGCTATTTAACCCTTTGATGTGTCGAAAAAACCGCCACCCGAGCTATCGCTTAACGTCTAACGTCACTAACAATGCCACATCCCTTTTAGGGCACTAAACTGTTGGCCACATCAGAGTAATATCATGTTTAACGCCTTTAATAACGCGTTACGACGCAGGTGGAGCAAAAACATAAAATAACACAAATGACAACACGTAGTAAGGCAGATAACAGGCAGACAATTATAAACAAACTAGCTTCTGCCCGCGATTTCGTCCGCCTTAAATTCGCTTATCGCGGATAAGGGTATTTTTCCGGGATAAAAGTAGCGTATGCCCTTCCCCGGGACTCAAATTATCTCCATACCAAATTTCATCCAAATCGGTTTAGCGGTTTAAGCGTGAAGAGGTAACAGACAGACAGATAGACAGACAGACAGACAGACAGACAGACACACTTTCGCATTTTTAATATTAGAATGGAATAGTATGGAATAGTATGGATATGGATGGATAGTAAGAATCATGAACAAATAGCAAGAGAGTGACGTTCGTCCATCACCTCACAGAACCTCAAACATTGATCACACTTGCAAAAATATCGCAATAGATAAACAAACGTAAGATATAGTTTTCTCCCACTTGCGACGCTAAAACACTCTCAAAATCTCCTTTTAAAATTTAGTTAAGACGTGGTTTAATATTCATAAATAAATCATAAATAAAGACGATTATGATATATTGACTCCTATGATGTAAATAATCACTACTGTAAAGTATAAAGTATATTGGAAATCTCACATTAAAGCAATTTACGAATTCTCGATCAACATCTCTTCTGATTTAAACATGTATTTTTAAATTAATTTTATTTTTGGTATAATTGCATGTTTAGTATTCATATTTAAAACAAATAAAATTAAAATACCTCAATTCGCATTCCAATATGTATAATGCATGGCATGTACAAAACATTTAAGGGGTACATCATGGTTACCTACCTCCCAAGTAGCACAGAAGCTATATAAGAGGTTATACTGCCATTGTACAGCCAGTTTAAGCATTATAAGGGCTGTATAAGTGAAGCGTACAGTTTGTGTACTACTCGAGCTACATTTAAAATACATTGTAACAAAAACATAATTTTTATTTTCCTAATTATTGAGAAAAAACGTCTTATGCTGTTTTGCTAAACAGCAGTCGCGTTGTGTTTCACGCTCGACTCGATGTCGACCCCTTACATTTCGTTTTTTGTACGCTGGACGAGGCTTATATCTATCTGTATTATATTAAGTGCCATGATTTATAACTAAATATCAACATTTAATTAATCATTTCTGTCACTTATGTAATAATATTTATCGACTAAAAGAACAATAAGAGAAGGAGATAAGTAAAAAAATCTCAACTTACGTGCTTTCAACATAGAAACAAATCTAGCTGAGTTATTAAAATTAAGATTTAAGCTTTCGATTGGCGACCACGAGCCGGAAGACGCGGCGTAGATATCCTCAAACGTACTCCAGTCATTTTACGATTTCGCAAAACATGAATTCATAATAGCTTTATTTTTTTTAGTACAATTTTATTACATATTCTAAGACATTTAGAAGTCCAACAAAATATGAACCCAAAATTAGGTAAGTAAGTATATAAAATAAATATGAAAAAATGTAATGTTTAATATTAAAATGGCAATAGTAAGTTTTATTTGTTAGCCTAACAATATTTTATCTAATATTTTCTTCTGTTTCCGCGATTATTACTCATTGAAATAAAACAATTTAACGGATTATATCGCGTATATTATCTCATTTTAGTTCCCGATGTTTCGGAAGCTTAGCATGGTCACGGGTAGTCCACCCGTGACCATGGAAAGCTACGCGATATAATCCGTTAAATTGTTTTATTTCAATGTATATTTTATCTATTATCAGTAAAAAGTGACATCTCACAAAATATAAACGAAAAGCCACTGATTCAACAAAATGTATGGTTTTTCTGCTATATTTCCTAAGTTGACAAAAATAATTAGAAATAAGTAGTTAAAGATATTAATAAAACAGTAAAGGTTAAGGTACATTTTTCTGCAAATCATCCATATTGTTTATGATCTATAGAATCACTTGTATCCGTTATTGCGCACAAACCAACAAACATAACAAAGTTTAAGGGCAGGTGATTTCATGCAAAATAAACAATAGTGAATATGTCTACCTGTAGTTAAAAATAATAATTACGGCACTCTAGACAAGTTTTGAGGTGTGATTTAAGGTTTCTAAAAAAAACTTTTGATTAAGTAATTTGTTTATGTCTTAGTTTTTTCTGTTCAGTTTTATTTTTTATTAATTTTAGAATTTATATTAATATAGATAAGCACCTGTTTGATGAAGTTCGAACGATTTCTTTTATCGATTTTTTTTTAATAGCCTAGAGTGTCCCACTGCTGGGCAAACGCCTCCCTCTCATTTTCTACGTGCCCCGGTCTTGGGCAATCTCCCTCCAGTTGTTCTCGAAAGAATCAAGCTCGTCACGCCATCTTCGTCGAGGCCTAGCACGACGACGGACTCTATTTTGTGGGACCCACTCGGTGGCTACTTTAGTCCCCAAGTCGCTCGGCATGCGACCGACATGTCCGGCCCAGTCCCACTTTAGCTTGGCAGCTGTTTGGGCTACGTCGGCTATCCGAGTTTTATAAAGTTGTGAAGATGAAATGTTTGTACATTGAAGATATTTCCAAAAAAATAAGCGAAACGAACTATTTAATAATAATAATAATTCTTTATGAAAAATAAATATAACAAATGAATAATAATTCTTTATATCAGGCCAGTTTGCCCACAGTTTCTAAATAATACTAACTATTTGAAAGTCACTAAATAGAAAAACATATTTTTTGTATTTTAGTATCTCCGACATTAAGAATTTTATTCTAGACACATTCTAGATTTTTTTTCTTTTTGATTGACAATCCTTTTGGGATTTATCTTATTCATTATTTTAATTTTTAAAATGATGACTTTATTAATTATAAGTAAGTATTATACTTAAATTAAATGATCTGATTAGGTTTTTCTTGGTTTTCCTAATCCTTGCAACAAATGTTATATCATATTGTATGTTTCCCAGCAAAGACTTCTCTCATTGTAACTGACAATTTGAAAGTGCTTGTATCTAAGCCTACTTGAATAGAGGATATTTTGATTTGATTTGATTTTGATTTGATTTATCGTTGTGGCTTCATCACGCCAAAACGGCTAAACAGATTTCAACTATTTTTAGTACACATAGCTGGGCATCCACAGATGGTTATATCATACTTTTAGGCGACTACGCTGAATTAAAAATGAGGGTTATGACTTTTCCTCTTCCGCGAGCGAAGTTGCGGGCGCCTTTTAGTCTTGCATGTCAACCAAGGAATAAAACATAGTGAACATTACGCGTTAACCCTCGACCTTTAAAGAACCAGGTGGTAACTTTCCTCTGCACTTCGTTCCTCAAATAGGTAGGAGTATGTACGGTCAGCCAAGAAACTGGTCTACCACTTTTCGACTCTATTTCATTCGTGTTAAGGCTCAAAAGTGGTATACTAATGTCGTCGACTGTACATAACACACACATGCATAACATACAGCTGCAGAGTAAATTAATCCCCCTGTTATGTAAACATCTTACAATTATAACGTTGTAAAAATGAAATCTTTGAACAATGAAGATATTGTCAAATAATCAAAAAAAAAGTAAAATACACCGACACAAAAAAAAAAAAACATAAAATTTCTAGGCCTGGTCCATTAACTTTCATATTTAAATACTTTATTGGTAGGTCATATTTTGTAATTCAAGCGTCGTTGCGACGGGGGACAGCAAAAAATCTGTTTATTATTTTATTTACGTAGTGTCTTTGTGTCTCTTTAATTTTTTTGGGTCGGAGGTATCTTAAACTTAAAATTTAATTTTTATTTTAAATTTTTACTTAATTACAAAATAAGTTTTTATCGTAGTCACCGAAAGTGTGAAACGTATAATATTCAAGTGGATTTTTAATTGCGACTCATCACAGATCCAATTAAAGACAACAGCATCAACTTATGAACAGGGTTCGACTCTCAAAATCTACATATTTTACTATCTCGTTGGTTCTTTATTTGTTTGCTATGGAAACACTAACATTAATTTGCATAATTTTATTAGGGGATAGCGGGGCTAAACGTGCCGATTTACATAAAATACCAAATTGAGCTATGAAAATAGTGATTATATTGTGTGGCTTACGCACATATTTAAAGAATGATTATTGACGTTTCTGAAAAGTAATATTGTACTGTGAATCTTTAAATATGTTTTGTACCAAAAAATGTTTTATGAGATGGATCGAAATGGAACAACTAACCCCGCTATGGGACTGGTTGTTCCTCGTTTTAAATACAGACTTATCCTCCAAAAAATAATTCTCAGTTCAGACGCGCTTAAGAAGCGTTTTTAAGTACGTCAAAATATGTTATTATTTATTGTGTACTATCAACAGTTAACAAAATAGTCTAAGGCAAAAATATATACCTACTCAAAACAAAATAGAGGCCACTTTTCCGCGGAGAATTTCTGTTCAGTTTTTGTGATTACATGAAAGTTATTTTATCTCCATTAAAACACATAAAACAATTGACTATTCAATTAATCGATTATCGGCTTAAATAAAAGCAAAAACCTCTTTAGCTGGAGACTTTTTAAGATATTTTTTTACTAACGAATATATATTTTCACAGTACGATCAAAATTCTTGGTGGCCCCTATATTGTTTTGAGCTGTATATTATGCCGTGGGGTTAGTTGTTCCGTCGATTTTGATATTTTCCCATAACTACTATTCTACTATAGTGGAAGCAATTAAAACCGCTCCTGCAACGGCATACTTATATTACACTTATTATACTTTATTATATTATACTTATATATAATTTGTACATGGTGTTAGTTTGTCTATCTTCCTTATATCTTCACTCACTAGCTCAAAGGTTAACTGGAAGAGATCCCTAATAGGGATAAGTTCGCCTTTGTACTTATAACTTTTAAGTTTATTGCTTTTGTAACTGGTTACTATGTACAATAAAGTGTTTACAAACATACATACATACATACATACATACTGTCATAACGTTTCGTGACAAACGTCATACGAATTGCTCCGTTTTTATTAGGGTTCCGTAGCCAAAATGGCAAAAACGGAACCCTTATAGATTTGTCATGTCTGTGTGTCTGTCTGTCCGTCCGTATGTCACAGGCATTTTACTCAAAAACTATAATATGTATATTGATGAAATCTGGAGCATAGGTGTTTTGTGTAAACCGCTACTTAGTTTAATAGTTAAATATAATATATATATATTTCTAGGGGGAGCACTCCATACATGTAACCGAAACTGAAAAAAAAGAAAATCAGCAAAAATCTATGTGTGGTACATATTTCGACAGTTCTTTTAAAAACACTAAGGTTTCTCAGAAAAAACATTGATTTAGAATATTTTCCGAAATATTCGGTCCGAAAGTAGCAAAAATTGTATAGCGGGGGCCCCTCTATTTTCTAAACGGTATGTTCAAAAAACATGAAAAAATTTACAAATATAAAATTTAATAAATACTTCCAACGAAAATTGTTTTCAACATGATCGGACATACCGTTTTTAAATAATTGCCTAAAAACTGGGCTTCTCAGCAAAAGGACTTAAGTGCCGGGGAGATACGCTCTTTTGTTAGTTTTTTTTTTATAAATGGCTGCGGAACTTCATGGGCGAGTCCGACTCGCACTTAGCCGCTTTTTTAAGTTGCGTTCCTATTCTCATTGGAACAACTTACCCGTAGCACTTTTAACCCCGCTCTCCTCTACCATACATATTTCGATGATCAAGGACACAAGAAGCATATCAATGTGAGTGGAATGAGATATTCTGTAGATGTCCAATCGGCATGTCTCGTCACGATCACGATCACAATATATGGGATTCGTTAAGTACTAATTAACACTACAAACTGCGATCAGTATTTACATAGTTAACACATTGCTAATAATTATGGGTCATATAAAGTATTATAAGCTCATTTAAATAATACTAGAAGGTCTCGCTACTTCGTCAGAGATGGAGAAAAAAAAACCCTCTTTTTAGGGTTCCAAAGGGTAAAACGGGACTCCGCCGTCCGTCTGTCTGTCTGTCGGTCTGTCTCTGTCGGTCTGTCTCTGTCCGTCAGTTCGTCTGTCCGTCTGTCACCACGCTGTATCTCCCGTGATAAATAGACAATTGAAATTTTCACAGATGATGTATTTCTGTTGCCGTTATAAGAACAAATACTAAAAACAGTAAAATCTTATATCTGTTTATTTCAGTAACCAATATAAATCAAATTATTAATTCATTTCAGACAACATAAATCCAGCATATATATTTTTTTAAATACAATAAATAAATTAATTAAAAATAAATATTAATAAAATCATCATAATTCATCCTATGATCCTAAACTGATCGAATACCGCGCACATTTTGCTTAGGAGTAGGGCTTTGCTAACACTGGATTTTCATAAATACGGCCATTTGTAGCATATCTGTACGGAACCCTCGGTGCGCGAGTCCTACTCGAACTTAGCCGGTTTTTTTCCTTCAGCGTAGTCGAGTAAAAAGTTTTCTGTAACTATTTGCGGATGCCCAGTTACCCGTATACCAAAAATAGTTGAAATCTGTTAATCAGTTTTGGCGCGATGAAGCCACAAAGACGCATACAAACGTGCAAATATACAAAAAAAATAAATGTTTTTCATTTCAGTGACCGTCAAATAATCCGTAGGTATCACTTATTATTTAACCGACTTTAAAAAAGGTGGAGGTTCTCAATTCGGTTTTTTTTAAATTTGTTTTTATGTTTGTTACCTCAGGACTCCGTCATTTACACGAAGATTTGGGAATTCATTACGACCCAGCAAGGTACAAGGCACCTGGTTCAAATCCAATAGGAATATTATTATTTTTTTACCTTTTGTATTTACAAGAATATACAATAAAACTCACTCAATTTAAAAATCACGAAGATTGTCATAGAAAACCGCATGATATTCATATAAATCCCATGTTTACATTACGTCGACACCTCTGGCTAACATCTGGCAACTGCTAAGTTCATTAGGGTTAGAACTTAGTTCCATAAATGCTCACCATGGTGCTGACGTCAGAAAGCCGGTTAAAAAAATGCAGTGATCTGTATTACGTCAATTGTTCACTTTCGACGTCCTAACAATTTACTGTACGGTTTCTAACATGGTAGACCGACGATCTGGTCAAGATCGCAAGAAACCGTTGAATACAAGTAAGTAGTTAAGGGCAGCGCACGTCTGGTCGTCATGGAGATCATTTAGGGAGATCTTTGTACAGCTGTGAATGTCTTTCGGCAAATAATATGAGAATGATAGTTTTCTCACTTTAAGATATTTTTATCTACAAGACGTAATTCTTCTCGGTAAAGCTTCGTTAATAATGTACTGGTATACAAAATGAAATACTCATCAATATTTAGATACCAATTGCCAAACAATATACAGCCAACTGGAGAGTCTCATCCATTATTTGAAGCAAGTTAAAACCATTACGCAATATGCTGGTCTTGAACTTCCTAGTGATTACAACATCGTGCATACCTGCGGTCATTAATTAGAAGTACCTGGCAATTTTTGTACCATGGCACTTTGACTTTTCTACGTGGTTTACACTGCGATGCTATTAATACCTTACTGCGAGAAAGTTCTTAAAGTATCAGTTAGTTCTTGGACTTAGGATGAATAGGTTACCTGTGTCCATTCTTGCATAAAACCTTTTTGGTGTGGGAGTCGTAACGTCGACGTTGCTTTTCGATTACACCTGCCATTTTCTAAGTAAAGGGGTCATCATTGCCGTAAACTTAACTACTAAGCGGAGCTAACGTTATGAAAGCTAAACATGCGAACTAATTGACTTACCTATATAAACAGTGATAGTGAATGCAATTTATTCTACAAAATAGGCATTTTGCTAATTTAGACCATGTCTGATGAAAAGTGTAACTCAATCGTTGACATTGGTCGAAAATTGCCTTTGAATATTCACTCACTTGCTTTCGGTAACTATAGGTATCTGTTATTTCAAATATAAATATATTAAGTCTGTCATTTGTATCTTATTAAAGTGCTTGATGAAATAAAACAATTTAACGGATTATATCGCGTATATTATCTCATTTTAGTTCCCGACGTTTCGGAAGCTTTCCAGCTTTCCATGGTCACGGGAGGACTGAGAAAAGATGTATTTTCCTCTGTCAAAGTTACAATTTGTGCAAACTACCCATTTTTTGAAAAAACACAAATAAAGGTGTACATACATGCCAGATGGGCCTAAGCTGTAAAGACAGTTACACATGTGCCAGAAGGGCTTAATTATTTTATTCTAATAATTTACCAAGCAGCATTTCACAAATGAGGCGTACTGAGGAGAAAAGAAACGCTGCAAAGAAAAACTCCCAGGCTACCTCATTACTAATTATAATATTTTAAAAACAGAGACTATTAAACTACTTTTAAACAGATAAGATATTTTACACCGTTCGGAAATTAAGGTTTTGCAGTCCTGTGTCTTGCTTGTTCCTTGATGAGATGTATTACAGGATCCCAAGCTGGTGGTAGTGACAATCCATCTTCTCTATTGAAATTAGGATGCTTTTTAATCTCAATAGCCTCGCGTAGCATCCTGGGAAAATATCTTTTTTCTTTGGCAAGGATAGAAGGTTTATCAAACTTAATTGAGTGGTTTGGTTTGTCAATGACATGTTCACAAACTGCAGACCTATTACACCGACGGTGCTTGACATCTGCTATGTGCTCCTTCACCCGGGTTGATACACTGCGTTTCGTTTGACCAATGTATGAAAGACCACACTCGCAGTCCAGCTTATAAATGCCTGCACTCTGCAAAGAAACGTCGGGAACTAAAATGAGATAATATACGCGATATAATCCGTTAAATTGTTTTATTTCAATGAGTAATAATCGCGGAAACAGAAGAAAATATTGTGCTTGATGAAGTTAAAAACATCACTTAATTTATATATAAACAATCTTATTTTATTTGCATTTTGTATTTTAAGTTTGACTAAAATAACCTCTAAACCTAAGAGCTCAAATAAATAAACCTATCGTCACTACTTTGAAAAAATCTTTTACTTGAAATAGACCACGGGATAAAGGGAGTAAGTGCCTACTGGCGGCATATAGAGTTACTATGTTTTTCGTTGGATAAAAATGAGATATGAGTTTTTGTTTCAAAGTAGTGACGTTATGTACTTGACCTCCGATTTTGAATCAAAGTTCAATTATAGTCATCATTTCAGCCAAAAAAAGTCCACTCTTGGCCAAAGGCCTTCCGTGAGGATCTCTTTAACTCTTATATAAATTGTTTATAATTAGAAATCCTTATCGTTTCCTCGTTTCTCATCCTTAGCTTCGGCGTTACTGAACTCAATTTTTATCTGACTATCGGACCTTTATATGTTGAACTGTGATCACGTACCATTTCATATGTCTTATTATTATCATCATCATTTCAGCCATAGGACGTCCACTGCTGGACACAGGCCTCCTCAATAGATTTCCACATGGGCCGTATAGAGGGGACCCGCATCCAGCGAGCCCCCGCAACCCTAGCCAGGTCGTACCTATACCTTGCGGGTATTAAGTATTGAGAGATTTTTAATGGTATCCTATAAGTGTCTCTTGAACCTTTCTTCTCTTTTTAAGCGACTCCCAAAAGGGGGTGGTTCCCCATTTAGTTGTATAGAAAATAATAGATTTCCACATGGGCCGGACAGAGGCGACCCGCATCCAGCAAGTTCCCGCAACCCTAGCCAGGTCGTCGGACCACCTTGTGGATGGCCTTGCTACGCAGCGCTTGCCGGCACGCGGTCTCCACTCAAGAACCTTTCTGTCCCAACGGCCAGCTGGATGGTTTTTCCTAGATAGACATATCGTCGACAACTTCGAGGACCGAGTTACCAACCAATACTGGGGTGGGCGCCCTGATCCCATGATCAGGGCATATTATAATCAGGGCGAACTCGTGCCAGTTTAAAGCTGATTTCGGTGTAACAGCATCGATAATTAGAATATGTTTTCCTATTTCATCTAAGAACGTGACTTTGGAATGTGTATGCTAATTCAACTTCTCTGGTTTGTTTTTGTGAATAACCATTACTCGTGTCATAAGTAATAATATGCCGCTGCTTGATGAGTCTCTTCACTCAAGGGCTTTTATTTGATAAAAAATTTTGTACAATTCGTTGCGGAGATTATTTATTAGTTGGCATTTCAATGTCAGATGGAACTAATGTGTACAAGTCGATTTCCACTTGGGCTTAGAAAAGATTGCTGTAATGCCAAGGCAAAGTCTGGTTATTTAGTTCACGATGTTCCCTTTGAATATTATGATCGTAGATGATATAATCTGTGAATGAGAACTTCGCGAATCATACTAAAAGGGCATACTTTTGATTAGAACATGACTCTATACTCAAAGGTTTATATTATACCTATGCCACTGAACTATTATTAAATATTATACAACTCCGCGTAGAACTATGATGAATATCAAAAAAGAACGCAGTGCTTTAAAATTATTTTTTAAGTGTGTGATATTTATTGTAGTTTATGGGTTATTTGTAGAAAATATTTTGTATAAAATATTTATATAATTCGCTTTTTAAGTCTCTTACCTTAATTAGGCCAGTCAGCAAGCCACGTGGCCTAAACGCAATACTCGACTCAAAAAGCATACATTACGAGTATATAACGGTGGCATAAAATACTATTTCGGTTTTTGTTTCATACGTTCAGTTGTCTATACGATGTGTAACACGACTACAGACTATTTATATACACTAATTGTTTCGGTATTTCAAAGAATGCAAACCAAAAACCGGCTAAGAACATGTCGGTCCGTGCTCAGTGTAGGATTCTGTAGCCGTTGCAACAAAAATAAAACATTAAAGTGAAAAAACACAATGTGAAGAAATTCATGGCACTTACATCTTTTTGATGAGAAGCGCAGTTTTTCAGCAATAACTCAAAAATGGTATACCCAATCATACCTAAATAGAGAGAATCCATAAAAACACATAAAAATAATTGCATAATGATATGGTTTCCCTTCTAAGCTGATATCAGATAATTCAAAATTAAAATTACGAAAATAAATGAAATACTATAATTGCATTTTATTGGCTAAGCTAATAGGTACAATTAATAGACATTTGATATTCAAACAGCTATTTCGCAGATACATGAAAACAATAACTTTGACCTTTGGCTGTTGCAAATAATGTAACAAAACAAGCCTGTGACCAATAACTCGCTGAACAGAACAATCAGTGCCTATATGACTATTAGTTGGTTCCTGTGATTTTGAATGCAAGACGAACATGTAAAGGTGCGTCCACACTTGTATCATTTGCTCGTATCTGATCATCGTGGCGTGGCATGACTGCGTATCGCCCTGCTTGGACACTCACTGTCGGCGCGGCGCCCCTCTTTTTCGTTCTTTAGCGTAGTCGGGTAAAAAGTACTCCTATATAATATTTCCTTCTATGTCCGCGATTGTTACTCATTGTACGGGTGGACTGTACACCCGTGACCATGGAAAGCTGAAAAGCTTCCCAAAAGTTGGGAACTAAAATGAGATAATATACGCGATATAATCCGTTAAATTGTTTTATTTCAATGAGTATTCCTATAACCATTTGGCGATACCCACTGCAGTGGCGTTCCGTCCATATATGCCGATTCTCAACGGATTGCCCAAGGAAAGGCTTATAACTAGCTTTTTCATTAAATATGAGTAAGTGAATACGCTTCGGCTTCCTTTGTAATTTTTCTGGGGCCTCCCCTCTAATACCCAGCCCAGTATAATAGCTACTCGTTTGCCGAAAATAGATAAACTCCGTTTTGCCGATTTGGCGTGATGAAACCACAACAACACAAATAAAAAAAAACAAACCTATTTAGTGACCTCCAAATAGTCCGTTACAATCATTGTTTTGAAAATATCTTCAATGTATAGACATGTAATTTGGACAACTTTATAATAGTATATATTTTTAAGAACATCTGTTCTCAAAAAGTGGCACAACGTAACGTACTATTGGATAACTAAGCAGCTGAGCGGCCATGACCGCATCATTAGATATTATCAAAACATAACCCCACTTTTTCGGTGTCAGTCGGATTAGTGATGGTTTATTATTATGCGTTTAAATCCGATATAAGCTACGTTTAAAGCAATTTACGGTAAATCTAAAATATGATTCTACCATTCAAGCGACAGAAGAAAATAACTATCTAAAAATTATAGTTATGGTAAGAAA
This sequence comes from Hedya salicella, assembly GCA_905404275.2. Lineage (NCBI taxonomy): Eukaryota > Metazoa > Arthropoda > Insecta > Lepidoptera > Tortricidae > Hedya > Hedya salicella. Next base: position 22,495,745 of record FR990100.1, on the reverse strand, counting down.
TATATTATACATAGTTATGAACTACCTATCTACAAGAAATGGGTACAAGGGAAAAGGATTTAAATAGCCAGAAAAAGTATTTGTAAGTGACAAAGAATAGCTTAATTGCCGTCTTTAGCTCAATTATGAAAAATAATACATTTTTGACATTTCATAATTATGTCAAAAGGTGCCAGAAACTTCGTCGGAGGAGAAAACAAAATTATAACCCTCTTTTTTTCTTCAACGAAGTCAGAAAAAAAGTATCCTAAAACCATCCACGAATTGCAAATGTCTATTTAACGATTTCAACTACTCAAAAGTTATCTAAAAGAGATCGTTCTTTAGCGATAAGATCGCTTGTAAATTACCTATAATTTTAATCTATCATATGCTGTGTTCTATAATGTATTGATAAAATATGCATATCCGAAGTCGATAAACGAGAAATCCCTATGACAGCTCAAAGGTGCTATGAAAATTCTGGCCTCTCGTTATGACTTTGTCTTTAAACGTCGTTCATCTAGGAAATAAGTTGCTGGCACCTTCTAGTCTTTACTGTATTATCATAGTTTAATCTAAATTAAATGACAAATTACCATCTCATTCATCATTATCATTATCTTAAAACGTCATCCCGCGGCATCCCGCATTTCTTTCAGACCGTCATTCCACTTTGAAGGGACGTGCTGCCAGGCTAGCACGCCTGGGCGTGACTACGCTTGATGCATGACATATCATCACATCGGGTCTCCTTCGGAATCCCTAATGTCATTTGTCCTAATGTATCGTTTGCCAAATGTATCATTTTCCATAACGTAACGTAACGTAAATTTTTCAGGATTTTTTAAAAGATCGCTGTATAGATTAGGTTAGGTTAGGTTAGGTTGGTTTTATAACAATCCTGAAAAGTTTACGGTTTCTGAAAAAATGCGTTATGGCAAATTATACATTTGGCAAACGATACATTAGGACAAATGACATTAGGGATTCCGATATAGATCCGATTCACATGTCTCATTCATACTTTACCACATGGAAAGAGATAAGTAATATTTGTGCGCGTCAAACAGTCGTTTGGCAAAGTACTTTTTAGCATTAAATTGTACAATTTTCCAATCCTTCAAAGGCCTTTAGATACTGGATTAGCAATTGAAAAATAATACCATAAAAAAAACAAGATAGCTTTCTTATTGCATTGTTTAAGCAACAGCTACATGATCATATGAACAGGTCATGTAGTATGAAAACTATTATTCATATAGGTTGTCTGGAAGAGATCGCTCTTTAGCGATAAGACCGCCTATTGTGTACCGTATTTTGTGTTAAGCCTCTACTGTACTGTTTCTGTTGTTGGTGTGCAATAAGGAATTGTTGTATTGTATTGTAAGCATTGTATTTAAATACTGCGCTTCTGCTTTTTTACTCCATCATTTAAGCACAGTCTTTAAAAATCAGTACCTAACGTAGATAGGTGATTTAATGCAACCAAGGGCCGAATTCGACCAGGCATTACGATATCTCCAATTTAGCAATATCTTGGCTATATCCCGGACATATCACGAACATATAATGGATATACACGTAGGAAACATAAATTTATTTAATAATAATTAGGTACATTAGGTCCCCAGGGCTGTTCATATGGATTCAATATTTTTTTTGGTTGTGGCTCCATCGATACTGTCGATGATTCCGCCAATATCAAGGTTAAAGAAAATATGTGTTAATGGTTCAGAATTTAGCAGGTGATTTTCAATGAAAGTTTCACGCAGAAGAGAATGTACGACATAAGACTCAACAAACATTTATTGTTAACCTAACTACAAAAAATACAAATTGTTAATTTTAATAAATTGGCTAAGAACAAAAGGAGAGTTGACTAATGTTAAGAGATACTGGATTTTTACGGGGCTGGGGATATTAGAGCGGAGGATATCATATAGAGGAGTGAAAAAAATACAGACAATCGTCTCGAATACGTATTTTAGATAGAAACACATTTATGTATTAGTAACAAAATTAAAAAGAAAATCATGACATAGACAGCTATCTTTTTATTTTTTCATACTAAACTGCATACACCAAATTAAAAAAAAATATAAGTATACACTACAGTCGCAAACACTGCAAAAATGTCATAGAGGTTTAAAAAAAAGTAAATGCAAAAAAAACACAGCTTAAAAATAAAAGTATGTGTACATTCTGAGTCCAAATAACCTGTTCCCAATTACAAAATTTAGACTACTAACCATATCTTGGTCAATTTTTATCTCTCACGGGCGTCCACCACTGGTATTAATAAGTTGTCATCTAAAAGATATATTGCTCCATATAGTAAAATGAGATATTTATTGCGCGCGCCTGCCATTTCCACTTTAGCGGTATGACTTGCACTCTGGTATTTTACGATAATCATAAAAAAATATAAATAAAAAAAGAACCGACTTCAAAATAAACTAAAAAGACATAAATAATATTTTATGTACGGTACGGATACATTTGAATCACCTTTTGAAGTCGGTGCCAAACCATTCATTTATTACTACTAAGAACCGGGGCGGCGAGCCTTTAGTTATTATCTACCTACATATATATTAAGTCATAGTAATTCGTATTTTTGTTAAATAAAGAACTTTATTTACTTCAGGTTTGGCACTGACTTCAAAAGGTGATTAAAATGTATCCGTACCGTACACAAAAGATTATTTATGGCTTTTTAGTTTATTTTGAAGTCTGTTCTTTTTTTATTTATAAATTTTTTTTTTTGCTTTTTAGTGATGGATTTTAGTAGTGATATAAAGTATTTTTTAGAGCCCAAAATGGGAAGATTGAGGAGACACTTTGCACGCATCTCGAGCCTTTGGAAGTAAGAAATGTAAAAGTTGGTTAGTTCATTGTACCTTCCATCATCAGCTCAGCATGAAATGATGACAACCATATCAAGGTTAAAGAAGACACGTGTTAATGGTTCAGAATTCAGCAGGTGATTTTCAATGAAAGTTTCACGCAGAAGAGAATGTACGACAAAAGACCCAACAAACATTTATTGTTAACCTAACTACAACAAAAACTAATTGTTTATTTTAATAAATTGGCTAAGAACAAAAGGAGAGTTGACTAAAGTTAAGACATACTGGATTTTTACGAGCCTGGGTATATTAGAGGGGAGGATATCATAGGAGTGAAAAAATACAGAGAATCGTCTCGAATACGTATTTTAGATAGAAACACATTTATATATTAGTAACAAAATGAAAAAGATAATCATGACATTGACAAATAACTTTTTATTTTTTCATACTAAACTGCATACACCAAATTAAAAATATAAGTATACACTACAGTCGCAAACACTGCACAAATGTCATAAAGAGGTTTAAAAAAAGTAAATGCAAAAGAAAACAGGGCTTAAAAATAAAGTATGTGTACATTCTGAGTGCAAATAACTTGTTCCCAATTACAAAATTTAACCTACCAACCATATCTTGGTCAATTTTTATCTCTCATGGGCGTCCACCACTGGTATTAATAAGTTGTCATCTAAAAGATATTCTGCTCCATATAGTAAAACGAGATATTTATTGCGCGCGCCTGCCATTTCCACTTTAGCGGTATGACTTGCACTCTGGTATTTTACGATAATCAAAATAGAAAGTCATCTCAATTTGAAAATATGTCATAACGGTTACATCAAATACGGTTACGCCAAATCGCTAAAATAGAGTAAGAGGATATTTCTCAGATAAATGTCATTTATTCTCATTAGTTATTATTACTTAAATAGAAGTGTAGCCTGATCTCATAAAAAATACGATGCTGATAAATCAAGCAAAATAAAGAACTACGTTAAAATTTTGACTTTGATATTTTACCTTAAGTCGGGTGGGAAAGTCAATTTTTAAAGTGTGAAAATATTTATAACTGATAAATACCATTGAATAACCCGTGAAATGTATGGACACTTTTGTTATGAAACCGTTTCTATAGACACAAGTTTTAATATAGCTGCAGAACAAAGTTCTTATGTCCCCATACAAGGTATTTATTGTAAAGTTTTGGGAAAGTCCAAAAATGTGATTATAACAATGCTATCTCTCAGAGAGATTTTATGTTATTCAAATAGTTTTTCAGTCAATATTTTCAGTATTGAAAGGTCGTTCTATAACATAGGTACTACCTCAGGAAAAAGTTCTCTAATCGGATTCTTGATAAAAGAGTTTATGCATATTTGATTTTCTTTCGCCGTTATTATTTTTGAACCCCAATTTGTTGGGTACATTTTTCTATCAATCCTCAGCCTAGCAGTTGCTATATTTTGCTGAGTGTTGATATTATAAGTAGGATCCAACAGCCCTTTTATTTACTAGAGTTTACTTGGAACTGCAATTAACTTCATCGGTTATTTTTCAACTACTTAAAAATACTTTACTTTTAAATCAGTAATTATTTGAAAGAAAAAACAAGCAATAGAACCGGTCAGTTTATTGCAGCCTATTAAATTCGTACGTAACGAACATACCCAAAACCGGTACAAAGGTCTAATCATATGAACTTTGACACAGAAACGTATGAAACTCAAATCATTAATAATATTATTGTGAATATTATTGAAATCATCACAACGGCACAACAGATTGCACAGTGGCGGTTATGTAACCATTGTTGATGCATCGTTGCGTAGGCGCAGCCTTAGCTTATGGTCCGAGAGGTCACCATCAGTAACTCTGCCTCATCGAGTACTACCATTTGATTTAAGATATGAGAAAGAGAATAAACAGTATGTTTAAAAGGTTTCGGAAACCCGAGGAGGGAATGGGTCGTTTTTGTACAGTCTTAAAAAGTGTTTCTCATCTCAATAAGGAAGAAATGTCATAAAGATTACTGGTAAGGTTATATGAATGAGCAAATCGTTGTAGTTAAAATATAGTAACGATATCTCGAGCGAATGTCATTTATCTTAACCCCTATTATTATTGTAGGTACGCTGGTTACAAATTAGTAACTCCAAATAAAATAACTGTATATTAATACAGGATTTCGAAATTGTATGATTTAGTTTTTAGTTGCCAAGTTACAACTTGGCTACTAACAGATTATTGTGATGTTGCCGAGTCTATTACGAATGCCCCTGGTTCAATAGGGTTCAGCCAATGTATTTGATTTGAGCTATTTTTATGTCCGTACAAAAATAAACCATTTTCGTCCAGCCCGCCTTCTTTCATGTGATGCAGATCTTATGGTGGCACCTACTCAACAAGATTAGGTTAGCGACGGTCATCACTTGGTCTATCAGCTTCTGAGGTTCAAAGTGGTGAGTAAATAGTTTCTCAAAATGCAGATGTGCCTGATTCTTAGCTTCTAAATTTAGCTTGACGGTGATACACGTAATTGCTCAAACGGTAACTTTACTGTTTAAGAACCTATAAGGAATTATTTCAATTAGTTTGTAAATTGTCCTGATATTAGGGACCTACATTCGCTATATTAGATGAACAGATAATTATTATAATATTATGATACATTTAAAATTAAAGAGTCGAAGATACAAGTACAAAGGGGAGATAAAAACAATATTATTTATTCCTTTACTTCGGTCACCCAACAATACGTTACGTCAATTCCCATGTCAATTAATGTCAAAAGAGGTAGGTGATCATGATCTATGAATGTAGTGGTATATCCATGACAAAAATATGACAAAAAGTGTGTTATTTCATGCAACGAATGAATGAATTTGAATTGTCTTTACCATCAGTTCCAAAGCTGTAAAAAAATGTGCTTACGTCTCCAAGTTCAACTTGTGGACCTATGATGTTTGCATTTATCACCCGATAAATGAAATGATGAAGCATCTGCCACTCTTGCACTCACGGTTTTGTCAAAAAGGGACAGGTGATTTTTCATTTCTCTATCGTGGTACTCGTATAAACCCGAGACCCTGACAGTCATAGGCTCGCTGTACTGCAAATATATGGACATAATATGTATATATTTGAACATTATATGAAATTCATATCATATGTTTTTATGGTAAGCATTGGTGGTATTAAGTTACCTTCTAATCAACAAAGGTTAAACTTAGAAAATATCTAGTTTTATCTTTATAACCTATCACCCTTAAAATGCATTAAAAGTCATCAATATTATCATTAAAGTCTTGTCTGTCGCACGCCACTCACGGGACAATGGTGTCCCGGTCCTTTGGGAGGAGTGCACGGAGCCAAAACCAGGAAGCCCTTTCGACATTTTCTGGTGCTGTATCATGGAACACGCACAGAGACAGCACCCTCTAGATATGGATCTAGGATAGGACATAGGATCGAAATATACTGTTTATAGATGGAAATGACGGACTAAATACTGGCCTATTGCTTGAGACAACCGGAAGTCTACCAGGAAAAAGTATCTCTTGGCTAAAAGCACTGGTATATGATGACTTCCCCGCGATAGATGAGGCCCCGTAAATAGCGACACATATAGTGGCCTGAGGGCAACATCAGTGCGGATGGAGGGGTATCACTGGACTTTCTAACGAAACCAACTCGACACTTACGTTCGACATACACCATCGAACCGCAGCTCTTGCTGCGACTCCACTCTGACCGGCCGGTTAAGACAAGCTAGAGGTGGTGGTGTAGGGTGGTGGGCTCGTCACATCCCTACGCCGTATCATTCACATTTGTATGTCGCACCCGCTCACGGGAAAATGATGTCCCGGACCTTTGGGAGGCGTGCGCGGAGCCGAGGCCAACGCGCAGAGGCCCTTTCGACAATTTAATGAAATGTAAGGGGTGGGTCATTCTTCGAGACAGTGATTTTTGTCTTATTCCTCTGTCCTTCTTTATTTTTGAAATTTGACCAATAAGGACATACTCTTGTGAAAATAGATTTATTTTTAGACATAATTATGGTTTTGGCCCGCATTGTTGTGAACTTATTCATAAAATAAATTCATTTTAATTTTTGGGTTCAAAGGAATAAGAAATTAAGACCCATAGGAATAAGAAAAGTCAGAATAGGTTAGCAAAAATATTTAAAAACCGTATATCTATAAAACGTATATTATACTTTTGTTCACAAAATAATTAAAAAAGTATTCTAGAAACATTTTTTATATTTGTTCTTATTAATGACATCCAGACTGTAAACACTAGGTGCTAAGAAGGTCTAAATTTAAAACTTATTGTTATTAAATTTACTCATTGTACTTAAAATTAGTGATTAGATTATTTTAATCATAACGTTATCTTAATCAGTTTCAGTCATTATAAGGATACATAGGAACGTCCCCGGTTTGTATTAATCGGACGCTTATTAAAAATTAAATAAACTTACATAGTTATGGCTCTTAAAAATAAACAAAGTACCTATTTATTCCTAGTACGAGTTCAAATCGAACTGTTTTAACAAAAATATTCTAAAATAACAAAATATAAGAATTCGAATAATTTATAATTTGTTTTTATTTTAAATTAAATATTTTAATCACAACCATTAATCGACCCTAGTAAGAATCTCAAATATATTATTTATAATTTATATATAAGATAAACGCTACATTTATAAATTTACACTACAGATTTGTCAAAAATTAGTGTGACAGAAAGACGAACAGACATACGAGTCAAAGTTCCATTTTTTTATTAAGGTACTCTAAAACATAGGAAATCACTTGATAACCTACTCTTCTTTTTGAAACTCAGTTAAAAAAAAACAAGAAAAACTTGGAAAATTCTTATTCCATTGTCCAAAAATTCATAGGAATAACGGCCAGAGGAATAAGAAATTATCGAAAAAAGCCAATGATTCATAATGTGTATATACAACGCAGCTGTCGTTAATAATATGAATAGATAGTACGTAAAGCAGTTAATTAAGCTAAACAGTAAATTTTTAACAGTTATATAAATTAAAAAAAAAAACGAACAGAGTAATAAGAATGGTACCTAAACCACGGACAGAGGAATAAGATATTTACCTTCGTAACTCCGGAGCCACGTGCAACAGCCGACACGTCCACCTCGTACACGTTCCGAGCGCGACTGATTTACTGCCCGCGGGGCAAGTTTGTCTACAATCTTCAATACGTTTACGATACAGGCGAATAAAACCCGCGCCAGAGAAATAAGAATTTTGTCGCGGACACATTTTATTTCCTAAATTTTAGATACAACATTATAGAAAATTAAATACTTGTTAAATTTTAGTAATATTACTAATAATGTATACATGTAGTCAATCAAAATATTCGTTAAGTTGACTGAATTGAAGTTGTCATCACATATTTTGAGAAAAATGGAGAACGGACACGACAGAGTAGTAAGAATAATCAATGTCAATCTTTTAATTTTTTGTATGTTTGTAGGTAAGTATCTTTGGGGCTTCATCGCGACAAAACAGCGGGATGGATTTTAACCATTTTTAGTACACGAGTCACGGCACGCACAGATGATAATGGGATACAATTATGATGACGCCGAAACAAAATAGTATTTTATGCAACTGTTGTATAATAGGGGTCAAAAAAGACGAGTGGCGTGGGTTGCGCGAGTAAAGACGCCACAAGTATTTTTTGACACAATTATACAACGTTGCATACAATAGTTTTTCTACGACTAAGAGGCCGTTCTCTAATTACGTAAGGACAATAGCGAGTATCGCAAAGAAAGACGCCACGAGCGCTTTAGACCGAATTATACAACGTTGCAAACAACAGTTTTTCTACGACTAAAGGGCCATTCTTTAATTACGTAAGGACAATCGCAAGTATCGCAAAGGAAGACGCCACGAGCGTTTTTTGCCCGAATAAACAACGTTGTATATAGTCTTTGGTTTTTAAACTGAGCGAATCGGCCACTGTATTCTTTAAGCTGATTAGCTCAGTTTAAAACAAAAGTCTATATACAATAGTTTTTCTACAACTAAGGGGCCATTCATTAGTTACGACAGATTTTTCGAACCCCTTCCCCCAGGGATCCCTACGTAATTAATGAATCCTAAGCACTTTTTAATAAAACACAAAAGTCTAAATATTTATATTTGCGCCGAAATATTTCTAGCAGCAAATTGTTTGATACTTCTTGCGCCACGACACAAATTTCTTCGGTAGTAAGTACAATTAGGCTCGTTTTCCTAAATTTTTCTCACTTTCGACAGATTATATCAAGACAACAACCAACAACTTCAAGACGAATAAAATTTAGCGCTACGAAGAAAATTAAAAAGTTAGCTGTCAATCAATATCTATGGCTTTCTTAATTTTTAAATTTGCGTATACTTGCCATTGATGAAAACATGTTATGATTTGAAAAAAATAGGCGATAAAATATGTATACCTACGTAAATTGCAATTTAAAAAAAATAATTTAAAAGTAAACCTACAAAAAACAAATTTCATTCAATTTCATACAGACCGGGCTACCCCACAAAATTTAAATGTACATTATGATGATGAAACTATTGAAGAAGTACACCATACAAAATTTCTAGGTTTAACAATTGACTGTCACTGTAGCTGGCAAACACATTTAGATAATACCTGTTCCAAAGTAAACAGCTTTGTATATGCACTTAGAATAATAGCTCAAACTGTTTCCGTACAAGCTGCTTTAATTGCCTATAATGGGTATATAAATTCTACTCTACGGTATGGTGTAATTCTATGGGGTAATTGCAAAGATATAAGAAGAATATTTATTGTACAAAAACGCTGCATTAGAGGCATATTTGGCATTAGTCAAACAGAGTCGTGTCGGCAGCACTTCATAGATAACTGCATTCTCACTGTTCCATGTCTATACATTATGGAGACTTCTGCATTTGTTCATAAATTCAAAGACCAATTTACAGATGTACAGCAGCTCAGCTCACGAGAAGTCCGATCTCAATATAGACACAAACTGCACAAGCCCGCTGCAAGATTGAGACTAACTTCTAAAAATTCTTATAACATGTGTATCTCAATTTATAATAAAATTCCTGATGATTTTAAATTAAAAAATATATGTAATTTTAAACGATCTATTAAGACATGGCTTGCAAAAAAATGTTATTACAGTATCAATGATTTCTTTAATGATAATTGCTAACTATTATTAATTATGAATATTATGTTAACCGTGACAATTTGAGACTTTGACATGTAATTTAGGAAAATAGTGTAGTTTAGTGTAATTTCAATTTGTGTGGTAATTTTTTATTTTTTTTTAAGATAGAAGATAGTAAATTATGTAATTAAATTATGTGCTAACATGTATGTACGCCTGTAAAGGTAGGGTCTGGTGATTCTGTGTTATGTAACTCAACCTGCAAATGTAACCCATCTCCCACATACATCGAATAAATCATTCATTCATTCATTCATTTTTTATTTTAAGTTGGCAGCAATGCATTTAAGTACATTATTATTTTTTTAATTTAAAACTGTATGAATTCGGCGGCTTGTTAAGTTGGTAATATAAATTATTTCATATAACTTTCGTTTAAGACTTACTGAATATAAATAATTAAACTCTCAGTTTTAATTCCGTGGAAATCTGACGCTTCATGGTATTACCAGACAAAAATAAACTCCTTGTGCCCGTGGTAAGAATTTCAAAATAAATAAAAAGCAGAACTTGGCTTCTGTATATTATATTATGTTAAATTTGCAATACCTGTAATATATCATCTATTACAACATAGAAAGCATAATCTTAAATTGCATAGTATGGACACAATAAATTAAAATGCTTTTTTCTGGGGGAAAAAAAAAATGTTGCTGGTATCTCTCTGATGAGTTTCATGTATTACAAACCATTGGTTCAAAATTATAAGTTTATATTCTTGATTATTAGTAAATTATTTTTTATATTGGCAGATTATTATTTATATTGCAATATAAATAATAATCTGCCGCATCCCTTCATATTAAGCAAAACGCAAGCTGTCAACTGTCAACCATAACGTGTCAAACTATGCAAAACAATTCTTTGACGCGTCCGTCGTGTCGCGTCAGCGTCATGTTATTCGGCTTCTAGGCTTCTACCTTGAATGTTCGAATGTGCTCTCTCTCCTTTGTTCGTATTATTTTCGCTGCTTTCGTTGAGTTTATTGTTACTAGTTTGTTGAGTTTTATGTTACGTTTTTGTGTTACCTGTTTACGTTGTGTTTACGTTGTTTGTGTGGTTTCTTGTTTTAATAAGCAAGATGAACCCTCGACCAAGCACATCCCAGGAGAAGGAATCCGACTTCCTTTCTCCTAAAAAGAAAAGGCCACGTGGGGCTTTTTCTCGCAACGAGAAGTCAATCATAGTAAATGTATACAAAGGCATTATAGAGACTTGGCTACAAACAGAAGGTTGGAGTGCGACAGAATGTGCGAAAAAAACTGCTGAATTAACGGGAGTAGCACTGTCAAGTGTATACAATATTTTGAAGCAGTATAAAGAGAATAAACACTTTGATCCACCGAAAAAATCTGGACCACAGATGTCGTTCAAAAACAAACTGGACGAATTCACATTCTCGGCAATCCGAAGAAAAGTGCATCAAGTTTTCTTTAGAAACGAAATGCCGACAATTGAAAAGGTAACTACTAATTTCTTAGCTTTTTCATTTGAAAAAAAAACCTACATTTCATATTTTTCAGTTTTAACATTGCATACCATCTCTTACAGGTACACAAAGAGCTATCTGCTGATGATAGCATACCCAAAATGTCTAAATCTACAGTGCGGAAAATACTGAAGCATTTAAAATTCAAATACGCAAGCCGAAAACGCCGTAGTGGTCTCATAGACAGGCAGGATATCATATTATGGAGGGAAAGATACCTGCAACGTATAAAACAATATCGACAAGAGGGTCGATTCATTTATTATCAAGATGAAACTTGGGTGAATGAAGGCAAGTATGAACTGATATTCAATAAATAATTGATATCTTCATATTTTAAAATATATTTGCAAGCTGGCTGTAACGTAGATATACATAACTAAAGTTTTGGGAGCCGATAGTTTGATATATTTTTCTATTAATAAGTTCATAGGCGCTTGGTGAAAACTGTAAGCCTGCTATGTATTTTTATAATGAATGAATAAATAAATAAATAAAACACATTTTACACTCATATGGCATACAGTACAGTTGTTAGATTAGATTAAGTTTCATGTCAATATTCATACCTATTATTTATATTATTCATACCTATTTACATCATAATTGTCAAAATAATAGAATTATTAATTTTTAATGATTCTGTTAATATGAGTAATGATCAGTTAGTATTTTACTAATATTTATTTCTGCGTTATTATTAAGTTTTTAATTGAATATTATATTTCTTCTAGGTCACACAGTAAACAAGACTTGGTTAGATACCACGGTCCAATCATCCCGGCAAGCCTTCCTAGAGGGACTTACCACCGGCCTAAAGGCTCCAACTGGGAAAGGAAGGAGACTTATAATTAGCCACATCGGTGGTGAAGAAGGATTTGTTGAAGGAGGCCTATTGGTGTTTGAGGCAAAAAAAGGGACCAAAGACTACCACAAAGAAATGAATTCAGAAGTGTTCGAGGAGTGGTTTAGGGGCATATTACCGAAATTAAAACCTAATTCTGTGGTTGTAATGGACAATGCCCCCTATCTCTCCAGGAAAGTAGAAAAAACTCCGGTGAAGTCATGGAAGAAGGCTCACATGCAAGATTGGCTCAAATCAAAAAATATTGAATACAGCAAAGAAATGACTAAAGCACGCTTGATGGAACTTGTAGAACCAGAGAAAGCTAAGTACAACAAATGTTACGTGGATGAGATGGCAGCCGAGAAAGGCATCACGGTACTACGGTTTCCCCCCTACCACTGCCAACTCAACCCAATTGAGTTAATATGGGCACAAGTAAAAGGACATGTCACTAGAAATAACAAAACAATCAAGATGGCGGAAGTGAAGGAATTGTTACTGGAAGGAATAAATAAAATAACTGCAGTGGAATGGCAGGGGGGTATTTCACATATAATAAAAGAAGAAGACAAGCTATTAAAGCTCGACCATTTAATTGACAGTGTCTGTGATACATTTATAATAAGTGTTGGAGAGAGTGACAACAGTAGCTCTGATGACACAGATTCTGATAATGAATAAAGTATTTTTATAAGTCTTGTTTTACTTATTACCCATAGGAGAAATCCACTCCAATTTACTTACTGTCAAATTATTTTTTTCCAATCTTATTGAAAAATTGATTTACTATTTAGTGTAGGCACTACCAAATAGTTTTTTATTGGTCAAATACTTAGCAATGCACCTTTTCACCTTTCGAATTTTTATCTCATAAGGAAATTATAGCCCTCCTGCTTGTTATTTCATTATGGACGATATTAATAGTTTGTGGATTTAGTTACATATATCACTCAACGTAAAGCTTTACTTATTACTTATTTTGTAGCTTTAGATACCTATCGTAGAATATTTAATTCCCTGATACTAATTTCAATGCAATCCATAATACAACATTACTAAAACAGCGCATATTAAAATATAGCTTGTATAAAAAATGTTTCTTACCTCTGAAACGTCAAATTATGACAGATGTCCGAATTCCACGGAATTAAAAATCAGAGTTTAGATTGAAATTTTGTACTCTGTGGCACCAAGGAATACGTTAATAGCGACATTCTGACACGCTGAGCGATGTTTTTTTTTGAAATAGTCTATAGAGTTTTGCGAGTCTTAAGAAATGTATGTCTTTATATTAGAGTTGGTAACCAATTAAATGACAGAAAGAAGTACAGTAGTAGAAAAAAGAGGTTTATGATTTTTTTCACCTCCACAAACAAAGTTGTGGGCACCTTTTAGTTTCATATAACAACGGAAATCCTAGTGCATATCCTATCCTAATAGATCCGTGCTGTGAAAATTTGTAACATATTTTTGATGAATGCTATTTACTCAGTGACGTGGATACTGTTGAGCGGGTTTAGATTAAAAATGGCACAAAAGTAGATCATTAAAACATAGAGCTATGCATCTTATTATTTTACTCTTTAGCATTTATTCGCGACTTCATTTTAGTTAACGGAATTTCAGTAGGTAGGTATTCTATGTTTTAATGATCTACTTTTGTGCCATTTTTAATCTAAACCCGCTCAACAGTATCCACGTCACTGAGTAAATAGCATTCATCAAAGATTTTAGAATCATTTTCTTACTAGAAATAAAAAATATTACATTTTCTTCCTACAAAGTTTAAGTTGAATTTGCATGTAGGTACATCTAATATGACAGCAAACGTTTGGGTACATACAAACTTGAACTTTAACTACGAATATGGGGAATATGGTTTGGTTTGTTTTCACACTTCTATATAAGAAACTGGCCTTTGCATAACGGAGTTAAGGTCGGCTGACTTAGAACTTACTTATTTATGGGGGCTATAGATTAGACTATAGATTTTTCAGTTTTAATATACTACATTTTTGCAAATAAAATGTGTAAACTAGGGATCTACCCACTTTTTTTTTTGATTAACTGATATAATTATTCACATTTATTTATGCAAAGGCTGCTGATCTTATGATTGCTGTATTATCATCATCATCAGACTACTTTAGCCCATTGGTGGACGTCCAAGGCCGTTACTTCCAGACTAAGGCTTTTCTCCTCCAATCATTACTGACTGCGTATGTTTTGCTATATCATCATTATCATCGTCAGCCTAGTTTAGTCCATTTGTGAACATCCAAGGCCATTATTGCCATTGAACCCTATTTTGGCTTTTCCTCCTCCAATCATTACTTATTACTGACTGCATCATCATCAGGCCACTTTAGTCCACTGCTGGACATCCAAGGTCATTATTGCCATTGAACCCGATCTTAGGCTTTTCTCCTTCAATCATTACTTAAGAGCTTTAAGTAAGTAGGATGAATAATATTTTCGTCTGTTTCCGCGATTATTACTCATTGAAATAAAACAATTTAACGGATTATATCGCGTACATTATCTCATTTTAGTTCCCGACGTTTCGGAAGCTTTCCAGCTTTCCATGGTCACGGGAGGACTGAGAAAAGATGTATTTTCCTCTGTCAAAGTTACAATTTGTGCAAACTACCCATTTTTTGAAAAAACACAAATAAAGGTGTACATACATGCCAGATGGGCCTAAGCTGTAAAGACAGTTACACATGTGCCAGAAGGGCTTAATTATTTTATTCTAATAATTTACCAAGCAGCATTTCACAAATGAGGCGTACTGAGGAGAAAAGAAACGATGCAAAGAAAAACTCCCAGGCTACCTCATTACTAATTATAATATTAAAAAAACAGAGACTATTAAACTACTTTTAAACAGATAAGATATTTTACACCGTTCGGAAATTAAGGTTTTGCAGTCCTGTGTCTCGCTTGTTCCTTGATGAGATGTATTACAGGATCCCAAGCTGGTGGTAGTGACAATCCATCTTCTCTATTGAAATTAGGATGCTTTTTAATCTCAATAGCCTCGCGTAGCATCCTGGGAAAATATCTTTTTTCTTTGGCACGGATAGAAGGTTTATCAAACCCGTCAATTCTTTTCTCAGTCCTCCCGTGACCATGGAAAGCTGGAAAGCTTCCGAAACGTCGGGAACTAAAATGAGATAATATACGCGATATAATCCGTTAAATTGTTTTATTTCAATAAGTAGGATGAATGTTGAAAGTTGAAGGAAGTGTTATTGTTACTTTATTTTATTGAGTTTACAATTGCTTACTAATTTAGTCCAAGCCTACCGTTAATAATCTTTACTAAGAACTATTATAAAGTTGTAAAAATAAAATGTCTGTACATTGAAGATATTTTCAAAAGAAATATTGTAACAGACTATTTGGAGGTCACTAAAAAGAAAAATATATTTCTGAGATTTTTGTATGTGTTGTTGGCTAAATGGATTTTAAAAAATGTTAAAGGCTATTTTTTCTCGACTACACTGAAGAAAAAAAGAAAGTTATGATTGTTTTCTCAATTGCTGACGCAGTTGTGGGCACCTTTAGTCATCTATACTATTACAAAGTTGTAAATATGATGTGTCTGCACATTGAAAATATTTTCAAAAGAAAGAGTGTACCTAACTGACTTTTTAAAGCTCACTGAATCCACCTTTTTAGGGTTCTGTACCAGAAAAAGGTAAAAAGGAACCCTTATGGTGCGACTCTGTCTGTCTGTTTTTTAGTATGTTTGTATGTGTTATTGTGACTTCATTATGCCAAAAAGGCTGAACTAATTTCAAAATTTTTTGGTACACGGGTAGCTGGGCTTCTATAGATAGTTATAGGATACCTTTTATTCGACTACGCTGAAGAAAAATAGAAGGTTATGATTTTTTTCTCCTCCACTGATGAAGTTGCTCACCTTCTAGTTTTATATAAGGATAAGAAAGTCAATTCAGAAAAAACGACGTAGCTGCAGCAATTTTTTTTATTAATTGGTCCGTCCGTCCATCTATCCCAATTCATCATCATCACCATTTCAGCCATAGGACGTCCACTACACAGACCTCCTCAATAGATTTCTACAAAGGCCCGATAGAGGCGACCCGCATCCAGCGAGTCCCCACAACCCCAACCATTCGTCACTACCTTCCTTTTCCTGCCTTTCCAAGGCCCTTCTACGTTGCGCTTGCCGGTACGCGGTCACTCAAGAACCTTTCTGCCCCAACGGTCATCGGTTCTTCGAACTATGAGAGCCATCCCCACTTTATCTATCTATCAGCCACGGACGTCCACTGCTGAACATAGGCCTTCCCTATTTGTCACCAGAGGGTGCGATTTTGCGCAGACCGCATCCACCGACTCCCCACGATATGATGTGAATATCCCTATTCACATCATGTTATTAGTGATCTTGTGCTCTTTGCATATCATGACTGTGTTGTAATGTTTGTATTAACTATAGACCTAAGTCAGAAGTCTAAGTTAGTTGACGAATTTGTATTTGTATTAGGCTTTAACTTTGCAGTGTCATATTCGAACCTGATATGTAAATGCGACACTCGGTGCATTGAATAATAATTACAAGGATTTAGGACAAGTAACAAACTTTGCATAGTAAGATGACAGTATTATATAATGTACGGTATAAAAAATGACATAAATACTCTAACAATGGAAAATTATACCTATTCTCAGAAGGCATTACCGAGGACAACGCATTTTAAAGATTTAGACAAAAAATGCGGTGAACTCTGTTATAAGTAAATCTTCTTTAGAGATTATGACAAAATGTAGATGTAAAAACGTAGCGTACCAGATTTAGATATGTAAGTCCGATTTTTTTTAATATGTCTTCTATACTTAGAGAAGTATAGTTGAGGCGGCCGGCATAAAGTTAAATTTGCCTATGTCTAATTCCAAATCATCAGTAAGTTTCAATTTCAAATTTCGCATAGCGTTGCGCTCATGCGCTCAGCGAATCCTGCGCAAATGGCATTTGTCACACGCATGTAGCGAGTAAAATATAATTTGAATGTATGAAAAACCGGCCAAGAGCATGTCGGACCATGCGCAGTATAGGGTTCCGCAGCCGTTCATACAAAAATGCACTTCTTACAGATGTAAAAACATGATTTGAAAAAGTGCACTAGCAAAAGAGCGTATCTCCACGGCACTTAAGTCCTTTTCTTGAGAAGCGCAGTTTTTTGCCAATAACTCAAAAACGGTATATCCGATCATGTTGAAAATAATTTTCGTTGGAAGTATGTATTAAGTTTTATGTTTGGCATTTTTATTATATTTTTGGAACAAACCGTTTAGAAAAAATAGAGGGAAAAATAATCGGAGCGAATTTTTCCGAAAATTTCCACTAAATCATTTTTTTTAAACCTTAAAGTATTTATTATAAGAGTTGTCGAAATATCTACCACACATTGATAATTACGGTTTTTTTTTTCGTTTTTGGTTGCATGTATGGAGTGCCTCCCCCCCCCCCTAGACAGATGTATTTTTATTATTTAACTTTTTTTTAAATTTATTTATAATATTCGCACGTACTTAACAATATATTTACAGTACGCCAAACTGTAAAACAGTTTGTTGGCGACTACTGAACTAAGTAGCGGCTTAAACAAGACACCTACACTCCAAATTTCATCAATATTAAATCAGTTTAAGAGTAAAATGCCTGTAACATACGGACGGACGGACGGACATGACAAAACTGGGTTCCGAATTCGCTATTTTGGATACGGAGCCCTAAAAATGTACCTTATTTCGATTATCGAATTAGGGTACATTATTTTAAGTATTACTTAAATAATGCAGTTCTAGATTCCAGAGCTCAAACTTCATTTATGACTGAATTGAGCTCAACGTTTGGGCTTATACCGCAAGAAATGTCCATTCACAATGTCAGGGCTTTAACCAGTAGGTATCTGGACAAAATGCTGAACTTTTTACAAAGGATAATGTAGCAAATAAATAACGGTTATTGGAGAATTTTGATTTTTCGGGCTTATCTTACTCACAACCGTTTATTCATTCGAAACTCAAACTAGAAAAGAATTGTCCCAAGTTTTTATCTCTTTTTCGTTACATTTTAGCATGAATGTTTTTTTTTCTATGAGATCTGAGAAATATTTTTCCGTATAAAATTTTGGGATACTGAAAAGGTGTTTTTGTTTTTTTGCAAATAACTGATAAATGACCTTTATTCTCACGGCTCTTTTGCGTATTTTCATTTAAATATGTGCTTTTAATGTCAAAACATTTCAAACATTTTCGGTACACGGGTCATCCACGGATCGTTTAACCAAAGCTTAACCTTTGAGTATATTTATGTGATGAGGGTAAATATTTGTTCCTGTGTCTTCGATGTTTTCAATTAAATATATCGTCGTCCAGTATTCATAGCACAAGCCTTATTGAGCTTATCATGGGGCTAGTTCGATTTGTGTAAAAATAGTCCCGTAATATTTATATTAAGTATAACCATAAAACCATTTTTCTGTAGTTGGAATAATAATAGTGTAAGACCTATGGAACGAAATTAAACCGTTAAAAAGTCATGTATTTATGCGTCGGTTACAGGAAAATAAAACAAACATTGAGATAAAATGTAGGTTAAGTGATGCACGCTCGTCTCGCCAGCAAACAATTTACACAATTGACAAAATCCTCGTAACGTTTCATGGATCACCTCAAACAAGTTGTTTGCATGATTGTGATTAACACCTCGGCTTGCCAATGAAACTTCGAAACTTGTCACTGTCAATAATATACTGACCATACTTATAGCCCGAGGCGGCAGTCCACACAGTAGACATTCGGGAATCGTCCAACGGTCAAGACCCAAAATCCATCAAGATGATGAAAATTGTAAGTAAATATATTTTTTTATTTTTTATTACATCATAAACAAATTATTAGTATAACAGTTCATTTTTTTTCACACCGTACTGTTGTTTGTACTGTCAATAACAGCAATTCAAATATTTTTTTATCATGGAAAAGGAAAATTTATTCATATTTATACAAATAACAACGTATTGTCTATTACCCGCCCTGTGATTTAATAATACAACAAAATTAATTCATACAAAGTAGCCTATTATAAACTAACTCTAATATATTAACAAACAAACAACTGAATGAATAACAGTGAATTGTGTTATTTTTTATTATGTTTACTGCGAGTATTAGTGAGTATGTGTTCACAATTTCGTCGCTGATTTTCCCGAAAGACGGCGCTGCTAGCCAAGGAAACACAACACAACGCTGTTTTCGTCTTACAAATCATTGCAGCGGCACAGAAAGTTAATTGCGAGTACATAACTGTAATATTTTCTAATGTAAATATTAAAGCGAACAGTTGAAAAATTCTACGCAACCCAAGACTTCAACAGGTTTTCTCATAACTTTTACAAACATTTGGGTTTTCATTTCTGCTTTGATAAAACATGTAATGTTTCCTATTGTACTAAGTAGCGCTTAGTGTGTGTAGTAACCAGTATTAAGGACATGTCATGGCAATATTTATTTATCGCGTTATCATAATATATGTACATATATAAATAGGCTTCATGCACTTGCTAGTAAATAATTACAGTAGAAATAACACTGATTTACGTCGAACACCTAACACATTATAATTAACTGATATTGGCTTTTGTTTTGTGTTTTTAAGACGTAATTAAATAGATGGTAGCAGAGGGGTGGGGTAGCGCCTATTTACACAATTAAGATTGGTTATAACCACCAAAATAATGAATTTATTACTTTGATCCTGAGAGTGAATTCACTATTTATTAAATGAACTAATCAGGGAAATGCTGCATACAATAAAAAACTATCATTTATTGGTTGGAGGACCACTTTTAATTTTAATTCCTTCCGCTAAGTTTATGTACATAGCCACTATCTATTCCAAGCAAATAAAGTAGGGTATTATACCTACAACTATTTTACTTGTTACTGGTGGATATTATTAATACTTTGGAGTCTTTGACTACATAATGTATCATCAAGAATATTTTCGTCCTATCCTCGGTGCATCTATCATAGTTTTAATTGAGATATAAGTAAAACGTTGTTTTTCTATAATATCAGTACAAAACGATTACAATGTCGCTAGTTAGACTGTTCGTGCACTTACTTTATATATCATAGTTTAGAAGAAGAAAGTAGACTCTTGTAAACAGCATACATTTGTTGCAGACTTTGTTCGCTCTGGCTGCGCTGGCGCTCGTATGCGCTGTGCCACAGGACAAGCAGCAAGCCGCTCCCGTCGAGATTGTCAAACAGGATTCTGAAGTTGACATTAACGGATACAATTTCGAGTAAGTAGTTTATCACCTAAATGTCTTTAATTTTTAAAATTTTACTGAAAAGGACAAAGTAAGTTAACTTTTCATCTTTTCAGATAAAATAAAACTTAATAACACAAAGATAGTAAATGAACTCATTTACAATCTTCGTGGTCTTGAATTTTTCATCATCACGTGGTTTGATACAATTTTTAGGACCACTTTCGCACAAGTTTATTTAAAGACATTTTATTTAGGTAAAACTTGTATTTATGAACTCGTAACTACATTGGAAAGCAAATTTCGTCTTTCGTGGCTATAGGAATTGGAGTCAAAACATTACAAGTTACGTTAACTTTAACCCAACTAGCAACTTATGTTATCTAGTGACAGATAAAAGTTAATAACACTTACAAATTCCTTTCAGCTTCGAAACTAGCGATGGCACGATCAGACAAGAGCAAGGAGAGTACAAGAACGACACGGAACAGCAAGGTCTGGCCGTAAAAGGCAGCTATAAATACGTGGCCCCTGATGGCCAGCACATCTCCGTCAGCTTCGTCGCCGACAAGAATGGTTACCAGCCCACCCAACACGTTGGTGATGACCAGCCTGCTCCTGCCCAATAAAGCTTGAAGACTACTTACTAGCTGGTTACGCTAAGTTTATAACTTCATGTTCTCGTGATGGACTGGCTATTTAAGTCTGTTACAGGCAATTCATTTCATTAATTTAGGTACAGGACGTGCCACAAATTAGTCACTTTTTACAACTACAATTGCAATAATACCCTGAATTATCCCGACCAAGACAACTCTGCCAAGTGCGAAATGAATATGCCTGAGCCTCTGACGTCACGCATAAGGTATGAACTTAGCTTAGCTGAGACATAAGACTCGATTTAAAGTACAACATTTGTGTCGCTGTAACCAAATATATGTTTATTTTTTAAGATATTTATTCCTTATAAACTAGTCGCTATATGTGACATTTTTGACTAAATAAAGATACAAGAAATAACATCTTAATGTCTGGTTTTCATTTACTTATACGAATACCTTATTACCTAAGTAGGAGTAATGTAAAATTTCGGAAACCGTTTTGTGCAAACGACAAGATCTAGAATTGTAATTGAAAATGTCCAGAATCGGCAAAAAAAATTTTACGAGCTTGAGAATCTCTAGAAATAATTTGAACGCTTGAATTTTCTTTAATTAGATAAGCTTAGATAGCATTCCTAAAAGAATGATCATGGGTGGTGTTTTGGAAAAAACTACTTTTTCGGTGAACCAATATGAACTAGTTTTCAGTTTTAGTTCATCTTGAAATGAAATAAATAAATTGGCCAAGACCTTAA
This sequence comes from Hedya salicella, assembly GCA_905404275.2. Taxonomy (NCBI): domain Eukaryota; kingdom Metazoa; phylum Arthropoda; class Insecta; order Lepidoptera; family Tortricidae; genus Hedya; species Hedya salicella. The sequence continues at coordinate 22,473,649 of FR990100.1, read as the reverse complement.
CACAAAACCAACATCATGAATTTTATGTGCAGCTTCAGTAAATATGATTATTTTATGAAGAGAAATGACGCAACGCCAGCTTGTTTTATAATCACTGATATCTTCACTCTACACCTGTTGACGTTTCCTTATATAAAATGTTTGGGTTTGATTTTCGGTTGTTTACCGTCTTAGCAAATATTGATAATAAAACTTTTTGGAATAATAAAATTTCGTGACTAAGTTAAGTTTTATCAAGTTGTTTTGACTTGTCTGTCCGTCGTGTTAAATTTATGAAACTACAAAGATCTCTGAATCCAGCGGTCACAATGGTTGGAAATTAGACCCATCCACATCATCACATTTTTAAAGCTATTTGCTCTTATGGGTAAGGTAGGCGCCATCTCGTTCGTTACCTCGGACAAGGTTTGGAGGTACTGGTAAACCGCGATACTTTTTTCGAAGTCGTTGTTTAATTATTTTTCCTTATTTCGTAGTGAAATATATTTTAAAGCAAGCATATAAAGGCTTGCTTTAAAATATATTTCTGACCCAGTACGAAAAAACGCCGTACCATGGACTTCTAAGTTAGCAATGCTTTATGCAAAAAAGTCAAGATATCAATAGGTTAAAATATAATACGTTTAAATCATAGAAATGAATAGTTTTGCAGAAGAGGAGCAGCAGACCAGGAAAAACTTAGCACAGCTTCAGACGTTTATTCGTGAAAAAAACCAGCGGGAAAAGAGAGCGAGTCTAACAAGACAGTTCTATTTATAGACATTGGAATGTTTTAACAAGCCAACTACTACTTAAATTTACATACATCAATTATGTGTTTATAAGTAGATAAAATGATCATTATAATCATGAATGATTTTAACTTACTTAATATCGGTAATTATATTCAAATTATCATTGGAATAAATTAATTTTAAGCTAATTAAACAGTTAATCGAACATTACATACGACATAGTTGCCAGCCGCAAATAAACGTTAAGAATATCAAAAGTGAACAGGTGAAATATAGAAATTAATTATTATTGCCTTTACTAATTAGACCTGACAAATGCTTTAAGAAAATGTAGTACTATGACTATTTAGCATTAGTAGGTATTTACTACTGAGTAATTTTATGAACAAACCTAAACTGAAAATTATTGCCATTCACAAATTAAACAAATCAATCACAATCTTTAACGTACGTATAGACTCAAAGCACATCGCGTAACACTCGGCCGTCCTGACTATAGCCGTGTCCCACGGCTTTCTCGTAAGGAGTCTGCCGCTGACGTCGTAGTAGTGCTGGGAGCACCGGTAGCCGCTGCGGTCGCGGCGCCTCCACTTCGCCAGGAGCCTATGCCCGATGCTGGTGATGCAGTGGTAACAGCGCCTGGTCGCGCGTTGCGCAGCCCGTGATTCTCCAACTGAAATGTTTAATTAAAAGTACCAAAAAAACTTGTTCTCTTTTTGTCTTAACCGGATGGAAACAATAAATCGATTTCATTACATCTAAGTAAAGCAGTAGGGAACTCAAAGCATAAGTACTTAGCGGATTTTGATTAGTGCTTTTGAAAGTAGGCATTGTGATATAAATTTTAGTCTGCACATTCTTATACTAAGTGCTAAGTTATGGTCATAACATGTACAAGCCAGCACATAGCGGGACTATAAAATAAGTGGATGCACACGTAGCATAAGAATACTCGTAGGTGTTGGGCACACAGCGGAAATATAAATAAGCACATAGCAGATCTGTAATAGGAGCACATAGCAAATTTGTAATAGGAGCACATAGCACAAATCTGTGAGCACATAGCATACATGTAATGGCGTTCGGTGCTATGTACGTAGCTTGTTATTGTCCCGAGCTTTAAAGGTCCCAATAATATGTTGTGTTACTAACCCTATTATATAGGCAGACTGCACAAAGCACATAATTGTGGTCTTGACGACTAATCAACTACGGAACAAGGTGTATATAAACTAGATTGCTAGCACTTAGCAGACGAATACGATTAGAAGACTTGTAACGTTCATATTAATTAGCTGATATAACAAAAGGAACTGTTGAGATTGTGCACTAAGCTGTAAAAGTAATTAAATATAGGTACGAGATAAAACGTGATGGTAGTGAGTTCTGGGTACTAATAAAATATTTTGTCATTTTTTTTATACAATATAACTAAACAAACAATGTCAATCCTAATTATACACATACATTGGATTAAAATGAGTAACTAGTAACGAATGAATTAATTTAGCATAATAACAATTTGGCATTTTTTTGTACTTGACAGTTATCTAATTCTTTTTTTATTATTAAATATAAGCTTACAGATTAATTAAGTTTGTCGTTGTAACAACGCATGATTTACAGCTGTTTTATGTAGTTTATATTTAACTTTCTAATAAGTCAATCAGATCATCTCTATCAATTTCACGCCCTTCGCTATCCGTGGAATCATCTAAATCAGACATGGCTGCTTTATATGGTCGCAATGTGTCGCCTGCCACTGTCGCAGTGAATTTACGATAACCTCTCATCCCCTTAACCGACGATATAGTATATCGGTCAATAGCATGGTTTGTCTGTACTATTTTATATGGTCCAGAATATCTATTTCCTAATTTCTTACTTACTCCTACCGATTCTTCGGTTACTCCGCCCTTCCATAAGACTAGCTGTCCTATGCTGTACTTAGTACACTTTTTATGCTTAGAATCGAAACGATTTTTCATTCGAGTCATATTATTGTCGAGCCTGGTTTTAACTTGACCCCGTCTAGTAAGTAAGTCCTGCTTTTGGTTATCATTACTAATCGGGGAACTTTCTGGAACAGGGAGCAAATTATTTTGATGCGTAAACATCAAACTAAATGGGGCTTCTTTTGTCACAGCGTGTACAGTATTATTAATTCCCCAAACAATATTTGGTAATTTTGTGTCCCAGCTACACTCATCCATAACAGACGTACTTAAGCCATCTAGAATAGTGCGGTTTACTCGCTCAATCTGGCCGTTGGCTCGCGGAACAGCTACAGCGTTAAGTACATGCTTAATCTGATGTTCAGTTACAAATGCTTTAAAATATCGACTCGTGAAGGTTTTGCCGCGATCGGTTATCAACCGGCTCGGTTTACCAAATACTGAGAATATTTCATTAAGCTTTGCAACGGTTTCCGTTGAGCGCAAACTTTTTACAGGGCATGCAAAGACGAACTTCGTAAATGAATCTATGGCCATTAGTATATACGTATTTCCTTTGCGACTTTTTGGGAAAGGCCCTAAATGATCGACATGTACGGTATGCATTGGTATATCTCGCTTTTCGATGGGGTGTAGTTCCCCTTCTTGCCTTCCATACGTGGATTTGCCATAAGCGCAATGTATACAGCTTTTTAAGTACTTCCGTATAAAACGGGTCATGTGTGGAAACCAATAAGATGATTTTATTGACTTTTCTACCCTTTCAAACCCCGGATGACCAATTTGATCATGGTGCTTTTGCAAGATGCTATATTTTGCCATTTTGGGGACAACAAACCGATCTCCGTCAAGGGTCTTACGGTAAAGTACTCCATCAATAACTTTAAAATTATTAGTAATATCACGGTTATCGGTGCCGCCCTGGATTTGATTTATTGTTTGTAAGATGTTATCATCCTGCATTTGAAGGGTTAGCGCCCAATCAGTTTCCTCTATCATACGAACATTGAGTACGTTGTCGCATCCACATGTCGCATCCTATCCCCTGGTCTATATTCTATTTCAAGTTCATAGTCCTGAATAGTCAGCCACCATCTTGCGATGCGTGGTACAAGGTCTTTCTTTGTTAGTGTAGCGCGAATAGCTGCACAATCGGTAACTACTTTGACAGGTATTCCTACTAGATATATACGGAACCGTTTTAGCGATTCTACCACAGCGAGCGTTTCGAGCTCATAACTGTGGTAAAATTGCTCTTCTCGGCTTGTCACTCTGCTAAAGTACGCAACCGGCTTTAGCGTATTATCGGATTGGTATTGAAGGAGTATGCCACTCAATCCAATCTTGCTAGCGTCGGTATGCAATTCAGTCTTAGACTCACGATTATATATGGCTAAGACTGGCCTTTCAGTTAATAAACGTTTCAAATTCTCGAAAGCCTGCTGTTGCTCGATACCCCAACACCAAGTTACGTCTTTTTTGGTCAGCTCGGTTAGAGGGCGCGCAATCAAAGCAAAATCTTTGATGAATTTCCGAAAATATGATGCTAACCCAATAAACTGCCGAACCTCGTGAACGTTACGGGGGGGTTGGTATCTAAGCACGCTATCAATTTTGTGCTGACCCGGTCGAACAGTACCTGCTGTTATTTCATGCCCCAAATAATCAGTGGTCGTTTTTAAAAAAGAACATTTCTTTAAATTTAATCGCAAATCAGCTTTCTTCAAAAGTTCTAAAACCTTTACTAACAAATTAATCCCCTGTTCGACAGTTACCGTTGGCAAAATAATGTCATCCAAATAAACCCCAACCACACTGTTATCAAGCGAATCGGTACTGTTAGTGCTCACATTGTTTACTAGTTTTCCCAAAGCGAGTCTAAGCGCTCTAGAGAACACTGCAGGACTATTAGACAAACCAAACGGCATTTTTAAAAACTCATATTGTGCCGAAGGCGTAACAAAAGCCGTCTTTGGGATGGAGGAAGGTGACATCGGTATCTGGTAGTACCCCTGGGCGAGATCCAATGTGCTAAAATAGTATTTACCTGATAAAAGACTTATTATAAGGTCATCAATATGTGGCAACGGGAACCGATCCTTCACAGTGATAGAATTAAGTGCGCGGTAATCTACACATAACCTGTATTCTCCATTTTTTTTTCGTACTAGCACAACTGGGCTGGCGTACGGAGAGTTAGATTCTCTTGCTACGCCCGCGTCCAGCAATTCTTTCACCTTCGCGTCTACTACTTGTCTTTCACTATAAGACAATCTATATGGTTTGGAGGATACAGGTTTGTCAGTAATTGTGTCAATGGTCATTTCGATTAAATCTGTACAACCTAATTTTTCCGTGCTAGATGCGAAAGTCACCGAATAACGCTCTAAAAGTTTTATTAATGTTATTTTATCGCTTTCACTGACGTCACCTACATCTATGTGGTTAAAGTCTGTTGGGGAGCACTTCTCGTTACAACTAGCAAGGCCTTGATTACTATCTGTATTTACCTGCATAACAAAATCATCATCGCTCGATCTAGCCCTAGTCAATAGGTGACCCATTTGCCATACTAAAGGAGAGTTTCCCACATTTACAACGGTCATCGTATTACTAGTGGCAGACAACATTGCACCCGGTATAAAATACATGGACTCGGAATTATAGACGGGCAACGTGGTAAGCAACATCGACTGATCAGACTGAATATTTTCTATCCGTACATTAACATAACTGGTACTATGCGGAGGTATAACGACATCATTCGTCAAAACTATGCAAAATTTACTTTCCATATCTTGTACATCAATTTGTAATAAGTCATTACTGTGATTATTTCGAAATAACATCACGCTATTTGTACTCTTTACTAAACAGACGTCGTTGTTGTTAATGATTGGTTGACCTATAATCAAATCAATGCTACCCTCACAATTATAACTCGTTACCTCGGCCTCACTACTTATCTGTACATTGTCAATGTTTACAGTAAAGTACACTTTTCCTAGAGATTGGACAAAACTACCACCAAAACCCCGCAGTACTATAGATGATGGATGGACTGGCAAGTTCAATCTATGAGATGCACCTAGGGTCAGAATGTTGACCTTGCTTCCCGTATCAATGTATGCTATTAGTTCGTAATCACCGATATATACAATTTTCCTAAAATAATCAGGCGTCACATCAATAGATTTATAAGTGTACATCACCTTGACTGGTAACCAGCATGTGGCAGCCTCGTGGCCTCGGCGTTGGCAGTTATTGCAGTGCAGCTGGCTCCGACAGTCCTTGGCCTCGTGCCCCGACTTCCGGCAGACGTAGCACAGCTTTACGGAGGGCAGTCCGGAAGGGCGCCGCCATGTACCCTTGGCAGAGTCCTTGTTTCTCGCAGCGCCGCTCTCCACGCGCTTGAAGTTTTCAAGTGACGACAGGTAGCCATAGTACAATTCCTCGGCAGTGTCGCATCTGAAAGCTTTAGCATTTGCTCGTAACTCTTGTGGCAACCCCCTAATTATACATGAAGTAGTCCCCTCGTCGTCCAATCTACATTTCTTGATAAGGGACAGTTTGTCATGAAAATACGACGTCATTGTCTCGGTGTCAGTTTTCTTTCGGCTCAACATAGTTTCTAGTTTGTCGACAAAGTCGGTTGACATAGGAAAAGCCCGTTCTAGCGCGTGTTTCCACTCTTCCCAAGACAATTCGTAATCTTCTAAATTGTCGTACCACTCACGAGCAGAACCACGTAACCTCATATGCATCACGTATGACCTATCAGCATCGCTCCAATTATAAATGCGCCCCAGCTGATCAATCTTATTAAGCCATACTTTTACACACAGAGATTTGGAGCCTGGATCGAATTTGGGGATTAGTTCTGCATCTAAATGTGTAGTTTTCCTCCGTTTACTTGCACTTGACTTGAGATTAGAAAAAAAATCCAAAATTTTTTCGTTTACCTCGTTTGAAGATTCCGGTTCGACGATTTTGCGCTTACCTAACCCGTCGATATATGGGCCCAAACCTGCCATTTTTGTTGTGGACGCCGCTCAATCCCACTTCTGAGATTTTGCAGAAGAGGAGCAGCAGACCAGGAAAAACTCAGCACAGCTTCAGACGTTTATTCGTGAAAAAAACCAGCGGGAAAAGAGAGCGAGTCTAACAAGACAGTTCTATTTATAGACATTGGAATGTTTTAACAAGCCAACTACTACTTAAATTTACATACAACAATTATGTGTTTATAAGTAGATAAAATGATCATTATAATCATGAATGATTTTAACTTACTTAATATCGGTAATTATATTCAAATTATCATTGGAATAAATTAATTTTAAGCTAATTAAACAGTTAATCGAACATTACATACGACATAGTTGCCAGCCGCAAATAAACGTTAAGAATATCAAAAGTGAACAGGTGAAATATAGAAATTAATTATTATTGCCTTTACTAATTAGACCTGACAAATGCTTTAAGAAAATGTAGTACTATGACTATTTAGCATTAGTAGGTATTTACTACTGAGTAATTTTATGAACAAACCTAAACTGAAAATTATTGCCATTCACAAATTAAACAAATCAATCACAATCTTTAACGTACGTATAGACTCAAAGCACATCGCGTAACAATAGTTAATTTGATTTAACATTTATAAAGATTAGTTATTTGAAAAAATGGCTATAAAAAATACGTATGTAAGTCATCTAAACCGAACAAGCAGTCTTACAATATTGCATGTGTACTCTGTTTTATTTAATAAAATATTAATTATGTTTGCCTCAAGTGCGTTTCAGCCGCCCGTTTCCTTGTGCTAAGAGTTATTGACGGAGAAAACTTTCTGTTTGAAGTCCTGTACAAATTACGATAGTGTCTAACTGACAAGTTTTTAATCATCAAAATTTCATAATAGGCGGGAACATCGATTGAAAGGTTTCCGAACCGCACCGATGTATTATTACAAGGGCCTTCGTGAGAATATCGCCATCCGCTTCTGCCCTTTGCCACGCGCGCCGCGTCACATCAACTCAGTCCGCAGCTCGGCGTCGAGTGTGCGCCGGCCGGCCCTGTCGCCAGCTCCCACGCGGACTCCAAGGTGAACGCGACCCTGCCGGTGTTGTCTTCTGGTCTTCAGAGGGTGTGCTCTGTCCACTTCCACTTCCGTTGAGCGATTTTTCGCTTAATCGGGATATGGTGACATATATTCCATAGATCGTCGTTGCTGATAGTGTTTGACCAGAATATGCGCAGGATGGATCTTAGGCATTTGTTGACGAACACCTGTCTCGCTTGCTCTACTTTGGCCTATAATTCATAGCAATAGAAAATAAGATTTGAAACATTGGGACGTTTGTCTTATTGACCAAGTAATGCATCGAAGGTCTCCGTTTCAGCTTGGGCAATAGGTAATGCTTTCGTATATCCAGCCGGCAGGCTGTTCTTACAAGTTTTCGTTTCTACAAGTGACATTTCTCAACCGATATATATATATGTTTTTTTTTGTCAATTCAGTTTTTGTTTTTTTAATAAGGTATGTTAGGTATTTTTGAATGTTTCTTCCAGAGCCATTAATACAAATAAGAACCAATCATCTATAACCCTAGAGAGCATTATATGACCAATGTCCACGTACATTATTGAGTTTTTTATCAAATAGAAACTTCTACTGCTACAGCACTTTTTTAAGGGTTCTTTTTCATCAATTCACTGATTACTTGTTCTGTAACAGGTTTTGTTGACATGCCTTTTCTTCGAGACAACAAGTTGGTAGTCCAAGAAATAGAATCTTTGATTATAGTTAGGAACAGTTTGTAGTTCCTTAGCAGGCGCGGTGCGGATGACCGGGTTGAAACCCCTGTCTTAGGTGCTGAAGGTGATGGTGTACTCCTGATAAGGTGCCCTGTCCCTCGGCGAACTACAAAGTTAATGATCTTTTGCGCGCCAAAAACAGACATATCAAGACCGTAGACAGTAGAGTGTATTGTCTTGGGTTGTTTCCAATTCTGAATAAGAATAAGAATAGGTATTTTATTGTGATAAAGATGTATAATATTGTTCACCAAAAGTGTTCTGGATATATCAGTTTTTTTTTGTTTTCTTAAGACGGTTTACTCCAAAGACGACCTCTAACTGATAAGGTTTTATTTTTGGTTTAAAATTGAATGCTGGGTTTTGTTAAAGCCAATCGTTTCTTTTTACTGGCTTTTATTTCTGCTGATTTTACCATATTTCACCAATGTCAACGTGAAGGCATATCACACGAGAGAAGAATGTTTGGTATTCAAATTTTGAGTAATGAGAGGAATTGTCAGGGTGCCTAAAACAAATAACATTTATCTTATGAAGTAGATAGGCAGGTATAGTATGAAATGGAGACTAGAAAGTAGTTGGAAACAGTTTATTGTCCCTTCGCAGCTGAGGCGCGGATGACCGGGTTGAAACCCTTGTCGTCAGCGGTGTAGGTGACGGTGTACTCCTGACCGTCGGGTGCCACGTACGAGTACGAGCCCTTCACGCCGATGCCTTGGTGCTCGCCTACCGTGATCAGCTGTCCTTCCTCTTGCCGGGCAACACCATCGCTTAACTTATATCTGAAATGAAGAATCTTTGTTGTGGAAATCCATTGACTGACTAATAGACGTTAGCACGTTCACGGCGGTATCTGGTCATACATATAGGGCCTTATATCAAGTATGGTTGATTACAAGTTAATATAATTGCCGCAGTGTACATGTCTGCCAACAAACAAGCCCTGATTAACCTACGCCTTGTTGACTGTTACTAACTCGAATCACTGTTGACGCTCGCGTTCTTGGTTGCGTTTATTAAGCACCTGTCATTTAGTACGCGAGTGTTGTTGTCCTCGAGGTTCTTTTTCTCGCGTCACACAAGGTATCCTCTTAGTTAGGCCCATAGGTTAAATTTTAATGAATTAAAAATACAATGTGGAAGTAAACAAAATAAAGTTCATACATATGACGTTAGTTAATCCATCTTTATGGCATTCAGAAAGTCAGGGGCGTGATTTATATTTGCATAAAGTCCTTAAAAAATAATTTTCGTACGATTCAGACTTCTCTCTTCAATGTCATTTTTACATGTAGAAATCTTTAAAGACTTCAGAAAATAAATTGAACTTAATTTTTGCAAGGTATATGCTAGTGTAGTCCACGTGTGCAATAGGTCTGCTGGTTGGATAGGATTTTACTGACGCTAAACATTAAAATCCATACTTCCATACTAATATTATAAATGCGAAAGTGTGTCGGTCTGTCTGTGTTTCTGTCTGTCTGTCTGTATGTCTGTCTGTCTGTCTGTCTGTCTGTTACCTCTTCACGCTTAAACCGCTGAACCGATTTGGATGAAATTTGGTATGGAGATAGTTTGAGTCCCGGGTAAGGACATAGGCTACTTTTTATCCTGGAATAATAACCTTATCTGCGATAAACGGATTTAAGGCGGACGAAATCACAGGCAGAAGTTAGTCTGAAATAAATAAATAAATATTACGGGACAATTTTTTTTACACAAATGAACTAGCCCCATGGTAAGCTCAATAAGGCTTGTGTTATGGGTACTAGCCGACGATATATTTAATAGATATATTACTTATATACATAGAAAACATCCAAGACTCAGGAACAAATATTTATGCTCATCGCACAAATATTTGCCCTTACCGGGATTTGAACCCAGGACCTCAGCTTCGCAGGCAACGTTACTCCCACTGAGCCAAACCGGTCGTCAAAAAAGTGAAATATATTTGAAACTATTAGACTTACTGGAAGTTATATCCATCTTCATTGACAAAGGCCTTCTCAGTGAGGACTTCTACGTCGGGTTTTTTTGGCTCATCAGCTGCCAAAGCAGCAACCACGAAGGTCAAGAAAACAACTTTCTGAAAAATTATAAGGATATCTAGTTAGTACTTAAATTTCACTAGTCAAAATATAAAACGTTTCAGTTATGTCATAATATCAGTTTTAACAAGACATCACTACAGGATATCTCAGCCTTGTATTTAAAATAGGTACTAATCATTCGTGAATATTTTCTTTTTGATGAGTATCACCAATGGAGATGATTCAAACGGATTGCATATGTATATATGTATGGAAATTATTTAAAGTACTTGTAGAGAAAAATAAATTTTAAAGAGGATAGACAAACGAACAAGTTAAAATGCACAAATATACTAATGGCAGATTTTGCATACACTTAAAAACCAAATAATAATGTAATTACATATTGTATCATGCATAAAGATATATTAGTAAATATATCTAAGCCATAACTTTTTAATTCCTTAAAAGTTTCCACGGACCGTGATTGCCTCACGGACACCGGTAACATGATCCATAGTTTTGGATAGGCTATTAGTTTGGATGAGTGAAAGAGAGAAACGGTATAGTAATAGTACTTTATATTAATAAATTACAATTAAATGATACAAATAATAAACACTATACAATCCGTTTCAATTGATGATTTTAAAATCAATTGTTCAATATATTCTATTTTAATAAATCAAGAGTAAAACTTACCAAAGCCCACATGGTCTTGAGAAGCAGTAACTGAATACTGATACAAATTTGAAAATATTTTCCTTAAATAGATTCTTTGTTTGCGAATGTTACAGCAATTGACAAAGTGCAAAATGTGAGTACAAGGTGATAACTCGAATCAAGTTATGAAACTTCACGCTTGCAACTGTGCCCAAGGAAAGGATGTCAAAGGTAACCAATTTAGTTACAATAGAAATAAATTCCCATTTCTTACTAGATACTCCGTCAAACTTGCAGTTCCGTTATCATGTTACTTAGTAATTTAATATCATTAAAACTGGCCAAGAGCATGTCGGACCATGCTCAGTGTAGGGTTCCGCAGCCGTTCATACAAAAAAATGCACTATAGATGAAAAAAATACGACATGAAAAAGTGCACTAGCAAAAGAGCGTATCTCCACGGCACTTACGTCCTTTAGCTGAAAAGCGCAGTTTTTTGGCAATAACTCAAAAACGGTATATCCGATCATGTTGAAAACAATTTTCATTGAAAGTATTTATTAAGTTTTTTTTTTTTTAGATTTTCCGTTAAAATTTTTGCAGCGATTATTTACAAAATATCCACTAATACAAAAAAAAAATGTTGAGACCTCAAAATGATTTTAAAAGATCTGTCGAAATATGTGACACACATTGTTATTTGATAAATAAATCAGTTTCGGAAAATGTATGGAGACTACCCCTAGATTGTTTTTATTTTATTATTTAACCATAAAACTGAGTAGCGGCTTACACAAGACACCTATACTCCAAATTTCATCAATTGTACATCTTGTAGTTTTTGAGTAGTAAACATACGGACGGACAGACGGACATGACGAAACTATAAGGGTTCCGTTTTTGCCATGATTGAAACTATAAGGGTTCCGTTTTTGCCAGGCTACGGGACCCTAAAAATGCTCAGGGCCGATGTATACATTTTCCAAGTAAGTGAAACGGGAGAATTAAGGCGACGCATCGCTAAACTATTAATTGAAAAACATGGTTCGCATCCCGTTCTCTGATTGGTCCGCAGCGGACTGAGCAAATAATTAAGCGGATCTACAAATAATTTTAAAAAATCCAACTAACAAACGAAAGTGCGTAGTTAGACTAATGTACTTAGAAAATTTTGAGGCTTACATTGGTCTGGTTAGCCTGAAAAATGAGAATCTCTGTTTTAAAAGAGGTTTCTTTGATATTGTTTTCTCTGTTATAAAAGTTAAAGAATCGTGTTTCTGCAACTAACAAAATAAAGTAAATGAAATGAAGAACCATTTTATGAAATATAACTTTTATATGTTTTGAAATGGCTGAGAAATGTTAAGATCTCTGACACCAAAATTTCCAATTCGTCGTCTTAAGCAAATAAAAAAAACAATTCACAATTAATCTACATCTACTCTTCTATTTCAGTAGGTAATAATAATGTTAATTTTAATTGAAATAGTTGAATGAAAACAAAGGTATCACAAGTAATAAATATATTACAGAAAAATAAATAACTTACAACTCATTAAATTATACTATAAATTAATACTTAATTATCACCTCAGCAAATAAAAAATTCCCAGTCTTATTTACCGTTTTTCGTTTTCTTCCAAAGTAACTAAAAAGCTTCTTTGTACAAAGTAGACTTAAAGAGAAGGCTAAATCAAATTGTTTAAAGTTTTCGTCGGTATCGTCACCGAGGTATACTATTCTCAAATTGTTAAAATGACATATGTCTGAACTTTGAAGATATTTCCAAAAAAATATTGGAACGTACTAGTTGGAGGTCAATATTATAAAATATATTTTTTGGATTTTTCTATGTTTGTACGTGTCGTTGTGGCTTCATGACGCCAAATCCGCTAAACGAATTTCTATTTTTGTTACACGAGTAACTGAGTATCTACTGAGGTTATAAGACTTTTTACCCGACTACGCTGAAGTAAAAAATAGGGGTAATTACTTTTTCTCATTCCCGAACGAAGTAACGGGTGCCTTCTAGTTAATCTACAAATGTTTACATGGCATTTAAATATTAAAAAAATACGAGAAGTCCACATGTAAAATAAAAACATATTTTCGTATTTCACTGTGCAAAATTTCAAATCATCGTATCGAGAAATATTTCGACCCATGTAACATATTCGACTTACTATTTTGCAGTATTTTTTCAAAATTATTAATATCTATCCCAAGTAGCAATCTGCATAAACGCTCACAGAACTCGAATGTAGGTGAAAATACTATTTGTGCACTATATTAATTTTCATTAGCGTTGGGAAACTTTTTTGATAACTGTTCTATAGCCTCTCTTCCCGGCCTTGTACGACATCTCGTACAGTTGTCCCTTGTTGTCGTACCAACGTACAGTCCCCAGGACATCTAGGGCGGCCTCCTTTGTGCCAGGGTTGAGAATAGCCCCATGCTCCGTCCGGGACGACCCGTCGCTCGTGTCGTAACTGAAAGTACAATACAATAAAAATGTGTTTTATTAAATACCAGGAAATACGAACACATTTTTTTAAGGCCGAGCCACACCGAATGCGTGTGCATGACGTGCACGTAGACATGTGCCTGGCGTGCGCGTTGTAAACTACGAGTCCTCATAAGAGATGACACACGCAACAAAATGTAAGTAAGCGTCGAACGCAGCGCCGACGGACTCCCCGCGGCCATAGTATGACCCTACGACCCGTATAAACTTTGGCTACGTTTTCTTAAGTCAGTTATGACAACCTGCTTGACAAACCTATACATCTTGACCTATGATTTGGAATATGTACCACTACTTCACGTATCCATCTAGATTGACATTGGGGACGAACTGAAGGCGAGGCTGTCGAGTGCGTAAGACTAACACCCCAGAAAAATACCGTAAAACTCAGACATATTTAGATTACATTAGCGGTTACTCACGTCGTAAGAGCGGAGTACTACATAATAATAAGCCGAGGACTGAGGGTCTTCGAAATGGTCTGAAATATATCGAGCAGTAATCAGTTGTTAAAACGTGATCAATACAAACTTTAAAAAAACAGTTGAGACCGGTAAGCAAGAGATATCTTATTGCAGTCATTACCTCTCTTCTTTTGTGAAGCGTATTCGAGTAAAAAGTATCCTATAACCATCTGTGGAGATAACCAGAATCCAGCTACCCATGTAAAAAAAATAGTTGAAATCCGTTTTGCCAATTTGGCGTTATGAAGCCACAACGATACATTCAAACAAAAAAATCAAAACAAAATCAAAACAATGTCATGATACCATGAGCTGATCTGACGATGGAGTCGGAATGAAGTCTGTAACAAATCGACGCAATCCTGAAACGGATTTTAACTAATTTTCGTACATTGGTAGCTCGGTATCCACAGATGGTTATTAAAAAACTTTTATCTGACTACACTGAAAAAAATTAGGGGTAATGGCTTTTTCTCCATCGCCTTAAGGTAATAATATAAAAATGTATAAGTAGAGCATAAGCACATACGAAGTGCTAAGCCATTTATCATTGCGGATGCATATTGGTCATGACGTGATCTACACATATAAAGTATTTCATCCAATATGTATAAAATGCACGATTTACTTATTACACTTAGTGTAAGATCGTGATAGCAGCTAACAGTGAGCAGTTATGTAGATATATATACCTACCGTATACCGTTTGTATCTATACAAACAACGAATTCAAAATCATCTTTACTGTCGAAATAAGTTTTAATGGAAGATCTGAATCGATTTTTTTTTGTTAGGAATAAACAAGCTAGAGTTACAGACGATAAAAAAAGGTTTTATTCACGTCAAATATAAAAATGAACATGTCTGATCATGTTCAATGTAGGGTTCCGTAACTGTTATTACAAAAAATGCACTACATATCTACGTATGAAAAAACTATTGTATATTTATTTGTTGGTTGAGCTAAAGGGGCTGAAGACACGCAAACTGTAAAATGACACTTTTGAACAAGCTTTGTAACAAACTGCCTACCAAATTGAAAAATGATAAACACACACTATAATAGAGTTTTCCGACGATTCCTCATATAGAGTTGATAAAACCAAAATCAACAGTATACTGTTACCTACTTTTTTGACGGTATAAAAAACAAAATGACAAAAACCGCACTATCAGATTAAAATCACACATTTAAAAAAGGGTTTTTATACCGTTAAATTCGAATTAAAATAATCGTTGTTTTTGGACCGTATGCCCACATACGGTCCAAAAACGGACATTCAACTTTGCGCGTGCGGCCCTCGATTTTTTGTCACTTTTATCCCGTGTATACCGTTTAGTGTTCTACTTTTTATGGTGCCATTGTACCATGACATGTATCAAGACGGTTTGATTCATATTCAAATTAGGATTTGACTGGTACAAGATTATTGAAAAAACAATAAACACGCTTAAGATATTTTTTACAACGTAACACAAACAACGAACCAAGCAACAACTCCCCGCCCCCGCGACTATGCTTGTCGCATCACGCGTCTTTCTCACATTGCATTGAAAGGAAAGGGACAGACAATGTTTGTCGCGCGACAAAGAAGCGTGTATCACAGTTGTGCTACAGGTGCTGCTCATGCTCATACTTGTACAGTCACCCAGTATTAATATCTGCCACAACAAAGCGCGCATAAATATCAGACACGACTCTATTTCTAGGGCCGTTAAGGTGCGTCCACACTTGTATCATTTGCTCGTATCCGATCACCGTGCCGTGGCATGACTGCGTATTGCGCTGCTTGGACGCTCATTGTCGGCGCGCCGATCATGCCGCACTCTTCCGATATAAGCGTGTGATACGCGTAGCAAATGGATTTCGAGCGATCGGATCGGCGCAACGTCCAAACGCGTGATCGTGACACGCGATCATGCCACGCGACGATGATCTGATACGAGCACATGATACAAATGTGGACGCACCTTTAGGACGTGTCAAATATTTTCGCCAGCTTTTTTATGGCAGAAATGTATGCTGGTGACTGTACAATACCGTCAAAGAACATAATATGGACTGATAGCGTCCTAGTACTACATATCGGCATTGCTATATAGAGAATAAATGTTGAACCGAACCGAAATGCATCTTCGGAACAGTGCTAGAAGGAAGCACCTTTTTAGGGTTCCGTATCCAAAATGGCAAAAACGGAACCCTTATAGATTCGTCATGTCTGTCTATCTGTCTGTCTGTCTGTCTGTCTGTCTGTCTGTTTGAATGTCTGTCTGTCCGTCCGTATGTCACAGGCATTTTACTCACAAAAACTATAAGATGTAGATTGATGAAATTTGGAGCACAGGTGTCGTGTATTAACCGCTACTAAGTTTGGTAGTTAAATAATAAAAATATATATTTCTAGGGGGGCACTCCATACATGTAACCGAAACTGAAAAAAAAATTCAGCAAATATCAAGGTGTGGCACATATTTCGACAGTACTTCTAAAAACACTTTGAGGTTTCTCAAAAAAAATTCGTAAATATTTTCCGAAATATTCGCTACGAAAGTAGCAAAAATTGTGTCCCCCCCCATATATTTTCTAAACGGTAAGTTAAAAAAATATGAAAAAATTTACAAATATATAGCTTAATAAATACTTTCAACGAAAATTGTTTTCAACTTGATCGGATATACCGTTTTTAAGTTATTGCCACAAAACTGCGCTTCTCAGCAAAAGGACGTAAGTGCCGGGGGGATACGCTCTTTTGTTATTGTTTTTTTTTTCATATTGTATTTTTTTTCATCTGTAGTGCATTTTTTTGTATAAACGACTGCGGAACCCTTCATGGGCGAATCCGACTCGCACTTGGCCGTTTTTAGATGTATTTTAGTTTCAAGCGTTCATATGTTTCGGTGACTCCTAACATCAGGCAGGCCGTAAGATTGAAAATACCGTAGTTTTTATTGCTATACATCTTTTTATCTTTAATGTAATGTGGTGAACAAATATAGGATGTTTATGGAACTAGCATTTAACTGTGGCATAACCCACATCACTATGAATTAAGTACTTATACTATGCATATATGAATCTAAGATCTGAAGTATCTGTAAGCTAAATTATATTTAAATCTGTGTGTGTGATGCGTTATTTCACCCTTATCTAATCTGATATAAAGGGACGATGAAGTTTTAGATTAGTATTTTCTTTCGACGGTACTAGATGACTTTCTCAAGTCGTTAAA
Source organism: Hedya salicella (assembly GCA_905404275.2). Taxonomy (NCBI): domain Eukaryota; kingdom Metazoa; phylum Arthropoda; class Insecta; order Lepidoptera; family Tortricidae; genus Hedya; species Hedya salicella. The sequence goes on along the minus strand of FR990100.1, from coordinate 22,456,229 downwards.
GGATTATATGTACACTAGCTTCGCCCGCAACTTCGTCCGTCTGAAATTCGTTTATCGCGGATAAGGGTATTATTCCGGAATAAAAAGTAGCCTATGTCCTTCCCCGTGACTCAAACTATCTCGATACCAAATTTCATCCAAATCGGTTCAGCGGTTTAAGCGTGAACAGGTAACAGACAGACAGACAGACAGACAGACCGACAGACTGACTGGATAATATGCGTATGATAAGCAAATGAAATAACCGAACTAATAAGTTTCTATCAAAAATTACCTGACTGTACCTTTACTGATTTGTCTTTACCTTTCTTTAAACATCCGTTAACTATTTATTGATATCTTTCTAGAAAGCCCAAACTCGGTAGGATCTCAAGACGAAAAAATAAGAAGCGGGGCACTACCTACCTTTTCCCGAACCGTTTCGTCTCATTTTCAAACCCTCATATCTTAGTCCCAGTTAATTGCGTTATTCTGCTACAGAGTTCCTACGACCACCTTCTAGGTTCATTATGAGATCAAATTGATGTTTTTTTTTGTATGACATAGGAGGCAAACGAGCAGACGGGTCGCCTGATGGTAAGCGATCACCGTCGCCCATAGACACTTGCATCACCAGAGGAGTCACAAGTGCATTGCCGGCCTTTCAGGTGGGAGTACGCTCTTTTCTTGAAGGTTTGAAGTTCGCATCGATCCGGAAATACTGCAGGCGGCAATTTATTCCATAATTATGGTATCATAATATTGAATTGTCGCCAAACTTACTATGGCAAATTTTAGCTCAATCGGAAACCGGGAAGTAAGTACTCACTTGATGTAAAAGTTGGTACTTAGTGACCAGCTTAATCCGTCAAGGATTATAAAATGCATGTTAAGTAAATTAAATAATGTACTTAACTAAAAATCCTTTGTGTGGCAAAGGCACCAAAGTGGAACGAGACATCCTGGAGCCACTCGTTAAGATGGAAGACAACGATTGGGTACATTGCCCAACCGTCGTCGTTCAAATATAATGTTAAACTACGAGTACATGCCTTTTGTACTTAGCTTGATTCATAAAAAATAATTTAGTTATTATTTACTACCACACGTTCCTTTTAGTTTTGCTGCAAATATGTTGATTATGTTGTTTTTTAATTGTTTCCTTTTTGATAAGTTCATGAATTTTATGATAACCGAGAAGGTAGGGCACCTTCTAGATTACTCGTATATACTTAGTTGCTATGGAAACCCCGGTGGCCAAGTCAGACTCGCACTTCGGTGGTTTTTTTAACTGTAACAATCTTGACTTACATTCAAATTTATTTTTAAACTAGAAGGTAGATAAAATCATAACCCTCTGTTTTACTATAGCGTAATCAAGTAAGTTTCGTTGTGACTTGTCACCACATGCGTACGGAGAAACTTCGAATATTTTGTCCATATTGGTAGAAAAACAGGCGGCAACTTGAAAAAACCGTTAACTGGAAAAGTAGACGGAAAAAGATCCCGATGTAGCCAACATGTTGGTCAGGCCAGAGGGGTTATCTCTCATATTAAGCTGTATTTGAGTGAGCGGGGTAGCGCCATATGAACTTCGAATTTCGGAGTTCCGCCCCGAGCTTCAAAGTTTGTGATTCCACCCACACCGTCAAGGGTAGGACAAAATAGCGCAATATAGTCCACGATAAAGTTATTCGTCGAGGTCTCGAGCATTGAGGAAAAATGACACAAGGAGGTGGAGTCAAGTAAAAAGTATCCTATAGCCATGACTGAATGTCTAACCATCCTTCTATCAAATTTGTCGAAACACACAAAGCCACGTAGGTACATTACATGTACATTATTTTCTATTCATTGACCTCCAAATGGCTCGTCTTGCTTATTTTAAATGAAAATATCTTCAATGCGCACACATTTGTTTTTTACATGTTTAAAATATTTTTCAATAACTTCTGCGTGGTCATTTGCCGCCTATACTGAATCATAATTATCATTTGGTTAAGTATAGATCGTCCAGTACAAACAAGTGCAAGCAGGTCAAGTTAGGGGTTATATATTATCCCCCTAGAATCTGCCTCCGATGGCACTGTAATAGTCATTGATGTATGCTGATCACGTAATTTCTGTCTAAAGAACCTATATAAACTGATAACTTTACAACTGTAGAGGGGGTACTCTACACAACTAGGGGTTATATATTATCCCCCTAGAATCTGCCTCCGATGGCACTGTAATAGTCATTGATGTATGCTGATCACGTAATTTCTGTCTAAAGAACCTATATAAACTGATAACTTTACAACTGTAGAGGGGGTACTCTACACAACTCACGTTCGGCTCTCGCGCACTATGTTTTCCTAGTCTCGGCTAATTACAAATTCATGCTTAATTTGCAAACAAATACAACTAATGCACATACAAATATTTAACATTCAATTGATATGCACTTATTTGTCCCGAACACAATACTTTGGATGTTTTGAGTACGTTTGGCCAGAAGCCAATGGAGTAAATGTAACTTCACTCGAGAAACGGGTGATTGATGACCTGTGGAGATAGCGTATTATATGTGTGGATTTTGTTTCTGAGCGAGCGAGCGTAGCGAGTAAAGCGTCTTCGTTTCAGCTTGGGTAAAAAATACTGTCGTGTCTCTCTCTGTCCGGCAGATGTCTGTTCGGCTGTTATCTACAGGTAGCACTCCTCAACCGATTCTAGTGAATTTTGTAAGTAGGTTTAAAAAAAAAAAGAACGAAATCAAAATTCAACATTTGAGATTACACGTCTGCGAAAGCTAATTAGTATTAAAATATGCGACATAACATTTAATCGTAGTAGCAAAATCTAGCTGAGTAACATTTAGATGTTACCTTTAAACGACATATGTTTTTTTATGGCGTTTGTCCACAACTATGTATATGCTATGTATAGGTTCTATTGTACTGTTGTTCTTGTTGGGGTGAAATAAAGAATTGTTGTATATACATGTGTTAAAAAAGTTATTTTTCAAAATACTTGTACTACCTTTTTGATAATTATTTGTCTAAGTTCCTGCAAAAATTTGTCTAAAAGACGCAGGAAATAATAAAATCCATTATCTTTTGGTAATTTTTTTTCTGAGTGAATGCTTTTTCGTTCTTTGGTACACAATAACAATATATATTTATTCGTAATTAGCTGGGTTCCTGCTTAGCTTTAATCAAATTACACTGTAAATTTCAAATTTAAAGTCTGCTAACGAGTGTTACCCGTGGGTTTTTATTCCTTGTTGATCGGACTAGACCTTACAGAATGCCGGTTTAAAAATATTTGCTTTCGCCAAAAACAATGGCGGTCAAGTTCCGAGCACGTCGCCGGTAATCGGGTTATGTGATTGCACCTGCGCACGTGAGCTTGTGAGGCAAACAAATAACGCGCCCAGAAGAAAAAGGATGCAACATCAAATTAAATCCGGAAGTATTTGTAATGTTTTGTTTTTGAATACACTAAACTATCTCGATTTTAATGGGTGAATGTGATTAGTTGTTCCATTGTTGTGAAGATTTGCGTCGATCTAGATTTCTTATGGGTCCCGACTGTGTAAAATCGCTATGTTCCACATTCGAATTTATTATTTGTTTTATGTGAGTATCGATCATGAATCATGAAACAAATCTATTATAATATAACTTAACAAATTTCTAGGGTAATGGACTTTTTCTTTTTAGTTTTTTTATGCAGTCGGCTTTTTTTATAATATATTTTTTTATATAACTGTTCATTGATTCAATTGTAATCACGGAAATAATTGCATATTCATGCTTCATATCATATGGACCTTAACATTTGTGTCTAATTGTAGGTTTCTTAGAATCGAATGGTTTGGACTGTGTTTGATGACACAGTCAATCTAAGATAAGAACAGATATACGGACCTCATTTAAACTATTTTTTTAGAAACTTATTAAAGTGTATCGATTGACATTCAGAACCTAATGAATAAGTAAACGTCTTATACTTTTTAGGAGAATTATCTATAAACTCAAGTAATTCTGACTTCTAAAATGGGGCTTCTAAAATGTATTACAAGCTAGAAGGGCGCCTTCAACTTCGTTCGCGGGGGAGAAAAAGTCATAACCCCTCTTTTTTTCTTCAGCATAGTCGGATAAAAAGTATCCTATAAACATTTGGAGATACCCAGCTACCCGTACCAAAAATAGTTGAAATCTGTTTAACCGATTTAGTGTGATGAAGCCACAACGACACATAGGTAAAAACTATTTACGTTTACTATTTTATAATAGTAACTGAAACTTCCAGTACAAGCGACTCTCTATTACATTATGGTAGTTTGACGTCACCAGGATACGTAATTATGACATTTATGTGACAGTATATGGACTCAAAAATTACCACACGTATTCTGATTTATTAACATGCTAATTGATTGGGCGTGTAAATTTAGTATTTCCCTATATTACTTTATGATGAATAGGATATTTGATCTATTAATGCATCGACATTTATGTTTCCACGGGTCATTTATCTGTTAAGCAATAAATTGTATATTATATCCACATTCCAATCCAGTGACACAGGATATGTAAGCAAGGCGATGTCGTGATTTTACTAGGTACGGGTATCGTTCAATTACTTTACAACAACAAACATTTCTTGTAAATGTATATTGCTATTATGAAGTTGTAAAACTGAAATGTCTGTACTGTCGCCAGCATTCATATCTGATACAACAAAGCGCGCATAAATATCTGACACGACTCTAGGGCTGTTAGGACGTTTCAGATTCGCCTGAAGATATTGATGCTGGTGAGTGAGTGATAAAAATACTATAATTATTATTATTTGTATGTTTGTATCTGTCGTTGCGGCTTCATCACATCCGACCGGCTAAGCCGATTGCAACTATTTTTGGTACACGAGCAGCAGGACATCTACAGATGGTTATAGGATTGTATTAACCCTACGAAGCTGGAGTAAAAAAGACGGTTTATGACTTTTTCGCCACCGTGAACGAATTTGCGGACATCTTCCATTTATACAATAAATTGTCAGAAAAGACCGTATTATGTTTTTTCAGTTTAGCTGAATCCAGTCGAAGTTCAGCTGAAACTCTATGATATAAACATTTGTCTGCTTTGAGGTGATAATTATGTAAGCCAAGAATAAGAATGAGTTTTTAAACATTATCATGGCCAAAGAACATATAGGTAGAATCTAGTTAACGTTTAGGTTTAGCAAAGATTATTAGGCCACCTGTTATCTACGGTTATACTGTTATTACTTTAAATTTTTATGCTACACTGGTGTCACGAATTGTCGACATGCGCTCCGGGTATCGTTCCCTGTATTTTCATAGAGCATGCCGTGACGGATCGGTCCGCAGCACGTAAATATACAGGCACCAGGAGTGAACGCCTGCGCCGGGCTCCCGGTCAATGCAGGAGCCCTAAACTAATAGATATAGTTTATACTCACTAAAAGTTATAGGAATTAGGCATGTTCGAGGTTTCCATCTCGTATCGAAGAACCTGCGGCTTCGCCTGTCCGTCGATGATGGGGCTTGCCACGCATTGTGTCACCACGACCCCTAGGATCTAAAACACATAACCACGCTTTATGATTCAGCACAAAAACAAACAAAAAGAAAACTGTCGATGTCTGTTTCACACCGTTACTTCAATAATTGAAACTGTTCTTGTCTACTCTATGAGGTGCCAACAATTAGGACAGCGTCGATCACTGAAACATTTTCCTAATATCGAAGAAAATATTCGTAGTTGATTGCATCGTTAGTATGGAGTCTCAAAAGTTGGGCATGTTTTTTTATCGTTCTTGTCCTTTTTAACTGGGGTAGGCGCAGCATGTCTGTTTCTTCTTTACCACTTTATTGCTTTCTACAAATTGTTCTTTTCTGCTTTTTCAAGATTTGATTTTCATTGTGCACCTAAACAATATCATTGCAAGATCTTTTTCGACTACGTCGTTTATGTATAACGGTTAACTTCGGCTAATTATTTGCTAAAGACTGTTAACTAGTTTAACCCGCGGTACTGTTATTGCTCTTTCCGTTTGCGTCTTGCGTGTACAGCAGTGTCATACGAAGTTTTATAAAAAAAAATGTTATAAGCAAAACAGATTTTATGAAATGCGCTACTCTATTATGTATTGTTGGACAAAAATTGAAAACGTTAAAAAAAACAAAGTACTGAACTTGACCTTGATTTGCGCAATGATTTCAGGTGCTTGACCTCATGATAAAAACAATAGTTACGCTGCAGACCATGACAAAAACACAGAGACTTTTAATGACGAGAGGAGACGGGAACTATGACATTACCTTGACCACCCGCGGCTAGGACTAAGGACATACAAAAGGTCACACTAAAACTAAAGATTTGCACGACGTTTAATATTCACACACTAATCTCGAATCATTGCGAAATCACGTTTGTTTGATGACACCTTACATTTACGATCCTAGTGAGCTAAACAAACTTTTTCGCACTTGGTACCTACCAGTATTAAAAACATGTCGGATTGCGAAAGGTACAGACTTCCTGGACGGGTCGTTGGTCGAATGTGCGACGGTTTTGTAAGATCTCCTTATATATGGTGTACGCGCCTCCCGCGAGCGAAGTGCACTTCGCCGGGTCAAAGCTGAAACTGACTCAATTACCAACCAGGTGATCGACATATGAATGGAGGACTTAATGCTACAAATGAGCCATTACATCACAATACGTTTATGTAAGGATTTCGCTTACCTGTGCTGATTGACTAGCGAGAATTGTCATTCATGCTCTTGTACTTTGCTTTTTAAACGATCTATCTTGCATATCATTAGAATATTTTATGTTAGTGGACAAATCTGGATTTTTAAGTACATGTTTTGATTAAAATAATGATGGTGTTGGTACCATTTACATACTGTGACGGAAGAAGGAAAACCCAAAAATAAGTAGTGGAAAAATGTACGCTTATATTTTCGCCGCCTGTTGGTTAATTTTGATCCTTATTTCTTTGTCATAAAGACAATACTTCAGTATTGATCCCAAGGAAATAAAATCGAATGATGAAAAGCCATCCACACGCACACTAATGTACGAGTAAACACACTTCTCTTGGTTTCTTTAATCTATTAGGTAACATCCGGGAGGCACTATTTCACGTAGCGAAGCTGTACATCATCATCATTTCAGCCATAGGACGTCCACTGCTGGACACAGGCCTCCTCAATAGATTTCCACATGGCCCGGATAGAGGCGACCCGCATTCAGCGAGTCCAACTCTAACCAGGTCGTCCGACCACCTGGGTGGAATTCCCACACTGCGCTTGCCAGTACGCGGTCTCCACTCGAGAACCTCTCTGCCCCAACAACTATCGGTTCTTCGAACTATGTGCACTGCCCATTGCCACTTCCGTTTTCTATGTCGGTGACCTTTGTTCGTCTACGAATCTCCTCATTTCTGATTCGATCTCGGAGAGTGATCCCGAGCAAAGCCCTTTCCACAGCTCGCTGAGTGACTCAGAGCTTTATTCAGAAGCCCAAGATCAGATATCATGGGAGGAGGAGGAGTACATGAATATCATCAAATAAATTATATTTAAATACAGAACAACTGAACATGTTTTAGAATCTTTGGTTAATTTAACTGACGTCAAAAAGAAGGAAGTTCTTCAATTCTGCACCTATAGGGTCAAGGTTGGACTCACTAATTTTTCTCAGGACCAATTGAAAACGCCGGTTAAACATATTTAATCTCTACAGGTGCCTACAAAGATTTTTACTAGTGAACATGAATATGACCAATATGATGAATATAGGTACTACACCCAGCCAGGACGGAGCCTAACCCGGAGAAGCTTGGTACACCAGGAGGCACAGATTTATAAGGACCGACACGCTCCAGGATGGGGAAGGAGGGCCGATTAGCCGCAACCGGTCGACCACAATCCGCCGATTATGCAACCTGCCTACAAATATTTTTTAATGGAAGCAAAAATAATTTATTTTCTACTAGCTTCTGCCCGCAACTTCGTCCGCCTTAAATTCATTTATCGCGGATAAGGGTACTTTTCCGGGATAAAAAGTGGCCTATGTACTTCCCCGGGACTCAAACTATCTCCATACCAAATTTCATCCAAATCGGTTCAGCGGTTTAAGCGTGAAGAGGTAACAGACAGACAGACAGACAGACAGACACACTTTCGCATTTATAATATTAGTATGGATGTATGAAAATAAAAAAAGTTTTTTACCCCTTACGACCTCAGAAATACCCTGGTAAATCCCGTTTCCTCCCGAGCACCCTGTAATTGAATAATCAAGAGAAATAAAAACATTCCTTGACAATATAAATGCCATGTGCCGCATGTACAGAGGCCCGCGTTTTATGAAGTATTTGTCAACCAGCCTAAACATTGTCATTCGTAGGCGTTTAGCGTACGTTTTATAGTTGTATCGAAACAGGGCAACAGAACGTAACAACCGGAACTTCGTGTCAAGACACAAGAAGGCTCTGAATAATAATTTGCCAGGATTGAGTAAGTTGTTTATGAGCTTCAACTACATATCTGAATCCTATCTCAGCTAAACCTCCCAATGCTTAAATACTGTCTCATTACATAGTTGCCACATTCGTATTAAGATTAACGTTTTAAGACGTTTAATTGTTTCTTTTTCAAACTTTTTTCGTCTATTTTTTTTATTCAAACTGTGTACGTGATGTTTAGTAGCTAAAATGTAAGTACTGTCATTTATAACGTAGCAGTGGAGAGACATAGCGGAAGGTATATTTTGGGTTTGAGAGTGACATGGGTAATAGGGAAAATATTGCATTAAACATGTCCCGAGTCCCGATCCCAACGATTCCGAGGCTGTGGGAAATATCAAGTTTAATAAATATTTTTTTAGAATTCTCTCAGTTAACAAGAAACAACGGAACCACATATAATAATTACATATAAGTATGGAGCCAGGTTAAACAGGGATTTTCCTGACTTTCTACTTGGATGAGTCCAGTGAAAGTATCATTAAAAACCTCCGAGTTTCGGCACCAAGCCAACTGGCACACCGTCGGTGTATTTTGTTAATCTATACTATTATAAAATTGTAGAAATGAAATGTCTGTAGGATGGAAGAGGAAAGTATTTTTTTAAAAATATGTGAAACGGACTATTTGAAGGTCACTGTATTGAAAAATGTTTTTTTTAATGTTTATATGTGTCGTTGTGGCTTCGTCACGCCAAAACGGCTAAGCGGCTTTCAACAATTTTTGGTACACGGGTTATAGAATATCCACAGATGGTTATAGAATAATTTGTATCCAAAAACCCTTAAGAAAAAAGAGGATTATTCTTTTTTTCTCTTCCGCTGCCGAAGTTGCGGGCACCTTCACCTTAAATCAAAAAAAAAAAAAAATCAAAATCATTTATTGTCAACAAAGTTTTTACAATAACTTGTCGAATCCTCCTTTTAAGTTTTACACTTGTGTTAGGAGGTATTCGCTCTTTCCTTTATTTATATGGTTACACGGTTAACAATATAGAAGTAGGGTTTTATTATTCTAATTCAAACTATGAATATTAACTTAAACTAGTGAAACTGGTGAAACCAAAATATTAAGATAAAAAAAAAAAAAAAATGTAAATATTTATGGTATAAGTTTGTTTGTGTGCGTATGAAATAGGTGCTAAAGTACGTTATTAGGAAAAAGGTATGTGTGTCTTAGGTTGGACTGGAGTGTCACTGCATGATTGATTCAGTTTCCTCGTAAGTTTTACTTTTTAACCATGACGTGATTTTATTTTTGCATTCTCCATATGTCATTTGATAGATTTTATTTGTTCTGTTAATTTTATTGTATAGGTTAACTGACGATGAACTAAATTGCCTTCTAGCAAAGGAAGTTCTGCATATCGCTGGCTTCCTGACTACTATGGAGGGATTTCGTTTATTTATTATGGAACTATCAGGTGTTATATTTCTGTGAACTCTTAAGATACAGTTTAAGATGTACAATTGCCTCACCGTAAGTACGTCTGCTTCAATATATACGTCCCTAGTACCATAACGCATCTTTTTGCCTAGAAGAACTTTAAGAATTGATCTTTGGGCCCTTTCAAGAACTATTAGCTTAGTTTTATGAGAGCCACCCCAGATTGGTAAACAGTAAAGAACTAGAGATTGCACTAGACTTTTATAGATATAAAGTAACAGTTCCTTATCGGTTATATGACGTAGGTATTTAAATAGCCATATCAACTTCCGGATTCGCTTAGCCGTAGTTTCTATTTGTTGGTTCCACGAAAGTTGCTGGTCTATATGTATACCCAGATATTTGGTCGAAGTCACGTTTTTTATACAGGAACAAGAACAAGGCACTGAGCTGTTTCCAAAGCAAGTGTGAGCTGTTAATGGCAATTTTCTTTTATCTGGTTGGGTGGAATTCAAGATAGAGAATGATATGTAGTTTGTTTTTTTGATGTTCAATGTCAGCAAATTAGTATGTAACCACTTCATCACTTTGGACAACCCAGACTCAGCACAGGAGAATGTCTCCTCCCAGCTATCTCCGTGGAACAGAATAGCCATGTCATCGGCATATGATACGACCTGACCATTCGATAGTTGGATGTCTGTAAGGTCGTTAATATATGCAAGAAAAAGGGTTGGCCCCAGGACACTACCCTGAGGGATTCCATAATGCGTGGAGGGTTCGTCTGAACTGTAAACATCGTTATTTAATTTGACGCGTTGCATTCTGTCACACAAGTAGTTTGAAATGAGGTTTAGAAATTGCCCACGAATACCTATTAGTTCCAATTTACGTATGAGGATGGGGACAGAGACAGAGTCGAATGCTTTTTTTAAGTCCAAAAATATGCATAACACCTTTTTTTTCCTATCTAAATGATTCGTAATAGCATTTGTCAGCTCTAGTACTGCATCTTCCGTACTTTTCCCTTCGCGGAAGCCAAATTGTTTTGAAGATAGCAGTTCAAAATTGTTTAAGTACTTTACTAATCTATTGTTTATTAATTTCTCTATTAATTTTGATATGGAAGGGAGAACCGAGATGGGTCTATAGTTGTTGACATCCTCTTTGTCCCCATCCTTATATATTGGATGGATAATAGCCCGTTTGAGAGCGGTAGGAAATATTCCCTGTGTGAAACAGAGTGAGCTTAGATGAGCAATAACCGGAAGCAATTCTTGTTTTGCTGATTTAATAAATATGTTCGGTATATTGTCCCAGCCCGCTGCTGATTTAGTTTTAATATTTAGTATTAACGATTCAACTTCCGCTAGGTCTGGTTCTATTATACCTATTGAAGATGAATGTGACATTAAAGAGTTTAAGTAAATATTTAGATACGGATCTATAGTTCCTGGCGGTGTGATTTGCTCTGCTAAGTGTTGTCCAACATTAGCAAAGTGCTTATTGACGAAGTCAGCTGACAGTTCAGGAGTATCAAATAAATTTAGGAGCTCGTCATTTTTAGTTTTTATTTTGTTCATGTTAGTTATAGTTTTTATCGTATTCGTCGGCTTTTGTTATTATTTTTTGCCTTATTTAGAAGTTCTCTCTCGTGTTCCTCTTTTAGTTTCTTAGTTAAGCTGTTGCAATAGTTTCTGTATCGTCGGTAAGTTATCTTAAGTATTTCGTTAGTAGGATCCTTTTTGAGACTTTTTTGTAGTTTGCTTCTAAATTGTATACATCTCAACACACCAGGAGTAATCCAGGGTTTTAGAATGCGTTTATTCGCAGGTATTTTAACTACTTTGGTGCTGTAGGCTAGTGTATTTTGAAGGATTTGTATTAAACTATTTGTTAATAAATTAGGGTCTTTTATTTTAAGAACCTTAAATAAATTAAATAAGAAACAATAAAAAAAGCCTTTTATTTCTTGCAAAATAGGGTTAGGTACAAAGCAAATTTACAAGCTTAAGTTATTCAATAATAGATTTTAAAAACTTTATATTACGTTAGAGAATATCTATACAGTTTAATATTTACAATTAATACTTTGACGATAATACGTTATTTTTCATAGGTATAATTTATTTATACAAAATAATATTTCATAATTACAATAATTAATAAAAAAACATGAATTATGTAATCAAATTTAAAAAAAAAGTTTACCTATTGAACCTAGGAACTATAAACCTGTAAAAGGGTTTACATAATACAGATTTTGACGGCGGCCGCGCCCGTTTAGTAAAAATATCCTTATATTCGGCCGGGTTAGCGACTCTCCGCGACTTCCCTTATCGCGCGACCTCACGACTTTCTCACACAACATTGAAAGATACAGACAGAGAGATATGCAAAGAATAGTCGTAAGAAGATCTGAAAATAATTTATAAACTTACTAGAAGGTACGCAACTTTATCAGCGGAGCAAAAAATTATACTTTACCACATTTGATCTAGAGCTTAGTCGTAATCTGCGGATCACCAGCACCCGTGTACCAAAAATTGTTTAAAGCCGCTTAGCCGTTTTGGCGTGATGAAGCCATAACGACACAAGACATAGCCTACAAACAACTTAAAAAAAAATCGGTTCAGTGACCTTCGTATAGTTCGTAGCTATTTTTTTTACCGACTCTCAAAAAAGAAGGAGGTTCTGAAATTCGTCGGAATCTTTTTTTTTTTTTTTTCAATATACAGACATTTCGTTATTACAACTTTATAATAGTATGGATTAGAGTAATTTTGTAAAACAACTTTCAATAGGTACAGGTCTAACGCTTCTAAGTCTCCTAGGAGGTATGGGAGCGGCCCCCCTATTGTCTAACGCTTTTGGCGCTCGGAATCCAAATCAAGCGTCATGATTTTGTATGTGCTATGACAGTTGATTCGAATACCAAGTGTCAAAATTTTGTTAGGTAATAACGCCCCGGTACGGGAGAGGTGACTAGTGACGTGACATGACGTATCCTGTCTCGCTATACACGCGCGTCGTTTGATGTTCCGTAAACACACCCCTCCACTCCCATACCTTAGGAAGAGACTCAGTTATGCGTTCGGCCTATATTTAGGTAATTTTTTCAATGCTGTTATTCGAACGCCTACTAAATTTACATGGCAATTTTTTGTTAAAATTAGTTTGCTTCTCGTTTATATGCGGTGTCATCGGCACCAAAGCGGTCACTACGAAGTTTAAAATTTGAAGATTTCGAAGTTCTAATCATACCACCCCCTCAGTCTTGCACTTAAGTGTATTTGAGGGGGTGGGGTACCATATGAATTTCTAATTTCGAACTTCAAGAGTCTACTCAAGGGTTGCGTCGCATGACAGTTATCTTGTGACATGACATAATAAAGCATCAAGTTGCACAAGCAAGCGACTTCCCATGTGTCTGTAGATGTCTTTATACCCTCTGATGTACAGTGCGACAAAAAAGAGTTGAAATTAAATGAGGGCGCCACTTTCTATGTAACTATCACATTTTTTGACGCACAATGTATATACATGGCAACAATTTAGTATGGATTTTTTTTAGTTCCATTTTATTTTATTTCTTCTCTTTTATGACGCACTGTAAACTACAGTTGATGTCTGTTTTAAGATAATCATTGAAGGTTAATTTGTTGCCATCTATACTTTTATAAAGTTGTAAAAATGGAACGTCTGTTCATTGAACATATTTAAAAAATATTGTAACGGACTATCTGGAGGTCACTGAAACGATTTTTTTTTGTATGTGTCGTTGTGGCTTATCACGACAAATCGGCTGAACAAATTTCAACTATTTATGGTACACGGGTAGCTGGATAATTACAGATGGATATAGAATACGTTTTATCCGACTACACTCTCGAAAAAAGAGAGGGTATGACTTTTTCTTTAGTAGCAGCAAATAGATTTATGTTTATATATCGACAAAGAGTGACCTTCGCTGGCGATTGCACAGTTTTCCTTTTTGGTTTCATCTAATATGTATTTTCTTCTTCTTTCTATCTATTGCTGAAGACTGGGACCGAATTATAATTTAGTTTGCCTCCAATACATGCAGTCTTAAACCATCCGTCTGTAACGTCTGGTTAGAACGTTTCGTAACTGTCCATTTAATAGCTAAAAAAATATTTACTGCTAGATGACAACAACTTTGTTCACGGAGGAAATCAGCGTTATCGAGTAATAAGTATTCTTGCTGCAGCGTAATCGGATACAAGTATTCGATAATGATATCGTTGGATGTCCAGCCATCCGTATTTCAAAAATGGTTGAGATCCGTCTGCCACATTGAAGTGATGAGACCGTGAAGATTTTCCGAGCAAGAGATGGCGCCGTTATCAAAGTTTCTTACATTCTATGAAACTGGGTCACGCTGTTAAGATTTTTCTTAGAATCGTAAGGCAACTGGATTTAATAACAGTAGTTTTATCCAGTTTAATGTTTGTTAGTGTTAGTTATTAATTAACGATGACTTTTATTGGTGTCTATTCGTCATATATGAATGATATAATTGGCACTAATCGATTTTCTGCTTGAAAATCCCAACCGTGTGTTTTATTGCTTCGGTTAATACGTCTATGACTTCATATCATTGGATCACGATATTTCACAAGCATTGCGCAGTTCTATTAGTAAGTTTTGTGTTAATTTCAATAAAAAAGGCCAAGTTATAAAAATCTTACTTTATATCTTACTAGAAGGTGCTTGCAGCTTGCAACTTCGTTCGTGGAAGAGAAAAAGTCATAACCTCTCGTTCTTTCTTCAGCATGGTCAAGTAAAAATATCCTATAACCATCTGGAGATCGCTACTTGGTAATAGCGTGATAAAGCTATAACGACACATAAAACATACAAAAAAATAAATTAAAAAAAATCGATTCAGTGACCTAGCCCCTATTTCAAAAACGTAACAGGTGACAGTTGACAACGACAGTTCGTCATACACTACTTCTCCATCATGATGCCAGGCATACACTTACTCGGCGACCCAGCAATGTACGTTGAATTGTCGTTGTCAATTGTCACCGGTCACGTTTATGAAATAGGGGCCTGCAAATAGTCCGTTTTACTGAGGTTTTTTAAATATCTTTAATTACAGACATTTAATTTTTTCAATTTTACAATAGTTAAGGAGATATTTGTATCTCGGGTTCATACGTTCGTGCTTTTTTGAGGGCTTGCGTGGAGTATCTCTACGGATATGTGTCCAACGCCTAGAGGCCCTTTTGAGTAGTTTGCTTGCTGCGGCTAATGAAGATCTTGCCGAAGATGGCTGGTTAAATTCCAACCTATTAATCCTCGCCTTCTTAAATAATCTTGGTTACATTACTTGTTTCTTTTTTTTTTTTTTTATAAATATCAGGGACAATCTTACACAAATCGACCTAGTCCCAAACTAAGCAAAGCTTGTACTATGGGTACTAGGCGACGATATACATAATATATAGATAAATTATAATAACTAAATACATAGAAAACATCGAAGACCCAGGAAAAAACATTCTCATGCTGATCACACAAACAATTGCCCTGGCCGGGATTCGAACCCGAGACCGCTAGCTTCGTAGGCCGTTGTACAACCCACTGAGCCAAACGTGTTTATATTCTTGCAATTAACTTATCAATAATACTTCTATATAATTACTGCTCAAAACAATATAGGGGCTACTACAAATTTTGATCGTAACGTGATAATGTATATTAGTTGGTAAAATTTATTTTACACATTCTTTAGTTAAACAGGCTTTTGTTTAGCTAATAATCAATTAATTTAATAGTCAATAGTTTTATTAGTTTTAATTGAGATAAGATTAGTTTATTGTAACCACAAAAACTGAACAGAAATTCTCCCCGCAACAGCGACCCCTTTATTGTTTTGAGTAGTATATATTGACTACATTTGTTGCAGATGGCGTTGCTTTTGTTTTTTCTCATTTTGAATACGCTGATATATTTTGGTTACTCCAACGAAGGCGTATATGGACCACTCCTGGTCTATGATCAAAGGGGCAGCCTCTCTGGCACTCCAATGTTTATTCCTAAAACAAATACCAAAAAAATTGCACAAAACTCAAGGAGATGGAACAGAAGACGAAGATGCAGACGTAGATATGGAAAAACATGCTTGCACTATACCGAACACAATAAAGAAGGCCGTACAACTTATTTCGCTTGTGTGTGTGATATAAAAGATGTCGCGAAATTGTTCAGAAACAGATTCAGTGATGTGGAACTTGAATTTGACTGAAAATTTGCTGAAGGGTGCATCGAAAATTTAGGTTATTTATTAGTGAGATTTTTGTCAAATCAAGTATATGAAAATGGCTTGTTTTTAGATATGTGTATTTGACTATATAATCTATTCAGCGCCTAACGCGGAAACATGTTTGTTTAAAATTTTCTTGATAGATAAGAAATCCGATATACTTCTTTTTCTGTTCATTTTAAGTTTTATGTCTAATATTTACAAACGACAGATTAATAAACGGCAAAATTATGTAAAAATTACATTCTTTCCTTTATCTTTTACGTCACTAACTTAAATGTTAACAAAACATAATAATATATTTGATTTCATTGTACTTCTACATCTGGCGCTTACGCCAAAAAATTCCAAGTATGTACAGTATTAGCTTATTGAAATAAAACAATTTAACGGATTATATCGCGTATATTATCTTATTTTAGTTCCCGACGTTTCGGAAGCTTTCCAGCTTTCCATGGTCATGGTCATGGTCCTCCCGTGACCATGGAAAGCTGGAAAGCTTCCGAAACGTCGGGAACTAAAATGAGATAATATACGCGATATAATCCGTTAAATTGTTTTATTTCAATGAGTAATAATCGCGGAAACAGAAGAAAGTATTAGCTTCCTATTTCTTTGATGCGCGCGAGCAATACATGCGTCCCTTATTACAAATTACGCTCATTGGCCGGAGCGGCGTTTGGGGCGTGGTTTTTCCCTCGACGATGCAGGCCCTTAAGGTCTGATTTCATTTCTAAGTATTTGTATGTATATGTGAACATGTCATTGACAAACCAAACCACTCAATTAAGTTTGATAAACCTTCTATCCTTGCTAAAGAAAAAAGATATTTTCCCAGAATGCTACGCGAGGCTATTGAGATTAAAAAGCATCCTAATTTCAATGGAGAAGATGGATTATCACTACCACCAGCTTGGGATCTTGTAATACATCTCATCAAGGAAAGCGAGACACAGGACTGCAAAACCTTAATTTCCGAACGGTGTAAAATATCTTATCTGTTTAAAAGTAGTTTAATAGTCTCTGTTTTTTTTAAATATTATAATTAGTAATGTGGTAGCCTGGGATTTTTCTTTGCAGCGTCTCTTTTCTCCTCAGTACGCCTCATTTGTGAAATGCTGCTTGGTAAATTATTAGAATAAAATAATTAAGCCCTTCTGGCACATGTGTAACTGTCTTTACAGCTTCGGCCCATCTGGCATGTATGTTCACCTTTATTTGTGTTTTTTCAAAAATGGGTAGTTTGCACAAATTGTAACTTTGACAGAGGAAAACACATCTTTTCTCAGTCCACCCGTGACCATGGAGAGCTGGAAAGCTTCCGAAACGTCGGGAACTAAAATGAGATAATATACGCGATATAATCCGTTAAATTGTTTTATTTCAATCTCAGGGGTTATTAAAAAGTAATAATCATCATAATTGCAGCAAATTCGGTCTAGATTACGTTGTAAGCAAAACCGAAAATGTTGTCAACTGAGTTTTATTATATTTTGTTACAAGTAACGCCACCTCTCTTTCATTATGGAACTAAACATCAGGGAACAGCCTTTTGTATGGAAAGGGACAGTCCTCTTGCTTTAATCGTCCTTGATTTCAACTCATTAACGACCATTGATAAACAAGGTGTCCTCTTAATTTTTTCTCTGCGCTTACGCTGAGTCTTCCAGTTTGTGCTAGACATATTCGAAAGCCCCTGCGATTAATAAGAGATGAGCCAACAAATATATATAATTCAACATCAATTGAAGAAATATGTATCATTTCGGAACGGGTGCACTTATTTTGCTAATTCTTTTTTGATTGCCAGGATAAGGTTAGTATGTAAGAAAATATACAAAATTTTGCGTGCAAACGTGAAAACTTTTGGTTTGAATATCTTCATGTAAGTGAGTGACTGCGATAAAAGATATAAATAAGTACACCCGAGCGAAGCCGGGACGGGCAGCTAGTACATTATAAAAATGTTACAAGCCAAGTGACAAGTCTTTAGTCAGTTTCATTATACACCGTGACCGTTAATAACCCGAAAGATTTAAGCTAACGATACTAGAGCCTAATTAGAGTATATAAAGTTATGTAACATATAGTCTAAAAACTCATAATTAAGGAGATATTAATTATTTACAACAAATCAAAAGATAAAAAATCTCCAGTGTAACACACCTTAAGGGCGTGAGCATGACGTAGCCACCTACTTCTTTTACACGTAGATGCACTAACTGTATGGTTGTTAGCCAGTTTCATAAAAAAGTTTGGTATCTATCTACAAAAAGTTTTTACTACCGAAAATATTTTCATCCCGAGATAAAAGGATATAACATTCAACTAAAATACTGTGTAGTGTATTAATCCGAATAATTATAATATCTTATCTTACACATTTCAATCTCAAGTAGCTTTTTTGTTATCACTGAGAATAGAGATAATAAGGTTTGTTCTGTTCTAAGTCGCGAGAGTGGTTCTTCTTATAACTAGCTAGTTTGAAATTGATTGTCACTAAAATGACACATTACAAATGATCACTAATTGTCACGCAAGATAAAATAACATTGCACATTTTATTGACTGTAATAAATAATATTCGCTATGCCGCATTATCTTTCGGCTCATTTAGCAGATATCCACTTTGTGTACGGATTTTGTGATGGGAACTCGCTCCAGGCAGTCGCCGAATACTGAAGACGATACCCAAACCGTCGTATACCTCACCATTTGACTTTTGCGGATGTCCATCGACAGTTTCGCGAAAAAGGGCTTGAAAAAGTTCACAGAAAAAGAGCTATAAATCTAGATGAACAAACAGAGAACAGAAAATGAACATCATAACAGAAGACCCAACTTTGTCATCAAGAGCTGTAGCAAGAATGGTCAATGTTAACTATAAGCTCGTATTAAGGCTATGGAAAAGGTACGGCCTGCATCCTTTTCACTACAGGAAAGTACAAGGATTAATTAACAATGACGGGCTAGCTAGAGTTGCCTTTTGCCAAAGGATGAATCAGAAATTAGTGGAAGATCCTGGATTTCTAAATAAGATATTATGGACAGATGAATCGTTGTTCACGAGAGAGGGAGTTTTTAATTCCCATAATCAGCACATGTGGTTAGAAGAAAATCCCCATGCGAAAAGGGAAAATTCATACCAGCACAAATTTTCCGTAAACTTGTGGGCTGGCATTATTGGGAATAAAATAATAGGTCCCGTCATATTTCCAAATAGACTGAATTCTCACAACTATTTATTATTTCTAAATAATGAATTAAATGACCTGCTAGAAGATGTCGATTTGGAAACCCGACGAACTATGTGGTTCCAACACAACGGATGCCCGGCCCACTTCGGCTTGGATGTTCGTAATTGGCTGAACCAACAATACCCCGAGAGATGGATCGGCCGTGGGAGCGAAGTTTTAGCATGGCCTGCCCGGTCACTGGATTTAACTCCGCTATATTTCTTTTTATGGGGAACTCTGAAAGATAAGGTTTACTCAACACCTGTGAACTACAGAGAAGAGTTGTTAATAAGAATTCAAACGGTTTCAGAAGAAATCAAGAACACTTATGTTAATTTGAATCATGAAATCCGTTCAAGATTGAATATTTATGCTGAAAACGGCGGTACACATTTTGAAAATCTAATTCATTAAATTACTCGTAATAAAAATGCGTAACTGTTTCATGTTGTTGTTTATTTTACTGTAGGTACAGGTTAGCATGATCGCTGTTACACAAAGTCCCTTTCCTGTATGAGGTAAGAGGTAAGTATGATGTAAAAAAATAAGTAGTATGATTTCCTTCGAATATTATCATGCCTAACAATTTATGGTTGTGATTGTTAGTCAAAAAAAAGATACCTAAGACACAAAGTTTCAATAATAATGTAAGAGCACTTTAATGTCGTAGCACCTAATAAAATTTGGATACATAAGTTTTAGTGGTATTTTGTGATGCCAATAAATAAAAATAATTTCAACACAAACATCGTGCTAGACATAACTTGCCACTTCTTGTCATTCATGGAATACAAGTCACGCCATTCGCCTTTCATCGTATGATTTCGGAGCGATTCGTTAAGTGTCATGCTCGCTCCCTGTTCTTCAACTTGAGATTCCCACCTAAAGGCTTGTTCACAAAGAAGCGGGCAATTAATAAGATTTAATTCGTACTGAAATAGTAATTTAATTAAGACACATAATTAGTCCCATGTTGATATAACATTATTTACTCGTACAGTCGTCAAAAATATATGGTTTAAATCTTTCGGGTTATTAACGGTCACGGTGTATAGTGTGACATAGTGTGTACTCAGGATCTTTATAGTAATTCCAATGATATGTAGTTTCGTAAATCAAGTTTCTCGTCCGAAAAGGTCTACAGAAGTCGTGGTGTTTATCTATTATTAACAATATGTAGAAAAGTCGTCCTTTCGGGAGCTTTTCGAATGTTGAATGAGGAGGAACATGCTGACTGGAGTTTTTGCAGGAACTTGTTGAATTAAAAGGTCCGGAGACGATTAATCTTTGTATATTAAGATTTATATTTAGATGTAGTTACAACTGTTCGAGGAGAGGATCGGACCCAGAATGCTCTCATTGTGCCGTGCTACCTCTTTTATATGCATCTTGGCACTGCTTCACATAACATATTCTAAGTTTCTAATAGTTTCGCGAACTTGTCATCGTAAAATATGTTCTTTATGGCTTTTACGTGACCTGTGTGCTCGGCACGGATAAGTCAAATTAGCAGAATTGATAATAACAATGTTGCCACATTTAGAGTTCCGTAACAATGTTTTAATATAATAATAATTAGTTGTTCTGTTTTCTTTTTAAAAATAATGTATGTAATAATAATAGGTATAAATAATAGAAATATGTAAATTTTATTCTCTTCTATTTCCGCGATTATCACTCCTTTTTTCTATTTGAACGGCGAATATTATCCTAACCAGTTGAGTTTACGACAAAGTGAAATTGTAAATTTAAAATATGTTTTTTTTAGTCTACGCCGTGAACGCTAACTCAAATGATAATATGCGCGATTGAATTGTTTTATTTGTATTTTAATTTATTTTGTTTCCTTTTCAATATTGTTTTAATGCGTACATTTTATTTATTAATTCTAAATCGCCAAGTAAAGTAAAGACATACAGAATAAATATCAGGAAGTAGCTTTAAGATAAAGCCAATATTTTGTCGGAGTATTATGATTTATAGGATATTCACATTGGACTACTGAGGTACTCTAATAGGCAAAGGTTTGAGATATTGATTAGTATACGGCATATACAACGTGATTAAATTACTTATTTATCCTTATAATTAGTAAGAAATAAAACCAATGAAAAATAACCTTAAAATCCGAAGAAGCATTAAAAAAATGATTACCTACGGAATATCATTAACTCCGTCATGGCTGTATGAGTACGAGTGTTGAGGAAAATAAGCATAGTAATCATTATCTCATTAGCAACGTATCTATTCTATACCCTATTGTAGTGTGTTCGGCGAAACATTGTATCCGGCTAAAGAATTAATACAATAACCGCAAGTGATACATTAAAACGATAGATAACTTTATATATGGAAGTCCGTAAATAAAATATTGAAAAAAAAAACATAATTGAATATTTAGAATTAACTTGACTGGCGCTTGAGTTGTGTACTAAAAAAATATAATTTGTCTGTCAATTACATTATCAGAAAATATTGGACACGTATTTTCTCTTTTGTCAATTAAACAAAAAATGATGAAGGTATAGCCCATTAAATTTCCCCATGACGTCACGCCGTGCGACTGTTTTACGCACGGCGCGACGTCATGCGCCCCCTCTCCCAAACTTTGACGCGCTTTATCTTTGTCTTTTTTGTTTGATTGACAAAAGAAAAAATACATGTCCAATATTTTTTGATAATCTATCTGGCGGAATAATTAGAATAATATTTTTTTTACCCAAGAAACTATAAATAAATAAATCCGGGTGTGTCTTGTGCTACCTCCCGTTAGTCATCCGCGTGGAGCTCGCGCAAGTCCCTCCCGACCTCGTCCTCCCAGCGATATCTGGGGCGACCAACCGGCCGTAGTCCGCAAGGACGCCCCACATACCCCCGATCTTCCCCCATCCCTTCAAGATATCCGAGCCAGCAAAGTCTGTGTGCTTTATATTATTGTTGATTTGTGGGCCTTCTGTATGCCGCTTCGACCAGATTTGATATATTGTGGCAGCCCTTTATTAGAGTGTGTGCTTTAATCTCGCTCAAATATTAAGAGCGAAATTAAAAATGTATATAATACTTGCGCCCAGATGGCCCCGAAGATGGCCCACATTCATCTTGTGCTTTAATTCAACTTCCTTGATTTCGATATATAGTTGAAGTTTTATCTATGGTACTAACCGAACATTCGAACTTTAAAAAATACAAAATAATTGATAGTGGGCCATCTTAAGAACCGGGCCATCTTGGGCGCATATACCTTAGTAAAGGAAACTGCTCAAATGCCATATCGCGGTTAAAAAAAAATATAATATCTAGAAAACAACACAACCATCCAGAAAAAGTACAATATTGTTAATGTTCTATGGGAATCTTAATGTTCCAAAAATAATGTGACGGATGTTATGCTTTTTCGCTGCAGACTTCGTTTTTGCCCTACGTGCGCAATTGTTATTCAATAACGCTTATCTTATCTTCTATTTAGCTACAGCTTAAAATTAAAGTAGGTACGGGTGTCAAAGCGGATGGATAAATTCGAGGCGTACAGCACAGTGCTCGCTAGTGGAGAGGTAAACACGTTGGGCGCGTCATCCAAGGGTACCAGGTTCGATTCCTGGTGTAACCAAGTGGGAAAGTAATCGTGTTTTTCTTTGATAATCGTATCTATATCGCAATTAATAATAATGTGTTGTTAATTTTCCCACGTTAAAAATAGAAAAAGATAAATTTGTGTTTTATATAAAATTACACGCTTCTTAATACGTGGTGAATAGCGTAAAAGTGCAAACTCACAAATAAACGCTATTTCAAATTTGTACAGGAATCAAAGAGTAGGTTTTTTCCTTCAAAATTTTTTAACACATGGGAACTTATATAGATCTATAAAAGCTTAACACAAACATGGCATTGTGAGCCAAGATGATTTGAAATGTTTTTGCCATATTTCAACCGAGAAGTGAAGCTACCACCGCAGGCGCTGGACCCCCGATGCGATTTAATTCTTCATCCGTGGTCGTCTGAAACAACATGATAATAGTATCCTCTTTATACATGCCAGAAACACTTCGGCAACCGCTTTTATGTTACTATTGATGTCTAGATAACATTGAAGTAATATGTATAGTAGCGGCTGTCAAAACGATTCTCAACTGCGAAACTTTTCTCATGAATAATTCGGTAACTTTTGAAATTTCCCAAAATTGACACTGCCATAACAGCTGAAAGGAAAGGAATTCAACTGAACAACCACCAGTAGTACGCCGCCCTCATTCAAGGGTTTCCCGCGATCCTAACTAGAACTAAACAGACCACTTCTTTAGAGACTTTAGAGAATGTGAGACGTTGCGTCTATACATCTTTTAAAATTTTACATCTAGTCTACATTTCTTAAAAACATTTTTTTTATATCAATTTATATCGAGAACAAGTACTTTTATTTTAACATTACTCCAAAGTAATTATGAACAGAATATATCGAATTATGATTTTTTTTTCAATCTAATTGGCTTTAACCTGTATGTTCCCATGTTTGACACGCTAGTTCAAATAGCTGCCACCATGCTTTTCACCTGTATAGCTATAAATAGTGTTGAAGATGTCAACTACTGGAACAAGATCGACAATTACTGGGATATTTATCTTAACACAAATGAAAATAACCGTTACTTTACCTCATATTCTGATGTTTCAGTCGTGTAATCAGTGCCGATTTCCGACCACCCAAGCGTGTATGAAACAGACACCTCTTCAGACTCCTGATTTAGTGACTCTGTGGGCTTTGAATCTTCGTTACTATTAACAGACCCGCGGTTTTTGAACTTGATGGGTGTGTCGGTGCTAGTTTTTTGATTATCAGGTGTCATTTGATTTATGAATTCCAAAGGCAGTGCTGATTTGAACCTGTTAAACAATTTTTTATATATTAATTAGAAATTTAAAAAAAATACTACTTTAAATACGTAATGGTTTTTTAAAAACTAACTTCTAACGATTTGGATGAAGTTTTAGCTTTGCTTTTCAAGTTAATATTCATAAATTTTATTCTACAGAAAACAAATAATCATGCATTCACTAAACAAAGTTCGGTCACCCAGGTTCTAGTTTAGTATAGGACATAAATAACACGAACCAAAAAAAAGACCATCTAAAGCTGGCTGAGGTAAATCAGCACTAATTGATTATTTCAAGACATCACAACATACATTTTAGTCATAACATGCATGCTCTTATTTTTTGTTTGAAAGTGTTGTGAAGGTGATTGATTCCAGAATTATCTGATGTTGACCTAAATTTCGCTCGTTCAGTAATAGCTGCGGAAAGGTGTAAGTTATACTTTACTGGAAATATAAACCTACTGCATTTTTCTCTATTATATATCAACCACGCAGAAACACGACTTTATTCTAGTACTCATTTAAAAACGACGAAGCAAATAACTTCGTGTTTTATGATAAATTAAGTTTGCACTAAAAAAATGGTGACAAGGCTTTATTGCCGTCTATAATTATCTTTAAACATCCATCAACTACTCACCGTGCGTTATTTTATAACAGATTTCCGGTTCAGGTTCAGCCACCATCCGGCTCCATCATCAGAACAGCTCCATGGTGTCATATTATTGTATTGTCATGAAAGTTACGTAAATATACCATTTTTTAGCTCAATCGGGTTTCGGGAAATGAGTCAAATCTTCTTTACAAAATTTTAAAATACTACTGTAATGTGGGTCAAATTTTCTTAGCAAGATTTAAAGTATATGATAAAACCTAGATGAGAGTATCAAGGTAAGTCCTAATGCCTGGCATTTTCCTTCAGTTTCCATCTTCAATGTTAATTCGTAGGAATAGATGTGAGAAACAGGATGACATTTATTGCAATCTAACTGTCAAACATTCGGATTTTTACCTTATAGTAGAGTAACTTATTCAATTTAATATAAAATACGTACTTGACATTTTCCACAAAGTCTACATGTTTCAGATTAATGTAGTTTGGCTGGGTGAAACTGTCCTTACACGATGGGCTGATTGTAGCAAACGGATCCTTTGGCTTCTGTTGGTGGTCATTTGGGCTAAAACTCTGAGATCTGGAAATAAATTAGAAACAAGGAAACAACATATTTTATGATTCTTTGATACAAAGAAAAAATCTAGGCTTATGTTAGTGACTTCCTGAAGTCTCTAACATATTTAGAAAACATGAAATTAAAAAGATGACGTGTGATGAACGTAACAGTATAAACCGTCTTGTTAACAAATCCATACTAATATTATAAATGCAAAAGTGTGTCTGTCTGTCTGTCCGTTACCTCTTCACGCTTAAACCACTGCACCGATTAGGATGAAATTTGGTATGAAGATTATTTTGAGTGCCGGGGAAGGACATAGGCTACTTTTTATCCCGGAAAGGAATACCCTTTTCCACAATAAACGAATTTAATTCGGATGAAGTCGCGGGCAGAAGCTATTAAATATATAAAACTAGCTTCTGCCCGCGACTTTGTCCACCTTAAATTCGTTTATCGCGGATAAAGGTTTTATTCCGGGATCAAAAGTAGCCTATGTCCTTCCTCCGGACTCAAACTATCTGCATACCAAATTTCATCCAACTTGGTCCAGAGGTAGGTAACAGACAGACAGACAGACACACTTTCGCATTTATAATATTAGTATGGATTTGAACGGATAACACCGGAAAAGGTGCAGTTCAACACATTTCTGCGTATAGATATTGTTTGAAAACAATTTGTTTTTAGAGACGTGGGCTACTAGAAATATAATTTGGAAAATTATTAATAAATTGCAATTATACTTACAATGGCCCTAATCCAGTGTTTTTACCCCTATCCGGTGCTCGTAAATCGATCCCTTGCAAAGAAACGCTTAATGATGTCCCAATTAAATAACATGCTATGATAACAAATTGCATCTGAAAAAAAAAACATACTACATAGACTTTATGATAAGGGGCTGAAACAACCAATCAAGAAGTGCTTCCAAATCATGCAGCGATAGCGAATGAACAAGAGACAGGTTAAGCAGATTATTTTACACTGTAACATATTTATTAAAAAAAACCTCCAAAATAATAAGTAATTCAAAGAAAAATCAAGGTTTTCCAGCATCTGCGAGCGTTGACAATATAATGTGGTATTAATTAACGCGTTATATACACCACGTCTCAATCTCATTCAGAGAAAACTCCAAAAACATGCATTTGAAATAAAATTAACAACATTAACTAAAAATAACTTTTAAACTCTAAATACGCCAGAAAGACTATTCCGAAGCTCAAAAGGCACGCCCGCTCATTAAAAAAATATTACTTTAGAAGTAAGCAAGAGGTACGGTAGAATATGAACTTTTATTTCGAGATTCTAGATTTCCCTTTAAACTGGAAAAGTAATCAAAATTTGTTCTCAAGCCGGAGTCTTGTTTTTTTTAAATTTTCTTTTCAATATAATTTCTTAGTGAAGAAATTAACTTTAAAAATCACGATGATCGAGATGGTACAACAACATCAAATCTATAAATTTCCCAATGTAAGAATACAACAACTATCATCTCATTCTGTTGCATTAGCAAAAGTGGTGTATCTTTCGTTATCTTTATTTAAATATACTCAAATACGAGTAAGATGGTTTTTACGACTTAGACCTTGTTATTAAAAGCCTCACCCAAAAGTAACCTAACTTAAATATTTTATTTGATAGACTAAACAGGTCAGAGCAAAAATCATCTTTTTTAACCTAATTTATTTGCACCCACTCTTGTCAAACATTAACAGCTTTATATTAAAACCTGCCAGGGCCTATGGTGATGAATATCCAGAAGTAATTAATAATAAAGCATCAAGCACTGTAATCGTATGATTGTTGAAATGAGACGGAAGCTTTACCGTTTTTGTTACAACAATTACAATAATGTTAAACTTACGTCAACTTTTCTCAAATAAAAGTATTCCATTTTCGTTCGGGTATTTTCTTTTCACTGGTAATTTCTCAACACATTATCACCAAACAAAAATGCTTATAACAACGTGTTTTCCTTAATAAAGTTTACACATACATGACTGTCTGGCCGTGTTTTGAACCTTTATATAATGGATCTTTTTCTACGGACGTAGACATTGTCAAATTTTTTTGCTGCACCTTAATTATACTCGTGATGAGTTAGTCCCAATGATAATTTTAAGTATTACATTTTTTGCTAACTTATATATTAAGAACTCAAACAATTGTTAATCACAATATTGATACAAAGGTTAGTAGAAAGAAAGAAATAATAACCCGGTCAAGAGCGTGGCGGACCATGCTTTGTGTACCTACACAAACAGGTGTGTACAGGGTTGTTACTAAAACAAACTAACAAACAACATGCACTACACAT
Source organism: Hedya salicella (assembly GCA_905404275.2). Lineage (NCBI taxonomy): Eukaryota > Metazoa > Arthropoda > Insecta > Lepidoptera > Tortricidae > Hedya > Hedya salicella. The sequence continues at coordinate 22,428,414 of FR990100.1, read as the reverse complement.
GGAAAAAATAAGATGTGAAAAAATTACACTATCGAATGAGCGAATCTTCATCCCAATGTCTCTAAATTTCACCATACATCTTGTAGTTTTTGAGTAAAATTCCTATGACATACGGTCGGACGGACGGACATGACGTGATGAAACTATAAGGGGCCGTAGCCGAAATGACGGAACCCTTATAAGTGGACTCTAAAAACTCATTTTAAAAATAGTTCTAACATTAGTAGTAACTGTAGAGCTTTTGACAAAAAAATAAAAGTTTATTTTATAAACACACTTGTATTGTATTCAATCGATGATTTTTTGCTAATGCATTAAAAACAAAAAAAAAGAGTTCAGTAAGGACATTGCATTGTAAAATTGTAATATTCATAGACCTAAAATAAAATGTAAATTATAAATCTGTATATGCATGCATGTATGCAGTTGCTGCAATGCAAGATTAACACGAACTCGTCGCGGTGCGCGAAGATGATTTGCAATTAATCAACCAAGAAGTGAAGCTACCACCGCCGGCGCAGGACCCCCGACGTGGCTGAATTCGTCATCCGTCGTCGTCTGAAACAAATGACATCGATTGCTGTTTATACACGTCGTCGGCTGTTGCAATTATGCTACTACTGCTTAGCTACATTACAGTAACATAGTAACGGATGCCAAAATAACTCTTGATAGCGAAATTTTCGCGAAAATCATCGATTATCAGCCGAAAGAAAAGGAATCCGCTGCTGGACAAAGGTCTCACCGATGATGACTACAACTAGCAGGTAGTGCACTGACCTCATCGTATGGTTTCACTTGACCGTAACTAGATCGGTAGTTTACCTCATTGGAAACGTCATCGCGCTGCAGCATCTAGCTTAAAATTCTCACTTTTTGGAAAAAGATCTACATTATCCTATAAATAATATTGCTGAGACCGCTACTACATTTTTTAGAAATTCGCATTATTAAAAAAAACAGCCAAGTGTGAATCAGTCTCGCGCACCGATGGTTTCGTTCAAAATATACGCTTTAAACTGCAGTGTATCTATGTAACTCCTAAGCAAAATTTACGCGGTCTGCGTAATTTTCTTAAAAACTAAGGTTAAGAGCTACCTTCATACCAAATTTCAAGTTTCTGGGGCAATTCGAAGTACTCTAGAGGTTTTCCATGAACGCCAATTTGTATGGAAATACTTTTTTAATGTCTGTATCGTTGAATGCGTTGTTTGACTTAGAAGCTTTATTTTTTACGCATTAGGATCGCAGATATAAGGATTTGATGTCAATTTTAACTTGATACATCCACGCGTTCCTGAGAAAAGGGATCTTGATAAACAGACGGACGGACAGACAGACGAACAACAAAGTGATCTTATAAGGGTTCCAGAGTTTCCTTTTGAGGTACGGAACCCTAAAAATGCCTCTAAAGTGTGGTAAATACTTTTGTGAACAAAATAGATTAAACGGAAATCTTTTTCAGTCCATGTTACTGTATACATACACGTTATTTTGTTTACTAAGGGCCGATTTCACCGACATTTCATTTACTCCAGAGTGGCTACTCCAGTATAACTTTACTCCAATGATTTACTCGATGGTTAACTTCAATTTGGTTTCACTACGCTAGTCTACGGGTAACTTACTCCCGTGTAGTCACTCGGTAACGTTGAACTTATGAATTAAACGAAATGGTAATGCAGCCACGTAAGACAGTGTGTCTCATGCTTGAGCAATGGTGCTGCGTATTTTTTTAATTTATACGGGAAATAAGTATGGAATACACTTGACAAAAACAATAACAATACTAATCTACGTCTAACAATTTACTCATCCGAAATTGGCGGTATAAGATTTTACTCTAGTCTAAAATCTCTACGATTGTATCCTTAGGTTATACATTGGTGAAACGTAAAATGAGATTACTCACGAGTAATTAATTAATCGTTTATTATTAGAATAAGACTTACATTTGTGAGATCGACCCTAAGAGTTTTTTGAATTAAGGTGCTAATTAAGGGGCAGTGTCGAGAACTGAGACACTTAACACAAATAACAGTTATATTACCTCATATTCTGATGTTTCGGTCGTGTAATCAGTGCCGATTTCCGACAGTGTGTATGAAGTAGACATCTCTTTAGACTTCTCATTTGTTGACTCTGTGGATTTCGAAGGTTCTTCCTTACTATTAAAAAACCCGTGGTTTTTTAATTTGACGGGTGTGTCTGTGCTAGCTTTTTGGTCATCCGGTATCAATTCATTTATGAATTGTACAGGCAGTGCCGGTTTCAACCTGTTCAATTAATTAATTTAAAATAAATTTAATTCATTATGGGCATGAAAAAAGAAAAAAAAGTTTTTTTAGTGAGGAAAAACAAAAGGAATTTATCATTCGTATTTAAATACAGCACAACAGATATTTTAGCTATTGAAAGCCTACTCTCGATTGTTTTTAATCTCCAACAAAGAAAAGCCTGTTCTATTATTTTTATACATGCCTGTCTGGCATGTACACACATACAGGTTTACTTTTCACTTTATTTCGTGTGTTCAAAGGTGGTAGACCAATTTCTTGGCCGTACGAGTAAGTACGTCTGTATATATAATTAAAATTTTCAAAGTGGCAATTTTTTTACAAACGCTGCTTTGACAGAGATTTCTTTTCTCGATCTATCAATTAGTGTTTTCGAAACCTCGGGAACGTATTCCGTTTTTTTTTATCAGCTTCTTCGAGTGCCCTATTTCTGGGCAAAGGCCCTTAGATCGTCGCGAATGCTCCAGCCAGTTGTTGAGGAACGCGTTCAGATCATCCCGCCATATGCCTGCCCCATCTACGTTGCCCATCTTGGGACACCACACTAGTGACTACACTAGCCCACCTTTCCGGGTGTATGGGACAGACGTGATCGGCTCAGTCCCACTTTAGCTTGGCGGTTTAATCCGCTTAAATTATTTTATTTAAATTAGTGATATGATAATTACGGAAAAAATAAGGGAACAATAAACAAGAATATTATAGTACACTTACTGTATTTAATCTAATATATACGTACTTGACATTTTCCACGAAGTCTATAGGTGTAGGATTAAACACGTTTCGCCGGTAGAAATTGTCTTTAAAAGGAGCACCAAATGTATCGTTTGTTTTCTGTCCATTGTCAATTGGTACAAAACTTTGAGATCTGGAAATAAAAAAAACAAGAGCAGAAGTTAATTAAGAAAAATTATTCCGACGTATATAGGTACTGTTGATTTCACGTTTAATATATTTTTAATCATAGGCATAGGCTCATTATACTTGGTTACCACACGCCTGTCAAATGATCAAAACTCAATCTGCCATTATTTACTAACAGCATGGTAGGCATTTGGAACTGCTACGATTTGTCATCATCACAAGACAACAAAACGTATGAATATGATTTATTTAATTACCTTTCGTTGGTAATTCTTCGACGTTTCTTACGTTGCGTTACTTCCATAGTATAAAAGGAACGCTATATAAGTAAATCATATATTTACACGCAATTAAGTCCCGTTTTGTTGTGTTCTGATACATCGTTGCAACATGTTAAAAATAAAAAAATCGACTTGGAACGAACAATGCCGAATAAAATGCGATTTAGCACAATTATCCGTGCGTACTGTGCGCATTAATTCAATTTGTCTCTGAGACTAAAATTACTAAATATAATATAACAAAAAATCTTAACAAATATTTTTACTTACAATCTCTCAAATCCAGTGTTTACACTCTTATCGGGCGCTGGCAAATCGATCCCAAATAATGAAACGCCCAATGATTTCACAATTAAGTTACATACTATTAAAACAACTTGCATCTGAAAAAAAAGGGAAATTTTAGTTTTGAGCTAGTACCCCAAGATACAGGCTTAGCGCAGTTTAGGGGTCACTGTTTTTTCTCTCTTATACGCTGTGTTAGTGATTCCGTGCAAGAGCATGAGTGTAATTCTTTTGCACTTGACACCCTTCGGTCCGTCCCTAATATAACTTGACACGTAAAGGTGCGTCCACATTTGTATCATTTGCCCGTATCAGATCATCGTCGCGTGGCATGATCGCGTGTCACGATCACGCGTTTGGACGTTGCGCCGATCCGATCGCTCGAAATCCATTTGTTACGCGTATCACACACTTATATCGGAAGAGTGCGGCATGATCGGCGCACCGACAGTGAGCGTCCAAGCAGCGCGATACGCAGTCATGCCACGGCACGGTGATCGGATACGAGCAAACGATACAAGTGTAGACGCACCTTAAAGTAGTGGCACTAGTTCCAGGTAACAGGTTAAAATATGTTGATTAACGGACCAACATATTTTGACCTAGTACCTGAAACATGTGCCAAAAGGTTTTCATAACTGACTTATGAATACGAACAGTTTATACGCGTCTAGAGGTCATATTATGGTAGCAACGAGTCCTTAGCCACTCACTTATTTAAAATTTAGGATGGAACCCTATGAATAATTACAAAAGAATTGTGACCGGTAACAATGGTAACAATAGTTACCAAAAGCAAGTGAGTGGGTAAGCGCTGCGAACGACACTGACGTACATTTTAAAGCGCTGCGAACGACACTGACGTACATTTTAAAGCGCTGCGAACGACACTGACGTACATTTTAAAGCGCTGCGAACGACACTGACGTACATTTTAAAACGCTGCGAACGATACTGACGTACATTTTATGAATGCTATAGCTGTAGCGTGACCGGTTCGTATTATTGGATGCTACTGGTTCTAAGCGAATATATTGTTGGTATCCTGTACTAGATACAAGTTTCATATAAATAACGGTTTTTTTTTTTAATACTAACATATTATACAAGGAAATAAATACACTGGAGTTTCTTGACCGTTCGTGGAGTACCAGATCGCTTTTGATGTGTTGGACGTTTAAATTGGTCACACAGATAGTTATACAGACTAACATAAAAAAAAGAGAAAAACGTTTTATAATAATAATATTAGTATTACAAAACGATTTTAATGAATGAGTTTTTTATTGCAAACAAATACAACGAATCTTAATACTAAGTACAGGGACTTATATACATGTATTATTTGTAATTTGTTTTATAGACTACTTTACAATAAACTAAACTTGAGGCGGAACAAGGACTTTTGCCCGGTCATGAACCTGGACAAACTGTGGACACTGGTGTCAGAGCAAGCGCGCCTCAAGTATGCCAATGCTACCGACGGCAAAGTGCCCGTCATCAACATCGTCAAGGCTGGTTACTACAAGCTACTCGGCAAAGGCAAGCTCCCCAAGCAGCCCGTGATCGCCAAAGCCAAGTTCTTCTCAAAAACGGCGGAGAAGAAGATCAAGGATGTAGGAGGCGTTTGCGTCTTGTCCGCGTAATTTAAGTGTACAATAAATTCCATAAATTCCAATAGTATATTTTCATATTACTTAGTACTCACAACTAATTATATTTATTTCATATGCAAACATATATTTTACTTTTGTACAATACTATCTTGTGGTGTAATATAACTGCTACCTAAAACATAACTGTCTTCCTTGAATTCTGCAACAGAATACTAACACATATTTATTAAAGCGTTTTTAAGTTTGACGAAAAAAATGAGCCAGTTTTAGCGTTTATGGTCATGGGAGGTTTACGGTTATGCTTTTAAAGTGTATTTCAAGTTGTGGTTCAGATAAATTTAGATTTTGATGTCAATTTTCCAAGAATAAACAAAAATGCCACGGAATCTAATTCATTAAGTATCTAGAAACTAGTGTATAACAGGGTATTTTACCTAAGTAACGAAGTAGAGCTGATTTAGTTTTCATAATTTCATAATTGATGTAATGTAAATTAGAGCCTCAATAACGCATCTAAGAATACAACGAATATTCTCTCATTCCGTTGCATTAGCAAATTGGTATAAGCAAACGATGTTTCATAATTTTTAAATTGATATAAATAAGACGTTTTTTACGACTTTGGCCGTGTTGATTTGGCATTAAGAACCGGATGCCAAAGTGACCCAACCTCCAACCATGCATGTTTTTTGTAAGGATGGCGTCTAGACGCTTCTTCGACAATCCTTCACAGCTCCTCGCCATAGGAATCCTCTAGTCAAGAAGGCAGCTGACTACCTTCCGGAGATCACCAATCTCTCAGAGGATCAACTCTCCAGAAGAATACCCAGCGTCCTAGGAGCGTGCTTCTCAGATTCAGACAACGAGATCACAGCAGCCATCGAAAGGATAGTTAATTCCAATTTTTAGGACGATGTCTTAGTACGTAGAAACTAGCCCATAGTTTTCTTATCGTCCCCTTTATCCAATCTTTTAGGTTTCTCTCACACGCCCCAAGTCAGGTTCAACCTACCTCCGCTGTCTGCACTGCGTCCCACCCAACTCTAAGTGGCCACGGATGAATTCCCCTTAGTGAGTTGGCGCTCCCCCACAAAATCTAGGACTACTAAGAATCACTAGTGGTAGGCCTGGCTGGACCTACCCAGTTCAAATCAGATTAAAAAAAAACCTAATCTCATAACGCAAGACTAAATCAATAATTTTTCAAAGATACATAAAATGTACCTGTTCAGAATGACAATCTTCTTCTGATAACCTATTTGAACCTACTTTCGTCAATCATTAACTTTTCTACACGCTTTACCCGATTTATATTATACTCATAGCCAGCTCCTTTGACAATAAACTGTCTACAAATATGTCTGTGTAAACTTGTAAACAAGTTCGCGATTATATTACGCGGCACTTTGATGTATTGTTGGTATTATCAAATGTTTTAACATATTTGTAGCGGGCTATGGTGTTGAGCATCCAGACATAAATTGTACAGCATCCGTTAATGTAATTACATGATTGTCGTATTGTGTAATGGGAGCTTTACCGTATTGCATGATAGACGCGACCATCGTAGGCCCACAAAACATTAATAACTACAACAATGTTCAACTTACCTCAACCTTCTTCACATAATAGTAATCCATTTTTGTGTAGGTATTCTATTTTAACTAGTTTTGTTTTCTTAACACATTACCACACAACAATAATTCTAAATAGCGACGTGTTGTCCTCAATAAAGTTTACACATACATGACTGTACTGCCGTGTTATAAACCTTTTTATGATGGTTATTTTTCTTCGAACGTAGACTATGTCTCATTTTTTTTGCTGCTTATTATATAGATGCTCGCGATGACTATATTCAATTTCGTCTGATAAAATCAATAACTGGTTTCGTTTTTATCGCATTTAGTAGAAGTTTAGTAGGTAATCGTAAAATTTACTTATAGTTGACGGGTTCGACACAGCTATAGTTTGGTTATGTTTCTGCATTGAAACTAAGTTGGTTCAATTACATTTCACAAATAGCAATGCAGTTTGTTTGTTGGTACGTGTAAAAGCCTTTAAAAAAAGTGATCTAGCGCAGCGGAACTTTGCGATAGTAAGTGTAGTCTGTTGTGGTTGAACGTTACGATATGTACTGTGAACACGGGGGGCAAACTCTATATACAGGTTTAACGAGTATTATATCTATAAATACGATTTTCAATCAAAATCGACCGATCAATCGATCATAAAGTCTAAAGCTGAATTTCACGATTGCTGTTAAATTAATCGGTTGACGTTGATTAACTCTTGTCAATATCACACTTAACGTAATCAGCTGTTAATGATAGCATCATATTCAACAGCATTAAATATGGCGAAATTATTTATAGAACTAAAAAATGGTTAACATGCTCATTTAGACTTAGAAGTGCAAATTTACAAGTTAGAACTTATTGAAGGAGATGGAGTCAAAAATGATAATGCGTTAATTGGTAAAGTGCATTATATTTAAATTTGACTAGCATTAACATATTCTATTTCTAATATTAACCCGCGAGAGACGCGATGATAGCCGATGGCACGGCACCACCAGGGCCCTGCTCGATGGTGGGCTGGTAGCCGTTGTCGTCAGCGATGTAGTTAACGAGGTAGGTAACACCGTCAGGGCCCACCCATTCATACGCGCCCCTGACAGCAATGAACTGGTTCTCAGCTCCAGGATTCCTCAGCTCACCCTGCTCTGATTGCTTGCGGCCGTCGCTCTGTTCGTATCTGGAATGGCAAATAAATGGTCCGTGAGATTTGCTTGTAGTAAAACTTAAGGCGGTTGGCTTCAAGTCAAGCCTTTTACGGCATGTTTAAAAGAATTTCAACATGTGTTTAGATAATATTTGTGGGAAACATAAACTTTTGTAGACGTTGAACTCAAATCCTTAGTTGATATTTCGCAATAGTAACTCTTATATTGCTTTTTGATAATCGAAGACGGTAAGGAATGCATATTTAATTCGTGATTTTATTGTCATAAAGTCAGGCTCAAAAACACTAAGTCAAGAACGAAGCGATCATGTTTCCTTAAAAAATAATATTCAACTTAAGGAGAGCCGAGTAATACTTTTGGGAAGAGCTTCGCTGGATAGCTTTGATCAAATTAAATCGTAAAATAAGATACTTACGAATAGCTATATTGGCCGCTTCCATCGTTAACCGAATCGAATCGCAAAAGCTGAACATCCTGACCCGTCTGCCGCTCAGCCCTTTGTTGAGGGGCTGCCGAAGCTGCCACCACCAGAGCAAGAACAACGAACTGAAAACAATACAATCCGTGAGCACATTTCACTGAACACACAGTATCAAGCACTTATTTTACTGTTAATTATGAAAATTAGAGTTTTGATGTCGAAAAATCACTAGTTCACACAAATCTACTAATCTTAGGAACTTTTGACACATCTTTCTACTGGCGATATCTTAATCTAGAAACCCTAATTGACAATCGGTCTTTTGAAAAAATAATTATTATTTTTCCATTTACTGACCAGTTTCATTTTTAAATTCGGTGGAACGTTAGCTGTGCTAATCTAATGAACTATGCTTGTTAGGTGAATTTTAGCATCTTATATAGTGGATCTTATAGTTATTACAACATTTGGTGACGATAGCCCAGTAAGATTTTGTAATTATGCAGATGACGGTGGCTAGACAATCGGAAACTCGGTCGTCGGCGCATGCGTAGTGCGTTGTTAAACTATCACTCTGACGTCATTAATTCGTGCTATAAAAACATACTTCTACTAGTTTTACCAAAATAGAAAATAAGTATCAATTTTAGTTTTACCGTTTTTTTACAAAAGTTTTAGTCAGTAATAGGTGGAATGTATAGTTATAGTGAAATTGAAGAAATAAGTACTCCTATATGTATCTCCGGGACACACGCATGCGTGCAATGTTCAAAATGTCGCTACTGGGCACAATGCGCTTGCGCAGGATTAAGATATTTTTATGTGATAAAATGCGTTAAGTGGTTTATTAAATGTAAGTCCATTTTGTCTTCACGTGTGGTCTGTTATATCTCCCTCATGAAGGTAAAACGGTGAAATTTTAATTATTAGAAATTATCTCATATCTTCATAGTCTGTGATTTTGTCAATGTCCTTTCCAATACCTCCTTATTGGTGATTCTTTCTGACCAACTTATACTGTGCTTATAATTGGGAACATTAAGGTTCCCAAAGGTGTTCATATTATATTTTTTCCCGATAGTATACGTTATGTAGACTCAGAATCTTTAGACGGTTTATTTTTATGCCGTGGTGGTTATAAGATATCTATACTATTATAAATTTGTAAAAATGAAATGTCTGTGCATTGAAGATATTTTCAAAAAAACTATTGTTACGGACTATTTGGAGGTCACTAAAACGGATTTTTTTTTTGGATTTTATGTATGTTTGTATTTGTCGTTGTGGCTTCATCACGCAAAATTGGCTGAACAGATTTCCACAATTTTTAGTACACGGTAGCTGGGTATCTCCAGATGGTTATAGGATACTTTTTACCCGACTACGCTGAAGAAAAAAAACGACGGATTATGACTTTTTCTCCTCCGCGTACGAAGTTCCGCCTTCTAGTAATTTTATAAATACTCGATGTGACATTTTGTTCAATCCAGTCGAACTTATACATTTTTACTTTGGTCCATAGTATAAAAAGAAAAAAAGAACTTAAAAATAGACTGTGACTCTGTCATTGTCAAACAAATTAACAGATTTGTTTATTAGTTACGTTTGCTTTTGTGTCTGCGGTTTTCTGGAGTTTTTAACGACGATTTGGGCCTAATCTCTGGATTCCAACTTACCTGCACTTCACGACGACCCCGCGCTGTTTATTGGACTACAACTGGATGCTTTACTGACGACTCACGCACGTATATTGGACAACGATTCTTCTCTCCTTTAATGACCGCTGCGTATGTGATTATTGGTGTAAATCATATACAATGACTGATGAAACGGGAAATAGCAAAGCGAACCCTCAAAATTGTATGACAGGGCATATTTCCGTGATGAAGTGCAATGTTTTGTGCTCTCTTGTAAAAAATATATGAGGGAAATTTTTAAAGGTACCGGACGTTACGTGGTGTCAAGCTGTGGAAAGGCATTGCCCGAAGAGAAATTTACACGTCTGTGTAACAAAAAAAAGTATGCATCTAATACGTTGATCCAGTCCTGAGTTCCGTTAGGTACCCCCAGGGTCCATCATCAGAACCATTTGGTGGTACCCTATCTAAATGCTCCTCATTCTAAGTCCATTAAGCTAAAAAGCATTCGTCTATGTGGATCCAGTCCTGAGTTCCGTTAGGTACCCCCAGGGTCCATTATCACGACCATTTGGTGGTACCCTATCTAAATGCTCCTCATACTAAGTCCATTAAGCAAAAGAGCATTCGTCTATGTTGATCCAGTCCTGAGTTCCGTTAGTTACCCCCAGGGTCCACCATCAGGACCATTTGGTGGTACCCTATCTAATTTCTCCTGGGGTAAATAAATACTACATACACATAAGTATAAATTAAAACTAAAAAAAAATGGCTTTTACATTCGTAATATAAAACGGTATATAAGGCATAACTCAAAAAATTTACAGACTAAACATATCGATACTACAACTATTACAAGTAGGTATAGTTTTTACAAACAAAAAATCATAAAATCAAACAATTGTATGTAAAATAATCAATCATAAACGTGGCAACGCTGAGAGCGTGATGGGCACCTTTGCGTCTGGAAGGGCGCGGGGCGAGCTTTTTTATTAGTTTTGTCAATATTTTCGTAAAGTTTAATTTAGTATAGTTTAGTTTGTTTTTAGTTTAGCTCTAAGATTTAATTTAATAATTTATATTACCAACTTAACAGACCGCCGAATTCATCATACATAGATTCATTGGAATGACGACTAAATTAGTCTCACTAAATTTTTTCTGCTGTGAATTATTCTTAAATAGGTTAGTCAGAACAAGCTTTTCTTGAATGACGGCGCGCTGATTTATTCTTGCGGCGCGTTAGTTTGAATGACGATTTATTCTTGAATGCCCATCTCTGCATGTAAATCAGAATAAAGCGCCCTCTTGACAATGGTGTCGAAGACACCGCTAAACATCGCCAGACACGGTGTCGTCACACCGTGTCGCTACGGGTGCCGCCAGGGGAGCGCCCCGCTACCATACCAGAAGCTATCGATCCGCGGTCAAGCGCACATCTAATTGTACATACCATTTTTTTGTAAATACTTAATCAAGGCAATTAAACCTTGTTGTTATTAGAAGTTGATTTAATTATTGAAGGAGAACCCCAGCAGCATCTACAACAAATGGTCATATATTTCTGGTTTACCTATAGTATTAAATTTATTCCAAGTAGAAGGCACACAATTTAGTTCCCAGCGGAGGAAAAGTTAAAAACCCATCTTTTGCTTCAGCATAGTCGGTAAAAAGTATTCTCAAAGTAATTTTCCTTAAGAGGCTCCAAAGGAAAAAGTACGCTTTTTCATAATTTTTGTTGTATCTTCCTTCCGTTCTTGGAATGGTGAAAATAATTTTTCAAACTATCATGTGTACTATACACATGATCGTTTAGTTTCTATTTAACACTATCTCGGATTCAGTTATTTGAATATATTTGTATGTATATAACTATGTATTTTTAAAGAAAGGTCTATAAAAATTCCATCATCTCCCTGCCCTTATCCCACTTACGCAGGGTCGGCACAACACGTTTTCTTCTTCCATTCATCTCTATTATTCGTCATTTCAGCGCTTAATCCTTTCTTTCTCATGTCCTCTCTCACACAATCCATCCATCGTTTTTTTGGCCTACCGATCGCTCTTCGTCCTTGGATACTCATCTCTAACATTCTTCTACCAATATGACCCTCATCCATCCTCATTACATGCCCATACCACGCTAACCTACTGCTCCTCATTTTGTCCGTCATGGGTGCTACTTTCAAAATTAAAGAAGCGTATCTAGTTACTCAATAAATAATTAAAAGACTCAAAACCGATGCCTAATTGCAAAAATTTCATATTTCTAAGCCTACAGTTTTATTAGTTCTGTATATTCTGCTCAGTAAAACGAGGTCTACTATATTTTTAAATATTTTTAGGATTCATAACTATTTTATCACATTTTGTATAAAATATCCTCATTCTAAAAGGAGCTATATACTAAGTATATGACATAATAGAACATTACTTTTGTCTCGTCTCTATTTAAAAAAAAACGTGTGTTTGACTATTGACATCGTCATAATATCATATTAACATGTGTGCTTATGGTTTTGTTACGCAGTTCGATGCTTCTCAATTATCTCAGATTAAAAATAAAATTGCAGCTAAAAATGACTATAAGAATTTTAGAACGGCTTAGGGATGAAACCTTGGGATTTTAATGTTGCCGACCATCGAAATCTACCGAAAGTGGATTTTTTTATGATGTTGCAATTTATGCCAGAGAATGAAGCTTTCAAGGCTGCAGAAACCAGGGGTGCTAAAGTGCTCAACCAACTCCTCTAAATATATAAAAAGAAACACTTAACGATTTAAGTAACAATAGCTCGTCATATAAACAATAAATAAAACTGGCCATGTAATATTATGTAGACACATAATGTGAAACTGTCAGATGACAGTGACAATGTCAAATACAATGCATTTTTTGTCAAAGTGAGGCTTATACAACTATCTAACCTGCCATATATTAACTTAAATAAGGTTATTTTTTATGATTACTTGTATCTTTTACACAAATATAAATACATTGGAATAAATGTTTTGGTACATTCAGGAGGCCTTTCGATTCCTATAAAAATTTCTTCATGTTAAAAAAACCGGCCAAAAGCATCTCGGACCAAGCTCAGTGTAGGGCTCCGCAACCGTTCATACCAAAAAATGCACACTATAGATGAAAAAATGCACTAGACTAAGAGCGTATCTCCACAGCACTTACGTTTTTTAGTTGCGAAGCACCGTTTTTCAGCAATAACTCAAAAACTGTATATCCGATCATGTTGAAAACAATTTTTGTTGAAAGTATTTATTAAGCTTTATCTTTGTAATTTTTTTCATATTTTAAAGACATACCGCTTAGAAAATAGAAGGGGGGACACAATGTCTCTCCGTAAAATGCCTGTGTCATACGGATGGACGGATGGACGGACGCACGGACGGACATGACGAAACTATAAGGGTTCCGTTTTTGTCACTTTGGCTACGGAACCCTAAAAACGGACCAAGCCGATAATACGAGGCCAGGATGTGAAAAAAAGCGATATGTCACTTACGTCCTTTAGTTGAGAAGCACCGGTTTCAACAATAACTCAAAAACGGTATATCATGTTGAAAACAATTTTCGTTGAATTTATTTATTAAGCTTTATTGTAATTTTATTCATATTTTTTGGACATGTTTAGAAAATAGACACAATTTATGCTACTTTCGGAGCGATCACTCCGAAAATATTCACTAAATTAAAAAAATGTAGAAACCTCAAAATCTTTAAAAGAACTGTCGAAATATGTACCAGATGGATATATTTTTTTGTTATAAGTTATTAAACTAAGTAGCGGCTCATACAAGACACCTATTCGCCAAATTTCGTCAATGAACATCACGTAGTTTTTGAGTACAATGCCTGTGACATACGGACGGACGGACGGACGGATATGATGAAACGGGTTTTGTTTTTTGCTATTTTGGCTACAGAACTCTCAAAACATGTAATTAAAAAAAAAATAGCAAAAGCTGGTTTATTGTCATAAAAATAACGAAGTATGTTGGCGTCTCTTAGTTCAAGTGACTCGTGAAGATAAACTGAAACATAATGTTGGTAAAGACGGTCGTTGTCAACATGATGAGCAACACGATGAGACATATTATACACAACGGCAAAGTGAAAAGCTGCGGATCGAAGGTCATTCAGAACCAATACGTCCCTTAATAGTCTTGAGTCAAACATTTTGGAAATTTGTCCATGCACGTGCTTTAATGAGAACATATCGATATTTTGGCAGAGAAATGACGTTAAGCTGGTGACCTTTACACCCATATACGTTTTAAGTAGATCGTGTACACACGCTGTTTTTGGAATCAAGGTAAATGTTCCAATGCTTGACAGCTTTATTCCAATAACCAACCCGTTTTTCCCTTCCATTGTAATGAAATAAAGTTGACAAAGTCAACTATTGGGATAGTATCAGTAAAATTGATGCAATTGGATATTTACCTTGTGACCCTGGTGAGCGTATTTTATAATTTTACTAGAAAGTGCTAAGATTTTTTTTCACGTTGGAGGAAGTAATTATTTTTACTTTAGTCAAATGTTTAACCGTACTTAGATATCCTGTCCAGTATCAACAATTACTAAAACCCATACCGTCATTTTGGTTTGGTGAAGACACGATGAATTTTCGATGGGCAGATAGCGTTAGTAGCGACCCTTTGTTCCACTTAGGATACGAAATTAGAATACCAGTGTGAAAAATAGGCAAAAAATCTGGTTTGATTACCAGTTGTTGAACATGTTTCGAGAAATGATCCAAGGTAATAAATAAAAATATAATTAAACTAAAACAAAATAAATTTAAATTAAATCTAAAAATGGCCCCTGCGGCATGGTACCGAAGATGCTGGCGGCGTTTCCTCGCTGAATTGCCAGACTGATTCTTTGAGCAAGGAAACCGCCAGCTCTCCGGTCGCCAGTTACTTCTGTAAGCCTCTTCGAAACGTCTTTGAAAATATTAGAAAATAATCATGTGAAAGCATGTCATCACAACTAAATAATGATTGAAAAACCGGTAAGCACTACATTTCAGATCTTCTGCGATGTTATAATAAAGTTCTTTGGCTTGACTGCTTAAGGAATGTTGTATCATATGGTGGCCACATTTAGAAGATAAGGAAATGAAGTTTGAAATAACAACACGGTATAGGTACTAGACTACACAGTAGGAAACTTTAATACAAAAAAACAGTGTTGATTTACTTTCTAGACACGCTTAACCAGACAGTGATGCGATGATCGCCGGAGGGATGGCGCCACCAGGGCCCTGTTCAATGTCCGGCTGGTAGCCGTTCTCGTCAGCAGTGTAGCTCACGTCGTAGGTGACGCCGTCAGGACCCACCCAGGAGTACAAACCCTTCACAGCGAGGGCCTCGTTCGGGGTTCCACGATTCTTTATTTCACCTTGCTCCTCTTGCTTGCGGCCATCACTCTGTTCGTATCTGAAAATATATTAGTAAGTTTAAACGATGATAAGTGGCCCGATTATGGTCAAGTTCATCATTTCACAAGTAAGTGATAAAGCATCTATCTTTCTCGCACTCCCATCATCAGAATGTGACGGCTACACACTAAGTTCTTCTTCTTAAAACACCTTTCTTAAAAAACCGGCCAAGTGCGAGTCAAACTCCCGCACCAAAGGTTCTATACAAAAATAAATATACGGTACAAACGGCCGTATCTATAAATTCTAGTGTTAGCAGAGCCCAGATACTCGTAAGCAAAATGTACGCGGTGTTTGATCATTTTATATTGGTTACTGACATAGACAGACACACTAAAAATTGTGTGTAAAAATGTTTTTAGTATTTGTTTTTATAGTTGCAACATATAATGGCAATATATAATACATCCACTGTGAAAATTTTAACTGTCTACCTTGTTATGTTCATGAGATACAACCTGGTGACAGACGGACAGACAGACAGAAAGACCGGCGGCGGAGTCTTAGTAATAGGGTCCCGTTTTATTCTTTGGATACGGAAACCTAAAATATAAAAAAATTACATTAAATAAAATCAACTTTTCTTTTCGAGACAGTTTTTGTTCGCTATAAGATTTATGCATGCATCATGTAGGTATTAGACCTTTATTAGACCGGCCTAACTTGCCTAACGCGTATGACGCTCGGAATCAGAATCAAGTGTTATGATTTTGTATGGGCTATTGCTGTTGATTCGGATACCAATTCTCAAAATTTCGCTAGTCAATAACCCCCCAGATGTTGTACTAATTACTGCAAACATTAAAAATAAATGTGATTCGTTTTTTAATTTTTTTATTGTACAAAACTCAAGGCGGTTTGTACAAAATTTTCTGACCCTGTAAATTTGAAATGATTGTAATGTGGCGGCTAGTAGTGTTATTTCCTGTATTTTGATAGGAGGCCGGCGGCATGTTAATTATTTATCGGTTCCTTTAATGTCGATAATGTCCATTAAACTCGTAATCCGTATCTCGTGCGACCGTATTCAAGGTAAGAAGCCGAAAACTGTACCAAGGAAACATTACTGTAATTATAATGTTGGAATGATTTCTTTTTAACCGACTTCAAATAAAAGGTTCTCAATTCGTCGGAACCTTTTAGGGTACCGTACCTCAAAAGGAAAAAAATGGTACCCGTATAGGATCACTTGGTTGTCCGTCCGTCTGTGGGTCTGTCAAGACCCTTTATCTCGGAAACGCACGGAGGTATCAAGTTGAAATTACAACTGTATACCTACTCAAGTCTACGGTCCCTTCAAGCTGTGAAAACATCAAACTTCTAAGTGTACTTAAAAAAAACATACGGCCGTTTATGCCGCAAAAAACGTATAAATCGACACTTTTTGAAATTGATAGGGTACTTTCAGTTGTTCTAGAAACTTAAAATTTAGTATGAAGGAAGCTTTTATAGCACAATCAACAAAACAAATCTGAAAACCTATTTTCTTATGTATGTCTGTCTATATCACTAACCAATATAAAATGATCGAGCACCGCTTACATTTTGCTTTGGAGTAGGGCTCTGCTAACACTAGATTTTCATAGATACGGCCACTTGTAGCGTATATTTTGTAGGGAACCCACCGTGGCTTCGTTGGTTCTTTATGTGAATTAACCGAGTACTACTGAAGACTATTTGACAAGGATATATAGGTCCCATATAGTTTTGCTGATGATGATGTTGGAATCCATGAAGAATTGAAGGAACTCCTCAAATATTTTAGGCATCTATATAGCGATATTGGTATTTTAAGAAAAAAGTTAATTATTTGCATTCAGAAAATATAAACTGCTGAATTAGAATTGATACAGAAAAGCACAGAATATCATTCGAACTCCTCAATGATAGATGATTTACGCGTGGCGATAAGATATTTGGATTAAGTTATAGTCAAAATTATTGAAGCCCATAATAATACCTATTTAATGACCTAACTCACAACTCTGTTGGTTCTTGGCCCAGAATCCATACAAAGTTGCTCATAGTCCTTTGCAGGGCATAAGATTTTACTTCACTTGTTTATATTTAGGTCAAATAGTTCAACAATTTTTTTACCAACTTCTAGTATATAAATTGCCTTAAGACATGTAGATTCAATGTCACGGAATAATAATTAGGGATTCAATAATCAGTACTTGTATTGAAAATGTTTAGCAACTAAAACATATTTAAATATAAACCAGCCCTCTCTAAATATGATTCATGGAATAATATTTAGCATCAAGAACATAGAAATTACAATAAAACTGCGCATTAATACGTATTATATTAATGAAAATTGAATAAATTCTCAAAAACATCACCAGAAAATAACCCTATTTCTTCCACCCCGCGATATGTTTTTTTTTAATCAACTCCGAAATCTGTGTATACCTAACCCATGACTTCAATTTGTGCTAAATCAGTAGGTAACAGTTCTTGTAACTTTCAAAATATGACACAAAATTCAAACTACTATCGTAACATTTTTCATAAATAATCCCTCTTGCTTGCGCTAGATCCGCGCTTAATTTACACATTAAAAATCGATGATAAAATGTTTACTTACGAGTAACGATAATTTCCGTTACCATCACTTGTGGAGTCAGAACGTAGGAGCTTAGCTAGGGCCCCCACGCCTCCCCCGAGTCCTCCGAGCAGGCTCTGTCGCTTGACCCTCTCTTGGGGGGCCGCCGACGCCACCGCCACCAACGCAAGAACAACCAACTGAAAACAATACAATCCATGAGGAACACATTTCACTGAACATATTTCAAGCCTACTTTTACTTCACTGATAAAAGAAATAAGTGACTATTTTAAATACATGTGATTTTTTAAAATTACTTTTTTAATTACTCAATTATTTACTATTAAAACTGACCAGCTTCATTTTTAAATTTTATTGATCAGCCGTGCTACTCAACTGTGTTGGTTGTTCTATCTCGGGATCTTTTTATAGTAGGAGCTCTATTTACTCTTATTTACTTATTTGCTCTCGTTTGTTCACTGACAGACTGCTTTAACGTAAGCGGGAGAGGGGAGAAAAGCAATGCCAGGGTTGCGCATACGCGCCTGCCCCTGCTTCACCACAGTTAAATTAGCTTAATGCCGTATCTCAACTTATGCAAAAAATATTATCATGATTATTCTGAGCTCGTTGTGTCGCACTTCTGGGGTGCAATGGAAAGAGCTATGCTCGGAGTTTCTCTTCATGATAGAATCAGAAATGAGGATTTCCGCAGAAGAACCAACGTAACCGACATAGCTCACAGGATTACATCGTTGAAGTGGCAATGGGCGGGCCATGTGGCCCGGAGAACGGATGGCCGTTGGTGCAGTAAAGTCCTGGAGTGGCGACCACGTATAGGAAAGCGAAGCGTGGGACGGCCCCCGACTAGTTGGACGGATGACCTCGTAAGGGTCGCGGGGAGTCAGTGGATGCGGTCTGCGCAGGATCGCACCCTGTGGCGATCTATAGGAGAGGCCTATGTTCAGCAGTGGACGTCCGTGGCTGATAGATAGATAGATAGACTGCGTTTCTGGCCATACCTTTATTATTATTGTTGAATTGGGGGCCTTCTGTATGCCGCCTCGACCAGATTTGATCTATTGTGGCAGCCCTTTATTAGAGTTCACTACTGAGGCCCGTTGAGACTAGGAATTCCCAAATTCTTTGGGCAGTGAAATGTTGTATCTCTTCCGGGAGCACGACATGTTGCCCTAGGTAGATACTTCTTTTCCTCATGAGTAGTCCACAATGGCAGAGGATATGCATTGCAGTCTCCTCTGTCTCTTGTCAGAATCTGCATACTGCGTCCCGTTTCATACCCATTTGAAACAGGTGCTTGTTTAGTTTGCAGTGACCTGTCAGGATTCTTGTTATTGCGCAGGTATTTGGTCTTTTGAGCTGTAGTATCTCTTTTGACAACTTTTGCTTGAATCCCTTAATTAAGGTTTTCGAGTGGTTTTGTCCTTTTACGAGCCTCCATTCCTCGATTGCCTTAGATCTATATAAGTCATTGAGCAGAACGTATGCCTTTCGTTTTGTGATCCCACAAAAGGGTTCTGGTCTGGGCCCACTTGGGGCTTGTCCGCGCCCTTATTGGCGATTTTGTCTGCTCGTTCGTTTTCGTCAATGTCGGAGTGTCCTGGTACCCATTTAAGTATAACTTTATTGGAATTAGCCAGAGCATTTAGGTTATTTTTGCAGGTTTGCGCTAGCCTCGAATTAGTCTCTAGGGATTCTAGTGCAAACAGGGCAGCTTGACTGTCCGAGTTGATGTAAATGTGATGGTGTCTTAGGTTCTTGTCAAGGTTTATCTCCGCGCATTTATTTATGGCAAAGACTTCCGCTTGAAAGATTGAGGCCTCTGTACCCATGCTGACGCTGACATTGAGTTTTGGTCTCTGTCCATAGACACCGCATCCCACACCTTTTCCTTTCTTGGATCCATCCGTATACCAGATGTGACTCCCCTCTTTAAAAGACATTTGATTGTTTTGCCATTTGTCTCTAGGGGGTATTTCCACTGAGTAAAGTTGTGTGAAATTATTTTCACTGGGCATGTCATCTGTAGGCATGCATAGAGTTTTGATTTCGAACACTGCATCCTTGATCTTGAGCAGAGCCCGAGAGCGCCATTTCGTCTTTGAAAGGGTGCAGATTCTATAGATGCACTGCTCAGCCTCTTTCCTCACTTGCAAGTGTAGAGGTGTTAGGTCGAGCAGTGCATCCAACGCCGCCCCCGGTGTTGATGATAGGGCTCCTGTGCGATAACGCAGGCAGAGCGTTGTAGGCTGTTTAGTTTTTGGATAGCTGTTTTTTGGTTGGCTTTGTCATACCAGACGGCGGAGGCATATGTGATTATAGGCCTCACGACTGCCGTGTATAGCCACATTGCAATATTGGGTCTTACACCCCATCTTGCTCCTGCCATGCTACAGCATGTCCACATTGCCATTTTCGCTTTTTGAATTATGTTGTTCACATGTGTGTGTTCCAAGTAAGCCTTTGGTCAAGTGTAACCCCTAGATACCTGGCTTCTTTTGAAAACGCTATAGTCTGCCCGTTAAGCTCTAAGGGTTTGAGCTTGTTGAGCTTCCTCTTCCTTGTGAAGGGTACTATTATTGTTTTGTTGGCATTGATTGACAACTCAATTTGTCTGCATCATTTATTGATGGTTTTGAGAGCTCCTTGCATTATGTTTGTAATTGTGCTGAGACATGGGCCTTTGACTATGATTACTAGGTCATCGGCGTAACCCTGTACATCATAGTCATAGCCTTCAAGCAGTGTAAGGAGTTGGTCCACCGCTAGGGTCCACAGTAGTGGTGATAGAACGCCTCCTTGTGGGCAACCCCTTGTGGTGTAAAATTTGTGTGTGATTGCATTTAGGGTCAGGGTTGCTACTCTATTAGATAGCATGTTCTGAACCCATCTGCTGGTTGTGCCGTCCACGCCCTTTGATACGATTCCTCTAAGAATCGTCTCTGTGGGTGTGTTATCGAAGGCACCTTCCACATCTAGGAACGCACATAGAGCTGTTTGCCTATTCTCTAAGGTCCTCTGCACTTTGTCGACCAGATCTAATAGGGCAGTTTCTGTGGATTTTTCCTTTTGGTAAGCATGTTGGTTGTGGCTGAGTGGCCTTTCCATTAGATGATTCGCTCGAATGTGCTGATCAATAATTCTTTCCATTGTTTTTAGTAGGAAAGATGTTACACTGATCTGGTCAGGTCTGAAGGATTTAGGCTGAGAGTAGTCCTTTTTTCCTGCTTTTGGTATGAAACGTACCTTGACTTTTGTCCATTGTACCGGTATGGTACCCCACCCGAAGCTTGCCCGAAATATTTTTACCAGATGCGGGAGGAGGAGGTCGCCCCCCTGTTGTAGGAGCGCTGGGAAAATATTGTCCCCTCCCCCTGATTTAAATGGTTTGAATTTCTTTACCGCCCATTTAACTTGGTTTGGTCTGAATATGTTTGCAGCCAAATTCCAGTCTGTATTGTGTACCCTGTGGACCCGATTGTTCCTTTGGGCGTGCAATTGCGTATTACTGGTGGTGTAAGACCCAGGAAAGTGGGTCACCCTGAGAAGCTCTAGTGTCTCCTCTTGAGTGGTCGTAAAGGTATTATCTGTTTTTTTAGAAGACCGAGATAATTAGTAGGTGTCTTGGCAAGTATTTAGTGGATTCTTGCTCCTTTATGTGTTTGAGCGATATTCTCGCAGAATCTTCGCCAAGACGCTTTTTTGGCTTTTCTGAGGCTTTTCGCTCTTTGTTACATTCAGTCAGTGCTCCCCTGTACCGGTCCCATTCGCTCGGTTTAGTAGAGTGATTGAATATGCGACGTGTGGAGACAAGGAGCCTTTCAAGCTTTTTGTTCCACCACGTCGTTGTATTCCTATTGGTTGATTCCCTCAACGGGCAGCTCTGTTCATAGGCTTTGTTAATGCCTTCCGTCAGCAGACTTACCGCTAAGTTGACTGAGTCTGGTGTTTATATGTTTTTTGGAATTCCTTTTAGATTTTCCTCTAGCTGGACTTTATACGAGTCCCAGGAGGTATCTTTTGGGTTCCTGCGTTTTATTGGTTCCGGGTCTAATGAACCTTGAACACCATATGAAATATGTTTGTGGTCCGACATCGAGTTTTCGCTACTGACATGCCAGTTGACAAGGCATCTAGCTACCTTTTCAGTTGCGAAGTTTGTATCTAGTACTTCTTGTCTTACCCTAGTCACGAAGGTTGGCGTGTTGCTCCTATTTAACAATTGCAGACAGTTAGTAAAGATAAAGTTAGAGAGAAGCTCACCTCTTTTGTTGATTCCAGTGCTCCCCCAGATGTTGTGGTGGGCGTTGGCATCGCAGCCCACGATAAGTTCCGACTTCAGTCTTGTGGCGTAATTCACGACTCTAGTCAGTTCTTCTGTGGGATCTGTTTTCTCTCCGGGCAGATAAGCTGAGCAGATTAGTACCTTTTGATTGCACCGCCCCTTGAGATCTACGTAGGCAACGACCAGATCGTCGCTGCTTAATTCTGAAACAGGCAAGAAGTTGGTATTTTTGCTAAACTCGAGCCCCTGGGGCGGTTTACTGACCATTCCTTAAGAAAGAAGTCTAGTTCATCCTGCCATCACCGATGAGGTCTGCCTCGTCTCCGTTTCGAGCTGTTAGGTCTCCACTCCGTGGCGATCTTGTCCTACAGCTCACTCAACCACAGCCCAGTCCCACGTTAGTTCTTATTCGAAGAAAATGATTTGTTTCTTTAAAAGCAATAAATTGTATTGAAAACAAATTAGAAAAGTCGATGGTAATCTATTGACATGCCTAATTATTCAAATTAGTATAATTATCATCCGCCCAGTATGTTTACAGATGATAGTTGCAGCGTCTGAAAGATAATATGAATGACACTATATATTCAGATTTTACTGTATTTCCAATTTATTGGTAAGGTTTTTGAAGCTCCCTATATTCTGGCTGTTTTAAGTTGTTCCTACAATCCATATTCAGGGTACTGCTGGATATGACTGACGATGACGTAATAACAAGACCACGAAGACTACTTAGGTCCTCGTGGCCTTGTTGTCACTACCTCCAGTCTTCACTTCACTTTCACACAATCATCACTCGATGTCCCGTGAATGTAATATTTATTTAACCAAATAACAAGAATTTTCTTCGTAGAGCCATAAAAAAAAATGGAATTTCATATAAAAATTAGAAAGAATATAAATGTCAATTGTAGTGATATCCTGTGTGCACAGAAATGAGACAAGGCTTAATTTGTTCGTTTGAGCGCTCAGTTTGGCTTGACGTTTTATACAAGAAGACACCCTATTTCAATTTATTAAACCAACATTTACCATCATATTTGGTGACTATCAAAAGCAAGATGGAGTACTTTCAAATTGTTTGAATATATTTTCTTAATGTGAAAACATCAATATTTTTTATACAATATTGATACAAAGATGTAAGTAGAAAAGAACAATTAATTGCGATCCACTGCAGTCTAAGCCGGAGTTGAACCAGCGTTTCTGTTATACCGGAACAGCGTCCTAATCCATTCTAATGCGTCTAACGGATTAGGACGCTGTTCCGGTATAACAGAGACGCTGGTTCGATTCCGATTTAGACTGCGCAGTGGATCGCAAATATTTTTATTTTCTACTTAGATCTTTGTATCAATATTGTAATTCCAACTTATCTGTCAGAATTTGTTCTTCGCCTTTAAGTAGCTGAATTCAATGCAATAATATTCAATAATATTACACGCGATACACGCACTCATCCACACACACCAACTCATTTGCAAAGCTTTTTAAGAACACATGTCTGTATTAGTGCATCAGCTCCCAGTTCCGACTTTTGTTCGACTTTTGTGTGTGTGTGCATATGTGTGTGAACAGTGGACACCCGAGCTTACCTCGAGCCGACAGAAATTGCATTAATCTACTTACAAATATTCATAATCATGAAAGGTATTCGTTAAGCGATCTATTTACTCATAAATTTCAACAGTGGCTGAAGCTAGGCGCAGTCTAAACTAGTGAAATTTTGAACATTATTTTTCTCATATGGCGTAAACTTTACGATATCCGTCGCAGAGTATTTGAAATGATAAAAATCATGTACGTTTTATACGTAATGTAACCTAAAGCTCTACAGTTTAGCTGCATTAAAATACTGTACGAAATAATCACGTTGTTGCCAAAGATATACCATACTACTCGTCAGTTTTGTTACAGTATTTAACCGCGATTTGACTGACCGTGACTTTTAGTGTGAAGGAACCATAAATAGTTCCTTGTCTGAAAGGGATCGTATAACTTAAACTGCTGAAAAAAAGAACAATATGCTTAAATAACCGGCCAAGTGCGAGACGCGTACGCGCATCATCCGATTGCCGTACCGCACCATACGCAAAATGTATTGTTATTATTTGTTGCTATAGTGTCTAGACTTCCGACTGAGGCTTAGTAATAGGGCTCTGTTGGTACCATTTGTTTTTTGAACCCTAAAAAATATACATTTTGTATAAGCTTGATCTTAAGGATACAGTTAATCACACTCTAATGAATCAAAGTTTTGTAATCATCGTTTGTATTTGGTACCTATAGTATTTTTGCGTCACATATATATGTAAGTGACGTTTAAACCTAGATTAACAACGTCAAGAATACCTATCGGAGGTGAAATCAGAGATTAGGAAACCATTTCTTAGGCGCGGTAGTCGATAGTAATTTCCAAGTTCTAAGCAACAGTACTTAAACGAATCATAACAATTTTGTTAATTTTTACCTACAAATAAATGCTAATTCCGTAAATCAAAATTAACCTATCTTTAGAATGTTGACCTCTTTTGATTTCATTTGACACTTTTCCGAAAAAATTATGACAGTGACATAACCCAGTCACACACATTATTCTAAATGAAGTGAGAATTAAAGAGGTCAACATTATCAAGATTTGGGTTACTGTTATTTAGCGAATTGGTAATTGTTTCAAGGCGAATATTAAAAGAAATGTGTATTTCTTTAATTACTAGTTACTTGGAATGGAAAATGTTAGATTATTTTATAATGTTGGCAAGCCTCTTTTGTAACTAGGAGTTGTCTATGATAATATTATTTCTTTTTCTTACGTTAACTGTCTTTCTCTGGAATTAAACACGTCAGTCTAACTGAACGCTGATTTTATTTTCTTTTTGGATTCTCATTAAATAAAAGGTTATGGGCGTTATATAAATAAAAGGAAAATAGTCAGCCAGATGGCATAATAAGATAGTCCGTGTATTTCAGGTACGAAAAATAAATTCAAAATTGTAACGACAAATATAGAATAATTTTTTCCATGGTAATGCCTCAACTTGATGAAAAACAAAATTTTTCAAATTGGAAATTTAGAATAAAAATTTTATCAAACGAAAAAAGCGTTTCTAATGTTCTAAAGGATGATCCGCCTGTAGAAAAAGATAAGTATGCAGAATTTATGCTCAAAGACGCGAAAGCGATATCGACGATCGTACAATACGTATAAGATAAATACTTACATATAATTAAAAAGAAAAAAACGAGTAAACAAATGATTTCAAAGCTAGAAGAAATATTTGAAAGGAAAATGTTCAATAAGTTGCACCTGAAGAAAAAACTGTTTTCTTTAAAATGTACTGGTAATTTACAAGACCATTTTTTGAAATTAACAAAAATTCGTGCTCATGACACAAACTCTTGCCCTGTCCGGGATTTGAACCCGAGATCATCAGCTTTGTAGAACATTGTGCAACCGACTGAGTCAAAAGATAGAGTTGTGCTCACTAGGTCTTTATAGGGAGCGCTTCGATCTCGGTCAGTCGGTTAAAGGACCTAGTTCGGTCTTTTAGTTCCTTTAGTTCTGGAGCAAATTTTAAAATCGTTGAAACTTTGAACGACGCAAAACTAAACGATAATTCTTGAGCGTTCATACGCTTTAATGTTTTATGTGAATAAAGTATATTATTGCATCTTTCTCAATAAAAAAAAAATATTTCGTACTGTGGGGTTGTAGCTCTCGGTGGGATAAATAAAAAGGAGCTGGTACGGGTTTGATGTTTTGTATTCAACGTCTGTCCTAAGACTTCCACATAATGACATAAAGCCGGAACGAGACAGCTGTCGTTCTTAAAATTTGAATATATACTACTTTTACATACGGCCTGTCTCTTAATAATAGTGAAGGATTAAGACCTTCACATTTCCCGCCGTCCCGGGGAGGACGCAGGTAGCGTAGTGCACTACACAAAACTACTCCTACCTAGCGTACAATGGTCCCTACTAAACAAAACCTACAACAAATATTTTTATTTTCTACTTAGATCTTTGTATCAATATTGTAATTCCAACTTATCTGTCAGAATTTGTTCTTCGCCTTTAAGTAGCTGAATTCAATGCAATAATATTCAATTATATTACAGGCGATACACGCACTCATCCACACACACCAACTCATTTGCAAAGCCTTTTAAGAACACATGTCTGTATTAGTGCATCAGCTCCCAGTTTCGAGTTTTGTTAGACTTGTGTGGGTGTGTGTGTGCAAACGGTGAACAGTTGGACACCCGACATTACCTCGATCTGAAAATGTATATTAAATGTACTTACAAATATTTAGAATCATGAAATGTGTTCGTTAAACGGTTCCGCTCATAAATTTCAACAGCGATTGAAGACTACGCACATCATTTGAAAAAAAAACATGTATTTTATGTAAACGAAATGTATGTCTTACTTATAGCTTATTAAAAACAGTACGTTACATATAACAATTATCACAAAATATCAATAATAATCGAATTAATTAATGTTTTCAACCTTATGCATCATCTTCACTTGAACTACCTACATGTCACGTATTGTATGGGCGTGATTAACACATCGCAGTGTGGCATCTGCAACAATAGGAAATGTATTATCTATCTATAATTAACTCCGATTACAGATATGGATATTTCCTATATGTTTTTTTTAATTGAAATTCCATCGGTCTCATAGCTGTATGAAAACCTTATAAGAGTTATTAAAGCTTATTACTTATTACACTTTATTTTTGCTTATGACTTATTAAAGCTGCATTAAAATACTTTAAATAACGTTCAAAATAATCACGTTGTAATTGTTACCAAAGATACCACACTACTCGTCAGTTTTGTTACCGTTTTTGACCGTGACTTGAATGACCGTGAATTCAACGAAGGTACCATAAATAGTTCCTTGGCTGAAAGGGATCATGTAACTTAAACGACTGAAAAAAGGACCAATAAGCTTAAAAAAACCGGCCAAGTGCGAGTCTGACTCGCGCACCGAGGGTTCCGTACAAATTTTCACTTACCCTAACTTTATTACCAGGTACCGGTCGAGTTAAGTTTGCACCTGATATCTATAGCATTGCATACAAATGCGGTGCAAACTTAACACAACCGGGCTGTCCAAATATGTCTTGAAAGAGACAATATTTTTTATGTATCAATTACAAATGTGCTGGAGGCGCACAGTGAACAAGGAGGTTGCATCAGCTGGCTTTGACTGGAAGGAAATCGAGGTTGCCGCGCAGGATCGGGATAGTTGGAAAACCCTTCTGAGAGCCCTATGTCTCTGATGAGGGATAACAGGATGCAAAGAAGAAGAAGGAGAAGATTACAAATGTATAGTTTTCAGATTCTTGTATGTATATGTAGTATGTCACAATATTACTTGCTAAATTTCATAGTTCTATGTCAACAGGAAGTACCCTATCATTTTGATTCCCTTGAGAGTGAAAGAAATATACGTTTTTGCGGTATAAAGGGGTTTTTTTTAGGTTAATGTAGAAGTTTGATTTTTTCACAGCTCCAAGGGACCGTAGACCTGAGTATATGGTGTTAATTTTAACTGGATACCTCCACGCTTCCTCGAGATAAAGGGTCTTGACAGACAGATAGACGGACGGACAGACGGACAACCAAGTGGTCCTATAAGGGTTCCGTTTTTTTCCGATTGAGGTACGGAACCCTAAAAACCAGGCTAGTGTGAGACGCTCACGCCTATGACCCTTTTTCCGATTTCCGTACCGCACCATACGCAAAATGTATTGTTATTATTTGTTATTATAGTGTCTTCCTATCAGAATCGTAGCGTTAGGAACATTACAAGGGAAGCCGACGCATATTCAATTACTCATATTTAAAGAAACAGTTGGTTATAAGCCCCTCCTTGGGCAACCTGCTGGGAATCGGCTTATATGGGAGCCACGCCACTGCTACCTGTTATGGTTCATACGACAAACAGACAGCTATCAGAGGCTAAGTAATAAGGTTCTGGTGGTACCCTTTGTGTATGAAACCCTAAAATATTGGTTTTGTACAAGCCACTAACGTGGACTTAAGATGAGACTACTAATCGCATTCTAATGAATCGAAGTTGTTGTAACCAGACCATCGTTTGTATTTCGTACCTATTATTATATACAAGTGAAGTTCAAACTTATATTAACGGCATGATACAAACGTCAAGAAATACCTATACAGGGTGAAATCGGAGACGCAATCAGGACCCATTTTTGCAGGCTCGGAAGATAATTGATAGTAATTTCCTACTTTTAAGCCACAGTACTTAAACGTAAACATAAGCATTTTTTAATTATTCTTTGCTTTAAAATCTTTAAATCAATTACTTACTCTGTAATCATCATCATCATCATCATCACTATCATCATCACTACATAGTATAAAACAAAGTCGCTTTCTCTGTCCCTATATCCCTATATCCCTATGTACGCTTAAATCTTTAAAACTATGCAACGGATTTTGATGCGGTTTTTTTTAATAGATAGAGTGATTGAAGAGGAAGATATAAACCTTCCTCTTCAATGTATAATGTTTAATAACATCCATGAAATAGTGGAGAAATACTGTTATTTTTGAGGTTTCTAATGTGATGTCGTAAATAATTACATTTCATTCCATTGCAAACGCAGGCTAACCCCTACGAGATTTATCAAAATAATGTACTAAGTATTGTACACATTGAAAAGATCTACAGAAAACTCCGCGATGGTATATGTCTATCTCTTATTGATATCCCACAATAACATTTTTTGTCATTTACTTTTTACGACAAATATTTGCTAATTTTCGACGCGATTTTAACCAATACAGCATTAATCCTTATCCAATCAAATACCTTAAATACATTGTTGATTTAATATAGATCTATATGGCCCTTTACAGCATATGATTTAATTGAATATTTTCGAAGATATTACAGATTTAAAATTGCGGGCCGTAGCGTTTGTGGCGGTACCGGCCAGCCGGGTTAGTATTTAGTATCAGCATTGCACCCGTGCGAAGCCGGGGCGGGTCGCTAGTTACTAATAAAAAAATGTTGACCTGATATTAGGTATTCAACAACAACAATGTGTTTCAGTTAGGGTACTAGGCACTGGCCCGCAGTTGGCATTAGCCGGCTTTTAATATACAGGGTGTCCTAGAGACCGACAAAAATCTTAAGTGGGCTGATAGAGCGGCTCAAAAGCTATCGTTTTGAGCCTTATGTATATCCTGCGATTTTTCGTAGTTTCCAAGGTATACACGATTCAAATAGCAATTTTGAGTATTTTTCCTTATAACAGTGTTACAGAGAGTCGTTCAGTTTAAGTGAAATTCCTTTTTTTTCATCAGTTTCCGACATTATTTTAACCAGATTGAACTGAAGTGTTTATGAAAATGTGCCAGTTTTTTTACGGATAATTTTTATGAGTAAAATTGAAAAGATGGGTGAAAAAACAAACTTTGTGTGATCACTCAAAAAAATCATCGATAAAATAACTGGCACATGTACTAAAACAAAATTCAAAAACATCAGTAGTTTATTTATTTTCAGTAGAATAGTCCTAATGATTAAGGATCCTGATGAAAATAAAAGATTTTAAACTTAACGACTATCATCACGGTCATAAGGAAAAAATAAAAGTCTCACAGAAACTACTTAAAAATCGCAGCCTATACGTGGGGGTCAAATTGATAGTTTTTGAGCTGTTCTATCAACCATTTTAGAATTATCGTCAACAATATCCTATGTAAATTGATATATTGATTCTCATTATAAGTAGACAGATCTTTCCCTTCTATAAAAATGGTACTATCATTCGCAAACAAAACACAATCATTTGTGAGATCATCAGGTAGGTCATTTATGTAAATAAAAAATAGCAGAGGCCCAAGAATGCTCCCCTGCGGTACACCATATTCATTTTCAACATAAGATGAATTTTAGGTCACGACGCTTTTATTTTGAGCAGCATATTAAAGTCTACACACAGTTCTATTTGATAAGTATGTTTTTATCCAGTTGTAGACGTATTCCATTTATTTAATTTTACAAGCAGTCGTTTGTGACATACAAAATCAAAATTTTTGCTCATATCCATATAGAGTGTAGTGACACGACAATTTATTAATCATCATAAGCAAAGTATAGTTTACGTGCTCGTTATCATAATTTGTAGCTAAATACTTAATAGTAGTGTATCCTTTAATTTCATACGCCTACTTACTGCGAGGCGTCATCAGGACAGAATCACTTTTAAAAGCTAAGGGAATGCAATTAAAAATAACACCAGAGTAAGTAGAGGAAGCTATAATACAAAACAACAGTATTAATTTACTCTTCTGGTCACGCTTAACCAGCCAGCGATGCGATGATCGCCGAAGGGACGGCGCCACCAGGGCCCTGCTCGATCTCCGGCTGGTAGCCGTTCTCGTCAGCAGTGTAGTTCACGTCGTAGGTGACGCCGTCAGGACCCACCCAGGAGTACAGACCCTTAACAGCGAGGACCTCGTTTGGGGTTCCACGGTTCTTTATTTCACCTTGCTCCTCTTGCTTGCGGCCGTCACTCTGTTCGTATCTGAAAATATATTATTCATTTTGATAACCAGCGCCAACTGAACTCTACATATTACCAGTGGACTGGGTGCTGTCAACTTATTTTTGTACGTATTTGATTATCACCATTTCAGCGCTGCAGGCAGCTCCGAGTGTCCTTTATTTTAGAACCTGATTTCGAACTAGATCTTGGGAGGTCTGGTTCGACCTCCTGACCAGTAATCGGATTCAGTCGGGGGAGCGCAAACCCACTAACGGGAATGCCATCCACGGCCACTTAGAGTTGGATTGAGACTCAGTGCGCAAGGCACAAGAACTGCGGAGGTAGCTTACTGGAACCATTCAACCCCAGTTACGACGGAGTAGAGAGAGACAAGAAAAATTGAGCCTGGGGGAGATGGCGAGACTACGGGCTGAGCAACCCCGCTGGCGAGGTTGACTCTTGGACTACATCGTCCGAAGAGCTCGCAGCTGCAATCCTCATGATGGCTGCGCTGCTGTGATCCCGTCGTCTGAGCACGTGTCTAGGACGCCGGTTATACCGACCTCTTTCGAGACGGCTTCTGGGGAGTGGATTTTCTGAGGAATCGGAAATGGTCGGAAGGTAATCGGTTGCGTCTTAACTAGGGGGTTACTATACCGAGTGTCCATGGAACTATCTGTAACTAATATATCGATCGTTCGTTATCACATCTAAGTTTGTGTCTGTTGTGGGGGTGACTAGAAATACCGTTCTAAAGTTACACACGCAGATACTATAAAATGAGTCATCAAACTGACAATATTGCTTGCCTTGAGGCTTGAGCGTAAAATTACAATTTTTGTTTGCATGGAATAAATAAGGTGACTTTAAAGCGATTTTAGTAGCCTGGTATCGAAAAACAAGACTGCATATTAAATAAAATTGGAATTGAATATCTTTATTAATTCAAACAAAGTAACATAACATTAAATGAATAAACATAAAAAATTTCAAGCCACTTTTTTTTTGCTTTAAGATTAATGTTATATTGTAGATTGTCTTAAGATTTGGCATTATAACTCAATGACATGTAATAATTTAGTTATTGATTACTTGTATTGATAATTAGTTCTAAAGAAAATTTATTTCGAATCTAAACTATGAAGCCTTTTCAATAGATGATACACAGAATTAGTTTTAGCATCAAGAATTTACCAATAGGTAGGTAACAAAAATCTGCAAAGTTGTAACTGCCTAAACAACCATTAATACGAGCGGAAATTAAATAAATTCACAAAAAAAAATTCATCAGAAAATAACATTAATAATATAATTTTATCGACAACGCGATTTTTGTTTCTAAATCAACTTGAAACTTATAATTTAATTTTCTTTAGCTCGTTATAAATCATTTTCTCCGGACTTTCTAAACATTCATCACCAACGACGCACCCCACAACGTTCTCTATAATAATAAGCTTTTGACATCAGAATAATAATTAAACATCGGATATAAAATAATAACTTACGAGTAGCGATAATTTCCGCTGCCATCATTTGTAGAGTCAGACCGTAAGAGCTTAGCTAAGGCCCCCTCGCCTCCCCCGAGCAGGCTCTGTCGCTTGACCCTCTCTTGAGGGGCCCCCGACGCCACCGCCAACAACGCAAGAATGACCAACTGAAAACAATAGAATCCTTGAAAAACACATTTCACTGAACACATTAGGTACCTAATTTTACTTAACTGGTAATATAAATAATAGACAATGGTACCATTGGTTATCTTTAAAATAAATTCGGTGATACACATTTTAATTACATTTGTAATTATACAATTATTTACTAATAAAACTGACCGACTTCATTTTTAAATTTTGTAGATCAGCCGTGTTGCTCAACTGTGCTTGCTCATTGTATCTGAAGATCTTTATATAGTAGTAGTTGTATTTACTCCAATTTTACTTATTTGCTCTCGTTTATCCAGTGATAGGCTGCTTGAGGGGAAGCGGGAAGGGGGAGAGGAGCAATGGCGGGGTTGCGCATACGAGCCTGTCCCTGCAGCGCCACGATTGTATTAACGAATGCAGCATCTCAACTTATAACAGTTTTTTGTGGTAGAAAAACTTATTTACTACAGCCGGAGAAACTTTTGTTTTAGGATTTTGTTTAAAATCTCAATTATAGCCTATTCGAAAACCTCATTCTTTAAAACTAAAATAAAGGGAGCGACTACAAACAGTCCAAGCAATGTTTGGAGTAGGTGTCTTTTAAATTCTCTTTATTCTGCCTGTATTAACTTCGTACCACAATTAATGTTCAGGGTATTGCTGGATATGACTGATGATCAGGTGATCGTTCTCATCATCTTCTGTGTGGTCATTGTCGCTATTCTAGCAGCCTTCGCCTTTATTGCACCTTGTTTATTTGAGGAATCAAATTGAATATAATAAAATTTTGTAGTTATTTACTACGAGTAATCAGTTAAGCAACCAATATCATTTTACTTAAGTAATAGTTGACACTTGTTGTTAAAACATTAAAAACGAGACAGTAATATATGCGAGTAGTCTGTCAAAGCTTGGTCCTTGAAAAATATTTAGTATTATTGACACCGCAAAAAGTTGTTTTTAAAGATTGAAGACAACGCAGCACACCGCACGTTCAATACACCGATTCACATATTTATGCACTCTTAAAATTCATTGACATGTGTCTGTCTGAGTGTGTCGATTTAGACTTAGTTTAAATTTGTTTAACTATTCTAGAGGCTATGTATATTGTGTGCGTGTGAACGGTGGTCACCCGAGCTCACCTCGAGCCATTTGAGTCAGTAAATCGTACCTGGG
Organism: Hedya salicella; assembly: GCA_905404275.2. Lineage (NCBI taxonomy): Eukaryota > Metazoa > Arthropoda > Insecta > Lepidoptera > Tortricidae > Hedya > Hedya salicella. Next base: position 22,394,576 of record FR990100.1, on the reverse strand, counting down.
TACTTATAAATATTTAGGATGATGAAATGTGTTCGTTAAGTGATCTACTCTTAAATTTTATGACTGAGACCAGTAAATCTATAGGCACAAAGTTTTTCACAGAAGCCTTACTACTTTTATGTTATAAGGATTAAAATTGTTTTGTAAAATACCGCAAGATAAGATTTTCAAAAGGTATATACAAACCCCACCCAGTGCATGGCTTGGTATCTAAATAAAAAAACAATATATTGTCTGCACATATAAACCTTATTATAGGGGCTTAAACGCAAGATTATATTGAATAAAATTTGGTCAAATTAAAATACTGTCTAAAATTAACACATTGTTACTAAAGATTTGTATCTTACAACTCGTCAGTTTTGTTACAATTTTAACCGTCCTATAACTGGCTTGACTGACCGTGACTTTTCTCGCGAAGGTTACCATAAACAGTTCCTGGTCTGAAAAACATCGTGTAACCTAAAAGTTTGAAAATCACCATTGTTTTGATGAAGAATAATCTCAAGAATTATAAATGTGCAATAGGTGTAGTAACAAATAGCATTACTAATAATATGTATTTGTATATTGTAAAACCTTGCTTTCAGTATTTTGCTTCAAGGGGCATTCCCATTATGTTATCACCACCTTTTCATTCATTTCGTTTGCACGCTCATATCTCTTTTGCATAAGTATACATTATTTAATTGTCATCCGCACGCCTGCCAAATAAGCAATTTGTTTCGAATAATCCGTCTCCGCTGACAATGGGTAAGAACTCACAAAATAAATAATATTAAGACGCGAACCACTGAAGGCGGCCGCAAAATTCGTTTTAGCAGAAGGTAAGCATCATTTCGCCAAGACCCACAGTGACCTTCGTCCCTACGAATCCAGTCCCGTTTTCGTCCCGAGTTTCCATCAGGTGGTCCTGCAGCGCCGCACTTCCACTTTAGGTTTTGTTACAGAAAGGTTTTGAGGACCAATATTTATGATATAAATAGGCATCGTGTTTGGGTGATTATTAAAACATTTCAACCATCGCACTTTGATGGGCACATACTTAGTTGTCGAAGTGTCTTAAGATTTTCGTGGCATTTTGAGGTATTTCGTTAAAGAAAAATCTAGGAAAGAGTCTCAAATCCAATAAAGATTCAAAATCTTTTTATATATTAACAGAATAAAAGTAAAGAAAGGCCTTTCATCCATTGCATCTTTACCAACGGATAGACTAGTTTTAATTAATATTTGGCTAGTATTGTTGAATAGGTTGGTAAGTTCAATCTCCGGTAAGGAAAGCGATGATCGCTACAAACGCCACAGCTAGTTCAGTCAGTCCTCGATAGTGGACTGGTAGCCGATGTACCTTTTCAGATAATCCCTACTTTCAGTATGACATGAAAACTGAATCTTTTGTAAGCTATTATTCTAGTGGGATACAACTTTGTAAATTATAATTCAGTAAGTAGGAACAAGCATTTTTATTTCCCATATGACAAGCATTGTTGCATTTCTGGTAAACATTTAACCGCCATTGAGGGAAGCGATGATCGCCGCGGGCACGGCACCGCCAGGGCCCTGCTCGATATCAGGCTGGTAGCCGTTCTCATCAGCAGTGTATTTCACGTCGTAGGAGACGCCGTCGGGACCAACCCATGAGTACGAGCCCTTCACAGCGATATACTGGCTATCGGCTCCAGGATTCCTCACCTCACCTTGTTCTTCTTTCTTGCTGCCATCGTCCTGTTCGTATCTGCCAAATAAAAATATTTTTTGAGCGGATATTTTGGGTTGTGGTAAGCGTATGGTTCGAAAATGTCTGACGTCCGCTTGAGCGCCCACTCTTTTGATGGGCAACTGTGTCCCACTTTAAGCAATAAATCGTATGGCATAGCTTTTTTTCGGCGCTATTTGTCGTTTTTTGTTGCTCATATTATTAAAAATCTTTTAATTTAATAATACACTGCTGATTTATACGCATTGGCATAAACCAGTAATATTTTAACAATGGTCGTCTCGTAAAAGGCTTTCAAATAAATCGTGAGAGTCTGTTTCAATCGCTCGATAACACCTGACATATATAATAGAATATATATATATATATATATATAGCGATTTCAACGATCGTTATTAAAGTTGGTCTTGTATATAATCTGTCAAGATTAGATAATTAGATTCATAAGAAGTTAATAATATACTCATACATCATATGAATTGGGCATTCCATAGTAACTGATTCGTTGTTCTTGTGCTTTTATGTTTTCTTAAAAAACTAGGTAATTAATGAGAGGTACACTCATACTCACGAATAACGGTAATTTCCATTGCCGTCATTTGTCGATTGATATCCCAAGATCTGGGCGGCTGCCGCCACGCCTCTTGCTAGCAGACTCTGCCTTTGAGGCCTCTGTTGAGAACCAGGAGTGTTCTGGGGGGCGGCTGCGACCACCGTTACCAGCACAAGAACCACGAACTGAAAACAATACAATTCGTGAGGCAAATTACACTGAATGAAGAATCTTTCACAGTCCTCTATCAAATCTCTAGAAAAAATTATAGCCGTTGAAGGTAGAGAATTTGGCCATGAATTATACCTATGACAACTTCTGGGCAATTTTTTCTTCTCTACATTTTATAAAGATTAAAAATATACTTTAACTTTGTCTATAACACTTATGTGATGGTAGAAAAAAAATTGAAATATTTTTTCTATTTTTAATTACGTTAAAAAAGGAATAATTTCATCATTGATTGACAGCAATGATTTATGATCCCATCAGCTTGTATATCAAGATCCAATTTCCAGTACCAGTCTATACAAACTTTTTGCACTGATTACACTACCTATCAACACTTTAATGACACTGACACTGATCACTAGGGAAGTTTTCGATAGTCATTTTTTAAGCCTATATTTTCTTTTTTTATTAGTTTTGACTAACCAGTCGCATATTTGATTCTAGTTGAATGCTAGCTGCTCTTATCTCAACTGTGCTTATTAACTGTATCTAGGCAACTTTTATAGCAAACTCTAAATTTATTACATCATAGCTAGTCGGCGTAGTCCGAGCTTAGTGTCCTGATTTACAAGCATTTAAGTCGCATACTCACTTAAGAGTGCGGCAGTTTGAGAGCGATTCGAAGCTAATAGATACGCTTATTCACCTAGATTTTTAAAATAGTGCCTCCTTTCATCTGCTTTAGTATGTCATAAAAATTTTCCAACAAGGACAGGCAACAGCGGTTGCTTCTGATGACAAGGAACAATGAACAACCACCTAAACTGCGATCGCCTAGCTATGTGCTTATGGTAAATAGCTTTTGCCCGCGACTTCGTCCGCCTTAAATTCCTTTATCGCGAATAAGGGTATTTTTCAGGAATAAAAAGTAACCTATGACCTTCCCCGGGACTCAAACTATCTCCATATCAAATTTCATCAAAATCGATTCAGCGGTTTAAGCATGAAGAGGTAACAGACAGACAGACAAACAGACAGACAGTCAGACAGACAGACAGACAGACAGACAGACAGACAGACACACTTTCGCATTTATAATATTATGGTAATGGTAATAATGGTAATGGTAATATGGTAAATAGTAAAATAAAGGTTTATTATCATGAAATACAAATTACATTTAAATCATGTCAAAACAACAATTGAAAAAAAAAAACAATTTACTTAAGACTAGCTCGGTAAATGGTAAATGGTAATGGTAAAAGGTAAAATGGCAAAATGGTAAATGGTAAATGGTAATGGTAAAAGGTAAAATGGCAAAATGGTAAATGGTAAATGGTACATATTATGGTAAATATCCCATCAAATTGAAGGGACCAGGGTTCAGCAGTGGTTGTACTTACTTTTCAATTCTTTATACACCTTATAAAGCAAACAAGAAAATTAAAAAAGGAAGAAAATCACAATCCATACTAATCCATACTTCCATACTAATATTATAAATGTGAAAGTGTGTCCGTCTGTCTGCCTGTCTGTCCGTCTGTCTGTCTGTCTGTCTGTCTGTCTGTCTATCTGTTACCTCTTAACGCTTAAACCCCTGAACCGACTTGGATGAAATTTGGTACATAGTTTGAGCCCCGGGGAAGGACATGGGCTACTTTTTATCTCGGAAAAATACCCTTATCCGCGATAAACGAATTTAAGGCGGACGAAGTCGCGGGCAGAAGCTAGTTAAAGATAAATAAGAAGCGGTCTTAAATCTTTAGGTAGTGGTAAATTTGAACGTTCTATCTCCCTCTCTGTGATCGCTCCCTCGTGACTGAGGATAGTGGTCATCGAAGGATGTGGAATCCACATCCACCGCTCACTTCAGGCTCAGAGTTGCTTTGTGGCTTAATTCTAGTGATTTCAAGCTCTAATCCGATAAAATCCTCGTCTTCTACATCTGATGTGCTTGATATGGAGGTATTGTCTGATTTTTCTGTCGCACTCGAGGCTATTTTTTGGACATCTCTGAGACTTTTGACGATCTAACTTTCGCTTCAGTGTTTTCGAAATTTGTTGTGATGTACCGAAGTCTAAGCTCCCTATAATCATTTTTCGATCCGTACGTTGGTCTACTAAGAAGCAATGTTTTCTGGTTGGTATTTTTTTTGCTTTAGGGCAAGTGCAGTTAGAAATGACAAAGCATTTGCAAGACGCAATATCAAATAGTCTTTTACCTCCACGACGGAATTCATCTAATTTATTTTCGGGAATATTTGGGTGTGACTTCAAGATGTTTTTGCACTTTAAATGATAATTCTTAAACATAGCTTTTATCCGTCTTCGTTCCACAGTAGGAACTGATGCTTTTTTCCAAATTTCACATAGTTTATCAACAACAATGACCTCCAATTCTTTGTACGTTGGTTATTTTTTAGTACAATTTTCATGTTTTTTTTTTATGCCGCATCCAGTCCTAAAACTTCATAACGTTGGCAACAAATTTTCCTTTAAGTCACATGTTGCACCAAATAAAGGACATTTCCAACTATTACGAGTGCGTTCCATGTTTCCAAAATACAAAAATAGATCAGAAATAAGTCGATAACACAACTGACCGCGGATAACTTTGTAGGCGATTTGTTGTGATTTCTGTGTTGCTGACGTTTCAAATCTACCTTCAAATAACTTGCACATCAAATTTATTAGTTTTAAATAACAATTAACAATATTTTTGCAATAAATCTTACCTAAAATCTACGCCAATATAATTTGTTTTTTTTTTCGGCCCATGGCTGAAAATACCCACGAAATTACTTTTTTTTTTAATCAAATGCAACCCGGAGGCAGAAAGTGGCGTTCAAACGTTCCGATTTTTTGTCTATGGATTTATAACACCAAATAGTAACTTTTTAACGCTGTGCTCCCTAGAAATAAAAAAAAATGACCCTCTCTAATGTGGATTCTTATAATCTGCCTCCACCGGTGTCTGTTCATTGCGTCTCTGACGACCGAGCAAAACTTGGTTGAGGATGGGGCCCCTTTCACTTGATCGCTCCATCTGGTGGGGGACCGTCCTCGGGCTCGTTTGCCCTCCGTGTTGCCAACAATGATCAGCTTTTCAAGGCTTTCATCTCCCCTCCTCATTATGTGGCCGAAGTAGGTCAATATGCGCTGCTGACAGATTGTGGATAGGCGGGTTCGGACACGAAGCTGTGAAGGGATCGATGCATTGGTGCGCATGGCGGGTATCCTGAAAATACGCTTCCAGCGCCACATCTCGAATGCATCGATCCTTTGCCTTTCTCGGGCTCGTATCGTCCATGTTTCCACGCCATACAGAAATATGGGGAATACTAGAGCGCGTCACTAGAGTCTCTTCTTCCAGATGACATCCAGCCGGGTCATTGCATCCTTAGCTTAACTTAAAAGAATTAGCTTAATTTAGCTTAATTATAAAGAATCTTCTGTATTAGAAGCAAATATTGAGGATAAACGAGGAAGGAGAAAATAAAACGAGATGGCAACAGTTTAAGGAGAAGGTAAATATCGTTGCATATCAGGATTGGTGCCAAATAAGAACGATTAGCGATTGCTTTACCGACAATACCGTGGCTCTAAAGTGAAAAATGAACATAATTATGATAATGCCCGGCAATACTCGCTAGTATCACCATCCTCCACTACAAAGTACATCGTGTAGATCAAAAAGGACTAGCACATAAAGTACTTTAAGTTTGCTCAAGAGGTGACCGTCATGAAGGTTATTAATTTGACGAGCATTATATTGATGTTCATTTTATACAGAAGGTTCATGCACAACATTTCAAGAGATTCTTACTAAATGGCTGGTCCAGGGTCTGAAGTCCAGAGACGGCGTGCATCGTCAGCAGCTGCCTCTCTCTGCAGCTCTAACCACCGGTGTCTTGAGCAACTTGTATTTTTAAATTACTTATTGTGAAAAATCTAGCCTAAGAATATAAAGAAATAAAGTGAATAATATTCATTTGCAATGGTGCATAGGGATCTGGAAGTTGACCTCGACCTACAGACTCGGAGCTCTATTGAATCTAAATATCAAAGCAGCTAACTGGTATTTTGGCGAACTTTGTGACCTATGAAGATTTACCTGTTTCAATTTCAAGATTTATTGCACCTATATAGATATTTAAAAAGTAATAGTGCACCGATGGTGCATAAAAAAAACACAAAGTAGACTTTCTGACATGCTCGTGCGTGGTACTAGCATAACGAAGAGTTACGTATTATCTCTAAAAATTAGATGGAAGAAATTTTGGAAGCATGTTGAAGTTTAGTTTCTTAACTAAAATTGAGGAATCTTCTGTCCAAAAAGCAAACATCCGCGAGCATTTCTGACTTCCATGATGAACTTTATTCTTTTCAATTATTTATTACCACCTGGTAACTATCATATGACGTGATTAAACTATTTTCTTTAAGCTGTCAACTGTGTTAACCTTCGGTCTTTCCTTATTTCATTGTTCGCCAGTAGGCATCCTCGAATGGTGTTGGTGTACCACCATGTTATTCGGTTTACATCTACCGAGAGGTAAACAAATCTTATTTTCGCTTACAGCACTGTAGAAACATGATTTTTGATAGAAAAATGGGACGGGTATGATATTCTGTATGGGGCTATACGTTTCTCCCAAAGAACCCTTGGCTGATCTTGAGCCACTTGCATCCAATAGACACCCACAAAACGTTACTTGATACGTTCACTACGTTCTTTGGACTAAATATCCAATGAAAACCAACTCATTCAGTGGGAAGCCACAGATTCGTAATTCACACTCGATAACGGTAGGCTCCGGCGGGCTTATAATAGTTGCGTTCATTACGCGGTAAATAAATGATCAAGTATCGATCACTTTCTCACTTACATAAAAGCGTAAAGACAGGTATCTTATTTCATATACTTCATCATCATTATTTCAGCCGTAGGACGTCCGCTGCTGGACACAGGCAACCTTAATAGATTTCCACATGGGCCGGATAGAGGCGCCCGGCTTCCATCGAATCCCCGCAACCCTAACCAGGATGTCCGACCACCTTGCGGGTAGCCTTCCTACTTCATTTATTAACCGACTTCCAAAAAAAGGAGGAGGTTCTCATTTCGACGGAATATTTTTTTGGTAAATATTGGTCGGGAGAAATGATACAGCGGTATGTAGCAAGGCAGTTTTAATATAAATAGGACTATTTGTACATCGTTTCAAATCTTAACCCGCAAGTGACGCGATAATTGCCGCGGGTACGGCACCGCCAGGGCCCTGCTCGATGGTGGGTTGGTAGCCGTTTTCGTCAGCGATATAGTTGACGATGTACGTGACACCGTCGGGGCCCACCCATTCGTAAGAACCCTTCACGGCGATAGCCTCGTTCTCGGCTCCAACGTTCCTTAGCTCACCCTGCTCCTGTTGCTTGCGACCGTCATCTTGCTCGTATCTAGGAAATATGAAAATAGTTTTTCAACAAACTTAATGAGGTCCTTACACAGACTCCTACATATTACAATTTTCTTATTACTCACTACAGTTGTTCTCGTATAAAAGTCATTAGGTTTTGATTAGTTGTATTTTAGGGTCCGGCCAGAACAACGTACGACCAGCAACGTGGCAAGTAAATTCCTATTACATTGCGTGTGCTAATAACGAACTGATGTGCGTTAAGCGTGTCGACCACGCAATGAAGAGAGAGAAAAACCGCCCAAGGGAATATCGGACCATGCTCAGAACTAATATGGGGGTACCATTCCCATCATAGCAAATAAATACGATGTGAAAAAGTGCACCAGGAAAAGACCGTATCTTTATAGCACTTAAAGCCTTTTGTTGAAAAGTGCACTTTTTCGGCGGTAACCAAAAATCTGTCTGAAATACACTTACCATAACAGGTATCGCAGAAAAATGTTGTGTCAAATAATAATTTTACATGAATTTATTATTGGAATATCCATGCATACTTTACATTTAGCAAAATATTATTTAGCAGAATATTATATTTGCCGACTTTCAGTTAATATAATTTTATGTACCACAATAATCATACAGCATAATGTTCTTTTCTGCTGGCAGAAAAAGAAGTTAACTTAGGTGAGGTTTAAAATGGTTAAAACCTCATACTGAAAAGAACGGCTGTAAAGAAAGTAGGTAAGGTTAGTATCCCGTAATATTTATTTTGTTTAATTTATTTATACTACTATAGTTTAATATCTAATTAACCTAAATTATAATTTTGATATTTAAAATATGGAAAAGTATTCGTTCAAAACACTTACGAGTAACCGTAATTTCCGCTACCATCATTTGTGGAGTCAAAACGTAAGAGCTTAGCTGCGGCTTCTAGGCCTCTCCCGAACAGGCCCTGTCGCTTGACCCTCTGTTGTGGGGCCGCCGCCGCCACCGCCACCAACGCAAGAACAACCAACTGAAAACAATACGATCCTTGAGGAACACGTTTCACTAAATTCACTATAATACGTATCTAATTACTTCACTGTTTAATATCAGATATCTAATTATTTGCTGCATTACAAAATTTTGAAACAACTGCTCAAGCTTTTACTTATATTATTACAAACTTTTTTAAATAATATTTTTACTAACGAGTTTCATTTTTAATATAGAACGTTAGCCGCGCCGATGAACCCAGCTGTCAGTTTCAACTGCGCATCTTATATAGAGGACGTAGCATTTATTACAATTCACTTATTTGTTGATAATTATCTAGTTACAAGGTAACATCAGGTATTTTTTGTGGGCAGACGATCAAACGGCAGAGATCGGCCTTACATGTAGTAACAGTTGTAATTTTAAACACGTGACGTTTTGTTTACAAAAAGTCTTCCTTTTTCTAAGCAGCGACGCAATGTGCCTATAACAATGTCAAATACTTTATATTTTCCTTGATCGTCCAAAATAAATCAGTATTCTAATATTTACGGAACCAATTAAGTAAGGTAAGGCTAAGTTTTAGATATGTTATCCTCAAGATATAGATGTCTTTAAGGCACTATTTTTTGTTTATTTTCCTTTATCGTCGAATAAGACTAGTATTCTAATATTTGCGAAACCGGTAGTGGTTAAGTTAGGTTTTATAATGTTTTGGTTGTTTTTTTCTGTAACGAAAACGTTACACAGACAAAAAGTAGTGACGCACGTTCAGTTCATTGGTTTATTATAATATAACCTATACATACTTTTTGGTTAAAAGGTTTAAATGTAATTCGATTTGAACATTTCCAAGCAACCAATTAGGAATGCATCAATTTTTTATAACCCATTGACATTCGAAAACTTGTGAAAAAATAAGGATTTGAAACCGCAGAGACCGCAGCGACTCTCTTTATTATAGACACATAAAACTTATATATCCATTTTCATTGCTTGTGGGTGTATAAATATACCACAGAGTAAGACAATTAAAGTGACATAAGGAGTGTTGACGTAAGTTAAACAAGTAAATCCGTAAGTTAATTACAGTCTTTCTACAGTCTGTCAAACGAGTAACAGATTTTCCGAAATATTTTTTATTTCATGACTTGCTCTCATACTCGACCGAGCAGTTATTCATTTTTATATTTTATCTCGAAAACATGATTGTTTAGCTTATATGGGACAAGCTAAATGCGCTTGTCAGTGTCACGCAAGTGAAGCTGTAATCGAGACCAAAAGTTTGCTATCCATGTCAGGATATTTCAGAGGTTTATGTCAAAACCGTATTCCCAGGGAATCAATATTGCAATAAATACTCCTCAATCGCTGTCGTGGCAGCTCGAATAGTACCTAGATGCTGTGCATGCAAGCATTGCTAGCCCACCGCTGGGACTCGCCGCTGATGCAGCGTTATAGTTGGTTTAGACGAAGACTATTTTGAAATGCCTAAATTACGGTGCCTTAAACAGGCACAGTATAAACACTTTCCGCGCAATTTTTGCGGCATGGCAGCGCTGGCATGGAATAGAACACGCGCCCATTCACTAGCGCCGTAATTTAGGCGTCTCAAAATAGTCTCTGTCTAAACCAACCATTACGAGTATGTGCAACTGCACGCGCCTGTAATGCCGCTGCCCAGGCGCCTTTAATTTAATTTAAGTTGGCACAATTATACAATCCTAGCCCACGATTTCGTCCGCCTTAAATTCGTTTATCGCGGATAAGGGTACTTTTACGGGATAAAAAGTAGCCTATGTCCTTCCCCGGGACTCAAACTATCTCCATACCAAATTTAATCCAAATCGGTTCAGCGGTTTAAGCGTGAAGAGGTAACAGACAGACAGACGGACACACTTTCGCATTTATAAATTAGTATGGATAGTATGGATTAACCATAGCTACTAAAATTATGTATTCAAGTTCCGGAATGACTGATTTGTATTTGTAATAAATAATAGAAACCAATTTAATAATAATTTGACTAGTACGAGTGTTGTTCCATGTTGCGCCGAAGTTTAATCCGCGAGGATCAGAAGAAGATTTCACACGCACACTTTTTTATTCTCGATTAAATAGAATATACAAACTGTAAAATGATTGTCCTATAAAATATCATGACAACGGTACAGTCAAGTGCAAAGATCACACACCAAAAGATTCAAAAATATGTACACACCAACTCTACTGTCAGTTAGTAATAATGTTTGGATACGATATATTTATGAGATTTTGTGGTGTTTAGTGATCTTTGTCTGTATTGACCATCCACTTGGAAATTGTCACTACCCATGCCGTATATGTATTTATGATACAGCTGAGCATAAATAAAAATCTTGCTGTTAAAAGTAGCTTGATAATTTTGAATAATATAACAACCAACTTTGTTTCCATAATGGCCACTCAAAATAATGTTAAAATTGACTTACTTTAAAATATTGTTAATTGTTTTCAACTAAAAGAACACACATAATAGTAAAAATATTATTTCTGTAAATATTTGGAACGAGTTGCAAAATAACCGACCAATATCCCAAATACGAATACGAGTATCTGAAAAAAAAACTAACTTCTAAGCTATAAAGTTCTTTAGTATAATAATATTTAGTATAATAATAAGCCCCCTGGGGCTTTTAACCGAGACCTCGACAAATAACCCTGAAATCAATACTTTACAGAAAGTGCAAGTACTTCATACAAAATTTCTCGGACAAAGGCTCAGCATTGCTGTGCAGCGGGGAAACGCCGCCAGCATATCGAGATCATTTCCGCCCATGAGCGACCTTGGGTAGGTGGGTTACCTAGTCCTTTATGTAGATGTAGTATGCATCTTACCTTGTTGTAGGTAAAAGAAATTTTTACTGTTCGGAAATAGCTCGAATAAAATATAAACATTATATATATATAATCAGGTGAACGTTCGATCATGAACGGATTATATAACTTAATACAACATTGAAATGAGGTTTATAGCATTGGCACAACTTTTTTTCTTCCGTTTAGCCGACAAGTTTGATTTTACTGTAATTGTATTGTATATGTAAGCCATGTAATAAAAAAAAGTAATTAAAAAAAACAAAAAACCCGACTGCGTAAAAAACTAAAAAGAAAAAAGCAAGTCCAGTACCCCAGAAATTTGTTACCCATAAGAAATCTAGATCGACGCAAATCTTCCCAACAATGGGTCCCCACTGTTTAAAATCGCTATGTTCCAGTCGGGTTTTATGTTTTTTTTTAATTACTTTTTTATTTTATACTTTTTAGTTAAAATTATAAAATTCAGTCAATTTTGCAATCTTTATCATGGGGGTTATTGAGAAGCTTGCACAGATTTATTACAATACAATGAAATGAAATTTTAGTGAGAACGGCTTGCTAGCCAAATTTCAATGGTTATAGTTCCTAACTGGTAAGTCGAAATTAAAAATGATAAAAGAAACCTAATAATGATTTTTAAATCTCTATTCAATGATATCCCACTCGATATAGTACGTCGATTTTCATTTATTTGTCTTTTTCACAATATGGCGTCTCATTATCGCCATTTTGAGTTTTCATCATTTTTATGTCTTCAGTGACATTCGGACAGTTAAGACAAATCGATTGACGTAAGAATCATCAAAATCGGTCCACGCGTTTGGTCTCTAGAGTGCCAGATAGCAACAAACATACATACATACATAGACTGATAAACACATTACCACTCCTTTGCGTCGCGCAGTCGGGTAAAAAATAAACCTACGTCACGAGTGTTTAAAATGTTTAGACGTTTTGATGTGTTTTTGCGTATTGAAATAAAGTTATTTTAACAGATTAGGTATATCACGTATATCATCTCAATTGACTTCCCGACGTTTCGCTATGTATTTAAATGACAAATCTCGCCACCATCCGAATCAAGTTTCTACAGTGGGGTTTTTTTTTTTAAAGCTAGGGAAATCCGCGACGAAAAACATCTAAATGCAGAGTTGCAGTATATCAAACGTGCGCTTCGAGCGAAGGAGCTCAAAGTACCACGTTTCAAACAGAAATCCTGTATGAAGAATCAAACATTCGAGTGTAAACCTGCCGTATATCCATATGTGAAAGGGTTCAGAGACTAGATCAGGAACATCTTGAAGCGTGCTTTTTGTGAAACGCGTGCAGTTTCTTTTAAAAGAACAAAAAATAAAACCGAGTCCGAAAAGAAAACACTAAAAAGTTAAAAATATACTGCATAGTTGAGTTTCTTCAATTTCCTTACAAGTAATCAATGTTATTTTGGCTTCGGTGTCATCTAAATAATGTGTAAAATGTCCCATCTAAATACGTTGTTACACAATGGGACCGACTCCAAAATAAAATTGATTGGATACACTGTATAGTATAGAAAAACGGTTACTTTTACAAGTAAGTACTTACGTAAATGGAAGGGACTGAATTTTTACTTTTTAGTGTCCTCTTTTTGGAGTCAGTTTTATGTTTTGTAAAAAGTTAATTTATTTCACACTTTTTAGTGAATCGTTACTTAAAAGTATATCTCGTGACGATTAGAATAAGCCCAAACACGTCTAGGATACATTATTTCATTAAAAAGTCCTTAACTTCCGGCTCCATCATCAAATTAATTTGATGTTACCATTCCAATCAGAAACATTTCAATTTGTGACTATGAAGTAGCTTAGGTATTTCAATTGAGATATATCTCGTTGGCACCCGTATATCACTTATCGTTGAGGAGTTCCAGTGACCTTTTGCGGTCTTCTTCATCAGTTCTAAATGCAAGTACTTATTACGTTTCTTAAAATACCAATATCGCAATATGTATGCCTACAATAATTATTTGAGGAGTTCTTAAATTCCTCATGGATTCCATCGTCAGATCATCACTTTAATTAAATGGGATCAATGTGGATGTACGCCCTAACAACCAAAAAATAATCTGTGTTTGAAATCTTCTGGCACCTTTACTCGTTTTCTCAAAGTGGGTAGTTTGCACAAATTGTTTTTTTTCTCAGTCGACCCCGTAAACACGAACCCGAAAGCTTCCAAAACGTTGGAAACTGAAATTAAATTAATATATGCGAAATAATCTCTTTAAATGGTTTCATATTATGTATTTTTGTGTAGTTTGGAACTAGATAAAGTGTAAGATTATGTTCAGCAGGGCTAAAATGATCGTGTTATAAATCTTAAAGCATCCGCTAATCTCGCACTTATACACATGTCAGAACATGACGGCTGCTTTGTATTTTTTTCTATTGCACTATTAAGTACTTTAAACACTAAGGGCTCGGCCACGAAAATGTGTAAATGTGTAAAATAGTATTAACGTAGTCATGCGCTCGCTGATGTCATTCTCTCTTGCGATAGTTTTAGGTCAATTTATGGAAAAAAAAGTGAAATAATAATATGATAAATAGAAGAAAACAATTTAATAGTAATTTGACTAGTTTTGTTGTATGCTGTGTTGAATTTTAACCGGCGAGAGAAGCTATGATTGCCGCGGGCACGGCGCCCCCAGGACCCTGCTCGATGGTGGGCTGGTAGCCGTTGTCGTCAGCGACGTAGTTCACGATGTAGGTGACGCCGTCAGGACCCACCCACTCATAGGAACCCTTGACAGCAATAGCCTCGTTCTCCGCTCCAGCGTTTCTTAGTTCACCCTGCTCGGATTGCTTGCGGCCATCACTCTGTTCGTATCTGGAAAATTATCAAATATTAGCGAACTTTGTAGCAATGAAGTGTATCTAATACGGGTTGTTCCAAGTTCCACTTTCTAAGTTTCAGTTAAGATCATTACAAGCTGAAATTGCAAGAAGCAAAACAATTTTAGGCCTTTGAATTGTTTTAAATTCATTAGTTCATTGAATTTATTCCTAATAATTAATTTATGATTTAAATTATGATTACTAGTACTTAGAGAGGAAATGATGTTAAAAAAAATAGTTTGTATTGATAGGGAACCTACTCGTATTATTAAATACAAATTTAAATATGTGTTTTAATTTAGATATGTGTTTGTTGATTGGGCTATTTCTGACTTGGTCCTGTTATAACGCCACTGCGGATGGTTTTTTTAGAGAGAGTTGGTATATGAGGGAGCAAGCGAGTGTAAAAATGTTTAGGAAAACAATGACCTTATAACTTGAAAACCAAGGTATTATAAGATAGGTACTTATACACTCATACTCACGAATAACGGTAATTTCCAGTGCCATCATTTGACGATTCAAATCCCAAGATTTGAGCGACTGCCCCTATGCCTCTTTCCAACAGATTCTGCCTTTGAGGCCTCTGCTGAAAACCAGGAGCACCCTGGGGGGCCGCCGCCGCCACCGCTACTAACGCAAGAACCACGAACTGAAAACAATACAATCCGTGAAGAACACATTTCACTGAACTCACAAACTATCACATTCGCTATTAATTTTCTAAATAGCAAGACAACTTGGTATAAAATTTATTTCAAAATGTTTTTTGTTTTTTTATTTAACTAACCAGTTTCATTTTAATGGGAGAACGTAAGCCGTGCGATTCGCAACTGTGCCTGTTAGATGTTCCTATGCGTCTTATATAGCAGATGTATTTATTACAACACACATATTTACTTTATTCACAAGGTTTTGTACCTATGGCCGCTTGGACCACTCCTACGCCCGCGACCTCTTCGAAACGATTATTCTGAGGACGACTCTGGTTGCCACATATTTAATTATAATACACTTTGTATCATAAAAATATGCTTTGATCGATGTTAATTAGTGAAGGACTTAGAAGACCCATGTCGTGTCGTTACTCAACAGTAACTAAAATTAGCGTGAGCTTATCCGTAAACAATTCATTTTTCTTAATCTATATTAAATTCATTTTATTAACTCATAGGTAATTTTTTTCAAAATTATCTTCTCAAATTCGAAAAGGTATATGAAATATTTAACCTAATTCATTATGGGACCACTTTTAGAAACAGATTCGGCAAAAATATAGGCCAATACAAATTAGAAAAGAGCTTTATGAAATCTGTATCTAAAAATGATAACTGTAGTATAGGTGCATATTTTGTGTTATCAGTTTTAAAATACAACGTAAATGTTAGTTGTAGAAAAAAAAAATTTGTATTTGTAGTGATGTTTTAAGTACTTTTACTCCGATTCATAATGAAATTCCAAAATGTGACACTTCATACATTGATTATTTAGTTATTAAGCATTGTTTCGTCAAAATATGAATGAGATTTCGTGTAACCAGTGAAATTAAGGTGAGTTTCATTAATGAGAATACCTACACTTCGACCAAAATGGAGTAATCACAGCGAATATGCGCTCGTAAACGGCAGATTTTGGAATTTATTTATGAATGAGAGTAGTGTACATACACTGTCGGACCTTCATAGTGTTATTTATTTATTTATTAATTTATTAATAGGTTTGCCAACAGATACAACACAGAATAAAATTACACTAATATCATATGGGCATAAAGACAAGAGTGTTTATCCAATTACAGGCAAACACAGCATGCTTTTTCTATAAGCTAGCTAAACAATGTGAAGTGACTGCTACTACTTATTATACTACCGATAATATTATACTAACTGTATGATATTAAATCATAGTTCTGAAGGAACTTCTTAAATTTATTAAGTGACATTGCCAATAAGTCTACCCTAGTGTTCTTATACATTCTATTATGCTCCTTACATATTCTAGGGATGACACTATGAGATCCAAAATTGGTCCGAAAATTACCTAAAGCAAAAGGACGGAAATTTGCTATGCGCGAGTTAGATCTAGGTACCGTAAGTCCAATTTTAAGCAGCAGCTGAGGACAATCTATTAACCCGTTTAGAATTTTGAACAACAAGACCTGATCAGAAATCCATCGGCGATTTTCCAACGATGGCATGTTGAAAAAACGAAGCCGTTCCTTATAACTCATTAGAGAAGGGAGTTTCCTTTGATGAACAGATAAGAAAAACAGAAAACGCTTTTGGATTCTTTCAATTCTATCCTGGTGGCATTTATACTGGGGGTTCCAGACATTGGAACAGTATTCCAATAGAGTCCTAATCAGCGCGAAGTATGCAGTAATCAAAGTCGTTTTATTTTTGAATGTTTTACAGTTACGCCAAACGAAACCTAATAGTTTATAGGCCTTACTAACAATCTCATCGATATGAGCGTTAAAAGACAGCTGGCTGTCAAATATTACGCCTAGGTCTCTTATTACTGACACTTCTTCAAGTGGATTATTATCAATGCAATATGATGTTAGAAGCGGGCGTCGTTTTTTGCTAAATTTGATGTGCTTACATTTACTAATGTTCAAAGGTAATTTATTCAGACTAGCCCAATCAAGAACACGATTCAAGTCCTCTTGCAGTTGCAGTGAGTCAGAAGAAGTGTTTATTACCTTGAAAATCTTCAAGTCATCAGCAAAAAGAGAAAAGCTAGAAAAACGAATGACTTGGGGCATGTCGTTAATAAAAGCTAAGAATAAGGTAGGCCCGAGGTGAGAACCTTGTGGTACGCCTGAAGGGGCATCGAAGCTTTTCAATTCCCGACCACACACCACTACTATTTGTGATCTTGAAGATAAGTAACATGAAATCCAACTTAGTACTTTGCCATGAACTCCAAAGTTATCTAATTTATTTATAAGAATTTTGTGATCGACCCGGTCGAAAGCCTTGCCTATATCTGTATAAACAGCATCTACTTGCTGGCCCCCCTCCAAAGCTTCGGACAACTCCGAAACAAACATAACTAGATTGGAAACCGTCGATTTATTTCCACAAAAACCATGGTGTTGAGGTATGAGGAACGGCTTAAGATTACTAATAAGAATAGGATTGACCAGTGACTCAAATACTTTCCCTAGGATTGAAAGCAAAGATATGGGTCTATAATTTTCAATATGGTTCGCACTACCGGCTTTAGGAATCGGTAGGACGTTTGCTTTTTTCCAGACTGAAGGAAAAACCCCACTCTCAAGAGAAAAGTTATAAATAATGGAAAGAGGAATAGCCAAACTACTTGCACAGTTTGAAACGAAGATTGCCGGGATATGATCAGGTCCCGCCCCCTTAGTTTCATCCAAACTTTTAAACGCTCTCTCGACCATGCTAGGGGTAAATATAATTTTTCCTAATGTACCATGACAGATAGCCATGCCATCAGCCACATACACTGAAGAAAAATGATTGGCAAAGGCGTTACAAATTGCGGTTGGCGTTGACAGTTTAACATTCTTTAGGTGCATTTCCCCAGGTATAGAACCTTTATTTTTCCGCTTGGATTTAATAAACGACCAAAAGGCTTTCATATTATTTTTAGAGATAGAATCTTCTATAGTCTTCATGTAAATAGCATAGCTTTCCTTAATGAGTCGATGACATTTTGCTCTGGCCTCCCGAAATTCAAACTCGTCAATGGGATTCTTGTATTTTTTGACTTTTTGACGCAATTTTTCCTTATTTTTAATTAATGTTATTAATTCTTTAGTATACCACGCTGGATATTGATTCTTACTCCTTGTTTTTAATGGTACATACTTTGTAATGATCACTTCGATTTTACGATAAAAGACTTCCATAATATATGTTATAATTAACATTAAAAAATAAGATTCGTAAAAACAGTAAAACATAAATGTACATCACAACATTGCTGATGATTAACACAGTATTCGATATGCAGTACGAATTTTTTATGCTGTGTATAATATCGCATGCGACACCATTTCCTTGCATATTATTTCTTGCAAAAAAAATTCAATAAGTAAGTTTAGAAATATTTATGGTATATATCCAAACATAAGAGTTTTCCATGCGACCTTTTCCTAGCTTATGCTTCTAATTAGGCTTCGCAAAAACCTGTAAGCGTCAATAAGTTTGCGACACCCAATGCTGGAATAGGCAAGCGTTTCCTAAACTATTCAATAGTAATTTATTACACGACCAATGGATTACATTTCCTTTGCTATTTCGCGGTATCGCTAAGAAACTATAATCCATTAATCGAATATGGAATTCCGCTAAGTGACGCTTGAGTCTGTCAATTATTACACGACTGTCTAAAAAAAGAAGCAGATTATACCCCTCGGTTTTCTGTATAACCAGCCGCAACATGAGTACGTGGTCTTTGGTACTGAAGCCTTTTCGAAACCCAGCTTGTTCAGTAGGCTGGTATTCATCAAACCTGCTTGAGAAACGATTCGTGATGACCCTGGAAAACAGCTTGTAGACATGTCTCAGAAGCGAGGTGGGTCTATAATTATTAAGCAGCGTTTTATTACCTTTCTTGAAAAATAGCACCACTAAACTCCCGTTCCATGCCTCCGGCATTAAGTACCGGTGTTCTACCCGCTTTCAGAAGCTCTGACGTGATTCTGTCATCACCCGGCGCCTTGTTATTTTTGAACTGTTTAAAATGCTTTCATTCAATTCATACACGTGAGCATTACATGTTTCTTTAGCTACGCTTATAAATTAGTCAGATTCCTTTGCTTAAATTTAGATTTTGTTTTGAAAGCATAAAAGGTCTTTATTTTATCAGATATCAAATCAACTGCAAAGTACATTACAAATGTGTACAAAGCATTGAATACGCCACTAGAAATTGACAGTATGATGGGTGTTACCGACTTAACCTCCCGTACTAAACATATCGAAAAAATACTTAATTAAAAAATAAGTAGTCATTAAAATCAGCGGTTAAGTACTTGGTTAATATGTACTTTAGTAAATGAAATTACATTTTATTGGAACGTAAGGATTATGCAAGTAAATTTTAATATTTTTTTGAATTAAAATAAATATGCGTATAGTACGAGGTTGGAATCATTGAACTCAGAGGTGGGTTTCTTTAATTACTTTTATTGTAAGATAACAATCAAGTTCTCTACTTCAAATTTAAATTTTCAAGGAGCCGAAACTCAACTACCTATTATTTAATAAAACGTAACCTAAATTATCTTCAAGTACATTATAAAATTCCTATTTTTTTATATGTATTATATAATTGTTTTTGTGTATGTAAAAAACCGGCAAAGAGCACGTCGGACCATGCTCAGTGTAGGGTTCCGCAGCCGTTTATACAAAAAAATGCAGTATAGGTGAAAAAAATACGATATGAAAACGTGTACTAGCAAAAGAGCGTATCTCCCCGGCACTTGCGTTCTTTAGCTGAGCAGCGCAGTGCAACGGTTCTACCGATTTTATTAAATATAGTGTTTATTGAAAGTTCTTATAAGGCCTCATTTTCATAAATTTTTCCATAATATTTTGACCCGTGATTGAAAAGTTTGAGGGATGGGGGCGCTATTTTTTGGATTTCGGGAACGAATATTTATAAAATTGCTGACTTTATCAGAAAATAATGTTTGAAGACCCCTATTATGTGTAAAATACCTATTCAAAGACTACTTACACACAAGTGTTGAAACAAAAAAAAATCACCCCCACTTTATGTACGAGAGGTACCCGAAAAAAAGTTTTTTTTAAGTTTTTATTTTACCGTTTTGTCGGCGTGATACATACACATAATATTAATACTAAATTTCACCTTTCTAGTACTAATGATCACGGAGCTAAGCCGCGGACGGAGAGGCAGACGGACAGACTGACATAGCGAAACTATAAGGGTTCCTAGTTGACTACGAAACCCTAAAAACTATAAGAACCATCGAAATCTAGAGATGGAAGATGATGGGCACTTGATACGACATGACGGGTTCTTTACAAACTTTATAGAGGGAGAATTTTAAGCGAAAACAGAAAGAAGTGGCGTGGCGGTCGCTCCACTGACAAGAACGTAGCTCTTAAGTTAAATCCATACTAATATTATAAATGCGAAAGCGTGTCTGTCTGTCTGTCTGTCTATCTGTTACCTCTTCACGCTTAAACCGCTGAATCGATTTGGATGAAATTTGGTACAGAGATAGTTTGAGTCCCAGGGAAGGACATAGGCTACTTTTTATCCCGGAAAAATACCCTTATCCGCGATAAACGAATTTAAGGCGGACGATGTTGCGGGCAAAAACTAGTGATGATATAAAAACATGTTTCGGTATAGAAATATTTCTTGAGATTTAATCGTGTTTCAAAGTCGTATTTCTTTTTTGTATACCTACATAATCAATGGTTATTAAAAAGACTATGTATTATATTCTTGTATCAAAATACAAAAAAATATAAAAATAAAAAAAAGAACCGACTTCAAAATAAACTAAAAAGCCATAAATAATCTCTTATGTACGGTACTACTTTTGAAGTCGGTGCCAAACCATTCATTTATTACTATTAAGAAACGCGGCGGCGAGCCTTTAGTTATATATACTGAGTCATAGTAATTCGTATTTTTGTTGAATAAAGAACTTTATTTACTTCAGGTTTGGCAGAGAGTCGGTTCTTTTATTATTTATAAAAAAAAAATGATTTGCTTTTTAGTGATCGATTTTAGTAGTGATATAAAGTATTTTTTAGAGCCCAGAATGAGAAGATTGAGGAGGCATTTTGCACGCATCTCGAGTCTTTGGAAGTAAGCAATGTAAAAGTTGGTTAGTTCATTGTACCTTCCATCATCAGCTCAGATTGCAATAATGACAACCAGAGGAAAACAACAGATAACTAGAAAAATATATACAAAACATTGTTAGCGCCTATAATATTTGAGAGTTTCTCTCGATTTCTTTGGTATTCCATCATCTAACCCTGACTTGGTGATATGGAGACTACTTCAGGGACACACTAAAAATAATATGAGTTATACCTATAATAGATGATTTTTTTAGGATTATTCTCTAACTCTTAACTATTAAGGAGTTGTACCTTCCGTCATCAGCTCACCATGATGAGATGATGACTACCATATGCAAATACTTAAATAGCTTAAGAAAATATATGAAAAACGTTAAGTGCCTATAAAATATGAGGATTGCCCTCGATTTCCCTGGGAATCTCATCATCAGATTGGCACCAATTTGGTAACAATGGAACCACCTCGGAAGTATATCCTTTCAAATAAAAAAATAATTTTAAAAATCAGTCCACTATTGGCGGAGTAATCGTTGAACATACATAAAAAAAAATACAAACTATCGAACATATAACCTCCTCCTTTTTTGGAAGTCGGTTAAAAATACCGGTCAAGTGCGAGTCTGAATCGTGCACCAAGGGTTCTGTTCAAACTTTCACTTATTCCAACTCAACTTGCTGCTTGAGTTAAGTTTGCCTCTGGTTTCTATAGCGTCACATACAAATGAGGGGCAAACCTTTTTTTGGTGATTAAATAAAAAGTAAGACAGACAGATAAATGGTTATAATTTTCGTGTAATATTTATATTAAATTGCATAATTTCAGAAAATTCTACATTTTCGCCCGGTAAACTTCGGATAAAGGGGTGTTTTGTTTTTTTTTCAAATTTTCCTTTAATTGAACAAAATCTAATCACAATAAAAAAATTGACCAAAAATGTGCAAGTCAAGCCCTTTCATATGATACCCTATTTGAACCAGTAGCTGGACTTTAAATTTTTTAGTTTTTGTATGTTTGTGTGTGTATTTCTGGCTCCATCACGTCAAAACAGTTAAACGTGATTTCAACTACTTTTGGTACACGGGTAGCTGGGCATCCAAAAACGGTTATAGGGATACTTTTTATCCGACTATGGTAAAGAAAAAAAGACAACTATATTTTTTACTTCTCCGCTGACGAAGTTGTCCATCTTCTAGTAAAAATAAAAAAGTCAAACTTCTGTGCATTGAAGATATTTCAAAAAAGTTAAGCGGGCTATTTGAAGATAACTGCATAAAAAAAAATGTTTTTAATACAGTTGTTAAAAAAGTGCTTCTTTACGTAGCTGTTTAGCGTGCGCAAAGTTGGTTTTCGTGAACTAGTGCTTTTTACTTTTCCAATGTTTTTAAATGTATACATGTTTCAATCAGGGGGCACGGTAGTACCCCCGCCAAGTCGAGCGCGAAGCAAACACTGCCGTAACATCCTTTAATGGAACCATTTCGCCGCATTTTCAGGCCCCTATTTGAGAACCTCTGGATAAGAACAGAACGCAGAAATTTTCGTCATCCAGTAAGCTATAATCACATACTTAAAATCCAAAATTTCAAGTCTGTAGGTAGTTCCGAAGTTAAGCGAAAGCAAAGGTTCGCATTTATGACACTCACTCACTCACTCATGATCATCAGAATAGAACTAGTACTTCCCGTAAACTCAGAGAGCTGAAATTTGGTACAGAGTTACGGTTTAATGGCCACATAAAGAGAAAACTATAAAACTAGGATAATCTAAGATCTGGAGTACCTGGTGACCCTGATTAGAAAATATAAGAGCCCAACCCAACTATTAGAGATCGACATATCGCCTTTACAAAAAATATTCAACTTGGTGGGCTGCTACATGTGATGTCCAAAATCGAAGGGTTATGCCCACGTTTCTACAAAAAGAAGTGAAATCCCACCAAAAACATTCTGTAATAAACTAGCCATGGTTTAGTACCCTTGTGTATCCTTCAACAGCCAAGACACACAACATTAACTATAATAATAAAAAAATCGCAGTAAAGAACCTTAGACTTCGCACGACTTTGTCTAGATTTCATTACTTTTTAGAGATAAACAAGCAGCTCCATCGAGACATGGCTAGTTTTTTACAGAATGTTTTTGGTGAAATTCATGACTACTTATTGATGATGATGATGATGACGATGGTGATGGTAATGGTGATGATGATGATGATGGTGATGTTCATGATGATGGTGATGGTGGTCATGATGATGATGATGATGGTGATGGTGATGATGATGGTGACAGTCATGATGATGATGATGGTGATGGTGGTGATGATGATGGTGATGATGATGATGATGGTGAATATGTTGATGGTGATGATAATGGTGATGATGACGCTTACTTGTTGTTTTTCTTATTTTTCGCAACTGTATTTAAAAAAGTCGTTTGATCGATACACGTGCGGAAATGTCATTCTTCACTCGTACCGAGTCTTGCCTATATCTCGCTACTTGTGAAGTAATGACATACTTTCCGCACTAGCATCGAAATGTAGGTACTATTTTGTACCTACCAACATGAAATCGAAACGGCTGGACGGAAGCAAAACTGAGTGCTTCATCTTTCTCCCCTGAGAACGAAATTGCAGTATGTAGTATGTGTATTACAAAACATAAGGTAAACCTTTTTTTTATTAATTAAACTAAGTACATCATTTTTATTTCTAAGACAGTTCCCTGCATAAACTCTATTGTACAGTTTGACTGCCGGCACGAGTCTCAATACTAATAAATACTACAGTAAAATTATTTATTATTGTTTTGAGAGAGAGAGGGAAGCCACTAAATGTTGCCATATCTATGGACATTTTTTTAATGAACAAAAGCTATAGCTTCTCACATCTATCACTACTAGGGTCTTATTCAAACAAACTGTACAGACGTACAGGGGCTTAATTAAAACAAATTTTGAATCGATTCGTTTATGTAACGAAAGATAGTCATGTATATAATTTTTTTATTGATGATACTTAGACGAGCATTTGACCGCAACCTGTTGTTAAGTAACGATGCGGCCGAGGATGTATCATGCCCGTCTAGAAACTATATTGGTATTTTTTGTTATAGAAATGGCTGGGGGGCTATTTCGAAATTTCAAATTCGAAGCCCGTATAGCAGCGTCGTTTTTCAACTTATACTATATTTGAGTGAAAAAGTTACGAATTTGGAACATCTGAGTAACGCCTCTGTTACAAAATAATGTAAAAACATATAGTTATATAAAAAAGAAGGATATCATATCATACCAAAAAGAACAAAGCAACAAATTTATGAGAAAATAGTTCAAGGGTGACTCTGTTAGGTTAAAAAATGTAAACGGATTATATCGCGTAATATTACAGATCTCATTTAAGTTCCCGACTGTTGGTCCCGACGACGTGCTGTTTCCGAGTTGCTTTATAGTAATAATCGCGGAAACATAAGAAAATATTTATTATTACAACTCTGTTAGGTTAGGCAAATACCTATGTTTATTTAAAACCATGTTTGTGAAATCATACGCAAATAAATTCATATTATGGCACTGGAGTAAAGGTCAGATCTTCAACGAGCGAACTGGATACTTAGTTTATGTAAGAAAATTTAAATACTTGATAAGAAGTTTATGCGATTTGATATACATATTCTGAGCATACCTGTGCCAATCATTTAGATGTAGTAGGGTATATGCATGATTATTTATTTTTGGTTTATTAAAAGCTCATTCATGTAACAAACAGTAGACAAAAATATTTTTTCGAATAACTATAAAAATAACCAAATCAATAAGCCATCAAAAATTTCATTCTATCTCTTTCTAGCAAAACGGAATATAATATGGAGTGTATATAGCCGGAGTGGACTATGACCTAACAGTACATGTCGGACCTCTCTGTCAAATCGCCGTCAAATTAGCATTTTAAAATGCCTATATCTTGCGTATTTATTGGCCGATTTTAATTTTAATTTCGCTTTTAGAAATTTTACGGTATTTTCATATTTTGTTAAGAAAAACGATATTAAAAATTCATACCCTATTGGATGATTTGATAAAAAATATAAAAAATGGCAGACATATTTGTGACAGCCTCATAATTCAATCCAAGGTTTCATTGAAATATGATATAATGAACTTGCAATGTTTTTTTATTTAAATTTAATTTACCCAAGGTATTTTCAAACAACACAATGCCCATGGATAAATGTCTAAATGAAATGGGCTCCGTTTTCCGCAGCCGGGGCTACCGTGAAAGCCGGGACATTGTGCATAGGAATGTTGCTGCCTAGGGGTCTAGCCAGCCTAGCTCCATCCAGAAGCGCAGGATCCTCCTGATGTTAACACAGGCCTCCCGGAGCGACCTCGGTGTTGTGAGGATTTCAGCCCGATGTTTAGCTACGCCGACGCATTCCAGGATCACGATATGGTATGCCTGCAACAGGGTACATTTATATGGTATGCCTACAATACTATTATAATACTTAAACACGAACCCCTTAAGAACACAGTGGTTTAGTTTTACCGACAATGAATCTGTCCCCTCGATAATCATCTTACTTGCGTCACAAATATTACAAATATAAATTAATAGACGGCGCGCGCAACTTCGTTCGCGGAGGAGAAAAAGTCATAATCCCTTTTTTTGTCGAAAGCGTATTCGGGTAAAAGTATCCTATAACCATTTGTGGATACCGATCTAAAATGGTTGAAATCTGTTTAGCCGCTATGGCGTGATGAAGGCACAACGACACATACAAACATACAAAAAATCAAAACAAAATATTGTTTGATTCAGTGACGTCCAAATAGTTAGTGCGTTACCATCATTTGTTTTGAAAATATCTTCAATGTACAGACATTTCATTGTTACAACTTTATACGAGTAATAGTGAAGATTACAATATTTAGGAGCTGACAGATGCAATTAAGTCACAAAAACATAAGATGGATAAATATTTGGAAGATGGATTTTAGGTGTAGGGGAGCCCGGGTAAGGTTGTTTCAGGGGTCGGTTGTCACAGGGGCTATAAAAACTATGAACAGGTGAAAAATAGCGACAGCTATATCTCACTCCTAGATAAAGCCCTCGCGATCTTTCGATACCGATCGATGAACTTATTCGTTCGTTCAGTTTTCTCTTATAGCCGTCGGGTGATAACCAACTCATGAAACAACCTTACCCGGTCTCCCCTATCCCGATTAATAATATCGTTTGATACTTATGTCACGTAATATGCATCTGTCAGCCACCCTTTGAGAATGGGGATGATGACTAAATTTTAATAATTAGGTCGTCACGTAGATTAATAAAAAATATTACACTTTCACATAATCGAGAAATAAAGGCGATGCATTGAGCCAAAATGTCGCGTGACGTCACTCCTAAGTACAAATTTTACTTGCGAGTGACGTCACGAGCCCCTGCTCCTAAACTTTAATGCGATTTATCTTAGTTGTTTTTTATGACCTTTTCAAAAAGCAAAAAATACGTGTCCAATATTTTTTTATTATCTCGCTGAAGGACAAATTAGAATTTGGTTTTCATACCCAGTCATGATGCCTATTAGTGTCATGGTAACTGCTTTACATTTATATATTTTTTATCAATTTCCCTCAAATTTGCATGTCAGCCGCGCGTTTGCACTTCCATCACACATTTTTACGAGCCATTGTTAGTAAAAATGAAGAACGACCCGTATGAGTAAAATCGGCGACGTGTGGACGCGTGTTAATGTCAACTGATCAGTCGAAAAATTCGACACCAATCGTGAACCAATCCTCATTCGTGAAGGTTGACAGCTTGGCAGTTGCCACTGTTACCACTAATGCTCGAAACTCAGGGTAGAGTTACACTTAATTCTTTACTAACATTTACCCGCGGCTTCGCCTACATAGAAATGAAAGTCACTCACTGTGTTACCTTTTTACGTCTCAACCGCTATTGATACTCGTAGTCTAGATACTCGTAGTTTGAGACCTTGGGAAGGACATAGGATATCCCGGAAAAACTAAAAGGGGGGTTTAAGTTTGTATAGAGAATCCATTATTAAACATAATAATTCCATAAAAGGGGGTTTAAGTTTATATATAAACTCCATTATTAAACATAATAATAAGTTTGTATAGGGTTGTCTATATAGGGGTTTCAAGGAATTTTTTCAGGGATATCCTATATGTCCTTTCAGAGTCTCAAACTACGAGTATCTCCATAGCAGTTGAGACATGAAAAGGTAACAGACTGACTTACTTTCACGTGTATAATATAAGTATATATAGAAGGTAGGAACTTCGTCCGCGGAGGAGAAAAAAATCATTACGTTGTTTGTTTCAGCTTAGTCGATTAAAAAGTATCCTATAACCATCTGTGGATGTCCAGCTACCCGTGTACCAAAACTAGTTGAAATCCGTTCAGCCGATTTGGCGTAATGAAACCACAACGACACACACAAAGAATCCAAAAAATATATATTTTTATTCAGTGAACTCCAGTTAGCCGTTACAATATTTAATTAATATCTTCATTGTGTTTTTGTTCATATTTTTTAATGTGAAAACATCACAGTCTAATAGTTTCAGGACGCTGTTCCGGTATAACAGAGACGCTGGTTCGTTTCCGACTTAGACTGCAGTGGATCGCAATGATTTTTTCTTTCTATTTAGATCGTTGTATCAATATTGAATATCTTCAATGTGCAGACATTTCATTTTTACAACTTTATAATAGTATAGATATAAGAATGAAAAGAAACTGTAACTAGGTCACATATTTCACTGCGACGTGTTAAGCAAGTTCAAGGTTTCAGGTAGCCGACCGCGAAACGTCGGACCATGACACGTTTCAACTTCAATTAGAATACTTTCTTTGTGTAGTATACAAATAAAGCATGGATTACGTTCGACTCGAAGATTTACTTAACTGTCTGCGATGCAGAAGAGACAAACGTAACGAGGCTAAACAACAGTCTCTGTTAGCACTAATGGCTGATTACACGTGTCATATGATCGACATTGACAGGCATAATAAGCTATTAATAATTAACAGAATATGGTTAACGAAGACTTTATAATCCAGAGCATTATTCCCTTCCACGAGGATGTCCACAAAGAATCACTCCATCTTGTTGGCGGCCTTCCCACGCTGCGTTACCTGCACGTTGTCGCAACTCGAGAACCTTTCTGCCCTAGCAGCCATTGGTTCTACGAGGACTGTGCACCGTCCACAAGCTGCCACTTAAATCTAATAAATCTCTAAGCTATGTCGACGACCTTGGTTTTTCCGCGGATCTTCTCAATTCTGATTTGATCACTATTGCATTATTTTCAATCAATAATAGCCAACCATTTTTCGCAACAGACGGAAACAATAAAACAACCAAATTATTAATAAATAAATTATTAAAATTTTACCAACAATCCTAGATATTTTTTAAGATTATAAATAAAATAAGTTATGTGTAAACTATCACTTACTTGACTAGCACATGCCAATTTAACTGAGAATTAATTTACAGGATATGGTATACGAACGCAATCCGCTCTGCCGAAGTAAATTAAAATGGGATCTATATCGGAGTCCCTGAAGATTTTTGTCCTATTTTTGCATTCCTTAATAATGTTGGACATAATGATCATCCTAACACTCATATGCCATAATTTTCATTTCCCTCACATCATATGGCCGAAATTTTCTTGCCCTAATATTTTATTTCCTAATGACATTTGCCATATTGATTATTTATCCTAATGTCATGTTCCATAATAGTATTTTATCATAATTATTATTAGACCTAAAGATCATTTGTCCTAATCAATGTTTTTAACCTAACCTAGTTTTCAGTTTTTGACCCATTTCGATCACATTACAAACCTAACCTAACCTACAGTTTTCGATTTATACACATGTTCCATTTTGTTTCAGTTCTTCCTTACGGTATCTAAAAAATATTTCTCCTCTTTTTTAGCAACCTCAACATGGGATAAATGTTTATGCAACGCGCACCCAGTGCATAATTATTTTGCATCTACCCTCCTATTTCGTGTATGCGTAATTTAACTTAAACTATTTGAGCCGTTCGACATTTGAGGCAAAAAATGTTATAACAATTAATTGTTAGGACTAATACTGATTCGGACAAAATAGTTAGGGCAAGTGATATTAGGACAAACGTCATTAGGGATCGTGAGGGAGACCCATGAAAATGTCATGCCAGTTTCCTTTGTAAATGGGATTATTGAAAGAGCTAGAAAGTTGTCAAAATTTGAATTTTGACCAAGTCAATCTAAAGGGTCAGTTTATACGATAAATAGGGATGATACTGCATCTCCGTTTTCACATTCTACTGTAGTTATAAAATGAAATACATTCTCATGTGTCATTAAAAAAAAATCGAAATGGCTTCAAAGTTACAAAAATCTCTTGCTTTTTTTTAACTCAAAATCTATTTACGACAATAATCGGTTGAAAAAAAATCGTTGTCATCCCAATTGTCCGTGTGTGTTTTTATTTGTTTGAAGGTTATTTTTTAATAGGCGTGTTTGTAGAAACAGGAATGTTTCCATTGTGTGCTCTCTGTGTTATTCTGGCCTCCTGTTAAAAGCTGGGTCCTGCTCCTCCATCTAAACCGGACTCTTGTTAAAGGCCGGATGTGAAATGGCTTCTCCGCCACGGTTTTCCCTGGAGGTTACAGGATAGGGTTCTTCAAGATGGCAGTGAATAGTTTTTCAAAGGGTGGCAACACGCACATAATGCCCCTGGCGTTGCAAGCGTTCATAGGCTGCGGTGACTGCTTTAACATCAGGCAGGCGAAACACTTGTTTGCTACCTTAGTAGTATAAAAAAAAGTGAATGAAAACAATTTTCTGCAATGATGGTTTGTCTTTCCCTGTGGTTTAATATCTTGAGCAATTAACACAGGCGTGTCAATCAGCCATCAGTATTTTTTTTTAGCGTGTCGAAGTTGCTAAGATCTTAATAATGATGAACATATTATATTTATTACATTATATCAAATATTTCTATAGACAATACCAAGTGTATACAAAGCAAGGCTTTACAAAGTTTATTTTAGATATCGTGAGGTAAATTTTATTACCTAATTGATTAATTTGAGACCAAGTTTGCGAAAAAAAAACAGCAGTAGGTATTTAATCACGCGTGCATTGAGAATTTGCGATGTATAATTGTTTTATTACATTCTTCTAAAACTAATTGCAATTGCTTATAATTTATTTCCTTAGAATTCCTAAATCTTACAATTAGTTCTTGGTTTTTCGTTACAAAAATTAAATTGAAAATATTGAGCCAGGAGCCAAATTCAACGTGGCAACTGATCTAAATATTCTCGGAGTTACATCTTTTTACTATTATAAATGAAGTAACGGTTATGATATTTCTTAGAAAGTGCAAATGACACGCTTAAATATATTCACTTTCTGATATCTAATTTTGTTATATTAAAGTATTATAACTTCATGTATACGTCACCTCTCTCTCTCTCTCTCTCTCTCTCTCTCTCTCTCTCTCTCTCTCTCTCTCTGTGGTCGCTCCCTCATGACTGAGAATCGTGGTCATTGCTCGATGTGGATGCTCTACACCTAGTTTTTATGGTCTGCCTCCACTGGTGTCTATCATCGCGTCTCTGACGACCGAGCAAAACTTGGTTGAGGATACGGCCCCTGTCAATTGATCGCTCCATCTGGTTGGAGACCGTCCTCGGGCTTGTTTGTCCTCCGTGTTGCCAACAATGATCAGCTTTTCAAGGCTTTCATCTCCCCTCCTCCTTATGTGGATGAAGTAGGTCATTATGCGCTGCTGACAGATTGTGGATCGGCGGGTTCGGACACGAAGCTGTGAAGGGATCGATACATTGGTGCGCATGGCGGTCCAGGGTATCCTCAACATACGCCTCCAGCACCACATCTTGAATACATCGATCCTTTGCCTTTCTCGGGCTCGTGACCTAATGCAACTCAAATAGCAAAAATCTGTACCTACCTATGCCTAACATGGCCGTGATATGGTCGACATATTGTTCACCGGAGATATTGAAATACCACGTCAAATATGCCTGCATGTCCGCTTCCGCTTCGCCGCGATTGTATATTGTTATAATTATCAAACTATTATTTTCCGAGGTAGATGGATATTTTAAATTGCTCAAGAACAATATTGTATGCTTCATATTCTTATGAGATTTATATTTGTGTAAGTTGCAGGCAGTGAAAAGTTGAAAGTTTTCAGATTTCCTTCAGATTTCCGAACGTAAATTAAGTTTTTAGTAATAATTGTCATTTATTTTAGGAACCCGTCAAAACACTGCTAATTGTAAAGTTCACGCATTTTATATACGATTTTAATAACTGACAAGCCTGAAGCTGGTTATGTTGTTCAACCTTGTCCTAATAGAGAAGCTAAAACATTAGGAGCGTATCCCGGTGCTTCCTCACTAGGCCTCTCCTCGATGGTGGATCGGTAGCCGTTCTGGTCGGCTACATAGCGCACGACATACGTCACGTTGCCAACGGTATACGAGTAGACACCCTTAATGACCAGGGCTCCGTTCTTCAATTTTCCTTGGGCTTCTACTTGAGTACCGTCGTTTTGCTTGAGCCTGAAATTAAAAAAAAAAAAACAATATAATCTAACAAAGGATAATTCATAGCGCGTCTTTTAACGGTGGTAAATTATATATTAATGCATTTAAGAAATAATTTAGGCTTTGCATCAAAAACCAAAATGAAACTCGTACTTTCATGAGAAAAAGAGATAGTTGAATTTAACATTTTCTTGCAACACTTTATTTTCGAGGAACAATATTTACCAGTATGTGTATTTATATACTGAAAAAGTTAAAATTTCTCGTATATTTGAAGAAAATGTAAAGCAAGTTACAAATAAATATCAATGCAGAGAAAATTCTCAAAGAACCCTAAAATAAATCCCAATCTTAAGGATATATTACGAAAATGTATATAGTTATTCGTCTATTTGTTCTATTTTTCGAGATATTAATATGGATTGAGAATCTTACTCATATCTAAAGCCGTCACTGTCACTGTAATTATCGATGTAGAACTCCGCGTCTCCAGGGCTACCGTCCGTAGTAGGCTTTGCGGCCACTGCTGCCACCAAGCAGCAGAGGATCCACTGAAAATTGTACAAGAGTGTGTTAAGACAAAAAAAATCGTACTTTCGAATCAATGGAATTCAAATCCACGTCGCTTTTATCATGGAATAAATAAATGACCACCAGTTACTTTCCAACATACAATATCACAAAGCCAATACTCTTTATTGTACACCCCAATTACACAGAAATACAAAACATGACGGTTATATCAAACAAACTGAGGTAAAAGAGGGCAGTAGAGTAAGTATGAAAGTAACGGATGTTTTATAATTTATCGCAGGACGATAAACAGAGCAAATAATCATAATGCCATCTAAGCAAAATTACCCTGAACTGGTGGAACACCACACTAGGCAACATCAAGGGGAAAACACTGGTGCGGTGTGCACTCAGGACAAATTTCAACAAAATTAATCGAGAAATGCTTGTGGTTCAGTAACCATCAAATAATCTGTAACTTCCAAATCGCCAAATATATTTGTGGCTTGGGCTGTTACACATTATTTGAGGATGATTGTTCCATGCTGATGGTAATAACTGCCATGTTATTGCAAAGAGATAAGAGACTATAGTTAGCCTCAATCCTGAGCCATGCATGAGGCAAGAATGAAGAAAAATATTATCTTTCGGTACACACGTATTCCAGGATGGGTGAATATTCGAGCTTTTTAAGCGCCTCCTCATTATTACCGTGTTATTGAGGAACTCAGTATAAATTGTGGTATTATTTTTGGTTCTCTAGTAGATGTTTCTGCAATTCTTATCAAAATTATGCTGTTTACTCTCATGAAATGGCCAATAATGTGGCGATGGTAAGGAGGCATTTAAAGTGCTCAAATATTTACCTGGATATAATAAAATAACTCGTGTTTTCGACTCTCATTCTACTTATATGTTAAGAAAAATCACACCGATACACTACGCCGCGGTTGCAAATTAAAAGAATACGTGGAATTAGATAAACTTAATGAATTTGCTTAAGACGAATAAAAGATTTCTTAAAGATATAAAATCAAGAGACCAACAGACAAAACAAAATCCAGGCCAACTTTTATTCACGATATATCAGGAAATCTATAAACTTGTGTTTAACAGAGAAGCGATGATGACTTCAGTGCCACGATTGCTGGCCTTCAATGTACAAAATTAACACATAATATTTATTCGTAATATGCAAATGCTTCAAATGTTTTTGTACATAAAATGTCAAGTGCATTCGATGAATTAACTGTAAAGATGGCTTGTTAACACATTTCCGCAAATAAATATGACTCACCAGTTTCATTTTGATCCTATGAGGTGGGGATGATGCGGCTAAATGGCAAAACGTTTTTAAATTTCATCCTTTTTATATCTGGTCTAATCTAATAAATATACTTTATGTTAATATTGTTGGAGATGATATAATTGACAAAGGTGAAGGTCAGTTTGATATTATTATAAATCCAAATAAAAATAATAGTGGCTTTCATCCATAGACGTAAGTTAAAATTTGCTATAAGTTCACATTTACTTCGCTTGTTTTTAATAGTTTTGTTGGTTGATAGCATCCCAACCAACAAACATGATTTTTGATAGGTTTTATAACTAATCAAAAATCATAAACAGTGCATATTCACTCTCGAATTCCAGAGATTCAAGTTAGGGTCCTGCAATAACAGGGCTGTGGACAAATGTCCCCGCTCCCGGGGAAGTGCAGGGGTGAGGGGAGTTAGGACTGGGTGATTTCGTGCGTGGCGTGGGCAGTGCGTGCCGCTATGAAGGGTTGCCCTTACATTATTCAAGAAAAGGATTTGAAGGACTTTGTTTTTCTATTTTATTTAACTATCTTTTATTTAGTCAGTAGGAACTGTTCAAGACTGGCAAGGCCTCCTTACCAGTAACCGGATTCAGAGCGGGAGCGTAAAGCCCTTACGTGAATGCCAACCGCGGTCACTTGGTGTAAGGTGGAGACGCGGTGCACAAGGCACAAAGACTGCAAATTTAGGTTTAACCAGTTCAACGATATGAGATGACTATGAAATTGTAACCCCCGGGGGCGGGGTCTACGCTAAGATATCGTCCAAAAGCTTCCAGTAGCCATTCTTTCGATGGCTGTTATGATCCCGTCGTCCAGATCAGAGAGTACGTTTCTTGGAGGCCGGGCAATCATGGCTTAGCAAGCAGCTTCTGTGGGGTGGATCTTCTAAGGGATCGGAAGTCATCGGAAGGTAGGCTACCTCCCTAACTAGATATTTGAAGAAAGAGAGTCCCATTTCTGAGCAGTTTTAATAAATAATGTAGAAGCAAAGCGCTTTTACAAGTCGGTGATACACGGATATTATGTAATGTAGGTACCAAGATTCATTATAATTTTGTAGTCTATATTGTAAGTTTTGTAACTAGCCTGAAGACTAACGTCTTTATCCAGTGCAGCCTACCTGTCATGACGTATGGGGCCGAGACATGGAAACTTACGGTACGCGTAGTCCATAAACTCAAAGTTGCTTAGCGAGCTACGCTAAGTGTTTCATTGAGGAATCATAACAGAAATGAGGTGTTCCGACACAGAACCAAAGTGACAGACATTGTCCATATAATTA
The DNA here is from genome assembly GCA_905404275.2 of Hedya salicella. Lineage (NCBI taxonomy): Eukaryota > Metazoa > Arthropoda > Insecta > Lepidoptera > Tortricidae > Hedya > Hedya salicella. The sequence continues at coordinate 22,359,440 of FR990100.1, read as the reverse complement.
GCAAGTTGAAATAACAGTAGGCTGGTAATATTTGCCAAAGAACCAATAGGCGTTGGAGTAGACGTGTTGTGGGTAATCGAAGGACGTCAGACAAGATAACTAACTAACTATTATGGCTGAGTGAACCAAAATGGTTCTTGGCCTCCGAAACTAGAGCACGCCACTTGTCCCGATCCTGCGCAGCTTCCTGCCAATTATCTGCTTGAAGCTGACACAGATCCGCCTTCACACTATCCCCCCAGCGATACCTGGGCCGACCCACCGGATGGCATCCATTCTTAGCAGGTGGCCAAACCAGCGAAGTCTGTGGGATTTTGTTTCGCCGATGATATTAGGTGCAGCCACCAACTTCTCAATTTCTGCATTCCTTCGAATCCTCCAGGTGCTATTATCTCTCTTGACAGGTTCCAGGATCTTACGGAAAACTTTTCTCTCCGCTACCAAGAGCTGACTTTCTTCTTTCAGTGTTAGTGTCGTACATAAGGATGGGTCTTATAACAGTCTTATATATATCGGTAACTTTGTATTCCTGCTGAGAATCCTTGAAACCAATTCTTTATGGAGGGCCGCACTGCATCGCCGGGCACCTTGGATGCGTATTTTGATTTCCTCCTCCCTAGTGTTGGTATCAGTAATGGTGCAACCAAGGTACCGAAACTTGTCAACTCGACGGTAGACGGTGCCCCCCACATGAAGACTGGTTGATCCCGAGACCTATTCTAGAGGCCTCTCGCTCTAGGACACTAGCTGCCTCCGCCACTTCTTCACGGCTTTCACCTAATAGCGGTAGGTCATCCGCATACCCTAACACCTTGTGCTTACCGTTCAGCTCTACTCCTATGTCCAAAGCTAAGACTTTTCGGACAACATGTTCAAGAGCTAGGTTGAAGAGTATAGGGCATCTCCTTGCTTTAGGCCGCTCATCACCGTGAACTCCTCTGACAACTCACCCCCTACTCTGACTCGCATCCTACTCTCCTTTGTTGCTGTGGTAATTATGGCTACTAGTTTTCTAGGGATGTTAAAATTTAAGAAAATGGAGTATACAGTGCCTCTGTCTATGCTGTCATAAGCCTTCGTGAAGTCCACAAGCAAAGAGTGCATGCTTTGTGCGTACTCCTACTTCTTTTCCATGAGCTGCTTAAGCAAGAACACCTCATCTATCGTGCTGCGATTCCTGCGGAAGCCACATTGGTAGTCTCCAAGGATTCTTTCAGCATATGGTTCCAACCTCTTTAGCCGCACGTTGGAAAAGATTTTGTACACCGTTGTGAGTAACGCAATCCCTCGATAGTTGGTGCACTTCTTTGTTGAGCCTTTTTTATGGACTGGACAGATAACACCTACATTCCATTCTTGCGGTTGTTCATCTTGTTCCCATATTTTCAGCAAGAGTTCATACACTTTGGACTGGACAGTGCCACCACAGTTTTTCCATATTTCTGATGGTAGCCCATCAATGCCAGGCGCTTTATTATTTTTGAGACGTACAATTGCTTGATGGACCTCCTGAAAGCTTAGAAGAATGACTTCGGGATCATCAGTGTCGATGTTGTTATTACTGGTAGGTACTGGTACATCTAGAGTGGGACAGTTGAGCAGATGCTGAAAATAATCTTTCCACATGCTCATTATTTCAGCCCTGGCGGTGATAAGGTTTCCACTGTCATCTTCTAGGAACTGTGTGACAGGATGATAACCTTTTTTGAAGTTTCTGACCTCTTTGTAAAACTTTCGAGATTGATTTGCTCTTATCAGGGTTTCTATCCCCCTTACTATGCTGGCCAGGTGTTCCCTTTTGGCTCGTTTTATCGTTCTTATAGCCTCCAACTGCAGGTGTTGGTACGCTACTTCCCATTCAGCATTTTGTTCGGCCAGGACTTTGTATTTCCTCCTTTCTTCTATAATCCTTTCGCACTCATCATTCCACCATTTCTTCTTATTCGTCTTTCTTGTACCACCAATTACCTTTCGAGCCACTTTCGTAACTGCATTCGTTATGTCTACCCAAGTCTTGTTAACATCTTCACCTACTAACAAATCATTGAAACGGTTCCTAAGTTCTAGCAGAAATTTACTTTTAATCTCATGGTTTTTTAACTATTGTATGTCAAATATAAAATCCTGCTTATGCGCAGTTTGTTTATCTACCTTGACCTTTAATTTTAATGGCTAGCATGAAGTGGTCACTGTCACAATCAGCACCTCTAAAACTCCTGACATCTTGGATGGCACTCTTGTGCCTGTCATCTATAAGTACGTGATCGATCTGATTAACGGTCTGCTCATCAGGGGATTTCCATGTGCCTTTGTAAATATCGTTGTGAGGAAACATCGTGCTCTTAATTACCATAGCTTTAGAAGCTGCAAAACTAATTAGTCTCAGACCATTGTCGTTCGAAAGATCGTGTTTACTATGTTTCCCAATAGTCGGAACAAAGATTTGTTCTCTCCCCACCTTTGCATTTAAATCCCCTACTACCATTTTAATGTCGTAACTTGGCAGTTGGTCCCATATCACTTCCAGGTGTTCATAAAACTCGTCTTTTGCCTCATCGTTGGTGACTTCTGTAGGCGCGTAAACGTTCACAACTGACAAATTTGCGAATTTGGTCTTTATGCGGAAGACAGATACTCTGTCCGATACCGCGTCAAATCGAATCACATTACTTATGTATTTCTTAGCCACGAAAAAACCGGTGCCGTGCGAGTGTTGACCAGAGTCACTACCACTATAAAATATAATTCCCTTATCAACGTTGCATTCCCCACTCCCCGGCCATCTTACTTCCTGAAGAGCTGCAATAGCTACTTGGTACCTCAATAGTTCTTTTGCTACCTGATACATGGCTCCAGGTCTAAGTAGGGAACGCACATTCCATGAAGCAAATCGGAGGTCCGTGTTTTTATGCCTTGAGTTATTACAATTGGGATCGGATCGTATTGTGTCTCTTTTCAGTTTCTTAACGTTTTTCATGTTCTCCGTGGGAGGAGTGTTAACCCGCCGCACAGCCCCAAAAATGCTGGAGGACCACATCCGTCTTTGGTTAGCGATTCCATCGGAATTAGCCGAGCAGCGTAGCTAGGCTATGCTGCCGACCACTCCCCCATCCACCACCCGGGGGACGCCCCTCTACGCCGTTAGGCCCAGCGCGAGGCGTCAGACAAGATGGAGCGATGATATTCGTGGGGTGGCTGGCGGCCGCTGAAAGAGTGGGTGAGTATCGTACTTAGAGGCAGCCCCTAGAAAGATCTAAGCCCAGCAGTAGATTGCAACAGGTCGGTGATGATGATGATAATTGTTACCAGCCAAAAGTTAATCACCGTTGGTTAGTAACGAATCACATAATTTGAACATCTTGTTCCCTCACACACAACCTTTTTATATCATTTCATATTAGAAATATATAAGCATACTGCTATGCTTATGAGTGTTAATATTTACTCATCGTATCTCGGTGAAAAACAAACAAAACATAATCAATCTCACTCCTACTCATCATCATCATCATCATCATCTTCATCATCATCGTCATCATCATGATCATTGATTCAGCCATAGGACGTCCACTGCTGGACACAGGCCTACTAAATCGATTTCCACATGGGCCGGATAGTGGCGACCCGCATTCAGCGAGTCCCCACAACCCTTTATCACAACTTCAAGATAATTAAATAAATCATTTATTTCTACGCGATTAAGCCCCGTTTTGTTGTGTTGGAACCCTAAAAATCGAGTTGGTATTTAAATAAAACAATTTGTAGAGATTAAAAAAAAAATAGTGAAAGTTACATTTTATGCAAACTACCCACTTTGAGAAAACAAATAAAGGTGCACATACATGCCAGATGGGCCCATTGTGTAATGAAAAAAGGCCTCAATTAATTTATTTTAAAAAACAAATACATCTCATCGAGGAACAACTAAGTCCAAGACACAGGATTGCAAAACCTTAATTTTAGTGCTATAGAGCTACTAGGTTATGTATGGTACGTTAGTTATGTATCAATGCCTACAACAGGCTACAACGCATAACATTCGTAATGAATAGTGAGAAGCTTTTTGTCATTTACATGTTAATTTATAGCTTTCTTGATATGGTTATTATTCCATTGTTTTTGACCTCGTATTGCTTGTTTTTCTCACTGTAACTGCTGTTATCTCATCACTCGATATCATAAAGTGGATTCAAAATGCTCCTGATTCAGGATTAAGAGACATTTCATATCATATGTTTGATTCGGAAGGTGAAAAATTTACTAGAACATGCCCGCTTTGTTCTAACATTAAAAACACCAAGGTAATTATGTATATATTAAGCCAAAGAAAATACAGATGTTAAACGGCAATTCCAATACAGAGCGGTGTGAACCAAAAAGGATGTCTTAAATTGCATCGTGCGTGGTGAACTCTACTATCAGTGAGCGAAACTCCTCACGGCGTTTGGAACCCCGCCGGTAGGGACAACCAGCCCATAGTTTCCTATTTGTCCTATGTCCGATTTTCTGTCTCTCTCTCCCACGCCCCAAGTCGAGTTGAACCAGTTCAACCCACCTCTGCAGTCACTGCGTCCCCCATCTCTAAGTGGCCGTAGATGGCGTTCCCGTTTGTGGATTTGCACTTCCCCTACTGAATTCAATTACGGTGAGGAGGACTGACCTATACTCTAATCCAGGTCAACGTCAGGTTTAAAATTAAAGGCGTCTGGTAAAAAATGGTTATCTGTTAAGTCGGTTAACGGACGATAATTTTACGTCGTAACGTCATATTAATAAGAAATTATTAATGAAAAAAAAATGTTAATACGTAATAAAGTGGAAGAGAGATAGATGCGTCACCAGCCAAACGCTTAGGCCGATCATGACATGCGGAACGTGACACCGGAATGTGACACTTTTTCGTGCGTACAGCCGGCATTCATCGATTTATAAGACGTTATCACGTCAAAAAAAGGGATACATTTTTGTGAACGTAATATGATGGTGAGGACAAACACATCATCAATAACATTAACTACTCAGGTCATTACTGTTTGCACATTGATTATACAATAAATAAACAATGAAGTATGCAAAAGATATTACTTTTAAAGACCCGTACTCTGATAAAAAAAACCGGCCAAGTGCGATTCTGACTCGCGCACCGAGGGTTCCGTACGAATTTTTACTTACCGTAACTTTGTTACCCGGTACCGGTTGAGATAAGCTTTTACCTGATATGTATAGCATTGCATACAAATCAGGTGCATACTTAACGCACCCGGGTTGTTCAAATAGGTTTTATGCAAATTAAAACAAAAATAGCTAATTAGAGACATGCTAATTCTCGTGTAATATTTATGTTTATTAATACAAATTGTGCAAATTTCAAAATTTACAATTGGTAAACTTCGGAGATAAAGGGGGGAATGATGGTTTTTTTTCTTATTTTCCTTAGTAAAACAAAAACTAATCACAATTCCTTCGTAATTTACTAGGCCAGCAACATTGAACTTGAATAACTTGATACTCGAGGAAGAGACAAAAATGTGATCGTTAAATATAAAAAAGGTACCGAACTACAGCACTAGTGGTGTTGTTTTTCCTTTTAACTGTCGGCACGAGCAAGTATGACTTATTAATGCATGCCTTATACATATGCATTTATGCATGAATTTCTTCCGTCTTCTTTACGACTTATTTAGCCACTACGAGCGATATTAAATGACAATGCGACTCTGAAAAAGTCAAGCATATATTTGACGAATTTATATTAGGCTGTCCAGTTAAATGAAAGAGATCCTATTGGGTCACTAAGCTTAGCCATTTGCACTGAATATCAAAGTTAATAACGCGATAACTGAGATGCTTGATTTTAAAATTAAATTCAAACAAGGTAACGATTCAATGCTTGACAGCTTAATTCCAATAATACGGTACTTGACTGACACATCAAATCAGTTCCTTTTTGTGAACTGTCAAAACGGTCAGAAAGTATAAAGTTTGAAAGGATAAAAGGTTTATGACGTCATAATTCTACACGGTCAAATTGCCTTCTTTTTTTAGTTTTTGATCATTTTAAAATCGCCAAAAGCTTAAAAATAAGTATTCATTAATGTTTTCTACGTATTTCCAGAAATCACATTAACTGCAAGCTCAATCATTTATGTTGATAACAGGAAAGTACCCAATTGACACCCTGTTTGACATCGCTATTGCTACGAATTAAGGTTGAAGGTCTAATGGGACAGTGTCGGCACTGAGGCGTTTATCTTATTCAAAGATTATTCTAATTTTTTTAAATAAAAGTGTTCATACATTCATAACATTTTATTAAATTATAGAATCAGTATATAAATATTATATAATGCTTCATAAAGTTACTATATACAAATATTAGCTTATTCACTTATATTTAACCCAGAAGTGATGCAACGACCCCAGCCGGGACGGCGCCGCCAGGGCCCTGCTCGATGGTCGGTTGGAAGCCATTTTCGTCAGCGATGTACGTCACGGTGTACGTGACACCATCTGGGCCCACCCAGGCATATTGGCCACGAACAGCGATGCTCTCATTCTCTGTGCCTTCGTTCCGGAGCTGGCCTTGCTCTTCGTGTTTGCTGCCATCGGATAACTCCCACCTAGATAGAAACACACAGACATTATATTTGTTAACTTTGAAAATAATCTAGCCGGAACTAGGGAGACACCCTAAAGATTTCATGAAGTTCTAAATCCTTCCAACTTCCTTTCTCTACTATTCCTTTCTTTCCATTTCCTTTCACCTTCCTTCTTCTTTTAACTATCGCGAAATTTTCTTCTCTTCATTATCTTATCTGTCTTCCTCACAGATGTTCAAAGGTCTGGTGATCTGCGCAAGCTAATAATCGGAACTACCAAATCTGGGAGCATGATAAAAAAGTATCCCGAGAATTTACCCTGTGGGATTAAAAATAATGGAGCTCTTAACTTACGCGAATGTATAAGATCCCAATCCAGTGTTCTCAGTATCATAACGGAGGATCTGAACGTCCCGGGGATCCTGCTGAGGAGCCGCGGAGCAAGCAGCAACGAGAGCAAAGACCACCAACTGAAACCAATCGTGTGACTTTACACAAACACTCTCGCTATCAGTATATGTTATTTAAACCAACATAAACAAACACTTCACTTTCAAATCACTTCACTTGAACTAACCAGTTTCATTTTGGTTTTTGATTTTTTGGCGTCCGACAACTGCTGTGTACTGCAAGTGTTTGGGTTGTATGCCCTACGCTTCTCTTATATATTTCTAATGCCGGATTACAACATCGTTGTTCAAATTGCCTGAAGCCTCAAGACGCATCTGTCGCGGTAGGTGAATGGCCATACGGCATTGTTCATCTGTGTAACCATGTGTATGGACATGACTTGACCCGTCGTTTTGTTAAGTAACATCTAATCAGAGTACAAATGTCAATGTTAATAGGAATTTCAAAAGGTTGTAATTTACTTTGCTGCAGTAATATTTCATTACTAAACGTTTATCGGGGTATAATTTTGTGTCCAATATGACAGACATAACGTTGTATGTTTACGCGTCGCTCGTTTGTGTCCGAGGTACGTGTAAATCGTGTAATTCATGTAATTGTTTCTATTATAATAGCATAATCGAAGTCAGTAATTAAAAGCATTGAAGTTAGGATATTGTATTTTGTGAAACCATGTTCTAAAAGTTATTATCGGTTCATTGACAAACGATAACGCTTGTCGCATCATGAAATTGTGCCTAATTCCTATATTTGGTATTCCTCTAGTACCTGCGCATGTTCGCAACTTCGTTCTTGGAGGGCAAAAATTACATAACCCTCTTTTAGCTTCATTGTAATCGGGTAAAAAATATCCTATTGCTTGGTTACCCTCATCTGGTATACACATCTTAGTCCTAATCATCAATCGGCGTATTTTTTTTTTCAGAAATTGTATAATTTTCTGGACTCTTTAATCATCATTTTGTTAAATACATTCGACTAGGCTAGGTTTGATTTGTAACAAACCTGAAAAGTTTACGTGTTTAGAAAAATACGCATTATGCCAAATGAAGAATTATCCCAAATGTTGATTATGACAAAAAAGTGTATGCCAGGTGAGGGTAATTCCAACAGTGCAAAAACTATCAGTGGATGTCCAACTATCCTCGCGTCAAAATTAGTTGCAATTGGTCCAGCCGTTTTGGTGTAATGAGTTAGTACATCTATCCAAAATAAATGTTTAGTAAGTGTCCTGCAAATTGCTTTGCTCATCTGTATGATTTTTTTCAGTACACTGTAATTTTGCTTTTTCGTTTACTCTGCGATTCAAATGTCAAACAAACGTTGTGACATTTCAATGTCAGTGTATGATTTATCTCGTTATAAATATTAATAGCCTGTGAAATAACATCTTTCCAAAACAAATGAGTACAACATCAATCCTTTAATAAAATTAGCAAAATTAAATGTATCTGTCCTATGGTAGGTAACACATGTACAGCGCGACGCACGTAAAAAGAGCTCTTTGCAGTATACAAGTTGTATGTCGCCAATAGCTCATTTTACGTACCGCACGGAAGTTACTGTAAGTATAACTACAGTAACTGATTTCCATCAGGCTGTAATACTTGTTTGTTAATTGTTACCTATTGTTACCACAAAATTTCGTGGGAATCAAATATCATAATAGTTTTCAATCATCAGCCTACATGCGTCCACAGCTGTGACCTCTTGACACTCACTGTTTGGGATTTAGCCAGAGTGACAACTATTATCCAATCGGCATTGCAATGATCTAACAATGTTTCCAACTGACCTGACTGACTATTGTTCTATGATTAACTAGAAGGCGCCCGCCCGCAACGTTAATCGCGTAGGAAGAACAAATTATAACCCCCTTTGCAGCTCCAGTGTTATAAACTTAATTGGACTAAAAATTATTCTATAACCATCTGTGGATATCCAGCTACCCGTGTACTAAAAATAGTTGAAATCTGTTTTGTCGATTTGGCGTGATAAAGCCACAGCGACACATACAAAGATACAAAAAAATCGGCTTAGTGACCCTCAAATAGTTCGTATCACTTATTTTTTTGAAAATATATTTAATGTAGAGACATTTAATTTTTACAACTTTATAATAGTATAGATAAGGCAAAATCAAGCCCAAAGTGCAAGTAAATCAGGGAGTTATGACAAAATTATCTTGGATAGAAAGCCTACGAAAAAAATCACAAATGAACTAGCCAGAAAAAAAAACTAAGACTGCAAATCTGTCCCGCTTTCACAGATGACAATTACGTCTTCCGAGGCCGTAAGAGTGTTGTCATTTAAGTGACAAACACGATCGATAAACATCGATAAGGTGGTGCCATCTGACAACACTCGTTCAGTGAGACTACAAAGCTGAAGGTCCTGGATTCAAATCCCGGTGAGATGAGCATAAAATGTTTGTCCCTGAGTCCTGGATGTTTTATATATTAAATATATCGTCGCCTAGTACTCATAAAACAAACCGTATTCAGCTTACCATGGGACTAGTTCGATTTGTGTAAAAATTGTCCTGTAATATTTATTTGGCAGTGTCGATCATTGGACCTTTTACCTTATATAAATTTTGCTCTAAAAAGTTCAGTTAGCAAGCAGTGCACTATAAAATGCCGGTTACATAATTGATGGTAAGCGTCAAATGTCACAGGTTTGGTAACATAGTAGAAAGATATAAGCATGACGAAATTTAAATACAATCTATATAATGTACATATTTATCACGCAATAAAACCCCGATGACTTACACCATTCGCAATCATCATTTTTTTTTATAAAACAATTTAACGGATTATGTCGCGTATATTATCTCATTTGAGTTCCCGACGGTAAATAGGTCTGCAGTCTGTGAACATGTCATTGACAAACCAAATCATTTAATTTAGTTTGATAAACCTTCTATCCTTGCCAATGAGAAAATATATATTCCCAGAATGCTACGCGAGGCTATTGAGATTAAAAAGCATCCTAATGTCAATAGAGAAGATGGGTTATCACTACCACCAACTTGGGATCCTGTAATACATCTCATCAAGGAAAAAGCGAGACACAGGACTGCAAAACCTTAATTTCCGAACGGTGTAAAATATCTTATCTGTTTAAAAGTAGTTTAATAGTCTCTGTTTTTAAATATTATAATTAGTAATGAGGTAGCCTGGGAGTTTTTCTTTGCAGCGTTTCTTTTCTCCTCAGTACGCCTCATTTGTGAAATGCTGCTTGGTAAATTATTAGAATAAAATAATTAAGCCCTTCTGGCACATGTGTAACTGTCTTTACGGATAAGGCCCATCTGGCATGTATGTGTACACCTTTATTTGTTTTTTCTAAGTGGGTAGTTTGCACAAATTCTAACTTTGAGAGAGGAAAATATATATTTTCTCAGTCCACCCATAACCATGGAAAACTGAAAAACTTCTGAAACGTCGGGAAATCAAATGAGATAATATACGCGATATAATCCGTTAAATTGTTTTATTTAAATTAGTAATAATCGCGAAAACAGAAGAAAATATTATAATCATCATATTTGTAAACAAATCATTGCTATTAACTCAAAACAATGCAAACCATTTCATTGACCTCCACATTGTTGACTTTACTAAAAGGCCATTTTGCTAAAACATGAGCATACTCGTATTTAATGAAATTAGGAAGCCGATGACGATATTCAAAAAATATTTCTCATAAGGTTATGGGAACATCAATCAGTTCAAGTAAATAATTCGGCCTTTAACATTTTCTATCGACTGGAGTTATTCCGAAGATGATGCATTACGGCGCATGAGCAATAATTACGCTTCCAGTTTTAGCTATAAAGTTTACAATCTCATGCGCGCGAGTCTCGGAAATTAATACGTGTAGAGACCGCAACTTTGTCGGCAATCAACTGGAAAAGGTCAAGGTTTCACGTTTGGCGCTGAATAATTTGTGTCCAATTGGTTTTTGATGGGATGGGTGTTTAAGAGCTTTGCTCATTATGCATTCCTCAGTTCTAACGTTGAGACATTCCAACGTGGGTGACTTGTACTAGTCTCGCAATGACATACATAAAGTATAACTAATGCAGCTACCACGATAGCCACAAGTGCATCGATACTGCAAGTGTACAGGCATTGATCACAAACAATGTATTCAAGAAAATAAAATGGTACGAATGGTAAAAATTTACTAATTAGAGATACAATTTTTTAGGAACTGCGTTACGAATGCGTTTAAAATTATTTAGTACAATTTTAAAGGTAGACCAAATCGCAAAACCCCGTGGTCAGGTGTCCCAAAAATGCAGCTGTTTTATGTTTAGGAATAAAACATTATTACAATATCTCGACTGGCAAAACCTTTTTTATTGTAATAGCTAATTGCTGTCCATTTCATACAAATACTGCCAACGTGCCATTTTTTTCCATAGGAGTACCATTCTGCATAACATAACGTATCATAATAATATTATCTTTGTAGAATTTCTTAACTCTAAAACTTAATAAATATCGTTCGTTTTTATACCTATTTGAGAAATATCGGAAATCATGGTGCCCAAAACTAGAACAAGTTATTGTCATAATGTCTGTCACGCAAGTTTTTCAAAACAGAAATGACGGTGGGGTGTGAAAGCCAAAATTATAATTAGCACGTCAGTTAAATAATAAAAAAATATTGGACACATATTTTTTCCTTTTTCATAATAATAATAACATACTCTATAAATTAATCGCAATAATCGCTCGAGCCGTCACTCCTAGGCAACGTTTTAACTCAATGTCTCGCCTTTATTTTTTAATTACGTGAAAAAAGAAAAAAATACGTCTCCAATATTTTTTATTAGTGTACGCGACGGACTATTTATTAAAATCTCGTTATCATCCTTATTTTACTACATTATGAAAATATGTGTCTCAACTTCATTCGCGGAAGACCAAAAAGTCATGACCCCCTTTTTTACTTTAACGTTGTCGGGTAAAAATAATCCTACAACCATGTCCAGAATGAAACAGCAGTAGAATGAAGAAATCTGATGAAGACAACGAGCAATACAAGTATAAATAAACTTAAAAAAAAATTAAAAAAAATACATATTCGTAGCAACTAAACTTCTTTTTAACCTGAATACGCTATAAAAAAAAATAGGATTGATTTTTTTTCTCCTGCACTGACAAAGTTGCGGGCACATTCTAGTAACATAATATATCTTCCCATTTTTGTGGATCTTTGTCAGAACTCACAAGTCTCACCACTATTTGCTCTCATTATAACAAGATACATAAAGAATGCACCAATGAAACCGGTATTTAACTTGTCTTGTCCATGTAGAGCGATCTAATTACTGTAAAGGTCAACAGGTGGCTTTATGGATTATTAATCGTTAAAACGAGAGCAGAACCCTTTTTTTCCCTATATTGTTCTCGAAATTTTGTTTTTGCACATTCGACATTCGCTGGGCATATTGACTCTTCATGTTTATTTCCTCATCTTGATGGTTGAGTGGAGATTTAAATTAACCGATAAACAACAATATTACACCTGCATTGTGTCGATCTTCTTCTTAAATTGCTAACGATCGTATGTGATGAGACGAGGCGCGCTGATGGCGGCATGAAATATTGTACTATATAATAGTGCTGTTATACCTTTTGTTTTTATGTCAGACAAAAGGGACGCAACACCAATGTTAGGCTCTTTCTTCTTCTTCGTGTGAAGGGATATAAAAAATATTAAATTCAAATTTTCTTTGCCAGTATATTGACACCTCTACCTCTATCCGTCGGGATGTAGCTTTTAGGAAATCTTCCGCGATACACATAGTATTGTCGGACACTGCGAGCACTGCATCATATGTTGCGTCGTTTGTAGTCTACCATATTCGCAGAATGTACCGCTTTGTACTAATCGAATTCCCCATTTCAGAAGGTTACCTTTGGACCGACCAACGCCTGTCCTTAGTCTATTCAAGGCTTTCCATGTCGCCCATTTTTCTTTGGCAAATACAGCGCAGCGTGGTGCCAGCTTCATAAGTAGTGATCATCGTCTTCCCATGGATATACGAGTAATATATGCAATTGTGCAATATCAAAGTTACTGATACATTGCTGACCTTTGAGTACCCCTATTACTCGCTTGTAGAAACTCAAGTTATCAAGTTACTAACTTGCTAGAGTAAGCAATGAACAAAGTTGTTTTTAGGGTTCCGTACCTCAATCGGAAAAAAACGGAACCCTTATAGGATCACTTTGTTGTCCGTCCGTTTGTCTGTCAAGACCCTTTATCTTGGGAACGAGTGGAATTAAAATTATAGACTCAGGTCTACGGTCCCTTATGAGGCTGTGAAAAAATCAAACTTCTAAGTTTACGTAAAAAAAGATACGGCCGTTTATGCCTTAAAAAACGTTCATTTTGACACTTTTGAAATTGATAGGGTACTTCCAGATGTTCAGAAGTCTGGTATGACGGAAGTTCTAATAGCACAATCAACAAAATAAATCAGAAAAACATTTTTTTTATGTCTGTCTGCTAACACCGGATTTTCATAGACACGGCCATTTGTAGCGTATATTTTGTACGGAACCCCCAGTGCGCGAGTCCGACTCGCACTTGCCCGGTTTTTTTATTTGTAGTTATGTTCCTTATAAACGCACATACAAATATGGTAAGAATTACTGGTTTATGTTAAGAATTACTATGTTAATTAGCATTGTACAAAGAAAAAAATATCTCGACAAAAAATAATAAAGGAAGTAATATACTCGTCTTTTCAGAACAATCGATTCCACCAGTTTTGTTTCCCAGAACCATCTTAGCGTTGCATCTTACAAAATTTACCAAAGGCTTATTTTAATTTAAGGTTCTATCATCACAATATTGCGCCGGCGTCGGATTCAACCGGTCGGGTTACATCACACGAAGTCTGCCGAAGTCACCCGATGACCTCCGACACCCATTCAAAGACAGAAGAAACATGCAGCAACAACAAAGAAGCCCCATAAGCACTTAAGACCTTTTTTCGTGGAGTAACAGGGCTAAAGCTTTTGCGATCTGTCTTTTTTCAGGTCAAATTGGTCTCATGATAAGTTCAAACAAAGTCACGATGGCTTAACATCTAACAATATAAACAGCTATCTAGTACAAGGTTCACAAGGTTACGCGACACAGATGTCGATGACATCTTATGTAATATTGGTGCCGAGAATTTTGGTGGCAAGTTCAATTATTCGTTTTCTCGTGTATTGCTCGTTGCGACACAGATCATCGTATAAATGGTAACTCATAACACTGTCAATAAATGTTTTATAGCCACGTGCTAAGCATGCATCAAAATCATTCACATGTTCATAGTTTACCTAACTATTATGCTCGTTCTAAGCTTTTGCTAAATGCGTCGTCGTGATTTTGCGTTGATTGGCAAAACATTGATGCAATATCGAATTCAACAAATATTTTTACGCTAATTTGATTGATCAATAAATCGATCACTGATTACATTGTATAGATTTAGTAGAAATCACAGATTAACCTACGTTTCTATATTGAGATAGATGTTTCTTTAAGAATAAATGCAAGAATGGCGTCGCAACTTTTGAATATATACAATATATTTTTTTACGATACTTTACAGCGTGTGATTATGTTTGGAGCTAAGAATTTAACTGTCCTACTCACAAATCCTTTTATGGCTCGTTTTTTGATCTGAATATTATCTTACCAAACTATCTTATACTACGCGGGCTTTTTTTACTTATGTAGTATTATGTAGTATATTCTGTGCTAATCAGTATGTTTCAGGGATTTGTAAAACTTTCTGAAACTCAATAAATAATTCAACAACTAAGTAGTGAAACATTTTATTTACTAACAAAAAACTATAGAACCACCGCCGTTTTTGAAGTTTGTCAAATTTGATACTTCTGATTGGGATGAAGAAAAGAGCCAAATACAGGCTGTTAATCATAATAATTTCATTCGCTTTCCATTTGGATGCGTTGAATTTTTATTGTCTAGAAGATATTTCGAATGACGTCACTACTGACTGATGTCTGTACTAGGGTTTGGAGAAATAAAAGTCTATATTAAACACACTGATAACTTATCCCCCGAAATTATATCTGATAATTGCAAGCAATTGATTAAACTTATTCCTCAAAATGGTTTTTAAATAACCATACTTTGTATATAAAGTGATCGTCCCAATTTTCAATATATTCAAGCGGACTTTAAGGGTAATGACTGTACCAGCATCAATTGGAAACAAGTAATCATTTCCAAAAATAAGATCTCCAATAAGCATTGATTTCACTATCTTCAAGCATAATCTAACAACCGCGGAGAAGATGAGTGCAAGACCGAACTGTGTGCATACAAAAGAATGTAAGTAACACAAACTTTTGTACTAAGTTACGCCCTTTTTGCATAACAAGGTCATTTGGTCATGGGAATAAGAATAGCAAAATGATGACCGGTGATCAGATATCCGAATGTCCGGGAGAAATCATACTGTATGATTAGCTTATGCAACCCATTGTCTGTGGACGTATTCTGTCAATGCAGTATCGATCGATAAGAACACCCATCGAAGTTATAATGGGTGCTGTAATAGACTCGCTGGACCTGTCAATTTGCAATCGTTAATTTGTATATTATTAGACTATTTGCATGACTATTATATTTGAGTGCTTTTGTTTGATAAGTCTTTCATATATCTACGTTTTAAGTAAACTTACGTCGCGACATACAATTTACAATAATTGGTAAATATTATTTTGTTATTATTACTGAAATGCCCGCTCGGTGGCGATTCAGGTTGTTTGCCAGTATTTATCATGTAATAATTTGCCAAAGTTTGCAAAGTACACTCTTTTACATTCTCATAATGGTCAAAAGCTACGTTGGTGATTAAATTATTAATCTCCGAGCCACAGACTAGTGACAGACGTACTGACGGATATGACAGCGGGAGTAATGTTGAACTTTGCACCCGCGTTGGAAAAGCATATATTTATCTGTCACCATTTACAAATGTCAGTTAATTTTCTATAAAGTGCGATCTTGACAGATGTTTACTTTAACACTGTAAGTGGGTCATTTTTAGTATGAGTTAGCGTTATGCGTCTTTCCTGTGGACACGCGAAAGTTAAGGGCTTTAAATACTAATTTTTCTTAGTGGCCTATTAGGCAATGTACAAATTGATTAATACTCTAAATCTAAGCGATAAAAATATCAGTTATATGTACCCAAGCCCTTAACTATTACGCTGTCTACAGGAAAGACGGCTAAATTCTTGAATCATGACCCAAGTAGTAGAATAATCTGGAAACAGAGAATTAACAGATTTTACGTAGACTAGGCAGTATTATTTTGCCAGATTAGTAACGTAACTATGTATTTAATGGTTTGATTCATGACGCGATCTGTCTGGGTGTCATTCATTTTAATTCGTTAAACGAACGATATGACACCCATTAAAAATTAAACATTAGAAAAGGTAAAATCTAGACTCAACTCCGACAACGACCCCATACAAATCAAGCGGCACGTGTGATGTCACTTAAGTCACAAGTTTAAGGTGTTAAAATCTACGTGCATTCTCATATTTTCGCCGTTAAAAAGTGCTTTTTTTTGTCTTTTGGACAAGACAAGAAAAATTGTACTTTTGCGTCGTTATATGTAAGATAGACAACTTTTTAGGGTTCAGGATGGCAAAAACGGAACCCTTATAGTTTCGTCGTGTCTGTCTGTCCGTCCATCCGTATGTCACAGGCATTTTACACAAAAACTGCACGATGTAAATTATTAAAATTTGGAGTATAGGTGTCTTGTATAAGCCATTTATTGTAGAAAAAAATGCCCCTGAAAAACGATTGTTCAAGTGAAATTGTGGTTTCCAACTACACTTTTGTCTTAGGACCTCGAAGCAAAACTTTCAGTGTATAGCTATGCCATGTCGCTTTCCCTAGTAATGGGCCTTTTTACGCCTATGAAGAGTTAGAAAAAATAAATCTTATAATTTCTTCGGCTCATAAAAGTCATATCTATATATTTTATTTTTCTTAATGATGTGGAATGTTTTCGTCCAAAATGGAACTATTATAAGACTTGTATTAAAAGGAGTTGAATTTTTATCTAAAAAAATATTTCCTTATGAGAGAACCTAAACAACTGCTCTGACTAGACAAAAACTTATGCATTGGGGCTTAGTTTATTTGTTTAATACACTAAATATGAAAAAAGAAAACGCATTGCATCTTCTCTGTTTCCAAACATATTTACAAACTTCCACACTCGTAATTTTAGCAACATATCCATATCCATTAACCTGTACGTTAAGTAAGTACAGGACTGTACAGGATGTTCAGGGTTAAAATCTATGTGAATAGGTAAAATAACAAAGTCAATAATTTTATATGACACACAAATTCTTGTGTTTCTGTGTTTTTAATGTGGGAAAATTAACACCACATTATTATCTATTGTAATATCGATACTAGTCAAAGCGCAAAGAAAAATACGATGGCCCTCGCAGAGTGTGTGCTGTGAGCATAGTGCTCGCTGGTAAAGGGGTGACACGCTCGACGCGTAATCGAGAGGATCTGGGTTCTAGTCCTGGTGTGACCACGTGCGAGAGCAACCCTAGTTTTCTTTACGCTTTGACTTGTATCTATATCACAGTAACAAAGTCAATATTGTATCAGTATTTTTAAAATCTTCCAATAACTCTCTCTAATTCATCTGCAGTGAAGCATAGAAGAAATACGCAATACACTCTTCGAGAGTCGGTATGGATGTGTAGTTGTTTTGACATGTAGTACGTGTTTTCTGCCGAGGAATACCGACTTAAGTCCACTTGGCATTGCTGCAATTAAATACATATTTATGACAAAAATGGATCCTTTTATTTTACCGAACTATTTTTCCCAAACTGCCTCAGTTTCCAAATTCAAATTCAAATTCAAGTTGTATATTTTGTAAGTAGACCACAAGGGCACTTTTACAATTCTGGCTTTACGGCATTTCCCAAGAGGAGACCACTGTTAAGAAGAAAGCCGACACAAACTCAACAGTCAGTCATTTTTTCAAAATAATTGTTAACTATTACAATATTGTCTTAATTATAATTAAAACTAAATAAAGTGTGTTATAACTAATTTATAATTGGTACACGCAAAGGAGATGCACAGATTCTCCAGATCAATGTTAATGTAAAATATAAAGTAATAATTATGGCATGCAATAAAATTAAATATTTGATTGAATACTACTGAGATCTACGGTCAAGCATTTGTCATAGTGATATAGATATGGAATCTGTATGGGCCTTTTATATTGATTTTGACTGACAATGTACGAAATGGTATATAAATTCAATTCCTTGACTGTATAAATTACGCTTCTTACCAAAACCGATTTTTTTTTTTGTTTTTTAAGCAGTAAGGGTACACAACAGTACTTTGTACATCCATCGGCTTTCCGGCGAGCCTAACTAGGTCGTCGGTTCATGTACAGAGACGATAAAATTGTAGCTACTTCAGTGCGGGTTTTCTTGAATGCAAATATCACTTATTGGCGCCACCGTGACATAAGGTCTCATTGACAAGAAGTTAACTGTCAGGATCTTGTGCTGTGATTGGTGGATTTTGACACTTGTTGTCAATTAAACCTTACGTTACGGTGGCGCCGACTGGTGATATTTCCGTTTTATAAAACCCTCGTTAGTTGTCTGTTTGAATAATCAAAGGTTCTTAATTAACAAAAATATAACAAAAACGGTTTATGTTACCTTTTTTCCTTGATCGTCGTAACATGTCATTTCTTCGAAGTGCCTGTTAAGTTTAGACTTCGGAAACAGAAAGTAATCCCTTAGTTCTGCATACCGACCTAAATGCTTAAAAACAAAAAAAAATACTCATTATATTATTGGTACCAATGTTGATCCAAAAAGCTGATTATTCTAGACAGTAGAATGAGCATCATACACGATGAGTTTTGGATCCTCGGCCAAAATATAACATAACTGCATTGAAATGTCGACGAAATAAATCATTTTTATAATTCCGCATTTTATACCTAATCTTCTTAATCCAAAGCTCCTAGGCGCATTCCATCATTACGCTCAAACAGTTCGATGGTGACTTGATAAGGTAGGATAGGGTGTTTGCTCCACGCAAGCAGTTTGTCAGCCGGTGTCAGTGGTGATAATATTGATATAAGCACGGTTTTTAATTTTTTTTGTCGAAATTTAAAAAAAAAATATATATATATATACCAATGATGGTTTCCGTTGTGCTACAAATAATTAATAACCATTCAACTGTATTGAATACTAGATGGCGCCCGCAACTTCATTCGTGTAGTAGAAAAAGTCATAACCCCTCTCTTTTTTTAAAGCATAGTCAGGTAATTAATATCCTATAACCATCTGGAGATACCTACCTACCCGTGTAACAAAAATAGTTGAAATCCGTTCAGCCGATTTAGCGCGATGAAACTAGAACGACACATATAAACATACAAACATTTTATTTTTACAACTTTATATAACGCGACTTATCGCGGATAAAAGGTATTTTTCCGGGATAGAAAGTATGTTCGACACAGAGACTCCTAAATGATTGTTTAATGTTTTCATAAGAAGATTGTGCTATTTTGTTTCGTTTTTTGTTTATGTGTGTTTTATGCTTTAATTATGATTCCTTATTTAATTTTAATATTTACTTACCTGCGTACTTACCTTATTATCGAATTAAAATGCAAATTACAGTTGTTTTCTTTACCTAGAACCCAATAGGAACCATAATTTGATAAACAATGGTCTATAAGACCTAATAGGTTTCCTATTGGGTCCTAGATACGACGGCTCATAGAAAATGATGAGTGCGGGCGAAGTAATTTATTATAGAGGTAACATCTCGTATTTAGACTATGATAATTGTTTTGTTTTTGTTAATATATTGTGTTTTTCATAAAATAAAGATTACGAGATGCGGAAGGGAATTTAGTATGGCAAAAAGCTGCGCGCGCATGGCCTGGTGGTGGGGGTAATGTGCGCGCGGGGGAACGGGTTGCGGGGGTGGTACCGTGGAGTAGTGGGGATAACCCAACGATATAAAAGACGCACAGGCCTCCCATACTACAGTTCCGTCCGAGCCCGCAGTTCCCGAAACAAGCCAGAAGAAACAAGAAGCTCCTGCCCTGCTACAATTCCTGACTCAATCTCGCTGTACCAAATTTACCGGCGTTTTTATTCTGACGATCAATCGCAACCCAGTGCATAGGTGCGAGCCCGCACAAAGTAGCTTATGTCATTCTCCAAAAGTCGATATTTTTTTAATTTAAATGTGATACATATTACCAAGATTTCAAGTTCCTAGCTTAAAAAAATATTATCCATACTAATTTTCATCCTCTTTTTCGTCCCTAAAAGAGATGAAATTTGACATACATTATAGCCTGTGACCTATTCTGATATAAAAGGTACATAACTGGAAAGTTTCATAAAAATTAGTTCAGTAGTTTTAGAGATTCAGTGGAACGTACATACATACTTTCACGTTTATAATATAGTAAGGACTAGCTTCTGCCCGCGACTTCGTCCGGCTTAAATTCGGCTATCGCGAATGAGGGTATTTTTCCGGGATAAAAAGTAGCCTACGTCCTTCCCCGGGACTCAAACTATCTCCATACCAAATTTCATCTAAATCGCTTCAGCGGTTTAAAAAAAAAAAAAAAAGTTTATTTCAGATCACAGAGATCCATATTTGTGTTAGTTAGCGAAATCTTATTTACTAGGTTAGTAGACATAAACATTTAAAATAAAAAATAAGTAAAAAACAAGTATAAAATAAGTAGCTATTGAGAGTGCGAAGAGTAGGTATCGCGGCTACTTAGCTCTCCCAATAGCAACCTCAACCCAAAACTGTATAATTGGGCAGTCGAGTCTTTCGGCCAACACCCTGAGTAGCTCGTTGCTGCTGCCGCGCACTCGTCTTAGCGTGGAATCTGCTCTCTTTCGCCTGAGCTTTCTTTAAGCGCGAAGAGGTAACAGACAGACAGACAGACAGACAGACAGACAGACACACACTTCCGCATTTATAATATTACGATGGATAAGGAAGCTGATAAGGATTTTCGTCACACACCAGAATATTTCACTTTCGTCGAGTTTTTAAGGTTAACTACGGCTAACGTAAATTCTGCGCCAAAAAGTGGCCCATATTTGGTTTCGAGCAGTATATATAACGACTACTTTTCAAGTTGCTCCTAACAAAGTTCATCTAATTATTATTTCAAATAAAAGCTTACTTCAGCATCTACATTCCCGGTTTTTCTTATAGTATCTTGCGGGAATTCACTCGGGAAAATCCTTCGCAGTTCAACATCTTCGCTAAAATGTAAACAAGCATTGACCTCACTTGTAAAAAAACAAAAACATTATCAGCAATATTATAGTTAAGCAATACCACTTACTGTTAGAGGTCGGTCATAAATAACGACGAGATAAAAAAAATCACAGTGATCGGCCGTTTAAAAATATCACAGTGACTTCTTTCTAATCTTATGAAACAGCAACGTTACAAAACCATGTAAACTGTTCCTCTGCTACTAATGATTACTAGGCATTGGAAATTTGGATGCTTTTATACCTACAACTTACAAAATCCCGGGAAAAGCTAAGCAAGCATGGAGTCAGCTTCTTAAAAATAATATTTTATTTTTTCAATTCCCGGGATCCTGGGATCATTGGGACTATACAAAACGTCTAAAGAAGAGTTTACCTTTTTTAAATTATTTAGGTTATGACGTCTATTAGTAAAATGAAACACATTTGAATTAAATACAATTTTGTAAACAGGAACTACAAAAATAGTTTTTTTTAATACTTTGATACGTATGTAGTTA
The DNA here is from genome assembly GCA_905404275.2 of Hedya salicella. NCBI lineage: Eukaryota > Metazoa > Arthropoda > Insecta > Lepidoptera > Tortricidae > Hedya > Hedya salicella. Next base: position 22,337,522 of record FR990100.1, on the reverse strand, counting down.
TACTAATTTCCAGTATACCGGTAAATCCCTGGGATTTCGTTAGTAAAATTAAATAGAGTCCGCCTCCATGTTAGTCAACATCTACGCGGTGTAGGTACTGAGGCCGAAGTTTAGGTATATAAGCATCGGAATTTCCGATGCCTAATGATTACACGCTTTCATTTAACTGTTTTTGTTGTTATCAAGTTTGAAATAAAACAATTTAACGGATTATATCGCGTATATTATCTCATTTTAGTTCCCGACGTTTCGGAAGCTTTCCAGCTTTTCATGGTCATATGTGGACTGAGAAAAGATGTATTTTCCTCTGTCAAAGTTACAAATTGTGCAAACTACCCATTTTTTGAAAAAAAAAACAAATAAAGGTGTACATACATGCCAGATGGGCCTAAGCTGTAAAGACAGTTACACATGTGCCGGAAGGGCTTAATTATTTTATTCTAATAACTTACCAAGCAGCATTTCACAAATGAGGCGTACTGAGGAGAAAAGAAACGCTGCAAAGAAAAACTCCCAGGCTACCTCATTACTAATTATAATATTTTAAAAAAACAGAGACTATTAAACTACTTTAAACAGATAAGATATTTTACACCGTTCGGAAATTAAGGTTTTGCAGTCCTGTGTCTCGCTTGTTCCTTGATGAGATGTATTACAGGATCCCAAGCTGGTGGTAGTGACAATCCATCTTCTCTATTGAAATTAGGATGCTTTTTAATCTCAATAGCCTCGCGTAGCATCCTGGGAAAATATCTTTTTTCTTTGGCAAGGATAGAAGGTTTATCAAACTTAATTGAGTGGTTTGGTTTGTCAATGACATGTTCACAGACTGCAGACCTATTACACCGACGGTGCTTGACATCTGCTATGTGCTCCTTCACCCGGGTTGATACACTGCGTTTCGTTTGACCAATGTATGAAAGACCACACTCGCAGTCTAGCTTATAAATGCCTGCACTCTGCAAAGGGGTGCTACTCTTCACGGGTCTGTGACCCCTTTCACATATGTGAAAGGGGTCACAGACAAGATCGGAAACATCTTGAAGCGTGCTGCTATAAAAAAACATTTCAAGCCGTTGAAGAAGGTGTCTCAATACCTTAGACCCGTGAAGAGTAGCACCCCTTTGCAGAGTGCAGGCATTTATAAGCTGGACTGCGAGTGTGGTCTTTCATACATTGGTCAAACGAAACGCAGTGTATCAACCCGGGTGAAGGAGCACATAGCAGATGTCAAGCACCGTCGGTGTAATAGGTCTGCAGTCTGTAAATATGTCATTGACAAACCAAACCACTTAATTAAGTTTGATAAACCTTCTATCCTTGCCAAAGAAAAAATATATTTTCCCAGAATGCTACGCGAGGCTATTGAGATTAAAAAGCATCCTAATTTCAATAGAGAAGATGGATTGTCACTACCACCAGCTTGGGATCCTGTAATACATCTCATCAAGGAACAAGCGAGACACAGGACTGCAAAACCTTAATTTCCGAACGGTGTAAAACATCTTATCTGTTTAAAAGTAGTTTAATAGTCTCTGTTTTTAAATATTATAATTAGTAATGAGGTAGCCTGGGAGTTTTTCTTTACAGCGTTTCTTTTCTCCTCAGTACGCCTCATTTGTGAAATGCTGCTTGGTAAATTATTAGAATAAAATAATTAAGCCCTTCTGGCACACGTGTAACTGTCTTTACAGCTTAGGCCCATCTGGCATGTATGCACACCTTTATTTGTGTTTTTTCTTAAAAAATGGGTAGTTTTAACAAATTGCAACTCTGACAGAGGAAAATACATCTTTTCTCAGTCCACCCGTGACCATGGAAAGCTGGAAAGCTTCCGAAACGTCGGGAACTAAAATGAGATAATATACGCGATATAATCCGTTAAATTGTTTTATTTCAATGAGTAAGTAATAATCGCGGAAACAGAAGAAAATATTATGTTATCAAGTTTGTTTATTCGTCAAATCTTGCGAGATTTTGAGCCGTTTAAGTTCAGTGACAATGCAATATTATTATGAAAAGATCGAGTTGATCAGCTGATCAGCTCGAGCTGCGTTGTTTCGTTTCTATGACGATGATGTGGTTATAGAAACTAAAGAACGCAATCCTAACGATTTTAGGCTTTTTGGAATTGTCTCAATGAGTTACTTGACGGGTAACACAGAATAGTACAGTCGTATAGGCATTGTTTTATTTTATTTAAAAAAAGAAAAAATATAGGGTAGCCAGGCCAAAAGCGGGTAGGCTGCCCAAAGCGGGTAGGCATTTGTATATCGTTGTATGAAACATAGTCGTGAATGTGTGCGTGCGCCGCGTGAGACCGAACGCCAACGAGTTTCAACTAGTCCCGAGCGAGCGGCGGTGTGAAGAGGATGAGTTTCAGTGTGCAGTCAAAGTTTTTTGGTGTTTTTACTAAAAAATTTAAGGTAAGTGTTATTTGATTAGTCGAATACCTGTCCATAATGCTAGTTAATAGTTTTACTATGTATTTTCATCTGGGTTTAGCATTACAATGAGATCGAAAGTATTCAAGTCCCCGCTCGTATTTCAAGGTTATATTTTGTCAATTGTAACGAGTGTTTTTAGGCAAAGCGGGTAGGGCAAAGTGGGTAGCCACCCCGCTTTACCCTGGTGACTACCTGCTTTGCCCGAGCAACAGATTGTATACTAACATTTTATTTTCTTTTAGATGGTGAACAATTACAAGCGCAAGACCAATCAAGCATCATAGGACGAGGACACAATGAAGCAGGCAATGGAAGAAGCACGTACAACGTCGGTATCTAGTGCTGCCAAAAAATTTGGAATAACGTTATCAACCTTGCAAAGACATATAAAAAAAGGAAGCTCTGTGAAAAAATTGGGAAGATTTCAAACGGTTTTTAAAGACGATGAAGAACTTGAACTTTTAGAATATGTATTTCGTTTGGATAACCTCTTCCATGGTTTAACTAAAATGGAATTTTTGGCGCTTACTTTTCAATATGCCGAAAAAAATAAAATACCGCATCCTTTTACAAATCAAATCGCCGGAGAAGATTGGTTTAAGGGTTTTAAAAGACGACATCCAGATTTGACACTTAGGCGACCTGAACCGGATTATGCGATCGACTACACAAACGTGATTCTACCTATGCGTAATTCTACACAATATGGGTTCAACACAACAGCAGTTTACTACATTCGTGATTCCACACTGCCACTATTTTAACGCAATCGGGATTCAACCTATTCGTGATTCTACACAATATGGGTTCAACGCAACAGCAGTTTACTACATTCGTAATTCCGCTCAGTTTTTATTTTTACACAATAATAGCGTAAGTATAGACTAAGACTGGAAAAAAGGATGTTGGTGTTATATCCAGCGTAGAGAGAGGGAAATTAACTACAGCCATTTGCTGTTGTAATGCTGCTGGAATGTTTGTGCCCCCATTCCTTATTTATAGAAGAAAGAGAATAGTTGGCAGATTGCTAGACGGAGCTCCACCTGGCACCAGTGCTACCTGTACCGATAACGGTTGGATAAATGGACCCAAATTTTTAGAGTGGCTTCAGCACTTTGTTGGTAGTACCCGCCCAACTCCAAAACGAAAAATTATGCTGATTCTAAGATCTAAAATAACTCTAAAGACTGTATATGAGACTATAATTAATAATATGTCTTGGTAATATTTAAGAAAGTTACTTAATTTTGTTGATGATACATGTTCAAATTCCAAAGTAATGAAAAATTTTAAAAGTACAGGTTAGTACATTCAATTCTTGTTAAACTTTATATACAAGTACTAATAATAATAATAATAATAATAATAAATATCAGGGACAATCTTACACAAATCGACGTAGTCCCAAACTAAGCAAAGCTTGTACTATGGGTACTAGGCGACGATATACATAATATATAGATAAATTATTATTATTATACTTAAATACATAGAAAACATCCAAGACCCAGGAACAAACATCCGTGCTCATCACACAAACACTTGCCCTGGCCGGGATTCGAACCCGGGACCGCCGGCTTCGTAGGCCGTTGTACAACCCACTGAGCCAAACGTGTCGTCAACTACTGTTTTGTGAAGATTGTAATAGAATATGGTTTCTGTAACATTTTTGACAATAAATATTTGCTTTAATTATAACTGTTTTATATTTAATTTTGCAAAACCCGCTTTACCCAAGGAACCACCCGATTTGCCCAAAGCACCTACCCACTTTAGGCCCATGTCTGGGCAAAGCGGGTATTTGGAGACCCTTTGTTTTTTCATTATTGTATAAAAATCTCACTACTAATCTTTAAGAATGATGTTTTATATTCAAGCCAAATAAATATCCTTTCTAATGACGTACAATTTGTTACTGTACTTCAATAAAATTGTGGTTTTTAGGACGTTCGTCGTTAGCATACCCGCGTTGGGCCCGCTTACCTTATATCTCAGCATAATAATTGTGGTACCTACATTTCTTATGGTTAATTCTCCAAAAAAGTGTTTATTGGCGATGATAAAAGCTTGTTTTACTTGTTGCGATCCTTACTATTTACTTTTTGCTTTGGTATTTTTAGGTAGCAGTTTCAAATATACTCCACCTCATATGCTTTTAATAATGTAAGTACACGGCAATATCTATGGTTCTAACTACATTACAGAAGTGATAGCCACTGGGACAGAAAAGTTCTCGACTGGCGACCACGCACAGGATGACGCAGCGTGGGAAGGCCCCCAACCAGGTGGACCCGTGATCTCCTGAAGATCGCGGAAAACCCTTGGATGAGGATGACACAAGACCGGTCGTTATGGAAGTCCTTGAGGGAGGCCTTTGTCAAGCAGTGAAAGTTCTTAGGCTGATGTGATAATGACATTACAGTAACTTACCTTGGCCTGAGTAACAGATCGTACAAAGTCACAGTGATATTTCACAGTGTTCCTTTTCTCGGAACTGGAATAACAGTTATGGCGATTGTAATCACTACTTACTATGTGTAAATAACAGCATCACTTCGCTCTATAAGGCTGAGATGAATCTAAAATAGGACTATGATTATGTAAACGGACATTGTAAATCCATACTTCTATACTAATACTAATATTATAAATGCGAAAGTGTGTCTGTCTGTCTGTCTGTTACCTCTTCACGCTTAAACCGCTGAACCGATTTGGATAAAATTTAGTATGGATATAGTTTTAGTCCCGGGAAAGGACATAGGCTACTTTTTATCCCGGAAAAATACCCTTATCCGCGATAAACTAATTTAAGGCGGACGAAGTCGCGGGAAAAAGCTAGTATCTTATAATTTATAGCGTTCAATATTGTATTCATAGTGGATATCACAAAAAGTGTGTGTTAAACAGATAGGCTTATTAAATCATTTTCTTCGAAAAAGTAACAATTTATAAAGAGTGTAATGAGCAATATTAATGAAATAATGAAATATTTTTGCCATAACAATTTTGTCTGAGTGTACAGGCATTTCCGAAGAGAAAGCCGAAAAAACTCAATAGTCAGTATTTTTTGGGTTCCGTACCTCAAAAGGACAAAATGGAACCCTTATAGGATCACTTTGTTGTCTGTCGTCTGTACGTCCGTCTGTCTGTCAAGGCCCTTTTTCACATTAACGCGTAGACGTATCCAACTGAAATTAAAATGAAATAGTGTCGTATTATTTATTTATTTATTTAATCTTTATTGCACAAAAGGAAACTTATTGTACAAAAGGCGAACTTAATGCTTTAAGGCATTCTCTACCAGTCAACCTTAGGGCAATAAGATAAGAAAGATTATCTATGTATCGATTAGCATTAGCATTGACTGTATAGCCTATAGTATTAAATTTCAGTAGGTTTTCCTCAGTTAATTTAACTTTTATCATAATTATCCCTAAACCATATAATAATTTACAAATAAGAATTATTTCTCAAGCTTTGACTAAAAGATAGTATATCGATCTTTTATCGAGTTTTTAATGCGGTCGCATCAACAACAGTAATCTTGAACTTTTCTTTTATGGTTGGTTTCTAAAACCAGTCAGTAGACACCAAGTAAACAATACGCAATTAAAGAACAGAAGCCGCGCCTACCTTGTTTTGATAGCACACTGTTGAGACATCTTTACTTTTACTGTAAAGGACAAAACTATTTACCGTAGAACTTCGAGAGGGTTCTAAGGTACAGCCAGCATCACATAGATAGATACACAAAGTCGCCAAATAGTTTGGAACACAATCTTATTCCAACGGTCATAAAGACGTGTACTGAACTATTTAGTGACTTTGAGCATCACGAACTATCTGATGTTGACTGTACATGCATTTATTTCCCTTTACCACACACGCTCACTTACCGTGACAGCTATAAGATAGATCGCTTTTTTAATCATTGTCAATTAATTATAGCTACGGCTTAGTTAGTTTAATCGGAATGATAGACAACTTCATCAGTAACTTATATAAACGGCATTGTTTGACTGTAAATAAATTGTAATGTAAATAAATTGAAATGTATTGATGCTAACTACGAGTAACTAAATTTAGAGACGTAAAACGATTCGAAAAACGTTTTAGGGTTCCCCACGTAAAGCACAGTAATGGAACCTTTTTCCTTATTTACTAAGCAAACCCTATGGAAAGGCAAGCGGTATCATTACGGAATTTCAAAGCGTCTGTCTGCTTGCGCAGGCTCGGATACTCAAGTTTTTCGGTCAAGTCTCAAGGCGGCACAAAAACTCCATAGCGTGACTTTCGAAACTGAAACAGACCACGTGGAAGATCACCCATGCGATAGTCTGACAAGATCAAAACAGTTGTCGGCGGATCTCTACATGAGTGGACTGAATGTCTACAATTCGGGAGAGATGGCGGGACATCATATGGCGAGCAACATCTGCGCCTAACAGCACAAGCTGTTGATCACGACCGCTCTGCAAATAGTTTTACGGTGGAGAAGATAATTACCCAACAAAACTATTCATGCACGTTTTAGCGGGAGGCAAGGTAGGCATGTACAACAAGACTTTACGGAAATATTCCTTTGTGTACAACGTACAAGTAAAAAAAAACCGACAAACATAAAACTACATTCACACTGACAATTTTATCGTATTAACTGACTGACAATAAAATAATACATAAATATCAGGGACTATCTCACACAAATTGACCTAGTCCCAAACTAAGCAAAGCTTGTACTATATCATTATACAATGTATGTATTTAAGTTCAAGCTACAATACTCATGATATAAAGTTTAATTATAATACTGAAATACTTAGAAAACATCCAAGAGCCACGAACAAACATTATACTTGGCATTCATATACTTTGACACCGGGGGATGCGTCCATATTGGCATCTCCAACTGTTTGCTCTAAGCTGTATCATAATTATGACTGTTCTGGCATAGGGCTCCAACTTATAAACTTTATGTAATAGGTAGGCACTTGTGAAAACAAAATGTGTAGGTAGTTACTATGGCCGCTTATAACATAAAAGAAACGTGTTTTTGGTATGGAACCCTTCACGCGTTTTTTTTTCAATAAAATTCTATTTTATAACGTAAAATAAAACTATAAAAACGAATAGAGAAATGTTATCGATGGTAATACAATTTAGATTGTATACTCTGAAACAAAAGTGAATTATAGGCCAGGAATTTGGGTGAATCACTCCGGCTTAGTAATAGATTTAAATGATGTTATGATGCACCGCGACCGGTGGAAGGTACAATAATGGATTAAGGTCAATGCCCAAAGGGTGAGTCGATACCTACTTATTCTATAGACGACCGGTTTGGTTCAGCGGGAGTAGAGTTGCCTGCGAAGCTGAAGGTCCTGGGTTCAAATCCCGGCAAGGGTAAATATTTGTGTGTGATTCCTGACTCTTAGATATTTTCTATGTACGAGTATATAAGTAAATATATCTATTAAATATATATCGTCGTCAAGTACCCATAACACAAGCATTATTGAGCTTACCATAAGACTAGTTCGATTTGACATATAAACACAGAAGACATATAAACATACCAAATATTTTGTGACTTTCAAAAAGCAGTAAAGTGTAACTACATGTCCACAACTTTACAAAAGTATTAAGAGAACATACTTAATGATAAATAAATAAACTAAATTTTAACAGAATCATCATCGTCATCAGGCATAAAGGCGTCCATTGTTAGACATAATTGTTAGACATAGGTTTCTCCTAAAGAATGCCAGCTACGGGTTATATACTACGGGTTCCCGCAACCTTTACCAAATCACTGGTCCACCTTGTGCGAGGCCTTCCACGCTGCATCTTCCGAAGCGTGATCACCATTCAACAACTCGTTGACCCTATCAGTTAAAAGTTCTATTTAGCGATATAACAGAACAGGGCTTTGTAATTAGTTTAAATCTGTTTTATAAAATTACTATCCTTCTTTAATATTCTTTTCATATATTTGCTGATTAAGTAAGTTGATAATGTTGACACAGGGACAGCCTTTAATAACTTACAGATAATGGTGGAATTGGGCTTGAAATTGATAGTTTTATAGTCACTGTTTATATTTTATTGTGTTAGTGTCGCCATCTAGTGAAAAAGCGAAGATTTAACAAGTTCGCAGACCTTTACAAAATGTTTTAAGTGGAGCGGCAGCGCTCCAATCGTGAAGGTGCCCAATCAACTCATAATTATTATTACGTCGAACGTACAATCGTTTTTATATGAGGTACTAGAAGTATTATAATATAAGTAATATATATATACTAGAAGGCGCACGCAAGTTCGTTCGCGGAGGAGAAAAAGTCATAACCCTAATTTTTGTCGGCAGCTTAGTCGGCTAAAAAGTATCCTATAACCATCTGGAGATACCCAGCTACCCGTGTACCAAAAATTGTTCAAATCTGTTTAGCCGATTTAGCGTAATGAAGCCACAACGACACATACAAACATACAAAAAAATTACGTTTTAGTGACCAAATATTCCGTAACTAGGTATATATTTTTTTAAATATCTTTAATTTACAGACATTTCATTTTTACAACTTTATAATATAGATGTTACTGCGTACAGGAAAGTACCTAAGCTAATAAATTTTGGTAATTTTAATCAATACCAACTTTTACAGTTGTAAAGTTTAAAACAATTGAATAAGTTTAGATTTTGCGACTACTACTAAGTTCTACTCTTATTTATTCAACAAGTTCATTGGATGACAAGTTATCGATGAAAATATGAAACGTGTTTTTTTAGGCCTGTTTTGCGTATAATTTTTAATAGTAATATCTTTTGAACCGTAAAAAATACACCTAGACTTGATTTTTTTCACAAAATGTGTACCTAATACCATTATATTCCTATAAAAAAAGATAAATAAAATTTAAAAATACAGGTATGTACCCTTCATGTGTGAGTCCGTTCTCGCAATTGGACGTATTTTTGATTAAAAAAAACTTACTTATTTACAGCAAATTACTACACATTTACGAAAAATCTATATTATTAATTATTTGGGTTGTAAGAAATAAAGTAGGTACTTAATGGATGGATATATATAAATAAATCATTAATATTATATTACATAATTTTAAGGTTACCTCATGATAAGTAATAATATTATTCCACTTTGTTTCTTTTGTCTCTATTGGTCTAGACAAACCAGTGCAGAGTTTCTGAAGTGCTCCTTCAGAGCTTCCTTTCTTCCTTCACTTCTTCTGAGCGAGGCACCGAACAGAAACATAAGGATTTGCTTAGCGTCTAGAAGGGTTACTGGGTCTTTTAGAGAAACCAACTGATGAGCTAGCAGTGGCCAGCTGTTTTGAGCTAGAGGTGGCAGATGGTCTATCTTTTTCTCTGACATGTAACAATTTAAAGATTCATTTCAAAACCTGTCGTCAATTTTCATATTTTGAGAAATATGTAGGTATTCTTAAGTGATCTATCGGGGATCGGAACAGGTATTTTTTTCATACAAAATATCCGAAATAACGGTTCGCTTTTTTTAGTTTCATTACGATATTTTCGTATATTTTATTAAAATTCTAGGACTTGAATAAGGTGTTTTGTGATTAATTTATCTTCTCCTAAAAACAGTTTAAAAACATACTAGAAATATCGTGTATTTTAGAAGATTTAAAAAATACCGGTTCCGATCTTTGGATTTATGTTTATATTAACACTCCTCTGTTTTTTTTTCTAAATGCAAAGATTAGCAAAGTTACTTTACGAAGGCTGAGGAGATTGTAGTGTGAAGATGAGCTCTTAACCACAACGTGAATTTTAATAGGTACCTTCGTAATAAGAGTGTTCAACAGACAAATTCGCGACTTGCGAAGATTTTTGGCCTAAAAGTGTTATGTTCAGGTGTTTGCACGGTCGGCAACATTAAACTTCATGCATTTGAGGTTATCGCAGTTAAAAATGTGACCTAATTTCTTAGTTACCTATTATATTATACGGACTCCTAAATCAGAGAGAGACAATCTTTGTTAGGCAACAAAGAGTCGCGTATCACGAGTTGTGCTAAAGTTGCAGGTTAGAGTTGATTACAATTTTAATTCACTCACGTTCTCCATTGTTACTTACATAACTATTGGAGATTTAATTACAGTTATTACTCATCAAGATTGAAACCATACCACCCGCTGGTCTGTCAACGGACCTATCAGATAAATTGTCATCGTAGCATCACAGGATAAAATATTAGTACAAGTATGTACAGAAGGCTCTTTCGAACTTAGCGAAAGTCGAGCGTGCGAAGGACCTACATAGAAGAGCTCTTCACGTCCGAACGGACGCGAGGATCATCTTAGGCACGTGTGTTCCGGCGTAGTCTACCGGGGCCATCGATGAGCGTCGTGGTGAAACGTTCGCGATCGAATGGCGCCCCTATCTTCAGAGTGTAGGGAATGACAGAGTGGTTTTAGTGGGATGACTTCTCCCATCCTTATAGGAGAAGGAGCGGTTTTTTTTAGAACCTGAATTTGAACTAGATATTTAAGTCTGGCTAGACTTCCTTCTCCTTACTATCAAACGGAGTCAGTGGAGGGACTGCAAACCTAATTAACGAGAATGCCTCTCTCGGCCACTTAGAGTTGGGGTGAGACGGAGTGCGCAAGGCTCAAGAACTACGGAGGTAGGTCGTACTGGACCCGGTTCAATCCTAGTTGGGACGGTGTAGAGAGAGAATCCAAATTGTATGAGACAAATTTAACTCCACCGGCCAGTTAAGTTGGATTAAGCAAAAGTTTGAACGGAACCCTCGGTGTGCGAGTACTCACACTCGCACTTGACCGGCTTTTTATTAAATTGCATTGGTTGGCAAGTTACTTTATTGAGAATAAAGTTATATATGTTTCGTTAATTATTTTTGTTTTAGTGTTTACTGTTGGGAATACTAAATAATAATGACCAATTTTTTGCAACGTAACATTTGTTTAGATTTTTTTTATTACTAAAAAAGGTTTTCGTATCATTTTGGCGTTGATTTTCGAAGATATAATTAAAAACCGCTTTTTATACAATTTATGGCGTCATATCTTCTTTTATCAAAAACGATGTATGCGACCATTGTCCTCATTGTTACATAAGTCTTTTAACAAATAACCAACACGCAATCATTGGGACGCTGAACCGTGGCTGTGTTACCTCATATGAAGTGACAGCATTAATAAATGGTAAGCAACAGTTTTATTCCATTCATTAAACAAGACGGTTTCATTCATCCGATCAACAACGTCGACCTCAATGATATATCTGTAGTCTCTACCATTTGCGAAATTTTGTGAAACACAAAACAATGGAAAGTTTTCAACATAAAAACACCACAATATAGCATCAACTTTGATAAAAATATTGTAGCTTGGCTTTACTTTTGTCCCATCCACAACGCCATGTTGTTAACAATGCCATAGCTTAACCTCAAGACACCAAAATAACCATATTGTCAAAAAGGTAGTTACATCCACCTTGAACGTGCCATAGATCATATCTCAATAGACTACAATCTTTACATGCATTCGGGAGTCAAATGTTATCAAATAATAACGTGTATTATTAGGATAATATATATTCGAGAAGCCGATTTCATACGGCTTAACTTTTTGTGGTGTTTTGCCAACTTTAGATAAATATTATTTTTAATATAAAACCGTACATTGAATTTTAAACCTTGATGCTGGCAAATTTGTCACAATGGACGGAGACCATTAACCTTAAAAACAGAACAGAACAGAGGATCTAAAAATAAAAATAAGTTTTGTTAATAGGTATATGTACTTCTTTTCTTTGTTAGGCCGGGACTTTCGGACCGCACCTCGTACACGTGAAGTTAAATAAAAGCTTGTTTAAAACTAGTCAAACGACTTCTCCCGCATGAAATCCGTCTCCGACTATCTGACTTTTATGGTTCTGTATACGAAATTGGCCCAAACTGAGCTTTTATAACCCGGAGCCCTTAAAGTTTCGCCTTTTCCATTTATTCGTCCGTAATTTCACGGACATTTTAAAACAGGAATATCTTGAGACTACAATAAAAACAATCTAAGTCTTAAAACCAATTTTTTTGATCGAGTGCAAGTCGCATAAGATGCGGCTCTCCCCCATTTAATTGTTTTGCACACAGTAGCAAAAGGTATGCATCTTCTTGGATTAGTGAAGAAAACAGCACTTTTGTCTAAGTTATCATTTATTTACAGGAGTATGATTGAAATTTTGTGCAAAATGTAACTTCGCAGCAGGACCGAAATAAAACTGATGAACATAATAAGTACTAACTAAAACAATTCAACAAAAGAAACGCAACCCAACGTGCGATTAGGTTTACTTGGGGCTAGGCAGGCTCTTGAGGACTTCATCGGGGATAACACCGCCTGGTCCCTGAGTGTAGAACACACGGTAACCATTTTCATCAGCGACGTACGCGCCAGTGTAAGCGACGCCATCGGGGCCTACCCATTCGAAGCTGCCCCTCACTGACACGAATCCCTCGTTGTCCTTGCCAGAGCCAGGGTGGAACTCGCCGGTGGCCTCAGACTTGATGTTATTGTTCTGCTCGACACTGGAAATGCGAAGTTTTTATTCATTTCAAATATTTAGGATCCTTGTTAGATGTCTAAGGTTTGTAGCCAGTCAGCTGCTGCTGAATAAAGTTTATGTAGTTCTTGTAGACCGCCAGGGAAAAGTGAAGTGAGCACTGTTAGACGATACCCGACGCACCACAGTTGCAAGCTGGAATTTTTTTAGTCCCCATCTGAAGCGATGGTGGTTTGACCGTATAAAAGAAACTAGAAGCTATACGAAATGATAATGATTTCAATTATGAGTAGGTAAACATATTTTCTGCTGTCCAACCCGAATTTACTTATGCCAGTATCAAGCACAAAAAATCTACATATTACAAAGTATTTTATAAATTTTGACGTAAGTTATGTTTTCGAATAAAATATACCCTTCAAATACGACATTAATCTTAAAATGTTGCATGTTTGAATCACTTTTCTCCGACTCTCTCTTTCTCTCTCACACAAGTCAGGTTGAAGCAGTTTAAGCTACCTTCTAAAACATTGCGTACTGCGTCCCTTTCCTCTCAGTGGCTGCGGTAGCATTTCTGTTAGTGAGTTTGCGCTCCCCCACTGAGTTCGATTACTGGTAAAGAGCCAGGCCTACCGAGTCCAGACTTAGATATAAAATATCTCAACCTTAGTATAATAAAAAAATTAACTTACACGTATCTGAAAGGACCAGTGCCAATGTTTTCATATTCGTATTTCACTATTTCGGCGGCAGCGTCGTTGGTGGTGGCGGGAGCGGCCGCGGCGGCGGCGACCAGACAGAACAGCACGATCTATAAATGGAAAAGTTGGTTACACACGGCAGAAGAGCAGAATTGTATATCAGAAAGAAAGAAAGAAAAAAGAAAACATATTTATTCAACGCCAGCATAAACAAAAAAATACAAATAACAAAAACAATTGACGACGCTGAAAGATGTCACCACTCAGCTGTATGCCACTCTGATTTTCGGTGGTGCCCTGTAACTTAAAATTAATTTATACCTACCTAGTTTATTATCTAAACTTAGACCTAGTGGGTGACTTCACGAACGCCATATCAGTTTCAAGAACATATTGAATGCAGCGTAAACATATTTTTTTAGGTGGGATACAAACTAAGAGTATTGAACCATTTTAAATGCCATACGAATACAGTCACCTTAGTCGAACTAAACAGTTTTAATTTTTTCTGTACCTGTTTTTGCTTTTTGGTAGGTCACAGTACCTTAGTTTTTATTGTAATACTGTGTAACTTTTTTAATATAATAAATAAATTCCCCTCTGTCAAAGTAAACGCGAAATCTCCGGTTAGATTATACGGTAATTTACGAGTGTGTGTATCTTTTTCTGTTTGTAGGTGTGATTTCTTTTAATAGTGTGCGTTTGAAGAAATAGGAATATTTCCGTAATGTGTTGTACGTGTTTACCCCACCCCCCGCTAAAGATGCATGAATATTTTGTCCGGCAATGGCTCGGCTTGTCAACTCCATTAGTTAAATGCACTAAGGATACAATACAAGCGACTGCATGGGAGCTTTTTGAACAATAGAGCTTTTAAACAAAAAATCATGACAAATAATGTTAATAATCAATTTCACACGTTTTATACAGGTATCACACATTAGCACGAGTCAAAATGACGGTAACACACATTGCCGTTTTTATATACGCTATCTCGGCCTCGCCTCAACTCGCGCCTACAGGATACATGATGTACAAGAAACAGAAAGTGTCTAAGCGAAACAGTCAAATTCCAGAAACTTTCAGAATATTTTAATTAAAATTTTCGTTTTCTGTTTTAATTTTTAAGAAATCACTTAAACCTTTTCTCGTGAAGTTTCACAATTTTGAAAACTTTCCGTCGGCACAACCAGTAGTCACTAGTCATCCCAGTGCCGATAGGCATGAGAAGAAATGCCATTATTTTTACTTTTCAGAGAGCTGGGTTCAAGACTATGTATGTACAGTATGTACGTAGTCCTAAAATAAAAAGGTTCGCACAAGACAGTTTTGACAAAGTATACAAATGTTAAATGTAATTTAAAGCAATTGATATACATACATATATAAAGCTAGCTTCTGCCAGCGACTTCGTCCGCCTTAAATTCGTTTATCGCGGATAAGGGTATTTTTTCGGGATAAAAAGTAGCCTATGTCCTTCCCCGAGACTCAAACTATCTCCATACCAAATTTCATCCAAATCGGTTCAGCGGTTTAAGCGTGAAGAGGTAACAGACGACAGATAGACACATTTTCGCATTTATAATATTAGTATGGATATGGATATCAAATTATTTAACAATAGTAATTACGCATGTAAAACAATAAAATGTTAGTTATAACTAATCTCACCGATTTCATTTTGTCTTTGTAGGAGGATGAGACTGGATGAGTGCAGAAGATGAAGTGGTAATTCTTATTTTCCTATTCGGCCTTTTTATATAAGACTAAGCCTATTTAATACAGAATTATTCATTATTCTTAATTCATAAAGTATTAATGAAGTGCCTAATATTAGCTTTTTTTAGGGGAAAAGGTCAACCGCTTACACAGAGACATGAATTATAAATTTATGCAGATATGACGAATGCTTCATTAAAAATAGTATTCGAGATCCAAAAAACTGGTCATTGTAGGGATCACTGAGGATGTAAGTAATTTATTGTAAACTAGAAGTTGCCCGCTACTTTGTTCACAAAAGAGAAAAAGTCATAACCCTCTTTTTACTTCAAGGTATTCGGTTAAAAATGAACCTTTAACCTTCTGTGGATGCCCAGCTATCCTACCTTTTCTGCGGTCTAACTCTCTTACTTTGCTACTTGCTTGTTTTCTGTAGATATGTTTGCCAATTGGCAGAGGCCTCCTCCAACCTTTTCCATTCTGATCTTTCCTGAGCCACTCTGCTCCGCATTACTCCTGCTCTCTTTGTCTGATAACGTCATCCTACCTTTTCTGCAGTTTTACCTTCCGTGGGGTACCATCTTATCGTACTCTATAAGTTCAGTAGTGAATAATAATACAATTTTACAATAATCTGTAATAAGTCTGTGGGGGACTGTGTTTATTTGTGAAATTACCTATGGAGTTTACGATATAAAACCCAGTACACATCAAAACATAAAATCAAAAATCTGCTAAATGTAAGTGGGACACGTATACTATACGTAGGTCACTCGATAAATATTGAGATAAAAAAAAACTATTGAAGATATTAGTATTATTTATTTTACATTTTTTCAAAATACTCGCCATTACTCTCTATACAAAGTTCCATTCGACTGAACCAACTTTGGAAGCACTTTTGCCAGTCTTCATCAGATAGGTCCGAAATTGCTTCTTCATATGCAACCACGGCTTCTTCAGCCCTCGAAAAAAACTTCCCTTTTATTTTTTCTTTCACCACCGGGAAAAAAAAGAAATCGTAAGGAGCTAAGTCAGGACTGTAGGGTGGATGTAGTAAGGTTTCTATCCCAGCTTTCTCAATAAACGCCTTTGTTCTGAGGGACGTATGTGAAGAGGCATTATCGTGATGCAGTAAGATTCCCCGAAGTCCAGTCTTTGCTCTCCTCTTTCGCACTGCTTTGAAAACTTGCGGCAATGCTACTGTAGTATACCAATCAGAGTTGACTGACCTATAATTTTCCAGCATTGATGTTGATAAATGTCCGCCCCGTGAAAAGAAACTAGCTACCATTTTTTTGCCGACGTTACGAGGTCTTTGTAGTTTTGTTGGTAACTTTCCCTCTGAGAAGACCCATACTGACGATTGCCGCTTGTTTTCCGGGTCTTATTGGTAAATCCATGTTTCGTCACCTATAATTATTTCCGATACACGCCGCGATGTCCCGTTGTCGAATCGTAGACGCATCTCACGACACCAATCTACACGAGCCTGTTTCTCAGTATCGGAGAGCAGACGTGGTATCCAACGACAACAGAGCTTCCTCACTCCAAGTGTAGATGTAGAATGATACTAACGCTGCCCGAACTGACGCCTAAGATATTCTCTATGTCTTTGTATGATATTCGTGGATCTTCTCGCACCAACATTTCAGTAGTCCACACGTTTTCTGCAGTTACTGCTGTTTACAGGTGACCACGTCGGTGGTCATCTTCGAGGCTGGTGTTACCCCTTTTAATTTCGTTGAACGGTCTAAAAACTGTTGCTCGTGAAGGAGCAGAATCTCCTAACGCTGACTGCAATTGTTGCAAACACAATTGTTCAGATAAACCGAATTTAAAATCATAAAATATCATAGCACGCAAATGTTCGCTGTTAAGCTCTATCGTTACAAAGAAAAGACACGGGAACCATTTTAGAAAAATGACTGTAACATATTAATTTTTTAAATTGGAGTGAATCGGCAACTTGTGTTCTATTTTTAAATAAATTTGCTTTTTAAAAACATATAATTCAGGTACGTTCCATTTTCGAATTTCGAGCATCTCAAAACTTATCGAGTGACCTACGTACTCTTTAATTACATTATTTTATTTTTATTATTGCTTGTTAAGGTATTCATATAAATAACAAATTCTGTGAAAACTCTAAGTGCTATACGGTTCGAGAGTTAGCGGCCTGTAACAGAGACAAACAGCCAGACAATGGAGTTAGAAGCAGGGTTCCGTTGGTACCCTTAGGGCACGGAACCCTACAAAAATACGTCAAGAGCATGTGAGGTTGAGCTCTTTATTAGTCTCCGATTTCAGAAAGGTTTTTGATAGGTATTACCTCTTTAGTCGGCCATAAAAATTTGGTCATTTATTAAAACTACTGTATGAATTGAATCTTAATCTGTAGCTGATATAATTAATTCAGTTTTCGGTGTCAAAGGTCAAATAATCTTGTTTACAATGATTTAGTTACAATTACCTATTCTAGGTATGTTCATCTCATCTGTTAGCAATCTTAATTCTTAATTCAATCAAGCATCACCAAAATTACTCCTCTATTGAACTCTTGGAACGTGGACGATGGAACCCAAGGATTGAACCAATAATATCTAAATTGTATTATATTTTATTTCTTTATTAATATAATAAATAAATAATTAATAATGTAATTAATATACTGAATATTTCACAGTTACCATTGACAATTAAAACAATTGTACTGGCAATCGCCATACAAATAGCCATTCCCCGATATTTACAACGCCTTCTATATTATAAGAACTAATTCGCAACCATTTTACTTTGTTAAGGTGACGCTGACGGTGCCTTACTATTATAGGATGGCAGGTTTATTGTAGCTGTTTACAAACTTATTGATACCTACTGTAAATACTTTAATAAATTTTTGTGTTTAATTATTTTTTTAAACGGTTTAGGGGCAAACGAGCAGATGGATCGCCTGATGGTAAGCGATCACCGTCGCCGATAGAAATATGCAACACCAGATGAGTCACAAGTGCATTACCAGCCTTTCAGGTGGGAGAACGCTACAGTTCTCCCACCTGAAAGGCTGGTAATATAATGCCCGCTATAAAATGTAGAGACCCTTATGTAAAAGTCATTTTTTTTTATTGTTACGAATGCCATATAAAGAATGTGTAAAATATTGAAAATTGACGATTTTAGTAAGTTGTGACACGATGGCACCGACTCCAAAATAACATTAATGGTATATACTGTATAGATTGAGTATACAAACGGTTACTTGTAAGTAATTTGAAGAAACTGAATTATGGCGTTATTTTTTACTTTTTAGTTTTTTTGGAGTCGGTTTTATTTTTTTGTTTAAAAGTTTATTTATTTTACACTTTTTAGTTAATCGTTACTTAAAAGTGTATCTCGTGACGATTCGAACAAGCCCAAACATGGCTAGGATACATTATTTTATTACATAGATCTGGTGCCTACCTTCCGGCTCCATCATCAAATCAATTCGATGGTACCATTCTCATCAGAAACATTTAAATTTGTGACTATGAAGTTGCTTAGCTAAATTAATCAAGATATTTTGTCGCCGACCGTAAATTATTTATCATTGAGGAGTTCCGATCGCATTCTGTGGTCTTCTGCATCAGTTCCACTTCACGAATTTACACTTTCTAAATGTAAATGCTTATTATGTTTCTTATAATACCAAAATTGCTATATGTATGCCTACAATATTTGAGGAGTTCCTTCAATTCCTCATGGATTCCATCATCAGATCTTCACCAAAATTAAATGGGACTAACTACAAAATACCTTCTATAAAACCAAAAATAAAATTTCGAAATCGGTCAAATAGTCTTTGAGTAATCGGTGAACATCCATAAAAAAAAAAAAAAAAAACATTCCGTCGAATTGAGAACCTCCTCCTTTTTTGGAAGTCGGTTAAAAATACTGTATTTTACAAATTAAATCTGACTCTGAATTTCTAACACTTTGTTATTATAAAGTTTATCATAATCAATTGTTTGCTACTATTTTAACACAGGATTTTGGACTGGGTAGGTCTGGCTCTAGGCTTTTACCAGTAATCGGAATCAGTGGGGGGAGCGCAAACCCACAAACGGAAATGTCATCCGCTGCCGCTTAGAGTTGGAGTGGGACGTAGCGTGCAAGGCACAAGGACTAGGAAGGTGGTTTCTACCCACCTCGACTCGGGGCATGGGCGTGAGAGAGAAATAACTAAAGGGAGTAATCAATCTCGCCAGCGGCGTCTACATTAAGGCATCATCCGAAGAGTTCGCAATAGTCATCCTTTCGATGGTTACTGTGATCTCGTCGTATGGATCAGAGACCACGTTAATAGGACGACGGGTATACCAACCATTTTGGAAGCGGCTTCTGAGGGGTGAATCCTCTGAGGGATTGGGGATCATCTGAAGGTAGGCGGCTGCCCTTCTTAACTAAAGGGTTCCATGGTGGGGAGCATTATCGAAGAGTTGTTTGCTACCACAATCACGACTATTTAGCAGTTATCTTGTATTGTGAACACACGCCCACAGGCTGTGGCTTCGAACGAGGTCAGTATAACGTTTAAAATTGTGCTGCAGTTAGTAAACACAGACGTACAAAGTGATCAGATCTTATTATACGGTGAATTACCTCGGACCTATAAAACGTAAGTTGAATGTACTTATGTCATATTCTGCAACCATACTCGCAAACACTTTAAAAGCTTTATTTACGGAAATACGTGTTGGAAGGCCCCCAAAAAGGTGGACGATCTCGTCTGGTTCAGATCGTAGATAAACCTTACGGGCCTCTAAACTATCACACTTATCTATTACAAATTATATGTTGATAGTTTTGATCTATTCTTGCAAAATCATCAAAAATTTAGTCTTATATATTTAGTAGTTCTTTATTTTCTAGTAGTTAATATAAATATAGGTAGATTTCACCATCATCACTAAACAAATACAATTTCTCGCGGCCACCAAGCGTATAACTTGGTTGCGAAAGTTTTGGCCTTACAATCCCTGATAATGATAAGGCATAATGTAGACGTAAAATAATATTTAACACCGTACTTTTAATTATTAATATTCTGTTTTCGAGCTGAATTTCATTGAATTAAGGTCAAAGGTGCCAACTGTTGTCACAGTCTCGAGTAGTGGAGCATTTACATTAAGATGGATGCTGATCGGTGTTACAGGCCGTAATGTACCATCCGCAGCGAGCATGTTACGTTACGCCGTGAGCTGAAATCTGTATACCATGCTCGTTTCAAAATCTTTGCTCACATAAGGTGGGTCCACACTTGTGTCATTCCAGCGTGACCGCCCTCCGTGAAAGTGACAATAACGCGTGTGCGTTTCCAATAGGATATGTCACGCTAAATGTGGACGGTCGGCGTGACATTGCGATGTCATGTGGCCAGCAGAAGAAGTGTATTTATTTTTACACAATACCCCCGTGATACGCCACGCATACATCAATGCGTGACATGAACGCAAGTGTGGACGGGCTACGGACAGTTCCGTTCACGCGGTTTCTTTTTTTGATAAAAACCGACTTTTGATGGATCGGCTCGTGACCGCGTCATGTATACACGACGATATATAAAGATAGCGTCCACACTTGTACGTAAATATTTGCCCGTCGCTCTCTCCCTGCCGGGACGTGCGGGAATCTCGGGTGGATCGCATCGTGACCTGTACGCTGTGACATTTGTTTGAGTCACAAAAACCTTCCACCTATCAAGCAAATAGACGTTGACATGACGCGGTCACGGATCACGGTCACGCTGAAATGTAACAAGTGTGGACCCACCTTTAAAACTTCAGATTCGCAAGCCACTCTCAGTCAAGATTGCCGACCTGTCCCGGAGTACAGACTGAATCATAGGAGAGCCCGGCCACGACAACGCGCGACCGACCAGCAGTGCGGCAAGCTAATTCCTACATTGCGTATGATATGCCGCTATAGGCCCGTAACTTTGTTTGTGACACTCCCATTGCTGTGCGGGGGGCGGGGAAGGGGGGGGGGGGGGGGAGCGGGGGTGCAACGAGCGGCTCATTGCTTGCGTATTTGTGCTCGTGTTTACGTACTCACTGCAGGAATGCTCGCTTTGAAACAGTTTACACTACACCCGTGGTTAACCCTTCCTTTATATATCTAATACATGCATGTTTCTTCCAGATGTTCTTACGAACCATATTTCTAATATTCGTACACATTCCCTCATTTCTCTCCGCACCTACATCCAAAGACGACCGGGCAGCAACGATACTTAAGTATGAAAATACAAACGATGGCAGCGGAAACTATCATTTCAGGTAGGTAAATAAAATTTTATAATATACGTCTCCTATCGGAATGTTTCTGTACTTATATTATACTAGAAGGCGCAAAACTTCGTTCGCTGAGGAGAAAAAGTCATAACTTCTCTTTTTCATTAGCATAGTCGGGTAAAAAGTATCCTATAACCATTTGGAGATACCCAGCTACCCGTGTACCAAAAATTGTTGAAATCCGTTAAGCCGATTTAGCGTGATGAAGCCACAACGACACATACAAACATTTTATTTTACAATTTCATAAGAGTATACATTAGAAACTATTTATTGCTCCAGACCCAAAAGGTGTTAACAAGACTAGACTTTGTCCGTAATTTTTTTACGCAGGCACTCACTTATAACTTGCACAGATCATGTATATAATCTGCTTGGGACCCATTGCCAGAAATGTGTTTCAGAATATTTAAGAGTCCCCCCGCCGGTAAGCTCGGTTCTCTATACAAACGTACATAGTTACGCTCTCATTTTAAAATGACTAGCTAGTTTGCTCTGAAACTTTGTACTTAGAATAAGATAAGGTATATGCAGGCTTGTAAATAGTTTATGTAGCTTCAGATACCATAGTACAAAACTGAAGCTAATTGAAGTATTTCATACAAAACTTGTTTTTGCTGTATTTTTTTTTTGTTTTATAAACTGGACCCATATAAACTATAGCCTAGATATACCCCATGTCATTGTAAATGCAAAGTTTCGTTACAATCAAATATGTAGTTTTAAAATGAGAATGAAACTCCGTTTGTATGGGAAGGTAAATTTCGACCGAGCTTGCCGGGGACTCTTTAAGCATTTTTTTTTAACTATAACAGATAGACACTTGACATTTTTATATGTATTAATCATTTCAATTAGAAATACTTAATTAATAATATATAAGGATCGCATTTTTCTGAGGTTTCCGTACCACATTCCATATATTCGGACTTGGCCGGTTTTTACTATTTAAGTACTGTTTCGCAGTTACGAGACATCAAATGAGATAGCCAGGAATGAGACGGGCATATTAATAAACGCAGGACAACCTGATGCTCATGTAGAAGTACAGGGCACCTTTTCATATATAAGTCCTGATGGGAAATTAATATCTGTGAGGTATTCTGCAGATAAAAATGGCTACCATATCTTACCAACAGCCTTATTACCAGTACCGGTACTAGGGGTGAGTAAAGTACTACATTAAATAATGAAAGAGCAACGAAAGTTAAATATTAATAAATATCATTATGTACGTGGTTCACTCAAATCGGTCGTTCCAAAAGGGTTACTCCAAAGTTAGAAATTCGAAGTTTCCATCGTGTCATCTCCCTTTGCTCTCAAGTTAAACTGTATTTGAATGAATGGGACAGTGTGATCCCTCTATTTGATCCTTTGGAGTAATGTCTTGGGTATCGCTGGACATCGAATGTCGAATTTCAGAGTAGCGCCTCTGGTCCGGCGAGATCGGGACATATGATCTGCTCTGAGGCACAACCCTTTTGCCACTGTGCCAAAGTAATTAGATAGTAAGTAATAATAACTGACGCCTGTAACTGAAGTTTTTATGATAACATTTTATTTACAGCAGAGAATAGCTCCGGAGGTGGTGGCATCGTTATTGGGCGGCGGATAAATAATTAAAATATTAATGATCGCGACATACCAATTGGTACAAGAGACAATTCAGAGGAGTTTACTGCAATATTGCAATATTTACTGTAGTCATGAACTTATGCTCTGTTAATAAAATCCATTTAACACGTTAACTGCGAGGCTAGATTTGCTAAGTCGCCCAATTTTATTTTGTATGGTGTAAAATGAATAATTATCGATTACAAAGTTTTTATTTTTATTTATTTCAATACCTAAAAAGGTATTGTAAAAATCTCTGTCTGTCATCTGAAAGCCCGCGACTGACGCGGTACGAACGGTAGAAATTGCAGCCCCAGCGCCGTGTCAGGCATTTTTTCAGTACATTGTATGATTTGTATTGAACAATACAAATAGATTTCAGCATAAAAAACATTGCTACCTGTAATAGTAAACTTTTAACTACCTATCAGAGGCGTGGCGTTAGGAAGATTACAGGGAAACCTGAAGCGTAATCATTTACTCATACTTTAAGAAAAAGGTGGTTATAAATGTTATAATTATAAGCCTTTTATTGGGCGATCGGGCGGGAATCAGCTTATATGGACGCCACGCCACTGCTACCTATGGGAAAAGGAATATAGGATGAATAAATGTTTTTATTTTATTTCCTATTTATTTATTATTATTTTTCATAATAATATGTGTTAACTTTTGTTCTACCCATAAGTAATATGCCATGTCGCATGACTTTGCTTGAGGCCGTGTCAGTCATTTATATGCATTTAAAACGCTGCAGACGTGACCATTCAGTAAGGCCATTTGAATTTAGTGCTTCAGTATCAGGTACGGGTAACTGACAATGCCTGCACCTCTAGTCTGTCTCTTTCCTTTCAATACAATGCAAGAAAGACGGGTAATGCAATGTCGCGTGAGAAGCGTAGTCGTGGAGAGTTGTCCTAGCTAGACCGGCTGAAGGAAACTTGTGTCTGTCAGTCACCGACTGTTTCATTAGTGGCATCCAAAGATGATACGCGGAAGCTCGTACCCTCACATCTAACGTAATTAAAGCAATTGAGACAGTATTAATGCTTACTATTTTTTTCTTTTACAAATGGTATTTAAAAAAATATTCAGCCGTTTCCTACAAGGAAGAGCCCGGACTTGGTTTGTTTTGAAAATGTTTTTTATTTACTACTAAACAACTGGCTAAAATGTAATAATAGCTTTCATCATTGACCACTACTCACTTTTTCATCTGAATCATCATCATTATCATCATTCGGCTTTAGCATCTATAAAAGCGTCGGTTAAGGTAAGGCACTGCCTTAATAAAATATTATGGTGACATGATTATTCCGATAAATTGTCCGTGAATAATTTATTCATGAAACTAATTGAAATAAGGCTAGTTAAATAGTATTTTAGAGGACTCTTTTTTAGGCATTTATACCGTTTTAGCTCGATCGTATTTTAGGATTATCTCAACATCATTGCCCATTGTAATCCATCTGGATTACTATCTAGTTCGGGTAGTAATTCTATTACTCACTTTTTTGGGAGTTGGTTAAAAAAGTTAATAACTAGTCTGATTTACACATCTTTTAAAATTGGAAATAGTATATTACATCATCACATTGTATTACATTAATTTTTTTTGAATACGCATGCGCATACCAAACACCGGAATTCTTAGAGTAAATTTAAATGACCGGTTCGATTATTGAAACGAAAACAAGTTTTCAATATATAAGTATAAATCAAAAGATATATCTGAGATATAATCAGTTTAAATCGTTTAATTCTTAATATGCCACATCAAATTTGCAGAGGATAGTTGTAAATACTAAAGAAATAAATAAATATTACGGGACTGTTTTTACACAAATCGAACTAGTCCCATGATATGCTCAATAAAGACTGGAGATAACATATTGTACGGACGCTTTGCCCTCTGTTAATTTACATGACACCTGTCTGCGAAACTGACTGTTCTGGGTTCAAATCCTGGTAAGGGTAAATATTTGTCAGATGACAAAAAATATTTCTTCCTGTGAGCCTTGGATGTTTCTTATGTGAGATTGTCCCGTAATATTTATTTTATTATTAACTTATATCAACAAATCTCATGTTTCTTATATGTAGGAAATATCGTCAGCATGTTCGCTTTTTTGTTTGAAGATTATTATTATACTTATGAGCGTTTATAGAAATAGGTTTTTTTTCCGTAGTGTGGAGCTCGGAGCCGGTATTCTTCTTCAAAAATTCACGGTATTTCTGGAATGTTTTAAAACTGTATTTAGGAGGAGACAAATATCTTGGAAAACACGTGATTCAAATTAGAATTTTAATTCGTAAATGAACAAAAAAACGATTATTACCGATTATTTTGCATGAAGAAAATACCGGTTTCCGATCCGTGGTGCTGTACGTAATTTATCTCGCCTCTAGCTAAAAGCTTATGAAAGAAATGCTCGGTAATGACACGTATCTATTGGCAATTTGCCATGACCAGTGTGCCTACCACGAGCTGAAATTACGATCGGCGCTAGCAAGTATCTCGTATCGAGAGTCAGTGCACCTCTTTCGCATCCGCCATTAGTGCGAAAGAGATAGACCGTCATCGAGCTCTCGATACTCGCTTGTGCCAAACTCATGGTAGGCGCATTGTTTGTTTCATGTTCTAAGCATATCATTATGTTACCTTTTAGGTACTGTATTGTCGAATATTTATTTATTTAAACTTTATTGCACAATACAAGAAAGTACAAATGGCGGACTTAATGCCATAAAGGCATTGTTATTATTATTGGCAAATATTGTTTTTGTCATCATTGTCATCACGATGAAACGGCAGGATGATCCACATGTTGGTAATAGTACTGGTTTACCTAGAAATAGTGCTGCTTATAGCATGAAACCATCCTGGTGATGGTAAATTGGCTATAGATACAGTAAGGGAATCTAAAACACGTAAATTTTTAGTCCTTATTGTCATTGTGACAAGAGTGAAAACAGTACGTGTTAAATTTGCCTTACTGTACGTATCATTACCAAACTATTTTTTCTTAATATTTCAGGTAGAGGCGAGATAAATACGAAAAAATCTTATTTCTACAAACGTAATTTGAACCCGACTATGAGGTTTAAAAAAGAGGAATTTTCACCTTTACAGATGATGTTGCAGTATTTTCTAGTCTTTATTAAAATAAATAGTATCGATAAATGAACAAATCGATAACTCTTCTGTCACTCGATTTAAATCAACAAATTCCGATGTCGCGACGTATCGTACACATAATTCTTTGTTTCACGAATAGTTGAATTATGTTGTAGTGTCAATGACTCGACAGGTCCTTGTGGCGTTGCTCAGGAATGAAGTCCAGACGTGACATTCTTGAGGAACTGGATATAAATTGTAGGTAGCAGTGTGGTGGTCGCAGTCCACACGGACGACCACAGAATAAAAACCTTGACCGAAATGGTAAGTCATTCAGATACATCGTTTAGCGGTCTTGATGTACACGTTATGTAACATTATGTAGTTTTAACTTTAATAACATTGCGGCATGGTTTTACTATCAATTAATGTGTGTGTATTTTGTTTTCTACATTTTATCTGTTTAATAGAAAAGAAAATAAACTCTGGCTTGGAATTTCTCATATTCTTAATTACTCCTATTTTGTTTAGTGTATATTGGACTCTTCCACATTCGTAAAAAAAAATAAAAAAAAAAACCGGCCCAGTGCCAGTATCACTCCAAAAAATAAGCCAACAGCATTATATTATATCATTATATTATATTTGTACCTATTTCTCAAATTTATTTTTATACTAGCAACTGCCCGCGACTTCGTTGGCCTTAAGTTCATTTATCGCGGATAAGGGTATTTCTCTGGGATAAAAAGTAGCCTATGTCCTTCCCCGGGACTCAAAATATCTCCATACCAAATTTCATCCAAATCGGTTCAGCGGTTTAAGCGTGAAGACGTAACAGACAGACAGACAGAAAGATAGACAGACAGACAGACAGATAGACAGACACACTTTCGCATTTATAATATTTATATAATATAAGATTTTTTTTTATAAACAATTTTAGATACCTATGTTTTGTATCCATGAAATTGATAGTCCAAATAATTCTGAGTACAGCGACTAAAAAAATCCATAATCTGAGAAAACAGGGAGGGATACACGTTTTTGTGAGAGTGCCCAATTTGGCGAATTGATCTTTCTCATTAACCCTAACCAGTCTTTTAAATCAATGTTGTACCTCAATCTTAATCTTATGACAGGTTGAAACTTGCGTCGCGGCTACCGAGATTATTATAAAAGGTACACGCAAGGAGCGAAACTATGGTGCCAATGACAGACAAATGACGTCAAGCTACATATAGAGTGTTCTTATTTAGATTATAGTTCGCTTATCACACAACAACTTATTGGCCTGTTTAGTTTACTGATATTGAAACCTGAGTTGAGATGGCCTGTATGTATAAAAACATAATTAACTGTTTTTGTCGTATTAAAAAAAAGATTGTTGGAGAATGCAACCAATTTCTGTTAAATTGTTTTTTTATTTGTAAAAATAGTAAATATAACCGAAGTAAGTGTTAATATTGCTTCGCTTAAGCGAAGTCGTTATGGAGTATGGAGAGGTATTACCGTATTTACAGAAGCTTCCCTTTCCGTAAAAAAAAAATGTATCGCTGTCAGCAAAATTTAACAGCAAAAGCAAGCAATATATAGAGACATTAGAAAACAACAAAGCACATTGAAGAAGCAGGACTGAAAATGGCACATGATTTAAGCATGTATTTAACTTTCAATTTGTATGTTGTGTCATACCCAATAAAATGATTTACTATTTTTTTTAATATAAACATCTTTTTTTATAGTATAGAATAATATTTACATTACCATTATGTCATTATTAAGAATCATTGTGGTGTTGCAATATCGTTTACAAAAACGGATCTATAATGCGTTTTTGCGTCATAATGACGTCACCGGCACCATAGTTTCACTCCTTGGGTACAAGACGATATCGGGTTCGAACGCAGCAATGACCATATACTATGACCCCTAGACGCGTATAAACTATTCCTTTTCATAGGTCTCGCCCTTGGCTCTGTTTTCTAAAGTCAGTTTCGACAACCTGCTTGATGGCCTAATATATTTTGTCCTGAGAGCTGCAACACGAACATGTCTAGGTTCATGTCTAGTTAAGACACATATTAGGGATGAACTAAAGGCGGTCAAGTGCGAAAATTAAGAAAGTGTTATTTTTAAGAGGCTACACAAGAAATACGGTATCGAAATGCTCGTTACTAAATTCCAATCTCTACCATTATATTATAATCCAGATGCCTTACAGGGTTGACTCTCATCAGGCATAAACTTTTTTATCATAATCGTCATCTGGCATAATTCATCATTTGGCAAAATGCATTTTTTTCTGAACATATAAACTCTTCAGGATTGTTATAAAACAAAGACTCTGATACAGTTTCAGAAAAAAATGCAGTATCCCAAATGATGATTATGACAAAAAAGTTTATCCCATGAACCCATTAGGGGTATCCCCTTGGATCGCATAATGTTATTTAGACTATTATTGTTTCGCATAATTGATTTGCCATTATTTGGTTTGGCATAAAAGATTTTCGCATAGTAATTAATACTTTGGCCTACTACTTTTTTAGCATTGTACACTATTAGCATAATTTCAGTCGGACTAATTTGTATTGGCCGAATACACTTGTTATAAGCTACTTTTTACCAGGCAAAGCTGAGCAATAAAAGAGGGTTATAGCTTTGTAAGTATGGGTATCGCCGTTAAGTATCCATAGTACAAGGTATGCTTACTTTGGGACTAGATTGATTTGTGTAGGCACGTAAAAAGTAGCGTTAAGCAAATTTTAGTTTCCTATAAAACTTTGATATAATAAATAAATGTATAATAAATAAACATTACAGGACAATTACACATGGAACTAGTCCCACGGTGGGCTCAATAAGGTTTATGTTATGAGTACTACGACGATACATATAATAGGTAGATAAATGTACGTAGAAAACGTCTAAGACTCAGGAACAAATATTTATGCTCAACACACAAATATTTGCCCTTACCGGGATTTGAACCCAGGACTTTCAGCTCCGCAGGCAATGTTACTCCCTCCCACTGAGCTAAACAGGCCGTGTAACAATTATAAAGTTGTAAAAATGAAATGTCTGTACATTGAAGATATTTAAAAAAAATGATTGTTATGGACTATTTGGAAGTCACTAAAACGAAAAATATTTTTTTTAAATTTTTTGTATGTTTGTATGGGTCGTTTTGGCTTCATCTCACGCAAAATCGGCTAAACAGATTTCAAAAATATTTGGTACACGGGTATCTCCAGATGGTTATAGGATACTTTTTACCCGACTTCACTGAAGAAAAAACGAAGGATTCTAAATTTTTCTCCTCGAACAAAGTTGCGGGTATCTTCTAGTATGATAATAAAATATTTATTTTATTTATAGTTTTGTTTTAATTTCTCACAAAGAAAATGGGTTGGGATCATAACGACTACTTTGGCAAAACGACTGGTTCATAAAAAAACACGTTAAGGTGCGTCCACATGTGTATCATTTGCCCGTATCAGATCATCGTCGACGACGTCGACGATGACGTAGCATGATCGCGTGTCACGATCACGCGTTTGGACGTTCCACCGATCCGATCACTCGAAATCCATTTGCTACGCGTATCACACACTTGTGTCGGAAGAGTGCGGCATTATCGGCGTGCCGACAGTAAGCGTCCAAGCAGCGCGATACGCAGTCATGCTACGGCACGGTGATCGGATACGAGCAAATGATACAAGTGTGGACCCACCTTTAATAGCCCACGTATGAAACTATCGAAGTAGCAAAATGGTTGAATTTTGTTATTAATAAATTCATATTATTCATAGGCTATGTTTATAATATTATACATTATAGATTTATTTTGCTAAGCAGTTGACCTTGACATATGGTTTTTGATCGCAGGCGCAGGTAAAAGCAAGCCTCTTCATCGTCGTGATGGCAACCGTGTTTATAAAAACGACCTATAGCCTCGATGGACGATTAAAAAAGTACGTTTTCAACAATAACGGACTGGGCACGTACAGTTTTGAGTAAGTAACGTTTCATACAGTTTATTATACCACAAACCAGGCATATACCACTGAATTTAAATTGGAAAAATTCCATAATATGTATACTATTGTAAAGTTGTAAGATTGAAATATCTGTACATTGAAGATATTAATACAAAGCTATGGTAACTGACTATTTGGAGGTAACTAAATCGTTTTTTATTTATTTCTTGTATGTGTGTATGTCTTGTTGTGGCATCACGCCAAATCGGCTCAACAAATTTCAAAAATTTTTGGTACATAGGTAGCTGGAGACCCACAGATGGTTATAGGATACTTTTTTGCCCGATTACGCTGTCGGGTTGTGCCTTTTTTCCTCCGCGAACGAAGTTGCGGGAGCCTTTTAATCTATACTGTTATAAAATTGTACAATTGAAATATCTATACATTGAAGAAATTTACGAAAAAAAAATATTGTTGCGGACTATTTTGTGGTCACTGAATCGAAAAATATTTTATTTTTCTTTTTGTATGTTTTGTGTGTTGTACGTGTCGTCACGCCTAATTGGCTAAACAGATTTTAACCATTTTTTGTCCACGGGTAGCTGGGTATCTGCAGATGGTTATAGGATACTTTTTACCCGACTACGCTGTCGTAAAAAGAGGGGTTATGAGTTTGTCTCTTCTGCAAACGAAGTTGCGGGCGTCTTCTAGTCTATACTATTATAAAGTTGTAAAAATGAAATGTCTGTACATAGAAGATATTTAAAAAAAAATGATTGTTACGGACTATTTGGAGGTCATTAAAACGAAAAATATTTTTTTTGGATTTTATGTATGTTATTATGTTTGTAAGTGTCGTTGTGGCTTCATCGAGCAAAATCGGCTAAACAGATTTCCATAATTGTTGGTACACGGGTAGCTGGGTATGTCGAGATGGTTATAGGATACTTTTTACCCGACTACGCTGAAGAAAAAACGACGGGTTATGACTTTTTTCCTCCGCGAACGAAGTTGCGGGCACCTTCTACTACTTAATAAAATTATAAATGCGAAAGTGATTTGTTTTACTGGTCCTGAGGACTATGGCTGAGTAACGTTCGTTGTTTTTGAGAAAGCTTATCGAGAGTCATGTCATGAGTTGTGGTATTAAATAGGCGCTGACTTATTGTTAGCACGATGCTGTGGAGAATGCAGCGCGGGTCTTCCGTAAGAAACCGTTTGCTAAAAAACAAAAGTTTAGTAGCAAATGTATGAACTTGCACTGAAATACTAGCCTGGTCTGAACTAGGCTTAATAAAAGCCAAACAATTAAAGCAAAACTGTCACTTGTTTTGTATTAGAGGCAAACTTATACAAAACAACCTAGTCCCAAACTATCAAAACTTGCAAACATAAATACTTCTTACTTCAAACTTCGTTTGCGGAGGAGAAAAAGTCATAACCTCCATTTTTCTCTTCAGCGTAGTCGGGTAAAAAGTATCCTTTGACCATCTGATACCCAGCTACCCGTGTACCAAAAATTGTTGAAATCCGTTTAGCCGATTTTGCGCGATGAAGCCACAACAACACATACAAACATACAAAAAATAAAAAATAAAATTTTTTCGTTTGAGTGACCTCCAAATAGTCCGATACAATCAATTTTTTTTAATATCTTGAATGTAGAGACATTTCATTTTTACAACTCTATAATAGTAGTAAAAATTAAATGTCTCTACATTATCTACTATATCTAAACTCTATAATAGTATAGATATAGTAGATTGTTTGACAAGGGGCTAAAATAAGCCATTATGACACGAAGTGATTATTTGAACGAGCTCACGAAGTGAGCGAGGACAAATATGTCTGAGTGTCATAATGGCTTTTAGCCACGTATTAAACATTCTGCTTTTCACTTCGACTGCGAGAAAATAAAAAAGACTTAACATTAAAATTGTATACTTCATGAACAATTCAAAGTACAGTTTGAACAATTTGATCAGAAATTTTGGCCAATCTATTCAGGTTGGTTTGTTTGTTTTTAATTATTTGTAAGTAGTATGTAGCTGGCCGGAAGTTTTTTTTTTCAGTTTCATAGATATTTGTATGGGATTATATGGCTTTCTTTTAACCCCTAGGGGCTAAATGTACTATTTTAGGCTCGCTTCGCGAAGCTAGTATGACGTACTTTTTGAGCAGGAGAAGTGAAAAAGTACTTAAATACATAGAACACGTCCTACACATCATAAGAGATTAAAACTGATTCCAAAGGCACATTACCAAAGTCAAAGGGTAAACCTTCACTCTTATTGGACTACAATGAAGTAAACAACGGATTAAAATACTTGCTTATGTTAATGATAGAGGAAAAATAAATTAGCTTGTGAACAACATTATGTGTTTGTATTTGTAGCTGTAACCACATTTTAACTTGACCGCTGAACTCTTCCATACAAATTGAAGATGTTTTGTAAACTAATGAATGTCTTGGTCCATAGCGCTTTATAATCTGAACTGACATTTACGGTGAACTTGAAGTATTTGCCTTGATTAAATGACGGGTATTGTAAAGTAATACTTATATAATTTGGATAGGCGTCATACATTCTTAGTATTTTCTTTCACATCAAGTCATTTTTTTCGACTTTGTCAGGTCAGGTTTTTGGTCAAAAGATTTTTAGTTCAAACCCCAGCCCGGCTAGCGCAACTTTGGGCGACATCACTTCGCTGATTGATGGGCCAGCGACTTGTCGCGTGATATAGCATCACCCTATCTCTCCCGCACTGTGTCGAAAGGAAAGAGACAAACAATCTATGTCTCGCGACAAAGAGTCACAAAATACCGCTGTGCTAGAAGTGCAGCGGTTCATTATCATCATATCGGCTGAAAGACGTCCACTGCTGGGTTGTTATTGTTAAATTGCGCACTCAACCGCCTTCAGTTCGCCCCTAATATTACTAGACGCGTGAAGTCGTGGTACATGTTCCAGATGACAGGTCAAAATATATTGATCCGTCAAGCAAGTTGTCAAAACTGAGTTAAAAACTTAGCCGCGAGGCCTATGAAAGTTAATGGTTTACATGTGTCGTGTCGCGACAAGTCTGTCAG
Organism: Hedya salicella; assembly: GCA_905404275.2. Taxonomy (NCBI): domain Eukaryota; kingdom Metazoa; phylum Arthropoda; class Insecta; order Lepidoptera; family Tortricidae; genus Hedya; species Hedya salicella. The sequence continues at coordinate 22,303,953 of FR990100.1, read as the reverse complement.
CGCTGCATTTGACGCTGACGCACATTTTGTGATTGCTAAAGCTGGACAAAGGCCTTCCACAAGGATCTCCACAAGGAGCGGGCAACAACTCTTAACCAATGGTTTCTTCCGATGCTAGTCAGATCCAAGAATCTGACTAGCATGATAATCTCCAAGGAGCACCTTGTTAGGGACTTTCCAAACATTGTATCATCATTCTCACTCTCTCCCACAGCACAGCTTCGTCGCTTGCAGTCAGATTTTTTTAGCGAATTAATAATATACTTATTACAGGTATGAAACTCAAGATGGTACATTTAGAAGAGAAGACGGCGGCTTAGTAAACGGACCGGCCGGGAGTCTAGTGGTCAGGGGCGAATATGGCTACGTAGACCCTAACGGACGCCCGTTCGCCCTTCGGTACGTTGCGGACGCCAACGGCTTTCAACCCCAGCTGGATGAAGACACGAGATTTAATGATAGGAGAATCTATTAAAAAATGTTGTGCAAATAATAAACAGTTATCGGAAGGTATTTTTTCTTTACGACTGGTATAACAGGGTCATTTAAAAAAAAAAACATGAGAATTCATCCTGATAGGACAAAAAACGTGTACCATGTTTAAAATCCTATACAATAAAGTAACGGAATGGAGCAAAAAAAAAGGTTACGAGTGACTCATGATTCCGAGGGGAAAAAACATAAAATTTCCAAATTCGAAAAAAAGCAAGGGTACGATTTTTTATCTACAATCGCTTAAAAGCGAGCGAGTGAATAAAATAAAATAAAAAATCCATTTGTTTTTTTGTTTGTTTGAAATATGAATTGATCAGAGTATTGTGCTATGGTTCAAAGAAAATCTGTTCAACAGTTTAAAGACCAACAGATTATTCTGTTGTTTATTTTCCGTAGCAGCGATTAAAGTAAATGTCTCAGTGTCTGACACTGTCTCTAATTTGCAGCAATAGAGGTAACAAGAACGGGGTATTAATGGTAAGATTTCAAGCAATTAAGGACTTTCCTTACATGAGCACATTGAATTGTTAAATGAATGATATCATTTTATTTCAGACACAGTGGTCCATACGAAAATAACAATAAAAAAGAACATTTCTTCATATTTTACCTCACAAAGGAAACAGGAAAATTAATTACACCGAAGTAAGATGAGCATTACGAACAGAGTACTCTAGCAATAATCTAGTCTCTTTGCAAGAGACTAGAGTTCGAATAAGTGCTATGATATCGACGCTAAAGCACGTAGTAACCCACAACAAAGAAATTATTCACCACAGACGAAAAACCTTCCGAGTTTTCAAAAAAAAACATAACTTTCGTTATATTTTCTTCTGTTTCCGCGATTATTACTCATTGAAATAAAACAATTTGACTAAAATGAGATAATATACACGATATAATCCGTTAAATTGTTTTATTTCAATAACTTTCGTTGTTTACGAAGCTAACTTTTTCAAAATTGGGTACAATAAACAAAATTTGTAGGACTTCAATTTTATTTTAATGAATTCAACCAAAAGTTATTAAAAGTGGAAATTGTGTTGGTTACTACGTTTTGATTTCTTTTTTACAGTAAGCAAACACGTAGTAAACGAATCGCCAAATGTATGAGATTTTATTTTCTTGATTTTTTTATGGCACTTAAAACGCAGGAACCCACGTGCATTTGACAAAAGATAACCGCAAGAAGTTGTAGTTTTTTATTTTATTTTTCTGTATGTTCGTATGTGTCGTTGTGGCTTCATCACGTAAAATCGGCTAAACCGGGTATCTTCAGATGGTTATAGGATTTTTTTACCCGACTTCGCTGAAGAAAAATAGAGGGTTATGACTTTTTCCCCTCCGCAAACGAAGTTTGAAGTAAGAAGTATTTATGTTTGCAAGTTTTGATAGTTTGGGACTAGGTTGTTTTGTATAAGTTTGCCTCTAATACAAAACAAGTGACAGTTTTGCTTTAATTGTTTGGCTTTTATTAAGCCTAGCCTATATTAAGCTAAGCCTATATATATATATATATATATATATATATATATATATATATATATATATATATATATATATATATATATATATATATATATATATGTATATGTATAAAATGTATGTTTGTTTTTATTTATTTTTGTATTATATGTAATCTTATCTCACCACCTACTCATTTCTAGCTATTTTATGTCATTTTCGCTACCCTAAGGTTGTCTGGAAGAGATCGCACTTTAGCGATAAGACCGCCTATTGTTTACCTATTTTATATTGAGGCTCTATTGTACTGTTTCTGTTGTTGGTGTGCAATAAAATGTTGTTGTTGTTTTCATGCAAATAGCAAATCAGAATTTAGAAGATATTCTAAATTGAGTTTCTTACAAATAAAAACGTCAAAAATCAGTTTCTGGCGTTTTTTTACCAAAAATACGAATGGGCTCTTAAATCCTTAGTTCTCAAAAGACCTATTCCACTATGTGGTTATTTCCAAAATAACTTATTTCACTTCGAGTACTTCGACCATTTCTGATCGCCATCTAGCGATGCTCTTAGAAACAACAGGGATTTCATCTCACAAACTAAAAGCAAACTAAAAAAAGCTCACTGTGCTCTTGACGAACCGTGTTGAACGTTCGCAAGTGTGGGTAATTCTCGCAAGATGGCGGTGGCATTATACTAAGAACAGACAGGGTATAGAATTCCTAGAATGTCATTTACCCGGATTTTGATTTACCTAGAATGTAATTTATCATGGATGATTAAAGCAAGAGGATTGCGAATCGCTTGAAAAGGTACTTTAGATGGTGCAATACTGCAAAGGTATGTCCAGTTAAATCTAGATGGCGCTTTAAAACTAAAGATTAACGATATTATTTTATTTAGTTAGACACTGTATCGCATTAGCAAAGGATTGAATGGTTGCAAATAATAATTCTTATCCACCTATGGCGTTGTATATATCGGGCTTCGATTTTGTTTATGTTAATTGACAGTTGTTTTAAGTAATATTGCCGAAACTATATAAAACTTCACTCGTCAAACCTAGAAAAACCGGTTATTAAACGGCTGAAAAGGTATATCACCTTTTATTATACATAGCTTAAGACACGATCACCCGCGCCACCAACAACAGAACTTAATCATAAAGGGTCTATGTGTCGCGGGGCTACAAACCTACAGGCAAACAGAAAAATACCTGACACATTGAAATTAGGAGCTTTGAGTTTCCTAGAGATGTGCTTATGTAGTATTTTTTTCTCGATAGTATACTATAGTCCACGTGATGACTCAGAATGGACAAAACAGTCTATTTTTATTTTGTATGGTTTTGAGGTATATTTTTTTAAAACCTCGACATCACATTTGTACAATTTCCTCGACTGTATACATTTTAACTTCTTTTTGTACAGAAAATAATAATGGTGGCTGTCAATGTAATGAACTTTTTTTCTAATCCATAAAACAAAATATAAAAAAATATACATTCGACCAAATTGTAAGTAAAAATGTCTCAACGACGTTTTAAAAAAGCCTAATTATTAAATTATTATGTAGTATTGATTATAATATTACATAAACTTTAAAATTGTGATTCTGTATCCACGTAATAACAAAACTATATGTTTGATGTCGAACTAACAGGATATGATATATTATTATAAGTACAAGGATTTGGACACAAGCTTGAAACATGACTGGAAAAGGCGAAAATAGTTTTTGTATTGTCCTGGAATTGGAGCAACTGGTTGTGTGATATGCAAATACCCAAGTACACGTATCGACCAGTTGTTTTTTATCCAGCAATATTAAATTTCATACTTAGCATCACCCTTATGGTAAGGATGATGCTAAAGTTAGCAAAACCGTAACAAAAACTTGGTACCTAATAATAAATGATTTAATGCCATTGTCCACTCAAAAACCACTTTTCGATTCATATACCTGGTATAAACTCGATTTGGCTTAACATTCAGAATCTCTGTAATTTGTGAAGACAAATTGATGCCAAAATATCAACTAGACAATTTCCTTAGGGCAGACGTGATATACAGCTGGCAAAGTGTTGAAATAGTGTGAGAAATAACTAGTAATGTTCCTCAAAGTGGTGGTTATACCGTCGTTCAAAGTAGATGCCAAGATACGACGGCTTAACCGTGGCTTTACCACTACGGGTATCAATTAAACGATTTCAATGGTACATGATGTATCACAACGGTAATTAAAACGTACTATAGGCATTGGTAAATTTGAGAGCTTACTTTATGTAATAACATTCTAAAACAATTGCGTATTCTTTGTTTTTATAAGACTGCAATTACCCGTTTGTATGTATGAATATTTTAAGAGATGGTGGCATTTTCAACAAAAAAATCGGAATCAATGTTATGCTTTTGTAAATTGACTCCGTAAAACATTTTCCCTTAACATTTGAATAAGAACCTGACGTTTCAGCGAATAAAAAAAATCTTTATATGAACTTTTTTTAGGTACTCCTGTAGGTACTCCATTATTTATATGTTATGAGGCGATAACTTAAATATCATTTTTCGATTCTAATTCTGATTCCGATTCTGAATCATATTTAGGTATTAAAACCTAGTATTACGAGTTTTATGACTTTTTCTGTGTACTTCTTGTAACATGATATTAATATTTTCTTCAGTTTCCGTGATTATTACTCATTTAAATAGAACAGTTTTTTTACGCGATATAATCCGTTAAAATTGTTTTATTCATCATCAAATCTTCTTTAAAATGATATGGGACCAACCTCCTTTCAAAAGAAAAGATATTTTTTTAATCGATTTATAGTTGATGGAATTCTGAGGTAACAAACATTTCAAAAAACCCAATCGAATTAAGAAATACCTCCTTTTTGGGAGTCGTTTAAACAGAGAGCATTAAATAGCCTGTATTATCCACAAATCCAAATATACCGCAACACATCTAATTTTTTCTAAAAAGCTTAAAGTAACGGGACGATATATAGATATATTTAATGCTGTTTGTACTTTGAAGACAAAATTTAGTACAAAAACTACATGAAATTGTCTATTTTAAAGTCACCGGATCGATTTTCTTTTTGTCCGTTTGTATCAAGGACCATTAAAATAAGACGACTGACACTTGCTATTCTTTGGATCGCGTTCCGATTGCAAGGAGATATTATGGCAAAACCTAGACTAGATTTAACGATGTTATAATTTATTAATAAAACATAGTATAGTGCCAAATAGTTTGCAATTAGCTGACAATAAATAAATCGTAACATTTAAGGGGATGCATTGAAAATTTAAGTTATTTTGTAGCGCATTTTTTGTCATATGTAGTACATAAAACAGGCTGGTTTTCAGATATGTGTTTCTTGACTATATAACCTATTCAGTGATTAACGCGGAAACATGTTTAATGAAAATTTCCTCGATCGAAAAGTTATCCGAAAACGCGTCTTCATTACCCGTTTTTTTGTCTAGTTTGTACAAACGACACATTAATAAACGGCGAAATTATGTTAAAATGTCATTCTTCCCTTTATCTTTTAATTGATTAACTTAAATGTTAACCAAACATAATAATATCTTCGATTTCATGGTACTTTAACATCTGGCGCTTACGCCAAAAAACCCCAAGCATGTAGTGTATTAGCTTTCTCTTTCTTTGATGCGCGCGAGCAATAAATGCGTCCCTTATTATAAATCACGCTTATTGGCTGGCTCCGCGTTTGGGGCGTGATTTACAAATGACGAATAGGTCCTTAAATACTGTCTCACGCTTGAAAAGTTGAGTAATTGTAATAAATCATTATTATACATAGATGGTGTTGTACATAGCGGGGACCGGCTTTCTATTTGGAGATGGTCTGTTGTCTTGTTTTAGTGGTCCTTGGTTTATATGTTTATTTGTTATAAAAAATTACAGTCATGAACCAATGCGAGGGCTGTGCCGAAAGTTTTGAGCTACTCTATTCATACGATATATTTTTTATTGATACTATTATGTTGGTAATTTTAATAGTTATTGGCTGAGATAGCAGAGAGAGAGATAGTAAGCATGCTGCAAGTATTTTCTTCACATATTTTTTGACTGACTTCAACTTTTTTGTGATGCCACACATCTTATTTATACTGTGTCCTGGGTGACTCTGAAACGTAGGTCGAGGTCAGGATAAAATTACCATGTTGGACATATTGACTTTGATCGCATAGATAACTGGCAAAAAAATGAAAAAAATTGAGGCGAAACCAATATTATCAAGCCAGAGTATCAGCACATAGTAATTATCTACACGGTCAAAAGTTATTTGTAAATCGAATTACACCACAACATCAACTTGAAATAGCCTAGTCAATGTGTTCTGATATGATGTTAGCAAGGATGAAAAGATTCATATTTACCGAGCGATTCGCTCTAAAGCCATGCTGTGAGATGAGTCACATAAAAATGGTTTCAACTGCAGAGACAATGCAATGCCCGGTGAAGCATGAACTCTATCAGTTCAGGAAGTGTCAAAAGATCAGTACTTCCCTACATTGGTAACACCACTCGTCTTTGGGATTGGCCTTACTCTAGTGATCTTCCATTCAGGATGTTTACCGATGGCATTCCAAATTAAAGAAGACAAGTGCATGCGTCTTCAAAAACTCTAGACATCCTATTAATTGATTTAAAACGATATAGTTAGCTGATTTTTGGCAGCTATCTCTTTGGAAGTTGCAGTCGAGAAGAGGAACATCAGGCAAAAAAAGTTGGACAAAAATTCGGAAAAAGCTTGGGTTGTGTTAGGTCTGATAAACCGTCTCCATACTACTGTAATCTATTAATCTAAGCTGAAATAAAATACTTTTTAATATTTACGTACTTTAATACAGATAATTCTTTTCATATAAAAAATAAATCACAGTAACAATACCTATACTTAAATTACATTTATATTGAGTATGAGCTAGGTACAGATGTTTTTCTATGAGTATCGGTTCGGCGTGGTGCTTAACCCCTGAATCCCTGCTGGAAATTTTGCTGCGGCTGGGATTGAGAGGCGATGTACTGGAGGGAGCGGAGGATGGCCTCTGGGATCGGAGGAGGAGTGGGCAGATGGGCACCCTCAGCGCGGAAACCTGGAGACAAACAATTTGTAAATATAATGCATTTTCTAATTCCAAAGTTACCGAATTAACATCCTAGTTATTATACTACTGGTAAAAACAAACATCTAAAGAATTAAAAACATCAAAAACTCTGACTGTATTTAAATCAGTTTTTTAACAGTACGAGGCAATTTATCTCCAATTTCTATTACGATATGCCAAATTCCTGAAAAAGAAATAGTAGAATTATTGAACATGTAATTAAAAAGTTAATATACCTTTCTATCGCACTTGTTCCTTTTAATTAACGTTATGATGTGCCCATTAGAAAGAAATATCAAGTATAAATGCTTTCAAAAACCTTGAAGGAATATTGAATATTTAAGTTAATAGTTTAGTTTCGAAATTATACAATAGCTTATCAATGACATCAATGAATAATAGTATCATCGTAACTTTTATTTTGACAAATAAGTGTCTAAGATAAGGTTAGAAAGTCACCCGTATACGTGACTTAGTATAAGCGATGCCAACCGTAGGCGGCGGTGGCTGATAAATTTCAGACTAAAACAATAAAACGGGTAATAAATAATAGCAAGACCTTAAGACATACTGTTTTCACAACACCCAATCAGCTCTGTTCTTGACATGGGGCTTAATGTGATTGGTAATGTCCTTAAACGGGCAGACTAATGTTCTTTATTTGTCACAGATGTTACTTGTCACGTTTTCTTCAGGTATTTACTGTGATACTATAAGTATAATAAAAATCGCAAGAGAAAATATCCATTGAAATCAAGTATTGGTCTGTATTCGCCGATTGTTATAGATAACCCTATCTTTCGATATTAGATATGTAGATGTTTTATTTCGTTCATTCAGATATAGTTTTTTTAAAGAGTTAGCTGATCGTCGATAATCTACAATAAGAGGTAAAACAACTTTTTTTTACTCGCATCCTAAATCCAGTAAATTTTAAAGTTTCTTGTTGGCTCTTCTTGTTAGTCTGATGGAATTTGCATCATTGTCTGATATTGAAATGGTCAATCAGGCTGTCAACATTATTTAAGGACATGATGAATCGCGAGTGAGATTGCATTCAAAGCATCCACGTCAATGCTGCAAATAATGTCTTTACAAATGTCGGTGCTTCTATAATTACGGAAACTGACATGATAATTATGTACACACGTGGTTTTTAAAATGTTGTGTTCTAAATATCGTAACATCGCTGCTTCGTTTTAATTTGTCTATATATTCACTACAAAAAGCAACTTAACGCATAAAATAATATTTTCTCAAAGCTGAAGACAGTATTCGAAGTAAGTAATTTCATATATTAATTAACACAGTCTACCACTACTCTGCGCTGCTTACTTTTCCCGAATGAAATACTCGCAGTTCTACAGCCACCTCTTTCAATGAGCTTGATTGTGTCGCTGACGAAGCCTTGCAGGGCGGGTTTCCTAGGCGTTCACTCCTCGGGTAGCCTTACTCTTAAACTCGTTAAGACTTACCGTTCTCATCAGCGATGTATGTGAGCATAATAGGGATACCGAAGTAATGATTCCCTACGCTTGATTGTATCGCTGACAAAGCCTTGCGGGATGGACCTCCTGGGCCTTGACTCCTGGGTTCTCAGGTAACCATTAAGAGTTTAAAAGTATGGACTTTTAAACTCGTTAAGACTCACCGTTCTCGTCAGCGATGCATGTGAGCGTGATGGGGATGCCGAAGGGATGGATCCCAACGCGACCTAGTCCTCCTGATACTTCACTCCGGGTTACTTCAGGTAGTCTTGCTCCTGATCCCATTTATAATTACCGTTCTGGAACGTGATGAGAATGCCTTCGGGGGAAGTGTAGCTGACGGAGCCCTGCGTGACTTGGGCCTCCTGGTCCTTCGATTTAGGGTTCTTCAGGTAGCCTCACTTTTAACACCTTTTAGACTCACCGTTCTCATCAGCGATGTATGAAAACGTAATAGGGATGCCTTCGGGCGAAGTGTAGCTAACGCTGCCCTGCGCGACCTGGGCCTCCTGGTCCTTCACTCCAGGGTTTTTCAGGTAGCCTTGCTCTTGCGCAGAAATTCCGTTGCCAGTTTCATAACTACAACAAAACAAAAATTCTGATAAGTTTGCTGTTGTGAGATATAATCGGTATTCATATGAGTTTATTCAGTGATAGTCTTACATTGTTAAGGATTCAAGTTGTGAGCTTGATCTAAGTGTGATTACGATTTATATTGTTTTTTTTTAATCAACCCTGTTTCAAGTTCTGAGTACCATCGGAAATGATGTTCATTTTCCATGGTAAAATATATATATATATATTATATTATGTTTATATATATATTATATATATAAACATAATATAATATATATATATTATATTGTGTTTATATATATATATATATATATATATATTTAGTCTTGAGCTCTAACCGGCAATTTACCCCAGTATCACCCGATAGTAAGTGACTACGGGGTCGATGATAATGCTGGCTGGTTCAGGAACAGCCTATTCACTCTTGCCTTGAAGATACCCAAATCATAATTTTCTGGAAACGCACACGACGGGAGCGAGTTTCATTCCTTCGTGCATTTTGCACTAGAAATGATGAAGCAAATCGCTTCGTGCGTATAAATGGTAAATTAACAACGTAAGGATGAAGTCACTCCCCACACCTGGATGTCCAATGGTGTAATAGGGATGGCGGGATTAAATCGTGGAATGCCTGCGCACACTCTTCAAAATATATCCTATAGCAAACCAACAAGCTGACAACTTTGCGGCGATGTTCGAGGCTCCGGAAACTGGTCTCAGCCGATAAAGCTTATCTCATGTTTATGTTATGACTTTGTATTAAAAAGGTAAATATTAGTACTATTCAGATGTCATGCTAATAGTACGGTCTTATCTTTGACTGGCAAGTTCTTACACTCTATTATATCCTTACTCGTACCTACGCCGCTTTTTAAGAATGTAAACCCTACTGCCTGCTCCTCCGGCTTGTAGGTATTAAATCGTGGAATGCCTGCGCACACTCTTCAAAATATATCCTATAGCAAACCAACAAGCTGACAACTTTGCGGCGATGTTCGAGGCTCCGGAAACTGGTCTCAGCCGATAAAGCTTATCTCATGTTTATGTTATGACTTTGTATTAAAAAGGTAAATATTAGTACTATTCAGATGTCATGCTAATAGTACGGTCTTATCTTTGACTGTCAAGTTCTTACACTCTGTTATATCCTTACTCGTACCTACGCCGCTTTTTAAGAATGTAAACCCTACTGCCTGCTCCTACTTGCCCTCAAAAGGTTATCAATTTTGTTAACCTAAACCGTAAATATCAGCTTGTAGGAGCTATAATTTAAAGCATGGGAGGTACTATACGATACGAGGGAAGGTACTAGCCCGGGGCGCCGCAAACACTTGGAAAGAGCAAATTTAATGACAGTGCATGGCCCTCATTCGAGACACAGATCACGTTATCATTACGATAGTTTCGTACAACAATGGAAATTAATCCGCTTATCGTTAAACCCTGTCGCAATGAAAAGACACCGTTATTTGAACTCAAATGATACGTCATGTTATTGTGATATGGTTTTACGGTGAAACATGCATTTATTTACTTAGACCCATAAGGCAACACTGCAAGTCCATCCGAACCCAAAAGCTAGTTGCAATAAAAAGACATCTTATACTTTGTATACTATTAAAAAGTTGTAAAAATTAAATATCTGTACACTGAGGATATTTTAGAAAAAAATATTGTAAGGGAACTATTAAGAGATCACTAGATCGATATTATTTGCTATTTTTGTATGTTTGTATGTGTCGTTGTGGCTTCATCACGCTGAATCGACGATTTTGGTACATGTAGCTAGGTAACATGGTTATAGTGTATTATTCTTTATCCAACTACCCTCGAGAAAAAACCGACTACACTGGTACCAAAGATATAATTAAGGGAATCATCAAAAAAATATATGTCCATCCATACAGTAAAGGAAAGAGTTCTTCCTTAGTACATCCGTGCAAAGCCGGGGCGGGCAGCTAGTAACATATTAAAGGGTTTTACTTTGTTTGATCGAACATTTTACCGACATATATCATTTTATCGGAAGCATTTTTCCTGAAACCGTTAATAATTTGGGATTCTTATAAAACAAACGTAACCTAACCCAACGGCTTCTACATGATCATCTTTTCAAAAATCATGAAAATTTTAAGGTCTCAGGTGAAAATTATGTCGATGAAATGAAAAAAAATTTTAGGAAACTATAACGGCGTGGGTCTTGGAAGTCTTAAAAAAAAGGATTTGATTGACACTGAAAAGTTGTATTCGGAATTTGGAACAGAAATTGAGTGTAGTGTTTGCCATAAGAATAAAATTAGACTGTTTAAATCTATATTAAATTTACTAAAGAAAACAATTCCAGTTTCTACATATGCAAAAAACGCAGTAATAAGCATTGAGGGCAATCACCTACATGTTACACATGTTGGATGCATCTGATAAAATGCTTAAATACATTGCTCTTTAATATGCTAGGTATTATAAATAAACGTTAGTAGATGAAATAGTATGACACCATAACAAAGACGCATACGATTCTACTACTAAAACGCATCTAGAATACGGTTGGTTGCAAATTTCGGGTCGTGCTATTGCAATCTAGGTAACTGTCAAATTGCACATCCTACGAGCCTTTTTCAATTTATCGTTCAGCATACGAGAACATTTAGTGTTTTGTAAGATTTTTGTAAGTATCGTTGTTAGTTTGTTGCATAGCGGCTATGTAAAAACATAAAATTTGATTTTTATTAGAATTTTAATATTCAAGAATAACTGTTATTAACAAATAGATAGATACATAGTTTAACCATCAAATATCATGTTTACAGTTATAGTACTGATATTTTTTTAAGTTGTGATATATTAATCCCAGTGGCGGTAAAATTACTTCCACATTCGCATTCTAGAAAAATATGACATATTTTGACTGTAATTCTAGTCTCATTGACAAAGTTACACTTACAATACAAGAAACTCATGTAAGAAATTAAATAGTTTTTTGCTCATTTCGTTTGTGCTATTAAAGTCACTGCTTTAACTTGTAATTGTATACCCTCTAATATTGGGTGTTCCCTCGTTTCGCAAAAATAATTTTCATAGAATTTCGTTTCACAGAAAATGTTTCATATAATATTTGGTCCTTGTATTTTCATTTAAAATATTATTGTTTGAACGACTATTTACTCGAATGAAATATTTTTGTACAGAAAATTATATATTTTTCATTGATATACTTATCACACGAAGCGTCAAAATGGGTCAAATATCGAAAACTGTAGGTTATATTAGGTGTGTATTGTGATCATGTATAGCGGAGCGTCAAAATGGGTCAAAAACCGAAAACTGATTGGTTAAGTTAGGTTTGTATTGTGACCATGTATAGAGGAGCAAGCGAAGCGAGAGGAGCGTCAAAATGGGTCAAAAACCAAAACTGTTAGGTTTACAAATTACCCGCATTATTATTGTGAACACGACGTTGTGATTTTATAAAAGGGTATGCATTTTGTCTATGGTATGAAATAAATATGGTATGGTAAAATGATGGGCATCATTTTATGTAAAACGAAATTCTATCAAACTGTAGTCTATGAAACAACGTACGTACAACCCTAATATTGGTTTAGGTAAAATTTGATGGTACATAATTGATAGATTCAGGCGTTACTTTGTGGTTGTCCATATTAGATTAATGGATTATAGTCCATTTGCATTCCTGCGAAATATTGTCTTAGTTAGATGTGACAATAAATTGTGCTAAACAAACCACCACTAGACATTATAATCCTCAACACGTGTTTCGCCTCTCTACGAGGCATCATCAGGAGACGCAGAAGTGCTACTGGTTCGCTACTCTTCATAATGTCACGTAGCTACTGTCTGGTGGTGGTTTGTTGTATTTGCATGCGCATTTTTTTGTTAAAAGTGCGTAAAAATATGCGCATGTGAGCACAGTTTATTGTCACATCTAACCAAGACACTATTTCATAGAAAAGCAAAGGAATCGAATTTTAATGTAGTCTTAAGTGTTGGTTTTGTTTTGTTTTGTTTTTGAATTGTCTTTTTTCTCGCCTTAAAATTACGATTTTAAAATGATATAAAGGCAACTATATTCTCTACCTAATATACACACAATGTAGATCCATTTTTCTAGGGCCCATCTCGTCAATGTGTTAGCCTATTATAAGATTTTTTCAAAGTAACTGTCTATTTGTCTTCTGATCATGGGACAGATAAACGTGAAAAAGTTTATCAACAATTGTGCTCGCGAGCTGTCGCTCCTGTATTCCTAGAGGAGGCCTACTGAGCCAACCTGGACTAGCATAATTAGCCGTAACTTTGCTTATCGTGTGACACACCAACACTCATCTTTACGCACGGTATTGAATAGAAAGGAATAACAGTTTTCGCGCGACAAAGAGTCACAATTGTACAGTCGCCATCGTATATATCGGAGCGAACAAGGAGCTCACAAATATCTATCTGAACACGACTCTATTGTCAAGGCATCAAAGTGCATGTTCAGATTTTTTTTAGCACCCTGAAGTAATACAAGTATATCTGATGGCGACTGTACTAAAATGAGTGTTGTGTGACGAAAGAGTGAACGAGTAAGTGCCGCATATCGTCGTTGAGCCTGCAAAACTAGTTATGGGAGCTTTTCGCAAATCTTATACTGCACATAGCGATTTTTGTCGGCGCAACGACGAAAGACAGTTCAAATTTTATTCATGTATGATGAGATGTCACCGTTATAAGATTGACAGGTGCTAATGTAATTATCAAAATTAACATTTCAACCGCTTCATTATCGATCATATCAATGCAGCTGCCTCAATTTGGCGCAACTTCATTATGTGTGTATATGGATCTAGCTGCAAAAGTCAACGTGTCAAATAAATAATATTCATCTGGGACATGTCCGAGAGGTCACTAGAGTATATATATTTTAGTGATACCTTTTCTTTATTCGAAGTATATATTTTTTGCATTGATATAAATTTCCTCTGTTGTGACTGGCGAAGAATTCAAGGCGAGTCATATTGCTGAAGTAGAAATGCCAGGCGTGAGGAATATTTATACTTTCAAAATGGTGTAAAACTTGAATGTTCGTATTGAAAATATTTTCGAAAAAACTATTTGGAAGTCACTGAATCTGAATAAAATATTTTATTTCAATTTTTGTCTGTTTGTATGTGTCATTGTGGTTTCATCACGCCAAATCGGCTGAACGGATTTCTACTTTTTTGGTACACGGGTAGGTATCAACAGATGGTTATAGGATACTTTTTACCCGACTATGCTAAAGAAAAAAAGAGGGGCAATGACTTTTTCTCCTCCGCAGACAAAGTTGTGGGCATAGAACTACCTATTAACTCTATATTTATGTTATGATATATTGAACCTCTGTTCAACTCACGTAAATAACGTAAATCAACTTGTCAAAGTTACTAAAAGCAGCTCAAATAATTACAATTGATATACATATTTGATATAGTCATGGTAACTATATCCGAGATATAGCGGAGACATTGCTCAATATCACAATTCGTCTTCGAATGCGGACGCAGTTGTCATCAGGTTGTTTTCCTATAAGTTTATATGGTTTTGTAACGAAGTGAATCACCGATATTTTGCGCCTGGGCCGTTCTGTTGCGTAAAGTGGGCAGGGCGTCGCAGATGGCTCCTATAAGACTTCACGTTTAATGTTCTTGACACCGAAGGAATTCCCATTTGATCACACCGATGAGGTTTCGTAAGTTTGACAGATTGCGTTTAGACTTAACAAATTATAATTGAAATAATGAACTATGAGAGGTTCTATTGGCAGAAGATGATCAACTTTTTCTTGATGTTATCCTGTCCGGTAACTCAGGAGACAATAGTAACAGAGTCACTAAGAAAAATGCTAATAATCTATTTTTCAAAGGCTCATCTCGTCAGTATATTAATATACTAGTCTATTAATGGCCCATTTTGTCAGCATATTGACCTGTCGTATGCTTAGACACGGATGCGTGCAGAGCATTAAACTCTTAGTTAAAATGTCTCTTAGCTTCAATTCGGTCGGCAATTTTTTGACATCTCATACGAGGGGTTAGTGCTTAGTAGTTTAACCTATTTTGAATGAAAAAAAATGTTGCCCCTAAATCGTTTACAATCGTAGTTTTAAAGAGTAACACAGTAGACGTAACCATAGTAACGAAGTGCAGAAAAAAATGTATTGTCCAGAATGTGTTTAATTTTTTGTTTCAGGTACGAGCCCGAAGTAATATAGTTATTAAAATGAGTAAATTATCCAATCTAGAATTTGATATAAAAAATACGATACATGCGATTTGTCAGTCGCAAAACTTTAAATGTTCGGTGCGAGTTATATTTTTATTAGCTGGCCTGTCGTATCTGATAACGATAACACAGTGGGAATAAGTCAATAACTACAGACATAAACGCAAAAAAGCTGAGATTACATACCTACGGTACAAATTCATTTTTTTCTGCAGAGTTTTCAATTTATTCCCACCGTGTGCAAAATTGCAATCCGTTTCCCACACTTTACATGCATACTTTGTACATACTTTGCCTCTTAATAGATGTTTAGTACACAAACTAGTAACTTTAAAGCTTTGTTAATCATAAACATTGCCTTTTATGATCGTTACCTCACCGGTATTCAGAAGAAATTGCGTATAGGGGATTATGGGACTATTACACGAAAGTTCAGTATTATGAAATGCATGACTTGCTTACCACACACATCGCAACTACGAATAAACAAAGTTTTTGCGTCGGTATCGGTCACTAAAAGGGCCATAAGGTGTTCAGTGTACTTAGCCTAACCAGGCTAGCATAACTGGCCGTGAATGCGCTTGTCGCAGGATCATACGTCTCATTGATATTCTAATAGGGAATATGCATAATTTATTTTTGCTTTATTAAATTCTCATTCATGTTACAAAAATATTTTTTCGAATAACTATAAAAATAACAAAGATATAAGCTATCAAAGATTTAATATGGAGTTTATATGGCCGAAGTGCACTATGACGTAACAGTGCATATCGGACCTCTCTGTCTAATTAGCAGTTTAAAATGCCTATATCATGCGTATTTCTAGGCCGAGGCCGTAGGCCTGATTAATATAAATAGGAAGACTAGAACCAACATAAAAAGACTTTTAATATATTAATTACTAATAAAATAAAAATAAATAAAATTTAATATAAGAATCTGAAATTAGTTTAAAATGTTAATGCTACATCGACTGTTATGTTGTAAATGTTAATGCTACATCGACTGCACTTTAATATACTTTGTTGTGTACAGAACCGACATTTGAAATTTAATCAACTATGATTTACCTATGTAACGAAATCTCGTGGGGATGACGTGTATTTAACTCTGATCTAGACTCCAACGTTTCCTGTGTTTTAAAACAAAAGAAACACAATTTTAAGACAATTTACATTGAAATAGACGACTACAATAACTTTGCTCTGGTTGCTCTTGGTTAGCCTGATTTAATTTTATGTCGTGTCAGTCTTATCCACAGTTTTAACCGTTAATCTAATTTATACTGGGTCGTCAAGACTACAGAGCTATCTTAAAAGACAACTAGATTAAGAAAAACCCTCCTGCAACTCGTTTCTCCGTATTATAGAAATGTTTTTTATACTATGAAAAGTTTGTCTTTAAAAAAAGGGGTCAATCGCCTAGTCAATTCACGGCACCAGCTGCTCTCACCGACGTGAGCCTTCGCTGGACCAAAGGAGCCATCCCCACATCAGTGGCCTGCGGTCCATATAGGCACTAAGGCACTGCTTGCTCTAAACGACCATGGCTTCATATAGGCACAGAAAAACTGCCTACGTTGGCTAAAAACTCTGTGCACGCCACTGCCATATAGATAGCCCACAACCCAGCTCGCGATGATGAGCTTGGGGCCCGGCGATCGCACTCATAATACCCTAGGCATTGATTTACCACCTTTTCTCTGACCAGGTCGTGATTGAAAAGATCATAAGGCTAGTCGAACTTACCTGTATTGATAAGAACCATCGAAGTTAACTTCCTGGGTTTGTCTGACGATGGGTATCAGCGGTGCCGTATCGGGTGTATATGTCCGAGGGAATTGTGGCGCGGCGCAGGCCACTGCAACGAGGGCGAACAGGACTGCAAACTGAAAAAAAGCCATGGTTCAGTTAGTTTACGTTCATCCTCATCTGCAGAGTTTTCTCTCCTCGTCTTCAGTGTTATCGTACCATTGTGTTCAATCTTCGAGAACATGAAGCACAATAATAAGAAATACGACGCTATGGGCTCGTTGCATTTCATGTTTATATTCTACATGAGTTTCAGTTTGCTATATAATTGAATTATGAACTAAAATGTTAACTGCTTCGAACTATATACTAAAGGGGACACCGGGTAAGTATGTCACATGACGGCTATAACAAAAAACTGAACGAACGAATAAGTTTATCGAGCGGTGTTGTATAATCTAGCTCTCGCGATCTTTCGACACCGGTTCATTATGGTCATTGTGACAACCAACCCTTGAGACAATCCTACCCGGCCTCCCCTAATCTCTATAAATCTATCATTCTTATACCTTATAAAACAGATTTAAAATAACCTAATAAGCTTTTTAAGGGATAAAGTGATACGGCAGAGGCAGATCTGCGTAAACTCTAAAGTTAATAACTGTCGAGATGTAGCATGTAGCGCAAAATCGAGAAAAAAGGCGTCGGACGCCAAGATTCACATTAAGTCACTAAGTGAAGGGAGTAAGTAAGTAATGATAAAATATAGATATAGGTTTTAGTTGAAAACGTTTATGAATTGCATAAACTAGATTAAATAACATTGACTTATCTCAATTGTGATTGATCTGAACAGTTAGTGTCAATGGCAGTTACTGATCTAGTTAATAGTTAGGAAGCGACAAATCTAACAATGAAAAGGAGTGAAACTACATGCAGAAAAACCAAGTTCTTATTCTGTCTGAATGACAGGACAATACTATTGCGTGCGTGGCGACGACTATTATCGGCTTTATGTTCCAATATTGCTTTTTTTCTAGGCACCTCATACTTCGTATGATTTAAGAGTGGCATATTTACGGGGACGCGATACATTAAGATAAATATTTATCATAAATTTATGAGTGAAACTGTTGTTGGTGTAGCTGTCTCCAGAGATATTTTATGTACTTGAGATTTATTTTCAGCGTCATCATTTTTAGCAATAGGACGTCTACTGCTGGATACAAGCCTCTTCAATAGACTCCCACATGGGTCAGAAAGATGCAACCCGCATCCAGCGAGTCCCTGCAACTCTAAGCAGATCGTCCGACCACATTGCGGATGGCGCTTGCCAGTACGCGGTCACCACTCAAAATATTTTTTGCCCCAACGGCAAACGGTTCTTCGAACTATGTGCCCTGCCTATTGCCACTTCAGTTTGCTTACCCTGTTTGCTATGTCGGTAAACTTGGTTAAGTTCTTTTAGTGTGAGGTTTTTAGGCAAACGAGTGCGAAAAGCATCGGATTCCGATCAACCCTGAGACCTAAGAAGGTTAACATCTGTACTAATAATTGTATTTAGTCAATGTCTGTGAACGTTCGGTTATCATAGTTTGAAACGAAATGTGTTAACAATATGAAATCTAAGTTATTTCGCTAAAACTTAGCTTAGACATTTTGTAAAATTGAACTGATGCAATAAGTTAATTCTTTTGCTGACATTTAGTTTACTGTCAGTATATAAAGTTAATAGTATAGTTATTTTAATGGCGTGGATTGGTAAAACTCTTTTATTGATATGATGATGGTCTAGCTCTCGACTGCTGCTGCTCCTCCAAATTTCGATATTAAAAAAAATGATCTTCTATAAGCAGACGTTATTTCTGTTTTCTTTTTCGTCACATTTATTTTTTTGAAATTTGTATATAAGATGCCTTTTGTCGCAGAAAAAAATATACCTAAAATGTCCAAAGAAACCAACTAACTGTGTCTAAGAAAATTTACATTAAAATTGGGGCGTTTAAAGGCTTAAATTAGGGCTTGCACTTCCGGAATTGGTTAGTAACGGAAATTCCAGAATTTTTGATACTACTTATCTGAAATTGCATTGCCAATAACGGAAATTCCAGAATTTTTGATACTACTTATCTGAAATTGCAAGCCCTAGCTTCAATCGGCACTATACGACTAAACAAAACATGTCCTTCAGAATATATGTCTAGCATTCTTATTGTTATGTCGACCGTTAATGTGGTGAGAAAGAGCCTGGCAAAAATGTGGTTATTACAATATTTTTTAATGACAGATACTATTACACTGTATTTGCAAACACGATAATGACAAATCTATTTTGTGGGAGAAAAGTAGCAAAGATAGCATTGTAATTATTGCAATGTTACTTCAATGTCACATTGGTGTCGTGTAAAATTTTATTGCTGTTGTAGTTACGATAATGAAATATCTATGCGGTGGGAAAATCATAGAAAGATAATAAAATTGCAGACAGTACAATGTTTATTAAATTTTACGTTCTTTTTGTAAATTTTGTGTATTTTTTTATGAAGAACTTTACTATACTGGTTTTGTAGGTATGATAGTGAAAAATCAATGTGGTGGGAAAAGCGTACTAAGATAGTATTGTAGTGGTTACAATGTTACAAAGGACAGCATATCGTGCCATCAAGCATTGTTCTGAGCGTTAAGACACGGGACGCGGGAACCGGCGAAAACAAGGTGAAACACATAAGGTACCTAAGAATTAGAAGTATGTCAGCGCTATAGATACAAATATTGAAGTGCAAAGAAAATACTCAATTGCGCTCGTAGGTGACCACGCCAGGAATCGAACCCGTTATATGAAGGCATATTACCGGCTCAACGTCTTTAGCATTAGACTAGTGAACACTATATTTTCCCATCCACTTTCCACCTGCCTTGATTTTTGAAAGATATATGTGATATAATAAATATTTCAAATACAAAGTTTTATGAAAGTGTTTGGATATTTGGATGTTTTTATTACTCAATTACGTGGAAACTGATAGGATTTTAATGAAACTTGGAGCACATTGATTAAGCCATGGATTCAAAATAAAACTTAGGCCACTTAATTTCTGGTAACGCAGGCGATTACTCGGGTGAATGTGTCATAATTAACGAACTTTCTTGACAAGCTAATTAAGATTTTATTTCAAACTTCATGAGTATGTAATTCCATTCTCTTAATGAAAGGAGTTAGGAAAACATTCAACGCGTCTTTTACGTAACTATAATAGCCAGCTAAAAAGATGCCCAACATTTTAATTATGAACACAACAAATTTTATTTTTAAAGTCTGAAAATTAATGGACCTACAAAACACTGACAGGAGTGTATTGTATGCCTAATGATTTATTATTTTAATGCTATTATTGAAAAACTAAACATAATAACATCTTCTATAACACAAAATTACAGCCTTTAAACCAGTATATGTAGAGTAACCCTGTTTTAATAAATATAATTACTTAAATTATCCCTATGTATTATCCCTTTTAATTACATATTAAGCTAATGAGGTATACTATGTATTAAATACCTTGATGTAAAACAAAATATTTTAAAACATAATTAAAATAGATTGTATCAGAATGATCAGGTTATTTATCTTTCCTAAGTTACTTCATTTTGTTTAATAATTGGTTTATAACAAAAAAAAATGTTTTGATAGACCGATAAAAGTTAAAAATTACATTTGAATCGACTCACCGATTTCATTTTTATTTTAGAGCTTATTTAGGTAGTCCTCGGAAGATGTGTGAGGCGGGAATGATTTTTCAGATCGACAACAACCGCTTTTATACGTGCGTCGGAGCTCTTGAAATTGGAGTATCGCTGCGCGGGTGCATTCTAAAGCCGCCGCGCCTGCGAGATGCGCCGACACCTTGCAGTACCAGAATATCCTAACCAACCAAGATTTCCTCCTTGAACTTGACTTTTCACTGCAAAGCAGATTTTGATAGTCTGTTATTTATTACTGTTAAATATTTAGTCATTTTGGACACTTTATTGATCATATTATGGATCACTTTTCTCATTTTGTATCCACGACGCGTTAATCGCAATTTCAGGTTAATCCAAAGACGAATAAATTTATTTATAAATTGGATAAGTGAAAAATATAGGGCTCAAATATTTGGTGTATGTTTTCTTTTCATAATTATGATGCTTTCATCAAACAAAATGACAATCCCATGGAACATGTTGGCATAGTTAGGTTAGTATCTCCATTAAACTGTAATACATAATTGCAATAGTACTAAACAAATAACAAAATACTTTACACATTCTTACACTTTAAAAAAAATCAATATGTACTGTATGCACTTTTTTTTTAGTGGTGCCTTTTATTTTGAAAATGAATTTGGGACGAACGTCATAAATCTTCATTAAGCGAAGATTTTGATATCCTTTCTGATGTCGGTTAACCCTTAATTACGATAAACTGAAAATTAATTAACTAAATAGCTGTGGTTAATTATTGGTCAGGATTTAAATGAAATAAAATAAAAATTATTCATGCCTCAAAGCATTGAATGTTACCAATACAGATGTAATAAATTAAAAAAATATTATCATAAGCTATGTTAGATCACCAATGTCATTGTAACGCCCTTAAATATTAATTTTGCAAGATTACAAAACAAATACCATAAAGCCTCAAAGAATGTATAGTTCCAAAGTATCCATAGTCGCCTAGTACCCATAGTACAAGCTTTGCTTAGTTTGGGACTATGTCGATTTGTGTAAGATTTTTGTCCCTGATATTTTTTATTATTATTATTATAAAGTTGTGTTTAAAAGCAATACAAAAACAAACATAAAATATTTTTCAATATTTCAATGTTCATTTAACCAGCTGCATCCGCACAGTACCAAATTAAGGGTTAAACTTATAATTATTAAGTTAACTTTAGAAAGGGGTGCTGACACTTTCCCCATACAAACGCTCTCAACTGTTTTTTTCTGGTTTTTAAAGCTACACAAATGTTTGTTTTTAGATGGGATGTGTAAAAAAAACATTCCTTATCCCTTCGATAGTTATAGGTACGAAGTATATCTCTATGTTTTCGTTTTTTCATAATGAATTGTTTTTCTTTAAAATTTGCCTGCTCAAAAATGCTAAAAATTGCATAATATTAACTTTCACCAAAAAACGTAACGATCATAAACCCCAACTACGTTTGCGTAGGAGAAAAAGTCATAAACCCTCTTTTTTTTCTTCAGTGTAGTCAGGTAAAAACTATTCTATAACCATCTGGAGATACCCAGCTTACCCGTGTACCAATAGTTGAAATCCGATGTTGCGTGATGAAACCACAACCGCACATACAAACTTAGAAACAATCAAATAATTTTTATTTTCGTTTCAGTTACCTCCAAATAGTTCGTTAGAATCATATTTTTGAAAATATCTTCAATGTACAGACATTTCATGTTTACAACTTCATAATAGCATTACGAGTATAGAAGAACATTGACTTAGGTACACCGCTAACGCAAGATTATTATCAAACTGTAAATTGTACACCTAATAACACTTAGGGGTTTGATACATCTAAGATTCTTCAAGAACTATGTGCATTTTTTAAATGTCTTAATATTAAGCTTGAACTTTACTCATCGTGTCACTGATAACCGATGGACTGGATCATTATTTATGCTTCCGTTTGTGTACGACCAAAAGGTACTTAACTATAACTGTAAAATTAAACATTTATTTTAATGATCATTTTTCAATTACTTTCATAATTATTTAGTTTCAAACCGATCAATAATTTCTTGGACGTCTAAGAAAAAAATATTTAAATGTGCTTCCAAATTTCATCAATATACATCATGTACTTTTTGAGTAAAATGCCTATGATATACGGACGGACGGACGGACGAACATGACGAAATTATAAGAGTTCCGTTTTTGCCATTTTGGGTAGGGAACCCTAATAAATGAAAATATGTGCCAATATATGCGTACGTACCTCTTAATTTTAAAAGCTCCTGAACGGATCTCACTGAAACTTTCCATTAATATTGTTTAGACATCAGAATAACACATAAATTCTATAAATTACATCTCTACGCGGACGAATTCGCGGGCAACAGCTAGTTTTGCATAAATTACGATTATAAAGATTTAATGATATTATGATAACTTTTATTATGATTAATTTATAGGATTTTTCTGACTGTGTTTTATTAATTTTATTGATTGTCATATTGAAATGTTTAAATTTGTATGTTACTAATCCCTTGAACATAAGATGTTTTGTATTACTAACAATCTATGGACCCTGGTCTGCAATAAATATTTGAATAGAGTATTTTCTTAAATTATTAAAAGAATCAACAAATCATGGATCAATCGCTGATCATGAAAAATATTGGTATGAACTTTTTTAAATGTAAGTAGCTTACTTTATTATTTAATTGCGTTGATAATACTGTTATACATTAATAACAGGATATGTTTTTTTCTTGCTAACAAATAAAATTTCCTTGCTACTTTATGTGGCCCTTAGACATATTAGAGCTTGTAACTTATCAACTTACTTATAGGTAAACAAAAAACGACGAGACTCGTGTCATTTTGCCAGTGGTATACTGTACCTAAGAAACAAAATATTACTCTAATTGGCTGAAAGATAGGCGTCACTAGCAGCCCTCTTTACAGGGCCAGCATAAAAGCAGAAAAGACAGCCGCCACGTCATTCCCGAATGCCCAGGAGGCGTGGCCAAGTATCAAGCGCAACACCTCGGAACTACGATGTCACGCAAAATAGGCGCATCATAGACGTCGAGTTAACCTATACCTATTCTTTTATGTATGGTACGAATCACATTTGAATCACCTTTTGAAGTCGATGCCAAACCTTTCATTTATTACTATTAAGAACCGCGGCGCGAGCCTTTAGTTATTATCTACCTACATACATATTTAGTCATAGTAATTCGAATTTTTGTTGATTGAAGGACTTTATTTAGTTTGGCACCGACTTCAAAAGGTGATTCAAATGTGATTCGTACTGTACAAACAAGATTATTTATGGCTTTTAAGTTAATTTTGAAGATGGTTCTTTATTTATAAAAAAAATATATTATTTTTCCTTTTTAGTGATGGATTTTAGTAGTGATATAAAGTATTTTTTAGAGCCCAGAACGGGAAGATTGAGAAGGCACTTTGCACGCATCTCGAGTCTTTGGAAGTAGGAAATGTAAAAGTTGGTTAGTTCATATTCATTTGTATCTTTCATCATCAGCTCAGTTTGTTTGTCTGGTGATGACAACCAGACGAAAACAACTGAATTACTTTAGAAAAATATATACAAAACATTGTTAGTGCCTAAAATATTTGAGGGTTTCTCTCGATTTCCCTGGTATTGCATCATTAGATCCTGACTTGGTGATAAGGAGGCTACTTCAGGGACACACTATAAAGAATATGACTAACACTCTTAACGTACCTACCTATAAAAGATGATTTTTTTAGGAATTAAGTATTAACTCTTAACCATTAAGAAGTTGTACCTTCCGTGATCAGCTCAGCATGATGAGATGATGACTACCATATAAATACTTAAATAGCTTAAGAAAATATATGAAAAACGTTATAAGTGCCTATAAAATTTGAGGATTGCCCTTGATTTCCCTGGGATTCCATCATCAAATCTCAACTTGGTGGCAATGGGACCACCTTAGGAGTATATTGGCGGAGTAATCGGTGAAGTTACATAAAAAAAAATACAAACTGTCGAACATATAACCTCCTCCTTTTTTGGAAGTCGGTTAAAAATAACTTGTGTCAGAAAAATCAGTACCTACCTACCTTGAATTAACCTTTTATATTTCTTAGATAACTAGGGTGTTAATATTTTTGGAATATCCCAATTGCGCAAGCCTGCTAAATCAGATATTACATTATTAATATTTGATAGCAATAATAATAGCCTTTTCATGCCTGGGATTCCTTTGAATTCAAAGCCTTCATAATAAGGCATACCTTATACTAAAATACACAACGTGATACCTCAAATTACCAATCATTCATAAAGGTTGGCATGCCTTCTGGCTGTGAATATTTAGTCGATCTGACGCGGATATCACTTTAGGCCAGGCTTACGTAAAACTGTAAACAATACAATCGAGTAACTATTTATAACATAAACTCAATTTAGTTAAATGATGCTTTATTTGTAATGAGATGCAGGTGGTAGATACATTTATAATTATAAAGAAATATATTTTTTTAATTAAATTAGACCCTGTGGGCAGGGTTGCTATTAGACTCACTTTCCCGATGTGTTACACCAATTCTTCGAGCAAGAACGAGCCAGCTCCCAGTGGCGTCTGTAAGATTTTTTTTAAAAGGTTGGGCTCTACGGACCAAATTTCATGACGCTTCTACATCAAAAGCCGCAAGTACGTGGGTCAATTTCATCAAATGAGCATTTTTGTCTAATTTCCATGGAATTTTGAAATACCAATATTACACAGAAAATTTAATGCTGATAATTTGATAAAAAAATTAATAAGCACAAATTTCCTTACGGGGTAACTATATAAATACAAAAGATATGACAGTTTGAAAATTTCGCCGGGGCACAGGAATTTATCTGTCCATGGGAATTAGTTTTTCGTGGCACGGAAATTGTTTCTTTTTAGAATAATGTGCATTAAAACTATTATTTACTGTTTACTCAAACAAGAATTATAAACTTCACTCATACTTGAGTTGTATCGAAATTACTAGCCCTAATGTACTAGTCATAGTGATCCACCATCGACACTAAATAAATGTCTAGTATCATTTCTATCTTAATTAAAAATTTTGTAGATATTAATTTTTGTTGATATTTATATGATATGAATAATACCTATATGATTTTGTATACATGGTGTTTAGAAACCGCTATTAAGAAAAAAGTAACGTCAACGTGAGAAGTGATTATTTTATTATTGTAAGTTGGTCAAGTATCCTGCCAAATTATGACACTCATAAATAGTTTGCGATACTTACAGGGTGTCTCTGGGCCTTAGGCAAGCCTTTAACTTCTCACTAATATATACATGAAGTATATACTTATAATCTGAACAGTATTAGGCAGTACTGTATAAAGATGTTAGGCAGGATTGTGTAGCGTTACTGTGGCTGTTAAATTAGGTAGTTGTTTTCTAGATCTAAAGGATGATGATTGTGGGTTGAGAATGAGTGGGTGTCAAATGTCTTCTTTACGTCGATGACCTGCTATCTGTAACCTGGTATCGTGCCACAAAATCAGCTGTTTTGGGTAAATAGTCCATGGTAATTAGGGCACGGCAATCGGAAATCGTAATAAAAAAATCGCCAAAAATTGAATTTACATTTTAGGAATTTTTACGTTATCGTTTGTATAAAGATACCAAAGGGCTTTATGAAGCGTACACTTGTAAACGAATAGCTATGCCAGAAATATAATTTATAAGGGTCATCGAAATTGCAATTTCTGCAGAAAATTTGTCGCCCACCCGGCGGCCGAAACATTTGCGTGATTTACTCGAATCCATTAAGGTTTGATGAACAACCGTATGCTTCACCAGAGAGCTGACAACTGACTGGGGACGGGGATCAAATGCTCAGTGATAGCAAATATCCTCTAGTTTAAGTTTTTGACACAAAATCAGTGATACTAACGTACAGTTTTTGGTAGGAATTTTCAATCAACTCAAAAGTCGATTCCGAACAGGGCACGGAGCCTTAATTTGAGCCTTAAGGTATTTTTAAATGTATTTTAAAAACAAATTAATCTATGAATTCGTTTTGATCTCGACGGGGAAACATGTATTCTTTCTGAAAAAAAATAATGGAACGTATTAGCTGATGCTACCCTACGATTTTCAGCTCGGACACAAAAAAATGCGAGCTCAGAAATTGACCCACGTATAACAGTTTGATTAATTAAGTCAGTTTAATTATTTTCGTAATCTCTTGTTTCAGAACAAAACGTTCGTTCTGAAACGTCATGAGTAAAGGTTAGGGTGTGCAGTTGTCCGGTTAACGATGTGTTGCCATCTTGTCCGGTTAGCAGCACTTCTGGTACAATCTGCCACGTGGATGCATGTCTTAAAACTCTCTCTCACCTCTACCCTAGGTCCTGTAGTAATACGGAACCCTAAGAGATTTTCCCAAACTGATTTTATAAAACTAGTTAATCAACAATTATATGATTTTTATAAATATTTATAATCATATTATGTTAATCAACATAAAATGACCTTTAAAACGGTAGATAGTTTGCCAAGATTTTATGCTCAGTATATATACTGTATTTGTCGATTAGAGAAAAAAGTATTTCATATCAAAACAATAACAAACATTTATACCGCTCTCCTATCACGAATCTCTTTTAATATATAAGTATTACCAAAAGAACTCTATTTGCTATGACAATATCTACTACTTCAACTTCCTCGGAGTACAAAATACCATTCATTGAAGAAAATAATGTTTCATAACAATCAAGTAACCTATAAAAGCATGAAAAACATTTGAAGACCTATTTCACCCTCATGTTGGCTCCCAGTGGATGTTCTACTGTTTGTACAATGGGGAATGTTCTGAAGAACTTGTTGAGTTGGTGACACCGTCATCGTTTTGCCATCGCACCTTGCGCCTCAGAAACATAGTACAACCCCACTATTTGGAAACTAGGCATCCCAAAATAAAAGGGTATCACACTCATGCTTGCCACGAAGTTGTAAATTGTAGAATGAGCTTCTCACTGAGCTGTTTCCGGACCGGAGCGGTATAACAAATCAAATCAAATCAAAATATTCTTTATTCAAGTAAGCCTAGTTACAAGCACTTTCGAAATGTCAGTTATATGAGAGTGAATGTTTGCTGGGAGAAATACAATATGATCCAACATTTGCTGCAAGGATTAGGGAAACCCAGAAAAACCTAATCAGATCATTTAACTTAAGTGTAATATTATTGATAAGATCATCATTTTAAAAATTAAAATAATCAATAAGATAAATCCCAAAAGGATTGTCAATAAAAAATAAATAATCTAGAATGTGTCTAGAATAAAATTCTAAATGTCAGAGTATATAAAACAATTCAGATTAAAATAATAATAATACCTTAGGTATTCGTTAAACTAATTATTCATATACCTACATGACGCTATAATTTACATTAATCCCACGCGGCTTGATCATTAATGTAGTCTTGTGTGCTATAATAAGCTTTAGAAAATAATTTTCGTTTCACAATATTTTTGAATTTACCAATAGACAACTCAGTTATGCTGCTAGGAAGTTGATTATAAAATCTCACACAGTTACCCATGAATGATCTCCTTATTTTATGGAGCCTAGTACCAGGCACTGCGAGCTTATGCTTATTTCTAGTATTAATATTATGTATATCACAGTTCTTCTTAAAGTCGGTAATATTTTTATGTACATACATAACATTCTCATAAATGTATTGACAATGCACTGTCATTATGTTAATGTCCCTAAACTTATCTCTAAGCGAGTCTCTATAGTTTATTTTATCATCGCACGAACAGCCCGCTTCTGCAGAACAAATATAGTATTAATGTCGGAAGCACTGCCCCATAGTAAGATGTCATACGACATAATACTGTGGAAATAACTGAAATCCACTAATCGAGCCGTTATCACGTCTGTTAATTGACGAATCTTACTTACTGCAAAAGCTGCAGAACTCAGTCTGTTCGAGAGATTAGCAATATGGGGACCCCATTGGAGCTTAGAATCTAATGTTATACCGAGAAAGACTGTATAATTAACTAGTTCCAGTTCCTCACCTTTAACCATTACGCTTGCTTGCTCGTGTTTTACGTTACTTTAACGTTACGTTACGTTACGTTACGTTAACATGGGATTCTTCAAGAAATGAGTTAACAGGGCACTCAAAGGCTGCCAACTAATGGGCGCCTCCTTCGGTGTTGCACATATCCATGAGCGACGATGGTCAATTTTCATCAGGTCTATCAATTTGCCATAAAAAGTTTACATAACGCCGTTTTTCCGCCACACAACAGCAATTAAATGTATTTAAATTAGTAATCCCAGGCCAATATCAAAGTCCTTTTACGTAGCAGGCATACAATTTCACAGCATGACCGAAGAATGCACTAAAGGTTGCCCTTCAAATCTTCTTAGCCTGTCAGGGGCACCTTTGGCTGCAATCCAACACTTATTATTAATGGACGCCGAAGTACATTCACATTACAGAGCGCGCGTAGCCGTTCATCGACAAATTGGCCAAAAAACTGGCCAAGCGCGAGCTTGACACACGAACGAAAGGTTTCATACAAACTTTCAGCTATCACAAATTAACTGGCCGGTTAAGTTTAACCTGGTAATTTTGGTTTAGTTACCAGTCATTGGGCGGTTTTGACCCGCTTTCCGAGCTTTCGCGTACAGAGACAAAACTAGTTTTAAAATAGAGAATTTAATCTCACTTTTCTAAATATGTATTTTTTTTTTATCAACCGGCACAAAAAAGTTATTCAACAGTATGTGTACGATGTAGTCATACTATCAGCATTGTGAAAAGTTGTATTTTATGCACAATTGTCTGTAAAAAGTCAAAAATCTACACACAGATTTTTTTATTTTTGTATTTCTTTATATTAAACAATATATCATCAGCAACGCAATATAACAGCAGTTATTATGGTATTTTTTAAGTAATTCCAGTAGTTCAGACTTAATTCTTTGTTAAAAATGCTATAATGATAAGAAATGATTGATTAATTGAAATGTTTTACTCTTTTTCTCAATTCTCCCATAGTTTACAAGAATGCGACTCACACCACTGAGTAGCAGATACATTTACCTACATACCGAGCCCTTTTTCGTTTGTGTACGCCGTGGGTCATATGTCCGTACAAAATGCCCAATGACCATTTTCTCCTTTAATATGCTTATATATTTTTAAGAAGGAACCCTCAACTTAGGTAAAACTAGCGTAAAGATGACCTATTATTATTGCAGTTCCGCAATCTTCAACATCATTATCATTGATTTTTATCTCCATTATGTCTCTCATATCAGGAAGTTCCAAATAACTCCGCATCTAAATACGATGCTCACAAACTTACTGAGTAGGTACATCTTTTATCAAAGAACTTCATCTCTAGATCAACATTTATCGAAACGTAATGCAGACTAAATGTCTAAAGCCACTATAAACGTCAGCCACTATAAACGTCACGATGAATCAATTTGTTCCTCATTATCATAATAATATTATTACAGCACGATAGAGCTACATTTCGATGCCAACTGTAAAGATCACTAATACCCTAAGCAACGAGGACTTTTTGCTGACTTTCAAGATACCGACTATTATTTTGATTATCCAGTGTTCTGTATATTAATAGTAAAGTTATTATGGTATTTGAAGAATATTTACTCACAATTGTGATGTTCAATCAAGTTCGATACCCTACGTGTAGCTTGTTTTACAATACAATACACTTTATTGCACATCAAAAGAAAATATCATCAGAAACTTAAAACTAAAACAGTTTCAGAAATGGTAAACAACAGGCGGTCTTATAGCTAAAAAGTGATTTCTCCCAGACAACCTAAAGCATACCACACAACGACAACATGTAAAATACGTGTGTACTAGTGCATTTGCAATTTTTTCAAAAACTATTAAAAATTTCAAAATTCTATAAATACAGATAAAATTAAAATATTTTCTTTAGAACCAATCCAAAATTTTGAAAAGTTACTTCATCAAATGAGAAAGTTACTGAGAAGTTACTAAGAAAGTTACTAAGTTTGTTAATGAGAAGTTTAGTTTAGTTAAGTGGGTATGTTGGAACCTTTGAACAGCTCTCCTGTAAAATTATGATTCTACACTTGTACCAGTGTACGTAGGAGGTATCGTTTTGAGCTTTCTATAATATACCACTGAAACAAAATGGCAAAATCTCAATTCATAATAGACTAAATCATGACATCTTAACATTTAGGTTTTTAGGACCAAAAATAAACTGTTCCAAAATCTGCTTTTTTTTATTCAGTTTTAATTTAAATTAACTGTTTAAAAAGCATATTTTATTTGTTGTTCAAAATTTAAACGTGTGTAAATAGAAATTTTGGCCCTGAATTAGGAACACAAGTTATTGTAGTGGACATAACTGTAACAATAATAACCTGATTCGAGTGATCGAATCAGAAATAAGAAGATCCTCAGAAAAAACACTACATAGCTTTTGAGGAGTTTCTAGACTTAAGTGGCAGTGCGGGGCTCATTGCTCGTAGAAACGATGGCAACTGGGAAAAAAAGTTTCTCGAGTAACGACTTCGTACAGGGCGCCACACCATGGGAGGCCCGCAATAAGGTGAACCGATGATCTGGTGAAGATCACGGGAAATCATGATCAGGATCGTATGATGAGGGCGGCGTAAGACCGGTCGTTATGGAAATCCTTGGGCCTTTGTCTAGGGCTAATGATGATGATGATGATGTTGATGACTTGTTAAAAAAAACCAAGGACAGTCTAATTATCCAAAATCATTTTACGTTTGCGATAGGAACAATATTGTTGGGTGTAGGTTCTTCGTTTATTGGTCTATAATCTTATGATCGTTACCTGTAGCCTTCAACTATTCTATAATATCACACAATAGTCTTGTTACGTATTTTTGTTTTTGTTTACTTACATCCATGACCTTTTAATTGTGTTGGTTTCCTTTGTTCTGTTATTAATTTGATCTCTGTTCACGTGTACAATTGAGTCTCTTGTCACAAGCTTGGTTATTAATGATAGAAGTTTTGCCAAAAAAATAAATATAAACGGTTGATATGCAGTAATGAAATAATTTACTGGATATAGGTCCATAAAACCTTTCAAGGGCCGAGGATTAACAACAGCTGATATATAAGTATATATCAATGTTATTTATTAAGTAAACAATAAAAATATTTAACATTAGTTAAAATACATTTTATTTTTTGTTGACAATCTATACCTATTTACTTTTACTTAATTAATTGAAGATTGAAGCCAGTTGATACCCTACTTTTTAAACCAAGATGGTAGGGTTAGTAAAGTCAGGCTTAAGGGCTTGGCTTTTCCTGGGATCTGATATTTTTTTTACAGCGAAAGCGTTATAAGCGTGTGAGTCTTGGCCGCCAACTTTACATGAAATGTTTTGGTGAGATAACTATAACCAAGATATAAGCCATCAAATATTGATTCTATCTCTCCCTAGCAAAACAAAATTTAATATGGAACTTACATATGGCCGAAGTGTCGTGTGACGTAACATTATCGACTTATCGTTTCTGTGTCTAATTAGCAGTCTATATCATCCGTATTAAATTTGTCGTCCGATTTTAATTTCATTTTTTAACATTTTCTACGGTATTTTCATATTTTTATGAGAAATGCCATAGAAATTCATGCATGTACCCTATTGTGGTCGTATATTCCATTTAGTTTTTTTTGCAGTAGTCGTGAAAACCTCACCTGCCTTTAACTCACTCGTTCATCTTACTTTTTTTTCATGTACACATGTATAAAATTATACCTACTTTAAGTAATGATAATAATACACAAATATGGATTTCATTTTTATTTTTCAGTAGACACTAGTACATTTAAGTATTAATTAGGTTTACACGTTTTACATTTGTTGTTTTTGATACATTAGAACGCGCGTATTTAACTAAAATTACTTTAATATTTTCTAAAATAGAGTATTGGAACACGCGTTCTGATAGTAGAATTATAATATTAGCTTATTCATAACATCTAATCATTTTTTCACATCTAATGAGCTATGTCACAATGAAATTTGTCCATCCACAGGTACTATTATGCGGATAATTTAATGTAGGTACATCTGAAATACGAGGAACTTGAAGAAAAAAATGTGTGTGGTGCATAAAGTAGTATTATTTTGCGAAAAGGATCCCTCTGAATGTAGGTACTAAAAGGATAAAAAAAATAAAAAAACACAACTAAATCTACTGTTTTTAATTGTGTTTTACTTTACGTTCTCTGATTAGTAGCAGCAGGCTTGTAGCAATGCTTCACAATGATTATGATTAACAGCTTTTGTAAGGGACTCTCAGGGTCAATCATTTTTTTTCTATTACTCGTTACCATGGTTACGTCCCCTCAGTCACTTTTTAAAATTATGATCGATATTATGGCTACAATTTTTTTTAGCCAAATTAGGTCCATTATTCAAGGGCCCACCTCGTCAGTATGGTAATAGCTGTTATTAGCACTTTTCTAAGTACCTCTGTCACTATTTGTCTCCTGAGTTACGAACCAGAATAACAAGAAAAAGTTGATCCACCTCTCAATACATTTTTTTATAAAACAAAATGTGTGTGTCTGTGTTTGTAATGTAGGTAAAAGAACACTACATCATTATCTATTCTGATAAAGATACAACGAATAAAGCGCAAAGAAAAACACAATTGCTTTGCGCAACGACGTGACACGTTGTACGTGTAATCCAAAGGTGCCAGTTTCGAATCCTCGTATGACCACGAGCAAGTTAGTTACGAATAAGTAAAGTTTTGTCATTTGCAAGGACCATTAAAACATGAGGACTGACACTTTCTATATCGGATCATACCCCGATCGGAAGGAGATATTCTGGCAAAAACTAGATGGCGCTTTAAAACTAAACATTTAACGATGTTATAATTGTACAAAGAAATATAGTATAGTAACAATTTGTTCGTAAACAGCCAATAATTAATAAATTGTATCATTAAAATACTGTGTCACGCTTGTAAGTAAAGGTGAAAAATTGTAAATAATAAATGTTATTCATAGATGGCGCTGTACATATTGGGTAATGGCTTTTTGTGCGGAG
Organism: Hedya salicella; assembly: GCA_905404275.2. NCBI lineage: Eukaryota > Metazoa > Arthropoda > Insecta > Lepidoptera > Tortricidae > Hedya > Hedya salicella. The sequence goes on along the minus strand of FR990100.1, from coordinate 22,269,873 downwards.
AGTGTAAGTCCTCTTGTTTTAATTGTAATGGTAAGGACCATTGCTATTGCTGAAAGCAATATTAATATACATTCACTGTTAATTGTTTGCTTAGGGACAATTTGTGCAGCACCGGCCTAACCGGAAATTAATCTTAATAGACATTCATGCAACTTATAGTTTGTTAATATCATACGAGCGAATATTGTATTGAGCAGTTTTTGATTATAGAAATTATTTGGAAAATTAATTTAGTCGAATCAGTTTTGTTAATTAGGCGCAATTGATTTTTTTAAGTGCAACCAAATATAGTGTGACCAACACCACCGTACCGCGCCTTAGGAATGCGAGTGGTGAGACGGGGGGTGGGGCAGAGCAGCCGCTGATTCGTTAATCCGCCGTCGTCTGCTCCCCCCGTCTCGCCGTACACATACCTAAGGCGCGGTACAGTGGTACTGGTACTGGTCACACTATAGCAATGTACACGATCTAACTTGGTTTGATAATTGGCATAACATGACGTTTACGTGTACGTCAATCATTCGATTAGGTATTACATTGCGTGGTAAATTACTAGAACGAAAAAAAGGATTTTCTTAACAAAATGTAGGTAAATATGCTAGTTGTTATCAGAGGCGTCAGGAAAATTACAAGGGAAGCCGAACTGTATTAATTTACTCACATTTAAAGAAAAAGGTTGGTTATAACCCTTTCCTTGGGCAAGCCGGCGCGAATCAGCTTATATAGACACCACACCGTTGGTTGTCATTAAAATATTCGCCGGTATGAATAATACACACGCTGTAAAAGTATATAATATAAATATTTAGCTTAGAATCTTCTGAACCCTTGCGGTGCAGCTTGGTACTGAGGCTGGACGTTGGATGCTGCTGTTGGAGGCAGGGTCTTCAGGAAGTCCAGGGCTTTTTGGATCGCTGGTGGAATCGGGGGCGGCGTTGGAAGGTGTTCACCCTGTAAATAAAATAGTTGATCGATTAGAACTAATCTAAACTATTAATAGTGAACGAGATTGTAACATTGCCATTTACTTTAATTGTAATTGGAAACAAACAACATAGAAACCAAGGCTTAATAGTTAACAAAAGATAGCTAATACGGAAGCAAAAAACAGTTTACACTGATAGTAAATAATATGATATCATTGAAAGACAAATTGTCCCTACGCACAATAACCCTGTTGGTTATCAATTATTTTAAATCAAATCAAATGAGATAATATACGCGATATAATCCTTTAAAATTGTTTCCCGTATCTATCAATTTAAATGAGTAATAATCGCGGAAACAGAAGATAATATTAAGTAAATACATTTTTGGCTCTGAGAATACATGCATTAAAAATAAGTTACGCATTGGTTTATACTTTGAATATTAAAATTTCTTGCAATCAGGTTTATTTCAGAACTCTGAACTTGATGATCCTTTTGTATTTGATTTACGATACTTATCAAGATTTTTTCATATTTCACAAAAAGTTTCTTATACAAATACTCAAGCGCACAACAGCTAAAATGTTTCATAATAAAACCGCTAACTATCTATGTCCGTATGTATCAGATGACCAAGCGACCCTACCCACTGCATAAGCAGGTTTCACAAGCTACTTTTAAATTAGACCCCATTATTGTCACCATCGGCCATTGATTTATCGTTTGGGATACAATTTAAATTAACTTATTCAGTTGACATAACGGTAACGCATTGCCAATATGTTGCAACATTGATAATGGCGCGTCTTCGATTTTACGCTGACGGATAGGTTAAGATTCCACTAGATATTACTGCACCTAAAGACCTTTATACACTTTGATTAGTGATTTAGTGCGAGGTCATACATGACGCACTTGCGTTTAGTAGCAAATATAATGAACTTGCATAATCACTAATCAAAGCATAAACAGGCCTTAAAGACAACCGGGATTATTGAGCCAATGAAGACAAATATTTAGTTTTTTAGGAATTCATAAGATACATACACTTTAAAACAATCAATACTCTCTTTTTCTATAGTTTGGCACTATTCATAAAAAAAGAGCAACTGCCCATGTAGTTACAAAATGTTGCGTTACTGTGATATCATCGAAAAACACATTGTCCCCACAGACGTTATGACCCCGTAACGTTAGTTATCAATTTTTTTCAAACAAATTTGGTTTAGATACATGAAGATGCCACTGCCAGTCAAAATTTGGCATCGACCGTCGGTCACTAAATAGCCTTAGTGTTTTTTCTATTATTCTTATACAGTCAGTCCTCAAATAGCCTGTAGCATCTAACGCGCCAAATATATAGAAACATATATTTATTCTTATAGGCATGAAGATAAAGATACGTGACGATATATTTGACACTTTGGATGCTAAATATGCTGTTTAACTGTCGATTGCCAGCATTTGAATTGAAAATCAAAAATGGTGGTGAAAACTTCCAGGATAATTGCAATTTCTAACGTGTGTGTATTTTGAGAATAAATAAGATAGATAAGGTGCGTCTAGGTAAGACAGAAGTATGGTACATACTGAAATTTTACCGAAAATGCTCTTAAAAGCGTTGATATAAATTCCACCTTTCGAACTTTCCTATACTGCCGTTCTACTCCAACGCACCCATATTTTACAAGTGCAAATTCTCAGTTGAGAATATAAACAGGTGGCACTGTAGAAGGCTTGCCTCCAAATGTTGACTGGTAATCTAGTGATAATGTGTTTTTCTATTGTAAACTTTCATTAAAACCAAAGTTCACTTAATAATCAGTTAGGTGCAAGAATTTGCAATACAATTTCAGCCTAGGTAGAGTTAACATATTGGTGTTCGAAACAGTAGGTTGTGAAATATACTTCCTAATGTCATATCAAAATCATGCACCTATGAGTACCAAATCGCTGCTGGTGAACTAAAGTAGTCTATGAAGATACTAGCTCTAATATAAAATCACAATGCTTGTTTTACGTTATCGCATTTGTTATATCAGAGTTACCGATAGGAAAAAAGAAAATAATTTAACGGTTTGACGGCCAATCAATCATACCAAGAATAGGTGATGGATGTAGTAATAAGGAATATCTTATTTAAACGAGTCGTCTGATTAGTATCTCAAGCAAAAAAAAACCTATAAAGTTGACAAGTTGACCGAATTATTAAAAAATATGTTTAATTAAGCAATTAACCGTATTAAGCGACCGATTGGATTAACAGGAAACACTCGAAAGAGTCACGGGTCGCCGTTTGGTATTTTGAAGCGACATTTGCCGTGCGGTTTACCAATTCTCACACCGCGCTCCAAGCATCTCCTACGTTCCTTGCGTAACTTAGATGATTCAAAAGTCTCAGGTTATACATACATTTGACTTGGCTATCGGAAAATGCTTTGCTTACGATGGACATACTGATAATTATGCAATTTTCGTCTGACATACACTTTTCTACATTACTGTCTATTTCTAAAGTTAAAAGTGACACAAGTCTTAGAGAACTACCACCTATAGTAACAACATCTCTTCACTAATTCTATTAGGTGGTTTTTTCTGCTTTTCGTGTTAAGGTCATTTTTATAATAGTAAGTAAGTCATGAAAAATAACTGGCATTTGATTTCCCACCAAAAGTTATTGCATCTCACAAAAGACCTGTTTCTTTTTTCAAATTACATTCTACATTTTAATATAGTATAGATGTATTTGTATTTTCAGTATGATTGACGAAGAAACGTGTCCGAGTTGAGGGTGAGAGTTGAGGGTGTGATACTAGATAGTATTACTTTTGGTACTGTCGGTAATCTCATCGCCTATTGCCTCAATCAGCTATTACATTTAACTTAGGCCTCCTGTGGAGATAAATCAAAAAAATCTACCAATAGGATTACTTTATTATTCTAGTTTTGAGATGCACGGTTTTAGTAAAACCGGCCAAGAGCATGTCGGACCATGCTCAGTGTAGGGTTCCGCTGCCGTTCATACAAAAAAAGGCGCTATAGATAAAAAAAAAACGATATGAAAAAGTGCACTAGCAAAAGAGCGTATCTCCAGGGCACGTTACTTACGTCCTTTAGCTGAGAAGCGCAGTTTTTTGTCAATAACTCATAAACTGTAGGTATATTCGATCATGTTGAAAATAGTTTTCGTTGAAAGTATTTATTAAGCTTTATCTTTGCATTTTTTTGGACATATCGTTTAGAAAATAGAGGGTGGAGGGACACAATTTATGCAACTTTCGGAGCGATTATTTCCAAAAACATGCACTACTCAAATTTTATTTTAGAAACCTCAAGATATCTGCCACACATTGATATTTGCTGAAAAAATTTTTTTTTTTCATTTTCGGTTACATGTATGGAGTGCCCCCTAAGAAATATATTTGAGTAGTGGCTTATACAAGACACCTATCCTCCAAATGTCATCAATATACATCCAGTAGCTTTTGAGTAAAATGCCTGTGACATACGGACGGACGGACGGACGAACATGACGAAATTATAAGAGTTCCGTTTTTGCCATTATGGGTAGGGATCATATAGATAGATTGTATTTATAAGTCGAAAATTATTCCTATAAAAATCATCTCTGAAAAATTTTATTTTTAATTTTTTTCATGTTTTCATTAAAATAAATCAATTTAACGGATTATATCGTGTATATTATCTTATATTTTAGTTCCCGACGTTTCGGAAGCTTCTCAACTTTCCATGGTCACGTCGAAGGAAACGTCGGGAACTAAAATGAGATAATATACGCGATAAAATCCGTTAAATTCTTTTATTTCAATGAGTAATAAACGCGGAAACGGAAGAACATATTATTTTCATGAATTTATAACATCGCCAATTTCCCCAATAAAAACAGATTATTTAAGTACCTACGTCGATCTATTACACATTATTACGTATTGTATTAGTACGTAATATATAAATTAAATTAGCTGCCCACCCCGGCTTCGCACGGGTGTATTAAGGAAAAAATATGAGACCTAAAGTTCCCTTTACTATGGTCCATGTAATGAAATAAATGAAGATCTCTCTAGAGGTGAGTGTTCAAACCCGATAAGTCGGGAAAATTGGTTATTAAATAAGGAATTCCATAATATAAGTACTTTAGTAAAGTTTAAATTTCAAAAAACAAATAATTCGATTTATCGGGCTTGAGAACACAACCCAAACGATATCTTTAGGGTTGAGTTGTCAAGCTTTTTAAATTTCAAATTTTCCATGCAGATTTTGTACACTTTCTTACATACAGACCTTGTCCTCACAATTAGGAACACAAGAAAAAAACTGTTCTGAAGTGATACGCGAACAAACACTTCTTTAATTATTTTGTTTTATAATATATATAGTGTAGGTATTATATAACCTCAATAGGTCAGTTAGGCAGTAATGGTTTTAAAGTAAGTCTGTACAACCACTCCTTTCCGTTCAACGATGTGGCATTCTATTTATGTTAATAAATATACATAAATGTAAATATTATGCACCGACTTCACATCCGCCGCATTGTTTTTAAAACACACTTCAAATAAATATGCCTTATAGTGTCATTATAATCCTTTTAAAGACATTTTTATCTGAGGGTAAGCTAGGTACTTTATTCCAGATAAAAATCTGTCAACATAAATAACTATACAAAAACACCTTGACATTTGCGACGTACGCTGTTGACATAAGATTGTGTTTTGATAATAGTATATTTATGGACGACACGGTCAGTTTGACACCCCGTTATAAAAAAAGATGTCCTGCTTCAGAAGGTTGGCGTAATTATCTAGTCATCTATTTTTATTCAGTGCAGTGTAACAAAGATGTAAAGTAACTCGCAGCTCTTGCGAGATGATTAATTTAAATAATTCAATTCAGACAAAACATCAATTTCACCATCGCTTGCACAATCAAGCTTAAATGTACTAGGAAAATAACATGCACGTCTATGTATGTGACTATAAAATCATTTAAATGTGCGAAATAGGCAAATAAATGTAAGTAGAATGTCTACTTACAAAATTCTTAAGAAACATTCAACCGCAAAATGATTTAAGGAAAGGTTACAAGCTTAGTGCAACTATCTAACAATAACATGCACAGTCACTGACAAAAGTACCAAAACGAATCAAAACACATACACATACACATGGGTAGGTACATGTAAATTGAGTACCTAATATTAAAGATAACATTAAATATATAAAACAGTACCGTAATTTAAATACTTATGTACAGGATAAAAACGTGGAGGGAGATAAGCGAGACAATATTTGAGGCACTAGTCCCACCGCCGGCGAGAAAACGAGCAACTATCGACTATTTTCTCGCCCAACTCGCTCACGAAACGCACAACAGATGTCGACTCCGTGTCAATAAAAGAGATATATGAAAGAGTTCTCGCCGGCAGTCTGAACAGCCAGCGATGAACCTTTAATTTATGCGTCTCTTTTAGTAACACAGGATCTATATCTTTTATTCGCTTCTTGGGCGAGAATATCGCCAATAGCTAATCGCTTCCTCGCCCTTGGTGAGTCCAGTGCCTGAAGATAGCAAATAAATCACAGAAAGTGGCTGAGCGCCATACTATAACCTTATTAATAGACAACGCATAAAGAAGGTATTTGAAACCTATTCCTTTGAGACGTACCTAGAGGTGCACTAAGGAAACATTTTTGAAATTCGAATCGGAGACAAAGTCGTAGGCAAAAGCTAGTGCCAACATAACATAATCCGATCGTTTTAGTAGTATTACCAATCGTATAAATGTTTAAAATATTGTCCATAGATTCAAACTAAAGCAATGTCATATCAGACATAATTAACTATTACAAATTTTTGAAATAAAACAATTTAACGGATTATATCGCGTATATTATCTCATTTTAGTTCCCGACGTTTCGGAAGCTTTCCAGCTTTCCATGGTCACGGGAGGACTAAAATGAGATAATATACGCGATATAATCCGTTAAATTGTTTTATTTCAATGAGTAATAATCGCGGAAACAGAAGAAAATATTATATTACAAATTTTGTCTGTGACAAATTTTCAAACTGCGCTTTAATCTGGTACAAATCATAAAATTTAGCATAGGTGTTACCAGATATGCCTCGTAAGTTAGCACTTAGATGTGCATACCAAGAGGATTTAAGGTAAAGAGAAATTGTATGAAAGTTGCATTGTTACTCACGGCTCGTAAAATAATAACCACGCTATCTACTTCTGTCGCTGGTTGTACTTGCTTAAATTAGCACAACCGACGTGTGTGGGCAGCTAAACAGCAATATTTAAGGCTCGCGTTATTTTCCTTTGACCCAAACTCGTCCAATAAAATGCAATACTGAGAATTAGAATTTTGCGGAACATTCCGTGAATTGTAACGAAGAGTCGAGAACGTTTTATCCTATACTATTTATCTAAATAGAGAACATTTCCGGAACGTTTTGGGAATGGCATAACTCATCTATACCATTAGAAAATAAAAGTCCTGATTTACAGGGATCATGAATCCAAGAAAAATCTTAATAGCGCGATCTACAAATGAGTCCATATATCATGAACATTGATAACGAGGTCATCTCTCGGTTGGATTTTTTTTCCGTACTCTTTTTTTTTAGAACCTGACTTTGAACTGGAACTCCTGACCTGTAAGCGGATTGAGCGGGGGGAGCGCAAATTCACAAACGGGAATGCCATCCGCGGCCACTCAGAGTTGGGGTGGGACGAAGTGAGCAAGGCACAAGAACTGTGGAGGTAGGTTGAACCGGAACCGTTCAACCCGTGTTGGGACAGGGTAGAGAGAGACAAGATAAATTTTCCGGCCTCTGCACATAAAAACGGCTGAACGAATCTTAGCCAATTTTGGTACGAGGATAGCTAAACACCCGAGGTAGAAAGTAAGTACTTTCCACCCCGTAAAGAAAAAGGTAATGACTTTTTCATCCTTCGAGTACAAAGTTAGGAATCAATTTTTATTTGCATTACTAGAAGGTGCCTTCTAGTAAAAGTCGATTCCCAGACTAGGTCAATGATGACCATTGTCTACATTAAGTATTCAGTCTCAAGGTTAAGTAAAATTTTATGATACCCTCTGTTTAACATTTAAAACCTATTCGAATGAAGATTTATTTAGATGCGCCTATTAAGCTTAATGACATTTCTGTGACGTATGGCGAAGCTCTAAAGTACGATGCACACTTGATGGAACTCATGGACACAACTACAAAAAATAATAATACGGAAAATGCTTATATAACAAACTTTGTCTAAAAGGTATCATAATGTTTATGACAATCTCTTTTCTTTCTGTGGCCAGACCTATAAGTTGTGCGTTTTGCTAAGCGATACTCATGTGAAGTCAACATGTTTGTGTACGACTATTGAAATTGTTCAAAGACTCAATCGAAGTGGTATTTAATCGAGAATCTATTTCCGGGTAAAAGAGTTTCATCTTAGATATTGTTTTTACATCCTACTGGATAAAACTAGGTTCAAGTTAAACCCCATTGTCCTAAAAAAAAGCGCCTCTATACTGCGTCCGCACGGAGGCTCCGTCAGGTGTGATTCATACCTAACCGTCGAACCTGCGTGTCGAGTAAAGTTCTTAGTATCACTGATTATTGTGCAGTCTAAAAGAAATAAAACTGGCCAAGTACGAGACGGACTCACGCACGAAGTATTTAGTATATCCTAATATTATATCTTTTAATTCTTAAATTCTTATTTCTTACCGTTACAGCGGCCGTAGTAATTAATGTAAATTCTGTGAAATTATTTCATGTCTACCTATTACGGTTCAAAAGCTAGATTCCTGAGACAGACGGATTGACTAATAGACAGCAAGCGAAGGTTTAAAAATTATAATAGACTTTCTTTGTGTACGCAATCCTAAAGAGTTGTAACCTCGCATCGGTATCTTACATTGTTGCCGCCATTTATGGTTTATGTGATCCCAAGTGAAAACGTGTCAAGGATGCGGGCCAGCGTTGATCGCACTTTAGCAGGTGTTAAGAACACGTAATTTAATTTTAAGTATCATTACACAATTGCAGTTTGAGCCGCATCTGATTATAGCGCATCCTTTTGCGAATAAAACGCGAGAATCCTCAGTGTACGTGGATATTCAATCTGTAGATCTGCATAAAGTGGGTGTATGCATTTTTTCTTGTTTTTATCGTCCAATAAAGGATAATCCGTATTTATTTAGTACAAAATCTGATTTCTTAAAAACGTGGTACATTGGTTGATTTTTATTGTGTACCAATAGAAAAAAGAAATATTTCTTCGAGTTGAAAAAACACAAATAATGGTGTACATACATGCCAGATGGGCCTAAGCAGTAAAGCTTTATTTGTGTTTTTTAAAAAAATTGGTTGTTTGCACAAATTGTAACTTTGACAGAGGAAAATACATCTTTTCTCAGTCCACCCGTGACCATGGAAAGCTGGAAAGCTTCCGAAACGTCGGGAACTAAAATGAGATAATATACGCGATATAATCCGTTAAATTGTTTATTTCAATGAGTAATAATCGCGGAAACAGAAGAAAATATTATATTTTTTCGAGTATTCATAACTTTTTATGAAGAATAATCTCACGAACAATCTGCATAAAATCAAATTTATACATAATTTTGTATTGCATATAATAATTATTAAAGATTATTAATTCACGGAGTTATAATGTTATTGATATGAGTTAACATTTAAATAATGTGTGTGATGCGGCAATTACAATTAATTTTACGGTTACTAAGCCTCTGAAGGACAACTAAAAGCAAATTACAATTTTAGTAATTTACCACGTATGGTATTTCAAATTAAGCAGTAATTTGCATGGATGAACAGCTTTACGTTATTTTAAGTAAAGGTAAGACGAATTTCAGTAGCGAAGTGTGTAAATAATACAAAAAGGTAAACGAATAGGCATGACGGCAGGGTACGGAAATCAAAATTCGAATTATTATATATAATAAAAAATATTGGATACGTATTTTTATTTTTTCAAATTAATCATAAGATACTGAGATAAATCGCATCAAAGTTTAGGAGTGGGGGCTCGTGACGTCACTACTAGGTATAATATCTGTATTATACGGTGACGGCACACGAAATTTTTGACTCAATGTATCTCCGTTATTTTTTCATTACATAAAATAAGAAAAAATACGTGTCAAATATTTTTTAATAATGTACAATACGAACTTATTATTAAAATTTTGTCGTCAGCCCTATTCGATTCAAATTAATACTTTTACTGTCATATCAATAAAATCTTATTTTAAAGTGAATTGAATTGACGCGTATTCCTTTCAGTATTGTTATTAGTAATTAAAGCATCTAAGGGTTTTACAATGCATATAACGTATAATATAAGGGTCGGTTTACACTGAAGTGGAACAGAGCTGTGTGAAAGCAGGGGCTCCCATTCTCTAACAGATATTTTTAGTGCTAACAATCACCAATAGATAGCGCGATAAGTAACAATTTCAAATTAAACAATACAAATATATCGAATTTAAGAGAAATATGGGACTTAAAATAAAACTTTGTATATTTTACGAATAAACATCCACATTAACACTAATTATATGCATAATTCTGATTAAAACAAAAAACCATTAAAAACAGATTTTCAACATGCCAATTCAAGCTCCGCTCGAGCTTTGGACCTCTCATATTTGTTTACAGTAGCGACACTAGATGGCGCTTGATCTGAAAAGTAAGCTTAAGATTGTAGACATTAGCCGAAACTGAGGGGCTACTCCGAAACACGAAAAACGATGTTCGTATGGCGCCATTCCGCTCACTCAAATACAGCTTAATATGAGAGCGAGAGGGACGGCATGTTACGTACTTCGAATCTTGAGTTTCGGAGTAACCCCTCTGGTCGAGACACGCATGCCATTATCTTCGAACGATGTACATAAGAAAAGGACGGCATACATAATATCTCACCCCGTCTCCATGATGCTGTACTTCGAGGTACAAGTACGGTAAACAGCACGCGTTTCGTAACAATACAATACATAAATAGGCCAGTAGTGGACCGTGTATTACATTGACAAGTTTTGATAATTAAAAAGTGCTTGGCTTTTGTTTAGTGAATAAATAATGTCTATTTAACTATTTATAAATAACAAATTTCAGAATGATATCGTATTTATATTTTTTATATGCATTAAATATAGAATGGATGTACAAAATGTTAATTACTGTGTGCTGATAACTATTTAATAATACTGTCATAGAAAATGTAATAAAAATACTTTTATGGAACCACGAGATCAAACGCAAAGACGTTATAAATGATACAATTTGGACGTGGGTAAAATGATTTTCTATGAGTTTGTCGTAACTAGTTGAATCTGTATAAAAAAAAAAGAACTGTGCTGAAGAGTTTTTTCCTTTTTTCTTCACAGCTTTACTAGTATTGCATGAAAATCCTTAATTTCGCTATTAAATAATCTAATCAATTGATTTATTCGTCATACACTTCAAAAAGTTTTATTTATTTTAAGTTACTTTTAATAAGATTTTTATTGTGCAATTTATTTAAAAATTGGCTAATTTCAAATTTCGCGCGTCGCGGCAAGCGGCGACGTGGCGCGCGCCGGAGTTTAAAATGACATTGTAAGTAATATTTGAAAACAGATCATTATAAATGTATTGAATTAACGATATAATGGACCTAGGTACATATATTAGGCGTGTTTTGAATGATAAAATGCTTATTATTATTTTGATAGTAAAAATACGAGAAGGTAAGTATATAATAAGTAGATACATAACGAGTTTACGAGTAGTTAACCTAGTCTCAATCTGTTGCCAATTAATTCAACAAGTTGTGCAATACGAGCAGTGAAAAATCTGCAGAATCAAGAATACCTATCAAATTTTCATTATTTTGGCAAGATTTTAAGTACTCGTAGGTACTACTCTTTGCAACGTTTTCATGGGCGGACTAAGCTGATTGATTGGAATCAGTTGCCACTATCAAAACTAAGGTAAGTAAGATATCAGTTGACGATAGGGAATTTAATTTTATACCTAACTAGAAGGCTTCGTTTGCGGAGGAGAAAAAGTCATACTTAACCCTTCGTTTTTTCTTCAACGTACCTAGTGGGGTAAAAAGTATCCTATCCGGAGATACTCAGCTACTCGTGTACCAAAAATAGTTGAAATCCGTTTAGCCGATTTAGCGTGATGAAGCCACAACGCCACATACAAACATATAAGAAATCTAAAAAATATATTTTTATTTTTAGTGACCTCCAAATAGTCCGTTACGAAAATATCTTCAACTAGCTACTGCCCGCGACTTCGTCCGCCTTAAATACGTTTATCGCGAATAAGGGTATTTTTCCGGGATAAAAAGTAGCCTATGTCCTTCCCCGGGACTCAAACTATCTCCATACCAAATTTCATCCAAATCGGTTCAGCGGTTTAAGCGTGAAGAGGTAACAGACAGACAGACAGACAGACACACTTTCGCATTTATAATATTAAGTATGGATAGAATGGATTATAAGAAAAGAAAAAGTAGTAAAAGCTATGGTTTAGTAGGTTTTTTCTATACTTTGCCAACGAAAAGAAGCACATCATCATCATCAGCCTATACACGGTGCCCGCGAGGAATGGGAAAGATTTTATAACCACGCATTCCTAAGGCCATTACGAGAAAAAAAAAAAAATTTGAAACCAGGTCAAATTCAGCAAAAAAAGAAACAATCTAGATAAGTCGATTTTTGTACATAAAAATTGAATATTTTATTTTTGCTTTCGCTTCTCTATGTAAATTATCCCTTTCATTAAAATGGTTACGATTTGTTTTTCCAAAAAAAAGATGAGTTTAGAGAGTAGTAGCTGTCACTTTGAAGTCTGTCAATAACGACGCGAAACTTGGCAACATATGTGGCAACGTCGCGATAAAAAAAGCTTAATGTACTCACAGTACATTAATCACAATAAATTGTTAACATGAAAAATTCATCATATAACAGTTTTTACTTCTAATGACGTAAGGAATGCGTGGTTAAAATCTTTCCCATTCTTCGCGGGCACCGTGTATATACGTCCCAGTGCTGGGCATAGGCCTCCTCTGTTGGATGAGAGGGAATGGAATTTAGTCTCCGCGCTGGCCCAATGTGGATTGGAGACTTCATTTCACCCTTGAATTTCTTCGCAAGTATGCAGAAAAGAAGCACTTTATGAAAATATGCGTTTTTATTAAAATCTGTTCTTGTCTATTGACCCCCGTTTACGGTACCTACTTTTAGTTTATTAGTAGCAGTACTTTGTTATATTCTTATTAGTGTAACATAAATAAGGTAAAATCACAAACGTCACGGTCTAATCGTATTTACAATAGGGTACATGCATGAATTTTTTAATCGCTTTTCTTAACTACATATCGAAATACCGTAAAAACGATTTCAATATGTGAACTTAAAATTGAAATCGGCCAAGAAATACGCATAATATAGGCATTTTAAACTAGTTATTAGACAGAGAGGTTCAATATGCACTGTACGTCACAGTGCACTCCGACCATATAAATAAACTCCATATTAAATTCTGTTTTGCAAGAAAGAGATAGAATTAAATGTTTGATGGCTTATATCTTGGTTATTTTATAGCTATTCGAAAAATATTTTTGTGTACTGTTTTTTACATGAATGAGCTTTTAATAAAGCAAAATATAAATTCGTGCATATTCCCTATTGTCGTGAATACGTGAATTGGATACCGACGACCCGAAATCTTGCTTGTTCTAAATTTTTCTAAGTCACATTCATTCTTAAATTGTAATTTTTGACTACGAGTATATAAATTATACTATTCTTTTGTTCCAAAATAAAAGAAAAAATAATTTATAAACTCAAATAATACCTAAGTTCGTAACAAACTAATAACTTATTAGCTGTAACTTAAAATAAATATAAATGATAATTATTTATAAACTTGATATCATTTTAGTTCATCTTTCGTGGTTTCAAATCTTAAATTTGGAACTCAGCGGTGAGAGAGAATATGTTTTAATTTGTACTCGATCGGTAAGCGACCAGCGCGGAGTGCAAATTTTGAAATCTGCGAAAATCTCTTTGTAGTTTAAATAAATGGCATAGTATAAATCATTCTGTTTCCAGTGTGTGGTAGTTGAGTAAATTGATAATACCATATAAGACGAAACTAGAAACAAAAAAGAACTAAAAATTGTTTACGATTTCTGTCATGGTAACTACCATTGCGCAAATTTTATTTTTATTTTAGCCAGTCACAATACCTACAGCCAACATCCCAATTAAATAGGCCATACTTGAAAACCCACGAATCGAAAAATATTGATATTCTATGTTCTTAAGTAGTTGATTTGATTTGATTTGATATGGCTCTGTATGTACCTATTGTGTGTTTATAGTCGCATCAGCCATCACCAGTTTTATTACTGGCGATATCGATACTTAAGAATTTGTCCATTCAAGGATAGTAAAATAATACTGAAGTAAGTATGTCCGACTCCCCCTAAGCACCAAGTCAAACCAAAACAAACTTTTCTTTCATGTACGTGGACTGGGCTCGAAAGCGACGCATGAGGCGCATCACTTTTCTGCGAGACTTACGAATAATAAAAATAGGTAGCCATTTCCAAAGCTTCGTCCCGCAGTGAACCATTCATAAGTTGGGATTAAGCGCCATCTGCCGACCCTGTGATGTCCTAGTTATCGTATCCCCAATTCTTCACTAGATGGCTATAATGTGCGCACGATCTCGTTATTGCCATCTGGCGGAGAACCAGGGAAAACAATATAGCCAGTTGTATAGCCAGAGTTAGTGACGTTTAATTTTGTTGTTCGACATTGTGTGTCTGTTCTACTATAGTAGTCTGTGGTGAAAGCAAAATAAACCAATCAGGCTACGTAGCTGTTGAAATCAACACGAGTTAATTTGAATCCGAGGAATATGATTGGTTAATCTTGCACAGCTCCGCTCAACTTCAGTGACTATGCCCTTTTATACTTATTCGTGAGTGATGAATCGTCCTTTATACTGAAACTTTATTTATAACGCTGCTAATTTTTTATCAAGGCCACGTGACGAACCAAGCGTTGAGTATGAATGTGAAATGTTGCAACAGAAAAGACCAAAGAAAAGATGGATGGATTGTGTGAAAGATGAATAAAATGAAATTACCCCAGGAGATGATGGTCGGTAGGAAAATATGGATGGAAAATAACATGATATGTCAACCCCAATTAATGGAATAAGACAATGATGACATCATCATTCTACTGCCTAAAGGTGCGTCCACACTTGTATCATTTGCTCGTATCTAATCACCGTGGCGTGGCATGATTGCGTATCGCGCTGCTTGGACGCTCACTGTCGGCGCGGTGATCACGCCGCGCTTGTCCGATCTAAGTGTGTGATACGCGTGGTAACATGGATTTCGAGCGATCGGATCGGCGCAGCATCCAAACGCGTGATCGTGACACGCGATCATGCCATGGGACGAAGATCTGATCGGGCAAATGATACAAATGTGGACGCACCTTAAGCTTCAAGGCAAGGAGTCTTTTAGACTACTACGGCAAATTAAACCTGTAAAGAGTACTTTTTCGTATTGTGCACACCTACCTGAGGCTGGAAGCCGTTCTCATCAGCGATATACGTGAGGGCGATGACTTGTCCTTCGGGTGATTTGTAGCTAAACTTCCCCTCGGCCACCTGGACCTCCTCAGGTTCACCTTTGCCAAAGTTTTTCACGTATCCAGACTCTTCGGCGTTGATTTCGTTGCCCGTCTCGTACCTAAGATAAGAAAATGGGATATATTCGGTTAGAAAATAATTTTTAACCGACTTCCAAAAAAGGACGAGGTTATATGTTCGATAGTTTGTATTTTTTTTTTTTTTTTTTTATGTATGATCTCCGATTACTCCGCCAATTGTAGACCGATTTTAAGAATTCCTATTTTATTTGAAAGCATATACTCCCGAGGTAGTCCCATTGCCACCAAGTCGGGATCTGATGATGGGATTCCAGGGAAATCGAGGGCAATCCTCAAATTTTATAGGCAGTTATAACGTTTTTTATATATTTCCTTAAGCTATTTAAGTATTTGCATATGGTAGTCATCAACTCATCATGCTGAGCTGATGACGGAAGGTACAACTCCTTAATAGTTACGAGAGAGGATAATTCTTAAAAATAACATCTATTATAGGTAGATACGTTAAAACTGTTAGTCATATTCTTTTTAGTGTGTCCTTGAAGTAGTCTCCTTATCACCAAGTCAGGATAAGATGATGGAATACCAGGGAAATCGAGAGAAACCCTCAAATATTATAGGCACTAACAATGTTTTGTATATATTTTTCTAAGGTTATCAGTTGTTTTCCTCTGGTTGTCATCATGTCATGCTGAGCTGATGATGGAAGGTACAATGAACTAACCAACTTTTACATTTCTTACTTCCAAAGACTCTAGATGCGTGCAAAGTACCTCCTCAATCTTCTCATTCTGGGCTCTAAAAAATACTTTATATTACTACGAAAATCCATCACTAAAAAGCAAACAATAAAAATTTATAAATAAAAAAGAAACGACTTCAAAATAAACTAAAAATCCATAAATAATCTTTAATGTACGGTACGGATCACATTTGAATCACCTTTTCAAGTCGGTGCTAAACCTGAAGTGAATAAAGTTCTTTATTCAACAAAAATACGAAATACTATGAATAAATATATATGTAGGTAGATAATAAGTAAAGGCTCGCCGCCGCGGTTCTTAATAGTAATAAATGAATGGTTTGGCACCGACTTCAAAGGGTTATTCAAATGTGATCCGTACCGTACATAAAAGATTATTTATCGCTTTTTAGTTTATTCTGAAGTTGGTTCTTTTTTTATTTATAAATTTTTATATAGGGTTAGTAATGAAATAAAATAAATAAATTAAAATTGTAAGTATTACATTTATACGTAGAGTAAAACCAAACAAATAAATGGCTCACCACTGAGTTTACTCTACAGTTACACTTTAGAAGATTATGAGATTAATGAGTAAGTTATGGTATGATACTAAATGATATTCACTCATAGAGGCTAAAGGTAAACCATCATCCTCATATCAGCCCAAGGACGTTACTGCCGGGAAAAAAACCTTTAGGTAAATAGATACACAATATCTAGACAGTACAGGTCTAACGCTTAACTGAGGCTGTTCTGAGGTATGGGAGGGGTACGGTCTCCCATAATGCTCCCATACAAGCCAGTTAAGCGTCATGTCACGTCACGTACATATCTTGTCATTGCTCTTTAAAATACTTTATTATCCGGCTTCTCCTCCTTACCTCTCTGAGAGATTTAATTATATGGCTGTTGGCAGTGGACATCGCTTGCGGTGAAGCACCAACCTGACACTTGCTATACCATCTAACAAGACGCGAACTTATTCCAGGTCCTTCACCGTACACGCGGTTAAGTTGTATAACGAGCTGCCGTTATCTTTCAGACAGTCGCAGTCTGTGGCATCACTCACGAGTAAATTGAATAAGTTGTGGCTTTCCAGTGATTTGTAAAATGATTGAATATTATTCATATTTATTAAATATTATTATTATTATATTTTATTTTGTTATATATTATGTAGATATATATCTATTTATTCATTTATTTATATTTATTATTCATATACATATAATTTGTACATGGTGTTAGTTTGTCTATCTTCCTTATATCTTTACTCAGTTGCTCAAAGGTTAACTGGAAGAGATCCCTAATAGGGATAAGTTCACCTTTGTACTTATATCTTTTAAGTTTATTGCTTTTGTAACTGGTTACTATGTACAATAAAGTGTTTACATACATACATACTTGTCATTCCTCCGTGACAAGTGACGTGCCATGACGTGTCTTAACTGTCTCGCTATACATATATAATACGTCACATGTCACCCCTCCCGTATACCGTTCCCGTACCTCAGAACCACACACTCAGTTATGCGTTAGGACTTTAATCCGGTATTGGTATCGCAGATACCCGTTTGATGGGGTCAGATCACCACCACTCGTTATGGAGATCCTTGAGAAAGGGAGGCATTCTTCCAGTAGTAGATAATTTTCATCTAATATGACGACCGTTATATTGTTAAGTTAAATATATACATACGCCCATTTGTATGTCCCATCAACGTTAGGACCATCAGTTTCGAAGCGGATGATGGGAATCTGGTCCGCTGGCGGCTGCTTGGGCTGCTGCGCCATTGCAGAAACCAGCATTATTGACAATACTACTGTGGAGATCTGCAACAATATGAAAACATCATGAATAAATAATAAATTAATAATTTAAAAAACGCTAGTAAAACACGCTTTAAGGTGCGTCCACACTTGTATCATTTGCTCGTATCCGATCACCGTGCCGTAGCATGACTGCGTATCGCGCTGCTTGGACGCTTACTGTCGGCGCGCCGATAATGCCGCACTCTTCCGATACAAGTGTGTGATACGCGTAGCAAATGGATTTCGAGTGATCGGATCGGCGCAACGTCCAAACGCGTGATCGTGACACGCGATCATGCTACGCGACGATGATCTGATACGGGCAAATGATACAAATGTGGACGCACCTTTACAAGACTTTTCTAACAAATCCAAACACAGCTAGTGATACTTTCGATGTTCCATCATGAAGTTCCAGTTCATAACTGCCGGCTCCATCCAGATCAGTTTGACAGTACCATATTATTGTATTGTCATCAGAACTACATATAGCTGCCAATTCTCATGACGCTACGATCCTTGGAAGATGGTTAGATTACAGATTACAGTTACATACAGGTCGACCTAATAAAAGCGTGTTAAAAAGTAGATAAAAAGGTTAGGTAAAATGCTAACAATTGCCCCGATTATTTAATTACTGGCCACTATTTCTGAGGGCGTTTACTGCGCGATTTGTAAAAATACGTCAGGTGTATTCATAACAATATGTACTTATTATTAAAAAGAAGTCTGCGTTTAGGACATATAAGAATATCCTTCATCTAAGCCTTGCGATTTGAATAACAGGAGGTGGCTAGTATTTAATTGGGAATATACCCTAATAGCTCTTGACGAGAAGTAAGTACCTATAGCATATGAATGGGATGCTTGTCTTGTTTTGAGTTGACACTGGGTAATTGCCTTGCTTACCAGAGAAGCTAAAACTAGGCTTTAAGTGCTGTTTCAAAAGTCCTCCTTATTGTGTCGTCCTTATCGCTGAGGTAGTGATCTTTTTTGTCAGAAAATTAGACCTACCTATATCAATATTTTTAATTTCAACTGTATGATGTCTATTAAGTGTACCCTCTTAAATAAACTACAAAGTCTCTGACAAACAAAGGTACATTTTTGTGACAAGCTTTTATTGCGGACTGTATTTTAGATAAAACATCTGTAAACTACCCGTTGAGACAATTCAAATACCTTTGAACACCTTCGGGCTCCCAATAATCAGATCAGCTTATTGGTATGATGGTACCATAACATTACATAGCCACCGAACTAACAGAATTATGCCAAATTTTAGCTCAATCGAAAACCGGGAATTGGGTCAAATTTAACTTGCAAGATGTTACCCGGAGAAACATACCATATATTGCAAGATAAACAAAAGCTTCTAATATTATAAATCAAATCGCTCTCCACATTTTGTGGTCCTTAACAGCGTGTATTTGTATATAGTTAGTGGTGGTGCGGATCTGATTTGACCAACACATGAAACTTTCCTCGTGGTCGCCATCCCTGTGTCCCTTCACCAGAACTTTTGCCAGGTGGAAGTTTTTCTATTCATATACTGACCCGGGACTGACCCAAGTATCTTCTGATGATAAATGATAAGATGCTAATGAGGTAGCTTACTATTAGTGAATAAATTATTCAGATTGACGCTCAATACGGCTATAAGCAATATTCGCACTACCTTATGACACGAGCTTAGTGTTTAATACCTTAAAGGGCGATTATATCGGCATTCAGCAATAAACGCAGAGATAAGATGCCTGTTTGCTATGTGAGAGCAAAAACCTGTTCGCGCATAGGTGTTAGTTTTCGCAATGGATTTGCATAGGCTCCGTAAATTCTTGGAAAAAAAATTGTTCGTCCAATTTCATTCAGCCTTTAGTTTAGTTAATTTATTTTTAATATTATATTTTTAAATAAAATTTTAATACTATAAATAAAATGTAATTATGGATGGATTTTTTAAGGCATTGTGGGAAGTGGTGAAACACTTATTATATTTTTTTTAACAATTCGACAATGCAGGGTGCATTGAGCTTATAACTAAATTATTGATTATGCGGTAAAATTAATAAAATCTCAGACCTCAAGTGTTTATCGTACGGGCTGGAAACAAGGGTGATAAATCCAAAGCATTCTATACCACCGCCCCTAATATCTACACAATCTTCCTCAGAAAGTATAAGTTTTTGCGTACGTAACAGGCGGTAAATATTATTTACGGCCTGCGGTATACAATATAAATATACTTTATTGCACTTAAACAATAAATTTGCATAAGGAAGAAATAAAAACATTTAAAAAAAAAACAGTACACTGCATGTGAATTGCTAAAGGCCAATCTTTTCTAGACCACATTTGTGAGACAGCTCAATAATTTCAGTGTCTACGCTCGTTATAAAAATATTCCTTCAATTAGATATCGGGATTTCATGGCGGCAACATAACATTATTAAATTTGCACCATTTCCAAGTTTAAATTGATTCAAGATACTTCTATCTGAACAACAATGAAGAGTGCCATAACAATAATTCGTTCCGACAGCTTTTGTATAAAGTAGTGACGAAATCTCCCATACTCGTATTCTCCGTGGCATACACAAGGAAATGCACAAGTGCCGGAAGACTACCTTGCAGAAATTTTGCTTTCTTCGCGAACAATGCTTGCCAATTTATAGGAATGTCGAAACCGCGAGTCATTTATCTACTTTATTGAGAACATCTGGCAAGTGACGAATACATATTCCTAAAGTTTAATCTAGTATCTATAGCTGAATTTATGGGGGCAATTGACAATTATTAATTTTAAAATATTATGAAGTTGTTTTAATGTCAAATTAGTGAAAATAATCAGACTTGACTCACAGGCTTAATGAGATATCAGATTCAATCCGTAAGATGTGTTTTTAAAGGTACTAAAAAAGGTAAATGTTCAAGTGCCTGAACACTGTGCCATTAGCTGGTACAGTCAACATTAATTCGTAGAAATATAGGTGACAAAACGGATGGATTTAAATTACATAATTCACTTTTTTATACATTAGGCATGGAAGAATGAAGCATATTATCAAATACGAATAGTAGGTACCCTTGTAAGTAATAATTAAATATATTATTGTGTTAAGAAGATGAAAATAAAAGTGGCATCCTTTTATTTACATACATTTAAATTCAAGTCTTGTGTTATCAAGTTGATTAATAATTTTCAAATTCCTCAAAAATGCACAAATTTTAAATGTAAACAAAAAATATGCAAGTTGCTACACCGTTTGTGACTAAGTTTGAGATGAGACAAAGGGTCATGTATATAAATGCGTCATATCTTCTGAGACGTGACGGGAGTAAATGTCGGCATAACCCAGGTATGAAGAAGTATGGGACAGGCTAGAACCGTGACCTGACAACGATCGCTTTTGCATCCTTGGTAGAATACAGGCTCACGTAACGATGAACTTTGTGCACATGGGACTTTGCTCTTCTGGCTGTGTGTGGAGGTGCAGTAATTTTAGTCCTTACGTGACAGCTTTCGCTTCTTTATCAAACAGTGACATGGGGAAATAATGTCGTTAATTATATTTACCTACTGTTTTGTATACCTACTTCCAGTTTTTTTTTAGGTTCCGTAGTCAACTCCGTAGGGACCCTTATAGTTTCGCCATGTCCGTCTATCCATCTGTACGTCTGTCTGTCCGTCCGCGGCTTTGCTCGCTAATCATTAGTACTAGAAAGCTGAATTTTGATATGAGTATGTGTACGCCGACAAAACGGTAAAATAAAAACATAAAAAAGAACTTGTTTTCGGATACCTCTCGTACACCTAGAGTGGGTGTGAATTTATTTTTCGTTTCAGCACTAGTGTGTGGGGTGTCTTTGAATAGGTCTTTTTTAAAAAATAGGGGTCTCCAAATATTACTTTTTGATAAAGTCAGCAATTTTTAAAATATTTGCTCCGGAAATGCAAAAAATAGCGTCCTCCCCTCTAACTTTTCAACCACGGATCAAACAATTATGGAAAAATTCATGAAACTGAGGCCTTATAAGACAATTAGTACATTGAATAAAATCGGTCGAGCCGTTTTTGAGTTATTGCCAAAACACTGCGCTTCTGAGTTAGATACGCTCTTTTGCTAGTACAATTTTTCATATCGCATTTTGTTCATCTGTAGTGTTTTTGATATATCGTATACAAAATTCACGGTAGTTATCTGTATCATTTTTTGTTTATTTAGATAAGACCGGATTGTATACATTAATCACTACACAACAACGAATACGTGAACTTGCAGATTTTCCCACAAAGTTGTTTCTCATTGTTGCGATAAATACTGAAAAATGAGTATTGTGTACGACGCAGCTCTCAGGATAAGCAAGTTGAAATATGTTTTTCTTTTAGGAGCTGATAGAGCAAAATAAAAGCTATCGATTTGGCCCTCACTTACTTCTGTAATTTTAATAGTTTCCGAGATATTCATAATTTTAGTAGATTTTTTTTTTCTTATGATTTTGACTGTGTTACAGATTGTTGTTAAATTACAATAATGTGAAGCTCCTTTTTTTATCAGTATCCTACATCATTTGAACTAACGAACAACTGAAGTTTTTAAAAACATATTCCAGATTTATTACGGATCATTTATTTGAGTTGGTAATCAGAATCACGCAAACTTAGATTTTGCATACTTCGCATAAACCCACTTTGTGTTGTTCGCTATAGTTTAAATTAATTCCACTAAAACTAAATCACTATCTGTAGCACGGTTATAAGGAATAAAGCCAAAATTTCTTCTAAAATTGTGAATATCCGGGAAACTACAAAGAGTCGCAGAACATATATTGGATAAAATCGTTAGCTTTTTGAGCTGCTCTAGCACTTTCAGGATTATCTTCGGTCATTGGGACATCCTTTGAAAGCATAGGTAAAAGGAAACACAAAAAAAGATGACAAATGACGTGTAAGGTATGAAGACGTCGAACCGGAAGACGCAATGAGGATTAACCTCCCAAGTAGAAATTGATGGATGCAGAAGGCGTTTCATTGTTCGTCCTGGAAATCTTTGGACAGACCTACGTTCAGCAGTGGACGTTTATGGGTTGAAACGACGACGGTGATAAATTTAGGTTACTCAATAGAGTTAGGTTAAAAATTCATGGTGACTGGGGTTTTGCAATTTCAGTTCCAACCCCTAGCAGGCGCCGCGGCAGGTACAGTCACTATCAAATAGTTTGCGACATCCACAGCACCAAATATTTCGCAACACATCTTTATTAAAGGCATAAAGATGTTTGACGATATTTGTAACTATGTGCGCTTTGGAGCGCCAAATACAGCTACAGCATCCAAATGCTGCACCTTATTTTTACGGCACTCTCAACATTGGGGCTGTTTTGATATGTAAATTGACACGCATGGTAACACATCGTTTGTAATCTAATAAATTTCAGTTTTCGAGCACCGCTATGATCACAACAATGGCTCGCGCGTCTATACTACAGACAGAGTAATCAACTGAGGAGAGGAAATTAGTTCATCTATAGGGGGAAATATATCGCCTTCCTTGACGAATCCGTGACAGTTTCGCCATAGACGGATACTTCAAGAAGCACGATATAGAGGAAAAATGCGTCTTTCAAATATTTTAGATAATCCTAACATTTTAAACTGAGTAATGTTACGCTCTCTAAAGTTTGGTACTATGAACATACAAGACACAGATATTTTATAAGGTGTTGCGTTTTTATGATATCACCAAAAGACGCAGTTGCCCCATACACGCAATTACCTTAGTTGACCTTAATTATCTTACGGACGGCTTTCGCTAAAATCAAAAGAGTGAACCTGTTTACATTAATGTATAAATAAATAATAGATATCAGGGATAATCTTACACCAATTAACCTAGTCCCAAACTAATCAAAGCTCGTACCAAGCGACGACATACAGACTGATACGGATAAATATAATACTTAAATAAATAGAAAACATCAAAGACCCAGGAACAAAATTCGTGCTTATCACACAATTACTTGCTCTGGCCGGGATTCGAACCCAGGAACATCAGCTTCGTAAGTCAGCTTAGCCAAACATGACAGTATACAGCAGCACTTTAAGTTAGGGTATCAGTCAAACTCATCTTGTCTTGCAATCTACCATATTTCATACAGAAATTCCCTCAATTAATCATCAAATAAAGTATCAAGCAAATTTCATGCTACGATGCACTTTAAACTGTATTAAAATTGCATAAAATATGTTAAATGTCAGAGAAACATTTTACCGACCGCATTGAACTATTACCTATGAACCATTTCATAAATAATTCGACACCCATTTTCAAACTATCGACACTCGACTCGATGGTTATTTATTAAAGCAGTAGCAGTCTGCTAGAGAGATCTAAATGTTAGCTTCGAACTCCGCCGAAACATAAAAGGTGGTAAAAACATGTAAATTTCATAGTCTAGTTTAGTCTTTTTTTTATAATACCAGAAATTTCTGCTAACATAATCTAAATGTTAGCTTCTAAATCTCGCTCTAAGCTTAAAACTTCAATTTTCGCGTTAGTAAATATGTGGACACTAAAGACTAGTCTTATATTTACGTAACTCACCATTGTGACGTCGTGTACAAGTCTGGATAGAGTCACGGACAGCACCAATGTGTGCTATGTGACATCGGATAGGGTTTATATAGCATGCCTTTACCTATGAACTTCGCGCGCCCCGCGACATAAGCGCATCCCAGTGACTTATGCACACTTTAATGCATCTGTGAACTCGACAATCGCCTATGGAGCTTAAAATTTGAGAAGTGTTTATACCGATGACGATATAAACAAGTGACGCCGCTTAAAATGATATTTGAAAGGATATTTACAAAAAAATATTTTGATGTTTGAAGGGATGTTTATAAAAATTATTCATTTGATGATGGGATATGTTACATGTAACGATCAGATTAAGTTAACATACATAGGTTTACACTAATAATTAGTTTTATAGAATGTGATCATAAAGATCATAGTGATCATAGTGTAAAAAAAAGTGTAACAATTAGCACGTAAGGTGAAACTGTTAGTGCTAATTCGTAATAAATAAATAAATAAACAAAAACAAGACAACTTCATTGGAGATAGTTTTTCAGAAAAATTATAAAACTTAATTTTTCTTAAAATATTACCTATTATAACCGGATATTCAGAATGTAATATGGATTTAGAGCAACAAATTACGGTAGACACGTTTATTTATTTTAATGATATTTGTTTTCCTTAAAAAAACCGGCCAAGTTCGAGTCGGTCTCGGGCATCGACGATTCCGTACAAAATGAACGCTACAAACGGTCGTATCTATTAAAATCCAGTATTAGCATAGCCCTGCTGCTCCTACGCAAAATGTACACGGTGTTCGATCATTTTATATTGGTTACTGACTTAGACAGACGGACGTAAGATTATACTGCTTTTAGAATTTGTTGTTATAATGACAACAGATTTCTGTGACGTCATCTGTGAAAATTTCAACTGTCTAACTATCACGGTTCATGAGATACAGCCAGGTGACAGTCGGACTGACAAACAGACACACGGACAGCGGAGTTTTAGTAATAGGGTCCCATTTTACCCTTTGGGTACGGAACTCTAAAACGATAAAGTATCTCCACCACTTATGTTGCCTTTGCGCAAAACAGAGCAAAATCGTTAAAAAAATAATTCTTTTAGCATATGGACGTCTAAAAAAAACAATTTAACGGATTATATCGCGTGTATTATCTCATTTTAGTTCCCGACGTTACTTTACGACGTTGTTTTATTTCAATGAGTAATAATCGCGGAAACAGAAGAAAATATTATATGGACGTCTAATTTACTAATTTATTATATTTAAGTATCCCTCTTGTATACCTCTATTTTGCGGTTGTTGTCTTCACGATCCACGTTTTTAAGGAACATTCATTTAGTTATAGGGTTAGGTATTTATATGACGAACAGTCATTGCTAAATATTGTTTTTACTATCTGTAGGCTCTGTAGCCCTTCCAAAGATGAACACAATGGCATCAATAACTCATATTCACTAAAAATGACGGTTATGTTGTTTTGGAATTTGATGCAATCACATGCAATTGGTTACCCAATTTGTATAAAAAAAAAATCGGTTATAGCTTGGTTTTCCCATAAGTACTCAAAATAACCGATGTCTCTAATTGATACCGTATCGAATTAATGTGTATCGAAAAATGAAATGTCTGTACATTGAAGATATTTAAAAAAAAACGAATGTAACAGACTATTTGGAGAACAGTGAATTGAAAAAAATATTTTTTGGATTGGATAGTACGATTTAAACGACCATGTATTTTTTTGAAATAACGAATATAAAAATATAACCATCAAATTTGGCTATATCTAAAAACCACCCCATAAACCCATGTATATTTTATGGTTGAATACTATTTATTGCGTATTTTTAACTTATCTTGATCATCAGAGATGTCGTTATACAATAAAAATAGAGATTACATCAAGTCCGACGGAAATAATTTTACTGCTCTCTTACTTTCATGCTTAGTTATATGCTATTTTGGATTCAGGCTATAGATGGTGATACCAACGGAGCAGTATTTGGTGCCTCAAGTGTTAAATAAAAAGATTGTTTCATAGGAAATCTCGCAGTGGTACGATTTAACCAACGGTACGATATCGCCGACTCTCCCCTACATCACAATAAAAAAAAAAATCTTATAATATATTAAAAAAAAAGATAATGTAAAGGCTTTGATATGTAAACTTTTATGTTATCAATAAATGATTGAATTTAATTTAATTTGAATAAAGCGCAGTTTTTGTGCCCTTATGCAGTCGGCGCATGATATTCAAAGTATAGCGATAGACAGTCATCTTGTTTTAATGGTCATCAGTATCTACAAGCAATGTGTGAATCGATGAAATACGCCCCTACCTATGGCCTTATGCTGGTAAGATTATTTGATCAACCTGGATAAATTTAAATATGGATAAATCATCATTTCAATTTAAACGGCAGCATGTCTGCAGTGCTGTGAACATTGTCTTTGTGCTAGGCGGTAGGATGCCACGACTTTCTCGGCACCTTGCGTATGGGGGCTGTCACAATGCGCACAACACAAGGCGCTACAAACAGCTACAGTGTAACCACTAATCTAAACACTATATATTTTTATATGTCTGTCAGTATGTATATGAGTTAGTTGACCTGCGCTTGACTCTATCGGACTTGTGATTATCTATTGATTCCGCGGTGGGCGTCCCCGCCGGCAGAAACGTCGGCGTGCAAGTGCAATGTAAATATGTTACTGAGGGCTACCGCGCTTTAATTTACCACTGGTGGCGCTCGTGTAAACTAAGGGCTTTATAAAAGACTAATTTGCTGTTTTCTAGATTTTTATAGTGAGATTCACGAATTATGCTAGATTGTGAAATATTTTGCCTTTTCTGATTATCTGGCACAAATTTCAGTACAGCTCGATGATTGTTGAGATAAATTATGAATTGAGATGAAAATATAAAGCTGGCTTACATAATAACTATTGAGATAGTATAGACGATTAGATTTTATTTTTCTGTGTCTGGTTGCCATTGTTACGTTTCCCATAAACAAGGCAGAGGCACACCGAATGTGTGTGTGTGTGACGTGCACGTCACGCTACGTTGCGTACGCACACGTCACGCAAGCGGTGTGTCATCTCTTATAAGGATTCGTAATTTACATCGCGCACGCCACGCGCACGTCTTTGTACAGGTCACGCACACGCATCCGGTGTGGCTCGGCCAACAAAGACCACAAAACTATTTCTAAATCATATAGGTCCATTTTTCAAGGGCTCATCTCGTAAATATGATAATGATTCAGATATTAACATTTTTTCTTAGTAATTCTGTCACTATTGTCTCCTGAAGAGGGAGCATGCATGAAATTTTTCATTGCTTTTCTTAACAAAATATCAAAATACCGTAAAAACTATACTAAAAAGTGAAGTTACAATTTAAATCGGCTAAGAAATACGCTTGATATATGCATGTTAAACTACTAATTAGACAGCGATTTGACAGAGGTCCGACATGTACTGTTACGTCACAGTCCACTACGGTCATATAAACTCCATATTAAATTCCGTTTTGCTAGAAAGAGATATAATGATATGTTTGATAGCTAATATGTTGGTTATTTAGTTGGTTAGTTCTTCGAAAAATATTGTTCTCCACTGTTTGTTACTTGAATGAGTTTTTAGTAAAGCAAAGAGAAAAAAATATGCATATTCCCTATTATCAAGAAAAAGTTGATCTGCCCAGGTACCTGTACTTAAATGTGTGTTGACTAGGTAGTCAAATAGTAGATATTTATCTATCAAAAGTAAGCAATGTATAATTTTGAGCTAGTTTCTTAGAACTAACTTGCCGGTAGCGCCAACTGGCTAGAACAAAAACGGCAGCACTCATTACTTACCTACCTTATTTGTCTTTTTATTTTACGCAGTAAAACTTTAATTTCTGGACGAAAGTATTTACTTAAAATTCTATGAGATATGAGAGGATGGGCAGATTTATATATTACTAGCTTCTGCCCGCGACTTCGTCCGCCTTAAATTCGGTTATCGCGAATGAGAGTATTTTCCGGGATAAAAAGTAGCCTATGTCCTTCCCCGGGACTCAAACTATCTCCATACCAAATTTCATCCAAATCGGTTCAGCGGTTTAAGCGTGAAGAGGTAACAGACAGAGAGACAGACAGACAGACACACTTTCGCATTTATATTAGTATGGATGGACACCGGCCCTGAAACCAATAAGAATAAGTGATATTCCATCGGAAGGATTTTTTATTTGACGAGAATTGTCAAATCTCTGTGTGTCTTGGTAAGGTAAATAGACATTTCATCAGAAAAAAAATTATATTCTTATTGAGTTTTTAGTTGTCTCCAATATTATATAAATAAATAAAAAGTTAAAAAATTACTACTATTTTTCAAACATAACACCAGAATATTAGCAAAGACGGAAAAGTGAATAACCCATTTGAATAGCTGAACCAGGATGACCTTAAAAAACATATCATAACGGATAAATATCTAAAATATCATGACTCAAAATAAACGAAAATTACAAAACCTTTATAATCTGCGATACAGGAACTTAGCTATGAAACAAAAAACCCTATAACCTAGTCAACTCACACTTTTATGCGGCGATAACTATTTTCATTTCAATCAAAGATTTAGGACAACCTGCCATAGTAAAAGTTTTACAACTAAGAATAACCTATCCAGTAAAATATCGCTTGTACTTATTGGTCGTAAGGGCCAAATAGCCCATCCTCCTTTTACTTTAAGTTCTTTTGCAAACAGTAAGTAATCAATAAAACATGGCACATTTGACTCCATCGCTCGTGCTCATATGCTTCTGAAAAATCTTTGGCACTTTCGGCCCTAGATTATCAAGGTAATTTTCCTTGTAAGCTGATTAGCCAACTTTTCTATATAAAGTGTCTGTGTGTCAATCATGATTGACGAATACCACACAGAAAGCGTTCCGTAATTATTACAAGATTACTAAGCCACCGAGTGTGTAAATAAATGTTAACGACCTGTTGATTTATAAGGCATAAAGATCATAAAACAAGATTCATCTGTAACTTAACTACACCTGTGTAATGATATTACCATGGACGAATAAAAGCAGAGGGCTGTCAATCGCAATATAAATACCCATACCCCGATATTGATGTTACAGTCAAGACTATTTCCTGGTTAAAACTCCTTTTAACTAGCAAAATTAGTCAAAAGTGCTTTTGAATGCAGGAATCGGTCAAACTCACTATTGACTGCAATTTCCTCAAACTCGTTTCGACCAAATGTATCGAATAAAACTCTTTATAGAGTGATGGTGCTTTACACAAAGGTCTAATATCGAAACCTTTTATACCAGCCTCCTTGCTAAACAGCTATTTATAAAAAAAAATGCTATAACATGTGTATAAAGCTTTATAACATTGTTTAAAAGTAAATAAGACATTGTTTAAAAGTAAATGAACAAAATGGCTGCATGATAAATGTTTTTATAGTATTAAAGATTATTTGGCATTGGATTTTTTACCCGACTGCGCGACGCAAAGGAGGGTAATGTGTTTATATCAGTCTATGTATGTATGTTTGTTCCTATCTGCCACTCTAGAGACCAAACGCGTGGACCGATTTTGATAATTCTGACGTCAATCGATTTGTCTTAATTGTGCAAATGTCACTAAAGACATGAAAATGACGAAAACTCAAGATGGCGGTAATGAGACGCCATATTGTGAAAAAGAAAAAAAAGAAAATCGACTTACCATATCGACTGGGGTATCGTTGGATAGAAATTTAAAAATTATTATTAGGCTTGTTTTAGCATTTTTAATTTTGAATGGCCAGTTACGAACTATAACGATTTAAAGTTGGTTAGCAAGCCGTTCTGACAAAATTTTCATTCAATTGTAATAAATCTGTGCAAGCTTCTCAATAACCCCCACGATAAAGATTGCGAAATTTACTGACTTATAATTTTAACTAAAAAGTATAAAATAAAAAATAATAATTAAAAAAACAAAAAGTCCGACTTCGTAAAAAAACTAAAAAGAAAAAAACAAGTCCAGTACCCTACATATTTGTTAAGTTATAAAGAAAATGTTTCAAGATTCATGATCGATGCTCACATAAAACAAATAATAAATTCTAATGTGTTTCCACATTAGCGATTATAGCGATTTTAAACAGTCGGGACCCATTGTGGGGTATATTTACGCCGATCTAGATTTTTTATTAGTATGGATACAAACTTCTATGACACTGAAAAAAAAACTTGCGGCCAGCTACATACTCCTTACAAATAATTAAAAACAAACAAACCAACCTGATTAGATTGGCCAAACTTTCTGATAGAATTGCTCAAACTGTACTTTTAGTTTTTCATGAAATATATAATTTTAATGTTGTTTTTTTTATTTTCTCGCAGTGAAAAGCAGAGTGTTTACCATGTGGCCAGCCATTATGACACTCAGACATATTCGTCCTCACTCACGTAGTGAGCTCGTCTAAATAATCACTTTGTGTCATAATGGCTTATTTTAGCCCCTTGTCAAACCATCTACTATTTAATAAGACTGATCTTGCACCCGCAAGATTGGCACTGAAATGGCTTCAAATAAATTTGTATAAATTTCGTTCAATCATACTGACTGCGTGACTCAGTAAAGTGCCATTTAACTTACAATTCGCACCACTTAAATTTGCGGCTGTAAAGTTAGTCTTATAGCTCACCCCCCCCCCCCCCCCCCCCTCCCCCCCCAATCTACAAATTCACTGCAGTGTTCTGCAGTGGATTTGCGGATTGAAATGTTGAGTTTTTAAGGACTGCCTCAAAAACTTCCACAAAACAAATGCACACTATTTGCATCCATCGCCATCTAATGATCACTACCACCCACCACTTCTCATCCAGCACAAGTCAATGAGTACCCCGATTAATCATTAAACCAAAATGAATCTAAATCTCGTCGTATCTTATCAACGTGCAAACTTTATTTAATTTATCTATTGTAAATTACGTTTAATTTTATGTTGCTTCAACCCGTCCAGAAACGAAGAAGGCCCGAGTTCTTTCGGAGCTCTTCCAGCGACACTCCGGCGTGGTCCGCCTCGCCTCATCTATCTTGAGTCAATAAATAGCCAATACATTGTCATGAACGCACAATGAGGTGGAAGTAATGAGCCACTGAAAACTACCACAATATTGTCTATTGCGGATGTTTTGTTCTTGTTTCTACCACTGACGCCGCCAATTGTCAACAATGGCTAAATGTTCTGTGAATAATGCAAAAATAATTATTAAAAAACTAAAAAAAAGCATAAAAAAATCTTTTTTACGTTAGTTCTAATGAAGTGTGTTGTTGGGTATTCTAATAACTCTATGTGCAGCCGTCGTAGTCTTTTTAGATTTGGATAAAAAAATATTTGCTCATACAAATTATTCGCTACTACGGGTCTCAGTTATTCCCGTTTGTCGTAACAATAAGTTACATATTCTTTGGTAGTATAAGTCGGTAAGTATGACAATTTGACACTAAAGGCGTAGGAATTTAAATTATTTTTAGTATGAAGGATAGTTTACGTCGATGCTAATGAGTAATACGCGTTATTAGCGTCTATCTGCATACAGCTGAAAATGTGAAATCGGACCATAAGTAATGGCAGTATTGTTCAGGTCTGTGTATCCAGCATAATAATATATCAATGAAAATAATGATATTAATCTAAATGCTCTAGTATCTCACCAACGTGCTAACTTAAATTTAATGTATCCACAATAAATCATGTTTAATTTTATGTTGCATAAACCGGTCCACAAATGGGCAGAATTTTGCTCAAATGAAGAAGGCCCGGGCTCAAACACATTAGCGGGCGCGTGAACCCTGTTCTGCGTGATATTTGATGAAATTAATGAATTAAGTCTCTTAGCCGATATTCTAATAGGATGTAAGTATGTTTTAAAGTAAGCGCATGACAGTAAATAACGTTTTTAGGCTACTTGGCACAGGAATCAATCGGTACATGTGGTTATTTTATTTCTACTATATGGTGGTTCCAAGTTCATTCGCAGGAAGAAAAAGTCTTAACCTTCTTTTTTTGCATCACCGTACATCGTGTAAAAAATATCCTTTAGCCATCGCATGTTCAGATATCCCTCCCTCCTAAAAATCTATCAAATATAAAAATAAGCTTCTCTTCGACACTTCTACATCCAACGGTCGCTAGATTTATGTATTTATCGTCCTCCAGTGACTTTATCCCTCATCCATCTTCAGTCAATAAGTCACTCATATTAATTGAAATTCCCTCATATCTCGCCGACGCGCAAATTAAATTTAATTTATCGATAGTAAATTATGTTTAATTTAATGTTGCATCAACCGGTCCACACTAGGGCAGAGTTGCTTAAACGGAGAAGGCCCGGGCTCTCTCGGGTTAAGTTGTGAAACACATTAGCGGCCGCGCTGACCCCCGCCGATCCTGTTCTGCGTGACATTTGATGAAACTAATGAAATGTCCTCGCCGATATTCTAATAGGAAATATATTTTAACACATTGACTTTCCGTGCATTACATATAATTCTCTATTGGGACGTATGACGCAAAAGGACGGGCGGGAGGTAGGTGCAGATGTAGTGAATAATGTTTTGCCATTGTATTTTATTGATCGTACTGTCTCATTTAGCTTATAGAGGCTACGAGGGTATGTTAAGACAGCAAGACAAATGCGAACTTTTTCGAAAAAATACGATGGGAAAACATTATTCACTACTGTATGTGCTGATAAATGTAGCTCATAATAATAAATACGTTACAGTGCATTTGTTTTATGAATCCTATTTAGTTGTCAGGTTAAATTGTAATACCATATTAAGTTTATGATAATAATAGGTACTTATGGGAAAGCGTACATAGTCTATGTAAACATATAAACCCTTTTTATGTGTTGGGTAGTTAATCATTTATTTTTCTCAACGTACATAAGTACGTTGATATGAAATTAAAATTAAGGTCGTTAAATATAACAAGTTATATTTTTCATTAACAAAATACAATAATGTTTTAAAGTGACCGCTTGTCTTCTAAGCCAACCAGGCTTAGAAGACAAGTCGTTAATGTGATGATTTCAGATTTTTTACAAGATAGAGGTATTTTGAAAAGATAGTTAGTATATGTATCTTCGAACGTACACTGGACAGCATAATTGCATGGAAATTTGTCAGAAAGTTTGCTTTGCAGCGAAACGAGACGCCATCTATCTGGTAACTACATTGGTTGCATAAGATCTTACTAGATGGCGTTGATAAAATAAAATATTTAAAAAAAAACTCGGCTGAACATACGATTGCCACACACACGGCAAGTCGCTCACATATTCAATTTACATTATGGAAGGTATTTTCAGAATCCAGTATTTTTGAATGCACCTTCAATTAAATATTACTTAGATTCACCGTCATAACCAAAGCCATCGATGATTTTGGTAATTCAAACACAAAATACAAAAACGCTTTTTTCCTATACCGCGTTCGAGAGGATTTGATCCCGGAACATTCGTCTTATAGATCAACTCATTAAACCCCGTACATTATAACCGTATTTGTAATCACTAACCACCTACGTTTGCAAGGCATGCGTTTAGTGTTAATAGTTTTTTTTTTTACTGAGATTAATTAACAGCTGCTTAAACAAAACATTATTATTTAAACAAATAAATATTTATAATTAAGTCACATGTTGAATAGTTGCTGATGCAACAATTGTATAAAAGCTCATACTTAGAGGGTAGACTTAAGATTATGAATATACCGTAATAGTTTTTATACAAAGAAACTTCCCTTGCAGCTGCCGTCCGATCGATTATATTTTTGATTGAGTTTTAGTATTTATTTTGTAATAAAGAGTTCTCGTTGCAATATTGACTTAGCCACAATGATACAAATAATTACTTTGCATAGTCAAAGCAAAAATTTTACAGAAATTGCACTAGAAACCGGTGTAAGCGTAAGTATTATTGTTTATATTTCTTTCTAGATTTTTTATATTAGTGATATCTGTATGCTAATTTAATAATGATTAAACATTTCTGAAAATTGCTACAGAGGAATACAGTAGTGTTATGGGTGCGACAATTCACAGAGGAAGGATCATATAGGATCTGCACCGCCAAAGGACCGGTAGACCTCGACTTATAAGCGCACAGCGGCGTCAAAGCATGGTCCAGGAATACGAAGAAAATGGTTTTCCACAATGGTTTATTTAACACAGGCGGGGACACTGTTCGCCGTGTTCTCCACACAGTGAGGGTTTACATCCTCGCAAGCATGCAGTCAAACCCTCGCTGACTCCACAGCACAAAGAAGCGAGATTAAAGTTTGCTCGAGAATACTAAAATGCCGATTGAAGTTATGTCATTTTCACTGACGAAAAAACGTTTCACTAGTCAACACGGACGTTTAAGCTTGTGGCGTTGAAATAATACGCGTTATAATAATGATCACGTAGTGCCCAATGTGCAATCTGGTCGCGTTACATGTGTTAGCTATTAACATTTGTTATTATCCAGTATGCTAATTTCCAGTCATAATTCTAATCAATTAGATAAAAACAACATTAATTGTTTGACCATTTTTTAGCTGGCAACAGTTTGAGAAATGGATTTCCGTTTAAAAGTGTTATTAGTAATAAAACGATTTTGCGTCGCTTGCTATTGGTTGTTTTTTCAGGCAATAACAAGTGACATTCGAAAGGCGGGAACTGTGCATATTGGAGGGTAGAAATTGCTGAGTGGAGATTATTACTTTTCTGGTCTTTGGTGCGACAAGTTGCTTAACAATTTTACTGGAAGGTTTTGTGAACTGTACTTGGAAGGTTATATGGATAAAATAAACCGAGAATATACTTATTAGTGTATTCTTTCATCCCCTGTTCCTGGTGGCCGGATAGTGAGAAGGATTTAACACAGTGAATATGTGGAGTTGGATGAGCGGGGCTGACCCGGGAGAACTCGTCAGAGTGCCCAGTCGGGCTAATTGCTGATTACGTCAATGTGCTGGAGGAGACCATGATTCGAAATGTGTATCCGGAGGAAGAATTACCCATAATTTCATTTGTGCAGGATAATTGTTTTATACATCGTTCCAAAAGTGTGAGTGAGTGTGTTCGCCGGCGTTATAACATAAATATCATTTAGTGGCCTGCTAGATCACCAGATTTAAATCCTATTGAAAACATGTGGCTATACCAATTAAGGACAGAAGTAAGTGGAGATAGGGTTACTGATGTTTATTAGTAGTTAAACAGGGCGTCAATGCGTTAAGTATATTTTATTTTTATATTTTACTATACTATGATAATAAATAACTACATTTTTATACTACTAAACGGAAATCAATCACGTATTGTTTTTTTTACATATACCCAATTTTGTGACAGTATTTTACGATATTTTTTTCATCATTCAGTCTTTGAATTGTTAAGAAATGATAAGTTAGTAAAACAGTAAAAGGTAATGTTAGAGTGCGTTCGCCTACAATCATAACCAGTCTCAGATTTGTAATTAATTGTATTCGCTTATAACACTGTTTTGTTGAAGGGAAGCTTCAATCCTCTTTCCAATTTTGGAAATGAATACATAAGCTATAACCTCAACAAAATGTTAAGAAGAGATTTTACATAAATTATATATTAATAAATTGTGTTATTTATCTTAAATAAAAATTGTGTAAGAAATAAAGTTTTTTTTTTCATTTCAAAGTTATATTATGTCTAGTTGTAAGTATAGATAGTTATTAATTGGTTGTAATAAAAAAATAAAAAACTACTTTTGAGGAGTGTCACATAAGAGAACTTGTGACTATTTTTCTTTTACCTTACCTTTTATGACTACACACAGTCAATTGTAAATTTTCTTGTAATAACTATATAATACTAATATTGAATCAGTATTTCGGTTGCTATAAGTGTAAACATAGTCTATGTCTATGTGTGTGCATAGTCAATATTCAGGCAAGGTCCAGGCACAAACAATCATTATTTTGTTTCAGCCTAGGCTATGTATCAATTGACTATCTCTTCATATTATATGATATTATAATAGATTTTCATCCTTGATGACTTTCAA
Source organism: Hedya salicella (assembly GCA_905404275.2). NCBI lineage: Eukaryota > Metazoa > Arthropoda > Insecta > Lepidoptera > Tortricidae > Hedya > Hedya salicella. The sequence goes on along the minus strand of FR990100.1, from coordinate 22,232,907 downwards.
ACAACTAGCAACGCAAGTTTTTGGTATTATAAAGTTCCACCTTACTTAGTATATTATTTTTATTAAAGTATAGTGCCGTAATATTCACGTCATCACGTATGTTATTCAAGTGTGGATGAAGTTAAGTATGTTTAAAAAGCTTTAGTTTCATGAAGAAACAAAGTGTGACTGTTCTGTTACGATAGTAACAATACGCTTGAAAGATAAATTTTAAAACAACCTTACTTAAAAAAAACATTCCAACGAATTGAGAACCTCCTCCTTTTTCTGGAAGTCGGTTAAAAAGAAGCGTGTTCCAAAAGTTAAATACAAGTGCCGTTTTAATTTCAGTGGAAGCTTTTCTTTTAATAGCAATTATATTTCATCCATGTAGTAGATTATTCTATTACAGAAGAATTTTAGTGACTTAGATATCAACAAACAAAGCATTAAATTCTTTATTCGTTTTGATAACAACGCCATCTAGTTTATTTTCTTGTAACCATCATGCAATGCTGAGAGCTACGTGCTCTCAGCATCTTAACACAGCCAAGCGATTATTGTCTTTGCTATATCCATGCAATTATGCTGTTGATATAACATACCGATTCTCAACTTCCAAATCACTTGGAAATAATCAAACATTTATATGACCAGTCATTCACTCTTAAAAAATATTTTTTTGTACGTTATTATCTGACACCACGTTTTTTTGGCAAAAGGTTCTTTTAAAATTGAGATTTGGAGTTTAATTAAAAGTTGGTCTCAGTAGATATGAAAAATTGGAAGCATGTATGTAGGTCAAATAGTTTAAAGTGGCTCAAATTGGTTCGTATAATATGCATGACGCCGGGGTAGGTACGAAAATCTTAATTATTTTAGTCTATCAGTTAGATTATAAAAAATATAGGACACGCGTAATTTGCTATTGCAAATTAATAAAACAATAACCAGATTAATCTAATTAAAGATTAGAAGTAGGGAAACTTCATACTACACGCGACATTTTGTTTCAATGTATCACTATTCTTTTTTTTTTTTTTTTTTAACAAATATACACGACAGACTTATAATTCAAAATGTACTCATTGTCCCTATTATTTCGCCGTAGTGTGTCGCCGTTATGCACTACGAATTTCGCTAACTGCACACTCTATTAGGTACAATGGCATCACTTGCTACATCACCTTTTGGGTTTCATGGTACATTTTTAGCCACTAAATTCAAAATACGATCAAGATACTTCCCCTCATTTCTATCCTTTGTAATCCTGCGAGCAAATGAACCTAGATTCCTATACAGACATGATCTGTAACAGTTCCCTAAGAATTCTCTTCTTTTTGGTCCTACATGACTGATGATCATGGTTGGTGGTTAGCATTCGGGCACGAATGCTCGCCCGCCATCGTAACCTGTCCATCGGATTCCTCGCCATATCATAAAACTTTTGCAACTTTAAGCTGGCTCGTCTATCGAGCCGGGGATCGGCCATGTGATCCCTGGCCTACAGTACTACCAACAACGATTAACCTTTCCAAATTTCGTCTCTCTTCCTCATTACATAGCCTAAAAAGCCTAAGGAGATGCTCGTAAATTGAGGATATTCGTGCCTTACGCCCTAAGGATTACTTTTATATTTATATTTCTTTGCCTCTAATGATCGTTACAACCAAATGCCATATCTAATACATCGTAATGGACTTAAACTTCTAAAAACTTTTATTTAATCTAGGGTAATAGGTTCGTCTAGCCACATGGGCTAACTAAGCTTAACCTCCAGATAAGCCAAAAAAATACTTACTACAAATTCGTAAGTGTGAATCAGAACTACTGGTTTTTATTTTTATAAAAACATTTCTGAGACTTTTTCAACATAAAAGTAAAGTATTCTATGATTTAATCAAGGACCTAGTCCAAGTCTATGAGTTGTGTTTAATCTAAATATATTAGGTATAGACAGTGGCAGAGTAAAGTGATCCCTCTGCCATATTGTCGGTAGTACAAAACCTATAATTAATATTTAAAATTAATAGACATTAAGTACTGCAGAAAAACAATTAAAAGTACCTATTTCTAGAATTGTATGTTATCGTAGGTATTTTTTGTATGTATATTTCATGTTATTTAAAAAACATCATAAGTGACATAATAAAAACACAAATAGAATTGTTTTAACATTTTTATTAAAATATGTATAAAAAATAATGAAATCTATTTACAAAAGTAAGAATACGTATAAAATGAACATCTCATGTTATCACAACGTCACACAGGATATACAATGACTTGTTTGACTACAGGGGCAATGATAGGTATTTCATTTTTGTTTAACTATTCATTATTCAGAAATGTGACTTTAGTAATATCTGTTGCCAGTTATGTCATGAACAAAACTGAGTCTGTACTTTCCATTTTGTAACGGACTATGTAGGTAAACCATGTTTTAAGATTATTTGTGCAGACGCCAATATTTCACGAGGACCACAAAAACTTTAATGGAAACTATCGTCTTAGAGTACAATTCCGTAAATTAATCTAATCAGCGCTCTCAAACAAAAGTGCAACATTAAAACTTAAAACCAAAACTTAAAAATAATAAAAGTGCACTTTCTGTAATATCCAGTAATCGTGATTACTCATCGGAATTATGGCATGGCTGACATAACATTAACTTTGGAATAGTGCCCGCTCAAAACTTGTCTGAAAAAATAGGTGACAGTAAAATAAATAAAGTGATTTTGTTCTGTAATTTTGCTTCCCGTTTTTAATTTAAGTTAAGTACATAATTATATTCCGTATATGCGATACACGTTTAACAAAATGTTATCGCAACTACTGTTATAAAAAAGCGACATTCACATTACAAAATCACGATATTTTTTCTTCGCTGCCTACATTGGTGTTTGTAGTCATAGCACCCTCAAATCACTTCACAGGTACGGAGCACGGTTAGTCCTTACACTAGGGAGTCTACTGCTGGTAGTATTGGCCCTTGTAGTCCAAGGCTGCTCGGTCCTCCTGTTGTCTGGCAGCCCCTGGGTTGTTCTTGATCTCTAGCGCATCGCGCTCCTGGCAACCAAAATTATTCCAAAGTTTTAATAATTGTTTGATGATTCGCATACGTCTATGACCAAGATGTTGATGTATTTCAAGTCTCCGTGAATGTTTTCAAGAGTTAGTATTTGTTTTACAAGATGTTTATCTGTAGTTTTCTATGTAAACAAGTTCGAATCGTAATTTTTAACAACCAATGATTTGCTTAATCTCTGATAGTAGTAAAAATAGGTCTACAGTTATAAGTCATCGCCAGTGTGAATGGAACATGTGGCGGACGGTGAGACGAGACAAAAGCAACTCTTACAGGGTCTCCAAACTTTTTGACTGGAGAGCCAAAACTAAACGCCTCACCTCGTTCAGAGGCAATCAGAAATCTTCGCTACTCGTGGTATGCACAAGTGAGACAATCTTTAGTTTAGAGCCATTGATTTCTGGAGTATTTTTACTTGAAAACCTATTCTATAACAGCAGTCAATTTACCTCTTTCAGTCCGTAGGTAACTGACGTTTTTAAATGTACAAAAGACAATCAAATACTAACCGCATTAGCCTTAATTCCAGCGTAGATGAGATCCAATCCCTTCTGGATTTCTGGGGATACTGGGGGCGGGGTGGGGATGTGGTCTCCCTTGACCCTGAACCCGAACTCATCAGCGGTGTACTCCACAGTGATGACCTCGCCGTTGGGGGCGGTGTAGCTGTAGGAACCGTGCTGGACTAAAGCGTTCTGGTCCTCGCCGATGGATTTCAGGAAACCTGATTCTTCGGCCTGAATGTTGTTACCGGTTTCGTACCTGAAATTGAAGTCGTAGCATGTTAAGCGACGTTTCTTAGCAAAAATGGATGAAAAAGAAAACAAAGTGCATAACAGGTGCTAAAAAAACACTATATTGACTCCTATAAAAATACGTCGGACTGCAATATTATTGGTGTTTTTTGGCATGTATAATGTATAACAAAGAGCTAGAAAACTAAAACGTGACAATGTTTAAACAAATTAGTAAAAAATCGTAGGGAATCACAATTGTCTGTTAGAAAATCTTCATCATTATAATTACTCCAAGAGATAGAGAATAACATAACGATACAAGCTTTCGATTCAAGCATGAACTAATACAAATGAGATACCTATAATATTATTGAAAAACGCCTAACAAATAAAAGGCAACTAAAAAACGTATGTTACCACATTTGTCAAAGTGAGTTGTAATACTTATTGTTTAACATTTTCATCACCAGAATCAGAAAGTTGAAACATTTTTGACCCATATACCTATCCGTCTATTCACTCATTCAATTGAATAGTGGAAAGGCAAGTGCAAATTATTTTGGAAGATAGATTGTTACATAATTTTACTGCCGCCGCTGTCAAGCAACTGATCAATAGGACTGATAACGAACTATGACGTCTGAAACGTGACATGAAAGTGATTTTTATTTCTTTATCGGTGTCATCTTGGTATCTTGTACATTTTCATTGTAGAAGCTACTGAAGTTACATTACTGAGAGTAAATCACGATATAGTCGACATATGATAAGAGTTATGTGTTTGAGTAGTGGTGTATCGATTTTTTTTAAGAGATACTTGTAGCTAATTTACAATTTTGAAAATTTGCATACCTAGCAAAAAACTTAAAGGAACCCCCCTTTTGCATGTAGCAGCGTACGGGATATGGAACTTATGTAATTTTTCTAATGTGGAACATCAAGTTGTGCTTCACTAATTTTTTTTTACTTATAATCTTAAGAATAATGTAAACCACTGAATTTAGAAGATTAACTAGAACCATTGTGTGGCTGTCCATAGTAATGTACCACCAAGACGGTGGTTGCCGAAAGAGCCATTTATGTATTTCAATACAATCTCATCTAAATTTCACCCATGACAGCTTTGGAGTTATCTAATACCACAAAGCGACGCATTGAACATAGTGTTTACATTGCATACAATCTTGACTTTGAAGCTATTTGCTTCCAAACTGGTCAAAAATCTATGAAGTAAGAATTACCGTTATAATGCTAAGTACTTAAGTGAGTGATAATCTGATAATCCTCTAGTATGAAATTTGAATGTATGTTCAATGTCACACTCAGACTGCAGACATTTAAGCGGTAGTCAAATGCATTTTAGAAATGCGCACGAGGATAGCGAACGCCAGGAAGGCCATCTACACCTCCTCGAACTCCCTGCTCACCGCAGTGAGAGAGTGAGATGTCAGTCCACTTCACCAGCGTTGAAGAGGATACCAGAAACCGATAACCGCTGGGACGGGGTGATCCGTGGGAATCAGTTTTTATTTGTCGTTGTTTTTGAGTTAATGTTCAGATTGCTTAGTATATAAAATCATTACTATCATTTACTTATAACTATGGACCAGTTCTAGAATAAATTATTTTCATTTCATTCATCTGTACTTACTGGGTAAAGAATGAGATGAATTAAGCTAATAGGCGTCATTCACAAATTGTATTTCAACCATCAAAGTAATTGAACACAGTCAGCATCAAATATTATGTAGCATCCAAAGTGCCAAATATATCATAACACATCTTTAAGCCTTTAGTAATATCCGTTGCGATATATTTGGTGTTTGGTGAATATCAAAACTAAAAGAATCCTCTTTTACAATTAGAATAAGCCAATGTAGTTTAAGCAATTTAATGTAGCCTCAGTACAAAGGCGGGGACTCATGAAAACATGGCATCAAAAAGGTCATTACTTACGCAGTCTTGTAGCTTCCATCAGTGCCTTGCTCCTTATCGAAGCGGATGATAGGAATGTAGGTAGTAGTTTCAAGCTGAACTTTGGGTCTGAAGTCATCGATTTGCTTGGCTTGTCTGTACTCCTGTTGTTGTTGTTGTTGTTGTTGTTGTTGCTGCTGCTGCTGCTGTTGTCTGTAGTCTTGTTGAGGGTTATAGTTGTTGTAGTTCTGTTCAGCAGCTTGTTGGTCGTCGAATGACTGTGGTTGGTCCGGCTTCAACGATGCTCTTCTTTGGGGAAGAGCTACCGCCAGGGACGCCACAGCACAGAAGGTAATCTGCAAATTATATTTTAGATCAAGTCAGAAAACGGAGTCTCATAATAATAACTTTTACAATTTTAATACAGTTTGTAACGGTTAAGAAAACCAACGACATCTTCATTTATTTGCATGGATTGCCACAATCAAGGTCAAACCCAACTCTTAGGTTAACACATAAAAGAGACGAACAAAATATGATCGCAATGAATATATGATCACTTCGATTGCGATTTGATAAATGTGAGTATTACACGAAGGGATTACGTATAGTGAGTAATCGGGCAAAATAATAAATCGTGAAAATGGTTGCATTATATCACTAAGTTATTCCAACACAAGCGCATAACGCGTAAGATGCAATGCTTTATCATTCAATCAAGTTTAAGTTAACATTGGCGTACTAAAAAAAATTTCGTATGAAATATACCTTAAAGAGAACTTATTTAACGTTATCGCTAAATTATTTAGTAATTACTGAAAATATTCCCAATATTCCACGAGAATGCTACGGAACTAAGTTAATATTGATAGACGTGACGAATCTTAGCAAAACACACAGATGTAGATACTTCGCATTTAAATTGCCTAATTTTGCCTATTACAAAAGATTTATAAGATAATGTCAAATCAATTCGACCTTCGACCATCCAGACGCCATAAAGAACAATATATTGATGCATCAAGTCGGCAATGATGCGATGATGTCAGAAGAGCTTAATCATATTCGGAATGTCGTAAGATGAGATGGTACGGATACAATAGGCATCATTGTGAAACATCTCATTCGACACGCAGCCTGGGCGAAAGCGGGCGCACAACGAGTTACTTTCAGGTCCAGCAATACCATTGTTTTCATTGAGATCTACTTAACTTTTGGTTATGGTTTGTTAGCATCATTAAGTCCCGCTTGGTCAATCGTTACATAACACATACTTTATGTCGCAGTATAGTTATTTGTTGGTTTTACTATACGCGTTGATGACAAAACTATGTCGCCGGTATGTTTACTAGGTTCATTAACTATGTCCCTATCTAAAACAATCAGCTCATGTAACTGGGGATCATAACAATACGTACATTTGATTTGACACACAAACAAATGAGTCCCTATTTCATTGCCTTCTAAGTATTCCGATGGAAAGCGGATGAACGCAAACGGAGCGACGGTGTTATTGCACCGTAATTTCTGGAATCGCAGTATAAAAATGTTTGAAAGGCTCAATACTGCGGTGAGACTTAACACCTTCTTCGCCAAGACTTAAGATTTAGCAGTGTTATGTAAGTATCGTGCCTGTGAATGCACTAGAATAGCTCACCTGAGTGCATTAGCATCAAATCAAACAATTATCGTGCAAACTTTGCCAATCCTCTGTCAGTTACGTTACTAGCCCATTGCGTTGCACCTTTCCAACATCTTAATATAAACATTTTAAAGATTACAGCAACTGCCTGTTAAGTGTGTGTACAACAAACTGTAACTAATAAATTTTGATATTAGTTTAATTCATTGTTAAACGTCCATTAGATTATATGACTCAATAATCCGTTACAGTCAGTAAGCGTGCTCGCGTGATTGCTCTATTTTACATGTTCAATGTTTCATTGCATTGCATTTTATTGTTTGTTAATTGCAACTAAATGTTTATCGGTCCGCGATATCTGTTATTAAGATCAATAGTAGTCAAATGTCAAGTTATCTGATAGGTAAATGACATTTGAATAAATAAATAGGCAAAGAGACGTAACGACCTTTACACCTATGAGTCCAAATTATGACCCATAAAGTTATGCAACCAATGAACTCAAAGCAAGATTGCTTGTATAACTAAAAGTCTATTAAAAATGAGGTTATCTGTATGTGAAAAAAATACATATTAGTTATTGTCTTCTACTGTGTAAAGTGCTGTTTTAATACAGCAATACAATTAAATATGATGCCGTAATTAAGAAAGGCTTGTTGACAGACTGACATGTTTAATAATTCAAATAACGAGTATGTAATGTAATTAATTCGTTTAATTGATATGATTTCTATTTAAAAGAAACACTAATGTTAGGTAAGTCATGTGTAATCAGTGTAATTGATACAACAGAAAGATTTAATAAATATGCATGTTATTCCAGATTTTTCTATGATCGTAGGAATCCAAAATAATATTGATATTATATTTTGGCTTTAAACGCGGAAACTTTTTTTTTTGTATAATTCAATGCGTGTGCACGAGTATTTAGCAGGTGCAAAGAAACAGTGAAATGTTTAAAATCAAAATTCAAAATTAAAGTCAACATTTAACGTGACGTGCCTTTACAGTCGACCAAATATTGGCCTACCACTTTTGAACATTCCGGTCGTACATACTCGTGGCGTGTTACTTATAAGAGCAAATGTCAGCAACTTACTCTTTTTAGTTTAGATATTCATTCATTCTTATTTTTGAATACACTACACCATTGATACATACACAATTCATTTGGCGTGGTTCGCCGCAGACTGAACGAATAACTTAATGACACGAGATTAAGAGTTCCCGGTAAGCTCGGTTCTCCATACAAACGTAGTTACGCTTTCATTTAAAAGCGACTAGCTAGTGTTCTCTGATACTTTGTACTTAGAATAAGTTAAAGTATATGCAGGCCTGTAATTAGTTTATGTAGCTTCAGATACCATTGTAAAAAAATAGTGAATTTAAGATTTTCATACAAAACGTGTATTTCGTTTGTTTTATAAACTGGAGCCATATTAACCAATTGCAGGCTTAGAAATACCCCATGTCATTGTATATGCAAGTTTCGTTACAATCCAACACGTTGTTTTAAAAGGAGAACGAAACTTCGTTTGTATGGGAAGGTGAAATTCGGCCGAGCTTGCAGGGCACTCTTAAACTGTTCTCTCGATGCCTCAGCGCCAAACTCATATTTACGTGACATTGAACAATCCCACGTGCTTTTTACACGGGTTATGCAGCCGGCCACTGTTGCATTACCACACCGGTTGGTTATTCCTCAAACACGATTTTAAGGATAGGCTCAATGTCGTAATGATATACTGGGAGCATTACCATAACTACTTTTTATTCCGTTTGTAACTGAAATCGTGAAATAAACGTGAAAAAAGTCGATTTACGCTTTTTCTACGTTGACTGCAATCGTTTTTTTTTATTTATGATGTCAACTGTATTAAATATTGATATTTTTCAGCGATATTCTGCAAAAAGAAAGACTATCTAAACAAAACAGTCATAAATCATATATTATTTTAAATAAGTTCTATCCATATAATTTAATAATGTCAAATTTATGTGTCAATAATGCTTTTTACGGGATTTACATGAATACCTGTGTAACTATAATATGTATGTATGATAACATGTTTTTCAAATCTAAAAAAATTATCTTTGACATATTCCTAGTATTAATAATGCTTAAAATATTATCACTACACTACATCTAAGTAAACATTTTTACTACATTTACATTACAAAAAGTACCTTCGTTTTGTATATTTTTTTCCTTATAACTTATAAGGAAACCCATTTGATATTAACTTGACCAGTTACCTAATAACATAGTGCAATAAAACTTGAATATGTAAACAAACAATAAAATCCGAAACTTTTATTAATTCAGGTGCAACTTTAATGATACTGCACTCATTAACTATCAAAGCGAGATAAAACGTTTACTACCCGTCATTAAAAAGCAATTCACCCATTTAATACAAACATTTCGTATGTGCTGTAAGCATCAGTTTAACATGAAACATTGTGGTAGTGAGGTTATGAATCTGCCTTCTTAAAGTGAATGTCAAAGTTCGTTGGCACGCCCACCGACCCTATTCGATCTCTTGCAATACCCGATCAAAGAAAATCCTTAGGCTTGCTATCGCAACACTCGCTCGTCCTTCATCTCATTATAAAGAAAGCTGATATTCTGCAGATATTTCCTTTTTGATGACGACCAATAAAAGTGGCAGGTTCTGTGATATTCCCACGGCAGCGAGATTACGGAGAGTATCCTGCGTCTTAAGGTTTTTTAAACGGTATGTCCTTAAGAATAAATCATTTTTAAAATATGCTAGGAACAGAGATCTAAGTAAAAATTGGAAAAAAAACTTTAAAAAAAGTGTTCCGAAAATAGCCCTAATGATCTGTAAGACCTAGGCCGGATCTAAAGGATGCTTAAGATGAAAGCTAAGAATTCGGAAGCTCTGTATGTAACTTTCTACTTACCAGGAGCTTCATTGTTTTTTCGAGTGAGACAACCGCGAGACACGTGGTGTTCGTGAACTATGCCAAAGTGGTAGTTGAGCGCTCACTTTTATACCACACCCCTGCCACATGCGCAGAGCCATCTCACTTTCATGCTTGCCTCTGCAGCCGAGTCTTCCAATTTTAGGTTTCAATGTCAATAGGTATGGTGCCCTTTTTGTAGGGATTTTGGGAAACATATAAGTTGCGTTTTTATGAACTAAAAGTCGCGAGAGTTAAATGACTATTTTAATTTCACAGGCAAACTCATTCACGTAGTTTACGAGTAAATAATCCTGACGAGTGCTTTTTTTCCAAGTGAAAATAATTACAAACGATGGACTTTAACGTCTCAGTTAACAACACACTATATTTTAGTGAAAGTTCCCGGAAATTTCCAAAAATATTACCAAATTCTTGAACAATTTTTACTTTTCTAAATATGTTCACATAGTTTTTACTATTTTTTCCGATATTTTGCAACTTCAGCTATAAACATCATGCGATTTATGTGTTTCTTGAAATATTTGCGTATTTAACCGACTTCCAAAAAAGGTGGAGGTTTTTAATTCCTCGTAACCTTTTTTTAGAGTTCCATATCTCAAAAGGAAAAAAATGGAACCCTTGTATGATTACTTTGTTGTCCGTCTATCTGTCCGTCCATCCTGTCTCTCAATACCATTTTTCTCAGGATCGCGTAGATGTTTCCAGTTGAAATTAATAATAATAAATAATAAATATTAAGGAAATTAATATCAAATACATGTGTTTCGATCACTAGAAGCTGTAAACAAATCAAGCTTCTTAGTCTACGCAATCTAAAGATACAGTCATTGAGATGTTTCAATTCCATACAAATTTCTGTCCATGGAAAACCTATAGGGCACTTCTAGTCTTAGAAACTTGAATTTTGGTATTAAGGTAGCCCATGAAATAAATCTAAAAATGTATTTTTTTATGTAAGTCTGTCTGCATATGTCGGTTACCAATATAAAATTACCCCACACCGCGTACATTTTGCTTAGGAGTAGGGTTATGTTAGCAATACATTTTTATAGGTACGGACTTTTTAGCGTGTATTTCGTAAGGAACCCTCGGTGCGCAAGCTGACTCACACTTGGCCGGTCAAGAAAAAACAGGCTTTGCTCACAAAAACCGTAGTGGTTAGTCTCAATCGTAAAACGTTAAGAAATAAATAAAATTATCCCCATTAACATTAAGAATAACATGATATATCAACATCAGCCGTTACAACTGTTGCAGCTTTACTCGGCACATTAACATTAACCAATTTTTTTATCTCCATTGTTATCAAACTATCAGCTGGTCAGCCGGTCGTCTGCATACGGTCTTATTATGTAAAGTGTAGGCGTTAGCCCATCGGTGTAGCAACAAAAACCTAACAGTTATCAACATTACGTAATACAATTTTAAGGGTGCGTGTAGTCACACCTCAATAAACTATTCATTATCTACAAATTGAAAAAGTAACATGTTGATTGAGATCTTTTTACAGTTATTATTAAGGAAGTTTAAACACAGAAAAACATTGGTTTTAAAAAGTAGTCCAAGCGATTCATTCATAAACGTCTCGTTAAGTTTTGAGTTCTCTAACTTTATTCTTATTCGTCACGTATCATTGATTTAAATGAAGCGCGATTATTGAAATTCTTTTGCAACGCATTGCTGTTGTTTTACGATACAAGGTTTTATTAGTAAGAGAATTATCATTTACATTTCACCTAGTTTTATTAAGATCTGCCTGATTGCTATTTATTTATTACCTTTTTTTAGCCGAAAAGGAGTTATGATGTTTATGCCTGACACAAATCAAAGGTAAAATCTTATGAAACAATTTTAACTCTCAGAAACCTGTGCAATAATTCAAGGATTGGAAATTAAATAAATGAATAAATAATAAGATTTATTGACGGAATTAATCAGACACCTATTAAAATGTATGACAGTTAATATTATAAAAAATAAATGACAAAGCTTCTGTAGTCGCATTGTTTGTTCTCACAATTAGTTAATTTATTATTTGATAATTTTCACACCTTTATTTTATGTCATTTTATTTTATTGCTTTGATTAAGTACTAGTTTAATCGTAGGCAACAGGCGTTGAAATCTTTAGATTGGGATATTCGACCGGGATATAGAGAAATCTAAAGGATGACAAATGTCTGCAGGTTTTTGGCCTCCAGCGAACAAAGAGGGGTGTTATGGGGTTGACTTGTATGTGTGTATATGTGTGCCTGTGTATCTGTGTATCTATCTGTGGCACCGTGGCCTTTAAACTGATCAGCTATCAACACAATTTTTTTACCGGCTCCCAAACTGAGGTGACGTCGACTCAGTTGATTGCTCAAAAGTATCAAAACCCGCTCGTAATTAAAAAAAATATATATATTTTTTATTGAAAGGAGGTTCTCCAAATTGGTCCTATATAATTTTGGTGAAGATCTTTTTTTCTGATTTTTGTGATCTGATGATGACATTCATGAGGAATCGAAGAAACTTGCATAATATTGTAGACATCTAAATGGTGATTTAAATTTTTAAGAAACAAAAACAACAAATTTTCAAGTATTTGCATTCAGATTATATAAATTGTTGGAGTAGAACTGCTGAGAAAACGTATTTTTAGAGAAGAGGTATTTTTTACATAAAAATGTGGCACAAATTAATTTTTCAACATAAAATTAAACCGACTCCGGAAAAAGAAGTTGTAAAAACGTTTTATTTTGGAGCCGGTGCCAAACGACTTACTTAAGATTGTAAAGTTTGAACATTTTTCATTTTTTTTGATAGCTCTGACGCCCAAACAACATTAATTGTATATTTTATTGTATACATAGCTTGCGTTGAAAAAATAATCACTTGAAAGTACCTTCAAAATGACACAATTATATTTTATCTATTTAGTGCAGTTTCTTGCAGTCGGTTTTATTTTGTGTGAATAACAATTTCTATTGTTTGTTCGTTAAATTTGTAGACGCTACTCATTCATCCTCCAAATCAGTGCAAAAAAGTTTTTTACATTGACTGCCATTGAATTAAAAATCGTACAAAATGTAATTTCTGTCCGAATTTGTGTTGGTCATAATCGCATTTTAACTTTAACTTTTCAAGCCGCAACAACACATACAAACATACAAAACAAAAAAATATTTTTCAATTTAGTGTCCTCCAAATAGTCCATTACAATATATTTTTGAAAATATGTTCAATGTACAGACATTTCATTTTTACAACTTTATTATAATAAAGATGATTTAATGACCAACACTATAACGTGGATGCAAAAAAAAGTATTTCACCACATCTGCCCTCCTTACCTCGGTTCACTCTCAGACGTTATTCGGGACAATGCATTTTCTGATTGGAATTAGCTAAGCAAATAGACGAGCATTCAAGATGGACTCTTACGCAACGAGGTTACTGACACCACGCGTCGGCACGCGCCGACACGGGAGTCGGCCGCCCACTCCGTGACGTTTCCATTTCATTTGCTTTGTGGTCACTGTGTCATTAACCAGAGAGTATGATAAAAGTGGGTGAATCTGCAAAGTTTTTACTGTTCGTTTTAGATGCCATTTTCGACTTACGTTTATTATATTAACATAACATAACGAAAGACATATCGTGATCGTTTCAATTAAACTAGATTTAGCCTGAAGATTACCACCCCGTTAACTCTTATCACTATCTCTATGTTTATTGTTAATTTTTACACCCCTTGCCAAAGTTTGTCATATGGTCCTGCGAGCAGTAGATGTAATTTATATATGAAATAAAATAGAGTCTCTCTACTTAATCGCCGTTTCAACGCGCTTGCAGCAGTGATAACGCCGCACGCACGGGCTGGACGACTGCTTGCTTTTCCCATTACTCCGCCACCTCCAAGCGGTTGGAGCGTGGTGACGGCAAAAACTGCACCCAGAACTTCACGATTTTTTTAAATTATAATTGTTTATTCCACTATGACTCTATGTACTCTTCTTCTTCGTCGTTCCCCCACTGATGAGGATCGCGACCACATATTTCCTTCTACCGCCCAGTGCATGATGCCACCGAATGTCTTCTTCAGTGCATCACACCATCTAGTATGTGCCCTTCTTTGCACACGTCTGCCATCAATTTGCCCTACAGTGATCTGCTTCTCCAGACAATGTTTTCAGGATCGCATAATATGTCCGAAGAAGTTCAGGGCTCGTTGACGGCATGTCGTAGAGAGTCGCGCCGTAAAGTTGAGCTCTTTTAAAATCGACTCGTTAGTTCGCATCGCAGTCCAAGGTATACGTAGCAACCTTCACCAACACCACATCTCAAAAGTATCGATCTCACTGCTATCGCGGCGTCTCAAACTCCTAGTTTCAGCGACTGTCTATATACCTAGTTGTTTTAGTATATGGTTTTATAGCGAAGAGTTCACCAAAATCTCACGAGTCTCTCACCAGATGCCTTGATCAGGGGTTAGATACAGAAAGCATAACATTAATGTTGTGGTTATAATGTTTTTCTTCATTGCTGTTCCTAAGTTATATTATGTTTTGGCGCCGGGTTCAAAATTAACTCTGTATTTACTGAGATGTCGTCTACTCGACGTTCACCCACTTATTTAGCACTCACTACAATTTCACAGACCAGCGGACTTCACATTCGGTTAAGTTTCAATGTACGTGTCAAATTTAACCCAACTAACCTTGATTGCGTTGTAACGACAGTATTATGTGAATGATTAATTAGCTTTTTTAAACTACCGCCAGTAGCTTAATGTTACATAATAATAATAAGCGAGCAAGTTTGTGTCACGGTGCGTGTATTATGTATAAGGAATTGGTACTTAATTTTTATTTCATTAATTTAAGAAAAAAGCTACCATTTCTGTAATACATGAATTACAATAATTAATGTTATTTCCTACAGGCACCACAAATACTTGGTTTGTGTTGCTGGAAGCTTATGAATAAAAATTCCACCATACCTAGTGACAAGCTGATAATCTTCAAACAGCTGAATTTCTTGAACTATAGCTAAGAAAAGAACACACTAAATTAAGTCACCTTTCAAAAAAAATAAACTGACCAAAACCGGTTCATCCATTTAAGTGTTACGACTTCTTTGATTTCGACAATCATTACTATTTTCATGTACATTTTTCAAATGTATGAAAATCGAATAGTTTGTGATATTGAAATACCAATATCTAATGACACAATTAAATTAAATTTTAGTGCTACCGTTAGTGAAGATATAATGATAAAATCCTTGAGGAATTGAAGGTACTCCTCAAATATTGTAGGCATACATATATTACTTGGTGATTTTTGTATTTTAAGGAACATATGCATTTCCATTCAGAAAGTGTAAATTGGTGAAGTGGAACTGATGAAGAAGACCACAGAGGGTCACTGGAACTCTTTAACGATAAGTGATTTACGGTTGGCGAATATGTCTTGATTAAAATAGCTAAGCTACTTTATTGTCTCAAATTGAAATGGTCCTGATGAGAAAGGTACAATCACAACGTATGATGATGGACCCGGAAGGTAGGCACAAGTAAAATAATGTGTCCTAGCCCTTTTTGGGCTTGTTAGAATCGTCACGACGTATACTTTAAATAACGATTGACTAAAAAGTGTGAAATAAATTTACTTTCTAACAAAAAATAAAACCAACTCCAAAAAGAAGACACAAAAACCAAAAAAACTGCATCATTTAGTTTCTTCAATTTACCTACAAGTAACCGTTTTTCTACTAAATCGATACAGTATATACAATTAATGTTATTTTAAAGTCGGTACCATTGTATGACAACTTACGAAAGTCTAAAATTTTCTTCCGACTTCCAAAAAGGAGGAGGTTATATGTTCGTAAGTTTGCTTTTTTTTTTAATGTATGTTCACCGATTACTCCGCCAATTGTTGACCATTTTTTTATTTATTTTTCTTTGAAAGGCTGAGCTGATGACAGAAGGTACAACCCCTTAATAGTTACGAGTTAGAGGATAATTCTTAAAAATATCATCTATTATAGGTAGATACGTTAAAACTGTTAGTCATATTCTTTTTAGTGTGTCCCTGAAGTAGTCTCCTTATCACCAAGTCAGGATTAGATGATGGAATACCAGGAAAATCGAGAGAAACCCTCAAATATTATAGGCACTAACAATGTTTTGTATATATTTTCAAATCATATACATTCATCTAAAGTTCTCAGTTGTTTTTTCATGCTGAGCTGATGATGGAAGGTACTAACCAACTTTTACATTTCTTACTTCCAAAGACTCGAGATGCGTGCAAAGTGCCTCCTCAATCTTCCCATTCTGGGCTCTAAAAAATACTTTATATGACTTCTAAGTTCCATCACTAAAAAGCAAAAACTAAAAATTTATAAATAAAAAAGGAACCAACTTCAACATAAACTAAAAAGCCATATATAATATTTTATGTACGGTACGGATCACATTTGAATCACCTTTTGAAGTCGGTGCCAAACCTAAACTAAATAAAGTTCTTTATTCAACAAAAATACGAATTACTATGACTAAATATATATGGAGGTAGATAATAACTAAAGGCTCGCCGCCGCGGTTCTTAATAGTAATAAATGAATGGTTTGGCACCGACTTCAAAAGGTGATTCAAATGTGTTCCGTACCGTACATAAAATATTATTTATGGCTGTTTCGTTTATGTTGAAGTAGGTCCTTTTCTTATTTTATTTTTTTAGATAGCATATGGAACACTGATCCCAAAAGTCAAAATAGCTTTACAAATTTAAATAATCAATTTAAATATTCCCTCCGTCAACGATACAGTGAATACATAATACTATATTAATATTTTAATAACAGGATACCAAAAAACATAAACATTGACCTTTAATAATTGTAGGTATTTTAATGGATTTCGATATAGAAGCAGGTGTCTGTGAATACATTACCTTGCGCTATTTGAAACCGATTTTACATTACAATGTTCTGTTTTTCTTTCAATGGCAGTTAAACGGTAGTATTTTTAGCAGGATGCTGTTTTCAATCGTAGTTCATTACAATCATCAAAAGATAGAATATTTTACTTAAATATCTATATAAGAGTCTTATGATTTAGCAGTCTATGGAAGTAGATATTGTAAATACACATATTCTGTTACTTTATGTAAGCAATTTTTGTGTATTTACTAGAAGGTACGGTATAGAACTTTGTTCACGGAGGAGGAAAGAGTCATAAGCCTCTTTTTTGCTTCAGTATAGTCGGAAAATATTATCCTATAAACAGCCTCGGATGTTTAGCTACCCTTTTACTAAAAATAGATGAGATCAGTTCAGCAGTTTTGACGTGACGGGGCTTCAAAGATATTCTGACCGAATGACGCTGCTATCAATTCTCATACTATTATATATCTATTCATATCACTACATTGAGATTTTTCTTAGGTTAATGACCTCTGTAAAGAATTTTAATTTTATAAGAGTATAGATAGGGTCCAGATCTGCGTTTCAAATTCATGAAGATAGATTTCTCACCCTCCAAAAACAAAAAAAAAAATAGCGCCGTCCTATCAATAAATTAACAAACCAAAACTACCTAGGCTCTATAAATTATGTAAGCAAACTCAAACATTATGGAAATAGTGTGTATAGAATTAGTTTTAGAAATGCCTGCGCTTCTATAATAGCTACTCAACATAAAATAATTATTTGGGTACTTCTAACGCTTGTTAGTTGATATGTGGTGTGTAGTCGGTTAGTGTGATAATCCTATCTATATTATAAACGTGAAAATATGTATGCACGTTCCAATTAATCTCAAAAACAACTGGACGATTTTTTATGAAACTTTCCAGTTATCGTCCAGTTATGTACCTTTTAAATGAGAATAGGACATAGACTATAATATATGTCAAATTTCATCCCTTTTAGGGACGAAAAAGGGGGTGAAACTTTGTAAATTGCATCTCTACGCGGATGAAGTCGCGGGCAACAGCTAGTATTTCTTAATTTAGCTCTCGTATTGACAGACTACGTATTTCATTAAGGTTGTTAGTTTAGCTACAACTGCTTTAGCCATAAGGGATATTCTGGTTGAATGCCTCATAAAGTCACAAGCCGCAGATTCCTTTAATAAAATCACTTGGAGTGGCAAAGCCTAAGCACGACATGGACTTGTTCATGTCATTGCATTCAGACGAAAGTGAGAGGATTGGATTTGACTAAGCTACGCACAGCATGCTCTTGACATTTGTTATGAACTGATATTTGGAGTCACGGCGCATTCATCGGGAACACGGGTATACTCTCATGTAACCTTTGTAGGCATTTCTCCTTTGTTGAAAGGTAAATATCCCAGAGCACCATCATAGTTGTCAGCTTCGTCTTCAACCTAATTCAATGTAACAAAGTTGAGAAACTGGTGTTAATTATTGAAACAACGGTGTCAATCACTGCGTTACATTTGGCTTAAAGAAAATATGCATAATTCAGACTAAACGTATGCAGAAAAATGTTCTATTTAGCTGGCTGTACTAAGTCAGAGAAATGTCTCTTACCCGCTCTTATCCGCGGCTTCATCCACTAAAAATTCAAATTTCATTAATCCTTCCTCTATGTGTCTGAAGGCATATGTGTTTCATGTGCTTACCCTACACGGTTCATGCTATGCGTTGTCTATAATTATTAAGTCACGTTGCTGTTTCGTTGGTACGTACTTTTGTTAACAAATCTTTAATGTATTCCTTCAGGTATCTAAAAAAATAAAAACTAAAAACCACGCGACTCGGGTCATTCAGTAATTGGCCTATTGCAACAAATACAAAATATTACCTTGATTGGCGAAATGACATTAGTCATGTGTTTTTTGTTTACATTACTTTAACTACTTAAAGGAAGAGACTATTGTGATTCAGTCAAATCCTAAAATTAAAAAATGGAAATAAAAAAAAACAACAAAAAAAGGCGTAGAAGTATATATTTACAAATTAAATATCAAATAATTATAACTTAAAATTATAGTAAAAATAATTTTATTTAGTTACTTGTATGTAAGTAAAAAGTACTTCCTTCAATACAAGTAACTAGCAAAATATTAATAGGAATCACTTTTTTTGTTTCATACTTAATTGTAACCCCCTTTTAATATCTAGAGATATTAATAGTTACTATATCAGCAATAAATACTATAAATAGTTACTATATCAGCAAACGCTAATAACTCTTTACTTTTTGAAAGCATCAAATTATTATTTTCAATAGTCGGCATTCAAAAGGTCTAGGTTACAATGTGAGTATAATTTCAACCCAGCCGTGCAATTACATTTACAAAACAACGACATCTAAAGCATCCAATATAAAATACCCGTCAGTGTCCATAGTAACTTTATCATCAGGAGCTAATTAATATGTTTTAACTAAGACGCAGCAGTTGCGGCTGCTTCAGTAGTAGACGCATCAGCACTAGTAGAAGCGGGGGCTTCCGAAGCAGCTACGGTAGTGGCCTCAGCAGCTACTGTAGTAGCATCAGCAGATACGGTAGTAGCATCAGCGACCTTTGTAGTCACGTCCGCTGCCGTGGTTCCTTCGCTAGCATCAGTGGCCTCGCTGCTAATGTTAGGGGTACTGGCAGCTTCAGTTGTACTAGGCGAAGCGTTGCTAGCGTTTTCAGTAGTAGCTTCGCTTTCTGTGGGCTGGGCAGCTACTGTGGTAGACGATTCCGACGGCTCAGCAGGGGCAGATTCAGGGGTTGCAACGGGTTTCTCTTCTGGTTTTGCAGCGGGTGGTGCAGGTGGCGCTGGCGCCGCTACAGACTTAGGTGCTACAGCAACAGACTTAGGTTCTGAAGCCGAGTCCTTACTATCAGCCACATTTAACGCTCGACCAGACTTTTCACTCGAAGACCCGGCGGCAGCAGCAGCAGCTACTACTGACTGAGGAATGTGGTCACCAACTGGACGGAAACCATTTTCATCGGCAATGTACCTGTTTCATAAGAAATATTGGTCATAATATATAAATACCTTCATAAATATTTACTTTCAAGCTGACTGATATAATGAAATCGAATGAGGATGTGATTTTAATATTGAAATAAAATTAACTTTTGACTTTTAGCTCTTAAGATGATTGGGTTTTATGATATATTTAAATTATTTATAATGTTACGTAATACCCGGTGCATTTATTTAATTTGTAGCATCACTTTGTAAATAAACGATAAACTGTTAGTATATATTTTATGACTTATTACGTTACTATATTTAACGTGTTATTAAATCAAACACAGTGTATTACTATGCCCCATGCATTCAAATTTAGTTTTTGGGGGACCTATGAAGTCTTTTAGTACTTGCATATTTTTGGTAATTTATTTTATTAGTATATAATCTAATTATTTTCTCTAATTTACCTGACTCTGATAAGCGTGTCGTCAGGTATAGTTTAAATGGACTATCTTCTCTCTCCACCTTCCTCGCTATCCGCTAATTGCCCTATATTTTTGAGCTGTTTTGTTTGTTTTGTATGTTTTCATGTTTACGTGTGCTGTATGCTCTTATAGCTTACCTGACACTGATGAGGGTGCCGTCAGGCGCGGTATAGGAATAAGATCCTTCTTGAACATGGATCTCGTTACTTTCATCGCTCTCGCCACCTTCATTGCTGTCCGCCGATCGTCCCTCCACTTTTGGGAGCACCTTGGTATAGGAACTTTCTTCACGCTTGATTCCGTTACCAGTTTCGTAGCTAAAAGAAACAAATCACATAATTTAAAAGAAGGAAAAAAAACCATTCAACTCGACAAAAAAAAATCTCATGTTTGAGTGACGACGAGCTAAATTGGCTATGAACTCATCTTTTAATTAGAAAAAAGTATATCTTCGTCCTCTCGTCATAAAAATTAAAAATTGTATATGTTAAATGTCTGCATCATTGATTTACAGTGGTATTTTAATTTTAATTTATGTTTGTTAATCTGTGCAGATTTACAAAAATAAATTAAATAAATTGGATAATACATCTTTACTATTACAAAGTTGTAAAAATTAAATGTTGTTGAAATGTAAACATTTAAGGATATTTCCAAAAAAAAAATAGTGAAATGGACTATTTGAAGTTTACTGAATTGAAAAAAATCAACTTCTTTCTGATTAACGAGTAGCTGGGCATCCATTGATTATTTCCAGCAGCTTGGAATAAATAATAAATACAAACAAATACTTGCATCGTCATTTCGAAACTCATTTGCATTAGTAATGTCTAACAATTTGCTTGATGGGACGAACACCTACTAACTTATTGTTTCAATTTAATTGAAGTTCGGATGAGTCAATTGTACGCACAGCCAGCATAGCTTTGGATATTAGCAATATTTTAATGATTTTACACAAATACATTATTGTAGTAGGAAATTAAGCTTATTTGGGATTTGTTTGATCACTCTTTTGCTCGACTTTTGCATAAGCTGTTACTATTTTTTACTTCGTTTTTAATAATCACCTATCTTACCTATCTCTTACATGCTGGGATCATAAGAGTAGCACACCAAAAACATTTTTCAAAATTTACCTGAATTTATAAGTTCCATTAGATTCCAACTCCTCGGATTGTGAAACGATGGGAATGACTGTGGGCTGTTGCTTCTCCAGCGGCACTACATCAGTAGCCGCAGGCGCCGCCCTCACGCTGGCCACCAAACACAAGAAAACAAATTTAGAATACATTTTTACTTGACCCACTCAAATCTACTGATGAATGATGCTCCAGACACCTTCGCCACCTATATGTAAGGCTCATCTATTTACACTACCCTCCCCCCGCCTTCCGGAGGTTCCCAAACGCACGCTAAATACTTCAACCTTAGCAGTTGACTGATGGTTCCTCGGAAAATTGCACAATCGTCGAGGTGTCAAGTTGTCAATAAAGGTGACGATCCAGCGTGATTAGCCTAGTCTTAACAAGGTTTATTGGCTGAAAAACAAGCCGTTTTGGGTTGCATAATGCAATTTGTATTTCATGACCAGTTGTACAAACATGCATTCAAAATGATTAACATATTTAAGGTCCAAACTTACCGTGGTCTATTAGCGTTAACGACCGATTAATGGCTGACTTAAATAATTAACATTGACAGAGATTTTCAGCCGTGTTAATTAACAAAGCATGGTGAAATTAGACCAAAGTCGCTTAAAATTTTCTATGCTAATATTCGTACAAACCATAACAGGCGCATACAATCTTCAGGAGTACGGCTTGTACTTTTGTAAAAAAGTTATAAGAAAAACAAAAACAAAATTGTAACTATTAAGGAGATGAAATGGGAATTTAAAGCTTGTAATGGACCATAAGGTAGCATTTTTGAAACACTAGAATCAAACGTTAACGTTAACGGGCACCCCGATACGTAAGTTTTCGTCAAATTAAAGCAGTTTTTTAGGTTCTCCCGTTTGGGAGCAAATAAAAAAATAAATAAAATAAATAAATATCAGGGACAATCGTTTGGGAGCAAATATTTTTTTTGTACAAATTTCAATTCCGTTTCATACTAGTGTAATATACAATAGTGTAATTTTCTACGAATGTATTGCACATTAACAATATTAAAATATTAGGATACCATTTTTATTAGCAAAAGATTTGTTTTTTTTTTAACTTACGAACGTTACGAATTCAACAGGCGTAAAAACGACCATTACTAGGGGGAGAGCGATAAGGCAGAGCTATATGCTGACAGTTCTACTTCGAGCCCAGGAGCTACGAAGTGCAGTTGAAGACCAGAATTTGACTTGGAGAATAATTTTTTCGAGCCTTTTTTCTACAATAAAAGCCTTATTTATAGAATCTTTATTAAACAATGAAAATAAACTTTATTAAATATTACTACCAATGTTCCTATTACTTGGTCAATTGATCTAAGCATGAAATGAATGTCATAACAAATTTCATGGTGTTTAGTCAAGGACGAAGGTTTCTACACCGGGGCTAGAATTTATAATATTTGCAATAGGAATATTAATTGCTTTGTTGGCACTTCTATGACGTCACAGTCAAACTGAAATAGACAAGACAAATTCGTCATTTGAAAGTATGGTACTCTTTTCGATTATTGTCAATTTTTAGAATTCTATTTTTATTACTTGTACAAATATATATGACATTCTACTTGTTTAAATTCTTTAAAAAAAATATAATACAGATATTTATATTAGTTTTCAGTTGCTTATATATTACTAAGAGAGGCTTGCGGAGATGAATACGATGGGAGAAACCTTTATATATTTTTGATTGTTAAATAATTTTTAAACCTCGGGAATGATCATATATTTATGAACTCGTCTGTACCTAACTGTACTAAATTTGAGTACCAGCTATATTAAATAACAAATTCAGTTTAGATATCAAAATATATATTTTTATGTTTGTGACCAAAATTTTGGAACACCTAAAGTCATATCCCGCCGGGATCTAAAAACGAGGCCTAGGACCGAACAAAATGGCGTCTGCGACACTGACAAAAGGTAAACACTCAAATTATAAGAATTAGTAAAATAATTGAGAAACGTCACTAATCTATTAATTTTTATTAAGGCATATATATTCTATCTATCAGCCACGGACGCACATTGCTGAACATAGGCCTCTCCTTTAGATGGTCACAGAGTGCGATTCTGTGCAAACCGCATTTACCGACTACCCGCGACTCTCACGAGACCATCCACTCTCCAAGTCGGGGGCTGTGCCCACGCTGCGGTTTCCTATGCTCCAGGCTAAATGGCCTGCCCATTGCCACTTTAACCATAGAATCTTCCGACCTATGTCGGTTACTTTGGTTCTTCTGTAGATATCGGATGATACATGATTTTATCAGGCAGAGAAACTCAGAGCATAGCCCTTTCCACTGCACACCTATTATTGTTAATTAAACCGCATTAAAACTTACCGACATACCTATTTTAATAGGTAACGCAATACATTTGAAGGAGTAAACTCCTAGCTCCGGGTCATATTTGTTATACTTCCGACACAAATACATAATACCACTTTTACAAAAAAAAGTGCAGTAACTACTTTATGAAGTCCATACAATCTTAACGCATATTGAGTTTGGGCTTCAAACCGACTATGTCACTAAGTGGGCCACACGCAACGCTCATAATAATTAGCATGTATTGTTCGCATATCGTGTTTAAAATGTCATATATAACATTTGTTCTGAAGTATATTTGATTTATATATATATTTGATCTACTTTTGGTGTTCGGCCGGCATTTGGAGACCATATTCAGAATTCGTATTGTGTCTGCCTTAAATATCGATAGTCGTATCCATACTAATATCCATACTATAATATTATAAATGCGAAAGTGTGTCTGTCTGTCTGTCTATCTGTCTGTCTGTTACCACTTCACGCTTAAACCGCTGAACCGATTTGGATGAAATTTGGTATGGAGATAGTTTGAGTCCTGGGGAAGGACATAGGCTACTTTTTATCCCGGAAAAATGCCCTTATCCGCGATAAACGAATTTAAGGCGGACGAAGTCGCGGGCAGAAGCTTGTTTTGAATAATTCTAGAAGATTCTATAATTAACCGTCATTGTGTCCGGTGGTGCCTTTTTACCTAAATGTTTGCGGCGTAATTAAGAGTGGTTATAACCACCAAATATAATGAATTATTTTTATTGAATGCGGAATTTCTCGGATGAGTTATAATACTTCATACACATAAATTAAGTCTCGGGGTCAGTTTTTTGTCCGACAGACCTATTGTATGTCCACTTTTGGATTGTCAACGTAATTTTCTGCATAAGAGAATTGTTTGTTATGCATGAATATTTTCACCTTAATATTTAATACGCATAAGTTCACTTTTAATAAGATCTTAATTAAATTGCGCTCTCAATAAAAATCAATAATTAGTTTCCATGGATATAACCTCTCTTAATTAGGTCCTCCCGCAAATTTTAGGTAAATAATAGGCACTACCTTTTCCAACCTCTGGCCATAGTCTTCCTAAATGTCGGCATTCCGGTACTTTTCCCTGTATCCCAAATACCAACTTCTCGTCTTGGATTCAATAGACAAATGGCCGAAAAATCTCATCGGTGACCTGTTCTTACTTAGTAAAAGCAAAGCTACGGAGCCTTGAGCAACGTAGGAAAATCGCCAGCTATTCGGTGTTCAACAGGATACACTTCGTAGAGTGAACATGCATTGGGATTACGTACGTACATTACGGTACACAGTGTGGACTCGCGCTCCATGGTTACGTTCGTTATCGTTAATCCAATGAGTGGTTTGAATATAGCGCACTGCAGCTATTTTTCTCATTAAGAAGTCAAAAAAATGGAATTTCCTTCCAACAATTTATTTTTCCAGGAGGAACGTATATCTCTGTCGATATCTGTGGATATTTCCCTGTCAAAAGTGAATAGGCATTTTGTAGGCAAGCGTGTTTTATTTAAGACTTCGTCATCACCTTACGTAGGTGAGATCGAAATCAAATTTTTACTTTATTGCCGGTTAAGTGCTTATAATTATTACGGGTATTTACTAATTATCCCACAAGGTAGACTAACTTTCCGAAGAAGGTTGCGGAAGCCTGCTGGATGCAAGCGTCGCAGGACCAGTGAAGGTGAGGAAGGCGATATTTGGTGGAAGCCACAAGTAGTGAACGTGTTTCGACTGATGAGGACGATATAAATCTTTATACATTTAATAATGTATCAACCACACACCTGTTGCTCGAAAAGAGTACATCCATATTTACCTACAGCTGGTGGTCTGCCTACTGCCCATCTCGTTGACCTTGGCCATATATCATCATTTCATTGCAGTCCATGTGTATTAAATGACAATCTATCAATGATAACGTCAAATGATAATGAGCAAATTTATAAAATCAAGAACTATAAGCTTAATAAAATAAACCACAAAAACATCTTTGCGTATTTTACAGCACAACAATGTTAATAAGATCCTGTTCAACTATTATTATAAGGATCTTGTTGTTTCACTCCGATCTAATGTCTAAATGAATAGGAACCGGATTTTTTAAATATTCTGTATGTTGAAAGAAAATGCCCAGTAACAGCTTAGTGACCATAATGGTGAACGAAGCTTTACCTTATTTGACAATGTATTTGATCTCCTAAAATAATGGCGGATTTTGACGTCAAGTAATACAACCTGTTAATTGAAGAATCGAATCTTCATTATGTATTAGATGCGCTTATTAAATGCTGCGCTTCCGTGTTCAAAATCGATGCAAATATTGATGTCATTCACTAGAACAAACGAAACGTATTTTTTAAAGCATTAAATTAATTCGACTTGTCTGGTTGGACTGGTGTGTAGGCGATATCGCCGAAACAATTCAGCTCAAGCTAGCTGATATTGACTCATCTCCATTTATATAACAAGCGCGGGTGTGGTGTGTTGTGGTGTGTTATAAAATTTACTTATTTATAAAATAGCGATTATGTTAAACCTAAAAACAATTTTGATTGTGTTCATAGTATTTAATAGTGCACTAGGTAGGGACACTCGCAGAGGAAACAGAAGACACAGACCAGCAGAAGATGAATACAAGTATAATCATCCACCGGCTCCAGAAAACTATGAACCAATTCCAGTAGCAGTTGTATATGAAGAAGAGATAAACCGCGACGACAAGTCAATCAAGAATAATGCTACACCGGAAAATAATGTTGAACAGGTAAATAAAGAGCCAGTTAAACCTGAACCTAGTGTTACAGAAGAATCAAATGATTTTGAAGTTCCTAACAGGCACACTGTTTCAAAACCAATGAACATTGAAGAAGATGAGCCTAATGTTACTACTTACAGACCAAAACCACCACAAAAAGAGCAACAAATTCCTGTAGCGGTTGTTTACGATCCCGTGGCTACATATCAAAAACCTAACAATAATAGAGCAACAAGCAAAAGACGAAGGATACAACGGCCTGCCACGGAAGAAAAGCAAACCGCTGTTGAAGATACTGTTAAATCTGGCGTATATGTAAATGGACACACGGGTCCAATTTCCACAGCAAATAAACCAGACCACTTAAATAAGCGGCGAAAAGTCCAACAAACTATCCCAGAACAAAAACAAACAATAGTCGATGAAAGTATTAGTCCTAGTCTAGAACAAAAACAATACACACCTTATGATTCAACCGCTGACAGACCTGAAGAGAGGCAAACTGTGGTTGAAGCGGATATCCCTACTAGTGAACATGCAAACAAATATGCGTCCTCCAGCACTGAAGCTGAAAGGCCAGAACAAATAAACAAACGCCAAAAGATCCAACGACCTGCCCGAGAAAGACAGCAAACAGCCGTTGAAGATACAACTGTACAAGAAAACGGAAACATCCCCTCAATTCCAGTAACCGATAAACAAGAAAAATTCAATAACAGACCGGAAGGCGTACAACTACTGTCACAACGTAGTAACTCAACCCGAGTACGTGAAGTCATTCCAATTATTCAGTCTGAGAATCTCGTATTTTCGCACTCTGGGAACTTTCAATACAGGTACTATTCAATACTTTCTTTCCTGAAGTTAACAGTTCTTTTACTCAATATTATGTTTTATAATTAGATGAAAAATTGATGTCCTTTGACCATCAATATTGTTAATGATTGAGACTCATCTCTGACTTCGCTTGTAATAAGAGATGTTTTATGTTTGCAGTTATGAAGGTGGTGACGGTACCAAAGCTTTCGAAAAAGGAGAACTAAAAACATTTGACGATGAAAACGCCGGAGAAGCAGTCAGTGGAGGATTTTCTTTTAAGGTAAAATTATTTATTTTTCTTTACATCTTTACTGCTCCCTCACTGCTAAAGATCGTGACTCTTGTTCTTGTCAACAAATTTTAGCCATCGGTTGCGTTTAGTATTTTGATATTTTTTGGACTTTTAGCCACGAGGTCGTGTTGACGTATCATCATCATCAGTCAAAGGACATCCACCGATGGAAATAGCTTCCCAAAGAATGCCACCTTGGCCGAACAAATCAAATCCACTAGTAAATTAAAAATAGTTGAACGAAACAGAAGTAAAAAAAAAAGTTTTATTTCAGGCTAAAGATGGCAACGAGTACAGTTTGTCGTATACGGCGGACGAGAATGGCTACCGCCCGATAGGAGCGCACCTACCTACGCCACCGCCCATACCACCTGCCATTGCGCGCGCACTCGCGTACTTGGCGACTAAAACAACTCCTGAACCAGTCACGGAATCTATAGCTGAATACGATCAATAATTGTAAGATACTTTGAAAGTTTATTATAGAAAGTATATTACAGTGGGCTTATGATAGCATTTGTCACGCGATAGATAAATGACACGTGATATTCTGACATAATAAGAGTGACGCATGCGTGATAACCTCGATCACCATAGGCCCGATGATTATTGTGATGATTCCGTACAATATGAAATTTAGGATATAAATTAGGTATGATCGTTTGATTATTTTCGCTATATTTTGATGTTAATTGACTAAATAGAATATGTCGCTAATTTAAAGTAGAAAATAGTGGAAAGTTATTGAAACATTCAACAATCAAATGATAAAAATGATGCATCTCATCACACAGTTGGAATGCAGTTGTTTATATGCAAGTTCCAAAATTGTCATGTCCATGTAACTTGCCTAATTGTGTAAATTGAAGTAGCATTGTGTAATGTTGTACTTATGTATTACTTGTTAAGGTTTATAAAGATATAACTTGAAACGTTGTACATTGTTCTCATTGTTAACCCAACATTGAAGTCCATCGCGTCATCCAATAAATCGTTTATGTCCACAGAAATCTAAGACTAACCAAGGACTGATTGCAAAGTATACGTTTCAATGACTCAAGTGACATACATGATTCATACATACTGCAAAATTTGATAATGTGATGTCATGTCTAAATCTTCGACTTATAGTGCAAAGTAAGTATTTACTTAAACCTCTCATCACGTACATAAGTATGATAATATCTTTCTAAGAATATAATTTAGTGGCGTTCTCATCGTGACCTTGCAAAGACGCTCACCGTAGAACGGGTTTCAACGTGGAATGTTGGTTCAGTAAGCCTGCTCACTTTTGCTTTCCACGTCACGTTTAGGGTTCTGTATAATCTTAGTGAATCTTTGTAGACTCAATTTATTATACAGCTTTTTTACAAATGGCTTAACTCATCACGTGACCAATACATTTTGTAATCAATAGATTTATTAACGTAACCAACTCTTAATATAGTCAATCAATTCTTTCCCATAATTTGCTTAGAGTCTGAAACTAACTCAAGACCGAATAAAGTGATATAAACATGAATGTGGACAGGACTTTTCTCAACAGTGTTAAGGAGTGTTTCAAAATGAGTACAATAAATTATCTCGCACTCGTAACTTATCAAATATTGTCTCACTCTTAACCGGTTTTAGCTTTTGTTCATCGCTAATTTATAAAATGTTTGTATGGTGGGCTAGAACGTGTAAACCACCGCTGACTATATAGGTTGTATAGGTTTATTTAAACAGAATTGGATATCATTAACGCTCTGGCCGCACCTGAGCAGCCTGCTGGTGTATTTGTTTCATGATTAATCAACGACAAACACATGAATGATCCCGGTGAAGAAGCATCCTCAGGCCGAACTTCGTCTGCCAATATCGACTATTTCAAATAATCGTCCAATCTATCAATTAAATCCATTAATTAGCCGTTAAAACCTAACAGAACGCGGTAAAACTGGGTTAAGGGCAGCACAGTCCACGCAGTCTATACGAGTCGATTTCATATAAAGTGAAACAGATAGATGCGAAGCGCAACAAGCAAACTCGCGGAATGTTACGCTAGCCCTCTGCCACTCGTTCAAGGTCGCGCTCAAGCAAAAAGACGCACGTGCCCCGCTAGCGGTATAAAACTCAGTCTGTTGCCACGCGTTTACCCGAACAGCCAAAATTTTTAAGCTTGCCACAAATAGGTAGGTGTAAGGTTTTAAGAGTTGTGATTTTATTATTGTCAGCGTGCCATATTATGAGAATTTTGTATTACGTAATCCTCCATACACGTTAAAAAGCAACTTATGTCATTGTTTTAACGGTTTAGGAAGTGACGTTCATTTTTACACACTCGGGCGTGAACTTGGTGTCTGATTATTTCGTGCTAATGAATTACTTACGCAAACGACAATAGTACGTCAAAAGCCTCATTTAGACACTTTGGTCATTCAAAAGGCGCGTGTCAATCAGTTTTCAATACGAGAGACATACATGACGGATATGATCTAAGACTCATCAACTCTAGTTGCATTAATTTACACTATTTTATAGACAAAGACAAGTAAGTCTATTACGAAGTCATGTCACCGCAAGCAGGCAATCGTTACTCTTTCATTTCGTATTTCGTCTATTTTTTCTCAAACTGGTTCATTTCTTATTTAGGTCAAATTTCACCATCATCTGCTAAATGATTGATATTAACAGGCCTAATTCGCCGTTTAACGCAAAAAAGATTTTATTAAACATAGATCACGTGAGTCTACCTTTATTATCTTTACTCTGGAGCGATGGATAATAAAGGTTAATAAAAAAATATCGTCGTATTTATGTTTAATAATGTGTACAAACTGCGAGGGTAAAAAAATACTTTCATTAGAAGCTTATTACATTGAGATGAATCGAAATGAGCCCAAACTCGATAAAATCCTACGGGCACCTTCCGGTGCTTTCTTTAAAGTCTTTGTTTAGAAGCACATAAGTTAGGTGCAATGTCTTGTGAAAGCTTTGAGTGTGCAGAAAAAAAATGGTTGCAAAATTTGTAAAAATGGAAATTAGGAAGCTTTAGAAAATAAATTTAGCCCATACCATATCTTCATTAATAAACTCAGAAGAAAAATACTAAAATAACTTATTTCATTCTGCATTATAATCCCACTGTGCGTTTTGTAAGAGGAAAAATTAAAATTGATTTATGCACAAATATCAATATGAATATGTTCCTTAGGTGATTGATAAAACAAGGAAATTGTTTTGCAATGCATCTTTGGCACTGACTTTGCTTTAATTTAATAAATAAAAAACATTTACATCGTATAAAAACTCGCGGGCAATCCTATCACAGATCAGTCACATTTTTTTGTTTCATTTATTGCTGCTTGGATATACATTATTTCTAATACCATTTTGTTAAGCCGTCTTCGATTAGGAACTGATAGCATTTCTTTTTTTTTGTTTGGCTATTCACAAAACGGTGTAGCGGTCATTGGGTAAAGGTGTCATATAGATGTCGTTTGTATTGTCGTTCGAAGGCCTTAGTTTCTGCCTGGAGGTGGAGGTGGCAGTGTTGCCAGGTAGTCCAAGGATTTCTGGATTGCTGGCGGTATCGGTGGAGGAGTCGGTAGATGAGCGCCCTGGAACAGATTTGTTTTCATTACTTATAAAATACGAGGGAATGTCAGCTCCTACTCTTACGGCTTAACGAGCCATCCGGCTCATTGTCGCATAACAAATAACTGGCGTAACATAACTAGCGGTAACTTCTCGACATTGTATCACCCGTCTCTTTCACACTGTACTAAATGGAAAGATAACAGTTTTCGTCTAACAAACAGTTGCGTGTGACAGTTGTGATTGAAGTTCATTGGTTCCTTCTATCCCGCATAGTATGAGAAATATGGGCGCTAACATGTAGCATGGTAAATAAAATCGTAATCAGGAGTGTTTAGTACGGCTAGCGGTAAATAAACTCTCCATATCATTAAAACACGGATATTCTACAGACCTGAGAGCAAATGCCCGTTTCAAGGACACTACTGGCATGCCTTTTAATCCATACTAATCCATACTTTCATACTAATATTATGAATGCGAAAGTGTGTCTGTCTGTCTGTCTCTCTCTCTGTCTGTCTGTCTATCTGTTACCTCTTCACGCTTAAACCGCTGAACCGATTTGGATGAAATTTGGTATGGAGATAGTTCGAGTCCCGGGAAAGGACATAGGCTACTTTTTATCCCGAAAAAATACCCTTATCCACGATAAACGAATTTAAGGCGGACGAAGTTGCGGGCAGAAACTTGTATTTGATAATCCAAACTATTGGATCTGGACGTATTTTTATTGTTATGCCTGCCAGTAGTGTCCTTAAAACGGTATGCCCGTTTTATAATCCAAAGTACCTATTTGATCTAGACGTATTTTTATTATAAACTGTATGGAAATGTCAACTTAGTCGCATGTAATCTCAAAATGCCTTTATCGGACCTTATTGCCTAGAGGCTTCCTACGAAATACGTATTTTACAGCACACTACTCGTAATCATAAATTCTTTAATGTACGTAAAAAGAGTGTTAATGAACTGGTTAAGAGTTTGGTAAAAAACAACCAATGACTACAGTTTGTAAAACATTGTCCGTACTGGCACACAAAACAAAAAGCTAGAGCGAAAATTATAAAAATCCAACTTGCACCCAATGTTAACCTGAATGAAAAAGCTTTGTTTAAGAAAAGAGGTTTCAATCTTTTTTAAAACAAAGCTGTTTCATTCAGGTTAACACTTATAAAAGTGACCCGGAACCTTTTATTGCACGAAATGAAGCTGCGTATTAATGTTACTGTTGCTAAGCAAAATTTAAATCTAAATTATTTAAAATGTAATTTCCTAATCTGCACTCAGTCAATATCATAGCTCACGAAATTGAACGTACATAGAATATGGCTCAACGACTGTATGGCAGGATGACGCCATGTTTGACGTAACTAAACAGGCGAATCAAAAAACAACAATACTAGCAGCCAGATTTTGACACAGCAGTGACAAAAATGCACACGTACTATTGTATAATGTAAGTATGTTTAATGTACGAGCAGCCTTCTCTAATTTTGCAATGTCACCGAAATTATCAATATTTCCAAATATTTGTTCTCTAAATAAAACATCACAAAAATGCGCCACGAAACATGTACAGGTTATTGTACTAAGTTTATGTACACCCAGTAGATACAGTTATTTATACACCTTGTACATACAGTAGTGCATATGGAATAGCGTCGAGAACGAGAACTTACAGTAGACTTGATATATTACAAAAAAAACGCTATTGATTTTAGAGAGACAAATGAGCATCGCAGGAGATTGTTGAAATCCGAGAAGCCGTTGAAATCAAAGTATGTGTTCGACTGTTCCTTGTGAATTTATTTTGAGCGGGAATGTTAGTTTATATACAGACGATTAAAGTAGTAATCAAGAAGGTTTATTTCCTATCATCATCATCATTTCAGCCATAGGACATCCTCTGCTGGAAACAGGCCTTCTCAATAGATTTCCACAAGGGCCGGATAGAGGCATCCCGCATCCAGCGAGTCCCCGCAACCCTAACCTGGTCGTCCGATCACCTGGTCGGTACGCGGTCTCCACTCGAGAAACTTTCTGCCCCAACGACCATCGGTTCTTTGAACTATGTGCTCTGCCCATTGCCACTTCAGTTTGCTTACCCTGTTTGCAATGTTCTATAAATCAAGGATATATTGAGTTAGTTATGAAGAAAACTACATACTTCATTAGCTACATCAATAGTATCAACAGCGTACAAGAAGTTAATCTGTTGATTGTGTTTATGTTGAGTAGTCTTCTGGTCGAAAGTATGATTTTATGAATCATAGTTGAATCCTAGGGTACGGGTAGCGTAAGCCGGGTCATAGTAAAGGATCCTTTTTGAATGATGACGTTATCAGTTGAGCGAGCTGAACTCGTCGAACCTACGAGCCAGGAATCTTGCACTGTTCGCAAGATCTGATTATAATTGGGAGTCCCTTTCGATGCAAGGATGCATAGCTAATGTTCTTTGGAAGACTCCTTAAAAAAACAGTGGACGTCACGACGATGATGTTTGTATTTCTCTTATTCTTGATGCTTAAGGCAAAAATTAATAAGTATCAAGTGAAACGCAAATCTATAACAAAATTTACCTCAGGCTTGAATCCGTTTTCATCATCAGCGATGTAGTTGATGCTGATGACAGTGCCGTCAGGGGCGGTGTAGCTAAACGCGCCTTGGGCGATGATTACGTCATTGCTGTCCGCGCTTGCAGCCTTCTTCAGAGTACCCGTCTCTTCTCCTTTGATGCCGTTCTCTGTTTCATAGCTGAAATTTAAGAACAAATAGGTTTTATAAACTGACAATTAGCAGCCTTCTTTGAGATCGGACTAAGTGAGCTTAGTGACAATAAGGTACGAAAAATTGAAGCATCAAAAACTGATGCGTTTGTCGATATATATGTCGCAATTAAGACTTTCTTTTTCATGTGTAGCAAACAGCTATAACATGACCAATGGGAAATAGTCACCATCGCCCTATGAATATGGCCTTGATAATATGGCCTAGTGTCTAGGTATGTAAAACATTAAAGGAGACGCCCATACCTTAGATCGCCAATCCTTAAGTATCCCTTTTAGGCGCTGCTTGAAAATGATCCGGAAATTTACTGTCTTATTTCAAACTTATGACGCCTAATTTCAGTAATAATGAAATAATTAAATAATGATCTTTATTCTGTAATTAGGCCGCAAGGGCACTTTTCCACTTGATTCTTTAGGTTTGATACGTTTATTATCCATTTCGCAAAATAGACCTTAGAACCTTATAAGGTCTACAGATTACAGAAATTATCTTGTGTCAGATCCCAAGATTTACTATCAAATAGCAACACCAGCTTATTGAAATGAAACATAAGAAAATATTATGAACACCAGCTTAATTAAGGTTAATTTAATTATAGTAAGTGCACACCATGACTTAGTATAACAATGTCAACTCGTACAACTCACGATATGAGATTGGGCTTTCAAAGCCAAATTGGCTGTTTTAGTTGTAGTAAGTCCAGAACAAAAGACATCAACGAAGTGGTTGTCTTGCAAGAACTTCGTTGATGTCTATGGTTCTAAGGGAATAAGAAATGCCAATCCTAGGTGTCATTTTTGTGTTCAAAAAAAGCATAAATTTATCATTTAAATAGTAACCCATCATAAAGGGACATCTTGTGTAAGTTTAGATTTTTCAATTTTCGTACAGTTAGTGTGTGCTGACATAGTAACTGCTGAATAGATTGGAATAAAACTTGGCATTACAGACAGAAGAATTATGTATTGATTAGGTCATACAATAATTTTTAATAATAACCCAGGCCACGAGTAAAAGCTAATTTGAAATCATTTGCAGTGACCTTCGAGGGCGAGCATAAATGCCTGAGTGAAGTTATTATTTTTTATGTTTGTGTTCTAGCCCTATTGACCCAGGACTGGGTACAGTGTTTAATTTATGGTAACGAGTCGTCGGGGTCTTATTTTATGCATATATAAAATTGGAAATTAGTCTTAGGGTCATGTGATCATATTTGCCCTACTTTTGACCCCCTCCTCCCCCTTGGGAGAATATTTGATGATTATAACGCTGCCCCTTTTCCCTTTCTTTGGACCCCCCTATTGTGATCGTGTATATATTTTTCTGACCAACACCATATGGGGGGGGGGGGGGGGCATAAACGATCACAGGAGTTCTGGACGAGCCCTTAATATGTATGTAAACACTTTGCATTGTAACCAGTTACAAGTACAGTGGATCTCTATAAAATATAACGTTATTTGCTCGTTATCAGGCATCCACATTTGTCTACTCGTTTACCATTTGATCGAATGAATGAGGTGCTTAACTATAATTAATACCAGAAGTCAGACAAATGGTGACACCATACAAGTTTTACATTTTTGGCAATTGATCTTGACCTCAGGCATCAAAATCAATGGCATTTATAAAAAATATTAAGCACATTAACATTAAGTTTAGATAATTAGGTCAAGGAAGTAGACGCCTACAGCGAAATTATTGACTTTGGCCATATTTCTATGAACATGAATAATTCAGATGATTTTGCTGCGCACGAGTCTTCTGCAAATACGTGATTTCTCAATTATCCTCCTCATGTATGCATGTGTCATACTGGTAAGCCTGCATTGCTTGACATTTAGGGAACGGAAATACCAACAATCCTAAGATCTACAGCTATTTCAAATATATATTGTATATAGTGCCACCCAGAAGCAATTATTAAACATCCGTCACTCTTGCACTAATAAACTTATCTGAAAATAACGGATGCTTTTTCATTTGTCTATCATTGTATTTATTACAACTTCCGATTTTAAACTTATGTCCGTCACTTTTGTAGGTAACTACTTATGCTGAAAAATACAGAACGGTGGGGTCATTCCCTCCTTGTTAGCAACTTGTTAGCAGTGGTAACAGCTGGGATTTTTTTACCATCTGTTACCAGGCGGTATCTACTGAGAATAAATTTCACAACTGTTACCACTAAAGTGATGGGAAAGAAACTCCAATCTGTTACCAGTGGTAGCAAGTTAGTGGTAACAGGTGGGAATAACCTGAACTGTGTCTATGCCATCAATTAAGGTATAACATTAGGGATACCGCCGACTGAACAGAATTAACAATATTTTTATGTAAAGGCTTCCCAACTTTATAATAAAATTGACGTAATCTTTATTATAACTACCAAGAAGACCATTTGCTCAGTTGTGGGTGGATGTGGGCTAATTTTATTAATGATTTTCCTTAAAAATATCTTCAAGATACGCTGTTTTACGAGGGTGGTCCCACAAGTAGCCAGCCAAACAAAGATAACAAAATTGGAAAATAACTATATGTAAGTTTACCAATAATGGGATGAGCCATCGACCTGCGGATCGTAGCCTTTCTTGATGATGGCACTCTACTACGGTGCGATACGAGTGGTTTCTGCTGCGCGCTAGCTGCCAGCAACATGAAGCACAGTAACAGCAAGACCTTTTGTCTCGTATACACTTACTAATAACGGTAATCAAATTGCTGGTTGAAGTCCTGCTTGATGATTTCGATCTCCTGGCCTACCGTGGGCAATTTCTGCAGTCCACTCACCGCCAGCGACACAGTAATAGCACAACCCTTTGTCTCATAAAGATTTACCTACCGCAGTAGGGGCCGTCGATCTGCTGGTCGAAGTCCTGCTTGATGATGATGATCTCCCGGCTCGCCGCGGGGAGCTACTGCTGCACGTTGCCTGCCAGCGTTAGACATCATAGTAACAGTAAGACTCTCTGTGACATATAGACTGACTAATAACGGAAGAAGCCATCGATCTACTGGTTTTGCTTGATGATGACAATCTTCTACGGTGGGAGTGGCTTCTGCGGCGCGCTGCCTGCCTGTATTAGACATCACAGTATTAGCCAGAACCTGTCTAATATAGACTAACCTATAACGGTAGGAGCCGTCGACCTGCTGGTCGAAATCCTGCTTGATGATGGCGATCTCTTGGCCCGCCGCAGGTGGCTTCTGCGGCGCGCTGACTGCCAGCGCCACGAAGCACAGTAATAGCAAGATCCTCTGAAATCAATTACAATCATCGTCATTAGACATTCTACATCGATTAACTCGAGGCATTACCGTCGTTAAGGAACCTAACCTAGCTAAAAAGCTAAAATAGCTAGGTAAAATGTTAAAATTAGGATTTAATTACATACAGTACAGTACATTTCATCGTATTTTTTATTTCACACGTCACAGAGATCTTTTCGTTTTTAACTGTTTCATTTTCCAACTCGCGCTTCTCTCTGGGACCAAAAAGCTCCAGGTATTTTTTTAAGTCATTGTGTAGATCCAAAATAGATGAGGTTAGGTTTGTTTTATAAGAATTCTGATTATTTTAGGGTTTCCGAAACAAACTAAGGTTGGGAAATTTAATATTTGAGAAATTTAAGAGTTTGGGAAACATAATTTGCTGATTTTTAATTACCCCACGTCTCAAAATTCAGGAACCACAAATGATAAGGACTGATAATCAACATGCGGTGTTATCGATGAACAGTAATCTCACCCAAATAATTTCTGTGAAAGTCTTGGATTTTGATTCTTTTAATGTCCTTTGCAAAAATTCATCAAATTGACAGGGAAATACGTAGGCGGCCATAATAAAGACGCCTAATATAAAGAAGGTACAGAAAGTCCATGTAGATAAATCTTTACAGTCTTCACCATACGAAATGTCAACCTTATTTTCGAGATACGTTTAATTTCAATAATATCGAGACAACTTTTCTGAGCATTTGAGCAGATAAGCAAATTATCTTGGAGCTGATATAATAGCGCCTACTATAAACATTAAGGCAAATATCCCGAACGAACAAATTGACCTCTAACAATACGTAGGCCCTAACCAAAGCAAACTTAACATTACGCTAATTTGTGTTCATTGCAGGCACGCTATTTTATTCAATTATAATTTGACAGAATGTTTTTAGTATTCATATTTCTAAAAACGCACCTTGAATTTCTAGGTCATAGTATTCGCAGCCTAACTGGTTAGGTAGCTAGTTTTTAGGCCATGTACACGAACAGCCAAACACGTAATGTCCACTTGCTAATTGTACCCACAAAACCAATACAATTAGTTGTTCTAGGGTATTGTCCCAATACAAAAAAGGTAGTATGTATGTATGGGTCTCATACTAAGTTACTACGTTTTTAAATGTTTACCAGCGGAGTGGCGCACGCGGCCTTCACGTGACGAACACGCGAATGCTTAGGCCAATCAGGGCTATTATCGTCGCTGTTCAATTGTTTTACTGTAGGCAAATAATATATA
This sequence comes from Hedya salicella, assembly GCA_905404275.2. Lineage (NCBI taxonomy): Eukaryota > Metazoa > Arthropoda > Insecta > Lepidoptera > Tortricidae > Hedya > Hedya salicella. The sequence continues at coordinate 22,193,903 of FR990100.1, read as the reverse complement.
TATGATATGTCATGTTCACATAGCGTTGCAGGCCATATATATATACATAGTTATCGGCAAAGTAAAGATACGATACGCACAGTTAGTAACAGGCATAAACGTAGTCAAACATTTTTGTTGTTGCTTTTTCGTCACAATGATTTTTTACAATGCAGATTTTTCAGAAATGTTTGACCAAGCAAACGTAACGAGCGAAGCGTCTCCGTTTCAGCTTGGGCAAAAATGCGTTTGCATGTCTGTCTGTTCAAACAGACATACGAAAGCATTTTTGAAGTTGAAACGGAGACGCTTTGCCTACTACGCTCGCTCGGTCAGTTACGAAAAGAATAGATTCAATGCATTATTATTCATGACCGGTATTAAAATCAAATGACGCAAAAATATGTAATCATTTTAAAGCCATAATAATTTTAAACATCAAGTGACTAAACGTTTATGGGTGTTTATATGCCTATAATAATAAACTGTCTAGGCTTTAGCACTGACTGGATAGAATTACGAAGGTTACCACGCTCCGTGGCCAAATGGCATAAGATATAAAATTACATAATATAATGTCATCGTGGCCTTCCAATGCTCCTCTATATAGGTCAGTACTTCGTATCATGACGTGCAGTTGCAATGTAACGAATGCTTACAGGAAGATTTAATATCTATACTATTATAAAATTGTAACAAATGAAATATCTGTGCAAAAAACTGGTCAAGTGCGAGTCTGACTTGCGCGCCGAGGGTTCCGCACAAACTTACTTGCCGCTTCAGTTAAGTTTGCCTGTGGTATATAGATATCATGGCGAAAACGTCACATTCAAATGAAGGGCAAACTTAACCAAACAAGGTTATTGAAAAATGATTTTGGTGATTAAAATAAAAGTAAGAGGTTGGTTATAATTATCGTGTAATATTCATATTAAATTACATAATTTCAGAAAACTCCAGATTTTTCGCTTGGTACCTATACATTTTGGAGATAACGGGGGACTGGTATTTTTTTCACATTTACTTTAATAAAACAAAATTTAAGCACAATATATTTTTTATAATATTTCTAAAATGTACAGATCAAACCCGATATGATATCCTACTTGACCTAGTGACTAGACTTTTAATTTTTACCATGCGTCATGGTGGCATCATCACGCTAAATCGGTTTTACAGACTTCAACTATTTTCTGGGCACGGGTAGCTGGGTATCGACAGTTGTTTATAATTATAGATAACTTTTTACCCGACTACGCTGTCGAAAAAAAGAGGGGTTATGACTTTTTTGTTTTCGGCGAACGAAGTTGCGGCCACCTACTCGGGCATCAGTAGCGTACGGTCTATAATAAAGTGCCTTTGGGCAATGCCTACCCTGAACGACCATGGATCCAAATAGGTACAGAAAAACTGCCTACGTTGGTTATAAACCCTGTACACACCACGGCTACATGCATATAAATAATTAATAGATTCAGACGTTACTTTGCGGAATTCCATATTCCATATTCCTATCCGAGAACATTTTTTTTTTATGATGTAGACGGCAAACGAGCAGACGGGTCGCCTGGGGGTAAGCGATCAGACACTTGCATCACCAGAAGAGTCACAAGTGCGTTGCCGGCCTTTCAGGTGGGAGTACGCTCTTTTCTTAAAAGGTTGTAGGTCGCATCGGCGATTGACCTCTCGGGTGGACGCCGTCAACATCTCCTGCATCTCCTGATGATGCCTCGTAGAGAGGCGAAACACGTGTCGAGGATTATAATGTATGGTGGTGGTTTGTTGTAACTGCATGCGTATTTTTTTGTGCAAGCAGCATGAAAATATGCGCAAGTAAGCACAATTTACCTATTGTCACATCTATTCAAGACATTTCGCGGAAAAGCAAATTAATCTCACATGTAAATAAAAACACTATTATTACACACCCGACACACCCATTAATGCGTAATTACGATTATACATTACGTGTAATACACTGATAAGGAGTCTCAACGCGCATTACATGGCAGTTAATTGTTTGCAATGTTAGCTTCTGATTATAAGTAATAACACCCACATTGTGTAACACATTCACTGCCAGGAACCCGCCTAGCGGGTGCTCTGCTTGTAAACGTGTAGCCGACAACAATATGCGTTTACCCGCATGTAGAGGAAAGTGCGTAGCGCTAAAAAATTTTTGGCAGTGAAAGTATTAATTTTCAGTCATGAATCTAAAAAATAAACTGTAAAAATAAAATAAAATTTCTGTAGATGAAGATATTTTCAAGACAATTAGCGAAACGGATTATTTGAAAGTAACTGAAAAATATTATATTTATAGTATGCTTGTTTGTATACATGTTATCTATGTGTCTCTGCGACTTCATCACGTCAAAACGGCTGAATAGATTGCAATCATTTTTGGTACACGGGTAGCTGGTCATGGACAGATGGTAATAGGATACTATTTACCCAATTACGCTGAAGTCAAAAAGGGGGGGGTTTAGCCTTATTTCTCCTCCAACGAAGTTACAGGCACCTTCTAGTTTTGTATATAGTTGACTTGTAGAGAATGCCTTTAGGAATTAAGTCTGCTACGTTCACTTTTTTTATAGTGTGCAATAAAGTGTAGATACATAATAATATCATGATTTGAGGGATGTTGATTAGGTTTAAAATTTCTCAGAAAAAAAGTTTCAGGCTTCAATTTTCTAACATGTATGAGGACTTCGTTTGTTTTTTTTTCAAGAAGAAATGAGGAAAGTTTAGAGTTTGTAGAAGGAAGTACAATTTTAGTTATAAAATTAAATTAAATTTATAAATAGAAAGAGTTTTCAGTCACTTAATTTAGAGTCAGGGAGATGAGTCTCTTGGGACAAACTATACTTTAGTGAAATAGCAGATGAATAGGCTTTATGTATTATAAATTATAATATTCCCTCATGTCTTCTTAAACACTCTTATCAAGTCTCTATCATGATTTAACATTAAGTCCACCATTTAAACTTACTTTTTTTTTGTGAAATAAGCTGGACAGACACCGGTGGAGGCTGATTGTCCGCTCCAGGTGCAAGTCAGCATCAGACCACGATCCTCAGACAAGAGAGATTGAACCAAGAGAGGGAGAGAATATTATAGAGGCCTTGTAATAACGCAATTCCTATTTAAACACCCTATTATAACATAACCAGCACGCAATCTCAGCACTATTTGTTCACTGAGACATTGCTAACTTTAGAACAAGTAACCGTAGTCAAACAATTGGCTTAACCAAATGAGTGTATGCAGATGTATGATAACTAGGTATTTTGCAAATGTATGGGAATACAATTCGACTTGGGACTAATAAACAATGCTTGCGCAGAGACAAAGGCATGAGAGCAATACATTATATTTGAGCGTTTTAGGACTCTGTCGCTCTTACATCCATATTAGCCGTGCAATAAAATAATTAAAAGAATGAATGCGGCAAGGTGCTGTACACATATTTTTATAAATCTGACTATACCACGCAGATTCTGAGCAAAAACAGAGACGAATTAGCATGTTCTGACATTTATCAAATATGGCATTTTGATTTATGTTTTTATGATATAATATATTTATGTAATAGCTTTAGCATAACTTTTACGTATCTTATTAATGTTTCGATTATTTTTTGTTGGTCAAAGTGAGTCGGTAGTTCGTTTGATATTTTATAAATAGGAAACGAGCAAAACAACAATATTATGAATTAGTCCAATAAAATGCTGACTCTTACTGTAATGAAGTGCAAACTTTACGCAAGCGGTTAGGGTTATTGAAATTAATTTTTTAGAGTTCCGTACCTCAATAGAAAAAAATCCCTTTGAAATGGGCACTCTGTTGTCCGCCTGTCCGTCTGTTCGTCTGCCTGTCTGTCAAGCCCCTTTTTCTCAGGAATGTGTGGAGGTAACAACTCGAAATTAACATCTCATACTTATGTCTACGGTCCCTTGAATATTCTGCGTGCGTTTTTTTTATGAAAACTGCATAAAAATATGCGCATGTGAGCACAATTTATTGTCACATCTGACCAAGACACTATTTCGTGGAAAAGCAAAGGAAGTGTAATCCATGAATCTGTAATATTTTTTTTTTTATTAAAAAAATTTTTTGTTGACATTACATACATACATACAGTCAGGCCTTTATCCCGACGGGGTAGACAGAGACTACCTCACCTCCTTCCACTTCCTACGGTACTGGCATACAACTGCCGCTTCATCGACATTCATTAATCTCTTCACGCATGCTCGCCGGTTTAGAGTACTCTTCACTTGGCCTTTTTTCAGAATGTCTTCAATCTGATCGCGAAACATCCGTCCTAGGCCTTCCTCTTCTAACATTTCCACTTACATTCGCGTTGTAGATTCTTCCAGCCAATCTTCTTTTATGCATCCTCTCTACATGCCCAAACCACCTTAGCATCCCTTTCTCGATTCGAGTTATTAGATCTTCTGTCACACCACAATGATCCCTTATCACGCTATTTTTGATCCTGTCACCCAATTTCACACCAATCATTCCTCTCAATGCCCTAATTTCTCTTGCATTTAGTATACTTTCTTGCTTCTTCTGCCACACCCAAATTTCACTTCCGTACATAAGTGCTGGAACCAACACACCTCTATGCACAGCCAGACGAGCCTTCTTAAAGATTTTCTAGCTACCCGTAAAGGCGTGAAAAAATTATATAGAAATATCTTACTAAAACTCAATAAACCTAGATAAAACTAAATAATCAATACTAATCAAAAAACTGAAAAATAAGCATAAATAATGCACGGGCTCCAAGTCAGTGCCGAGTGGTAGGGTGCCCAGAAGGCTGGCAGCATTACCACGCTGAATAGCTAAAGCTATTCTTTGGCATAGGTAAGAGAGTAACGAGTCGCTTCCCTAGTTATTTGAAAATTGTATTGCATATTTCTGCGGAAAACATTTTATTTTATTTGAGATACCTCAGTACATAAACCATCACTCAGAAAGTGCTAACCATAAAATTTTGATGGCGATGGGTAGTGTCGCCGCTAGCGCATAGTATCGTAAAGGTTAGGCATTGTAGTTAGGCACCAGTCCTTGCGTAACACCGGGCACCCTGTGAACCGACTATGGGCTCATCTTTGACACGTAGATATTTCAATATTGATTCATCAAATGTCAAATGCGCTGCATTTTGCCAAGGCCCACCGGGGTGAATGAGACTAACGGCGAATGGATTGAAATATTCAAGTGTTTGATTAGGGATACGAGCTATATATCTTTTGTATGGCTAATACTTACGTAACGAATGATAGAATTAATATAAAAATATACTGCGTCGACGTCAAATAAATATAATAATTAATGGGCAACGGAATGATGATACCTACACATTATAGCCTAGTTTTAATCCACAGATAGTGCTATGCATGAAATCTTTATGACACACTGGCCACAATTAAGACATAGCATCGCAAAAGTTAGGTATTGTAGGCACCAGGCTGCTTGCATAACGTTGTACTCTCTATTGAACTAACTATGGATACATCTTCAACACATGTTAAATATTGATTCCTCAAATTTAAAATAAGCTGAATTTTATCAATGTCGACCGGAGTGAATGAGACTGGGGCCGATGGATTAAAATTATTGAAGTTTTTTGTTTATAAATACGTTTATAATAATTGTTGCTACAGACCAGCTTAACATGGTTACGTTTTCGACAAAAAGTTCCTTGTTTGTCAGATACCCACACATGATAGGCTAATTTTAGTCCACACGAAGTAAAGAGTGCTTCATAGCACTTCGTGTGGACTAAAATTTAGATGGCACACTTGTTACTGCTCAAGTATAAATACCCAAACCTTTGCTACATACTGGACGCCCTATGAACAAACACATCCTAGATACGTAGATGTTTCAAATCTCATCCCACAAATGCCTATTTGCATTTGCCAACGTTCCGGTAAAGTCGGCCGGGGTGAATGCGACTAGGGGCGATTTGCTTTACACAATAGAAATTTTATCTACACGAGTTGCTATAACTGTGGCTCCCAGCTCTCCAGAAACCGAAGGTAGACTTGGTCGGTACATGTGTAGTTTTCACTAAAAACATTATTTGTATGAAGATTAAAACCTGCAATGTGTAGGCCACTGAGAGCACTTACAACAAAATGACATTTAACTCTATACCACGATTATCACAGAGCAAATCATTACTCGGGAAGGTTAGACATTGCAGGCACTAAGAATCTTTGCATAACGCCGGACGCCCTATGTACCAACTATCTTCAACACGTACATTTTTGAATATAGATTCCTCAAATGTCAAATATGCTGCATTTTGTCAAAGGTGACCGGGGTGAATAAGACTAGGGGCAAATGGGATTAATTAATTGAAGTTTTTTTTTTTTTAAACTTACGAGCCTATAACTATTGCTCTGCAGAAAGAAAAACATAGTTAAGTTGTGGACAAAACTTATTTTGTCACAGCTAACGCTTAGAATCGTAAAGGTGAGTTATTGCAGGCATCATGGCTTCTTGCATAATGAAGGACGCCCTGTGAAGTGGGAGGGAGTGGGACACACTTCTTTTGATTTTTCAAATGTCAATTTGCATTTCATCAACATTCTGGTAACGATTGTTCAAAAAGCAAGGGTTGAACAGAACTCGTATTTTGGTTATAGTGGTAGGTATTGGTCGGTAGTTGGTTGTCGATGGTACGCTTATAAGAAAGGGTTTTTTTTAACTCGTCGCCCAAAGTAACATCTGTCAGAAAGCATGACATTCGATAAACATGTTTTATATTTACAGTAAAAAAATTCTAGCAACCACTTTTTGACAGCCGTCATCCCAGTTCAATCGCAATGACGAGAAGGCGTAAAGGTACTGTGATGACAGCTGTCAAAAGTTGGTTGCTACGAAAAAAAAACAGTTTTGATACATTTTCCTTCCTCTTTTGTGTTGCTCATGTTACGAAAAGGCTGTCATGGCTTTATTATAGAACCGCCTATAACTCAGTTCTCGATATTTTGTCGATAGGAACAGTAACTTTCCAAATTGAATCCCTTTACATTAACCAGCCATACGTCATTTTAAAATACTAGTGAATTCAAATTATAATTTTAGTCCCACTAATAGTTGATTCACCTGGGTATTACATATTTGTGCATAAAGTAAACAAGGCCCTTTAAGGACCCATCAAATCAAATGACCTAAAGCCCTTTTAAGCATTTAACCACGATGGAACCGTGGCACCAAAAGGATCTTGGCCTTTGACACGAAACATCGCTTAAGTAAATACGTGATTTACAAAAGTGCATCGGTATAATTATTGCACATTTTAGAAGTAAATGTCAACATTTTAGCGCATTTTATGAATATCTAGTGCCTGAAACTAAGTTTTCATTTTTTGAGACATAACGGATTTACTATTTTTTTAATATTTCCTTACATTCGTGACCCCTATAGTTTATGGATAGTCTTTACAAATATAGTGTGCGCGCGGCAGGGCCATCGTGCTCCACCCCGCGCAGACTTCATACCCACCTCCGCTGCCCCCCCATTACTACCGCATAAAGTGGTTGACGTGCTTTATTTCTATTTGAATAAAACTTTATTGATAAATGTTAGATGGCAAAGTCATGATCGAAAGACTTGACTAATAAAATATCAAATGAATAAAGATAGCAAGTCAACCATCAGTAATATGAAAATCGATGGATAAGTAGGTATGTACTACGAAATTAGTTGAGAGTTTGATTTGTACCGATGGCAATTCTAAATGCACTAAATGGTACTGTTTTAAAATGAGCTTAAATAGATTTAACCACAGCGTAATCGAAATGAAAATTGAGTTTTTGTAACATTTAAAGTATAGAGAAAATTATAAACATACCAATCTTAAGAAGAAGTGAAATGCAGTAAAGACAAAACCGTAAGTCAAAACATGTTTTGCTAAATCGCTTCTCGCGAATGTCAAACGTTTCATAAAATTAAGACGTATCACGGTATTAACACTAAGATTCATTAGAAATTCAATACATTAGCGTGCAATAATGCTATTCACACATTTAATCCTCCCACAGCATGCTGGAGCATGTCTTTTGCATAATCAGAATGTGTTTGGGATTTTCCTTACATTTTTGTTATCTAAAGATACCAATAGATGTCACTGTTCAGGGTTTTATGACTTTTTCGCGGCAATCATTCTTTTTAAATCTTTACAGTAGACTACAGTCGAGTTCATAAATACATAAGCATTTCCTAGGCTTCAAAAATAAATGTCATAGAAGGGTAAGCAAGAAGTAAATGTATAATAGGCGTGCTCAGATGAATATGACAGGTGAAACGTTTATATGTTTTTGATTGTTAAATATGTACAGATCTATAAGTACCCGTTTATATATATTTATTTTTGTAGCCCAGGAAATGTTCATATATTTATGAACTCGACTGTACATTCTAAGGATATAATTTTATCTCCAACTCTTTACTATTGAATTCCCATTATATATAACTGATGTTTAACTACATCTACCCTCATTTACAGCACAAACAGGGCACAATTATAAGTTTTTTTTTTATATCAGAGATGAAATTATGAATACTCCATATAGTATTATTTCTTAATAATTACTTTTATGCCAGCCTTTTGCACTCTTTCATAATTATATCATGACGTTGAATTGTAATGACAGTAGTGAAACAAGCTAAGTCCCTTAAGTCATTATTTTTTCATCTTTGAATATTTGCACATGTTTCACTTGGTTCTAATACTTTTAATAAGTTTGACTTATTGAAATAAAACAATTTAACGGATTATATCGCGCTACATGGTCCTCCCGTGGAAAGCTGGAAAGCTTCCGAAACGTCGGGAACTAAAATGAGATAATATACGCGATATAATCCGTTAAATTGTTTTATTTCAATGAGTAATAATCGCGGAAACAGAAGAAAATATTAAGTTTGACTTATTTTAATCATTTAAATAAAACAATTTAACGGATTATATCGCGTATCTTATCATTTGGGTTCCCAACGTTTCGGAAGCTTTTCAGCTTTCCATGGTCACGGGTGACCGTAATATACGCTATATAATCCGTTAAATTGTTTTATTTAAATGTGTAATAATCGCGGAAATAGAATAAAATATTATTTTAACCATTTTTTATACTCAAATAATTGATATAATGTATAATTGTATACTGGTATTAATGGTACCTACACGGTCCTTTTTGCTCGTTCACGGCGAAATTTAAATTTAATAACGTTCACATTCAAGAATCATCGTAACGCATTTTTCCATTATGGACATAAAAAGAGCGATATAGGCTACTTTTCATTCAGGAAAAACGCACTTATCACGAAAGATAACAAAATTCGTTTACCACGAAAAAAAAACCTGTTTACTATTAACATAAAATATTTTATACACACATCACTAAAACTGTTCACTTACCATGATATTAGTGGCTGTTTCAGGAGGCACAGGATCCCATATGGTGGCGTTCGGCGTCGCAGGCGCCGGATTGTACTTGCACATGATCGAGGCTCCCTTTTATAGAGACGCGGGTTCGTCTAGCCGATGCAGGGGAGACTGCAGCGAGTGCATCGCGCGGGGCCGGACTTGGGAGGTAAACATTAAAAATATGTACTTTATATTAATGATGGTTAAAACCTAATTATCCTTTAATAATTTATGTGGTTTATCTGCAACCATAGCTATCATATAAAGCCAATACCAAAAATTAAAATTAGGGTCAGGTTGGGTAAATATAAAACAGGCAATATTTGAGGGAAAAATAAGACAGTGTTGTAAACGCTCAAAAACTCTCTGATATTCAATTATATTTAGATAAAAAAGGCCTTATTCACTATTAATGAATGTAAAAAAAATAACTCAAATCAACTCAAAGACTTTTATTGAAAAATTCAAATATATTTAAAAGATATTTCGTGTGATTTTTCCCTACACTGTATCAACATTGTTCACTCACTTAAACAACACCCATAACCTAGAAATAATAGACTGTCTTATTTTTAAACAACAATGTTTCAAATTTACCCCAAAGTAGTAAGAAAAAATGAGACATATTTGATATTGAATTAGTAACATTATTTAAATTCACAGTTAAATTAAGTGTGCGGAAGATAGTCCATCATAGTATAATGCTATAAGTTGAAAACATTTTACCTCATTCTTAAAAGCTTTTAACCCCTAAAGGTATTATTTTGTCCCATTATTACCCCACTTGACAATCATTATTATTTTTTTTAGTCAATCATTATTTTTAGTCAACATTTGTCGTACAAGACAAAAAATGTCTTATGAAAGATGTGTGGGTTATTTCTATGTTTATTACCTACCGCCAAAAAACGGTAATACATTTCGCTGTAGTCCGGTTTGTTTGAAGACGAAAATTCAACTATGTATAGTACATACAGCATTATAGCCTGGCTACGACAACGCGAAATCTCTCTTCATTGCGCGGTCGAGGCACTCACCGCACAGAATTTTAGTTGGCATCACATGCAATGCATTAGGTATTTGCTTGCCGCAATGCTGGACGCCCGGTGTTGTGGCCAGGCCCTTATATCTTACTTCTCTGTGTCACAACAAATCAGCACCTTTTTGCATCAGAGTTGGCATGATTGAAGAAGCTGCATTTTGAGATAGTCATCAGATAGATTGCCTATTTGTTAATCAAATAATTATGACAAAATTAAAGATTTCAGAAGTAAAATATAGTGAATTGACAGACAAACGAAATCCGTCGCCAACCTGCCTTTCGTTCATGAAACAGTTCTTGATTGTAATTTATGTTCGAAATTTTTATTGGCCAATTTTATCATTTCGTGCGAAAACAAAAGAATGACGTTGGTAATCATAAAGAATGTAAGTGGTAACAAGACTGCTGCATTCTCTGAATACTCGACCGAATGCGGCCCACGGTGCAACATTTTCTTGCGTACAATGGAATAACTAACAAGGATAGTCAAACAATCATTCTACACTGTCACGGGTCACTTGACGGGTCGTCATGATTCTTATTGACTGGACTGCAATATTGGAAAAGCGAGGTAGTCCTCACAAGGACACGATCTAATGAAGGTTGCGAGAATCTGCTGGATGGAAGCGGTGCGGGGCTGGCCAAGGTGGCGTTATTTGATGAGGCTACTATTTTCTTTTTTTGGCTGGTCTTGCGTTTTATGATTATGACATGATTGCGATTTACGTAGTATGATATTTTTGGGTAACGTCGTCTTGTTCGCAAACAGTACATTTTCTTCTAGTATTTGTCCACGTTCGTTATCGTTACTCGGATGTATTGGGTAGATTTTGGCTAAACCAGATACTTCACGTCGTATCTTATCTACTCAGTGATTAAACGCATGTGCAATTTTAATTTAAAAATAATTTAGGAAAGAAACACGACTAGGTACAGTTGTATCCATTATTAACGATACAGTCCTTAGGCTGATCATATAACATTGAGATTCAGGCCTACTTCTAGTAGTTTCATCTTTTGGCTGATCATATCGTCTTCATGTTGTTGGTTTGGTGAGAGAGTGCGGTGCTAAGTGACAATAGGCTGATCATATAAGATCGAGACTCTAATGGTTCGTAAAACGATTACAAATAATTTGAGTAGTAGGTAGGCCGTATGGACGGAAAATGTATTAAACTTGGAATGGTTAGGTGAGGGAAACCTTTGATCAGGCCAGGTAGTGTACCATAATATCAGAGGTACCTATACGTTCAGTGTAGAAGTGTATGTGCGTTGACGATCATCAACGACATCATTTTAATCCAGATACACCATCGGCACATAACCATCTGAACAAAAGCATCTACCTTTTTGTCTATATGTACCTATCTTTAATACATAGCAATATAGGGCACTTTAATTTATTTCTCGTATAGAATTAGTTTGGCGTAACTAATCCTTAAGCAAAATAGGCCAGTAGATGCTAAAACGTTGTCATAATAATACGCTATATCTAACGATAAGTCTCAGTGGGGTCACAGATAAACTTAAGCCTAATTAAATTCTGAATTCCTTTTTTAGGTTCACGAGGTATGTTAGAACAATAAAACTATTTGCGCATTGTTTTCGAGCACAAAAGGCAATTGAATGAGGCGCCGCGAATGCTCTCGGGGTAATCTCATTAGTGATTAGAACTTTTGTATAGAATGGTCTCATACAATAGTGACGGTTTCGGGAGGTATAGCCGTGTCTCCATTTGAACAGAGTAAAAGTATATGTAAAAAATATCTATTTTTCTTTTTTTTATAAATATAACGGGATAATTTTTACACAAATCGAACTAGTCCCATGGTAAGCTCAATAAGGCATGTGTTATGGGTACTAGACGACGATATATTTAATAGGTATATTACTTATATAGATAGAAAACATCCAAGACTCAGGAACAAATATTTTTGCTGATCACACAATTATTTGCCCTTACCGGAATTTGAACCCAGGACCTCAGCTTCGCAGGCAACGTTACTCCCACTGAGCTAAACCGGTCGCCGAATCTATTATTATTATAAAGTTGTAAAGATGAAATGTTGAAGATATTTTCAAATAAAAATAATTGTAACGGACTATATGGAGGTCACGAAATCGTTTTTTTTTGTATGTTTGTATGTGTCGTTATGGCTTCATCACGCCAAATCGGCTAAACAGATTTCAACTATTTTTGGTAGACGGGTACTTTTTAAAAGGTATCCTATAACCATCTGGAGATACCCAGCTACCCATGTACCAAGTATAGTTGAACTCTGTTTAGCCAATTTGGCGTAACGAAGCCATAACGACACATACAAAGATACAAAAAAATTATATTTATCGATTTAGTGACCTCCAAATAGTCCGTAACAATCATTTTTGTTGAAAATATCTTTAATGTACAGACATTTCATTTTTACAACTTCATAATAGTATAGATGGATTATAAAGTAACTACTAACCAAAACCTATTACACGCTAAATTAATATTTAGAAGATGAATTATAAACGCTCAGTAAGTCCTCCTCTCCCTAACATTAATAGGGCACAACAGGGCTCGCAATGATCTGTTACTTTAACCTTAGATGTAGGTTACTTTTGTGATGTAGCAATAAATTATTGGCTATTAAGTCATCATCATCATCATTATTTAAGCCATAGGACGTCCACTGGTGGACACAGGCCTCCTGAATTGATTTCCACATGGGCCGGATAGAGGCCACCCGCATCCAGCGAGTCCCCGCAACTCTAGCCAGGTCGTACCTATACCTTGCGGGTAGTGAGTATTGAGAGATTTTTAGTGGTATCCTATAAAGTGTCTCTTGAACCTTTCTTCTCTTTTTAAGCGAATCCCAAAAGGGGGTGGTTCCCCATTTTTTTATGATTGCTACATACTTACTACATATAAAAGTTTTTTATTTGAAATGAGGTGCATCCAATTTGGTTTGGTTAGTCTTAGTGACGAATTAATTCCTCAAGAATCCCATCATCAGATGGTTGGAATTCAAATTCAAATTATTTAATTTGCATAACATACACAGGTGTTACAATAGTCATGTCAACGATATAAGGATGTTATGAATGCATGTTGCGCCAATCTGGCATGCAAAATTATTAAGCTAATTTAACTCTTAAGTATAAGAATACATCATAATTACATAACAAATAAATCCGTACATTAAAAAAAATACTATTCTATAATCCAATTCCCTTATAATTTCACGGAACAATCATTATTAAATATTATTTCTTTATTTATTATTTCTAAGTTAGTCATACATTTTTTCAAAATATTCCCTTAACGTATAAAATGGTTTTGTCAATAAGTACGACTTCAATTTATTTGTGAATTCATTTATATTATTGCATTCTTTAATGTCATTGTTAAAAAAATAAAAAAATGTTATTTCATTGAAATAAAACAATTTAACGGATTATATCGCGTATATTATCTCATTTTAGTTCCCGACATTTCGGAAGCTTTCCAGCTTTCCATGGTCACGGGAGGACTGAGAAAAGATGTATTTTCCTCTGTCAAAGTTACAATATGTGCAAACTACCCATTTTTTTGAAAAAACACAAATAAAGGTGTACATACATGCCAGATGGGCCTAAGCTGTAAAGACAGTTACACATGTGCCAGAAGGGCTTAATTATTTTATTCTAATAATTTACCAAGCAGCATTTCACCAATGAGGCGTACTGAGGAGAAAAGAAACGCTGCAAAGAAAAACTCCCAGGCTACCTCATTACTAATTATAATATTTAAAAAACAGAGACTATTAAACTACTTTTAAACAGATAAGATATTTTACACCGTTCGGAAATTAAGGTTTTGCAGTCCTGTGTCTCGCTTGTTCCTTGATGAGATGTATTACAGGATCCCAAGCTGGTGGTAGTGACAATCCATCTTCTCTATTGAAATTAGGATGCTATTTAATCTCAATAGCCTCGCGTAGCATCCTGGGAAAATATTTTTTTTCTTTCGCAAGGATAGAAGGTTTATCAAACTTAATTGAGTGGTTTGGTTTGTCAATGACATGTTCACAGACTGCAGACCTATTACACCGACGGTGCTTGACATCTGCTATGTGCTCCTTCACCCGGGCTGATACACTGCGTTTCGTTTGACCAATGTATGAAAGACCACACTCGCAGTCCAGCTTATAAATGCCTGCACTCTGCAAAGGGGTGCTACTCTTCACGGGTCTAAGGTATTGAGACACCTTCTTCAACGGCTTGAAATATGTTTTTATAGAAGCACGCTTCAAGATGTTTCCGATCTTGTCTGTGACCCCTTTCACATATGGTAATACGGCAGGTTTACGCTCGACTGTTGGTTTCTTCATACTGGGATTCTGCTTGGAACGTGGTATCTGGATCTCGTTGGCTCGAAGCGCACGTTTGACATTCTGTAACTCAGCAGTCAGATGTTGATTGTCGCAGATACCCCTGGCTCTCTGAAACAAAGATTTACCCACTGTAGCAAGTTGACAGGCATGGTGGTGAGATTTGCCATTCAAATACCTATCTGTATGCGTAGGTTTCCTATATACAGTATGACCTATGTCATTTTTAGGACCTCTAATTACTAGCACATCTAAGAATGCAAGTGAATTTTGATTTTCCAACTCCATAGTGAATTTAATTTTACTATGCATGGAGTTCAGATGATCTAAGAAAGCTGAAACACTAGATCTAGGTAAAATAGTAAAGGTATCATCTACGTATCTTTTAAAGATCCTCGGCTTGACAGGTACCAATGAAAGCGCTCTCTCTTCGAAGTCTTCCATGAAAATATCGGCGACGACAGGAGACACCGGAGACCCCATTGCCACACCATCAACTTGCCCGTAGAATTCACCATTCAATAGCATATTGCCAGATGTAAGGCAGTGTTGTAATAACTCAGCATATTCTATTGCCATCTGTTGTTCACCCAATTTTCTTTTCACAATTTCGATACATTCTTGAACTGGTAGGCATGTGAAGAGAGACTGGACATCAAAACTGACAATAACTTCATCATCAGTTAGTCTCAAATCCTTAATCTCACTGACAAAATGGTATGAGTCTCTTGTGTATGCTTCCGTCTTCCCTCGCAGTAAAGAAAGCACACCTGCTAAGTGCCGAGCTAATCGATAGGTAGGAGCATCGATTTGACTCACTATAACGGGCGTAACGGGCGTAACGGAGCACCAGGTTTATGTATCTTTGGTAACTCGTACAACTTTGATGGCACCGGGCAAGAAGGCACTAAACTTTTCACATCCAGATTAAGATTTTCAGAGTGCTTACTTATCAGCTCGGCTGTCGTTTTTACTACTTTCGCCGTTGGATATCGCTTAACAAGCTTGTATGTTGTAGCGTCTGACAAAAGTACTTCCACTTTCTGGTTGTAATCACTAGTATCCATAACAACCGTCGCATTTCCCTTGTCAGCTCGAAGAATGGTGATGTCTGGGTCTTCACGCAAGCTCTTCAAAGCGTTGAATTCAGTTCTGGGTAAGTTAACTTTAGGAGACTTCGCTCGTCTTAAAATCAGCTTGGGATCCTGTAATACATGTGTGTAATAGGTCTGCAGTCTGTGAACATGTCATTGACAAACCAAACCACTCAATTAAGTTTGATAAACCTTCTATCCTTGCCAAAGAAAAAAAATATTTTCCCAGGATGCTACGCGAGGCTATTGAGATTAAATAGCATCCTAATTTCAATAGAGAAGATGGATTGTCACTACCACCAGCTTGGGATCCTGTAATACATCTCATCAAGGAACAAGCGAGACACAGGACTGCAAAACCCTAATTTCCGAACGGTGTAAAATATCTTATCTGTTTAAAAGTAGTTTAATAGTCTCTGTTTTTTAAATATTATAATTAATAATGAGGTAGCCTGGGAGTTTTTCTTTGCAGCGTTTCTTTTCTCCTCAGTACACCTCATTTGTGAAATGCTGCTTGGTAAATTATTAGAATAAAATAATTAAGCCCTTCTGGCACATGTGTAACTGTCTTTACAGCTTAGGCCCATCTGGCATGTATGTACACCTTTATTTGTGTTTTTTCAAAAAAATACATCTTTTCTCAGTCATCACGTGACCATGGAAAGCTTCCGAAACGTCGGGAACTAAAAAGAGATAATATACGCGATATAATCCGTTAAATTGTTTTATTTAAATGAGTAATAATCGCGGAAACAGAAGAAAATATTAAATTGTTATTTCGTTATACTCAACACTTATTTTAAACTGTACATAATTATTACATCTAGGCAAAACAATATCCGTATTATTTCGTAAGGCTCGTGATTTTGATTTTGAATTAATTGAAGGAACTCCTAAAATATTGTAGGGATACATATATGGTGATTTCGGTATTTTATTACGAGCTTTTATTTAAATTGCAATATTATGTATGTATGTATATGTACATATGCATATGGTTCAAATTTTGCAAGTTGAGTCTGACTCACTTCCCTGCTTCTGATTAAGCTAAAATTTATTTTAAAAACGAAATCTCTATACAGAAAAACAGGACTGGTAACTTGCGTGACAGGATAAGACATCTTGGATTTCTATTTTTTTTGTTACGTCCTTGCAGTAGATAGGACATTTGTAACAATAAGTATTATTCAAGGGCTGGTACTTGAAAAATGTCATGCTGGACGGCACTGAACTTCAAGACATAAAACAAACTTAACGAATGTGTTCGTATGAACTTTTGGATCCGACGTGTCATGCATAAATGCCCTAATCTTGCAAACTCTATGCGTGCAAAGTTTACATTTTATTCAAACATTATGTTAATTAGATACATCGTATTAGACAGCAGAGTAAACAAGTTGGATTTGCAATGGGCTGGGCATAAGCGTTAACCTTTTCGAATGGAGACTATGGGTCTGATGTTTCAAACCAGCTGTAACCTAAAATTACATGCTTTAAAAATGGGTAATATGACATTAAGCTACGATATGACAGCTACCATTACCATTTTTATCATCATCGTCCGTTAAATGTGTGTGATCCGGTTAATCGGACTGACGATGGTTGATCGGCAAAGTTTTTTTAGGTTCCCTGGAACAATACCAAATTGCTCTAAGTGAAAATTTATGTAGTTTAATAGAGCTCTGTGAGGCTTAAAAGAGATTACGATGTAAACAAACAATAGCCTATTTAATTGTCAAAACCCGATGGATATAAAACAACTCCGGGTTAAAAAGATAAGATATGAGTATGATTATGTTTTGTATATAGAAATGAAAGAAATAGACAAATGCGGAACAATACTCAATGGCTTTTCACGCTGACGTTAAGGTCTATTGAGTCTGCTTACCGGCTAGGGCTATAAAATTACACACCTTTCTTAGTTATCGCTAGTGTCCCAAACAAAATGAAAAGGAATTTCTAAGCAGAAATGACGTGAGTGTGACAAAATACTAGTTTAGTATACCCAGTAGTTGGTATAATATTAACATTTTATTTTTGAGTTCTAGAAACAGAACTATTTTTTTTACAGTTTACGTAAATCCATATCATCATCATCATCGTCAACACAGAGTCGTCGACTGCTGAACATAGACCTTCCCCAATTCACGCCACCATACCCGGTCCTCAGCTTCCGGTCTTTGCAGGTCATCGGTCCACCTGGCATAAGTATAATTTGCTTTCTTTATAATAATGTTTTGCACATAATTTCTTTTTTAACAGTTACTGTCCAACTAGAAAAATAAGCATTTTAAAGTCACTGATGTTTGCCTAAAGCTGAGAAAAGGCTATCGTAGTCAAAGGTCGACTTAACTTTGGAAACGTTTACCCGACGCGGCTTGATCACAAATTACTCAACTAAGTGCTGTAATTATACTAGATAATATATATGCTATTATATTACTATTTATTATTTAGGGTTTATGTGTATGTGTATACTACTTTAGCTTTTAATATTTTAATAGTTTTAATGTCATTGTGCATATTAACTTGTTGGTTTGTCTATCTGCGTTGATGTTTACTCTTCTCTCTCATTTGCTCTAAGGTTAACTGGAAGAGATCCCTTAAAGGGAAAAGTTCGCCTTTGTACAAATGTGTTACTTGTTTTTCTTTGTTTTATTATTTTTATGTACAATAAAGTGTTTACAATTCAATACAATATACTAAGTTTGTCATAAGAGGAGCCAAAATATTGTAGAAAGTTGAGAGAAGGCAATATTATATGACGCTATTTATGCAATAATATAGCAACTTTAATACCTAATGGTACCTATTAAGATTGCTATATTATTTCAAATTGTACTGCTCGACAAATTAGATGATTATAAGTCACATTAAATACATTTACTAGACTTTTAAGAGGGCTTAAAAGACGAGTAAAAGCATCTATTGTAGCTCCTTCAAACATGTTTGTTTAGCCATTTCACTGTATCACGCTATTTAAAAAAAACTGTTGTAATGGAGTATTTGGAGGTTACTGAATCGATTTTTGCGGCTAGACGGATTTTAACTATTTTTGGTACACGGGTATCTACAGATGCTTATAGGATACTTTTTACTCGACTACGCTGACGAAAAACACGAGGGGTGTATAACCCGCTCGAACAAAGTTGCGGACATCTTCTAGCAATCTATATGCTTATCAAAAGGAACTGTGTGATTCGTAAGACGTAAAAAAAAGGTATTAACGTAACAACGTCGGTTAGTTTTGATTACATGTAACGTTTATATCCATCCATCAGGGATTAATGCAACCATGTAATAATGATTTACATAGTCTAAAAAAATATCATAGTTGAATTTCGCTGAATAAAGCGTAGTTTAATTTGTCGTTTAACTTCCGTATATTTTTATTTAATATTTTAATTGGCTCTTTTATTTTTCAAGATTTAAGACATAAGTTGATATTCCATTTTCGCAACCGCCAAATAAGATTTAAAATATATAATATCACTCAACTGGTCTGCAAAAGTGTATTACAATGTGTACCAGGTGTTCAAACGCAGGTCGAGTAAAAGTTTTATACAGACTTGATTAACAGTATACGATAATCATAAGTTATATCAGCGCTAGTATAGAACCTATAGCGTAATAAAGGCACGTCTATACGCATATTGAGTAAACACGCTGTAAGCTTTATGCACGTCCAAAAAGTTGAGTAAAGAGTCGAGTAAAGTTTGCTTACGTGACGATTTCGCATATTTAATTCCTTCCCATGACTATTCATCATCGTCATCATCATCAGCCTATACATATCCCACTGCTGGGCACAGACCTCTATGGTATGTACTGTATGTATGGGGTGTAGTTTCGATCATTAGTGCTAAGAAACATTGCTTAGAAGACCACTTTGCTAGTTAGGTCAAGGTCAATAATTTTAGCTAGTTAGGTCAAGGCTGTCCAAATAATTAATAGATTGTTTCACTGCATCAGGAGAACCCACAAAGCTTGTAATAATGATTTCTCAACTCGTCCATCGCTCAAACGTTCAAGTGGTGTGAACAGAGCAAAAACGGTATATCCAATCACTATCATGCAATCACTTAGTTGATCCACACAACTTTTTATAACAAATCCATTTACACAATCCAATCTAATAGTACTTTTAGCGGAAAACTAAAACAATTAAAATCTTGTAGTGAAAAACAATTGATGATACGTTAAACAAGTCGAACTGGATTGTTACTAGTTTACTGTGCGAACTTATATAATTAAGTTTTTAATCTTTAAACAGAAAGATAAAAACCGCTAACAGCTCTATAATAAACCAATATTGGAATCCTACCTACTATAAGTCTTACTTAATGTTCAGATACGGAAAACAAATATCCAAATTTTCTTATGGGTACCCATAGGCAAATTTGGATATTTGTTTTTGAGTCCCATTGATAAATCGAGACTATCTCATTATGAATACTATAAAATTTTAATTATTTTAAGTTCTTGTCAATATAAAAAAATCACGTCTAATTTCATCAAGCTTGTAGAGGTTTAACGGCTGGGCGCCACACTTTGGGCATCACATACGTAATAACTCATGAAGTCGGTTAAAATTAATATTGAATTACTCAATTTGAAGCTGTTTGAAAATTGTATTTGGTGGCCCTTTTGGGGTCCGTACCCCAAGGGTACCGAAGGAAATTTAATACTAAGCTGCAACTGGTCCTATCTTAATGGGGATGTACAAAATCCTCAAAACGCGAGTCTGACTCGCACTTAGCCGGTGTCTGTTGCTTGTTTTTAGGCCCCGGGGCAATCTTCAGCGATTTTACGGCGTTTTTTTTGGCATTGCCGTCTCAGCAAATATCGTCCAAAAAAGTTATATTCAGAATTAACTTTTATGAACCCGAAAAACAGTCCCCAGGCTTGACTTTGTTTCGAAGTTATCACAACTTATCTTTCCGTTGTGGTGATAAAATCATGAGACAGCAGTGACAATTGAACCGAGCGGTCAAAGCGCTCGGAAATTCACACCCCACTGCTGGACCTCTTTTTAGGGTTCTGTGCTAAAAAGGTAAAAATGGAACCGTTTTATGTTACATTCTCTCTTCATGTATTTTATCTATGTATTTACATAGAAAACATCCAAAACCCAAAAATTAGTGCTCATCACACAAATACTTGCCCCGGCCGGGATTCGAACCCGGGACCGATACGCCAGCTTCGTAGGCGCACAACGGCCTACGGTCCAACTAAGCCAAACTGGTCGTCAATGAGTTTTATAGACGTCCATCGTATAGACGTCCACTGTAGAACATAGGACTTCTTCAAATACTTCGGCAACGAATGCTTGCGTATTTTTTGCATCGGTTTCCGGCAACCTTACCCAGGTCCAACTTTTGGGAGGCCTTTCGTCCCAAGTTAAAGAGTCTGATCTGCACAGAGTAATAATGTACAAGATCCTTTTGTGCAGTGATTTAAAGATCCATCTTTGGTATTTGATAGTCGATAATAGAGTGCTAGAGTACTTTGCTGTATTGTACCACCAAAAAGTAATTAAATAAAATTTTATGTTTATTTTTAACAGATGCGCTCTATTATTAATGTAAGCTACTCAAATAGTCACCAGTTGCTCATTTAGATGCGTCAGTGCCATTCACTATGCAAGACCGGAGGGCAAACCCGTATACAGATTAATAATATTATTTACTAACAGAATTCATATTAATAGATAAAATGAGTTTGTCAGCACGAATAAGTGGCAAGTGCGAGAGTTACTAGCGCACCAGGAGTTCCGGTATTGTACATTTTTACTAGGTCGACCCGCTACCCTGATGTCAGAAGTGCACAGATTTTTTAAAGTTACTCAGAAGTTACCACATATATGTAATTGTATAGTCAACAGCAAAAGTTGATCATTTTAGTTCCTCGTCAGTTTTACTGCTTTAACGGGGGGCGTTACTGTTGCAGTATTATTACGTCAGTGCAGCACAGTACTAAAATGATCATCAACTTTTGCTGCTGACTGTACATTTTCATGACATTTACTTGACGTTCACCCGCCATTCTGACGTTTATGAGAAACACGCGTGACAAATACGAATATAAACAATTGCTGTAGACAATAACGCCTTGAGCCAGTTCGTACGAAAATAATTGTTCTAGCATTGACCTACGTTGACCTTCAGTTTTACTAGGTTTTTTAATAATATTCTACTGATTTGCTAATTTGACTAATTGTCATTATTACCAAGTTAATATTTGAATTATCAGAAAAATATTTATAAGGTTTACATTATTGAAGCAATACCTGTGCTCTTCTTCTTTTTTTTTTACTGATGTTACCAAGCCATTGATTTGTAAATATATTTAAACATCGCAGTCATTTATAGCAAAATAGAGAGTCAAAACTTCTATGAAGTATATGAAAAGCTGAAACCAGCTCACAAAATTTCTCAATCCCCTGAGGTCAACATCGTTGGAAGTGCAACGTTGTTAGGTAGGTACATAGGTAATTTGGAGTTTAAGGATTTCTAAATTGAGTAGAAAAAAATAATACATACATATGTAACCAGCGCTAAACAGGTTACCGCTCAAACTTTTGCAGTGATAAGCACATTGCATAGTATGACAGTATATTCAACTATGACTAGCGTCACTTTTGTGCTGGATACATCTAGCACCCGTCACTCTTCCACATACTTGTCAGAAAGTTTGTAGTACTTTGTTTTATCATACTATAAACGCAACAATTAGAGGGCCACAGAAGTAGGCATATCGCATTGATACATGCACGCACGATATGAAGAATGCTGACATTTTGGCGCGGCTGCATTGGAAGATTGCCCGGTTTTGTGATTGTGCGGTGAACTTTACCTACATTTGACATACTCAAAGCACGAGGACGAGCGTAAAGGATGGAGCATAATTATCAATTTTACCATGACCCCTTAGGGTTCGGTTCCTACCCAAATTCACAAAAACTTACACCTTATAAAATATTCGTTGTTGTTTACTTCATCAATGTTCGTAGATAGGTATGGTCATATTAAGTATGTTATTTCAATCATTTCTTTTTGAATTGAGAAACTGTAAAAACAACACCGACTGAAGTCTAACAGGTGTAATTATGAAACTCCTAAAACACATGTATTTGTAATGGATGATTTCATATTGATCTACTCCCAAACCAAACTTAGCAGATGCTCAAAATCTGGACCATCTATTGATAACATATTAATACACAAATAAACATCATAGTCAACATAATCATCATAAGTAAAAGATGTGCGTCTCTCCTCAATCGCAGTTGTGGCAGCTCGAACAGCATCCTGAGCATGCTAGCCCACCGCTGGGACTCGCCGCTGCTGCAACGCTATGTTCAACTGCACGCGCCTGTAATGCCGCTGCCCAGCCGGTATTTTTTAAAATCTATTAAAATATACGCTATTTCTGGAATGTTTTAAAACTGTATTAAAGAGAAGAGAAATTAATCACAAAACACCTGACTCAAATTCTAGAATTTAAATAAAATATACGAAAATCTCGTAATTAAACGAAAAAAACGAATCGTTATTTCGAATATTTTGTATGAAAAAAATACCGGTTCCGATACCTGGCCCAGGCGCCTTTAATTTAATTTAAGTTAGCATAATCATAAAATACTAACCATAGCTCTAAGTTTGTAGCCTGTAACAATGGATTCATAGTCAATTTGAATCAATACAGCAAATTCTTAGAAAGCGCCAGCATTGCAGAGTTTCGCAGCGTCTCCGTCGTCTTAGTTTGCGGAGAGTCTAGTTTTTGGGGTTCCGTAACCAAAATGACAGAAACGGACTATGTTCGTCCGTCCGTCACAGAAATTCATCTTAAAAACTATTTACTAGATGTATACTAATGAAATTTGAAATTTAAGTGTCTGGCGTTTTCTTATTTCCATAAAAAATTGGAACTATCAAATACAGAATATTTCAAAAAACCCTGATTTATAGAAACCTCTCTCCACTATACCCGCTCTTGATCAATGATTATAATACGAGTATATTTATAATCGCCGTCTATCCTTCGCTCAAATTTATCACCATAGCATTTATCTGAGCGCATCTCGACAGATACGCTCGTAACAAGACTGTTATTATTTTAAGACGCTGCAAATGATAGACTTGGTTTGAGGAGTGCCTCGGTAAAGAAAACCATTGAACTTTGACACATAGGTGGTTATATTTAGTCGCATGGTACAGAGCCGCGGATGCAACTTCGCCCACAGATATAAAATCGCTTTGTAGAACAGATTTACAAATTAGCGCTATGACTGTGAAACTTAGCTAAGAATCATCCTGGATTAACAAGCGCCTTTTAAGATAAATATATCGGTAAATGAAGGTTCAATAAAAGCAAAAAAATCGTTTTTGGGAAATTCTATAAAATTGTACCATAAAATTCCAAAACAGATTATCGAACTTACCGACTGTAAATTCAAATCCGTAGTGAAACAAAAACTATTTCAAGAGCTTATTATAAGGTAAGCGATTACATCACGGATAGGGATGTCTGGCAGTGATTATCGTCCTGCACGAGTTATCGAATCGAAAAAAAGAGGTACTACTGTAAAGTTTTATTTTATGAATATTGTGTGTTTTGCAAAAGTACTGTTTTCTGTTTGACATTCATAAGTGCATTGTAATTATGCCTAAACTGAAGAATAAAGAACTTTGACTTTGGCTTTCATTGCGTAGAAAAATACATCGACGATCTCTGAACAACAAAGATCTAATTTTGAAGTTTAAAAACTATCAACACATTCAACATTTTCATGTTGTATAGTTTACCCAAAGTATCCAATAATTATGTTTACCCAATGATGCTTTTCATTTATTTGAACTGTAAACTTTAATAGCTGTAAGTATAACATTATCATCACTTGTTATTTATTTTTCAATTTTTTTTCAAAATAAAGTAGAATCATAACAAAACTCAAGATATCATCATCATTCGCTTGTCCTTATCCCATTTACTTGGGGTCGGCGCAGAAAAAATCAAGATAATAAACACAAAATTGATCAACAGCGATAACACGACGCTAGTGCAGATTAGAGTTAGACAGGTCGGTTGGTTATGGCTGCACCATCATTGAATCATTTGAAACCAAAAAAAATGGATGGATTTGAATCTGTGCCGCATCCCTCGGATACACATGCTGGTAGCTCGGATGATCGAAATCATAATTTTGGATCTTAGCCAGCCCATTACCACAATGTTAAATGATTTGAGAGACAATGCAGAAGGTTTTCGGTGCCAAAAATTTAGTAAGCGTATATTCGGTAATCATTCGCGCTGCTTGTCACTTCTATGTGCTGTAGATCTGTAAACGCAACGGTGTCATCTGGGCGGGTCTGGGGGTATTGGCTCACTTCCCAGCTCAATTACCTTAACGTGAACTCGGCTAGCATTTAAATCTTAGCTCAAATATCAGGATTGCTATAAAACTATGTTAACAATTTTTTACTTAACTTTGAGTTTGGTTATAGAAACTGAATCAGTAAAATGTGCACATCTAAATACAGTTTAACCTTCAATCGTCTAAAGATGACATCGAAAACTCGTGATGAATAAAATACTTGCAGTGGCTTTTTGATTTGATTTGTAGTAAAAAAAAACGTAATTTTGGAAATAACATCGCACCGAAAATTATTCGCATCTACCCCAATCCACATCACTACCTTTTTGTATTTAAGGGGGAAAATCTTTGTGGCATCTATAACTAACAGCCTCAATATAGCATCATATGATATCACCATCTCAATAAGTGTTGCTCTTATCGATCGAGTAGGCGCCATTTTGTTGGGATATAGCACTAATTTTGTAAACCCTAGTAGTTCATAGTTTATTAACTTTCTTAGAATTTATTCATTAAATTTGCGTGCTTTGCTGGATCATTAAATAGCCTATCTAAAAGTCTGCCATGTTTTCTGATACCGCGATGAACAACACGCCACTCCTTAATGATTAATTCTAGAATTTACTATTGGATAAATCTAGGGTTATCTTACATTATTAAGATAAATCGCATCGCATGTAGATAACATGATACTCATATGATCATTAAATCTTTATAACTACGACCTTAAGTTAGATTTGATATCAAAATCGTTTCAATATTAAATCGACTCCCTGCTGAGCAAAATTTATCTTTTATCAATTTGTGGATAGTTTTTTATCAACATTAGCATGTTTATGATGACCTCCTGCTATTGCGAGGTCTTTATTTCAGTTTATATTTTCCATTTGAACATTGTTCTTTAATTTATGAGTGTATTTTGAATATTTCAATATTGAAAACGGATATATGATATATTCCTAAGCCCTCTTGCCAATTGCATAATCTGAAAGGTCAGTATTTGATGTGGTTTCCCGTCTTCTTTACTTTTATGTAAATTATTTCAACTGAGGCATCTTCATTACTAAGTCGACTTGCGTACTTTAGCGAGCAACTTTTACGATATTATACGAAATTACGAAATGTTTGACACTGCGAATTATTTTAAGCAACAAGTTAATTAAAAATTATAGAGAGAAAATAATTTAATTTCCTAATTATAGAAGGAAATTTGAGGAATACGAATACATTACGAAGTGTATTTTATACTGTTACTGCGGGCCTAAGTCGGTTGCGTTAAGTAAGCGATAAATAAATAGATCATCCGACACTCTCACACACACCAAAAGTTACGTGTCTTGTCACTTATCTATAGCGTGACAGAAGCTATCTTTAAAACCCTTCTTCGGGCCTGTGGTACTTATGTTTAGATCGTGATAGGTAATTGACAAAGCAATCGTCACTTTCGGACAACTGTGTAAACTTGTGAGAGTGACGGATGTCTGCCTTCAAAAACCTTCTGCGGACATATTATGTTTAGAGCGTGATAGATAATTAACAAAGCAGCCGTCAGTTTCTGACAACCATATGAGAGCGATAGTGATGGATGTCTTATCATTTTTCTATCGCGCAATAGAAACTGCCTTCAAAAACCTTCTGCGGGTATCTAGTAGTTATGCTTAGAGCGTGATAGATAATTGACAAAGCAGCCGCCACTTTCTGACAACTATGCGACGTTTTCATATATATGTTGTTTATCTAACTGCCGGATTATTTAGAATTTAGATTTTTGTATCCTGGCATCTTGCCTATTATGAGACACTGGAAAGGACATACAGACGCATTACCAAAGTAATAAAAATCTGATCAGATTGTGTGTGCTTTCTTTATAAAATTTTATTTGCAGAAATATAAACATTTTCGTATTGTGCCTGTAATTATTTACCTCGCCTACAACTTAAAGTGGATAAACAATTTGTTAGGGACACTGCTATTATCTTCAGTGCTAAATATGTTAAGCCCAATTGGAGATTCCGGATTTTTATGGAATTCCCATGGGACCAAAGTCACAAATAAAAGATAGTATCTTGAAACGATACGATAAGGCTAAATGATTCTAAATAGAGTGTCCAATTATAGTTAAAGGCTGTTCAATGACTAATGATTTTCCAAACTGGGAGTATTATAAAGCAAGGCACGGTAAAGGTCGGGCAAAACGCACTGCTTCGTTATCGGTCACATGTCAGGTTACAGTTCCACGGTACTCCGATCAACGAGGACTACTTCAACCGGCCTAGTAAATATAAATGGCCGCAACTATACTGATATTTGGTACTAGAAGATACCTTCTAGCGTCGTTCGCGGTTGAGAAAGTCATAACCCCTCGTTTTTTCTTCAGCGTAGTCGAGTAAAAAGTATCTTATAACCATCTGTGGATACCAATTTGGCATGATAAAGTTACAACGACTCATACAAAACTACAAAAAAAATCCATCTTGGGACCTCCAAATAGTTCGTTACAATATATTTTTTTTAAATATATTATTTTCATTGTAGAGCCATTTAACTTGAAATAGATAGCATAAGTAGTAAAATATAAGGCGCTTTATAGCAGTTAAAAAGATAGAAAAAGTCACACCATAAGGGTTCCTTTTTTACCTTTTTGCTACGAAACCGTAAAAAGGGTGATCTTTGTACCCGCGTCTCCAATATTTTACTTTGAATATAATAGTGTAGCATAGTTGTAGCACAACAACGGAAAAAAGCTACTTTGCCGCATACATATCTACATCAACGATTTTTGGTACACAGGTACTTTAGACCAAAACATTTAATTTTTCCACTAGTCTGTAACCAAAAAACATTTTCGAAACATGCTAAATTTGGGCTACCCCAGGTGAGATGTGGCTCGGTGATTCTTTCCAAAACACACTCCAAACGTCTTATAATATCCTCAAATCAAACGTAAAATAAAGCAATTTGTAAAATAATAGTGGAGAAATTAAATATTTTGGTCTAATGTACCTGTGTACCAAAAATCGACAATGTAGATATGTATGCGGCAATTTTAGGCGTAGCACATGCCCTTGTAGCCTAAAAAAACGTAGACGTCTAACTTCCTCGTCGATTAAAGTATTTGCTCCAGTCGGTATTAATCACAGAGCAACTGTACACCAATATATTAATGTTGTTCTGAGTCGTCGCAAATGCTAAGGTCGCATGGACTGCATAGCATCGCGATGGCGCCTGGTGAAGAGCGCGCCTGTCACATCACTCAAACGAGACAATTGTACCTAGCCTGTATTTGCCATAACATATTTTAACGCTTAATAACATCCGCTTTTGGCTTGAGCGATATTTTTTTATTTGTCATTATTACAAAATAATATAAAACACCGCTTTTCGTAGGTTCGTTCGCTAACTTGTATTCCTCAGAGTGGAAATAGAAGCACCGCGAAGACTCCTATTGAATCATGAAATACCTCAACAATCATGAAGTGATCAATATTAAGATGTGGTGACATCTATATTATTTACCTAAGAGCCGAAAAAAAGCAGAATTTAAATTTTATGAGTGATTCTAACAAAAGACAGTTGACGCTTTAAGAATTTACATTAACGTTGAAGCCCACCTCACCTTTACGTTAAGTAACTATGAGTGAAACAAAAGGTGTGCAATAACTGACAAGTATACAAATAAGATGAATTTTAATGTAGCTACTTGATTGCAAACTAGTAATCTTGAGTTTTTGTGGTTAATAGGTATTTTGCGGGTTGGTTATCCGCAAATAACAGGTGGCAAATTTCTGACACAGTTTTTGTAGAACTACTACAAGGAGCACATAAACTATATAAGAGCATACAGGAAATGTACATAAATCTAGTTTAAGCGATATAAGTAATAATTCTTTTATCTCTTAAACTAAAACTATATTAAAAAGTGTATATAAGGTAACAAAAGAAGCTAATGCTTCATACGTGCTTGATATTTTACATCTTTTGCAATTGAACTCAGCAGTCATATTATTACGGCCTACTAATATAAGTGTAAGCCCTTAGATAGAAACATTCTTATAGCAACTTCGTCAGCGGAGCAGAAAAACTTATAACCCTTTTTTTATTGAGAGTAGTCAGATAAATAGTATCCTATACCCATCTGGGGATGCCCAGCTGTACACGGGTACAAGAAATTGTTGAAATCCGTTGAGCCGATTTGGTGCCATGAAGCCACATACAAATAAACAAAAAAATATATTTTTTTTTCGATTCAGTGACATTTCATTTTAAACTTTATAGTAGTATAGAAGATATCGCGACGGAAAATAATTATTTCTTTACTTTTCCGAAAAAATGTTAAACGATAAGTACCCTGTGATTCTTTAAAGTTCAATTAAGGAAAAAAATGTAACAACTATACGCTTTAACGCACTTTTTAACGGTCAAAATAAGAAAATACTTGTTTCTCCACACACCTGTCTGTGTTGGGTACTATATTACGGTTGTAAAAATTAAATGTCTGTACATTGAAGATATTTTCATAAAAGGATTGTGACGGATTTGGAGGTCATTGAAAAAAAAATGGTTTCCCGCGATTTTCATCAAATCATCGGTCCAACTTGTCCTTCGGTCATCATCTGTCCATCATGTTGGGGGTCTTCCACGCTGCGTCGTCTTGTACGCGGTTGCCAGTTAAGAACTTTTCTGTCCTAGCAGCCATTAATTAGTTCCACAAGCAACGTGCCCCGCCCAATGGATAACTTTTTTTTTATTTGAAGATACTATAATTACAATTAATTTATACTTAATTAACTAGTTACTAATCACCGACAAAACGTGATCGTATACAATTTTCAAACAGTTTAAATGATTGGAAGAAACTGGTAGCCATAAATATTTTTTATTAATACAAATCATGCTCTTTAATCTTCATTTTGTAACATATCTCGTTTTGTTGGTATCCTTTGCACTTTGCCACGAGCATGAAGTTGCGCGCAATATTTTATAACAAAATGTTAACTGGTGTTAAGTAATTATAGGGTCAAATAACTACCGTAACCAAATCAATCGCTGCACGCCATTAGTTAAAAGTTGTCCTTAAGAGTATGTATCGATTTCCATATTTTTGCAAATTAATGATGGGACCTATTAGGTAACCTTATTAGTTTATAGCCCGTTAACATCCCTATAAGAAATAATATAAAAGTTTCTATCAAAAAGTTCATTTTTGTGACAAGCTTTTACCGAACTCGGTAGGATTGCATTACTTTATTACAGAGTTCCTACACCTTCCTGCTCCATCATCAAATCAGCTCGATGGTGTGACTTCACTCGAAATATCTCCTCAGCAATTAAAAAAATAAAGGCATCGAAATGTAAAACGTATCAAATTAGCATCTTAAGGCCGATTTACACGTATTAAGTTGTCAAGTAGTTAACTAAATTTTAACTTAATTTTAAGCAACCGTTTACACTTTCAAAATTCGAACGTGTAACCGCTTGCTTAAAATTAAGTCGCTTAAAATTAAGTTAAAATTTAGTATTTTAACGAAACAAATATTTTAACAACTGCATTTTTTTTAGCTCATCCCAATTGATGAAATAGTCCTAGTTAAGGACTGGCAACGGCTGAACGCCCGTGGACTCACTCTATTATACTTTCAAGCCCACGTGTAAGAAGACCTTAAGATGGACGAATCCGATAAGAGCTGCTATGGACAGTACTTTGCACAAATGCATGTGAGGAAGGCATCTGCAAGGCAGGAATGACCGAGGTGTTGGTAGTTCTACAGGTGTTTCAATCAACCACTATCAGTTTCGTGTCTCGTATATTAAAGAAGTGAGCCACAATAATGGGTCATACAGATTTTAGACTTTAGCCGTCTTTACTAATACAATAGTTAATGTCTTGGGTGCACGTATAACTTATATTTTTATTTTATAGGCCTTGTAGTACAGCATTTGTAATTTCCCGTAAGGCACTGAAAGAAAAACTTGAAATTTAAAGCCGTTAACTTTCGGGTACTCCAAAACAGTTATTGCAGATGTGGGTGTCAAGACCGCCAAGCTTAAGTGAGATTGGGTCGGATACGTCTGCCGAATTCATTAGACAACTCAAAATGGTTACCGAAGCTGAGGAAGACCGAAGAGGAGATAGCGGAATGACCTGAGCGCATTACAGGGACGCATGGTATGAGTATGCGCTTCACTGGGACAAATGGCGAAAAAGAGGGGAGGCTTTTGCCCAGCAAATAAAGGCTAATAAGAACTAAATTAAACTTTGGGGTGTCCATAAACGCATAATGTTAATACACGTACTAAAATATCTGTATGAGCCAATTGGACCTCCTAAAACCTATGAGTTTTCTTCGACTGAGGTCGGAGTGACAGTTTTGTGCAGTTAAAAGTTACTGCCCACAGCGGTAGTGTCCTAATCTACGTCTGTAGTGTCCGTGAAAGTGTCATTAAACAAAGATTGTACCGCAAGCACAGTATAATTTTTAGTTTGACCAAATGTTTACACTCATTGTTATTTATTGCTTCAGAATATGCGGCAGATAGCTGTTGAAATGCTGGTAGAACTCGCCGTGTTGTAAATCGTGCCACGAACTTGCACGCAGAGTGAAATTACAACTTAATTAAAGATACACTATAATTAAATGTATAAACGTACCAAACTGACGTACAATGACTTGTAAAATTATATTTACTTTTACCAATAAATCATCTGAAACTGAAATCTGACGTAAATCTTTCTTGACGCCAATTAACGGAAAAACTCGCTTTTATGTTATTTGTTCCACTAAAATATACCTCTGTGGACATCTGGCTCTTGCTGTAGTGCTTATAAATTATATTTAATGTCTTGTATTGCTGTTGATGCTCCAAATAAATAAATAAACGAAATTCTATCTTCGAAGTTACAGATGACGAATAAGCCATTCATGGGGGTTCTCTTATAATTGTTAAAAGTTCCATGAAATCCAAAGAGCGAGAAGATATTGTTAGATAATCACTAGAACGGATTACAGAAATTGCTTGTGTAGAATTAGAGACCTATTTAATTATATGTATTAGACCACCTTCTGCTGATTTCCATACATATGAATGCAATATGGAAAATGTCTTAAAAATAGCTTGTAAAGGCAAAAAACATGTTATAGTATGTGGAGACTTCAACGTTAATTTACTTAAATCGAATAGTAACACTGTTAAGTTGTTAAGTTTGTTTAAATCTTTTAACTTGGTCAATTTGTTTTTTGAGCCAATCCGCGTGGGAATTAGTAGTGAAACCTGTCTAGATAATATTTTTTGTGATTGTAAATGCTTGGATAAGGCAATATTTAAGTCCTTTAGTTCAGATCATAGAGGTCAGAGAGCATCTTTCCAAAACAGTTTCCAAGAAATACCACAAACTATAACATACAGACCCTTAACTAGTTATCGTTTAGAATTATTTAAAAATGAAGTTCATAATGATCTATGTATGTTATCATCATGTGAAAGGGCATGATGATCTAAATTGTTTTTACAAAAAAATACTCGGCATAATTATAAATAATTTTAGTACTAATTTTGAAATGAAAACTATTTCTGGGTCAAAAACGAAGTTTAGTGAATGGGCTACTGTCGGCATTCATAGAAGTAGACATAGGCTTTATGAATTATATGGAGAGAAAGTGGTAAACAAGAATACTGATTTCCTGGACTGTGTCAAGAATTATTCAAAAATGTTTAAGAAAGTGTGCATAGCCGCTAAGGCAAATTATATTAGTTCTAAACTCAAAATGTCTGACAATAAAGTGAAAACTGTTTGGAATATAATTAATAGTGAAACTGGTAAAACAAAAACTCGCACTAGTCAAGTCAACATTATGTCAAGAAATGGTTAGATTATGTCGAACCACGATGTTGCCTCGGCATTCGAGGATTATTTTTCCAACATTGCAATGAATACTACATCAAGATATCTATCTTTAATCATCTGCGACCGAAGCCCATTTGTTACTTAATGTTAATTTTAGCAAATGCAAATGTAAGCTTTGAATTTAGTCAAGTAAATTCAATAGAAGTTATTAAAACATTTAAGTCACTGCATTTAAAGAAAACAGAGGATTTATGGGGAACTTCAGTAAAAATTGTTCATCATATCATAGATTCAATTGCACCCTATCTAGCCTTCATTTATAATAAATGCATATAAGAGGGCGTGTTTCCAGATCTTGTGAAACTTTTAAAGTCATACCTCTTTTTAAATCAGGTGACTTGAGTGACTTGACTAATTTCCGTCCGATATCTATACTACCTGTATTAAGTAAAGTTTTCGAAAAGTTAATGTTGATGGATCTGCTGGGACACTTCAATAGAAACTGCTTAGTAGTAAACAGTTCGGTTTCACAAGGGGACGTTCCACGGCTGATACAGCATCTGTACTCATTAAACATATTTACAACATCTGGGAGAAATCTTGTGATGCAATTGGAGTTTTTTGTGACCTTTCTAAGGCATTTGATTGCGTTAATCATGGAACACTCATTTTGAAATTAGAACATTATGGCCTGTCTATAAATGCCTTAAGCCTTATGTCTTCATATCTCAGCAATAGAACACAAACAGTAGTTGTAAATGGAACCCAATCCAGTGGAGCTGCAGTTAAGCTAGGAGTGCCACAGGGCTCTATCTTAGGGCCATTTCTATTTTTGGTTTATATAAATGACTTTCCATGTATGGTAGATTTTTTTTTGTGATAATAGTACTATTTGCTGATTATACATCATTAATTTTCAAAGTTGACCGGAAAGCAACAGACTATGCCGAAATTAATAGTATATTAGTTAAAGTACTTGACTGGTTTAATATTAATAATCTGTAATTGAATGCTAAGAAAACGAAATGTTTTATATTTGCTTTACCGAATGTTAGAGCAGTGGATTCTACTATATCGCTCAATGGTGAATGTTTAGAAATGGTGGATAGGGCATTATTCTTAGGTATAACACTGGACAAGAACTTGCAATGGAGTCCCCATTTAGCAGTACTTGCAGGTAAATTAAGTTCAGCAGCTTACGCTATTAGAAAAATTTGACAATTGACCAATGTTCATACTGCTCGCTTAGTATATCATAGTTATTTTCATAGTATCATGTCATACGGTATTCTGGTTTGGGGCAAAGCAGCTGACATACAGACTATATTTGTGTTACAAAAAAGAGCGATTCGTGCTATATATAACTTGAACTCCCGTGACTCCTTAAGATAACTTTTTAAAGACATCAACATATTAACCGTAGCGTCCCAATATATTCATGAGAATATTATTTATGTTATTAAGAACCTCGAGTCTTTTACTAAGAATTCAGATATCCACAATTTTAATACTAGAAATAAAAACAAAATTGCTATTAGAAAGTTCCGCGTTCGTAAAGTAGCCAAATCATTCTTAGGCCAATATATACATTTTTATAACAAGCTACCAGATGATGCTTTAAAATTATCGTTTCCAGCTCTCAAAAAGTACTTAAAAGAGTCCCTAATGGCTTATTATAGGGTAGAGGACTATTTAACAGACAAAAATGCTTGGCCCAAAACAGAAACCAAATAATCTACTTTTACCGGGACACGGTTCTTATAAGGTGGCATATCAAACGTATGTAAGTTGTTTGAAATAAAAAATCACTATTTTGCTTTTTTATATTGTATATATTTTTTTACTTTTATATGTTTTGATATGCTTTCTTGAAGAACTACGCATTGAGTTTACATACTCAAAACATATATTTAAGGTAGGCTAAGTACAAATATTGTAATAGATATAAGAGTTATTTCGAAAAAATGACTGACTGTTGAGTTTGTTTCGGCTTTCTTCTCTTCAGTGGTCTCCTCTTGGGAAACGCCGTAGAGTCAGACTTGTAAAAGTGCCCTTATGGCCTACTTACAGAATAAAGATCATTATTTCATTTCGTTATTTTATTATTTCATTACCATACACCGATTTGGCGGGGCCAAATGTGTACAGACGTTTAATAGTGCGAGGACACATTAAACTAATTTTATTAGTTGATATCGATAAAAATGATGTACAACCGTTGGGTAATTTCAAGAATTTGAATGAAGAAGAAAACTACATACACAAAAATAAACTTTTTGCGTAATAAACTTTTTAAATATTTAATATAATTTTCATAATATACAATCAAAATTTTCTCCACATTTTCAGCCTTTAATCTTCGTCGCCTGGGTGACAATATCCTTTCTAGGTCAACTGGAGTAATTGGAGCAAATTCAAACAATTTATAGTATTGATGAATTTCTGCTATATGACTCAGTTCTATTTCTTTTCCGGATACCAAATCATTTAATGTTTTTAAAGTTGAAATGTCGACGTTTTTCTCTAACACTGTTTGAAGTTTTTTGTGAATAATTTTGCCTTGAGGATTCAAACGTAATCTTGATATATGTACTTTTAACTTATGGACAATATTTAAACTGGCTTCTAGACTTAAATTTTGTGTTTGTAATTTTTCAATGGTACTTGGTATAATGGATAGATTGTTGGCTATCCATTTCAAATCGTTGAGAATGTTTATATCATTCATTGCCCGTTTTGCTTTTAATATACACGTTGATTCTTTGTTATTAAATGTTCGTACGACTTGCTTGATGGCTGGTAAATATTTATGATAGTAAATAGCCGCTTTCATCCATGTTCCCCATCGTATTATCGTCGGCTGTGGTGGCAAAGGAACGTTCGGTAACATTTGGTGAAATATTTTTATTCTTTTAGGTGATTTCAGAAATACCTTTTTTGTATAAGCAATTAAATTATTTACAGCAGGAAACAATAATTGCACTTGTTCAGCCACCCTATTTACTCCATGTGCCAAACATGTGACGTGTACTAAATTCTGAAAAATCCTTTTTCAAATTCTTACCAGCTTTCAGCATGAAGGCTACGCCATCCGTAAGAAGCAACAAAACTTTATCATGTTTGTTGTGGTTACTTCCCCACAACGTCTCTAGGGCATTTTGAATAAGATTAGTTATACTAACATTATTTACTTCCTCTAGACAAACCTATTTCTAATAGTGCTCCAACTATTACATTCCCAATCTGACGCCCATTGGCATCTGTACTTTCGTCTACACTCACATAAATTCTAGAATTTCCTAGTTTACTCTTAATATGTTTCATCGTCTCCTTTTAAGCGATGTCTAAGGTCGTTTTTCTTAAAACTGATTCGTTGGGAATATATGTTTCTGAACCATATTTCCCAAATATGCAATCAGATATAAAATTGATGAAAATGAGATTTCCCACCTGGGTCCATGGTATGTTGCAAGCTAAAATAAATTTTAGCAAATCCAGGTTAAATACGTTTTGGTTTTTAGCGACGCTGTTATGCCTTTGGCTTCTTATATGCCTTTGTACGGAAAACTTTTTTCGTGATATATGAATTTTACATTTCTTGCAAAAGTAAGTCGTACCTTTATCATCTATATCTGAATGGTCAGGTTTCCATAAAGATGAATGATCTTTTTCCTTGCGAGGCATTTTTAGCCGCCTTAAGAAACAAAAAGGTAGTTTTAATTGATCGGAATGCAAAATAATATTGTAGTACTGGATGAATTATTCAACTATTCAATGGTTGTCAAAAGTGACTCGACACAGTCAATGTCAGATATTGGTTGTTTATAGTTGCGATAAGTATAAATCAAAGAGGTTTGCATGTACACTCGGGTGCAAAGAAATCGGTCCACCCCAGAATTTTTAACAATTTTCCAATGTCTGTAAAAATTGTAAGGGTGACCATAACATATTATATACCATATGAATGGTAAGCTTTTCTTCTATAAATTCATCTCATTTCCGAAGGTGTGCGGCCAACACTTTCAGATTTTCAGGGCTTAGAACGTTACCGCCCTAAAAATGCATACTGGAGTAAAACTTTTGCCTAAGGGGAAAACTGTGGTTCTAAGGAAATCGAGGAAAAATTAAAACAATTTTCAGCAATTTAATATCGTGTATTGCCTCTTCTAGCCCTACGACAGGCCGTCATACGGTTTTTCATCGACCTTATTAATTTTCATACGGTTTCTTGAGGGATGCCCGCCCATTCTTCTTCGATCGCATACCTAAGCTCCAATAAAGTTTCAGGGGCGGGATTTCTGGCTCGGATTCTTCTTTTTAGCTCGTCCCAAATGTGCTCGATCGGGTTCAGGTCAGGACTTCGTGCTGGCCACTCCATAACGCTGATGCCCACCTCCTCCAGGTAGTCCGTAGTGGTCCGGGCTGTATGCAGCCGTGCGTTATCTTGCATGAGGATGCAGTCATCGCCGATAAAACCCTTAAATGGAACCACATGATCAGCCAGTATTTCCTCTACGTATCTAAGAGCAGTCAAACCGCCCGCATTTCGCCTTGTACCTGGCCCTGTGATGAAAACAATGTCCGTCTTCGCTTCCAGAGAAATGCCAGCCCAGATCATGATTGACCCGCCACCATAGGCAACACGTTCCTCGATGCAGCATTGAGAAAACCGCTCCCCAGGCCTCTGGTAAACTCGTGCTCGTCCATCATTACCGAACAAAGTTATCCTGCACTCGTCAGAGTAAAGTACGGACCTCCATTGCTGAAGGGGTCCAATCTTCATGTTCGCGAGCGAAGACACGTCGTGCATCGCGGTGTCCTGGGGTAAGTTTTGGGCCATTGGCAGCCCTGTGAGCTGTCAATTCCTTCTCCTTCAGTCTTCTTCTGACAGTCCATCGGCTGATAGACACATTCCGGGTCTCTCGGAGCTTCTGCTGAAGCTGAACAGCATTCAATCGACGATTTCGTAGCAGAAATAGCGATAAAACGGTCATCTCTCTCTGAAGTACTGTGAGTTCTGCCTGTTCCGGGTCTTCTGGAGAACGTCTGATCTTCGCGGAACCTCTGGTACACACGTTGAACTGATGACTTCGATAGGTTCAGTTGTCGAGCCACTTCACGTTGACTAAGCCCTCTCTGCAACAGGGCAACTGCTTGGGCGGCTTCATTTGGGGTAGTATCCATGTTTCTTCAGTTTTTTAGGGTCGAGTCGATGAGAGCAGTGTTCAGGAAGACGTGTCAATTACGAATGATGCATAAACAATGATAATTACTGGTTTTATGCCTGATGGTAAGTGGCCAATTAGTGCATGCGTTAACGAGGCAGTTGGAGGGGGGTGATTTCCACGCCCACATTTTGCACAATATCCATTCCCACCCTTGACTATTGCTGTCATTTGATAGGGCAGAAAATTATCTATGACGTGGTATTTAAATTGTTACGGTCGAGCTTACAGTTTTAATAGAAAACGGAAAAATGCTAAAAATGCTGGGGTGGTCCGATTTCTTTGCACCCGAGTGTACTTAAACGTATTCAAACTTAGCCATTAGTTTAGTTATGATAATGATGATTAAAAATTTATTTTTATTGATGTCGATAAACTTAGTCGATTTTTAATTAACCACTAGCACTGGTACATTTTTGCCCCCGCGAAACCGGTGTCTGTTCATTACAGCCACATCGTCTCTCTAATAGAGCTTCGTGACCTCGAAACAATAAGGTCGGAATCCACAAAACGACAGCAAATTAATCTCCGCCAAAAATAACACTTCATATTGTTTAACTTAAGCCAAATTTATTAGACCTTAGGACACTTCAAAACAAAGCTTGTCCAAGAAACCAGTTAACCACATAAATCTGCGTCATTGCGTCATCGGTCACATGAAAACATCAGGCGTGGGCAATCCGTGAACGACTCCTATAAAAACCAAGGGCAATCGGATTCAACTGTGTGATCCGTCTTCTATCATTATATATTGTCCCATTAGCATCCAAATTGCCATTCTTGGACGATTTATATGCTTCTATGTCGAGTTTGTGAAACTTTGATCTGATAGCGCCCCAGTTTAGAATACCACCTTTGTTTTATAGTGGTTTTACTACTCATTTGTTTTATTGCCTAATCGAATTTGAATGTTGATTATTTTCGACATGTTAGTAGAGGGTTTTATTTAAAAACCGGCCAAGTGCGAGTTGAAGTTGGTTCCGTACAAAATGTACGCTATAAACGGCCTTATCTATGAAAATCCAATGTTAGCAGAGCCCTACTCCTAAGCAAAATGCACGCGGTGTTCGATCATTTTATATTGGTTACTTACTTAGACAGACAAAATTATACTTAGTATTTGTTGTTATAGCGGCAACAAAAATACATCATCCGTGAAAATTTGAACTGTCTAGCTATCATAGTTCATGAGATGAGCCTGGTGACAGACGGATACATCGGAGTCTTAGTAATAGGGTCCCGCTTTACCCTTTGGGTACGGAACCGTAAAATCTGTAAAGTCGTAAGACTTGACTGATAGGACAATTTAAGTTCAATGTGATTAACATTATTTTACGATGCTATAATCGTATTTAAGTACCCTTTAATTGAGTTAACCTAACAAATTGGTTTTATTTGGTTTTTTTATTTTATTTATTTGGCACACTAAACAGATAACATTCAAAATAAAATATAACAATACATAGAACAGGCTTTGTAGAAATATGCCATCCAAAACAAGTATGCACAACATGATTAAAACAATACAGTAGCATCGTAAATACCCTAAATTAAAAAAATAACTATTATCAACATTGTTATTAACACAATGTTATAGTTCCATAATAGCATTTTACTTTTTGATTACATGAATTTGCATGACATTGTAGGAGCTTATAACCTGAGCTATATAAGTTTTCTGGTAAAGTTTACATAAGCAATATACATGATTGTGTGATTTATTTGTTTATACAAAATAATATTATTGAACAGAATTCGATTGTAAAGGAAACAATTAATGCGACCTACTACAGTAGATTATTTCACAAGGGGCTAAAACAAGCCATTACACATGACACGAATTATTTGGACGAGCTCACGAAGTGAGCGAGGACAAAGATGTCTGAGTGTCATAATGGCTTTTAACCACGTGTTAAACACTCTGCTTTTCTCTTCGACTGCGAGAAAATAAAAAAGGCTTAACATTAAAATTGTATCATTAATGAAAAACTAAAAGTACAGTTTGAGCAATTCTATCAGAAAGTTCGGCCAATCTGATCAGGTTGGTTTGTTTGTTTTTAATTATTTGTAAGGAGTATGTAGCTGGACGCAAGTTTTTTTTCAATGTCATAGAAATTTGTATGGGATTATATGGCTTTCTTTTAAACCCTAGCGGCTAAATGTACTATTTTAATCTCGCTTCACGAAGCTAATATGACGTACGTTTTGAGCAGGAGAAGTGAAAAATTACAAGCAGGATTTGAACCTGCAACCTCTCCTTTAAGAGCATTTATACCTGCTTAACTGGCAACGTCGCATATTTTTTATTTTTGCTTCATTATTTTGTGGTATTTGAATGAAACTTAACGGTATGTTCAATATATACCCTGCATCTTTAGGATTTATCATGCCTTTAATTCACCTAATCATCGCTTTTGGCTTTATTTTCTTACAAAACAAGATATAGACATAAATTCATTTTTAAAGCTTTAGTTGTGGCAATATCATAAAAAATTGCATTGTGCCAGCGTAACTACCGAAAACGTAATGAACGTATTGAAAACATGTTCAAGTTATATTCATATTTCTCAAAATAATCAAGAAAAACCGAGTAATATGCGACGTTGCCAGTTCAGCAGGTATAAATCCTCTTAACGCAGAAGTGAAAGAAAGAAAGAAGAAAGAAAGTCAGCCTTATCTAAGTGACGAAACCCATTTTTGACGTTTGATTGACGAGGAATTTCAATGAAACTAGTATTAGACAAATGTCACACAAGCGGCTTTAGCATAAATTAGTATAATTTTATTACTTGTGTGTGAAATAGTCGCAATGCTGTCATAGAACTCAATCCCAACTTATCTTCTTAGGGAATATGCATATTTTTTTCTTTTTGCTTTATTAAAAAGTCATTCATATAACAAACAGTAGACAAATATATTTTTTCGAATATCTATAAAAATAACCAAGATATAAGCTATCAAACATTTCATTCTATCTCTTTCTAGCTAAATTCATAATTTAATATGGAGTTTATATGACCGTAGTAGACTGTGACGTAACAGTACATGTCGGACTTCTCTGTCAAATCTCTGTCTAATTAGGGCCGATTTCACTAACAATCAATTTACACGAGAGTGGTTAACCCAGTATAAACTAAATCTAACGATTTACTCAATGATTAACTTCATTTCTATTTCACCACGCTAGTCTACGGATAACAATCTCTCGCATAGTTACTAAGTAACGTTAAACGAATGAATTGAATGATATCGTAATGTACCCAAGTAAGATAGACAATTTGTCCCATGCTTGAGCAATGGCACTGCGTATTTTTTAAATTTATTCGAGTAATACATCAATTGTGAAATAAGTATTGAATTCACTTGACAGTGACAATGACAATACTAATCTACGTCTAACAGTTTACTCAGCCGAAATTGGCGGTGTAAGATTATTCCCTAGTTTAGACATTTTATCTTTAGGTTAATTATTGGTGAAACGTAAAACGAGTTTACTCACGTGTAATTAATGATTTATTATTGGAATAAGGCATATACTACGTCGGTGAAATTGACCCTTAGTAGTTTAGAATGCCTATACCATGCGTATTTTTAGCCGATTAAATTCCAAA
The DNA here is from genome assembly GCA_905404275.2 of Hedya salicella. Lineage (NCBI taxonomy): Eukaryota > Metazoa > Arthropoda > Insecta > Lepidoptera > Tortricidae > Hedya > Hedya salicella. The sequence continues at coordinate 22,151,927 of FR990100.1, read as the reverse complement.
AAGTGTTTTTTTTTTTAATTTTTTTTTTTGGAAAAGTCTTTACGGTATTTTGATATTTTGTTAAGAAAAGCGATGAAAAAAAATCATGCATGTTCCCTATTAGGATACTAGACTAGAAGGTGCCCAAAGAGGAGAGAGGAGAGAAGGTAATTATAACCCTCCTTTTCTCTTAAGCGTAGTCGGATAAAAAGTATTCTATAACCATCTGAGGATGCCTAGTTACCCGTGTACCAAAAATAGTTAAAATCCGTTTATTTTTTATCACTTTTTTTAATATCTCTTCAGATAGTTTATTTTTACAACTTTTTAACCGACTCCTAAAAAAGGACGAGGTTAGCAATTCGTCCGAACCTTCTTTTTATTGTATGTTCACCGATTACTCAAAGACTATTTGATCGATTACAAAAATTGTATATACTGTATAGATTGAGTAGGTAAACGGTTACCGACTTGTAAGTAAATTAAAGAAACTGAATCTTGCATTTATTTTATGACTTTTTTTTATATAAGGCGATGGGCGCAACGCACTGGGTGTGCCGAAAAACTGATCGCATCTGAAACACGACTCTGCGCTCGATACGTTATTAATTTATTAAGTGTATGCCTTTTTATTTCACTGGATGTAATATTTAGAAAGGGAATACAATTATTTAAATGTAAACTTTAAAGCTAGCCTTCTTTAAATAATCGAAAATGAAGATCCCAGTGCTGGACAGCTTAATTTCAATTATTAGCACCCTTGACACCCTGTTAAGCACCTCTATTGCTACGAATTAAGGTGGAAGGTGCCAATTTAACGAACAGTCTCGCCCAGTCACTCAACCAATCATTCATATTTTAAGTTTTAAGATCCTCCATTTGGCCTGTTTCAGCGACCGGCATTCGAGTGGTGTAATGTGTCGAGTGGTGATATGTGTAAAAGCCGCCAGACAAAAAAATACTAAACACGGCACGTCTGCCGAATACTTCCATAACGGTGGACTAAGGTAAACCCAATGAAATCCCCAAGATTGCCGGAATAGAAACAGATTGGAAAAAGATGAAGACTTGGAACCATCTTGCAAAATAGTAATACTCACATCGCGGAGTGGACGGGGACACTCACCATGAATAAATGGCAAAAAACACGGGAGACCTGGTAAGGCTGTGAGTTCAAGCCAGGTTTTCCACTTAGTTCGGGGTCGGAATTAACGAGATATTGTATTGTGTATGATTCTGTTGAACAAATAATGATTACTCATCCTGTGTAACGTGTACTATTTTACTATTAAATTCTGTTTATTTAAAGTCTGTACATTCTGTTGTACAAATAAGGATAAGTAGTAACTCATTCTTTGTTACATGTACTATTATTAGTAGGTATTCAATTCTGTTTTTTTAAAGTCTGTTGATTCTGTTCTGATTTCTGTAAATAATTATGCATATTACTCATCCCGTGTAACGTGTTCTATTATTACCATTAAGTTATGTCTGTAGAATCTTTTTTATGAATAATTATATAATATCCTGTGTAACATGTACTACTACTACTAAGTATTAAAAAAGTAAATGAAATTAGTCATCATCATCATATTAAGAGCCCACTCCACTATGTCCCCTGCTGTACAAAGGCCTTACAAACAGACATTCAGAAACAAGCGTTAAACTTATAACACTCCTCTTTATTCGTCAGATGTAAAAAAAAAGGTTTGACGTTAACCTTATAATCATTTCAGTAACACACACAGTAAGTTGCATCATTTACTTATACAAATATTCCTTTTTGATGCAAAGGATTAGTCATACATTTGCATATAAACTGCACTAGCCACTATTGATCGGAGATTTATCTAAGATGACGCCGATCATTAGGTACTTATTTGGTATGTACTACAGCCCTACTGTCAAATGAAGCGATGCCAAATGCTTTTTGCCGCGGATTAAATGAGTAAGAAATAAGCAGGACAAAATAAAGACATTTTGTACCTTTTCTTTTCTATTGCGAGACGTGGTTTAATCATAGTATGTACGGTAAATCGCCCATAACGCTACTTCTAAACGATTTGTAAGAATACTCAAGCGGTATTTATAACGTCTAGTTATTTATAAAAAGTACATATCCGTCATCTATAGGTATATCATATTTTTGCGATTTCACCGGTAACTGGAGGGTGGCCAGTAATAAGCAATTTAACCTCATATTTATTGAAAAATAAATATATCGTCGTCTAGTACTCATAACGCAAGCCATATTGAGCTTACCATGGGACTAGTTCGATTTGTGTAAAAATTTTCCTGTCCTCTAATATCGATTGGTGGCTGAATTTACTCGTTCATATATTTTTGGAAGGCCTTTGATCAGCAGTAGAAGTTTTTAGGCTGATATGATGGTGATTTTTTAAATGTTATAAGGTGGGAGTAAGCTTTTTTCTTGAAGGCTAGGAGGTCGTATTAGTTATACTTAAAGTATTTTCCAATTGTACCATGTTTTAGTTATTATAGATCGGCCAATACCGTCTTTCAATGTCGACTTTTGACAGCCTATCTCACGTCAATGACTAATAGACCTTATTATAATTGGACATTATTATTGTAAAGCAATAAATAATGAATACTACGGAACAATTTTTACACAAATCCAATTAGTCCCATGCTAGGCACAATAATAAGGCTTGTGTTATGATTACTAGATGAGACGACGATATATTTCATAGATGTATTTACTTTTATGTTAGGAAACATCCACTACTCAGAAACAAATATTTATTGCTCATCACACAAATATTTGCCCTCATCAGGATTTGAACCCAGGACCTTCAGCTTCGCAGGCAACGTTACTCCCGCTTAGCTAAACCTGTCGTCAAGTATGCAATTCGAGAGTCAACTTTATTTGCAAACATAGCTCCTTAAATTTTAATAAATTCATAAAAAGATACAATGGAAATTAAGTTTACTACGAGTATTATGTGGCTATAGCCGCGTCTGTCTGTTCTGGAGAAACTCAAATACTACTGGGCTGACTTTGATGGAAACTTAACTAATAGCTATGGAGATAATAATTACCTTAAGATGTCCCAAAACATAATTATTCTGAAAATACTATAGGACCAATGACCCTAATTTATGTAGCTTGATTTTTCCGGCTAATGAATATTTCTATTTATTTCAGGATTACCAATAGTAACACAATCGATTAAGCATATTACAATTATACTCGGAACGAACAAGGTGCATTCTCTACGGAGGGGCGAGACGCTAGCAGAGGTTATATAAGATAAAGAAAATTTTGTAAAATAGTATCACATTTATTCATCGACAATATACATACAATTAGCAATATCCCTAAGTTTTAGAAATACTGTGGCGACTGATAGAATTTACATTAAGGTTCGATGTGGAGGTTTTACTGGCGGGGAGCATTCCTAGCGATGTACTCCAGGGCGCGGGCGATCTGAGGGGGCACGGGAGGAGGGGTGGGGATGGCGTTACCCTGAAACACACAAAAACATTATTTTATTACTATATCTAAAAAACGTTAATAATCAATTCCGTAATCCAGGGATTCCCGGAAATATATTATGTAGTACATTTCTTTGCGACTCCGTGAGAGTGTAATTTGAATTTTGCTCAACCATGTGAGTTTCATTTCAGTCACTAATTTAATTCCTTTATTTCACTTTAAATTCCTACCTTAGTCTAAGTCTAGGTTATTTAAGAAGTCGCGGTCAAAAACGAATACTACTTTTGTATTCTGATAGGAAATAATAAACACCAAAGCAATGAATTATGAGTTACTAACTGATTTGCAAACGTTCATTAATCACTTTGTTTTAACACTTTTTTGCTGAATAATTGTTCGGTCATTACCACGCACATGTCAAACTGATAGATCGTGGGAAAAAAAATGTTTCTTCCTACTAGTTAAAGTTTGCAAACGCCTCAATATTTGACAACCTTATTCCAATAATTGACATTCAATTGCTTCTATTGTTGTGAATAATTGTTGAAGATGCCAAATATTGGGACAGTGACAGGCATTGGGACATTCAACTTAATTGAATCGCAATGTCATTAATTAATTCTTCTTCTTGGACATGTTAGACTGAGTATCGTAACTGAATTTAACTGATCTCCGTGTACTCCTATAGCTATTTTTTAAATCACGTCTTACGACGCTCTGAAGCTCTTCTTCTGGTACGGTTAGTGACAATATTGATATAATTACCGTAAATTGGCAACGAAACTCCTCGACAACATAGATATTATGTGAAATGACTTTGCCCTTGGTGCATAATTATTTGAACCGAGTAGTAATTACCATATACTGAAAGTGGTTTTCATGACGGAGATTACTTAGGATGTCATCCTACTACTATAGTGTCATGTAATTACCGTAGGCTGGTAGCCGTTCTCATCGGCGACGTAGGAGATGGAGATGACCTCGCCCTCGGGAGAAGTCCAGGAATAGGAGCCCTGGGCGACGACGGGGACGACAGGAGGGTTGCCACCGAAGTTACGGGGAGTGCCTTGCTCCTGCGCAGCGATGCCGTTGTCAGTCTCGTAGCTGTTAGGTGAAATTTGGTTATTATTATGTTTTTTTTAGTTAAACGTTATTAGATCCATACGCTATACGCTTCGAAGATGCTGGCAGCATTTCTTAGCCGTACTACAACGTTGATGGATTATTAGAGGAATTTATCATTTGTGTCTGCTGTGGCATCAACATCCATTGACTTCATATCATATTTTAGTTAGATACTTGGACAATTTTTGAAAGACGGTTCCCTGGCATTAACCTATTGATTTTGTTTCTTATATTTGTAAAATAAATATTATTACTTAATATTGTAGCATTTATTACTATCAGCTTTGAGGTCTGCTTCTTAGGGAAGAAGAAAAAAAATTGAGTAACACGTAAAAAAAAACTGGATTAATGACGTTGTAATATGAATGTTATGACACTTGAAAACTTAAGTGCATGTCATAATAAAACTCACAAGTAGCTGTAGCTACCATCCGGATTCTGGTCATTACCCTCCCTTAGGGTCTGAGCATTGGCATCGGCCGACACGCGGGCGATGTAACGTGCGGGTGGCGCGGCGGTGCTCACCGCCGGCCGGTACACTTGCGGACGGTACGTGTTCCTGTTGAAGGCGGGGAATCCGGAGAAGGCACTGGCCCGGCTTAACTGCCCGTGGGCGACTGCCACCATGCAGGCAAGAGCGACGAGCTAGAAAAAGGTATAGCAGTGAGACCATGATTCACAAACCAGCTTAATGAATTACGGTTATTAGACACGCAGCTGCAAGTTTCTTCAGAAAGAACCGAGTAGGCGGTGCATAGCCTAACACAGGAATCGATACTGGATAATGGATTTGACTTTTTCTCTCCAGATCTGTCCTAAATACCGTAGACTGAAAAGCATAACACTGCAATTGTTATGGAGTTACAATGGAGTTACAGTGTTATGCTTCTCAGGTACGGAATATATCCCATTAATCCACTTCACTTTATTTTGATCTAACCTTTTTTCGACTATGCTTGAATATTTATATATATATATATTGCAGCTAATTTTATTGTTTACAGCAATCTATTTAATACACTATTTATACTTGTAAATACTCTTTTTTTTAGTATTGCATAGTAAATATTTTTGTTTACAACAATAAGCACTTTAATTTTACCAAATATGGAAATCAGAGAATAAATATTTTATTATAATTACCGTACTACTTATTATACAAAATGTCTTTATTTATTTCATAAATAACTAAAACCACCTTGATATCTAATACAATTTTAACCACTGCATACTTACAAGGAATTTCATTTTATTGAAAAGTTTGTGTGTCTTCTTTGAACTAGTTTGTTTGAATGTGTATAAAAAATCGCCGCGGGCATTTATATATCGGAGATTGATCCACCCACTTCGTACCCAAACTGCAATAACATTTAAATAATTTGACGCGAGACGCGAAAAATTGCTTTATCAAATAACACTAGGGCTATAATATCGATGGTCTATAAAAATAACAATTGGGATATTTGAATCATATAGATATGACTTACATAGAGGGTAATTTATTGCTTTGATTTTTACGAAAATCTTGACGTTTTACCATCACGGTCTTCGTGATTTTTAAAGTGAATTTCTTCACTAAGATACTATATTCTTAGAAAAATAAAGGTCAAAATAATGAAATATGTCAAGACTGTCTGGACTGTCTGGATTTGAACCAGTGCCTTGTGCCTTGCTGGGGCGCGAATCTAGTCGGTTTTCAAAGACATGAACATTATGTAGTACTAAAAATAGGAACGAAATTATGCAACTTTAGTTACAAAGAACTTGCTGCTGCAGTGTTAACTAGAAGAGCCAGATTTGATTGCATAAGAGGTCCACCCGTTACCATGGAAAGCTGAAAAGCTTCCGAAACGTCGGGAACTAAAATGAGAAAATATACGCGATATAATCCGTTAAATTGTTTTATTTCAATGAGTAATAATCGCGGAAACAGAAGAAAATATTATGCATAAAAGGTGTCTTATTATTGCCTAGCTTTTAGGGCATTCCAACAGAATTTTGGGTACGTAAGAACTTTCTTTTGATCTGATCTTTTGATTTGATCTTTTGATATTTCTAGAAATGTTCGGGAGACGATTTTCGGTGTTAGTATATTTCATAACATCGCAGTGTTTTCAAGGGTTTTATTTAAAGCTACAAAGTTGTTAATCTGTAGGAATGCTCTTTTCTTATTTTTTTTACAAGTACACATTGGACTATGATTTCGAACAGTTCAGCCGATTTTTTTAAATTCATAGACAAGTATTTTTGAAAGGGTATGGGTTTACTTTTATAAAGGTGTAGAGAAAACCAGCACAACCCTGTATACACAAACAGCATGTTAGTGCAAATTTTAATATACCTCATTAAAATTAACTACTCATATTTTCCGACGAAAAAACATTTAAGACTCAAAGTTGCAACTTGTCAAGGAGGAAAAAGTCATAACCCTGTGTTAAAGGCTTAATGAAAACAAAATAACGATCGCGTTCTTTGTGTAACGAAAGTTATTAATACAAAATATATAGGAATTAGTTACACAAAGGAAATAACAATAAATTTTCGTTTTAATTAAAGCCCTTAAGAGTCCCCGGTAAGCTTGGTTCTCCATACAAACGTAGTAATGCTATCATTTTAAAACAACTTGCTAGTTTGCTCTGAAAGTTTGTACATGGAATAGGTATATCCAGGCCTGTATTTTGTTTATGTAGCTTCAGAAACCATAATAAAAAAAACAGCGAATTTAAGTACAAAACTTGTTTTTGATGTATTTCGTTTGTTTTATAAATTGGAGCCATAAAAACTAATTACAAGCTCATATCATTGTATATGCAAAGTTTCGTTACAATCCAACACGTAGTTTTAAAATGAGGACGAAACTCCGTTTGTATGGGAAGGTGAAATTTGGCCGAGCTTGCTGGGGTGGGGACTCTTGACTATGAACAATATTTAAAACAACCCTTCAACGAAGCGTGGCATCTTTTTAACCGACCGCGTCAGAAGCAGGGTTACATTTTTCGAGTGTGTGTATGTAGATATACGTCTATTTATTTAGTGCGCTCTGCAGCCTAAATATCTTGATAGATTTTGACGTGTGAGGTCTTTGGATTTGTGCTGGTTGTGAGACTAAGATAAGCTACAATATTTTGCAGTGGGGGTTTTTCCAGTGTACTTACTGATAATATACTACTCGCAGTTAACAAAATAGAGTATTCAATACGTATATAAAAATAAACTAATGCTCCATGTTTAGTGTGAGTTTTAGTTAAATCGATTAATTGTTTCTCAAAATAAATGTATTATGCAAAGTTAAACACGGATCGATAAATTTGAACGTGATCTTGTAATTACCTACTTTTGACATATCTTATAAAAACCATTCTAAAGAATGGATAGTGGCAGTGTAGTGTCAAATAATGCTTTCAAAATTGCGGTTGGCAGTAATTGTGTAGTGCAATTTGACAGACAGCCATACAAAAAAGTTGGTTTCAAGCTGATATCTGCTGTCAGATAAATAACGCAATTAGCCTTTGAGTATTGGCCGATTATGACTACTATTCATAATTGTGTACTTTCCCGTAGTCAACATAAATGATGTCACGCTTGCATTTAAATGTCATTTCTGAAAATACGTAGAAAATATTAATGAATACTTATTTTCAAGCTTTTGGCGAGTTTAAAATGATCAAAAACTAAAAATAAGGAGGCAAATTGACCGTATAGAATGATGACGTCATAAACCTTTTTACCTTTCAATGTTCATACATTCTGACCGTTTTGACAGTTCATAAAAAGGAACTGAGTTGACCTGTCAGTCAAGTACCCGATTGTCATAATCAGCAGCTGAGTTACTGGAAGCATTCTTAGAGTACTGCATCCAAAAAGTGGCTAGACGGGATATCACGCAAGAAATAAATGATAAAGGATCCGTTATTCTTACAGAAACTGTCAGCTATATTTCTGACACGTCCTAACGGCCCTAGAAATAAAGCCGTGTCAGATATTAATGCTGGTGGTTGTACGCACGAGTACGTTGTTTACACGTTTATATGCGAAAACGGTGGATGTTTTATTATTTACTTATCTATTGAATGATTGATACAAATATCGCAGACAACACGTAGTTGACGGTAATTATAAAAGGAAATAGTAATCAAACTTACTTAAGACCGTTTTTACCTGCTTAACGAGCAAAGTCGCTTATTTTTTTCGTTTTGCTTTATTATTTTGTAGTATTTGACTGAATCTTAAAGGTATGTTCAATAAATATCCTACACGTTTAGCATTTATATTGAGTTTAATTTAACTATTCATCGCGTTTGCCTTTATTTTCTTACAAAACAAGATATACCTAGACATGAATTAATTTTTAGAGCTTAAGTTGTGGCAATATCATAAAATTTTGCATTGTGCCAGCTTAACTTCCGAAAACGTAATGAATGTATTCAAAACCTGTTCAAATAACATTAATATTTCTCAAAATAATCAAGAACAACAAAAAAGTATGCGACGTTGTCAGATAAGCAGGTATTGTAGGTAAACTCTGTTAAGGGGCTTCATTCTATCACAACCTAGCATAAACTGTCTTGTTAGAAACATCATTTGGCATAGTGGATCTTTTTCACACAACACGTAATTTTTTCAGAATTTTTATAAAACAAATGTAACCTAACCTAATGCATCGAACAGGATAATACCTTAAAAAGTCCTGAAATTCAAACGTTTCAGAATAAAATGCATTATGGCAGATGACGGTAACCGAAGAGAGACGGATGAAGCTGTAACGCGAGGCAAGCGATATTGCGAGCATACTTAAACACTACATGGCCGATCGACCGGACAATACTATATTATGACAACCAATCCTCAGCAAATGGAGTAGAGCCATGCAAAAGGAACAAAAGATAAAAACTGACTCCGAAAACATTGATTTAAACTTACACGATCTTCACTCATTACCATAAAACAAGCTCCTCCTTCCTTCCTTCGGTCTCGAAGAAACAAATACAAAAAAAAAGTAATTTAGTTTCATCAATTTTCTTTCAATTAACCTTTTTTTTATTTAATCTAAATATACAATGGGGAATGGATGAAAATTCTCAAAAATCTTGAAATTTCGTTTATAGGTAGGAATAAGCCTCCTTATTGTCAAAAAAATACAGATTTTTCTGTGGCTTAGAAAAAAAATAAAAAGATGAAAAGGTGTAGGTGGGCCTATATACCTGCCTTATACGGCACGACAAATGCAGCATTGATATTTTCGATTAAAATAGCTGTAAATGTACTGTTATTCTGGCCGTCTCAGAGGTAGGAAGCATTCCCCATTAACGTTATTTTATTAAGTTACTTTAAGATAACATTAATTGTATGTATTGTGAAGATTGAGTTGAAAAAAATTAAACATTTTAAAAACCCCCCGACTTGTTCCACTAAAAGCTGAATATCTTGGAGACGAGTGCTCCGATTTTCATCAAACAAAGCTAAGAACACTCGGGATAAAATCATCTATGACACAAGAAAACGCGCTCAAATCGGTCCACCCGTATGGGCGTACGATGCCACAGATAGACACACAGATACACAGATACACAGAGTCACAGACACGTTAAACTTATAACACCCCTTTTTTTTGTCGGGGGTTAAAAAGGTAGATTGAAAGTAAATTGAAGAAACTAAATATTTACTTTCATTTGTTGTTAATTTTGTATTTGTTTTTCACTTTTTAATGAATCTTCTCGTGACGATTTCAACTGGCTCTAACACGGCTATGATACACTATTTCTATTACGAAGAGCCGGTGCCTTCTTTCTGACTTCTTCAGCAGATGAGAAAAAAATCATAACCCTCTTTTTTCTCATTGTAGGTGGGTGAAAAGTATCCTATAGCCATTTGTTGATGACCAGAAATCTATTTAGTCGTTTTGTTCTGATGAAGCCAACACGACACATACAAACATATTTTTCGATTAAGTGTCGTCCAAATAGTCCATTACAATTATTTTTTTGAAAATATCTTATACGTACAGACATTTCATTTTTACAACTTTATATTGTGGTATAGATTCTGCAAACTACGTTATCTACAAACATATTCTTGGTTATGTATGCTGTTAAATGATTGTACTCGTATGTGTTTGTTTTTTGGATTCACAACTATTTTGCGCCACCTGCTCAATTCAAATGATTGATGACTCCGCTACCCAAACATTGTCTAACCACTGACTTGCTATTCGTAACTATAGTTACTTGTCTCCATTCTAAACTATACATATAATAAAGCTGAAGAGGGTCAAAAGTCTGTAAATGGAAGATATTCGTAAAAAAATTGGCCGGGGATACTTAAAATCGATAACAGAACACGTTCCAACAGTTTTTATAATTTTTGTCTGTTTGTCTGTTTATTTGTGCGCGCATCACGTAAAAACGGCTGAACAGATTTTGATGCAAACGTTACTAATCTGTCGAGAAAATCCCCGGTCTGGATATAGGCTATAAAAATTCAACCTCGTTTGCACCTGAATCGTATGGTGCTACTTAGAAAGGAGGTGCAAACTTTTCTCAAATATGTGCTATACGAGCCTACGACTACTATTGAGTACGATACGAGCCGAGTATCGAGTACTTTTCTAAACTAACATGTGGCGCTAAAATTAATATCTATTTGCCAAATTAACTCTAATTTTAGAAAAGGGGGTTCGGATAATTAACCAATTTAATTTAATAATTGATTTAATAATACAACAAAATACGAGATAAGTGGCTCGGTGGTATCAACAAGGAGGCCTGATTCGATTACCAGAGATGTTATGCAAGATCGTTCCGTCCGTTGAAGACCAAATTTGGAGCGTATACGGAGACCTGAGCCAGGTGACGCGACGTGAGAACTCTTCGGTTTGTGAGAGAGCCGCTAATGTGCGGATATTGGCGAAAATGGAAGGTGAACAGGCAGTATATAATTCCATTAACACTGTTTTGGATGAACGCTTCGTCACAACATACTTAATGGAGTTCCTAAACTCATTGAGCGCTTCAGGACTCCCAGCATACACATTAACCCTGAAAGTTGGAGTTCCGATCATGCTTCTTCGGAATTTGTCACCTCCAAAGTTATGCAACGGAACCAGGCTAAAAGTAGTGCAGCTGCAGCGAAACCTCATCGAGGCGCAAATCCTGATGAGGTGCGGCGCCGGAGAAGCCGTGTTCATCCCCCGCACCCCCCTCATTCCGAGCAACTTCCCGCTCCGCTTCAAGCACCTACAGTTCCCCGTGAGTGTCTGCTTCGCCATGACCACCAACAAGTCGCAGGGGCAGACGCTGCGCGCCGCCGGTGTGGACCTGCGCACGGGCTACTTCTCGCACGGGCAGCTACGTAGCGTGCTCGTCACCAGCTGCACGGAGCTGTTCGTGCTGATGCCCGCCGGGAAGACTCACAATGTGGTGTGCAAAAAAATCTTGTAAAATGTCAATGTTATGTACTTAAATATACTTTACATGCCTACTTTTGGAGTATGTAACTGTAGATATAATTGTATGTTTATATTTAGTTGTGCATACATAAACATAACTGTAAATAAAATGTAAATACTTGGCCTCAATATCTATATTCACCTTTCCTCTTATCTTACTTTTAAATAATATTAGACCTAAATTCGAAAGGCTGTTAGGAAGTATGGATGTGTATATTTCTTACCTTTTCATGTTTAGACTGATTGATTGGAGGACCGATTTGGGTGATATTTGCCATGGACTTGATATAGAGTACTACAGTCAGAGACGTAAAAATAGAAAAGTGGTACTGTATCGTCCGATATCACCTCTAAGTATTACAGCTTATAATACTCTATGTCTTTTAAATCACGTCAAAAATTTATATAAGTGCAAAAAACTATTGATTTTGGAGTGTAGTTTTATTTAGTGGTATTTGCATAACATTTTATCTGGACTTTACTTCAAGTTTCGGCTCCAGGGGAGAGGGGAGAATTAGCCGCTTACTGACACAGACCGAATTCCACGCGGGCGGAGCCACGGGCACAGCTAGTTATAAATATAGTTCAATCGTCAATTTAAGGTAAGTTTAGTGTAAGTGGATATTTTTATTTATTGTAACCTTAACATTGAATAGGCTGATTAGGGGCAGGTGATACTGAGGGTCAATCGCTAGTCAGTGTATAAAAAAAATGTCATGTATTATTAATGTATTTGAGGTGTGAAATACAGAATATTTGTAATTGTACGTGTACCAGAATTTGTATCTGGTGACAGGGAAAGTGCAGGGAAAGCGACCAAGAGGAAGAAGAGCTTAGCGCTAGTCAGATCAGTTCCGTGACACAATAGTCCATGAAGCACTTCACAATGACGAAGATCGCAGCAAGTGGAAAGCGATCGTCAGCAAAATATTTCGTGTAGTTCACGACCCTCAACAATATACTTACGACAAAAAGAGGAGGTATTTGCTATTGAAATCACTTCTTCAACTTTGCGGCTGACCCTGTTATGGTTATTTATTTACTTACTTTGCATATATATATTATATTTATTATGTATAAGTATTTATGTATGTTTATTTGCGCAATCTTATTTGTGTATGTTTATTGCGTTTACATGTGTCTATGAGTATCAATGATATGAGTTTTTTCTTTTGCTTCATAACTGTTTCTCGCCACCTACTCAACCTTTTAATAGTTCGTATCACCTTTTTTTATATTTTCAATGTACACAAATTGTATTTTTACAACTTCTTATAAATAATTTGCAATTTTTATCAAGATAAAAAAAGAAATTTCCTGACATTAATGGTTAAAAATTTAAGAAAACCAAAATTCTTAATTTTTGGAAACGTTTTATCATATTCTCTCAAAACTTTCAAGATTTTATTTTACAAGTTTGAGCTGTATCTAGAACTAAAATCGAAGTGTTAAATGTAATGAGAAATTAAGTCAGTCACTTCTCCACTGAATTCAGAAACACACAAGACGCTGGCCTTTTAGTTATCGATGTAACCTTTACGCGCCACTAAACCAGCATAAGCTATAAGTTCGTTTTTAGTTTAGAAACACCTATAACTTTTATTAACTATAGTCCCATAAAGGCCTGATCAATTATAACCCTCAAATCTTTTATAGTTTAATGTCTATTAGCTAAATCGATCACTAATTTTTAGCAGACTATAAATATCGTATTGCGATACAGCTTCGAAATCACTAGTATTCTCGTATTCAATCAAGGAAAATGTGAAAAATAAAATATATGTTGCCATTATATGTTGGCTGTAAAATATTGGTCAATGCGTGATGGACCAAGCACAAAGGGTTCCGCAGTTCAGATCAACTCATGATTATTTTTTCTACTCGTAAATATAATCTGTGAATAAGAATTCCGCCAATCATACTAAAAAGGCCAATTTTTAGGGTTCCGTAGCCAAAATGGCAAAAACGGAACCCTTATAGATTCGTCATGTCTGTCTGTCTATCTGTCTGTCTCTCCGTCCGTATGTCACAGGCATTTTACTCAAAAACTATACGATGTATAAAATATTTTCTTCTGTTTCCGCGATTATTACTCATTGAAATAAAACAATTTAACGGATTATATCGCGTATATTATCTCATTTTAGTTCCCGACGTTTCGGAAGCTTTCCAGCTTTCCATGGTCACGGGAGGACTGAGAAAAGATGTATTTTCCTCTGTCAAAGTTACAATTTGTGCAAACTACCCATTTTTTTGAAAAAACACAAATAAAGGTGTACATACATGCCAGATGGGCCTAAGCTGTAAAGACAGTTACACATGTGCCAGAAGGGCTTAATTATTTTATTCTAATAATTTACCAAGCAGCATTTCACAAATGAGGCGTACTGAGGAGAAAAGAAACGCTGCAAAGAAAAACTCCCAGGCTACCTCATTACTAATTATAATATTTAAAAACAGAGACTATTAAACTACTTTTAAACAGATAAGATATTTTACACCGTTCGGAAATTAAGGTTTTGCAGTCCTGTGTCTTGCTTGTTCCTTGATGAGATGTATTACAGGATCCCAAGCTGGTGGTAGTGACAATCCATCTTCTCTATTGAAATTAGGATGCTTTTTTAATCTCAATAGCCTCGCGTAGCATCCTGGGAAAATGTCTTTTTTCTTTGGCAAGGATAGAAGGTTTATCAAACTTAATTGAGTGGTTTGGTTTGTCAATGACATGTTCACAGACTGCAGACCTATTACACCGACGGTGCTTGACATCTGCTATGTGCTCCTTCACCCGGGTTGATACACTGCGTTTCGTTTGACCAATGTATGAAAGACCACACTCGCAGTCCAGCTTATAAATGCCTGCACTCTGCAAAGGGGTGCTACTCTTCACGGGTCTAAGGTATTGAGACACCTTCTTCAACGGCTTGAAATATGTTTTTATAGAAGCACGCTTCAAGATGTTTCCGATCTTGTCTGTGACCCCTTTCACATATGGTAATACGGCAGGTTTACGCTCGACTGTTGGTTTCTTCATACTGGGATTCTGCTTGGAACGTGGTATCTGGAGCTCGTTGGCTCGAAGCGCACGTTTGACATTCTGTAACTCAGCAGTCAGATGTTGATTGTCGCAGATACCCCTGGCTCTCTGAAACAAAGATTTACCCACTGTAGCAAGTTGACAGGGATGGTGGTGAGATTTGCCATTCAAATACCTATCTGTATGCGTAGGTTTCCTATATACAGTATGACCTATGTCATTTTTAGGACCTCTAATTACTAGCACATCTAAGAATGCAAGTGAATTTTGATTTTCCAACTCCATAGTGAATTTAATTTTACTATGCATGGAGTTCAGATGGTCTAAGAAAGCTGAAACACTAGATCTAGGTAAAATAGTAAAGGTATCATCTACGTATCTTTTAAAGATCCTCGGCTTGACAGGTGCCAATGAAAGCACTCTCTCCTCGAAGTCTTCCATGAAAATATCGGCGACGACAGGAGACACCGGAGACCCCATTGCCACACCATCAACTTGCCCGTAGAATTCACCATTCCATAGCATATAGCCAGATGTAAGGCAGTGTTGTAATAACTCAGCATATTCTATTGCCATCTGTTGTTCACCCAATCTTCTTTTCACAATTTCGATACATTCTTGAACTGGTAGGCATGTGAAGAGAGACTGGACATCAAAACTGACCATAACTTCATCATCAGTTAGTCTCAAATCCTTAATCTCACTGACAAAATGGTATGAGTCCCTTGTGTATGCTTCCGTCTTCCCTCGCAGTAAAGAAAGTACACCTGCTAAGTGCCGAGCTAATCGATAGGTAGGATGTGTAACTGTCTTTACAGCTTAGGCCCATCTGGCATGTATGTACACCTTTATTTGTGTTTTTTCAAAAAAATGGGTAGTTTGCACAAATTGTAACTTTGACAGAGGAATACATCTTTTCTCAGTCCTCCCGTGACCATGGAAAGCTGGAAAGCTTCCGAAACGTCGGGAACTAAAATGAGATAATATACGCGATATAATCCGTTAAATTGTTTTATTTCAATGAGTAATAATCGCGGAAACAGAAGAAAATATTATGTACACCAGTACGGACTGGATGTTGCTAACCAAATCAGGCGGTATGAAGACCTCAGGACGGGACTCGCACGAGCTCGAAGTTCATTGAATTTCCTTAAAGAATGCCGTGATGAAGATCTCATTCCTACATGCGTGAAAATAGCACCGAAGAAGGACATTTTCGGTAGTGAACGCATTCTCCGCCAAGCTAGTGTAAAGTTACTGTGCAAACTTATCCACAATACCCGTTATTCAGCTCACAAATTTGAACAACAGATTAAAGAAAAGAGTGACGAATTGCAGTTGATATTGACAGATGATGACTTCAAAAGTATTGTTGAACAAGGCGACAGACGTTACGCATCAAAATTTAAAAGCTGTACACGTAAGAAAAATGCTAAGTTTGACAAGTTGAAATCAAAACGCACTAGGAATGAAACGCTCCTTGGAGGTAATCAAACGTCAACGTCAAATGCCGTTGCACCTGTAGTGAATATTAGCTCAAAGGAACTCTCGCAATCCCAAACCTCGCTTCTTAAAAAAGGGCTTAATTATGTTGTTACTCCACGGAATATCCCCTTTGAACAGATTATAGTCGGTGTGGAAGATTGTTTGGTCCAAAATCATATGCGTAAGGAGGATTTGGAGGCCGTACGCCAGGATGTGTCTTCAATTTTAAGACGAGCGAAGTCTCCTAAAGTTAACTTACCCAGAACTGAATTCAACGCTTTGAAGAGCTTGCGTGAGGACCCAGATATCACCATTCTTCGAGCTGACAAGGGAAATGCGACGGTTGTTATGGATACTAGTGATTACAACCAGAAAGTGGAAGTACTTTTGTCAGACGCTACAACATACAAGCTTGTTAAGCGAGATCCAACGGCGAAAGTAGTAAAAACGACAGCCGAGCTGATAAGTAAGCACTCTGAAAATCTTAATCTGGATGTGAAAAGTTTAGTGCCTTCTTGCCCGGTGCCACCAAAGTTGTACGGGTTACCAAAGATACATAAACCTGGTGCTCCGTTACGCCCTATAGTGAGTCAAATCGATGCTCCTACCTATCGATTAGCTCGGCACTTAGCAGGTGTACTTTCTTTACTGCGAGGGAAGACGGAAGCATACACAAGGGACTCATACCATTTTGTCAGTGAGATTAAGGATTTGAGACTAACTGATGATGAAGTTATGGTCAGTTTTGATGTCCAGTCTCTCTTCACATGCCTACCAGTTCAAGAATGTATCGAAATTGTGAAAAGAAGATTGGGTGAACAACAGATGGCAATAGAATATGCTGAGTTCTTACAACACTGCCTTACACTGGCTATATGCTATGGAATGGTGAATTCTACGGGCAAGTTGATGGTGTGGCAATGGGGTCTCCGGTGTCTCCTGTCGTCGCCGATATTTTCATGGAAGACTTCGAGGAGAGAGTGCTTTCATTGGCACCTGTCAAGCCGAGGATCTTTAAAAGATACGTAGATGATACCTTTACTATTTTACCTAGATCTAGTGTTTCAGCTTTCTTAGACCATCTGAACTCCATGCATAGTAAAATTAAATTCACTATGGAGTTGGAAAATCAAAATTCACTTGCATTCTTAGATGTGCTAGTAATTAGAGGTCCTAAAAATGACATAGGTCATACTGTATATAGGAAACCTACGCATACAGATAGGTATTTGAATGGCAAATCTCACCACCATCCCTGTCAACTTGCTACAGTGGGTAAATCTTTGTTTCAGAGAGCCAGGGGTATCTGCGACAATCAACATCTGACTGCTGAGTTACAGAATGTCAAACGTGCGCTTCGAGCCAACGGGCTCCAGATACCACGTTCCAAGCAGAATCCCAGTATGAAGAAACCAACAGTCGAGCGTAAACCTGCCGTATTACCATATGTGAAAGGGGTCACAGACAAGATCGGAAACATCTTGAAGCGTGCTTCTATAAAAACATATTTCAAGCCGTTGAAGAAGGTGTCTCAATACCTTAGACCCGTGAAGAGTAGCACCCCTTTGCAGAGTGCAGGCATTTATAAGCTGGACTGCGAGTGTGGTCTTTCATACATTGGTCAAACGAAACGCAGTGTATCAACCCGGGTGAAGGAGCACATAGCAGATGTCAAGCACCGTCGGTGTAATAGGTCTGCAGTTTGTGAACATGTCATTGACAAACCAAACCACTCAATTAAGTTTGATAAACCTTCTATCCTTGCCAAAGAAAAAAGATATTTTCCCAGGATGCTACGCGAGGCTATTGAGATTAAAAAGCATCCTAATTTCAATAGAGAAGATGGATTGTCACTACCACCAGCTTGGGATCCTGTAATACATCTCATCAAGGAACAAGCAAGACACAGGACTGCAAAACCTTAATTTCCGAACGGTGTAAAATATCTTATCTGTTTAAAAGTAGTTTAATAGTCTCTGTTTTTAAATATTATAATTAGTAATGAGGTAGCCTGGGAGTTTTTCTTTGCAGCGTTTCTTTTCTCCTCAGTACGCCTCATTTGTGAAATGCTGCTTGGTAAATTATTAGAATAAAATAATTAAGCCCTTCTGGCACATGTGTAACTGTCTTTACAGCTTAGGCCCATCTGGCATGTATGTACACCTTTATTTGTGTTTTTTCAAAAAAATGGGTAGTTTGCACAAATTGTAACTTTGACAGAGGAAAATACATCTTTTCTCAGTCCTCCCGTGACCATGGAAAGCTGGAAAGCTTCCGAAACGTCGGGAACTAAAATGAGATAATATACGCGATATAATCCGTTAAATTGTTTTATTATACGATGTATATTAATGAAATTTGGAGCATAGAGGTCTTGTGTCAACCGCTACTTAGTTTGATAGTTAAATTTAAAAAAAATACATTTCTAAGGGAGGCACTCCATACATGTAACCGAAACTGAAAAAAAAAAAACAGCAAATATCTATGTGTAATATCTGTGTGCGGGCACATCATTCGACAGATTTTCCAAAAGCACTATGAAGTTTCTAAGTTTTTTTTTGATTTAGTGAATATTTTCCGAATTATTCGCTCTGAATGTAGCAAAAATTGTGCCTCCCCCCCCCTCTATTTCCTAAACGGTAAGCAAAAAATATGACAAAAATACAAATATAAAACTTAATAAATACTTCCAACGAAAATTGTTTCCAACATGATCGGACATACCGTTTTTAAGTTATTGCCAAAAAACTGCGCTTCTCAGCAAAAGGACGTAAGTGCCGGGGAGATACGCTCTTTTGTTAGTGTTTTTTTTTCATATCGTAGTTTTGTCAACTGTAGTGCATTTTTTGTATGAACGGCTGCGGAACCCTTCAAGGGCGAGTCTGACTCGCACTTGGCCGCTTTTTTAATTGGACCATCACTCTATACTCTATGATGTATATTATATACTACTGAACTATAATACCTATATTATACAACTCCGCACAAAACTATAATGAATTTCAAAAAAAGAACGCAGTGTTTCTGTGTTTTTTTTAGCTATGTTTCACTTACTGTAATTTATGGGTAGAAAAAATATTGAATACAATAGTTATTTAATTAGGTTTTTCGTACCTTAATTACGCCACTCGCCACTTTGTGGCCTAAACGCGGTACTTGACTGAAAAAGCACACATTTTATTTATGTCACGGTTTGTAATTGGCGCTATATTCACTAGAACTAGCTGTACCTACCAGTACAATAGAGCAGTTATTTCAAGTAAATATTTTCATTCAATTAGTAAACTAACGTCGTTGCAATACTTGCAGTTATTTGTAAAGACCTATGGAGTGCAGTTATATGTATTCAATGTGTTGTCCCCTAATTTGATAATGAACATGAATAAGGTGCTACGATTTTGATAACTGACATACATTAAAGACAAGAACATTGCAATGGGGTTATAAGTAGCGAAAACCCTACTTACTACGTTTTTGCAATTTCAGTTACGGAACCCTAAAAATAGATTTAAATATGTATGGATCTTGAAGCACAAAGTAACTGACATAGTTCGAATCGCTCGTAGAACCAATGGCTACTGGTCGGCTTCTCGAATGGCGCCTACAAGTTGGTAGACACAGCGTGGTGGTGCCCGTATAGTGGGAGGCGGAAACCTTCATCCAGCAGTGAAACTATTCGGCTGAGATGATGATGGTAATGACAAAAGTCAGTAATTATATCCGTTTTCACATCTAAATATGTTAACTTTTCAAAAAACTAAAGATGACTATACAATAACAATGGAGCAAAAAGATAAGTTAGGTTTTTATTTATTTTTTATTAAAGGGACATAAGTTCATTAATATAAAACAAAGCGCAAAAAGTGTGTAACAACATCCAATTACCATCCATTATAAAACAAGAGCAAAAGTTTGCGTATGCATTCGAATGTATTTTTAGATTCCCAAATGATACCTAAACGAATCAAGATAAGGATTACGTATATGGCATTATTGGCTCCGTGAATAAATGACTTGATTATGCCTTGGCTTAAAACTGACTTATCCACCATGCTAAGGTGCGTCCACACTTGTATCACTTGCTCGTATCCGATCATCGTCCCGTGGCATGACTGCGTATCGCGCTGCTTGGACGCTCACTGTCGGCATTCCGTATCATTTGCGCTGCCGCGTCAAGAAACGCGTTTACACTAAGCCGTAGCGTATCACCGTATCCGATCACCGCGCCGATCTTTTTGCGTGCTGTAGTTTGGACGCTAGCCGTATCGTTACACCGCTCCGATCATTTTGGCATTTCGCCGATCATCATTTTTCGCGTGATCGTTCTTCTGTAGTAGCGTTGTGGTTCCGTGTAAAACTGTTGCACCCGTCATCAAATTGGTTAACACCCGTGCAGAAACTTGAAGATCATTCTCACGACAGCTGATAAGCCACGAGCGACGAGCACCAGCGTGGACAGCAGCGCCCAAGCGACGGCGGCACCGCGCGCGTAACAACTAAAAATGGCAGTACTTTGGAAATTTGCCGTAACACACCTGCGCCAGCGACTCAAGCCACGCCTCTCGGCCATCTCTTTCACGCGTAGCTGCAATGGACGAGACAGAAGATGAGGCAAAAACCGACTCGAGATGGATCGCGGCGTATCATAACCGCGTAGCATGATCGCGTGTCATGATCGCTAGTGTGGACGTCGCACCGTCGCGATCATGCCGCGCTCGTCCGATCGGAGTATTTGATACGCGTAGCAAAATGGATTTCGAGCGATCTAATCGGCGCAACTTCCAAACGCGTGATCGTGACACGCGATCATGCCAAGCGACGATGATCTGATACGGGCAAATGATACAAATGTGGACGCACCTTTACTGCTTAATCGGCCGTGTTATATCCCACCCACTACCGGAATCCGACATAAGTTTTAAAAATAACTAAAACGTATCGCAGAGTAAAAGAAAATATATTAATATATAATATTTATTTATGATTATGAGGCCTAATGGTGATTTCTTTGTCTCGTGGAGCTTGTCCAAGACCAAAGAGGACCAAGCCTATATGCTAATGATATCTGTAGAAAATTAACATATTATCACATTATTTTGAAATCATATGTAGTTTATACAAATATAATTGTATGAATATTAATTCTACATTTCCACATTAGATTCTACATGAAATATTGAGGCGTAATAAACTGAACACTGTGTAATTAGCAATGAGTAAATACGTTACTAGCATAATAGGTTAAGACTAAATTATTTATATATTTGTAGATTGACGACAATAAAATAATATTTATGTCTATTAATACAAAGGAAAGAATCTAAATCTAAGTTAAAAACTATAAATTGACTATCTAAAGATTAAAGATGTCCTCCAGGTCACCTTCGCCGGATATTGTACCCAGAAGGCTGGCGGCGTTTCCTCTTTGGATGGCTAGGCTGAGCCTCTGTCCAAAGTAGCAGCCAGCCCTCTGGTCACCCGATGCATCGATAAGGCGCTGAGCTATTTCTTTACACAGCTCCTTGGCGCTGGGTCCCCACGGTCCAATTGTTTCTACACCAAACGGCGCAAATATGTAGCCCTCACCAAGAGTAGCATATTTGCGCCGTTTGTGCTGCTGGGCCATCGTTGCCGCCGCTGCAGCCCTGGAGGAGGTGCCATGGAGATGAGACGGCGCCAGAGTATCGACACAGGTGGCGTCCCAGACAAGTCCCATCTTCCACGGGACGAGCGTCATACCGTCGGGGCGCTTGCCATCGTCGCGTGCAATACCGTTCGGCTCTAAAATGGCCGGCACGCTGACGGAGACAAGAGCCCTCGGGATGGCGTCGTTCAGGGAACCATGGCGGGAGATGCGGCCGGCGCTCTTTTGGCAACTTAGGCCGTGGTGACCTTTTATGTCTACGCTTGCACCGCAGCGGCAGCGGTGGGGATCATTAATTTTGATCCCAAGACGCAGGCTAGTGGCCAATGTGAGGGAAGTTCTGTCCAGTAATATTCCGATATTGGGCGATGGATTACCATCGCCCAATATCGGAATATTACTGGACAGAACTTTATTACACGCATTAGCGTGTAGCCAAAGTCCGGACTCCGGCTCTGCCACAGCAAGGAGGCGAGCGCGCTCTGCCGAGTTTTGGGCTGTGTCTGTCAGTTCTTTCAAGACCAATTTGCAGAGCGGCTCGTCCCACAGCCGCTGCGATTTAACGGAGGCCGGAGTCGGGGCACCCAGGCAAGCCTGCGTCCACTCGTCTTTAGCGTCGTTCAAATCGGCAACGCAGTGGTTGTTGGAGGATGGGCTAAATATTTTGTTTGAAAGTTCTTGCGTGCTGTGGAACGAGGATAAATAAGCCGGAAGAGCGACACTAACGACTTGCCTGATGCCCAGCCCGCCGTGACGGATTGGGAGGGAGGCTTGGGTCCATGAGCGGTTGTCCAGGTGGATGTTAGGGATGGACGTCAGAGTGGCCTTGAGGACGGAGTCTAAGGGCTCGATAAGATTAGGGTATTTCCATACACCTTAGAATGTATGTAAATTTAGGCAAAAATAAACAAAACTTAATGATTACGAGAGCCACGTGTGCATTGATCTTTAGAAGGCGGTCCGAATAAGCTTTATGGATATTTAAATTTCCATTTATGAGGAGGGGTATCGATTCGGGAAATATCGGAGCCCCTAACAATCGGAGGGAGATTTTGTCAATTATTTTGATATTAGGGGCTAATGTGCTGAAATTATAAATGATATTATGTATCCCCAAAATGGCGTGAGTATTTTGGACGAAGAGCTCGCATTTTGAAAAATTTAGTTCTAGGCCAATTGATGAGAACGAGTCGCTTATGATTTTGAGGTCAGCCAAAACAGTCTTTCAGTCCCCTCCTAGAGTGCCGTCGTCAAGGTACCACGAGTTGAATTGCGAATTTAAGGTTGTAATTATGGGGTAAATGGCGAGGCTGAATATGGCGGGTCCTAGGGGGTCGCCTTGCTGACAGCCAACTGCTGACGAAAGCGGATGATTTTTAAATATTAAGTGCGTTGGTTCATTGTAGCACTGCCATAAATATTTATAAATCATCGGGGTTGCGTCTTCGATTTGCGTGAGTATAGCGCCTCTATCTACAGAGTTAAAGGCATTTTTTGCATCCACTTTCAGCAGCACCTCGCATTTGTCGTCATTGACGAAAGCGCATGGACAGCTGCTTCACAGCCGCCTTTGCTGCCAAACCCGAGTTGAATAGGCTGAAGTTTCTCAGAAAGAGGTGGAAATATGTGTCTGCAACATATTTTTGAGCAAATACGTCTAGAGCCTACAGCGATTGGTCTTATACCGCCCTCCTTCTTTTTAAGAGCGCATAAGTTAGCTCCATAAAGGATACTTAACACATCGCTGCAGACTGTACCAGACAGCATGAGGTTTATGAGATGTGTGATGTTGTCCAAAAGTAGTCCGCCGGCATCGCCGCTGCTGCTTCCCAACAGGTCCTTCAGATGCTGCGGGGAGAGGCCGAGCAAGCCACCGGCGGAACCGTTTTTGAACGATATCACTGCTGCCAGTACGTCTTTTTTTGTTGCGATTATGTGTGGGGTATCTAAATCGGGCGGATCGGGAAGGCGAAGTATTGCTGCTGGAAGTGGATGTTTGGATTGCAAAGCAGTTATGGTGTCGGGGGCAATTGGGTGCAATACTTACTTATACTGCTTCTGTCCGTGAGTTCCTGTAATTGGCTTTTTTTTTTCTATCGTAATTCTATTTAAGTTATGTAAAGCTGTTGGTTCTCCAAATAAATATAAATAAATAAATAAATAACGTCACTGGAGAAGAGTAGTTGGGCAGCTCCCTTAATGTCTATGTATATAATATCAGTCAACACGCTCACCGCACAGCAGTTAGTTGGTATCACACGCAATGTATCACGAATTCACTTGCGGCACGGCCGTTTGCCCGTTGTCGTGGCCGGGACCTTAAAGTGTCATGGTCCCACTTCCTACTCCTATCATAAATGCACAAATCTTATCGAGCATTTAAAACACTGGAACTGGACCTGAGAGACGCGACGGCCAGGGCTGTCAATACCGCTGCCCACTGGGCATCCGTTATTTGAGGAACCTCGACACGAAAGAAGAAGAAGAAGAACACTGGAAATTCCATAAGTATACGTTCTCCTCTGCCAATCACGACACGTTTGGCTCTGTACAGCGGCCTACGAAGCTGGCGGTCCTGTGTTCGAATCTCGGCCAGGGAAAGTGTTTGTGTGATAAGCACGAATGTCTGTTCCTAAGTCTTAGATGTTTTTTTTTATGTTATGTATTTAAGTATTATAACTCATTATGTATATCGTCACATACTACCCATTGTACAAGCTTTGCTTAGTTTGGGACTAGGTCGATTTGTGTGAGATTGTCCTTGATATTTAAAAAAAAGTATGCGCGAAATCGCAGGTCGTTTTATACGATAAATTGTTCGTGTGTGTTTGTTTGTTTATAAGTTTTTATCGTATGCATTTGTTACATATAATAATACTAGAGCCGCCCGCTAGTTCGTCCGCCTTAGATTCGTTTATTGCGGATAAAAGGTATTTGTCCGGAATAAAAGATAGCTTATGTCTTTCCCCAAAACTCGATATTTTACTAATTTAAATGTGAATCATATTACCAAGATTTCAAGTTCCTAGCGTAAATAAATATTTACTGACCATACAAATTTTCATCTCCTTTTTCGTCCCTAAAAGGGATGAAATTTGACATACATTATAGCCTATGTCCTATACTGATATATAAGGTACATAACCGGAAAGCTTCACAAAAAATCGTCCGGTAGTTTTTGAGATTAAGTGGAACGTACATACATACTTTCACGTTTATAATATAGTAAGGATCTCCGTAATGTGCTGTACGCATTTACCTCGCCCCCTGCTAAAAATGCATGAATAATTTGTTCGGTAATAACACGGCTTGTCATCGACAGTGGTTAATTGGGGCTGATGTTTTTGAAGATATTAACACACATTAGACATTGTAACAAATTGTTTAACAAATAGTTTTAAAAATAAAAGTATTCAAGCTATCCATAAGCAATATTAGAATGCAAAAATAGCAAGTGTTTAACAGTACTTGTAATTGAAATAAAACAATTTAACGAATTATATCGCGTATATTATCTCATTATTCTAGTAAACCTGCCGTATTACCATATGTGAAAGGGGTCACAGACAAGATCGGAAACATCTTGAAGCGCGCTTCTATAAAAACATATTTCAAGCCGTTGAAGAAGGTGTCTCAATACCTTAGACCCGTGAAGAGTAGCACCCCTTTGCAGAGTGCAGGCATTTATAAGCTGGACTGCGAGTGTGGTCTTTCATACATTGGTCAAACGAAACGCAGTGTATCAACCCGGGTGAAGGAGCACATAGCAGATGTCAAGCACCGTCGGTGTAATAGGTCTGCAGTTTGTGAACATGTCATTGACAAACCAAACCACTCAATTAAGTTTGATAAACCTTCTATCCTTGCCAAAGAGAAAAGATATTTTCCCAGGATGCTACGCGAGGCTATTGAGATTAAAAAGCATCCTAATTTCAATAGAGAAGATGGATTGTCACTACCACCAGCTTGGGATCCTGTAATATATCTCATCAAGGAACAAGCGAGACACAGGACTGCAAAACCTTAATTTCCGAACGGTGTAAAATATCTTATCTGTTTAAAAGTAGTTTAATAGTCTCTGTTTTTAAATATTATAATTAGTAATGAGGTAGCCTGGGAGTTTTTCTTTGCAGCGTTTCTTTTCTCCTCAGTACGCCTCATTTGTGAAATGCTGCTTGGTAAATTATTAGAATAAAATAATTAAGCCCTTCTGGCACATGTGTAACTGTCTTTACAGCTTAGGCCCATCTGGCATGTATGTACACTTTTATTTGTGTTTTTTCAAAAAATGGGTAGTTTGCACAAATTGTAACTTTGACAGAGGAAAATACATCTTTTCTCAGTCCTCCCGTGACCATGGAAAGCTGGAAAGCTTCCGAAACGTCGGGAACTAAAATGAGATAATATACGCGATATAATCCGTTAAATTGTTTTATTTCAATGAGTAATAATCGCGGAAACAGAAGAAAATATTAGTACTTGTAATTGATATTCATATTTTATTGATATTAATATTCAAAATCGTGATAGCACTTAATGATTTTATAGCTACTCGAGGACTTGTACCGATTTGTACAATTAATATGTTTAGGCATTGAAGCAAATTAAAGCCACAATTATCACTAAAATGTTGCCAAAATACATATTAGCAAGATTGCAACATACTTATTATCGAATATCGTACTTGAATATATTTATAGCTGGAGAGAAAATATACTACAGATTTGATTGACGGAAATAATTACAATTGAAAACTTCAGAAAGTCGAAAAATCCCGAAGAATCAATGAATTAATGAGAAACGCTTCGGGATTAGTCGAGTTTTAAAAACCTGGCATTTTTTATGCACTATATCTGTATCTTTATTTATAATGTTTTTTCTGCAGACTTTGACTATTTGTCTGATAAAGACAGTGATAATTCACTCTTAATAGGACAATGAACTAACCTAAGCAGAAATAGATTTACAAATTATCAATATTATCAATATTAGAACCGACCAGATTATCCAGTAATACTTGCATTGACAACATCATACATAACGTGCGCGGCAGCTCACCCGAGGTGATCGACTTAGCCCTCTCTTATCACACAGCTCAGCTTTTGAAATGTCCGGTAAAAAAAAACGAGTATTTTCACACATTGGTTTAAAATGCAAAGAGATTTGAGTGAAGAAAACATTATGAGATTCGTAGAGTACTTACAATGTCTTAGCTTTAATAACGTATATATGGCAAACACTCCTAATGAGGCCTTTTATAATTTTGCTGATCAATTTGAATTGTTTTATAAAGTGTGTTTTCCTATGAAAAAGAAAAAATAACTCAAGTGGTAAAACCGAAATGGATCAGTAAAGGAATAAAAATATGTTGTCAGCAAAAGCGTCGTCTTCTTTGGAAATACAGGCTTTCTAAAAATAATAAAGGTCAAAACAAATGAAAATTTATAAATTACTCCAAGAACCTTAAAAGGATTTTTAAACTCACGCAAAAAGCTCAAAATTATTACTATATAAAAAAATCGAGTAATAAAACAAAAGCATCATGGAACATTATTAATAAGCATAAAACCAAACAGCCAAATGATATTATATCACGAATACAATCCAATGGCAAATGTTTAAATTCCCCCGATGAGATAGCCCACGAATTTTATCACTATTTTATTGAACAGACATCTAGTAACATTAATAATAATCATAATCAACAGACCAATAATGATCAATTTAATTTTAAAAATACAATGACATGCAATTTATTTTAATCTATATTTATAAAACCATCCAGTTCTCATGACATTTTATTAATAATTAAATCGTCAAAAAGTAGTAAGAGTCCTGGCTATGATGGCATCAGCACGAATGTTGTGAAAGCTGCATCACTTGTAATTTCTCCAATAATGAGCTATATAATAAATTTATGTATTGAATATGGTGAGTTTCCGGAAAGACTAAAGATAGCTATCATAAAGCCTCTCTTTAAAAAAGGTAATAGGGAAGACTTGGGTAGCTACCGACCGGTGGCTCTACTATCAATTTTTTTTTAAATCATAGCAAAATACATTTATAACTGTATTTATAACTACTTAGAAAGCAACTGTTTATTTGCAAAATAACAAAGGGCTTTCGCAAAGGAAAATCTATAGATATGGCCATGTATGGTTTTATGCATTTAGTCGTGCGTTTGATTTTGTTGACCATAAAATACTTTTGAACAAATTATATACATATGGAATACGGGGAAACATACATAACCTGATCAAATCTTATTTAAGTGATCGTAGGCAAGTAACTCAAATCAATAGATTAAATAGTAAAACTAAAATCGAACTTGTCTATTCATCGAAATTGCGACACATTCGGTGTGGTGTCCCACAGGGGAGTGTTTTAGGTCCATTATTGTTCATTATATATATAAACGATTTACCAAGAGTACCCGAGTCTCCCATGGTTCTCTTTGCAGATGACAGTACAATAATATTCACCGGCAAAGACTTAAAACACTTTCGAAACTGACATATGCAAAACTCTAGGTAATATTATAGATTGGCTTACTGATAATCACTTCAAAGTAAATTTGGGCAAAACTAAAATAATGACATTTCAACAAAGAGTTCATAATATTACAAATTTAAATATAAATTATAAGGGCCGGAAAAATTGGACAAACTGACATTAGAAAATTTTTAGGGATAAGTGTTGATAATAAGCTATCGTGGAGAAATCAAATCGACATGGTGTGTAAAAAGTTAAATCAATTCTCCTTCGCACTATATCAATTAAGAAAAGTTGTTAACGAAAATGTAGTTTTTAAATGCCTATCAAGCATATGTCACGTCAATTTTGAGCTATGGAGTTATATTAACTCAGTTGATAGAGAAATTGCATTCAAAGCGCAAAAAAGGTGTATTCGATCTTTGTGTGGTCTACACCATCGTGATTCTTGTAAATCATACTTTATAAAATTAGGAATTTTAACTCTACCTTGCCTGTACATTCACGAAGTCATATTGTTTGTAAAACGTAACTTGCATTTGTTCCAGACCTTTAATAGTACACGTATAAGAAATAAATTAGTCGCAATGTCCTGTAAAACCGCTCTGTGTCGTAAAAGTGTACTTGGTACAGCCCCTACAATGTACACCAAGGTTCCAAAAGAAATTATTAATATAGAAAGCACAGCTGATTTTAAAAAAGCATTGTTTAAATTTCTTGTTAGTAAAGCCTATTATAAAGTGACAGATTTCTTAACAGACACCATGTAGTCAGTGGAGGCGTGTACCACACGGCTCACCCGAAATTACACATAATTTTTGTATGCCTGAGGGCCCAACATAGTGATACTGTATTTAATTTTAAAGACCCTAATGTATTTTAGCACCTAACTATGTTGAACAAATAAACGATTACTATTATTATTCACTTTATTTATTTTTTGTCATAAGTTACAAAAAGCAAATTACAAAAAAACACATTACAAAAAAACCTTACCTAGGGTGCCGCCGGCAGCGGGGCGGAGCCCAAGCTACCGGTGGTTAGGGCTGCACAGAGAAGAACATCCTGACTGGCTACTTGGTTATGTCTGTGCAAGTACTCGCCGTTAGCAAGATAAGAACAACCGGAAATGATATGCCTGAGTGACTCCCCGGGACGGCGGCATGCCCGACAAATGTCGACCACGGTACGGTCGGGATATACCTCCGGTAGTTGTTCGTCATGATAACTTCGTCCGCAATTGCACATGCAAAACCTTCGGTTTCCCCAAAGAGATCGCCGAAACGTAGCCAGTTTACCGACGCGAGCAGATCTACATCAGGCCCTGTAAGGGCCTTATAGAACCGCCCGTGTAGCTCTTTACTCCGCCATACGTCCTTGCGGTCTACGGTGCTAAGCACCGTTGGTCTGCGCCAGTTCTCGTTTGCCAGGGATAGAGGGGTGAGACCTTTGTCTACTGCCACTACATCGCGATGTATCCCACACTCATTGTTTAGGAAATACTCCCTGAGACTGCACACCTCGCGGTTATGGAGGTCCTTGGCATATAAAAAGCCACGGCCCTCACACTTACGCGGGATGTACAGTCTCATAACTGACGAGCGTGGGTGTAGCATGCGGTGTGTAATGAGCAGCATACGGACCCTTCTATCCAAGGCGTCCAGCTCAGTCTGGGTCCACCTTAGTATACCAAAGGAGTAAGTGAGCAGGGGCATCACCCAAGCGTTGAAGGCGCGCACCTTGTTGCCACCCGACAAAAGACTGTTCAGTACTTTAGTCAAGCGGCAAAAAAAACGCTCGTTCACTACCTGTCTAATCTCTCCGTTCGCAATACTCAATGACTGTGACATACCAAGATACTTGTAGGTTTCAACTTCGGAGAGAGATCTGAGAGACATTGTCTCGGAAAGCTGTAAATTTGTTGAATTTACGACTTTCCCCTGCTGTACATGCATGACCGCACACTTATCTACACCAAACTCCATTTTGATGGCACTGCTGAAAGTTTCTGTGACTTTGAGTAGCTCCATCAGTTCTGGTCGTTTCGGTGCAAACAGCTTGAGGTCGTCCATGTACAGCAGATGAGAAATGATCTCACCCTCTCTTCGAAGCCGGCAACCTAGTCCTGAATCCTTCAGCAGAGTGCTGAGTGGATTCAGGGCCAGGCAGAACCACAATGGACTCAAATTTTCGCCCTGGAAAATACCCCTCTTAATCCTTATAACGTCCTGCCGATCAGGGGGGCCATCTGGGCCGCCTGGTTGACGAATGACTGTGGTCTACTGCCTCATACATGAGCCTATAAAGGATTTTAAAACTGTATCGATTTTATAGAAAATCCCGGTAAGGGCAAATATTTGTGTGATGAGCATAAATATTTGTTTCTGAGTCTTGGATGTTTTCTATGTATATATGTAATATATCTATTAAATATATCGTCGTCTACTACCAATAACACAAGCCTTATTGAGCTTACCATGGGACTAGAGCGATTTGTGTAAAATTGTCCCACAATATTTATTTATTTATTTATTTATACAGCTCCAAGATCCTCTCAAGCCATGAATGAGGCGCCGAATCATAGGCCTTCTTGTAGTAAATCCAAGCGGCCGATTGAGACCCCCTGCTCCGCCGAACTTGTTGACAAATGGTCGTGTCAATGAGGAGGAGCTCCTTAGTACCACGGGACCCAACCCTACATCCATTTTGAGAGAAGGCCGAAACGTTGTTCGCAACAATGTGCGTTTTAAGTTTTGCTCTCAAAATAGATGTAAGGAGCTTGTTCAGCGTAGGCAAGCACGTGATGGGTCGATAGTTTTTCGCTTCCGTAGTACCACCGGACTTATAGAGCAGAAAGGTAACACCAGTTGTTAGGAAAGATGGCAGGGAACCAAGCTCGAGGGCTTTCTGGAATTGTGTTGCCAATCGTTCGTGTGAACATCGAAACCACTTGATACAGAAGTTGTGCAACCCGTCCGGCCCAGGACTTTTCCAGCTCTAAGTCGTACGAGCCGCACAGCTCACGTCATCGGGGCTGATGGTAACACCCCATGGTTTCGATGGGCTCACACTCACGTTCGACAACATTCATCCACTCGCCCTCGGTGTGCTCGACTGACACCGACCAGATACTACGCCAGAAATTACTCATGGCAGTAGGATCCGGCAGCTGCCCATCGGCCACACGTCGGTCGGTTCCCTCCCACTTTCGGTATACCTTCCTTTGATCGCTCTGGATGAGGCGATTCTGCTGAAATCAATCCACACGTTCTCTGTAGCGGCGGATACGGCTTGC
This sequence comes from Hedya salicella, assembly GCA_905404275.2. Lineage (NCBI taxonomy): Eukaryota > Metazoa > Arthropoda > Insecta > Lepidoptera > Tortricidae > Hedya > Hedya salicella. The sequence goes on along the minus strand of FR990100.1, from coordinate 22,119,966 downwards.
CCACGCATAGACTTTCTGCTTCAGGACGTCGATGCGCTCCGTGACACAGGCTATGTAATCACGGGGTCTGACATCAGTCCCCGCAAAGGCCTGTGTCCCCCTCTGTAGCCCCATAGTATGCGCGCATGACATTCTCATTGTTGGCTTGAGACCATCGCATGCGACGCACTATACCACCGGTAGCGGGAGCCATGGGCGGAGCAGAGTGCCCCGCAGGCCCCAAGCGTGCCGGCAGCGGTGGCCGTCGTGGCGGCGGAGGCGGCGGCCCGCGCTTGTCGTCACTCGACTCGCTTGTTTCGGGTGCGGTCTGGTACTGTTCACCCGACGACGACGCCGAGGAGCTGGGCGGCGCAGATGTAGGTGGCAGGCGTGCGTATCTGTGAGCCGCTTGGCAACGTGTTTTATGCGTTTTGCTTCTCGTTAGCATCGTTTCGTGTATATAACGTCAGTGACTTATTATTATTATTAAATTTATTCATAGTCCGACGGCGCTGGTATATAGTGAGGCAAGTTAGTAGTACGTACTATAAATGCGATTTTTTATAAAGCTTATCTTTCGTTTTGTTTCATATCTTGAACTTGCATTTTCAGCAAATCGATGATGATTTATTACGATATGTTTAATCCTTTGTGTAGAACCTAGAGGTAAGGTTATGTTTGTTTTATAGAAATTCCGAGATTTCCGAAAAAATAATAAGATTGAGAAATAAAATATTTGGAAAAGAAAACAGTTTGGTAAACATAATTAAATTTTTATTCACTTTTTAATTCAAAATTTGCTGGAAAAAAGCTGCGCAACATCTTACTCGTAGTATCCCATATTCATCCTTTTCCGCACTGCCATAAAAATATATGATAGTTAATATCGAATTGATTTCAGACCACTCGAAGTTTTAAAACCTTGACTTAATCGGTAAACTCAATTCCAAATACCTAAAGTTGATCGTAAAGCATCGAATTGTCACATCTCCGAAATTATGTACTAAAGCCATATTTATCGTTTCCATTTATGTCATCTTAAATGTCCAACTCAAGGATATTATTTTAAGAAGAGTGAGTCCGTCGCGAATTATATAGTGGTTAATAATAAAGATACAGTTGTTTTGCTAGTTCCGTTGCAATGTTTTACTGTAAAATTTTCTAACAACTTTTTTTTCAGGAGAGAGAAGCAAAATACTTTTATTGATGAAAAAATAGCCACATATCTTTTTACCCCGTACAACAAAATAGAATTACTGAAATGAATACACAATCCCCGCAAAACAACAAAACGAGAAAATACAACAAAACTAGACAGTGCTAAACTGATTTATTTCAATAATGGCTCTCTCTCTCTCTTTGGTCGCTCCCTCATGACTGAGAATCGTGGTCATCGGTGGATGAGGATGCGCTACATCAAGTTTTTATAATCTGCCTCCACCGGTGTCTGTTCATCGCGTCTCTGATGACCGAGTAAAACTTGGTTGAGGATGGGGCCCCTTTCACTTGATCGCTCCATCTGGTTGGGGAACGTTCTCGGACTCGTTTGCCCTCGGTGTTGCCAACAATGATCAGCTTTTCAAGATTTTCATCACTTCTCCTCATTATGTGGCCGAAGTAGGTCAATTTGCGCTGCTGACTGAGGATAGGCGGGTTTGGACACAAAGCTGTGGAAGGATCGGTACATTGGTGCGCATGAAGTGAGAGAGCTAGCTGGGACGCGAAGCATTAGAACCTGTGCCATCGGAGACGAAACCGAGAATGTCCTGACAGATACGTCGCAGGTTTTGGAACGCTGGAAGCGATACTGTGCAGCACTCTATAATACAGGGAGTACAAAAACTGTGGTAGAGAAACTGTCACCAGACGAACCCGAGATCCTTCGTTCGGAAGTGGAAAGCGCTATCAAAGTCCTTAAATGTGGAAAGGCGCCTGGTATAGATGGTGTTCCTGCTGAACTGCTGAGGAACATGGGAGACGCAGGAACAACATTCATGGTGAAAATATGTAATGAGGTATGGAGAACGGGAAGATGGCCGACTGAGTGGACAGAATCTGTGTTCATTCCCTTGCACAAAAAGGATCTACCAAGACTTGCGGCAACTATAGAACCATCGCGTTGATCTCCCACGCAAGTGAAATCTTCTTACACTTAATTAATCAGCGGCTCAACCATTTCCTCAGGACCCGAGTACCACAAGAACAAACTGGCTTCGTTAAAGGAAAAGGCACAAGGGAGCAGCTTCTTAACATCCGCCAAGTCATCGAGAAGAGCAGGTTGCCCAGTCGTCTTGTGTTTCATAGACTACAGTAAGGCCTTTGATTGTGTCTAGTGGGACAAGTTGTGGACTGTGTTACGTGAGATGGGAACTCCTGAATATTTAATTGGCTTGATTCAACACCTATATGTTTAGAACCGCTCTTTTGTCAGAATTGACACCGACTGTGCTAATGTGTTTTAAACAAAGATGGGAGTGCGGCAAGGCTGCATCTTATCCCCTTTTTAATATATATGGGGAGTTCATCGTCCGTAATGGAATAGAAAATTGGGATACCGTATTTTCGGTAGGAGGAAAGCGGATATTGAACCTGAGGTATGCTGATGACACGGTCATTTTAGCAACGTCTGTGGAAGATATGCAGGAGCTGTTTCAGAGAATCGAGACTGAGAGCAATCGCCTGAGTCTCGCAGTAAACAGGAGCAAGACGAAGCTAATGGTAGTAGACCGTGCCGAAAAACTGCCCCGGACAATTAATATCATCCCAGGGGTTGATATCGTCGACCACTACGTTTATTTGGGCGCACTGATCTGCGATGATGGTAACTGCATACCGGAGATAAAGAGGCGTATTGGTATGGCTAAGGATGCGATGACCCGGCTGAATGTCATCTAGAAGAATAGAGTTATAACCATCACCACCAAAACCCGGGTAGTACGCCCTCTAGTATTCCCAATATTTCTGTAAGGTGTGGCAGCATGGATGATAAGAGCCCGAGAAAGGCAAAGGATCGATGCATTCGAGATGTGGCGCTGGAGGCTAATGTTGGTTGACATGAATCATGGCTATGAAAACTTTAATATTTCTAGCAAATTGCTTTCAACCTCGAAAAAAAATCATAAAAGGTCCATCCGTTCAAGAGCTACGATACCACAGATATCTATACATACACAAATACACAAGCCGTCAAACTTAACACCTCTCTTTATTCGACAGTGGTTAAATATAATAGGTAAAGTAGAATAATTCCATGTTTTTTCCAAGTGACACTAATTTGCTGTTGAAAGTATGAAATAAAAATATTTTTACATGCTTCATCATATCTCGTAAGTCTGTATTCATCAGGCTATAATTATCAAAATTACTTCACAAAAGGTTTCTGTCATTATTTTGTTTAATCCTAATCTGCGTGATCTACTTTTAATATTTATGAATATTTCATAAGATGGACACTTCATATAGGTATAAATAGATTTATTTGTCAATTTAATGTATTGACGCGCCACGATTTGTTTCAAGTTTGTTTATAGACAAGTTAAGTGGCCATGAATAACAACAATAAAATCCACGAATCAGGAACTTTATAATTTAGTTGTAACATCGAACATATTGTGACAGCTGTGTTACTTAATCAGACGCTATCAAGGAACTAAAATATTGCATAATTCGTATTTCGAACATTATGGAGCAACTAAAATGGTACACTTATAATGGAACACCTATAATGAAACACCTATTATAGAACACCTATAATGTAACACATATGGGGTAAATGTCTTAGTGCCCGTCACTGCCTAATTAGTTCTCTTGATTTGAATTACCTAATCCAAATCAAAGTTAAAGGTGCGAGCGGTTTGTAACCTTACAAATAGGGTGTCAATTATCGGAATGAACTGCGTTGGGTGCCCACCCAGCGCGGGCGTCCACTCCGGGTGCGTTTCCTTTACATTCGGGTGCAGCGGGCGATTCATCAGACGCAGCGCTGCTCTATGAATATACAGGAAATGGCATCCGGGTTCACGCAGCGGACGCTCTAAGCTGTCAAGCATTTGAACGTTTACCTTAAATAATGTATTTTTCAAGCCGCTAAGATTCTGTTAAATTTTAACGGACTTTTTAAGAATCCAACCGGGCCAGTTGCATTCTATCGATCAGCCACGGACGTCCACTGCTGAATATAGCTCTTATTATAGCTCGCCACAGGGTGCGATCCTACGCAGACCATATCCACCGACTCCCCGCGACTCTTACTTAAAATTTAAGTTACAAGATTCCACCCGAACAAACATATTTACATACATACATACATACATTGCAAGTTAAATAAAAGCTTGTAATAATAATAACCCTGATAGTTGTCGTTCCATAAAGAATTTCTACTTACTTACTAAATAAATAAATATTAGGGGGACAATTTTACACAAATCGCACTAGTTCCATGGTAAGCTCAATAACGCTTGTGTTATGAGTTCTTGACGACGATAAACGTATTTAATAGATTTATATTGCTTATTTAAATAGGAAACATTCAAGACTCATTGAACAAAATATTTCTACTCATCACGCAAACAATTTGGCTTTTCCAGAATTTACACCCAGGACCGTCAGCTTCGCAGGCAGAGAAGGCATACTTAACTACAAGATTTAAGGTACGTCATCATCACCATCATCTTTTCAGCTATATGACATCCACTGCTGGATACAGGTCTCCTCAATAGATTTCCACATGGGCCAGATAGAGACCTGCAACCCTAACCAAGTCATCCGACCTCCTTGCGGGTGGCCTTCCCACACTGCGCTTACCAGTACGCGGCCTCCACTCGAGAACAACGATTAACGTACGTAACTTATGATTACTGATGGTTTGAAATAACTGGCCGCTAGCCCGAGCACATATGTATGCAATGGTTAATAATTACAACATCAATGTGGTATGACCGACACAGTTTTCATTGTGAGGCTAAGACCATTTAACCAAAATATAGTTAAGTTAATAAAATAACTAGGCTTTTTATATAATTTACGTAACAATATTTAAGTAATAACGAAAATATCTAAATATGGCCATATGATTTACTGCAGTAATGATACTCGCGTTAGCATTTATTATGGACTAATATGCTATTTAACCATCGTTATCTCTCTTTCAATAAGAATTTACTTTTGTTAGTGACTTTGAACTTCTGATACTCATTTAATTTGACCTTTTGACTCATTCCACCTTTGTACATGCAGCTAATTCAGGAAGGTTTAATGGATGAAATACAGAAGAACCACTGTTTGAAAACAAACCAGGGAAGATACGCAACGGCCTTGTATAGAAGGTACCAATTTCTCAAATTTTTATCAATAAATTGCTCTAAAATTCAAAAGTGCTTGTATTAGGCCTACTTGAATAAAGAAAATTTTGACTTTGACTTTGCACTAAATAATTATGATCCGTCGCCAATATAACAACACTATTGCGTTGTTTTCACACATCTGTGACAGCTGATTAGCTGAAGATAGGAGCAAACGCATATATATTGTGACCCAATTTGGATTAGCACAGGAGGTAAACGTCCCAATATTTGATCCGCTATTTGACACCTCAACGATTAGAGCAGACTCGAGCACTGTATCAATTACCTTATTGTCTCCTTGATTTCATCTAAGGAGGAAAAAAACTGAAATATTTCAACTACTCACACCAAAATATAATACAAAATACAATTTCCACGTATACAAATAATTTTATTTCCACATAACTATGCTAATAACAAATGGGAACTCTGATAGGAATCTTACATTTAGGCTTTGGGCAAGTGAGCACCTGTGGGTCGGAAGCCATTTTCATCAGCAGTATAATCAACTCGGTACTTCTGTCCATCATCGCCCACGTATTCATAGAAGCCCTTAGCTCTGGTGCCGCCACCGTTGGCGGTTGGCTCAACTTTCCCTGCTTCTTCAGCAGCGATTCCATTCCCAGTTTCGTAGAGATAATGGTAGCTGTCAACATCGATTTCGTTTTCTTGTCTCAGGATCTGGGCGCTGGGTTCGTAGCCTGCTCTAGAGTAGACGACAGGAGTGTAGGCCAAGGGTTTTGGAGTTACGGAGTAGACGATGGGCTTGACTGTTGGCAGTACTGGAACCGGGACGATTGACGGACGTGCGGTTACCGCTGCCAGGGATGACGCGAACGGTTCCACTTCGAGGCTAGAAATGACAGAGTTTCATTATCATTAGGTTGCTGTTGAGTGTAGGTATTCTTGGTGTGATTGAAATTGATCTGCAAAATCTTAAGTTAATAGCATGAACTCGTACCGTTTATATACTTTTTGTGAAAATTGTAAGCCGTATAATTTTATTTCATCACTCTCTTGCCCGTATCCCTTTTATTTGGGGTCGTCGCAGCATGTTTTTTCTTTCATCCCTCTTTAACAGCCGTCATCTCATTGTTTATCTAAACATTTTTTTACGGTCTTCCTTTAGCGAATGTGGAAGGTTATAACCTTCCACATTCATACTTAACGCTTATCTCGTCACATGACCTTCATCCCTCCTCATTACATGCCCATACCACGCTACCTATACCACAGTTTCCACGTACACTGGACAGCATAATTGCATGGACATTTGTCAGAAAGTTTGCTTTGCAGCGAAACGAGACGCCATCTATCCGGTAACTACATTGGTTTCATAAGATCTTACTAGATGGCGTTGATATCATCAAAATATTAAAAAAAAATCTCGGTTGAACTTACGATTGCCAAAAACACACGGCAAGTCACTCAAAATATTGAATTTACATTATAGTATTTTTGAATGCACCTTCAATTCAATATTACTAAGATTCACCGTCATAACCAAAGTCATCGATGATTTTGCTAATTCAAACACAAAATACAAAAATGCTTTTTTCCTATACCGTGTTCGAGAGGATTTGAACACGGAACATTCGTCGTATACATCAACTCATTAAACCCCTTAGCCATCATGCCATGTTCGACGTGGATGAAACTTATAACCGTATTTGTAATCACTAATCACCTAAAATTGCAAGGCATGTGTTTAGTGTTAATAGGTTTTTTTATTTTATTTTTTACTGAGATTAATTGACAGCTGCTTAAACAAAACATTTTTATCTAAACAAATAAATATTTATTATTAAGTCACATGTGGAATAGTTCTTGAATAGTGCAACAATTATATAAAAGTAACCGCACACTTAGAGGATAGACTTAAGATTATGAATATACCGTAATAGTTTTTATACAAAGAAACTGTTCGTTCGTTCCCTTGCGGCTGCCGTCCGTTAGATTGTATTTTTGATTGAGTTTTAGTATTTATTTAGTTCTTTTATTTTGTAATAATGGGTTCTCGTTGCAATATTGACTTAGCCACAATGTTACAAATAATTACTTTGCATAGTCAAGGCAAAAATTTGACAGAAATTGCCACAGAAACCGGTGTAAGCGTAAGTATTATTGTTTACATTTCTTTATAGATTTTTTATATTAGTTATATCTGTATGTTAATTTTATAATGATTATACATTTCTGAAAATTGTTAAGGAGGAAAACAGTAGTGTTATGGGTGCGACAATTCACAGAGGAAGGATCATACTTATAGCTTATAGGATCTGCACCGCCATAGGACCGATAGACCTCGACTTATAATCGCACAGCGGCGTCAAAGCATGGTCCAGGAATATGAAGAAAATGGTTTTCCACCAACAACACATTACACCCGTTTATTTAACAAAGGCGTGGCCACTGTTCACCGTGTTCTCCACACAGTGAGGGTTTACATCCTCGCAAGCATGCAGTCAAACCCTCGCTGACTCCACAGCACAAAGAAGCGAGATTAAAGTTTGCTCGAGAATGCTTAAATGCGGATTGAAGTAATGTCATTTTCACTGACGAACAAACGTTTCACTAGTCAACACGGACGTTTAGGCTATTAATAACGTTATAATAACGATCACGTGGGTACTAGCCCACTGTGCAATCTGATTGCATTACAGTGAAGAATATGTAGAGAGAACTCGTCAGAGTGCGCAGTCGGGCTAATTGCTGATTACGTCAATGTGCTGGAGGAGACCATGATTCGAAATGTGTATCCGGAGGATGAATTACTCATAATTTCATTTGTGCAGGATAATTGTCTTATACATTGTTCCCAAGGTGTGAGTGAGTGTTTTCGCCGACGTTATAACATAAATATCATTCCGTGGCCTGCTAGATAACCAGATTTAAATCCCATTGAAAACCTGTGGCTATACCAATTAAGTACAGAAGTAAGTGGAGATAGGGTTACACTGATGTTTATTAGTAGTTAAACAGGGCGTCATTGCGTTAAGTGTATTTTATTTTTATATTTTACTATACTATGATAGTAAATAACTACATTTTTATACTACAAGACGGAAATCAATCACGTATTTTTTTTGTATATACCCATCTTTGTGACAGTATTTTACGATATTTTTTTCATCACGCAGTCTTTGAATTGTTAAGAAATGATAAGTTAGTAAAACAGTAAAAGGTAAATGTTAAAGTGCGTTCGCCTACAATCATAACCAGTCTCAGATTTGTAATTAATTGTATTCGCTGTTTTGTTGAAGGGAAGCTTCAATCCTCTTTCCAATTTTGGAAATGAATACTTAAGCTATACCCTCAACAAAATCATAAGAAGAGATTTTACTTAAATTATATATTAATAAAGTGTGTTAATTATCTTAAATAAAAATTGTGTAAGAAATTAAGTTATTTTTTTCATTTCAAAGTTATTAATTATTTTTTAGTTTTAAGTATAGATAGTTATTAATTGGTTGTAATAAAAAAAAAACCCTACTTTTGAGGAGTGTCATTATAAGAGAACTTGTGACTATTTTTCTTTTACCTTGCCTTTTATGAATAGACACAGTAAATTGTAAATTTTCTTGTAATAACTATGTAATACTAATATTGAATCAGTATTTCGATTGCTATAAGTGTAGGTATTCATAGTCAATATTCAGGCAAAGATCCAGGCACAAACAATGATTATTTTGTTTCAACCTAGTCTATGTATCAATTGACTATCTCTTCATATTATATGATATTATAATAGACTTTCATCCTTGATGACTTTCAAACAACTAGCAACGCAAGTTTTTACGGAAATTTGCATCCAAAGTAGAGTATTTTCTATATATTATAAAGTTCCTCCTTACTTATTATATTATTTTTATTAAAGTATAGTGCCGTAATATTCACGTCATCACATATGTTATTGAAGTGTGAATGAAGTTAAAGTATGTTTAAAACCTCGTAGTTTCACGAAGAATCAAAGTGTAAATGGTGGCATTTTTGCAATGAGTTCTTGTTGTAGAGACTCTGTTCTGTTACGATAGTAACAATACGCTTGAAATATAAATTTTAAAACAACCTTACTTAAAAAATAACATTCCGACGAATTGAGAACCTTCTCCTTTTTCTGGAAGTCGGTTAAAAAGAAGCGTGTTCCAAAAGTTAAATACAAGTGCCGTTTTAATTTCAGTGGAAGCTTTTTTTAATAGTAGATTATTCTATTATAGAACAATTTTAGTGCTTGTGAGACTTACATATCAACAAAGAATTATTTTTTTGTTCGTTTTGATAACAATGCCATCTAGTTTATTTTTTTGTAACCATCATGCAATGCTGAGAGCTACGTGCTCTCGGCATCTTAAGGCAGCCAAGTGATTATCGTCTTTGCCATGTCCATGCAATTATGCTGTTGATAGTACCTTATCTGCAATTGGTCCTACTTTCAGACTTTCTATCACAAACCCATTTCTTACTCTGTCCATTCTCGTCATTTATCCCTCTATAGAGTGTTGGGCTAACCCAACACTCTGATCCATACATGAGGACAAGTTTTATCAGGCTTTTATAAATTTTGCCCGAATAATATTACTTAAATGAAGAAATTAACTGTTCTTTGTTCTAGAGTAACGCATAAACACATTTGCACCTTTACGACTGAATTTTCTTATCTGGTAAGACATATTGTCTCATAATAAGCAACCAAAAGGGTTTCGTAAAAGCAACAAAGACATTTTCATGTCTTTTATATTCGTCATTTTACACACGTGTACAACAGTAGCGGGCATTATCTTGAATAATGCATTTTAGCAACATTTCTTGCAGTTACTTTCTTATGACCAAACGCAAGAATTCTAACACACCACTGCGAAATACTTAACAGCATTATCGGTCAAAGACAACAATTGGACTTTACACGGTACGGAATTTACATTTTGGATAGGTAGTCTAAATTGTCTTTAGTAAAAAAATATGTAATTAGTAATCAAATAAGATCAGAAACATCAAGGCAGATGATACAAATACAAAGGCGCAATTATCTACATGAGGGATTTTCTTTAATTTAACATTGAGCCACTGGTTTGGAGACATGGAAAATAGGAAAACTATTTATTTATGTTGTAATTTACGTTATAAATACTCTCGCGATTTCATAGAGAATACGGCCATTGCTTCTATTCGATACGCGTTAATGTTTATATTGTTCTAGGAATCTAGGTAACTCTGAAGTTTAGCGGAATGTAAGGTAAATACCCCAATACTCGACACTGTCCCTTTAGTGGACACTTGAGCCCTAACGGATTGATAATAATATAGTGACGCAAAACTTGGGAACATACGTGGCAACGTCACCATCAAAAGAGCTTAATGCACTTTAGTAATCGCAATAAATACTTCACATGAAAATTGATAATATCTTCAAAACCAAGCCATATTTGACTGGGGTTCATATATTTTGGTTTTCTCCGAATGACCTAAGGAATGCTAGGTTAAAATCCTTCGGGTTCCTCGGGGGCACCTTGCATTGCCCTACAATCAAATAGACAAAAATGTGTCTTCGAAAATATTAGATAATCACCCCAACGAAGGCTATAAAACTTACCCATTTTGATCTCCATAGTTGACATAAGGCGTGAACACAGGTTGGTACTGTTGGTAGGGGTACGGGTTGTACGCCTTTACGTATGGCTGATACGAGGCGTAGATCGAGTCATATTTGCCATTCCTTCCAATCAGGCTTTTGTACCTAAGAATGAGATTTTGCATGAAGTTATGTATTTAATCTACTTAAGTTACTAGATTAAATTCCTTATCTGGGTGAATCAACTTTTTACTGTCCCCCATTTTTTCTACTATTTCCAGTTTAAAAGGAAATTACAAGAAAATACGAAGTCTGCTGTTTTAATTTATATTTATGTTAAATTAATTGTTGCAGCAATTCTTACCAATGAATATTAGCGTGAAACTACATAACAATGGTATTAAAATTCTGAATTGACCTTAAATTTCACTGGTTGCCAAGTAGACGTCAATGTCACCCGATTTTGTATGAAAATAGTGGTTTGTCCCCTGGACAACCATGTTTTCTGATAGAACACGTTTGTTTGCGAGATTAAACTCATATTTGCAAATAGACTTTTTATTTGGCTATAAGAACTCTTTTTCAAATGCACATGTGTGGTAACTAATAATGAACAAGAAAATGTTGATTAACCCATTTACATAAAAGCAATTTTTCCAATTACATGCTAAAAACGCAGTTTCTTTTTTATTTTCTTGCTACTCGGAAAAGGTCCACAAATTTTTACACTTATATAATATTCTCTTCTGTTTCCGCGATTATTACTCATTGAAATAAACCAATTTAACGGATTATGTCGCGTATATTATCTTATTTTAGTTCCCGACGTTTCGGAAAATAAAAATAAAATAATTAAGCGCTCCTGGCACATGTGTAACTGTCTTAACAGCTTGGGCCCATCTGGCATTTGTTTTTATTCAAAAATGGGTAGTTTGCACACTTTATTACTTTGACAGAGAAAAATATATCTTTTCTCAGTCCACCCGTGATCATGGAAAGCTTCCGAAACGTTTGGAACTACAATGAGATAATATACGCGATATAATCCGTTAAATTGTTTTTTTTTTTTTTTATATATAAATTAATATTTTTTTACGCTTTTTTTTAACGTTTAACGAGCAGGCGATCCGTCCTGATGGTAAGCGATCACCATAGCCCATACACTCTAAACCTGCAACACCAGAAGATTTACAAGTGCGTTGCTGGCCTTTCAGGTGAGAGTACACTATTGAAGGCTTGAAAGTCGCATCGGTCTGGAACTACTGCAGGCGACCATTTATGCCACACTCCGTTCAGTCGTGCGAGGCAAGAAGTTTTCAACATAACAGAGGAAGTATGGAGGAAGTGCATACCTATTGTCCAAGGCTGTGTACACACGGTACTTGCTGTCGGGAGAGCCGTAGTAGCGGCCCTCGTCTCCTGGTCGGTACTGACCATCGTCCCCTCCGTACACGTGAGGCTTGTACTGACCGTCGTCGTCAGCATAACTGAGGCCGAATACAGTTAGCGCCACAAGGGACTAAGAAAAAAGTGACACATTGCTTATCAATTTGTTTGGTAAGCTCACTGTGGAAGTGCATTTACTGCAGTAAAACATTTTGATGAAACAAAATGCTACATTGACGTTAAGTTAGGTTAGTGCGCAAATGGTTTACTACTAGGTTAGATACCTAGGATACAATTAAATGTACTCATTCAGTTACTAGTTGTGTTAAGTTTGGGCGTAGTCTGTATGTTGAATAAATGAATGAATGATTTATTGCAACCAAATATGACGGATCTGGATCCTAAGTAATTTGAATGACTTTACAAATAAGCGAGGTGCCTATTTTGGTTAACCGGGTGTCTCAAAAACTACTCCTATCTCTAGTCTGGAGAAGGTGATTCACTAATAATGAATCTGAATACCAGATAAACAAAAGCAAATGCTAAGGTATCTGTTTTTTATGGGAACACAACCCCTTATATTTACTTTTCTAACAAACCTCGCAAGATTATATTATAAAACGTTGCAAATGGTCGCTAGAAATAAATTGACCGTAAAATGTTACAACAATATTTAATTTTAAATTGTTTTACTACTTTCAATTTTATGAGACTGTTGAACTTTTTAAAAGCACCATTTTTATTTCAGTTAATTTTATGACTTTTACTTACCAAGATGAGCTTCATGATAACAAAGGATCGCTTGAACTGAGCGAAATAATTCGAATGATACACTTTAAACGATCATCGGGTCTTTTATATAGACCAAATTCAAAAATGGTAAGCAAGAGACATCCGTCTAACTTGCAGAAAATGTTAATTTTATTTGTTCTGTTGGCATTCGACTCGACGTATTTGGGTTGATGAGTGATATATTAAACCACGCCTTGGCTGAGAATCGGATCAGGTGGGGACCTTGTCGTCCTTCCAAAATTGTTAATGGTTTTGTACGAAATTCCTTTAAGTTATCTTTGACTTAGAAGTTGGAGCTAACTTGAGTTTCATATATGTCTTAAAGTAAATAAGTATACATTAACTGACTTTTAACTATAATTATACTTGCTCAATTTAAGTACACACCGGTGTTAAGTATCATCGCTATAATTTCAACCCATAAAAATCCGCTGCTGAACATAGGTCCCAAAGACTTTCACAACTTGACTTGCGTTATTATGGTAAAAATAGACAATGTTAATCATACCTAATAACTATTTTACTCGTATCATGCCTAAATTTCAATTTTGAAGTCCTACAATATTGTGACATTTTAACCTCAAAGTACAAGGTGTGGCCCTGGGCAATAATTTCGGGAGAGGAAGTCATAACAAGAGGATTTTTTTCATGAATTGTCTATATCTAGGAAAGTCTTCAACGGACAGGTGCGATTTTGGGTGACCCCACCTGCCTTAGAACCACTACTGAAGTATTTAAGCATTATTGTTACCACCCTTACAGAAAGACCTAATCTGACTACGCTGTTACTAATTAGTCGCTGATTACACCTCTAAATGTCGAAGGTAAGTAAAGGAGTTTGGTGAAATTAGGCATGAGCTGTGTTACTACGCGTGCTTAGTCTTGTTCCAATGTGAAGTAAAGGATAGACATTTGGAACGACATGTAGGGCTGTTTTTAGGGTTTTGTAGCCATAATGGCTAAAACGGAACCCTTATAGTTTCGTCATGTCCGTCCGTACGTCCATATGTCACAGGCATTTTACTCAAAAACTACACTAACTACAAGATGCTCATTGGTGTTTGGAGTATAGATGTCTTATATCAACCGCTAGTTAGTTTGATGGTTAAATAATAAAATAAAAAAATATAATCTCCATACATAAAACCGAAACTGAAAAATCGATGTGTGGCATATACTTCGACAGATCTTTTCAAATCACTCTTAGGATTTAAAAAAAAATGATTTAGTGGATATTTTCGGATGATAAATTGTGTTTCCGTCCTCTATTTTCTAAGCGGTATGTCCAAAAAAGATGAAAAAAATTACAAAGATAAAACTTAATAAATACTTTCAAAAACATGATCAGATATACCGTTTATGAGTTATTGCCTAAAAACGGCGCTTCTCCACAACAGGAGAAGTGTCGTGGAGATACGCTTTTTTGCTAGTGCTTTTTTTCCTATAGCATTTTCTTCTCATCTGCAGTGTGCATTTTTTCGTATGAACGGCTGCGGAACCCTACACTTAACATGGTCTGACATGCTCTTTGCCGGTTTTTTATGTTATAGTGGGCAAACGAGCAGACGCATCGCCTGATGATAAGTCGCCCTTAGACACCTGCAACACCAGAGGACTCTCAAGTGCGTTGCCGGCCTTTCAGGTGGGAGTATGCACTTTTCTTGAAAATTTTGCGTACAGTATTACACGTTTTTCACTACCATCCCACGAGGGAAACAATTGAGTTGCAAAAGCGCCTATTAACGTTTGCAACTGAAGTGATTTACTCTTGTTTTTTTTTAATTTTTTTATTTGTACTGAATTGGATTCTTAGTTACATCATCGGACCCGTAATCAAATACGCACGCATAAGTGCGATTATATGGACCCGTAATGAAACACGCACGAAGAATGCTTGTTTAGCATCACGGTCGAGGACACGTTTTTGTGGATATCCCATACCTGGTTTTTTTATTGTGACTTATTGTGAACTATTTCTTAGAAATTTGGGACCTCCACTAAATAGCTCAAAATATCACAAAGCAGGCGATTCGACAAAATTATCCACGAAAGTGAGGCGATTGAAATCGCTCGTCAACTTTCATCATTCAATTTTAGTATGAAATTTCTAAACGGAGTATGATGTGTGTAATAAAAGCTTCACCTTAAAAATGCCTCTTTATTGAAGTTAGTGACAGACTTTGATTATGAATGAAATAAATAAACAAATGAGCATAGACTTAGTCGGTAACGACTTCGACAATCCTGACAAACACTTCGTATTCCAGCTTCAGCTTGCTGGTGAGGGAGTTGGCGACTGTGCTTAAGACCTTGGTGCCTCTGAAGCTGTAGTATGATCCAGGCTTGTCCCCGGGAAGGCTGTTTAAACGAGGCGGGTATCTGGAAATTAAAAAAAAGTGGGTTGAATTAAGATATCATAACGGTAATAATGATTTTCTGAAAAACTATGACAATAACTATGACTATGAATAAGTTTTGGTACAATATTATATTTTGGGCCAGCTTTTAGTGTCATCTGTTTTTTTTTTGCTTTAACGTCAACTAAACATCAAAAGCATGGATCTACTTGAAGCACAAAATGTGCTGTTCTATGATTATTTGTCATTCGGAAAACTGTGATTCCATCGGATCTGCTTATTAACGGGTTGAAACATTACTTAAGTACTGTAAAAAAAAGAGTTCGTCTCGATTTTTATATTTACTATATATTAGAAATCATACATCTATTATAAAGTTACAAAAATAAAATATCTGTGAATTTTCATAAAAATAAATGAAACGGCCGTATTTAAATGAAGTATGTGTCTTTACCAGTGGGCAGATTTCAATTATTTTTGGTAAAATAGATATCTCATGTTTGGACATTTTAGGATATTTATAGGATACATTTTACCCGATTTTTTCCCTCGCAAACAAAGTTGCGGTCATCTGGTAGTGCTTCATAAGATTAAATGTTGAGAGATACATCATATTTGGAGCATATTAATGTAGCAATTGACTTTTAGGATTTAGGACCAAGTGATTTGAATTTTCAGATAGCATTATAATTCCTAATTTACTCGGCTTTAGATTTATTGTGTTGAGTGGGTAGGCGTGGGTGTCATCATATTTAACATTTATCAATCGATCGATAGAGAATCGAATAAATATAAATAGAGCTCGAGTAACTTTGCAGTCAGCGTAAGTATATTGAATCGAGTTGATGTGGGTTAAAATATTCCCGTACCGCACTCTCGTGGAGATTGTTGCGTTTATTACACAACTTAGTAATTATCATCATCATCAACGTATCAGCTTAAATACGTCGACTGCTGGACAAAGGCCTCGCTCAACGATCTCCAAAATGACCGGTCTGCCCTCCAAATGTTTTCCGCGATTCTGACCAGATCGTCGGTTGCTCTGTTGCATAGTCCTGTTTTCGGTCGCCACTCAAGAACCTTTCTGCTCCAACTGCCATCGGTTCTACGAGCAATGTGCCCCACCCACTGCCACAACTTAGTACTTGTCACTTAATGCTAAAAACTTTCATCACTTGCAAGTAGTTATAGTTGAATCATCGAGAGCGTGGAATTGCATATGTAGTAGTATTGTTTGTTTACAGGCATTCTATATTTGAATTTTCTATTTTCTTGTACTATCAGCATACAAAGAGGTTGTTATATATATATCGAAGAACTAAAAACAAAAATAATGTCAGTGTGAAATTGTCAATATTATTTACGTTGTGCGTATATTTTTACATCTGATTTGATTGTATTCTCAATTAATTATTGTGTCCGGCCGTACGACTACGAATAATTTCTATATTTAAAAAAAATATGGCTGTAAGTAATTTTGGTCCTATTGAGAGTCAAAGTAAGCAAATAATTTTCAACTGTTATAAATATTTTGAAAATGAACTGACGAAAAATTTAAACTTGCCTTACACCGCTGCCCAGTTAGTTGAAAAAGCTACAGGTGTTTGTCTCTACTGTTTATAACATTGTGACTGAGAACAACAGCGAGAAATTCGCAACAACAAAGAAATTCACCTCCCCGAAGAATAAAAAGTTGCGTCCTTGTCCGTCATCAGCAGTAGACGGTTTTTATCAGGAAGTCATCTGGAGAACTATATACAATTTTCATCTGTCCCATAAGCAATTTCCAACCTTAAAGGGACTCCACTCTGTGTTAAAATCGATATAGATTACAAATTTGGCATTTCCACCTTACGAAAACAAATACAAAAATTAGGATTTAAATGGAAAAAGACCGAGGACAACCGAAAAATATTAATGGAAAAACACAACATACGACTGCTAAGAATAAATTACCTTATCAAAATTGCGGAATATCGATCTCAAGATAGACTACTAGTTTATACTGATGAAACCTACATCCACACTTCACATGTGTCCGGAGAAGCTTGGACCGATGGAACAGAATTTGGTGTAAAAAAAACAAATCAGTACAGGCCAGCGGTTAATAATAGTGCACGCAGAAGGAAAAGATGGTTTTATTCCCAACGCTTTGTTAATGTTTAAGGCAAACCAAAAAACTTATGAACTTTGTCAACTACGAAAAATGGTTAAAAGAAAAATTAATACCGAACCTCAAACCGAATAGCGTACTTATCGTGGATAATGCGTCCTATCACAACAAACTTTTGAATCGTGCTCCAACGTCAAATTCTAATAAACAAGAAATGATGGATTGGTTGACAGAACACAACATTTCGTATAACCGGTTGATGTACAAAACCAGTTTGTATGAATTAATTAAACAAAATAAAGAGCGGTTTCGCGAGTACCACATAGAAGCAATTTTAAAAGAACATGGCCACTCCGTATTACGATTGCCACCGTATCACCCGACATTCAATACGATCGAAAATATTTGATCCATAGTAAAAGGATATGTAGCAAAAAGAAACGTTTCATTAAATATGCAAGGCATTATGAGTTTAGCAACTGAACGAATGAATACCATCACTGCTGAGGACTGGGAAAATATTTGTCACCACGTCGAAAGTGAAGAAAATAAATATCGATGTCAGGAAGGAGAAATGGATCAAATAACAGATAATTTTATTATCAATACTTGTGACAGCTCAGATGAAGAACATGATAGCGAATAAAAGAAAAAAACAGACGACTACTACTTATTCCACTTCTTGGGTATGTCATTTTATTAAGTTAAGAGAAAATTATTCTCCTTTTGTTGCAAACGGTACAACCACTACAAATGCAATTCCATCTTCTCGATAATTCAACTATAACAAGAATTCCCAAAAGGTGCGTCCCCAGGCGTTGTAGAAATATCCGAAGGGTGTCGCGATATGGTACGCTCGGGTTGGCGGTACGGAGCTCATTAGCTCAGTACGCGTTATAAAAAATTGCACGCAGGTATCTTAATAAAAATCTCAATTGCCAGATTTACAGATCCATCTGCTATCCTTTGATTGGAATATTGACCCGTAAAAACGACTAGACAGATCAAAGATAGCTGAACATCCATATATATATGTAACAATCCAATAACTTAAAGTTCTTTATTTCACGCTTAAAACATTTCAACACAACAATAAAAAATAAAAATAAAATTTACTTAAGACTAGCTTAGGCCTAGTCAAAAAGGCCCCCTCGAAATGTCCCTGACGCAAAGGTACCCATCACACTGGCCGTGTAACCACGTCGAATGGCGATGGACAACCTTTGCACCAGGTACGATCCCGTGTGGGCGTCAAACCCCTCTCCCTGATTCGACGTCCCACTTCCCTGATGAACGCAATAGCCTCCGTCCCCTAGCACCCAGTAGTCTTAAACGCCAGGGGTACAAAATAATAATTGCCGTCCAGGGCCGAATATTTATCCCGCTTTTTGACTGCGACAAAATCTGCAGCGACACCAGCTGTACGGACTGTTCGGCTAAAGGTGCGAGGCGGCGAAAGTATTTACTGACGCAAGTGGCGTCCCACAGCAGACACTTCTCCCTCTGGCACGGCACTAAAGTTAAGCCGTCCGGCCTTTTGCCGTCGGTGTGACAGAGCCCCGGAGGCTCTAGAACGCAGGGGATGTTGGCGGATATCAAAGCCCTCCTCACGATAGTTAAGGATACTTTTTGTGCGACTACGCTGAAGCAAAATAGAGGATTAAGACTTTTTCCTCCGTTGTAAATGAAGTTATAAGTATAAGGGTGGTACGAAAAATGGGAGGCACAATAATTATAAAAAATTGGCAACACCTAAGCTAAAGTAAGAAGGTGAGCAATATGTAGTTGGCTACTGGAAACTCAGCTTTACGCATTCGGCCACGACAACACGCGGCTAGCGACGCGGCGAGCAAATTCCCTTTTCATTGCGCAGTCGAGACGCTCACCACACAATAGTTAGTTGGCATCACACGCAATGTATTAGCAATTCGCTTGCCGTTTTCATGGCCGGGCCTTTAGGCCTTTATGCAAACTTTACGCAAAGACAATATAGAGCTCTTAGAGTTCAATTTAATAATGCGTTTCGGGCACTGATGGGCCCGTCCCGATACCAGAGGTACAGTACATCAGGCATGTTCGTAGAGGCGCGGGTGGATTATTTCCCTTGCGCATAGTCACGCTAGCGATGTACATCTCTGGGGCGCAGGATTCGGGCTTTAAGATCATCCAGCGTTGAAAGCATCCTGATAATGGCCGCTGAACGGTTCGACTATTCTTACAGGAACCATTTCTGTATGGTACACATAACTAGAAATGTTAAATATAACAAGCAAATGATAAAATGATACTAACATACACGTTTAATAAGGTCCATGTTGTCTAACAAAATGATCTATGTTGCTTGAGCAATAAATGATTTAGTAATTTCTGTTTTTTCCATTTGCCTTCACTGGGAATGGAAAGAAACTTATACGTGTTTAGTGGAGACCATTGGGGTAACAGCTGTTAAGGCATGATTCTGGAAACCTAGGCCTAGGCTCCTTTCTTTTTTTATTTCATTTATTTTTTTGTTATAGTGATACACATTATGCAAACAATCGCTACACAAAATAATACGGTTCAAAATATTTCTTAAACAAAAGCCAAAAATTTACACCGTTGTTGTATGGGGATTCTCTTTAATTTTTATCATTGTGCATTTACATTTCACTAGTACTTCACTACTATTACAAGTGAAAAACAAATTCAGTCTCTTTACGGAACCTTAAAAAATATCCCAAAAATTATAGAGGATCAAATTATTTCTCAATTAAATCTCCTTAAATTATGCTCTCAAACCGTTATTTACGATTATTGATGTAATACAATGAATCATTCGAAGGCATAAAAACGTAAGCTTAGTCCTGGAATTTTATAAAAGCCGCCCAGGACGTTGACCCAGTATATTTTGGCTTTATTGCCCAATAAAGGCACGCGGAGCCAAAATCGACGACGTCATAAAGGTCGTCCTTTGTAAATAAATATTTCTTTATGGAACTATACAGTATGTATCTTTTCACTGAGACATTACGGGGAAGTTCCAATCCATAGTAGCTAAAGGGAAACTATCTTAAGCACTTTTTACGCTTTTTATTCTAGTTTTGATATAGTTTTTTTTTTTTGTCTTTAAATTAAGATTATACAGCAAATTTATGCATTATTATTAGTAATATAATTTATTTATTATGAAGACAATGGCTTTGTTCACAGATACAATAGCAATCGCTTTCGGCGGAAGGGAACGATTTTATATAAATAAATTTGTTTTAAATGTGAACTTACACAACACAGCGAATAATGTAATTGGGTTGCCAGTCATTATTTGGTCGCAACCCTTGATAACCCCTGATCGAAGGTAAAATTTACTAGCAGTTTTAGGCCACTTATCTATATTATTCTTAGCAAGATGTAATAGGATTTCTAGTATAAATGTGGCTACAACTATGAATTGTCCGTGTTTGAATAGGGAATATTCATGAATTTTTATATTTGCTTTATTAAAATCTTATTCATGTAACAAACAGTAAACACAATAATTTTTCAAATAGCTATAAAAAAAAACCAAGATATAAGCCATCAAACATTTAATTCTATCTCTTTCTTGCAAAACAGAATTTAATATGTAGTTTATATGGCCGGAGTGCACTGTGACGTAACAATGCACATCAGACCTCTCTGTCTAATTACTAGTTTAAAATGCCTATGGTATGCGTATTTCTTGGCCGATTTTATTTTAATTTCACATTTTGAAATAGTTTTTAGGGTACTTTTGATGTTTAGTTAAGAAAAGCGATAAAAAAATTCATGCACGTACCGTATAAATGAGGGAGCAAGATTGATTGCGCGGAAACTACCAGGTTTATTTTTAGTAACATTTATCCACCCGAGTGCTTTCCGCAAGTGTTGTTCCGACCAAAATCACGAGCATATGAGTGGTTACATACTCAAGTGTAATTAGGACCGTGTCTTTTGTGAACCATTATTGTTTTTATTTAAATTCCATTGGTGATTACTACTACTATAAAAGCCACTACCAAAGCGAAAAGTACTGCTCGATATATTTCGATCCATTACGAGGAAATATATCGACGCTGCCCGCCGAGTGACGAGTGGACATCGACGCTGCCCGCCTTGCATAGGTACATATTTTTTTGTAGTCAAATTCTTACAGTATAATAATTTAGGGGTGGATAAGGGAAGTTTCCAAGGGCTGCAAAATTGGTCGGGCAAATCGGTTCCATTGTATTATCCTACTACAAGGTGGCCGCAACTTCGTCAGTGGAAGAGAAAATAATCATAATCCTCTTCTTTCTTTAGTGTAGTCGAGAAAAAAGTATTCTATAACCATTTGTGGATGCCCAGCTACTCGTGAAGAAACAATAGTTGGAATTCGTTCAGCGGTTTTGACGTGATGAAGCCACAACGACACATACAAACATGCAAAAAATAAAAATAAAATCGTTTCGCTTTTGTGTATATCACTTGTTTTTTAAAACACATTTCATTTTTACAACTTTTTAATAGTATACATATAACTTCGATTTCAACTACGATTCACTGAAAAAAGAGATTATGCAGAATTTTACGGTGGTATAAAATTTTTTGAGGTTCGGTAACTATTTAAAAAATCGTATTTCAGAGAGTATGAACGTAATAGAGTAACTCTGTCTAAGAAATGTATGTTATGTATCTACGGGAATGATATGTGATTAATAGACATAATACCGCATGTCTTTACGCGCAGCATACTGTGATTAAATGAACGTACTCTACTTGTCTTTACTATTTAGTCCCATCCCATATAAACATTTTGGTCCTTACGAAAAACAGAATCGATAGTCACCTTCAAAAAAAGTCATCATACCTTTTCAACAGACGTTTTAACAGTTTCCTGTCAGACATTCTGAAAACATAGCCCTAAATATTTGGTAAAGAAATATACTGTATATTATCGTGGCTCCCGTTGTTAATGTAAACGATAAGAAACTGATAGCGAGTGAAACGTCTCGTCCGTAAAACTACTCGCGTGCCTTTTTTATGTAACAGGGGCAAAAGAGCAGACGGATCGCCTGATGGTAAGTGATCACTGTCGCCCACCAATACTAAAGGAGTCACAATGCGTTGCCGGCCTTTCAGGTCAGAGTATTTACGCTGTTATCTTGAAAGCTTCAAGATCGCATCGGTCCGGAAATACTGCCAGCGTCAATTAATTCCACAGTTCAGTAGTGCGGGGCAGGGAATTTCTAGCAAAACGCACAGTTGTGGACTTCCAACCATCTAAGTGGTGAGGATGGTAATGTTCTCGCGTAAGTCGGTGGCGAAGAGATGCGGCAGGGATCAATCCAAACAATTCCTCGTAGCACTCCCCGTTATACAAGGGATAGAAAATGCACAGCGAAGCTACATCTCTACGCAGTGCCAATGAGCCCAGCCGATGTGAAATGTGCCTGCATGAATAGCGTTACCTTTACCTATCGTCAGCATTTTGTCAATGAAACGAATATATGCAGTGAGACGCAACCACAGTTGACTAGTTATTTATTACACGGCATTTTACAAAGTTTTTTATGGTTTTGTCCGAATAGTAATTAAGTGCGTAAACAAGTAATAATTATTTTCTTTATGTTGACTGGATTATAGAGTACTAGCTTCTGCCCGCGACTTCATTCGCCTTAAATTCGTTTATCGCGGATAAGGGTATTTTTCCGGAATAAAAAGTAGCATATGTCCTTCCCCGGGACTCAAACTATCTCCATACCAAATTTCATCCAACTCGGTTCAGCGGTTTAAGCGTGAAGAGGTAACAGACAGACAGTCAGACAGACAGACAGACAGACACACTTTCGCATTTATAATATTAGTATGGATGGTGCAAACGTACTTTTATAATTTGAGTTTTACTCGCCATTTTTATTCCTGCATTATTTTATGTTTTACGTTTTTATTTAACAAATAATAACACATATTCTTATTTTTTTGGGAAATTCATGAATATTTTAATGATAATGGTAGTTTTCTACCTATGTTCGTTTGTATTTACATTTTCCATGTAAACAATTATTTTGATCGCAGTACAAATAAAAGTAATGCAATGCACTCTCTAGGTTCTTAAAATAAGCATTGCATTGTGCAAAGAACGGTAAACAATAATTATCTTGAACTAAAACGCGGAAACATAAGAAAATAATAATTATCTTTTCTCGCGGTTTTGTCTGAGTTTTTTAGTTCGTCAGTTTTTCTGAGATAAAAAGTAGTTAACCTACTCTGGTTCATAAATATCCTGATTACCTATGTCTAACCAAGAAATATTTAAGAAAGGCAAATCGATAAACTATTAGGTAGCACAATTGGGTAGTTTCCTATCCTATCAAAATAAATTAGGCTACCTACCTTTATAGTTAAATCCATACTTCTATACTAATATTATAAATGCGAAAGTGTATCTGTGTGTCTGTCTGTCTGTTACCTCTTCACGCTTAAACAGCTGGACCGATTTGGATGAAATTTGGTATGGAGATAGTTTGAGTCACGAGGAAGGACATAGGCTACTTTTTATCCCGGAAAAATACCCTTATCCGCGATAAACGAATTTAAGGCGGACGAAGTCGCGGGCAGTAGCTAGTTCTGAATATGCGCAGAAAACATCTATGAACACTTTTATTTATATGATTTTAGCGATTTTAAAATGAGCAAGAATTAAAGTTAAGGCGGCGATTCGAACACATCTACAGAATTATGGCGTCATAAACCTTTCTTATTTGAAACTTCTGAAGAACTGACTTTGTAATAATACATACTAATATTATAAATGCGAAAGTGTGTCTGTCTATCTGTCTGTCTGTCTGTCTGTCTGTCTGTCTGTCTGTCTGTCTGTATGTCTATCTGTCTGTATGTTACCTCTTCACATTTCAACCGCTGAACCGATTTGGATGAAATTTGGTATGGAGATAGTTTGAGTCCCGGGGACAAAGGCTACTTTTTATCCCGGAAAAATACCATTATCCGCGATAAACGAATTTAAGGCGGAAAAAGTCGCGGCAGAAGCTAGTAAATTATATAACATAGAGTACTTGACTGAAAAATCAAAGCTGTAGTTTTTGAACTGTCAAAACGCTTCATACTCTGTGAAGTATCAAAGAAAAATAATATCATGACGTCGTCACAACCTGCTTGAAATAGATCTCGTATCTCAGTATTGATTCAATACCAAGGTACCAGATTATAAAGGGTAATTATAGATTATTAAGTAAATTCTGATTATCTATCAAAAGAAGATTTTTGAGTCAAACAAGCTAAACCTGCGTAGAATTAATCTTAAAACTGCAAAGAAATAACCATCAAATACATCAGTAATAATATAGGATTGCAAAGTTTTTTTTTAATACAAACCTATGCAGATTTAGCTTTGCCAAACTAGTAGTAAGAAGCTTGGTACTTACTGCGTAACGAACTCCGAAGCATTTGCCTGAGGAGTCAGATATTGGCACTTTACTGCCACTTCATTATCAGAATGCACTTTGTTGAAATACGTTGAACTGCCCTGCGATTCGTCCCCGAAGCCTATATACTCAGGAGACACATATTGATTCACCAACGCCTTTATAATTTTGTAGATATACGGGTAACGTTCTGCGTATATTTTATGTCCAATATATTCGATCTTATTTGGCTTGTATGAACTATTTTCCTGGCCGCTGCCATCGCCGTATCTATCTCCATTTCCATCGCCTCCTCCATATCCATTCCCTCCAAAGCCTCCATTTTTTCCAAAGCCCCCATTACCGCCGAAGCCACCATTTCCTCCGAAACCCCCATTGCCGCCGAAGCCTCCATTCGGGCCTTCCTGGTGGATGTATCTGTAATCTCCGTCATCTGTGGGGTACAGCCCCTGTCTGTACACATATGTGTATTTGCCTTCATCTCCTCTGATGTACTTCCCCTCGTCTAGAGGCCGATAGTATCGTCCATCGTCGTAGACGCGGTATTTTTTTGGGCTATATTTACCGTCATCGAAAGGTGAACTCTGGATTGCAGATAGTACGGAAAGCAGTAAAATCTGGAAAGCGCATACAAATTATTTGTATTACTTGAATTATGTCTGATAGAAAATATAATTACTTTAACTATGTCTGAGAGAAAATATAATTAGTAATTATGTTTAAATACTTCTATCTCCTACACCTGTCCTTCAGTTTAGTTGAAGCGCTATTCTTGTGTCCTAAAGTAAGATTAACTTCTCGATGTTTCTGCTTTTAAAATCAATAATTTCGTAAACTGGCATTTCATCAACATATTTTATAGTTTCGAAACACTGGGGTATTTATAAAAAGGCACTAGATTAGAAGTATCACTTCAATCTCTTAACCAGAAAAATATTATTTTTAACACATATTAGATGCTGCACTGATTAGAAGCTACACGATATTGAACATCTATGCATTAGTCACATGGCTTTTGATATTTAAGAGTAATTTAAATGATTTATTTACTTACGTATTTTGCATATTGCATCATCTTCTATTTTCACTTAATATTAAAACAGTCAGTCTTGAATTGTTTTTTCTAAATTAATGAAAAACTCAACAACCAAAGCCCACTCCGTTGACTACGCCTTCAATCTGAAACTGGACTAGCTATTATATCATATGCAGAAATATATGTCTTAACGACATTGATCAAGCATATAAGTTTTCATTGTAATTTAATTAACATTTAGATGCGCTATAAATTTTGTTTAAAACATACCGAAAATTAGAACAGCCTCTTGTCAGGTTCCGAGGTCGGTTGGTGGTATTAGCAAAGGTTAGATCGTTAGAGTTCCGCCGGGTCTTTTAAATGAGTCTTTAATCATTAATCACTCACACAGGGTTAACTGCACTTGATATTATTTTAAAAAATGCTTGAAATTCACGATAATATTTGTAGTGTGTCGGTGAGACGACCGGCTTACGTGAGAGTCGTTAGTCTTGAATGGGATGCACCGACGGACCCAGTTCACATAAAGGCGCATAAAGATGCCAGCGGTGACCACGACAATTTACCTTTTGCATTCCAAAGACCCAATTTTATTAAGATGCACTCAGATTCCTGACGCCACACGATGACACTATGGCATTCCCTGACGCGAATCGAAATACCATAGCGATGACTCTATACTAGCGCTAATACTTTTCACGTAACGTATAAATTATGCAATTTCCAGTCGATATATATGTAGAAAATTATGCTCCATAGTCTGCACAATGGGAGAATTATACATGAATTTAATTTCTTTATTTGCAATGACTAATACGTATATATTAAATCAAAGATCACGGAAACATTTAGATTCAAGTTACGTTTTATGATACCTCAGATAGGCGTCATAAAACTTCTATTTTTTGCACATAATCATTTAGTGACTACTTAATTTAGTAGGTCACAGTTGCAATTGACCTAATTTAATATTTAAATCTGCCCGTCATTCATGTGTCGAGAAATAAGTAAGGTAAATGTGCCAGTACCCGATACAGTCCCAATAGTTGGTACGTTCAATCTTAATTCGTAGCAATAGCGGTTAAATTAAGCTGTCAATCATTTTGATATTCACCTTATGTTGATTGCCTAATTCACCAAGAGGCCAGAATCGAGATAGAGAGACATTATTCTAGTCAAAAACCGAGATACTCCTACACAGCTATAAAAATGCGTATGAAACTAAGCAGGTAGAAAAATTCAAGTTCCTCGAAAAGCTTTAGCACTTGGCGGAGATATTCTGCTTATTGGAATTTTTAAGGAAATTAGGAGGAAGTATGTTAATCATGAATCAAATCTGCAACCTTTTTTTCTTAGTGTGGCCTACATTTTTCGGAAAGGGAGGATACAATTTTATATCACTTTTTGGATATTTTCCTTGTCAGTGTTAAGCTGAGTGGTCGTGGTTGATATTTCACTTCGAGTTCGAGTTATAATTAGTACAGTTTGCATGAAAAAGTTCGTAGCAACAAACAATCAAATTGTCGGAACAGATCTTTATTCGCATATCAGTAAGGGCGTGTTACGATACATTTGGTCACTTTGTCGACTACTAACTATATGATGCTGACAGTACACGGTTTACGACACGTAGCATTCCTCTCTTATTGTGGCTCTTTTCGTGAATTCGTGCAGGGTATCATCTTCTGTAGGTTTTATCTGATTTCATACGTTATCTTCCTCGCAGCCTGGTACGTTCGACTTTTCTTCAGACTAAAAGAAGGTGAAACTGCGGGATGGACTATACCAGGCGTGCAATAGGGCATGACATGCGATACAATATGTGATTCTATTTCTTCATATTTATGGATAAGTTATATTAAATTTTACATAATCCTATAATACCCTCAGCTCAGTTAAACGAGCTGAGTTATTTCGCCAACAGAGTTCGATGATCTACTAGCTGATTTGCAGTGTGCGGTTAGTGGAGGTTGCTCGGCAGTCGTCAATATTGGTGATATGGCCCAGAATCTTTGGCAGATGCCTTATTACCATATTTCACATGTCTCTGTGTTTGTGTACACCTCATATTATTATAGTGCGAAAGGCCTTGTTATGGTTACTCGATCTTTTAAATTCAGCTCCTAGAGGTACTTACTAAACCTTTGTATGTTTTTAAGTATCTAAATAGCCAGATGTCCACCTTAAAAGGCCTTAGTATTTAAAATTATCAATTTATCAATACTAAGGCCTTTGATATCTCCTCTATCAGTTTTATGAAAAGGAGCCTTGACAGACAGACAACAAAGTGATCTCAGACGTAAATCAAATATACTCGTACTCATCCAAGTATCAGTATCGAATTAAACACTTACAATGTAAGTGCCTTACATAGTAAATCCTCAGCCTCACTTACCTATAAATGACGTCTGTTGATATGTCTCATAAAAAGTAGATACTTATGCGACGACCGCGCATCCTTGTGGGAAGTGGGTCAGGATCTGCCGTGACACCACCTTATCTGCATCTGTACGAAAATAAACAACCTTTGTGTCCAGTTCACGCGCATTTACACAATGTATCCGTTTTCAGATTCATGTGATTTTGTTGTATAACGTTTATTTATTTGTAAGAACTGTGGTGGTCGAGATTGATCTGAAAACTCGAGTAGCAGTGGGCTAGTCACATGTAGGTGAACTGATAATCGATGAATCAGACGATGTGAGTTTTACAGGGAGCGGTATAATGGTGGCTGAGGATGAGGCCATTTGATATTTGAAGCTTGAATGTATGGCAGTGGTTGCCATGAGCTATTTATACTAATTCCACCATCGTTTTTCTGTCATCGGATTTTCTAGAGGCGCTAGTGTTGAGTAAGGGCTTTAGAAATATCAAATGCATTTTTGCTGTTAGAATTTATTTTTATTGCAAATTTTTACTAATTTTTCATGTTTTTTATATATTTTTGCTATTCCTGATTAAACCACTCGAAATCACACGAAACTATATTGGTTCTGTTTTTGCCGTTTTGGTTACGGAACCCTAAAAATGAATTTATATTTCGAGTTATCGACTTATTCTCGCCATGCACGGATTTATAGTCAAATAGTAATCTCATTTAAGTTTTTGCGGTCGTCTGGTTACTGGAAACAAAATCAAACGACAAATGTTTTTCCCAATTTTCCTGTTTAAATATACGTGTAAAAAACGAATTTCAAATTTCCATGAAATTAATTCAGGCAAAATGAATTGATATTCGAAGTGAAATCATGAAAAACCCTAACCAATGTTTTAAGTAACCACAGATTTTCTTTATAAAATAAATAATAAAAGTCAGTGTTAATATAGAAATTAAACAATCTTTATTTATTGCATATCACAAGCCATTGTACAATCAATGCCGAGTGAAATCATTACGATAGATCGTTTCCCGCATATGTATCTTTTTACTTTCCTTTCATCAATATGGTGGGTGGTAATTTAATTTATACATCGTTTCTAAGAATTGAAAATGTTAAAGCATCATTAACCGGTTTAGACTCTTCACTGGACTAGTGTTTTGGGGAGGTGGACTCCGGATGGCTGGAAGCCGTTTTCATCAGCGGTGTAGTCCACTCTGTAGGTGACACCGTCAGGGCCAACGTATTCGTAGAATCCCTTGACTCTAAGACCATCGTTTTCGTTGTCGATTTTCTCGACTGCGCCGCCTTCTTCAGCGAGGATCTTGTTCTCTGTCTCGTAGAGGTAATGGTAGCCGTCGGAGTCGACTTTCTCTTGTTGACGGATAATGCCGTGCTTGTAGTCATAGTTTCCGTATTTGTCGCTGCCGGTACCTACGGCGCTGCCGCTGCCGTAAGCCTTGCCACTGCCAGAGCCGAGGCCGGATCCGACGCCAGAACCGATGCCAGATCCGATGCCAGATCCGCGGCTAGAGCCGACTCCAGAGCCGAGGCCGCTGAAGGCAGAAGCTTTAGCGGAGCCACCAAGACCAGCGGACGCTGAGGCACTAGCACCGCTGTTGGCACCACCGGCACCACCGGCACCAGAGCCGCTTCCGCTATTAAAGCAAATAAAGTTAATTTAATATTTGTTTTTTAGATATTTTCTCTCGAACCTCAGTTTTCAAACTTAAACTTCCTTCGTGAGCAAAGGATTAGTGTACGAATCGAGTTTTATGGAAGCTTTTACTTATTCTTAGTATAAGATTGTTGTACATAAATATAATGTGGAACCAAAATTGGCATCAAACAAGTGCCTACTGCGTGCGTCTTTGCTGATTAGAACACTATTCTCTAATGAAAAAAACTATAGCACTATCAGGCTTGTATCTGTCCTTGTCATCGGTTGCCACAGTTGCTGTCGCCGTCTAGGATCGCCGGCGTCACTGCAGCTGGAGCTGCACTGGAGCTGGCTTACTAATATTTATAAGAGGCAGACCTACAAGGCTCCACTATCAGGCTTGTACTTACTGCCAGGGCAACTTCGGTAAATGAAACCCACTGTAGAAGGCTACCAACATTACTAAATCTAATGTAGAAACCTTATAACCAATAAAAGAGGTAGACTCACAAGGCTCCACCATCGGGCTTGTACTTGTCGTTGTCACCGGTGTACTTGCCACCGGGACCGCCACGGTCACCACGGTCGCTTGAGCCGCTGTAGAAGCCTCCAGGGCCACCAGCATCACTGGAACCGCTGTAGAAACCGCCAGCCGTGCCGCGGTCACCTCGATCACCACTGGAAAGAGACAAATGTCAGGACATATTCTCGTCATCACTTGAGTCACTACTGGTAAAACATAGTCTTATTTGCGCTTGTAGGACCTTATCGGACTATTAGTTACTGAAACATCGTTTCCGGTAAGAGGCGGTTTGACGGGTAACGGGAGGTAAGCGTCCCTACCCCCTTTTGTTGCTAAGCCTTGCGTCCCTTACCGCAGGCGATGACTTAGATACGCGGTTGGCGTGGGTCTCACAGTATGTGATCCGGTACAGTCGAACTGCTGGCTTCGTGGAAAACCAACGTCGTTGTCATTGCTATATTTAGCTAAGCCAACTTCGCTGAGAGAGAGAGAGAGAGACTATTTTGCATTTTGGGCTTAAGTATCATTGAAAAAAAAATCTTATGATATTTTTTCAATTTTTTTTTTATTCTATACATTTCTAATCGTTGCATACGTTTAGCCATGTACGAGTATAATCATAACTCGGGTACCAAGTTTGCACTCTACGCCGCACTTATATATTTATAATTTTTTTTGATTTGTTTGAGCTGCAATATTCGCGGTTTTTGTTTTGTTTCCGTTAGAGCAGAAAAACAACAACCAATGGCATTAAATATTAGCTCATACATCTGCAATGATTAGAAATCACATGTGTATATAGCTGCCAATTTTCCACCATGATGAGCTGCATTCTTGTTGATACAAAACAAAAACTAGGTTGGTACCATTGTCTACAAAAAAATATTTTTCCACGTTTAATGTAAACGCCCCCAGAAAAAAAAAAGGTAATCTTCAATAAAATATCGTTTCCTGTTTTATGGCAAATGACATAAAGTATGCCGAAGACAAGTTGAATTATTAATTGTATTATTATAAAGCCATATTAGTGGTATTTAAGTCGTTGGGTTATTTCGCGAGGACGTGTCAGTTTGTCAAGTATTTTATTACTCATTGTATCGTTTAATACTGGTCATTGATACTTTATAGGCCTTGTATAAACGTTTAATCGATGTCAGGATGTGCCCAAAATAACTTGCGGTTGCCATTTTTTAAATAATATTTACAAAAGAAACATTCGTACCTGATTAAGTAAAGTACCTTTGTTAGTTTTACGCTATAACAAATATCAATTGCTATTTTTAAACTTACTGTTACTTACACTGTAACAAAACATTTAATCTAAGTGTGAGACACAATCATCATCATCATCATCATCAGCTCACTGCTTGGCTTTGGCTTGCCAGGAGTCCATGCTTCCACTGTAGAGTCATTTTTCCATACTGGATGCGCATTTCGACTTGTAACATTACAAGATGGTTCGAATCGAAAGTAATAAAAATTCCGATATTTCAAATTAGGTTTCTGATTTGCCAGTAAAACAATACAATGCAGCTATATATATATATTAATCCTACTTTGTCATAGACAGAACCACAGATAAGACATAGACAGAACCACAGATAGGACATAGACAGACCCACAGATAAGACATAGACAGACCCACAGATAAGACATAGACAGACCCACAGATAAAGCCTTCACATTTCCTGCAGGGGTAAAAAAAGGAAGTCACATGTACTTACTTGTATTTTCCAGCATCATCAGGCACGTAACGGCCAGAGTTGTCAGCAGCGGGGTTGTATCGGCCAGAGCTGTCCACGTAGCGTCCAGAATTGTCGCTGCCGCGGTAGCGTCCAGCGTTGTCAGTGTACGCGCCAGCGTTGTAGCGGCCATTGTAGCTGGCCGAGGCAGAGGCGCTTACGCCAGTGCTGTAGCGACGGGCATTTGAGTTGAACTGGAAGGGCTGAAATCTGTAAAAAAAGCTATGTTAAATCGGCTAGGAATATAATAATGACTCCCGTAATTTTTTTCTTCCATAGTAGGACTCAAAGCTCCCAAAATCACGCGACGATTTGAATCCACTAATTTGGTGATCATGGCAATTTTGACCAGTTGGCCTTATGAATAGTTTCACACAAGGAGCACCTTGTGATCATTAATGTAATTGATATAATGAAGAGCCATTCAAAAAGGGTGTACACATTTGACTTGTAATCTAGACTTTTTTAATTTAGGTAAGAATCGACGAAACAAAACGACTTACTTGGGGAATTCAGCAGCAAGGGCCACGCCCAAGCACAGACAAACCACCTGAAACATTTTAATCAGTTATAACTCACTTCAAAAAACGTAAATTAACAAAACCACTTTTTTTAAATATGCACATACATCTTCAATCTCAACCGCCCACTTGAGACTTCTTTCAATTCACAACGCAAAAAAACACTTACAAATAATCCGCGCATTTTCGTTGTCACCTACGAGGTTTGCCTCCCTGAATGTGCTATTTCAAAGACGAAAGCCTATTTATACCATTTTATCTTATATCTCATTTTAAATAGACGATCTCTTGTCCAGTCCGTCTCATTTGCTATGTGAAGATTGCGATTTATTCATGAACGCGACGTTTCTCAAACTTGTGTTCTGTCGAGTTGATTAATTTGTTCTCTACCTTGGCCAATTAATCGTAATTTTTTGAGTAGAATTTCTTCTGTTATAAACTTTTTGGTTTAAGCAACATCATGATGATTAATTGTTATAGATTTATGGTAAAATTAAATGTGTAAATAGATTAAGAATATATGGATAACTTGAAGAAATTTTGACGGTGTTTTCTTCTCAGATATCATATTGTGACGAGCAATAAGTATCTAAACTCACATTTGTAAAAAAAATTGGCATCGCAATTCGAAAAACACTTTGATACTGGTATTTACAAGATCAGTAAAGAACCGCACCAAACATCACTCCGTCATGGTGGTGATGTAAGGCAATTAACTCTATGATTTCTGAAAAATCAAACGTTTCGTCCAATTAATTGCAGAAGGGCATTCAACTTTTAACCCCCGACGATGTCTGCCTGCAGGCAAAAATGGGGAAATATCGTAAGTCGAGCTATGTGTGGCAGATGACACATACAAGTGGATCTACGACGTGTTAACTACAACCACTCTGTCAAGAGTGTTACGACTGAGATGATGATGGCATTGTAGTTGACTACTAAAAGTGACTTAATAGAAGGTGTTTTCGAAAGAAATTCAATTCAACTGGCCTAGCCCTAGCCGTTTGAAAATTATACATCAGCGTTTATTTAGGTGTATCGGAGGTGTTTATCACTTTGGAGATTACTTGTATTTTAAACACAAGGTTTGTGTAACAGGGCATACTATGCTCTCTTGCATTAACATATTTATAACACATTTATTCTAGCAACGAGGACATGAAACCAGCATCTCCAATGCTAATCGTAATAGTAAACTTTTCTTGAACCGGTGAGAATAAATAGTTATACGGAACGGAACCAACTCATAGAGTGTATACTTAAAAAGATGTATTTAAGATTGAAGAAGCGAA
The DNA here is from genome assembly GCA_905404275.2 of Hedya salicella. Lineage (NCBI taxonomy): Eukaryota > Metazoa > Arthropoda > Insecta > Lepidoptera > Tortricidae > Hedya > Hedya salicella. The sequence goes on along the minus strand of FR990100.1, from coordinate 22,085,858 downwards.
GAGAAGAAAAGAAGAAGAGAGGCACTAATTATTTGAAAAAAATAACCGCTGAGTTTCTTTCGGCTTTCTTCTCAACAGTGATCTCCTCTTGGAAAATGCCAGTATACTCAGATTTATAAAAGTGCCCTTGTGGCCTACTTACAGAATACTGTTAATTATTTCCAACCCAGTGAACCCTAAAAATTATGTAATCTGATCATCTAGATGACGTATAAAATATGCAAAGTGTATTTAAATCAAGCGTAAACTTTGAGTACCGTTTCTAAGCTATTAATTAATTACCATCCTCATAATACTAGTTCCACTAAATTCACCAAAGCAGATGATGGAATCGAAAATTTATCTCCTAGTTGGTGTCACCAAGGTTGATATTTCCACAAAAGTAAATTCATTACTATTTTATGGTAATCAACATAATGTGTCAGTTGTTTTGATACAATAATGTTAAAAACGTGATTTACGATATACAGAAATATCTTGGAGATGTTGACGGGTTATCTATTGTAGTGGCGATATCCTGTTCACAGATTTTTTGGGTGATAAAAAAAGAGTTCATCAACATTGGAGAGTGTTACGCCCTCATAAGTCACTGTCAGACGCCTCCAAATATAAAATAAACAGGATTATATAATCACGTGGACTTTTTTTACTGTTTAGAAAAGACTGATAAGAGAGGTAATTTTTTTTTCCTTGAGGCGCATTTTTTCACATCTTTTGCTTTAGTGATTGCATCTGTGAAAAAGGTAACATTAAGGCACAATTGTAGGGTAGGGAAACCATGCATAATAATTGTACATATTTATTGATACACTTACATACGGTTTGCCGCTTGTTGTCATGAAAAATTACAACCCAAATAAGAACCTCCTCGAGAAGTCAAGTGTCAAAGTTGTAAAAGTTAAGTACGCAGCAACAAAATGGGTCTAAAACCCTTTCATTTTAGGTCAATAACGTTATGACGAAGGAAGACGTATAAAATTAAATTCATCAAGTGAATTTTGGAGTTTTGGAATTAATTATTGCATAGTATCCGGCAACTTGCTTTTTACGATCTTAATTTTAAAAAATGCCCTTGAAAAAAAAAACCTAAAATTATCTGGGTTAATTATTTCTCGAAATATTGAGATGATGAAATGTCGCCGTATTGCTGTCACTAGACAAATTATACGAGTACTTAAATTGTTAAGGCCCCGCCACACGAATGCGGCGCCAATGTATGTTAACTTCTATTTACTATTGAAATAAAATTTACTACATACATCTATTTACTATTTACTACATACATCTGATTGTAAATGCCGATGTAGCAGTAATGAAATGAAAAGTACCACAAAGTATTGACACACGGAACTGAGACGTGATCACTCGCAATGGGTTCTTAAGAAAGCTCAAAGTTACTCAAAGGTATGCTTGGACTCTCCTTGAATCAGAAATGAGGAGATCTGCAGAAAGTCATCGATATAGTTCAGAGAGTTGCTAGACTTAGTTTATTCTTAGCGGCCATTGATTCTACGAGCAATGTGGTCAGTGGGCGGGACCACATTACTCGTAGAATCAATGGCCGCTGGGGCAGAAAGGCTCTTGAGTGGCGACCGCGTACAGCGCGACGCAGCGTAGGTTCCCAACAAGATGGACCAAAGATCTGTTCAGGATCGCTAGAATTCGTTCGATGAGAGCGGCAAATGACAAGGTGTTGGTCCTGGAGTGGACCTCTTTAGGGTGACTACAAATGCGTATTAGCGATCAAAAATGAGTACCATATTTACACCTTCACGGATGAAGATCTAGGATGAAACCTTTTTGTTGTAGTAAGTATGATATGTACAGTCAAGTGCAAAAATATGTATCAATATTTTCTTCTGTTTCCGCGATTCCGACGTTTCGGAAGCTTTCCAGCTTTCCATGGTCACGGGTGGACTAAAATTAGATAATATACGCGATATAATCCGTTAAATTGTTTTATTTTAATAAATATGTATCAAATTAATTCTCTCGTAAATATGTATCAAAACTTTACTGCGTGGACAAAAAAGCGATGGGATATACGTTTGAGAAGGATTTGTTCTACCATATTTTTACACTTGACTGTACCAATATAACATTTTATTGTTGAATGCCGTTTTAAGTTACATCCCACAGTTATACCATCAGATAATAGAATCGAATCTTAGTGCCAAATCTTTAAAAAAACGTGCAAAATTCGTTATTCAACCGCCCACGCGAATTCGACATTGTTACAAACGCCTGATTCGTAACCGGATCTGATAAGCATTCATAAATGACTGCTACAACAAATTATGTCTTGGGATTTATACAATTTTGTTTCATAACACCTTGAGCATCTTTTCATACAAATTGTATACCTACCTCATTTGCTGGCTTTCATTATTTCCTGAATAGTATTACTCCTCTAAATAATTTTGACAATTTTTTTTTAATGTTATTTGGAGCAACCGAGCACGGCCTTTCAGGTGGGAGTACGCTTGAAGGTTTGAAGGATTACTAAATTAATATTGAACCGTAGAGGTAAAAGGCGGCCAACTGACCTATGATATTTGCTGTCTTCCTTTTTTTCCTGAATGATATTTCTCCTCTTAATTAATTTCAACAATTCCTTTTATATGTTATATGGGGGAAACGAGCAGGCAGATCGCCTGATGATAAGCGATCACCATCGCCCTTAGGCACCTGCAACACCAGAGTAGTAGAGGAGTAGAGAATGAGTGGGTTGCCGGCCTTTCAGGTGGGAGTACGCTCTTTTCTTGGAGGTTTGAAGGATTACTAAAAAAAAATATCAAACTGTTGAGCTAAAAACAAAATTAAAATTTTTAAAAACCCCCCGACTTGTTCCACTAAAAGCTGAATATCTTATCAAAGACGCGTGCTCCGATTTTCATCAAACAAAACTAAGAACACTCGGGATAAAATTATCTATGGCACAAAAAAATCGCACTCAAATCGGTCCATCCGTATGGGCGCTACGATGCCACAGACAGATACACAGATACACAGAGTCACAGACACGTTAAACTTATAACAACCCTCTTTTTTGTCGGGGGTAAAAAAGGCGGCCCCTTACGTAAGATGGTTGCGTTATTAGGGCCATAGATAAATGATACAGCTGCCATCACCTTCTTTCGGTATGTCAGTGTAAGAATGACAGATGCTTTTATTTGTTTGTCGCATGACAAATGCGACCATCGTAGGCCATCTGTATTTCTAGCAAAACTGTGACATGACTCTCTGTCACGCGACAGATATTGTCTATCTCTTTCCATTAAGTCCGAGAAAGACGAGCCCTCATAAAAAGCCATGTCGTGGCAAGGTATCAGATCCTGGCCCTCTAGCACAACCGCATCACGTAACTTTTTATTTATCGACAAATATTACGAATCTCTTTGCATCCAGTAAAATGCGAGAGAGACGGGTGACGATATGTCAAGTTATGCTAACCATGCAGGCCTCCACTGCGTTTTCCATCGCTCTTCTGAAATCCGCAAGAGACCCATGAGGAATAAATAGGTGACATTATAAAATTGAAAGGGTAAACAAATTTGAAGAAAAGGAGATTACCTTAAAAAAGAAAAAAATATATGTATATTGCCTCAAAGTCACTGAGTTATGAAACTGCTCTCGTAGACCCATCATATTTATGGTTAATAATGTATACAAAACGCAAGAGTATACTCATATTAGATTACTGTATTAAGGGTCAGGTACGGTATATGGGTAAGAACATTAATAACTATAGGTACATTTTACCGTGCACATGGTAAGGAAGAAGAGAGGTATAAAAAAATCATTGCATCATATAACAACAGCTAGTTTTATCATTAATAAGCCATTTATTAAGAAACAATCGCACCGGGTTTTAAGTGATTTTGATAACATAATACAAACAACCTAATCATTTATAAATTAGGCATTTATTTACATATATACATAAATTGTCTCACAAAGTTTGCATTATTTATATGTTTATTACTATGCAAGGTGAGCAAATAGCCACCAAAGAAATGCTTTTAAAAAATTGTCTCACACGAAGTTGCCCAACATTTTTGACATACGCAGCAACTGTGCTACACTAATACAAAGTTGTGAAAGAGTTGTTTGTACATTTATATTATCTTAAAAAACCGGCCAAATACGAGTCTGATTCGCGTAACGAGGGTTTGGTTCAAAATATAGGTATGCTAAAAACTGCCGTATCCATGAAAATCCAGTGTTAGCTGGCAAGCAAATTTTACGCATTGTAGGGTCATTTTATATTGGTCACTGACATAGACATAAGAAATAAGATAAAGATAAGATAAGGTTGTGCTACCTACATACCAAATTTGAAGTCTCTAGGACAACTGGAAGTACCCTATGTTCCCCCTAGGTACCCTAGGTTCTCCATGGACGGCAATTTGTATGGAAACACCTTTTTAATGACTGTATGTTTGGATTGTGTTGACTTCTAAGTCAAGCTTGATTTTTTTACAGCTTCGAAAAATAGTAGACATAAGTATTTGATGTTAATTTCAATTCGATACCTCCACGCGTCGCGGGTTAGAGATCGATTTTTTCGACGGGTTCCATTTTTTCCTTTGAGGTACAAAACTCTCATAATAGGTTACAATATACTTGTAACCTATTTTTTACAAAACCCTAAAAATAGGTAAATCCAAAATAAGTGTTGTAAGGTGTTTGTGTATCACGTCAAAATGGTTGAGCAAAGTGTTACTTTATCCATGTAATTAAATAGAAGTTTTATGTTTCATAAATAATTCAAATTTGAAATGTCAAACGCTCCCACTTAGCTATGACACGTCTTGTGCATAAACAGCATAAACATAACAAAAATGGTATTATAATTTACCGTGTTTTCTTTTTAATCTACGAGAAAAAAAGGCGGATGATATAAGTGTGTATCTGTGTATATGCTCTGTGCGTCTATTTATTCGACAGGTGTGGCTCAGAGTGGTAGTGAGACTGCTTGCGAAGCTGACGGTCCCTGGGTTCAAATCCTGATGAGGCTTAAATACTAATGAAATAATGATCTTTATTCTGTAAATAGGCCGTAAGGGCACTTTTACAAGTCTACTCTACGGCATTTCCCAAGAGGAGACTGTTGAGAAGAAAGCCGAAACAAACTGAACAGTCAGTATTTTTTTCTAATCAACGTCTATTACAATATTTATTGTACTTAGCCTATCTTAAATATATGTTTTTAAGTATAAACTCAATGAGTAATTCTTCAAGATTCAATTACTGATAATACTTGTGTGATGAGCATAAATATTTGTTTTCGAGTGTTAAATGTTTCTTATGCATATAATTATATACTTAACAGTACAGATCTGGGCCGTCACGCGGCGGCCGAGGGGGCGTTTTTTAATTTATTTATTATTTATATTTAGTGTATGGCACTTTACCTAAACCTATATCTATTAGTTATTATACAGTTGTAAAAATGATATGTCTGTACATTGAAAATAGTTTTAAAAAAACTATCTTCAATGTACGAGGAGATCCGTATGAGTGTGTCGGCCAGTATTAGGAGATCCGCAGAAGAACCAAGGTTGTCGACATAGCTAAACTTAAGTGCTAAACTTAAGTGGCAGTGGGCGGAGCACATTGCTCGTAGAACTGATGGCCGTTGGGGCAGAAAGGTTCTCGAGTGGCGACCGCGTACAGGACGACGCAGCGTAGGTAAGCCCCCAACAAGATGGACCGATGATCTGGAAACCGTTCGTTCCGTTGGAAGATCGCGGGAAACCGTTGAGGTGCGTCCACATTTGTATCATTTGCCCGTATCAGATCATCGTCGCGTGGCATGATCGCGTGTCACGATCACGCGTTTGGACGTTGCGCCGATCCGATCGCTCGAAATCCATTTGCTACGCGTATCACACACTTATATCGGAAGAGTGCGGCATGATCGGCGCGCCGACAGTGAGCGTCCAAGCAGCGCGATACGCAGTCATGCCACGGCACGGTGATCGGATACGAGCAAATGATACAAGTGTGGACGCACCTTTGGATGAGAGCGGCGCGTAACCGGTCGTTGTGGAGGTCCTTGGAGGAGGCCTTTGTCCACCAGTCCCTGGGCTGATATGATGATGATGATGATATGGAGATCACTGAATCGAAAAATATCTATTTTTTTATTTTTTGTATGTTTGTATGTGTCGTTGTGGCTTCATCACGCCAAATCGACACATACAACGGATATACGGATTTCAACTATTTTCGGTAGACAGGTAGCTGGGTATCCATAGATGGTTATAAGATACTTTTTACTCGACTACGCTGTGGAAAAAAAAGAGGGGTAGTGACTTTTCCCCTCCGCAAACCAAGTTGCGGGCATCTTCTATAGTTATGTATAAGTTGCAAAAACTACTATAACCAGCAGCTTATAGACCTATGGAATCAGACATATTCTTCTTTGAATGGTAATTGGCAAATACACATTTCAATACCTCGTTAGATTCGATGAAATTCTTAGAACACGCAATGTAAATCGCATAATTGTATTAACTCACACCTAATTCTATTATTATTATTGTCACATATAGTAATAAATTAAAGAAACTTTATTGTTCTGGTTGTGATGAAGTTATTATACAGTCGTAAGAATTTTATTACGGCGATTTAGGGCTATCAAATATTGTAAATAGTTTTTAACAGGTTCCTGTTATACTATTATAAGTAAGTTTCGCTTTTTCATTGTGTTATCGTTTGTTTTTGCTTTGGTTGTCTTTTTTAACTGTTTTATTTACCCAGTAAAGGGTTACGCTCGGGATTTCTTTACGCGATCCAATCAGAAATGAGGAGATTTGATGACGAACCAAGGTCAAGGACATAGCAAACAGGGTAAGCAAACTGAAGTGGGAATGGGCAGGGCACATTTAGTTCGAAGAACCAATGGCCGTTGGGGCAGGAAGGTTCTCGAGTGGAGACCGCATACGGGCAAGCGCAGCGTGGGAAGGCCACCCGCAAGGTGGCTGGACGACCTGGTTAGGGTTGCGGAGATTCTCTGGATACGGGTCGCCTCTATCCGGCCCATGTGGAAATCTATTGAGGAGGCCTGTGTCCAGCTGTGGACGTCCTATGGCTGAAATGATGATCATGAACTTCGCCAACGGAGGAGAAAAAAACATAGGTACTTAACCCTCGTTTTTCTTCAGTGTATTCAAGTAAAAAGTATCCTAAAAAGATCTGTGGACGCCCGTGTACCAAAATATGTGAAATCTGTTTATCCTTTTTGACGTGATGAAGCCACAACGACACATGAAAAATACATTTTTTTTTATTAGTGACCTCCAAATAGTCCGTTACAATCATTTTTAGGGTTCCGTACCAAAAAGGTACAAAAGGAACCCTTATAGTGCGACTCTGTCTGTCTGACTGTCTGTCCGACTATTAAAGCGCCAAATCTCAAAAACTACTTATGCTAACTATTTGAAATTTGGAATATTTATAAACATGGTCAGCCCACATGTATTGCACAGAAAATATTTAAAAATACATTTTTATTTTCTGAAAAAACGACGAATATGAGGGGGGTAAAAACTAAGTCTAGCTCAAATGGGTCTAGCTTTTTTTAATTTTTTTATTCTGATTACTTTTTGGTTTATTAAGGAAAATGTGAAAAAAACATCATTCCCCCCTTTATCTCCGAAGTTTACCAATCGAAAATATTGAATTTTTCACATTTGTATTAATAAACATAAACATAATACGAAAATTATAGTCATGTCTCTAACAAGCCAAGTTTTTTTTAATTTGCAAAATACCTATTTGAATAACCCGGTTGCGTTAAGTTTGCACGTGATTTGTATGCAATGCTATAGATATCAGGTGCAAACTTAACTCAACCGGTACCGGGTAATAAAGTTAGGGTAAGTAAAAATTTGTACGGAACCCTCGGTGCGCGAGTCCGACTCGCACTTGGCCGGTTTATTTTTTTAAATAACTTCAATGTACAGTTTTACAACTTTATAATAACATAGATGTCGAAGCAGAGAGAAGATAAAAAAAGTATGAGTTTTTTTGTATACTACAGGTCAACATCTTCATAATCATATCTGTATCTAAATGTCCACTGCTGGACAAATGCCTCTCCCAAGGATCTCCACAGCGCATGGATGTGCGCCGCCCTCATTCATCGATTTCCCGCGATCTTGACCAAATCGTCAATCCATCTACGTTCTATACGTGGTCACCACTGGGGAACCTTTCTGCCCCAGCTGTCATTGGTTCTAGGAGCAATGTACCCGCCCACTACCACTTAGATCTAACAACTCTTTGAACTATGCCGACGACCTAGGTACTTCTGCGGATCTCCTCATTTTTGATTCGATTACGCAGGGAGAATCCAAGCATAGCTCGCTTCATTGTTCTTTGAGTGACTTTGAGCCTACTTAGGAGGCCCATTGTGAGTCTCAGTATCGCATGCCATCACGTGTTGCCAGCAACACTTACTGGTTAAAAACCCTCGTCTTAACACACTGCGGTACTTGAGACGAGAAGATATTGCGTAGCTTCGCGAACGCTGCCCATCCGAGTTAGATTAGACGATTGACCTCTTTTTCGAAGTTGGATCTACCCAACTGGGCTGTCCCAGGTATACCTACTATATTATTTAGTCATCTACAATTTCAAAGTGTAGAGCCTCCAACTTTTAGGGGAGTGGGCACCATCACCACATGAGAGTTAGCCATAATTTTCGTCTTTTCCATGTTAATTTTAAGGCTCACTTGTTGAGAGACGCTACTGCGGTCATTGAGCATGTAGTTGTAGACATCATGACTACGATATCATCAGCAAATCGGAGGTTTTTTCGCGGTTGATGTTAATGCCAAGTATACATGCATTAATTTTAATTCTTCAAATTCTTCACGTGTCATTTTCGATACTTAATCGATACCTATAATAATATACATTTAAAAATGTATCAATTTGTATGTAACGGAGACGAGCCTTGATATTATTCAAATAAAAACATTAATATTCCATTTGTGATGGATCACTGTGTTAAATGATTATGTCACAAATGAGGTGTGGTTAGCATTTGCAAAACCTCCTAAGGCTAGATGTTTCGCGGATTAACACCAATCGGGTGTGAATTTTATGAATCATTTGATGTGGATAACATCACGTAATTAAGTATCTTTTGTACTAAATTTTATAATTTTGTTCCTTTACATCATGTTATCACGATGGTCATGATTACAAGAAATTTCTAAACACCGCGATCCATAAGCTTCTTCAAATGTGTGGCCATTGACCAAGGATTACAAATGCCATATCTCGTTCACTGTATACCGGAATATCGATGTATCCTCTCACGCCAAAACTGATGGACGAGTTGGAACAAGTTTTGGTATAAGAATATACGAATATGATTATTAGCCATATATAAAAAAAAAACGATGAGCGCGCCCGCCAGCACTAAGCGCTGATCTGAAAATCAGGAACCTGAACTTCTATATAATCCTTATTGTTGCAACATACGTACATATATATAATCTTTAATAATAATTAGTTTCATTTTGTAAATACTAAAATGCCCGTTCGGCGCGTCCTTTTTTGCGATTTACATAAGATACATACACGCGGTACTACGCTTTAGAAACAAAAGGGTATTTTTTTCTTCTCCGCTTTAATAACCTGACTTAACTGGGTAGTTCTGGCTAGTCCTCCTTACCAGTAATCAAACTCAATAGTGGATGTGTAAACGCACCAACGGGAATGCCAACGCGGCTACTTAGAGTTGTGACGCATTGCGGAAGGCACAAGAACTGCTGGGGTTTAACTAGTTCAACCCGATTAGGAACTTGGGCAAGACAGAGGAAAGATCGGACATGTATAGGGAGACTAAGAAACTACTGGCTAGTTGCCCCCGCGGGACTTGGGCGAGAGAGAGGAAAGATCTACTAACCACAGACCGTGTGGAAAGAATGAAGCAACATTTGTTTCAGGCGCTACCCGTTCTGTCTTCTGAAATGAGTCCTAATCACATGTATGATTCATTCTTTACAACTTTTATGAAACATTATAATACAATATTTACTTCCAAATCGGTTGTGGCTGGCGGTGCACCAGTATTTAGCGAATGGGCTACTGCGGACTTACACAAACGTAGACAAGCACTGTATGCCATGTATGAGGAACGGCGGTTTAATACGAGTGATGAATTTAAAGAACATGTAAAGCAATATTCGAAACAATTCAAAATTGATTGTCATATTGCCAAACGTAATTATTTATCCCAGAAAATCAAAAATAGTTCTAATATTATCAAAACCACCTGGAAAGTGATTAATGCGGAGACTGGTAGATCAAGGCACGCAATTAGTGATCTAGAATTAAAAATTGATGGCAAAATTATAGATTCTACTTTAGATGTAGCAACAGAATTTGAAAATTTCTTCACCGATATACCAGTTTCCACAACAAAGTGTTAATTCATCACCTTCGTCTGCCGTTTTGTTGTTAAAAGAAAACGTCCCAGAATATAGTAAGGACTTTTATTTTGAACATGTCAGTCCTTCAGATGTAGTAAAGGCATTTAAATCAATTAATGTCAAAAAAACCAATGACCTGTGGGGGGTCTCAGTCCATGCTGTCAAATCCCTAATAGAAGTAATAGCGCCTGACTTGGCAGATATATTCAATAACAGTGTTGACTGCGGTGAGTTTCCTGATCTGATGAAACATAGCAAAATAACTCCTTTATTTAAATCAGGTAGTACCTCTGACCCCACTAACTTTAGACCATTATCTGTTCTACTTACATTTAGTAAAATTTTTGAAAAGCTAATTCTATATCAATGGTTAAAATATTTTAATTTGAATAATTTGATGCATAGTAGGCAATTTGGTTTTACGCGGGGTCGCTCGACATCCAACGCCGGAGTTGAGCTCGTAAAACACATTTTCGATGCCCGGGAGGAATCGCGAGATGCTTTAGGTATCTACTGTGATTTATCTAAGGCCTTCGATTGCGTTAATCATGAGACACTGATCAGGAAGCTACAACACTACGAAGTTAAAGGATCAGCACTAAATTTATTAGAGCCTTATTTAAATGGTAGAATACAAGGGGTTGACGTGAATGGAAAGCGTTCACCGGGGTCATTAGTCTCTATGGGTGTGCCGCAGGGATCAATATTGGGACCTTTCCTGTTCTTTATCTATATAAACGACTTGCCACATCTCGTAAAGGCCCACCATGAGATAGTTTTGTTTGCATATGATACGTCTCTAATTTTCAAAGTCGTACGAAATCAACGATCCTACGATAACGTAAACAATTCTATCTGTGAAGTAGTAAATTGTTTTATTGTAAATAATTTATTGTTGAATGAGAAAAAGACTAAATGTGTTAAGTTTGTCACGAGTAACGTAAAACACGAGCAAGCAAGCGTTATGGTTAAAGGTGAGGAACTGGAACTAGTTAATAGTACAGTCTTTCTCGGTATAACATTAGATTCTAAGCTCCAACGGGGTCCCCATATTGCTAATCTCTCGAATAGACTGAGTTCTGCAGCTTTTGCAGTAAGTAAGATTCGTCAATTAACAGACGTGATAACGGCTCGATTAGTGTATTTCAGTTATTTCCATAGTATTATGTCGTATGGCATCTTACTATGGGGCAGTGCTTCCGACATTAATACTATATTTGTTCTGCAGAAGCGGGCTGTTCGTGCGATATATAAAATGAACCATAGAGACTCGCCTAGAGATAAGTTTAAGGACATTAATATAATGACAGTGCATTGTCAATACATTTATGAGAATATTATGTATACACATAAAAATATTACCCACTTTAAGAAGAACTGTGATATACATAATATTAATACTAGAAATAAGCATAAGCTCGCAGTGCCTGCTACTAGGCTCCATAAAATAAGGAGATCATTCATGGGTAACTGTGTGAGATTTTATAATAAACTTCCTAGCAGCATAAGTGAGTTGTCTATTGGTAAATTCAAAAATATTGTGAAACGAAAATTATTTTCTAAAGCTTATTATAGCACACAAGACTACATGAATGATGAAGCCGCGTGGGATTAATGTAAATTATAGCGTCATGTAGGTATATGAATAATTAGTTTAACGAATACCTAAGGTATTATTATTATTCTAGATTATTTATTTTTATTGACAATCATTTTGGGTTTTATCTTATTGATAATTTTAATTAATAAAATGATGATTTTATCAATAATATTACACTCAAGTTAAATGATCTGATTATGTTTTTCTGGGTTTCCCTAATCCTTGCAGCAAATGTTGGATCATATTGTATTTCTCCCAGCAAACATTCACTCTCATGTAACTGACATTTCGAACGTGCTTGTAACTAGGCCTACTTGAATAAAGAATATTTTGATTGATTGATTGATTGATTGATCGGACATAGGGAGACTAAGAAACTACTGGCTGGTCGGGGATTGACGCTCAGACGCTTTGCGGACCTATGATGGTGCGTTTATTGCGTAATAAATATATATTTTATAAGGCATTTGTCCCTCTCACACTCACATACTTGCCAAACAGTGACAGCTGCTTTGCCATTTATCATTATTATAGTAATAATCGTAATTCACAGTGGGTATCTTCTGGTTCTTAATAAATTATCGTTCGTCATTGCTTTTTCGATTGTACCTTGTTTTATCGAAAAATGTTTTATCGAATACTTAATTTCATCGACATATAATTTCACAGAAAGCATTTTTCACTGAAACCGTTAATAATCTGGGATTATTAAAAAACATCACATCTTTTCAAAAATTATGAAAATTATACGAAATATATTTCAGGGGGAGAAGTTTTCAATGTCATGAAAATTCTATGAAATAAAGCATTCTAGGAAACGTTTGTGGATGAAATGGAAGGACACCTTTTTGTATCCTCGTTTGTCAATAAATTGGTTTACTTCTTTTGTACCTTCATCCATATGGAATAGAGTCAAAAGGTGGCAGACCAATTTCTTGGCCGAACATACAATGAGAACAAGTAATGATGATGTATCAGTTGACAAGGAAGGTGCTAACTAGTCTAGCTAAAGCAAATTGCCGCGAGTTCGCTTGTCGTGCGATATAATATCATCACCCGTCTTTCTCACGGTGCATTAAAAGGAAAGAGGCAGATAATATTATCTGCCTCTTTCCTTTTAATACAGCGTATGTATAAATAAATAAATAAATAAATATTACGGGACAATTTTACACAAATCGAACTAGCCCCATGGTAAGCTCAATAAGGCTTGTGTTATGGATACTAGACGACGATATATTTAATAGATATATAACTAATATATATAGAAAACATCCAAGACTCAGGAACAAATATTTATGCTCATCACACAAATATTTGCCCATACCGGGATTTGAACACAGGACCTCAGCTTCGCAGGCAACGTTACTCCCACTGAGCCAAACCGGTCGTCAAACTATAACGTATATACTTATTATATATACGTATATACGTCGCTTCACAAAAAGTCGCCTATCACAGTTGTGCTAGAGATACAGTTGTCAATGAGAATTGGGTAGTTTTTTCTTTACTATCAACTTCAGCTGTAAGACTTCTGTTTTTTGACATAGGTCTCATTGTGGTCATCCAATAACCACTTGGCTACACCTACTCTAACGTCCCTTACTTACGAGTATCTCTATGACTTCCAGTGCATAAAGCATTACCACTGAACTGTCGAATAAATTGTCACCGGCAGTATTTCCGGATCAATGCGATCTTCAAACCTTCAAGAAAAGAGCGTACTCCCACCTGAAAGGCCGGTTACTCACTTGTGACTCACGGTGATAGCTTACCATCAGGCGATCCATCTGCTCATTTGCCACCTATAATATAATTAAAAAAATCAAGTAACCTCGTAATTTTCACCAGAATTAAAGTGTCAAATCATCATACCTACTAAATATTCGACGTATTCATGCGCATTATGAAACTTTATTAGTCAATGTCAAATGTCATTCATCACTTAAGTTAATGGCCACAAACACGTACCTAAATCGTAAAATGATAATATTCGAGTTTTCGGATGCGAAAACGTATGGCCACATGGCCAGGCTCTGGTGCAGAGTATTGGAAAGCCAAAAGGTGGCCAGACATTCCAGGGTTTAAATGTCGCTTTTGTTAAGACTATGGTTTCAAACTTCACATCCAATGATGCCCAGGCCGTACACGTTATTTTCGACCGATATGACAAAGCTTCTAGCACAAAACTCAGCGTGGGAGTGGTAGGCCTCCCATAAGGTGGCCTGGTGAAGATCGCTGGAGTCCGCAAGATGCAAGCGGCGTAGTACCAATCGTGTTCGCGTTTTTTTGGTAAGATATATATGTCCAGTAGTGGCTATCCTTTGGCCGATGACAATAATGATTAGATGGCATTTTATGTTGCGGCAAAATGAAATACTAAGAGTTATTTGTCAAAGTAGTAAATTATGTTGTTTGTATATGTACATATTGGTCCCACAACAATAAGCCACAGCTAGCTCTATTCTATTCTGTAGTGTCTTGGGTATTTACGCATAACCTAGCAAGCCTGACATAAAGGGCTGTTTGACACATCAAATTTGAATTATTAATCAAACATAAACCAACTATTTAATTACTTAATCAGGACCAATACCTTGTTGCTATCAAATATTTAAGAGTATATTCGACAGCCCGTATGAAAATACGCACCCTCTTTGCACATCCTTTGGGAACCCAATGTTTACTCCCGGATATACATTTTGCTAACCTAAATTACGTAGATCCTTTATTCAGTCAGTGCATGTAATAAGGACTAACCAAAAAACACATCTTCGGGCCTATAAATGGATCAACTGGTCTATAATGACATACCCGTATCCGTCACTTTCAGGCTCAAATAACTAAGCAATTCCGCAACAAAAAACGAAAATACAATAAAGTAGGAATCTGATTTACTCTCTTTTTTTTCATGAAACGGAACTTCGAGCGTGAGTACAATTCGTACTTGGTGAGTTTTGTTTTCATCTAATGCCCCCGATGCATAGCAGTTTAGGCTTGTATTAAAACCGTGTGTAACTAATATACCTAAGCGCTCCCAAACCCGTTGAAGCGAAAACCACCAGACTCAATTGGACTTGGGCCCACCATGTAAGCTGCATGTATCTGGACAGATGGATAGTCAACTAGTTCCCCAGTGGGAGGAGGAGGCACGAGGGATGACGACGGCGAGGCAGACCGAGACGAAGTTGACGCGGAGCCCTAGATGCGCTCCTACCCAATTGGCCTGAGGCAACAGTATAGGGCATAGCGGCGATGATCTCGTGAAGATCGAGGGAAACCGTTGGGATGAAGACGGAGCATGACCCGACCATGTGGAGATCCTTAAGAGAGGCCTTTATCCAGCAGTGGACGTCTTTGGGGTGATATGATGACGATGCTGATGAGCAGCATTGGGAGTTATGAAGGTCTAAAGGTTAGTCTTATAGGTTAAGGTAAAAACCCTAAGCGCTAGTAGAGTAACAAGAAAATACAAGTATAAACCTACCTGTGAGTATGACGCATCAGGTTGTCGTTAGAGTTAATTGAGTTGATAATAGATTAGTGGCTGGCATACAAATAATCATACCATTTTTATGGATATGACTCTAGATCTCCTCGACTTGGTCATTGAAATTATCTTTGCAACTTCATATGTATAATGCGAAAACAGAATCATCCGTATCGTCTTCATGAATTTTAACCGTGTATTTATATTCAAAATGAGGCGGAACTGCAAATTCTTGACGGCTTTATCATTGCTTTTGCGTTGTATTAGAAATATTAGGATGTATTTCCAAACATAAGCTAGAATACGAATTCAAAAAACTCCGGATGCACAGTCACGGGTGAAGATACGAGTAAGTAAATACTACAAAATAAATAAACATATATCCAAACCTTATTACTATGACAGTAGAGTTGGTGCGTACATATTTTTGAAACTTGTCGTGTTTATCTTTGCTTATGACTCAATTTTAGAGAAAAATAGAGAATATTTAAAAATATTTTTTTTAAATATTTTCTATTTTTCTCTAAAATTGAGTATATTTAAAAAAATACATAAATACATATGTACATTTTACCAAAATATTAAAGCAAAAAATAAGCCAAGTCTCTCAACTCATTCATCACCAAAAGTAGTGATTTCTGAAAAGGTTCCAATTCTGGTACTAGATTGTTAACAGTAAAACCAATTTATTGCCGCTTACTTCATGGCTCAAAGAGTTGCTAAACTTCGGACAGATTCCTCCTAGAACGGATGGTCGCTAGGGCAGGTTCTCGAGTAGCGACCGCATACAGGAGGACCCAGCGTGGGAATGCCCCCAACGAGATAAACCGATGTCTGGTAAAGATCGCTGGAAATCGTTTGATGATGGCGGTGCACGGCCAGTCGTTGTGGAGATACTTGTGGGAGGCTTGTGTCCATCAGCGGACGTCCGTGGGCTGATATGATAATGATGATATTGAAACTATCAATACCCCCTTTTTCCACCAAGGTTTAAAAATAGATTTTATTGGCTTTAAAAACAGCAACCTATACCTATAAAACAGTTAACGTTACTTAAATCAAATATAAAGAAAAAAGAAGGTAATTGTGTTTATTTTTAAAATGCGCATATTATCGCCATCTAGTTATATACGTGAGAACTAGCTTGCCCATGTCTAAATATAAGGCACTAGTCCCACCGTCGGCGAGAAAGCGAGCAACTATCGACCATTTTCTCGCCCAAGTCGTTCAAGAAATGCACAATAGATGTAGTCTCCGTGGCAATAAAAGAGATACATATATGAGAGAGTTCTCGTCGGCAGTGTGAACAACCAGCGATGAACTATTCATATGTATATGTGTCTCTTTTACTAACATAGAATCTATAACATAGAATCTATACAGGATGTCCCACGGTTATAAAATTTTGTTCTAGACACATTCGAGATATTTTTTCTTTTTTATTGACAATACTTTTGGGATTTATCTTATTAATAATTTTAATTTTTAAAATGATGATTTTATCAATAATAAGTAACTATTATACTTAAGTTAAATGATCTGGTTAGGTTTTTCTGGGTTTTCCCTAATCCTTGCAGCAAATGTTGGATCATATTGTATGTTTCCCAGCAAAGACTTCTCTCATTGTAACTGACAATTCGAAAGAGTCTCTTTTTTTTCTTTAAACTCAAGAATAAAGGATATTTTGATTGATTTGATTTGGTTATGCTACATGAAGGGAAAAACCTTAAATATTTAAAATGGGATATTTTCCTGAATAGAAACATTATTTTATTTTTAAAAGTTAGTAATACTGAATTCAAAGATTTTCTAAAAATGTTTTGCCTGTATTAAAGGATTATTTTATGTAAATAATTGCTTGCAATTTGAATCAAATTTTTACAACCGGTTAACCTATTAAACATAGTTTATTTGTTAGATTTAGGCGTTACTTTGCGGAATTCCATTTTATGGCTGCTAGAGGGCAAAAAAATACAACAATGTGGTTGTATTTGGGTAGCATGCCTATTTTTTTGAAACTGCGTGAAAATATGCTCATGTGAGCACAATTTATTGTCACAACTAACCAAGACACTATTTCGACGAAAAGAAAGGGTCTATAATCCATTAATCTAAACATAGTTACTCGCAATATTGTCGACAGTAAACATATTCCATCCTATCGGTTGAAATTTGCCTCACCTATGGCACTACCATGATCGCTGCACTAAAAATGCTACCAGAACGATCACTACTCATAACAAGCCTTACTGAGCTTACCATGGGACTAGTTCGATTTGCGTAGCAAGAAATTGATCCGTAATATTTTGTTTTACTATCCATAATATCCCGCGCGATGGGGGGGCTTTGTTTTTCATTTTCCTTTCTGCTTGTCCGCGACGTCTTCGGTAAGCAAAACGGTTATAGGAACGCCTGCTTATAGATGCCGCGAAATTATGCTCCCGCAATTATTTGCGACGCTGCTGTTGATAGGAGTTTTTGAAGTCGCAGTTTCACGAAGTAGATACTTTACTAACTTATGAACCTAATCTTAATTGAAGAAAACTGCATCTTCTTTTTAACCCCCGATGAAGAAGAGGGATGTTATATTTTTATCGTTTGTATCGTTTGTATCTGTCTGTGGCTTTGTACAAGTTGAAGTAGCTAGCTTGTAAAATTACACTTGGGGCCTACTTACAGCAGACCATTATTTCATTTCATTAGCTAGATAACCAAGGGTCCCGATTAGCACTAGCCGACTAGCCCTTTGGTAGCTGCACCACTGACTTCAACGCATAAACCGATTTTGATTGAATTCTATAACTTTGCGAGGAGAGTTGATTGAGAGGGTTTTTAGGCTGTGGTTCAAAGTTAAACCAAATGTGTAGGGTTTTTTTATAGGTTCACACAAAGGAGATAAAAAGAGGAGTTTGATGTAGGTATATGTGTGTCTTTCTGTGGTATCATAGCTCTTGAACCGACAGAACGATTTTGATTTAGTTTTCTGACTGAAAACTAGTGATTTACTATGAAACATTTTTTTGGGTTAATGAGACTTGGAAATTTTAAATATTGTGAATTGGGTAGTACACGAATGCCTTTACGTCGGAATCCGAAAGCGCAGTACAAGAACAGTTTTATGATATTGAAAAGTCACCAGATCTATTATGTAGATAGGAAGTATCAACATCCTGCGAATTCGCACATGGAGGTTTCCAGTAACTAAATATTCAGTTACCCAATCAAGCCGATCTTATACGGAGGAATAGAGCGGATTTGAGTGGCACTACGAGTATCATACTCGTACCTACTCATCTCTCTTTATATTGGTGTCAAGTCAGAGGGGTTCCATCAAACTTAGAGATTCGAAATTCGAATGAATGAATGAATGTAGTTTATTCACTAGAATATATGGTACAGGTGATACAATTATTATCTGATTGGCATTTCCATAGTCAGCCACTATTTAGTGGCATGCGAAAATAACAATGGCATCATAAGACTAGACACATATTGCCTTAGAAAAAATTAAAATTTACTCGGTCCAACAATAATGACAAAATAAATATTAAGACTGACATTTATAGGAACAATAAAAGACAGTAATAACTCACGAATCGCATTTCCTTGCTCTCATATTAAGCTGTATTTGAATGAGTGCGGCGCTATACGAAATTGGAATTTTGAACCCGTGTGGAATTAGGAGTTATAGTCTCCTCAGTACTCGTGTCAGTGTCACGCGAGTCGTGTGCGGTATCGTTGGGTGGTTTCACAGTTCGAATTAAAACAAAAACGACATTGATTTTGTACAGTGTATTCGAGATTTGAGAATCTTAAGATTAAACAACACTAATTTACTTATTGATTGTGTTATGGCTCACTAGGAGCAGTTCATAGCTATAAGGTTTATGTTCTTATAATTCTACTAAAATTATAAATGTGAAGATGTTTGGATATGCATTTCAGATGGAAATTGTCACAAAGATGTATCAGATTATGGATCAAAATTTTATACACGGTAAAATGCTATATCTTAATTGATTTCAGCACACTATGCAGCGTAACTGGATGCAGCAGAAGACTCAAGTGTACTGACTCTGGAAAGATTAAAATTAATTCGAGGCGCTATTTCATTTTTCATTGCGTTTACATTATTGAGAATGTATAGTGTAAGAATTTAGTTCCATGAATGCTCCCCATAGCGCTGACGGCAGAAAAACCGGTATAAATCCAAAATACAAAAAAAATACTGTGTAGACAAAATGCGATGACTCGCTGACTGGACTCTGTAACTTAGTTGGTAGAGCGTGCGCTCCAGTAAGGCACAAGGCACTGATTCAAATCCAGTCGGGGTCTTAATTTTTTTTAATTATTGACATCTTTATATTGTTGTTTCTAGCTACATTTCAAGTAAATTGTGTTTGCTATCTACGCGGCAAGACTGTAGCACACTAGCAGAGCCTTCAAATAAATAAGATAAAAATGTACTGTCCGTTACCTCAATGTCCACAAGTCGGTATCCATTTTCATCAGCTACATAGTAAACATCCACGGGAGTGCCATCTGGAGACGTGTACTTGTACTGTCCGCGTACACTCTATAAAAATTGCGAACAGTCAAGTAAATCGGTTGCAGTAAAAATCATTAAATTTAATCACTTCAGCTATCTCTAAATAGCGAATGCAAAAATAACCAAGAGCCATCAAACATTTCGTTTTATCTCTTTCTAGCAGAACAAAATTTCATATGGATTTTATACGGCCGGAGTGCACTATGACGTTACAGTTCATGTCGGACCTCTCTGTCAAATCGCTGTCTAATTGGTAGTTTAAAATTCCTATATCATGGGTATTTTCTTTGCCAATTTTTATTTTTATTTCAATTTTTGAACAATTTTTTACCGTATTTTGATATTTTGTTAAAAAACCGATAAAAGAATTCATGCGTATACTTTGTGTACTATTAGTATCTATGACAAAACTTTGTTCTTGCCCATGCTAAAAATAACCGATTGGATTGCTTGCCTCACAGTGAGTGTTGCCAGTGATAACATCCGGCACTGAGACCTGGTCAGTCACAATGGGTCTCATAAAAAGGCTTAAAGGGATTGCCCTTTAAGCCTATGTTCGGAGCTATGCTCGGAGTCTACTTGTGTGATTGAATCAGAAACGAGGAGATCCACCGAAGATCCAAGGTCGTCGACTTAGCTCAAAGAGTTGCTATGAGATGGCCGCTAGGGCGAAAAGCTCTGGTGGAGACAATGTTCAGAACAACGCAGCGTGGATAGATTTCCAACGAAAACGGGAAAACGTTGGATGAGGGCGGTGGACGAGCGGTTGTTATGGAAATCTTTGGAGGAGGCATTTGTCCAGCATTAGACGCCCTTGGGGTATGATGATAATGATGATTCCTAGCCTTTCGCTTTACATCGGCATTAAAGTAATTTATAATCCCACCAAAAACATTAATAAATATGCATATCAAAAATAAAAAAAAACCATGACCCTAAAAAATACCCCGAATGCCTATAGCCTAAGTCACTCCCACAACTAATATGCATCTACGAGACCTTAATATATGTTACTTGGGAAAAAGTCATTTAAAATAATGTCGAGCAAGACTAAAATAAGTCCAAGTTCAGCATTGGATTTTTCTAAGGTAAATTGACTTATTAAGATCCAAAAGTATACCACAACACCGTGAAGTGCATTCTCTCAGTGCTAGCATACGGAATGGAAACCACTACACTGACTGAAAGGTCCGCTGAAAAACTCCGAATCGCGAAAAGAGCTATGGAGAGAGCGATGCTCGGCATTACCGAAATAGATCGTAAGAGCAACGAGCGGATTAGGCAGAAGACAAAGGTCGTGGACGTGGTCATCACTATAGAAAGTAGGAAATGGAGATGGGCTGGACAATGGACATATTGCTCGTATGGATGCCGAGAGATGCACCAGAAGAACCCTGGAGTGGAATCCAGCGAAATCACGCGGAGTAGAGGGCATCCACCAGACAGATTGGTCAACAATATTAGGCTCTACGCTTCAAATTGGGTGCAAGTGTCAGGGGACCGGTAGTTATGAAAAGCTATGGAGGAGGCCTATGTCCGAAAGCGGGTAAACCAAGGGCTGCGATAGATAAATAGATAGATACCGACTTATATGTTTATGAATAGGGATTTTAAGGTTTTTAGTGTACTCACAAAGACGTTGCCTGCGTCAGTCTTCTTGAGGTCTCCAGTTGCTTCCGCGGAAATTCCATTACCAGTTTTATATCTGTAACGAAATTGAATGAAGATCGTTAACGCGCGCGCCATTCATAAAATGCGGACAACTCTTTATAAAAAATGTAAAGATTTTTGTTACCATTTCTGAAAGATAAGTTACAAACGGCAATACTGCATATACCGTGGTTTTATAGATCTAAGCAATAGCTCCCAGCAAAGAGAATATAAACACTACGTTTTAAGAGGCGGGACTCTCATACTAGTCAATAGAATCAATTTGCATGGCACACTCATACCAACATGTATGTTAAAGAACCGTCAAACAGCAGTAGAACCAATCTAACAGACTAAAAATAGTGTAGTAGGCTATACGCTTGCGATTTTTATCGATATCGATAAAATGGACTGGGTTGGAATATAGGCTCATGTCAACAATTTTTGTCATCAAAATTTGGTTTAGGATTGAGTCCACGTTTAAGTCCTATGTTGTACAGTGAATATTTATTTAAATGTGCTATTACAAGGTTGGACTTAAATGTGAACCCGAAATAAAATAACAAGCTTTTTCTTTTAATGTAATTATTTATATAATGTTTTACTAGCATTATTAGATCTTCTTTTGAGACTTGGCCCACTGTCTGCATCTGAAAATATTTTATAAATACAACAGAGATATATTTTCTTATATCTAAGGTCAAAATATTAAATAAGTCGACAAATAAATGTAAGAATCTTCACATGTTCTGGTATGGATGGCAGTTAACTTTTCAGTTGAAACGTAGGTACGAAGTATTTTTATGATCATATTTCATGCAACTTCTCACGCAATTCGAATTATTTTGTATAATTATTTCCACTGATAAATAACTTAGCCTGTAGTTATCGATATTTACAGTACATCCCTAATACACAATGAAAATAGTTGTAAATATCTAATTTTGTTTATTTATTTAGCACGCTGCACTTAAATATGGCTAAAAGAATCTAAGGCAATACTTACCGGCCTTCATCCCAGAGAAATTTCGCCATAAACATCCTTTTTCGCAATTTTCACGACTAGATCGATTTCCGCAAATTTCACATGTGATAAACCGTCTTTTCGGTGGCATTTTCACAAAATGTATTCACTAAATAGTGTTCAATCACATTTCACTACTTTAAATAACAATTAAGAGTAATTTAATTAGAAATCTAAAAACAAACATACAAAACACGCGAGCCGTAATGACAAGCAAAGCAATATGGTTGACAATGTATGACATGACATATAAACTGTACTGACGTACTGGTTCAGTGTCATAGCAACGGTTTGCCATGCAAAGTCCATATAAAAGTTTTTTTGTTCCTAGTTGCGTTAGACTGCCTCCCAGCAGGTAGGGGCTTATTGATTGTGGTTCAAATTCCGTCTCTCTCAGTTTTTATTATCTACGATTCAAATCCAGCGTTATTTATTAGGAAGCACAATTGGAGAAGACGCGTTTCACCTAGTTGGTAGCGCAAGTGCCTTCATAGCCATGATTTTATATATCCAGGCAATAGCTTCCAGTAGGTAGGGGCTTATTGTTATTATGGTTCGAATTTCGTCTCTCTCAGTTTGTTTCCTATGGTCTGGCATGATTTATTACGAAATACAATTATAGAAGACGCGTTTCGCCTAGTAGGTAGCGCAAGTGCCCTCATAGCCGTGGTTTTATCGATCCAAGCAATAGCTCCCAGTAGGTAGGGGCTTATTGTGGATAAAATGTCGTGTCTCTCAAGTTATTTTTCCTATAACCTGAATCTTGAACTACAATCGTAGAAGATGCGATAGAAGATGCGTTTCGCTTAGTTGGTAGCGTAAGTGCTTTTATAGTCTTCATAATCATAGATTTTAATCCCGGCAAGGACAAATATTTGGGTATTTTTCAAAATATGGATGTTTTCTAAGATTGTGTTATACTGACCGAAGATACAAGATTGTATGTATACTATTACGATTGTTCTAAGCAGTGATCGTAAATTTGGTAGCAGTTTTGGTCCAGCGATCATAGTATTGCGCTTTAGATGTAGAAAATACCAATTTAAACGATTAAACATAGTTAATATCGTCGACAGTAACCCTAATCCATTATTTCGGTTGAAATTTTCTTTATCTATGGGACTCTACAATGATCGCTGCAGCAAAAATGCTACCAAATAAACGATAACTGGATCTAAGGTAACTTATCAAAAGATCTACTTACCCGTATTTGTAACCGTCAAAGTTGACAACGGATTCAGCGTGCAGTACGGGAGCCTCCGCGTCGGAGAGCGTAGCGGTACCAGCAGCCCGACTCACCTTGGTACCCGATATAGTGGAGATAGGAACAAACGGCGGTATACGACCTCCCTCTATGCCACACGCCAAAACAACCACGCCAAGAACCTAAAACACCCAAAAAATGTATCTGTTCATCGCCACTTCTTTTACAACAAGTCGTGCCCTTGGTGCCAAGGCTAAAAAATATGTCCCATGAGGCTATGACGATAATAGGTCCCAACACACTTACTGATGCTGAAAACATACCAAGCTCAGAAGCCGTATTAGAGCTTATAACGCACAAACTGCTTTTATAATGGCCGTATAAGCTCTTATACAGCTCGTGTGCTACCTGCCTTTTTTGTCATCGTAGATTTATCACATTTGAGCGTTTCAACCACTAAATTTTTTAGATACATTTTTGTGTCATTTCGAGCTAAGTGACGATCTCAGACATCTAATAAAATGTAATTCTTCATTATTTCATGAAATACAAAAGGTGTCCCCAAAAGATAAGCGGAACAAGGGTGATTTGGAAAAAAATACCTGAGTGTTCTTAAATTAAGTAAAAATATTTCTCAAATATGGGATTCTTCAAGAAGTGAGTTAACAGAGCACTCAAAAGTTGGCAAAGTACGGGCAATTCCTCCGGTGTTGCACATGCACATATCCATGGGTGAAGATGACTATTTTTCATCAGGTGGCTCGTCTACCCGTGTCCCACTCATTACGTAAAAAAAATGTTACATTCATAGAAAAAAAATAAAAAAAATACTATAATGTAACGAACTGAAATGAAAAAATTGGGACATATTTTCTCTTGTACGAAGGTCGAATGTATAAACAATTATGATTAAGATAGGCCCACAAAATCAATATTTTGAGGAAAAAAACTAAAGGTACTTTTCATGTAATTTTGGGTTTTCAATTCCGACCAGTACCTACCGTCTTCAATAGAAAATGTCAAAAATCCTATTCAATATTGTAAAGGAATGGAAATAAAGAAATTGGATTTTTTCATCTCTTAAGGCTTACAGTTAAGTCATGTTCTGAGTAGAAAAAAAAGTTGTATGTACACTTGACAATGACATGTTCACAGACTGCAGACCTATTACACCGACGGTGCTTGACATCTGCATCATCGGATGAAGGAGCACATAGCAGATGTCAAGCACCGTCGGTCCATCTGGCATGTATGTACACCTTTATTTGTGTTTTTTTAAAAAATGGGTAGTTTGCACAAATTGTAACTGACAGAGGAAAATACATCTTTTCTCAGTCCACCCGTGACCATGGAAAGCTGGAAAGCTTCCGAAACGTCGGGAACTAAAATGAGATAATATACGCGATATAATCCGTTAAATTGTTTTATTTCAATGTATGTACACTTTTTTATAAAATGACCCAGATCCCGTAAGGCATTTCGAGCGCTATCATCAGATAAGATCACTTATATATATTTCCATATACCATATTTCCTCTATGTTTACTGGATGAAAATAGTAGAAAATAGGTTTGTATAATCAAGAACCATTAAAACTGACACTTGCCATACTTTGCATCGTGGTCCGATCACAAGGAGATATTCTGGCAAAAACGAGATGGCGCCATAAAAATAATCATTTAACTATGTTATAATTGAATAACGAAACTTAGTAAAGTAGCAATATTACAATATAACAATATTCGCAAATAGCTAATAATAAATAAATCGTAACATTTAATAACTGTGTCACGCTTGCAAAGTTGAATAATTGTAAAAAATAACTTTTATACATAGATGGCGTTGTACATATCGGGGAACGGCTTTTTGCATGGAGATGGTCAGTCCTCTTGTTTTAATGGTCTTAGGTGAAAAATGTATACGTTCATCTTCATACAACTTTGTTCTTTATCCACCCATCGGCATTAAATTACACCGATTAAAAAGTATGTAATACTCACTAAAAGCTTCATTTTTCTGAGATCTGAGACTGAACCAATATTAAATTAAACTGCATAGAATTATCAGAATGTTGCCTTTATATAGTTAACCGACATTCACAAAAAAACATCAATGGGCCACCAGCAGGTCCAGCTCAGCCAGACTCCGCGCTTATTTTAAAACAAGAAGGTGCCCGCAACTTTGTTCGCGCAGGAGAAAAAGTCATAACCCCCATCCGTGGATATCGAGCTACCCGTGTACCAAAAATAGTTGAAATCTGTTTAGCCGATTTGGAGTGATGAAGCCATAACGACACATCAAAAAATCCAAAAAAAATCGATTTAGTGACCAATACTTCATTGCAATCATTTTGAAAGTATCTTCAATGTACAGACATTTCATTTTTACAACTTTTAATAGTATACATAAAACGTTTACATAAGCAGTTTAATGCACAACAAATTTTTGCCCGTGTTTTCGTCTGCGTACAATTTGGGACATTAAGTTTACCTGAAGTATATTTTTTCGCTATAGTATACGTTACATGGACACAGAAAACTCGTATAGGAATATTTTATTTTTATGATGAGGCCGCAAAGACATATATGTAGATCCGTACGTACATACATACAAGATGTATATTTTCGATTCAGTGACCCTGAAATAGGCCGTTGCACTTATTTTAATAATTATCTTCAATGTACAGACGTTTCATACAACTTTATAGACATTGTTAGTATAGATGTCGGTAGGATGTAACGAGGAACTACGAAACCTGTTCCTTACCAACTAAAACATACGTTTATTTTTATCGTATTCAGAATGCAGTTTATCATATTTCGTAGGCTATATATGATGGTCTTTGTTTCTCTGTCCAGTAGCACCGAATAACAGAAATCTAAGCGAATAGTCTGTTTAGCATTTAAAAAAATAGTACCAATATTTACAATTCAAATATACGGAAGGTGATTTGGAAATCACTGTACAAAAGTAGGCTACAACCGAGAAGCATCTTCCTGAGTCAAAAATAAAGATCCCACATAAGAGTCCGAAGCGTCTTTCCAACCCCAAGCCTTTTAAGTAATGTCAGATGGGATAAGAGAAACACCGGTGTAAGAGAAACGTTGTAAATGTGATACTGAAAACTAACATATGTGTAAATAGATATGTGAAAACTGTCATTTTTGGAAAAAGAATAGGGCCAATTGCATGGTTTCTCTTTCCCCACGAAATAAACTATGTTTCCCTTACCTCACCTGGCCTTAATTTCAATAGCCAGCCGATAAGACGCGTTTCGTGTGGGCCGTGGACCTGAGCGGTTGAAAATTATAATAAAGTATGTATTTCTACAAAGTCGACGCAATAATAATTGCTAAAAAAAATACTGAAACATTATCGTCTTAAAGTTTTATGGGAATATTCTACAAAAGAAAACTAAAATAAAAATTATTTCAAAAAACTAAAACCCCGATTTCAATTAGACGGTTGTTGTGTTTATAATTATGATGCATTTATTGTATCTTGAAGTAAAATGCATGCGTGAATTATGATGCATTTATTGTATCCCGCACTATTTACACATTTTTGTATTCGTTGCAACCGTTGTGTGAAGCAGTGGATCCATACATATCCTGTTCAATGGCTTCGTGGAACTCATTCATCATATCGGGCTTGTAAATCGTAAACGTCTAAGTTTGTCTTTTATTTTCGGAAATAAATAACTATAGAAAATTAAAAAAATTGAAAAACCCCCGACACGAATGAACATAACAACAAAATTTGGAGTTCCTAGCTTCAACATTGGCTGAGATCCGGTCACTTGTTCCACTAAAAGCTGAATATCTTGGAGACGAGTGCTCCGATTTTCATCAAACAAAGCTAAGAACACTCGGGATAAAATTATCTATGACAAAAACCGCAATCGGTCCATCCGTATGGGCGCTACGATGCCACAGACAGATACGCAGATATACAGAGTCACAGACACGTTAAACTCATAACACACTTCTTTTTTGTCGGGGGTTAAAAAAGACGCAGGTTACGAGGCCCGGGCTATATGGCGGATGGGTCATCTGTTCCAAATTTTAGGCCTTCAAATATGTATTTGTTATCTTAGCGGAATGTACGGAGGCGTGGTGGACGTCCTTGCTGCGAGGACGCTTTTCGCGAACCTTTTCTAACCCTCTGACCAAACAGGTGTTTACGTACTAATTTTATTTATTTATGATCAGATATTTTCACATGCGACAGATATAAAATTTAAATGAAAGCAAAGCCAGAACCTATTAAATAATAACAGATGATGTTGGTTGTAAAAGATTCCATAATTTTCAAATTTTGATCTTAATCTACTCTAAATCACACTTCTTATATTTAGATTAGAGTGTATTACTCGGAGTGTGTATTATAAATTATAAATCAACTGATTAAAATCATCTCGACTTTGTATTTACCAACTACTTTGTATGGGTGCTTAATAAATCTTCCTAATTCCGAATTGCATCTTGAAACCATTTCGAACCTATTGACCACTTGAACGTTTCAACCTAATTTAATCATAACAATTACATTCTGTCACCGTAATATTGTCAAATGCAGCATACGAGAACGATCTAGAAGTAAAATGAATGTACTACAAGTGTTGACGAAGTGGGGCTCCCAAGTATTTACTGGCCGTCCATCGACGGCCGGTTACCGATTTGTTTACCGGTAAAAACTCGTAGATCGGAGTTTGAACAGTACTGTATATTCTTGTCCAGCATTTTCCTGGAATTTGTATGCTATTACAATATATCTAAAACTCCATTTGAACTCACTCAGCCTCCAATGCTTGCTGCTCTATCTTGGAGTGTCTGGTGAAAATTAGCACCGTGTCCGGTGACATATCTCTCCATTCCTCTTTCAGAACCAGTTTTGTCTTTGAGCCATTTTATAATCGTTCGTCGCGTTTATAGCGTTGGTATAAGTTTCTGTAAATAAATTTAAAAAAAATTGGGTTCCGTGGTAATACATTAACGAAATCAGTTACAATTTCATACTATTTGGAAGTTTGAATTTCAATTGAAACAAAGTAAATATGGCACTGTGATTTTATTTAACTAATCGTCCATTTGAACTTATTTCCATAACATCGCGTTACTCTAATTTGTACTCGTAGTTCCGAGGCTCGCGAAGGTCCGTTTTCCAGGTCGTTGGGTCCTTGATCTTAAGGTTTTTTGTAGCTCTCCGCCGGGGCGGGGTGGCTTTTGATATAGTCCAGACTGCGGAGGATGGCTTCTGGGATCGGGGGAGGCACCGGAAGATGGTCACCCTGGAATTAATAAATAGGTAAAAAAATACACATTGATAAAAAGTCTAATGTCATTTGTTACTATGAAATATTGGAATCTAAATATAAATATATAAAGAACAATTCCTTAGGCGCGGATGGATTTTTTTTTTGAGTTCTAACCTGCCTAACATCTGCTTAGAGGTTATCACCTCTACTAATAGGACAAAGAGGTAGCGTAATCCTTTTTCGATAAATAATGTATTTCCTTTCCTTGTTATGTCATAATACCTCATGGTCATCCTATTTTATTTAAAGCATTTAAATTTGACACGTGAATGCCAGTCGCTACAAGCTAAGTAGGGTGACCAAAAGAAAATGTGAGTGACACCGAAAAGGCTATTAACGGTTAAAAAATAATGTTAAAGTAGATGGTGGCCAAAGAAGACCATATCCCCCAATACGGGTTTACTCCAAAGTAATGAACTCCCTGTTTGACACTTCTATTGCTATGAATTAAGGTTAAAGTTGGCAAATTGGCGCCGCATCGAACAATAAGACATTTACTTTAGTTTTTTGAAGAAACTTTTTTCCATTAAGTCTGGGCTTCTGTATCGTAATTAAATAAGAAATGTACTATTGTACATCCATATGTAGATAATATTTCGATAATTTGGTGTTCTGTATAAAATAGAGGTAAATACAGTTATAGTCGTAACATCAAGCGGTCTTTAACTACAATTTTAGTTGTTGGGTGCTGACTTGCAGCGAATGTGGGTACACATTCATTGCAAAAATTGGCTACGTCGACCACCTCAGAACTCAGGAGCGATGCTCTTATTAGCCACACCAATATTCTATCGCATATTATATCGCAATAACCAAAATCGGCCTAGATGAGACGATGATGACAAGGATTTAATATTCCATTGCAATGTTTTCTGATTTTATAAAAGATGTGAAATTGAATTGTTATAAGAGCTCGACAAACTTACCACAGGCTGGTATCCGTTCTCGTCAGCCACGTAGCTAAGACCGACTGGAGTACCATCTGGGGCGGTGTACTTGAACTGTCCTTGCACGGCCTGTACCAAGATATATATATTAAATATATAATAGATTAGTCAAAATTTATACGATTAGGAGAGAGCTCAAGCTCTCTTCCAATAAACCTTTTCACAGAACAATATGAGTTACATGTCTTGAAATTGAAAGCGACCTATGATTTTCAATCATTACATATATTACGTGGACTGATGACCCGGGTAAGACCTCTGGAGTCTGCTGGATACGGTCATGTTGGCGCTCTTTCGGAATGGCCTAGTTGATCTCTTTTGGCTGATGATGGCGATGACAATGATGGATGACATATCATATAAGAACAAAACGGAACTAAATTATCTATACCGATGAAACAGTTACGTGATTTAACTGTTGGTAGACACAGCACAACCTAAACCGGAGTCCGTAGGAACAAGAAATTTGAAACATATATTCCTTTACAGACACGAGGCGCTCTAAGGAAGGTCGAAATGTACGCGGACAAAGTCGCGGGCAACAGTTAGTCACGTATAAATATGATGTATTCAAATACCTTGCGTTAGAAATTCTCCGACGCTTAGGACTTCACGTTACGACCACTTTCTAGAAATTCCCGATTTTATTATTTTAAAAGTTGTTACCTATATAATATAAGGCATTTACTTTTAAGTGGGATAGAAGTTTCCCTGGGATGGGGGGGCGAGTATAATATTGCTAAGATGTAGCTCATACATCCATGTAATACAATTGCATTGATATGATGAACAGCATCACGCATCAGAAGATGCAGTGTGGGTTCGGTAGACCCCTCACGAGATGGACTGAGATCTGGTATAGGTCACTGAAGTCTGATGCGGGTAGAACGGTGGTGGCGTGTTTAGGGGCAGGCATATGAAGTGGACGTCTTTTACCTGATGTTGATGATGACAATAATGGAAATACGTTAAATTAGTCTATACCATACAGTGGAGTGGATCAAACTCTTGTCTACTTACGATGGCTTCGCTTGCGTCAACCTTCTTCAGTGCTCCGGTCGATTCCGCGAATATTCCATTTCCAGTTTCAAACCTGTAACCAAGTTTTTTCACTTATTAATCATCATTGCAATAAGCAGTTATATTCCCCATATGTAAGATAGAAGACGTGGTCTCCAACTATGGGCGTCTTAAGGAAGCTCAGAGTTACTCAGCGAGCTATGGAAAGGGCTATGCTGGGAATCTCTCTAGGGGTCATCCACAAATTATGTAACGCAAATTGGAGGGAGGGTGGGGAGGGATCCGGCTAAGCGTTACGGCCGTGTTACGTTGGGGGAGGGGGGTGTCAAGGTACAAATGGAAGTTCGTCCACTTAAATTGACCATAGAGAATTTGGACCAAAAATAATACCGTTCGGAATA
Source organism: Hedya salicella (assembly GCA_905404275.2). NCBI lineage: Eukaryota > Metazoa > Arthropoda > Insecta > Lepidoptera > Tortricidae > Hedya > Hedya salicella. Next base: position 22,054,202 of record FR990100.1, on the reverse strand, counting down.
GCCACAGAAAATGTGATCGCCGACGAAGCCGATACCGATTGTAATGATTAAATTTCTTGAGTCGTTGAAACCACACTTCAATGTTTTGTTAAAAAATACAGATACTTGATTAAAAAGTATGTATACTGCCACCTATCTTTCTTTTCTAACTATTACCCTAAAGATTTTTATAATCAGGAATGAGGAGATTCGTAGACAAACCAAGGTCACCGACATAGAAAACAGGGTAAGCAAACTGAAGAGGCAATGGCCAGAGCATATAATTTGAGGCAGAAAGGCTCTCGAGTGGAGACCGCGTACCGGCAAGCGCAACGTAGGAAGGCCACTCGCAAGGTGGTCTGACTGACCACCTGGTTAGGGATGCGGGGACTCGCTGGATGCGGGTCGCCTCTATCCGACCCTTTGTGGAAATCTATTGAGGGGGCCTGTGTACCAGTGTAGCAGTGGACGTCCTATGGCTGAAATGATGTTAAGATGGAAGAAAATGGCTTGTCAAAAACACCCGTTTGTTATTTTAGTTGTTTTCTGCAAACAAAACTTTGGCGTGCCTACCTAAAACAGTTATTGTGGCAATAAATATATTTTTCTTTCTTTCTTCTTTTATAATCATTGACTTACGCGTAGTTGTATCCATCAGGCTTGACATTGGACTCTGAGCGCAGCACTGGTGCCTCCTGGTCGCTGGTCACGGACGCACGTCTCGAGCGAATGACGGCATGACCTCGTATGCCACCCGCTTGTGTGCCACATGCCAGGGCAACGAATACGGCAACTACCTAAAAAAATATATTAAATTATAATAAAACTTTTAATAGAGATCGGGCAGCGAGTAAAGACCTACAATGAGTTGAATTAACAAGGTCATAGCAATCTTTTGAATTTGACCAGCGCACGGTTATGATCCTTGGGGAAGGTCCATCAGGGGATGGTGTACGATGAGACCACGTGGTGGAAAACCGAAGACTACTTAATATATAGGAGACTTAAAACGAGGAATCCTTCAAATATTAAAATAAGGTGTGAAAAAGAGAAAATATGAGATCTAAAGTAACCAGCTCGTTATTGGTCAGATCCCGCCAGCGTTGAATTTTCGAAGTTAAAATGTAATAGCATTATGTTATTTGAAGCTATAAGCAGAACAAAGGCTGATCGTCCATACACATAAATTTAAATCCTATCTGTCGACTGTATCCCCAACTTAAACTTTTTTTTTAGGATCAAATATTTGGCATAGCTGTTCTTTTTGTGATCTAGATAAATAATAAATAAGGGAGGGTGAGAGGTAGCTGAATATATACTCGTAGGTGTCGGTTGTCATTAAGACAAAAATAAGAACGTGCTTGAAATTCCTATAGCAGCAAAGCCACTCGCAGCGCAAAAGCAGGTGAGATACACCGGGGCATGCGTGACTATGGGGGCTAATGCGTCTTTTAAAGATTTCACAACATCCGAACACTTTGATACTACCCCTTCTCTCCCTGCTTAAAGTTTGGCACTATTAGTATAAAAAAAACCGGCCAAGAGCATGTCGGACCATCCTTTTACCGTGTTCTGTAGCTGTTACTACAAAGAAATGCACTACAGATGAAAAAAATACGATGAGAAACCAGCAAAAGAGCGTAGCTTCGTGGCACTTACGTTCTTTTGCGGAGAAGCGCAGTTTTTCAACAATCACTAAAAAATGGTATATCCGATCATGTACAAAATACTTTTTGGTGAAAGTATTTACTAAGCGTTACTTTTTTAATTGTTTTTCTAATTTTTGAACATATGGTTTCGAAATTAGAGGGAGGAGGGCACAATTTATACACTGTATTAAAGGTTTCCGTTTTTGCTATTGGTATTGTCCCACAGGCACCACTATCCCGGTTGCCCATAACAAATAAAATGGTCTATAATTGAGTACCATAAAATTTAAAGATAAGATGAGATTTTTCTACGAAACCATTAACTTTTTAAGATGGTTACAAAACAAACCTAACCTTAAAAGCTCTACGGGATAATTTTACGGTATTAAAATTATGACAAATGATTTTAAGAATAAAATTACTTGAAGATTTTCAATGATTATGGGTAATAAAATGAAAATATAGAAAGTAAGGGGTGGTACAATTTGAGTGGTTTCTTCATTTTGTGCCTGTCCTTCGTTAAATATTATGATATACTTATACTCACTAAGAACTTCATTTTGCTGAGATCTGTATTTGAATGTGTCTTCAAATAAACAGGTAAGGAATCACCAAAATGTTGGCTTTATATATTAGACAAACATTCGCAAAAAAATCTGAGATAGTCTTAAAAACCTGTTAAGCTGGGCTGACCTTATCAAGAGTGAGATTATTATTAGGCACCACACTTAATGTGACTAATAATAATCCGAACACGTTGGTCTAAAGACGAACATGGACAAAACAAAGATCATGTCGAAGGTCCATGTAGCGCCCACCGCAGTATTGGTTGGTAACTCGGTCCTCGACGTTGTCGAGTACGTCTCTCTAGGACAAACAATCCAGTTAGGCAGGTTCAACTTCGGATAGGTTCCCAAACGCTGAGAAACTGCGAAGTGTCGTCCAGGATACCTTAATGTTTGAAACGAAAGTCTTCAACCAGTGCGTATTCCCGGTGATGACCTACGTAGCACAGACGTGGTGGTCTAACTATGGTCCTCTTAAAGAAGCTCAGAGTCACTCAGCGACCTGTGACAAGGGCTATGCTCGGAATCTCTCTACGGGATCAAATCAGAAATGAAGAAATTCGTAGACGAACCAAGGTCACCAATATAACAAAAGGAGTAAGCAAACTGAAGTGGCAATGGGCAGGGCACATAGTTCGAAGAACCGATGGCCGTTGGGGCAGAAAGGTTCTCGAGTGGAGACTGCGTACCGGTAAGCGCAGCGCAGACCGGCTACCCGCAAAGTGGTCGGACGACCTGGTTAGGGTTGCAGAGACTCGCTGGATGTGGATCGCCTCTATCCAGCCCAGGTGGAAGTCTGTGTACAGCAGTGGACTTCCTATGGCTGAAATGATAATGATGATGATGATGATCATCACTTTTATTGAGTTTTGTCACATTGTAGTGCCTACAAACAAGTACTATCGACTTAACAGTATAACAACGTTATATATCTCCTCTATACATTTTCCTCTATTGACGAACGGTTTGGCTCAGCAGTAAGTGACCCTGCCTGTGAAGCTCACAGTCCTGGTTTCAAATCCCGGTAAGGGCAAATATTTGTGTGATGAGCATAAATGTTTGTTCTTGAAAGTTTCTTATGTATATAAGTAATATATCTAATCTATTCAATATATCGTCGCCTAGTACTCATAACACAAGCCTTATTGAGCTTGCCATGGGACTAGCCCGATTTGTGTACAAATTTTCCAGTAATATTTATTTATAGTCTTTCTCTAATAAGTGAGATTCGTGGTAATCTTCATTTGGGTGACTTACAGGATGAATGGAGTGAATGTTTTGCCTCCATTGGGTTTTGTCCATTGCTGCAGCCCTTACGACTCAGGAAAACATGTGGCACGATGTTTTTTCACTCATTCGGTCCACCTGGTTCGAGATCGGCCCCGAACTCTTTGGCCATCTGTGACTACGATTTTTACTCATATCTAGACTTTCATCTCATCCACCTACTGAGCATGTGGCCGCAATTCAAAGGTGACCAAGATATTACAAAATATGTTTGCATATAAAATAGTTGTCAAATACGTGGCTTACTATGCATTCGTTACGTGCAGAATAACGATGGCACCATTTAGTTTAGTAGCTATATTTTAAGGGTATCAATGTTTTTAGAATGTTCCACTACTAATTCCATACAGTTAGATACAAGGCTCTTTTTCAATTGTGAAAAAGCCTATATTTTGTGAATTTTATTTACCTGCTTAACGATCTTTTCTTGTACTTTTTTTATCAGCGACACCAGACTGTTTTGTTCTCCAAGTCTGCGTGTGAGCTGGCAAACATATTATACTACGTCTTATCCCGAAAACATGCATATTTCCCGAGGAGTAGGCAATACTTGTCATGGGGGCGAAAATCATAATAAAATCATCGGATAGGGTACTTGTTAGTCAAATCAGCTCCTTTCTATGAACTGTCAAAACGCTCAAAGAGTATCAAGTTTCAAAGAGGAAGTAGATCAGCAGTAGATACAGTCCAACACAGGTAATAAGGCGCGCTAATTAAGTGTAAGGGTAAGCTCGGTTCTCCATACAAAGGTAGTTACGCTCTCATTTAAAAACGACTAGCTAGTTTGCTCAGAAACTTTGTATTCAGAATAAGTTAAGGTATATACAGGCCTGTAATTAGTTTATATAGTTTCAAATACCATAGAAAAAAAATACAGCGTAATTATTTTTTTCATACTAAACTTATTTTTGCTTTAATCCGTTTGTGTCATAAACTGGAGCCATATAAACTAATTTTAAGCCTAGATATACCTCATGTCATTATATATGCAAAGTTTCGTTATAATCTAACTCGTAGTTTTAAAATGAGAAAGAAACTACGTTTGTATGGGAAGGTGAAATTCGGCCGAGCTTGCCGGGGACTCTTAAGCAATTTTAGCCTCTCGGTCAACGTCTAATTCCTGATACATTGCGTGTGATGCCAACTGACTGCTGTGCGTTGAGCGTCTCGACCGCGCAATGAAGAGAGAATTCGCTCGCCGCGCCGCTAGTTGTCGGGGCCGTACCATTAAAAGCTTTAACGGCCGCCTTATTACCTGTGACGTGTTGTACGTCATTGACAGTCCCACAACCAAGGCGAATCCAACGACACGTCATACGTCAAAATCCATCAGCAATTTAGGCTGCAGAGCGTGCCCAAAAAGTAGACGGACATATCCAAATACCCGCAACCTAGATCAATACACACAATACTGTCGAAAAGCATAACTGTCCTTTTGATGTGATCGTGTGAAAAAAAAGGTCCCCGACGAATTGAGAACCTCCTCCTTTTTCGGGAGTCGCTTAAAAATATGACGTCCATAATTTATACAGTATGTAAATAAAGATGCCTGCAATTTCGTTAGCGTAGCGGAAAAAAATCATAACCCTTTTGAACGTAGTCGTGTAAAAAGTATTCTATAACCATCTGTGGATGCCCAGTATTCCCCAGCTACCTGTGTACCAAAAAAATTTGAAATCTGTTTAGCCTTCTTGGCGAAGTGAAGCCACAATTACACATACCTACAAACATACAAAAAATACAAATTAAATTCAGTGAGCGAATAGGCCGTATCACTTGTTTTTTTGTTTTGGAAAATATGTTCAATGAAGAGAAATTAAATTTTTACAACTTTATAATACTATAGATGTACTTATGCATTATTTGTTTGTGTGTCCTACCGTTCACAGTACTGATTGTTTTTTCCCAATGTACCAATTTCATGCATTTCTGTTTGGCCCTATGGTTGACTGGTAGATAATGCCATTTCGCATTGAGTCCGCCATTTGTTTTGTGCAATCAAGTTTAAATAAATAAAATAATGCTATATGATCAAATGACCTTCTTATTTTTAGTTTTAGATCATTTAAAATCGCCAAAACGTTAAAACAAGTGTTCATATATGTTTTAACTGCAAGCGTAGTATAATTTATATTGACTACATTAAAGTATCGAATTACATTATTAAACCTATACGCAGCGTAACAGACGAAAGTACCTGTTCCAAACAGGATGTCAGCAGACGCAACATTCTAGAAAACGAGCTTATTAGCAAGATTAGCATAAATAGCAGAGGCTACTTGACCTCCACGGAACTAGTTTGAGAGTAAATGTCAACGACTATTATTGCCGGCGCAGGTCACCGGGGTCGGATGGTCACCAATCATGTAACTCTTCAACCAATTCTACAACTAGGTGCCCGCAACTTCGGTCGCGGTGGAGAAAGAAAAATCGGCCAAGTGCGAGTTGGACGCGTACACCAAGGGTTCTGTACAAACTTGCACTTACCCTAAAGGTGCGTCCACACTTGTATCATTTGCTCGTATCCGATCACCATGCCGTGGCGTGACTGCGTATCGCGCTGCTTGGACGCTCACTGTCGGCGCGCCGATCATGCCGCACTATTCCGATATAAGTGTGTGATACGCGTAGCAAATGGATTTCGAGCGATCGGATCGGCGCAACGTCCAAACGCGTGATCATGACACGCGATCATGCCGACGATGACTACGATGATCTGGGCAAATGATACAAATGTGGACGAACCTTAACATTATTATATTACCCAGTTCCGGTTGAGTGAAGTTTGCACCTGATATCTATAGCATTGCATACAAATTAGGTGCAAACTTAGCGCAACCGAGTTATTCACATAGGTTTTTTGAAAGATAAAAATAAAATTAGCTAGTTAGAGACATGGTTATAATTTTCATGTAATATTTATGTTTATTTATACGAAATGTGAACATTTCAAAATTTTTGTTTGGTAGATATAAAATGGTAATATAAATGGTGTTTATCTTCACATTATTCCTTAATAAAACAAAATCTAATCACTATAAGGGTTCCTCTTGTACCTTTTTGGTACGGAACCCTAAAAACATAAAACCCATTCGATTGAGCGTAGTAGAGTAGAAATTATTCTTTCGGCCCAAGAGGATTCTGATGTCCATTTATCCTTGTACCAAAAATATTCTACACACATACATAATACATGCATAAAAACGCAATGCCAATTTTATTCACGACATTTGGAATATCTGTGTCTTATATGAGGCGCTTCAAAGTTTTGTACCTAGTTAATATAATAGGTACATTACTCATAAAACATCCAGCGGGGCACTTAATAAGATCAGTGAATTTTAACTTGTGTCATTATTTCGATAGGTTTTTTAAAAAAGGTCTTGATATATAATATTTTTTGCAAATAATGGCGAAATTTGCATATAAGGACAGAAGTGCCGAAAAAACACACTCTTTTTGTTCACTTTTTAACCGACTTCCAAAAAAAGTAGGAAGTTCTCAATTCGACGGAATGTTTTTTTTTTGTGGATGTTCACCGATTACTCAGAGACTATTTGACCGATTTCAAAAATTTTTTTTAGGTTTCATAGAAGGTACTTTCTAGTTGGTCCCATTTAACTTTGGTGAAGATCTGATGATGGAATCCATGAGGAATTGAAGGAACTCCTCAAATATTGTAGGCATACATATAGCGATTTTGGTATTATAAGAAACATAGTAAGCATTTGCATTCAGAAAATGTAAATTGGTGAAGTGGAACTGATGCAGAAGACCACAGAATGCCATCGGAACTCCTCAATGATAAATGATTTACGGTTGGCGACAAAATATCTTGATTAATTTAGCTAAGCAACTTCATAGTCACAAATTTAAATGTTCCTGATGAGAATGGTACCATCGAATTAATTTGATGATGGAGCCGGAAGGTAGGCACCAGATCTATGTAATAAAATAATGTATCCTAGCCGTGTTTGGGCTTGTTCGAATCGTCACGAGATACACTTTTAAGTAACGATTAACTGAAAACTGTAAAATAAATAAAATTTTAAACAAAAAAATAAAACCGACTCCAAAAAAAACTAAAAAGTAAAAAATAACGCCATAATTCAGTTTCTTCAAATTACTTACAAGTAACCGTTTGTATACTCAATCTACACAGTATATACAATTAATTTTATTTTGGAGTCGGTGCCATCGTGTCACAACTTACTAAAATCGTCAATTTTCAATATTTTACACATTCTTTATATGGCACCGACGCCAAAATAAGATTAATTGTATATACTGTATAGATTGAGTATACAAACGGTTACTTGTAAGTAATTTGAAGAAACTGAATTATGGCCTTATTTTTTACTTTTTAGTTTTTTTTGGAGTCGGTTTTATTTTTTTGTTTATAAGTCGTCATATTGCAGTTTGAGGCTGTTGTAAATAATTCAGTTGTATATAAAACTAGAAGACGGCGGAGTCAAATTCATAACCCTTCTTATTTCTTCAGCGTAGTCGGGAAAAAAGTATCTTATAACCATTTGTGGATACCCAGCTACCCGTGTACCAAAACTGGTTGAAATCTGTTTAGCCGATTTTGCACGATGAAGCTACAACGACACATACAAACATACAAAAAATCCAAAAAAAATACACCACATCGTAAAATATATCTAAGCCTGCAAGCGCCATCTCACGTTTTATTACGGAATGTTTACGTTCAGTGGAAGCCGTCACAAAATATGTCGGAATCGATGCTCGCCTTGTAATTCACTGTAATACTGTTAGATGGCGCTTTTACAAAATATTTTGTTTTTTCCATCCCCAATCTATATTGTTAAAGAATAAATGATGATCTTAGGGGTGCTAATTTTGTATGCCCCTATCTTATGTACTATATGCCATTTGTATGGGCAGCTTGAAAATATAGATTTTTTTATTTATATTTTTGTATGTATATAATTATTTATTATATGTTTTGAACGTCAAAATGGCTCGACTGATTACAATTAATGATAACCATCAGCAATCAGGATATTTTACGGATAGTATATACTTTTACCCAACTTCGTTGCAGCTAAAAATAGCGTAGTGAATTTTTGACTAATTACCCTCATAAGGAAGTTTTAAAATAAAGTTTTTAACCTAGATTTTTATCTTTTAATACGACCTTCTATACTGTCTATTATAAAGTAAAAATTAAATGTATGTACTTTGAAGATATTTACAAAAAAATATTATAACGGACTATTTGGAGACTACTAATTAGAATTTTTTTGTTTGTATGCTTCGTAGTGGTTTCATCACGCCAACTTGGCTAAACGGATTGAAACAATTTTTGGTACACAGGTAGCTAGGTATCTCCAGATGGTTTAGAATACTTTTTACCCGACTACGCTAAAACAAAAAGAGGTTTATGACTCTTTCCTCCTCCGCGAACGAAGTTGCGGGCACCTTCTATAGTATCTAATAGTTGTATGTGAAACTTTGAATGTGGAATGTTAAGGAAGTCATAGAAATAAAATATAATACTTTTTAAATATTTTTTTTTAATAAATTGGTATTAAAACATATAAAAAACATCTTTGTACAGTACAATTTCACTAACAAACGCCAACATCAGATCCATTGACTATGGACCTAACGCTAGATCAGCTTAAACGCTGAATATACTACATTGGCTTACAGATACCCAGTGACGAGACGACGTTTGAGTGTCCTATTGAACTAGCTTACCGACCAATCAATTACTCATATTATGAAGTAACATCGACAACAATTATTGTGAAATTCGCTGCAAACTCTAAAAACGTAATTGCTCAACCCTGAAGTTAATCGCCAGTTATAATCGAATACACAGTAAATTCTTAGGATTGCCCATCAGCCCTACAGTTTGCTGGTAATTCCAAAACAGTTACCAATGTTTGATAATTAACTATCGTTGGCTTATTTAGAAATCGCTTCTCCATGATTCAAACCCTAGAAAGATCTGGATAGACGACATTGTTTGTACCGTCATACAATACTGTTTATCTCAATATGTATTCCAGTGCGGGCATTGTAGACTATTCAGAATTAGTTCCCAAATATCTCAAATCCATAAGTGGGTCTTGTTCGTTAACACACTTACTAACTTTCAAAATAAGCCAACGATGCTACCCTACATACTAAACTAGTATAGTAGAAGAGGGATGAGTGAGAATCGAATGCTAGCGATAGACTCGATCTTAGTGGCTCGTCACAGGATAGCAGATCTATTGTTTTATTTAACGCCTTTCCTTCGGGGGAGGGGCGGTGGCGAGGTAATCGAGGGCGCGCTGGATGGCCGCAGGAACTGGCGGCGGGGTGGGGAGGTGAGCGCCCTGGGGCTGGAATCCATTCTCATTGGCGATGTACGTGACCTGAATAGGGATCCCATCATCACCGGTGTAAGAGAACTGACCCTGGGCTTCAAGAGCTGGCTCCTCAGCCCCAATATTCTTCAAGGCACCCGACTCGTCAGCCTTGATGCCATTGCTGGTCTCGTAGGCGAATTGGTAGGAGCCGTCTGGGTTAATCTCGTTGGTCTGGCTGATGATTTGACTATCCTGGGGAGAACCCTGGGGAGCAGCCACTGCCACCGCTACGAGGGCGAGGAGCACCTGAAATTATAAAATGCTATGTAGTAGTTGAATTGTAAACGAGAGAGAAACATTGAGTAACTGATCTTATGGTTGAGTAAATACACTAACAAATTTTTGATCAACACAAATCTTACGACTACACGACATACGTCAAAATTCAATGAGACATTTTGGCTGCAGAACGTGCTAAAAAAATAAATATAGGTCCAGTCGGGTCAAATTGGGTTAAAAATCTCTTGACACGGGAGACTCTCCAAAACCTCAAATAATAATTATGTAAGAAATGTACCAAGTAACCCCACAAATGAACGTATACGGTATCCTAAACCATCGTAAACTGGCAACGTTCCTGAACGTATACAACCCAGCAAACATAGAACTCAAGATAATATTTGACCTCAATAATCACTCAATCAGGTATCGCACCTGGCACCTAATGCGTAACAGATTGTAAATTGGCTATAATTAAGAAACACTTTGATGCCAATGACCTTGATAATAATGTTAGAGAAATTATCGCGATAAAAGTTAAAATCAATCAATATCGAGATAAATGTTTGAAAAACTTGAATTCACATTGCACAATCACTGACACTTACAATAGATTTCATGTTTGTATTGGATGGGTGAAGGCACTAGACAGTATGATCTAACTCAGCTTTATCGGTTTATATACTTGGACGATGCGCCTTCCACCGCAAGTATTGCACCACCTTGCAGAGTAAAATCGACGAAATTATTATCATGTCACTGTTTCCATTCATGCGTGAGTTTGCGTCTGCGCATCATCCTTAGGTTAAGTAAGAGCTTTTAGAAATCTTTAAAATTAAAAATTATGTCAATTTCAGAAATCGCTCTTTAGCAATAAGCGCCCGTTTCTTCTATGTACTTATAATTGTAATTCTCTTTGTTGGTATAATTCTTGTTATATGTTGCGAGGCAGTAAAGAATACTTATATTGTTTTTCAACTAAGAATAAAAATCATGCTATTTCATCTACATTTAAAATAGTAATAATTAATTATTTGGTTTTGTCGCGTGCAGTCCAGTATGAGTGGAAAAACACTATTTATTGTTTATATTTTGAAAATTATTGAGTTATACTTGACATAAAAAAAATCGATTAAAAAACATATTTAAAACACATGTTACTACCGACTAGGGACATTCAACTGCAAAAAGATATTATACACAATAAGTCTGGACTTTATTACTTACCTATACAGTTGAGAGAAGATATTTTTAGATATTTTTTTGCAGCTGCCTGTACTCCAGTAGTTCGACGTAAGAAAGTAACAGGGGTAGAACATCAAAACACGTTTTCAATCGCAGATAAATGACTGGTTATTAATAAACGCCTAAGGCCTCTTTGTGATCGTGATGAAATTGACGATTAAAACTTTGTTATTATAAACTCTAATTGTGACACCCCCACCCCCCTCAGGTGTCTAATGGCGACTGTGATCGCTTACCATCAGGTGATCCTTCTGCTCGTTTGCCCCCTATAACATAAAAAACATTTTTAGAAACGCACTGTCATTTTCAACAATAAAAGGCCAATAATTGTGACTGCCCGTGACTTTCTGCGTGAGTTTGGAGCTTCTTGTTGATAATACTGGACAGCGGCAGAAGAAAGAAAGCTAGAAAAAAGTTTCTTTGGAAGCTACCAAAGTAGCTTTCTTCTCCAAGTGTAGACGGCTGTGAGTGGGTGAGATGATGATGGCCCTATTATTCAAATGAATGACTGAAATGGCATTTACATTTATATTTGATTTTCCGTAAAGAAATGGTTATTTTTTTGGAAACCTTATTAACTGAGCTTTTAAATGATACTAATATCGATACAGTAAAGTATCTTAGGAGTTATAATCGCTTGACACGAATTTTAGGAAAGGTGCGATTTTTTTGACGCCGAGTGTATGTTAACGTTCGCACAATGTGTATTTTTCTTTGTATTATACAATATATATATAATAAATAATTTAAATCAAAACCCTATAAATAGCAGTATGGCACTCTTGGTGCGCAAGTTCGAGTATCACTTGACCAGAGAGGTAACTCCTAAGTTCATACAGCGATATCCCTTTTTCTCTCATGATGATCTATATTTGAGTGAGCGGGGCGGTATGATAGAAACTTCGAATTCGAAACCCCTCTGAGCCGATTAGCTGAACCGGATCGACCTAAAGGACTGGATGACCCAACATGGGCAACCTACAAGCCCCCACCAAAGTGAACCGATGATCTTGTGAGGACCACAGGAAACTGTTGGATGCGAATAAGTCGGAAATGGGTACTCATCGTGAAGATTCATGTTGAATGTCGTCATTTGCTTCAGCAATCGTTATTTGGCAAAGATGAAGAAAGTGGAACAACAAGAACACAGACCGCCACCTAGCCTAAACTCGAAGAACTATGAAAACCTATGTGCATATAGCTCTAGATGATAATGAAGTTTTTTGTTAAGTACAGTAATTTTTTCTCATTTCATAGTGACTGTTTGAGTTTTTCTAACGCAGAATCATTTGTACTTTTGAATCTGGGTCACGAAAAACGACGACCGGTTGAGCTAAGCCGTAATGACCCTGCCTGCGAAGCTGGCAGTCCGGGGTTCAAATCTCGGTAAGGTCATAATATTTGTATGATGAGCATAAATATTTTTTCCTGAGTCTTAGATATTTCCTATGTATATAATTATCAGTCATATATCTACCTCTAGTACGCATATTAAGCCTTATTAAGATTAAAATAGGACTAGTAAGATTTTTTAAATTGTCCCCTAATATTTACTGATTTATTTATTCCGCATCATCACTGTTTGTTTGCAAGATTTTTTTTATTTCTACGGACGTGATGTTCATGAAAAATACTTTTCCATGCAAAATTGTCACCTTTTTGTCCTTGTTTAAGGTTCGCAAGGGCAAACGATTTTGATTCAGATATCTATGCCAAAAAAGCCAATATTTGGAAAAAAATTATCTTATTTTTAGTAAATTTCAAAATTTGTGACACAATTTGACGGCTCTATAAGTATAATGTAAGGTACAGGGTGCCATGTGCCTAAAGGAACGTATTTATTTCTCAATTAAGAGCGTTTATACCCAAATAACTGACAACGTCGCATATTTTTTCTTTTTAGCATTTATATTGAGTTTAATTCATGTAATCATCGCTTTTGCCTTTATTTTCTTACAAAACAAGATATAAACGTAAATTAATTTTTAGAGCTTTGGTTGTGGCAATATCATGAAATTTTGCATTGTGCCAGCTTAACTAAACTACCGAAAACGTAATGAATTAATTGAAAACATGTTCAAGTTACATTCACATTTCTTAAAATAATCAAGAAAAACCAAAAAATATGCAACGTTGCCAGTTAAGCAGGTATACACCCTCTTAACTCTTTTTGTATCGCTAATGATATTTAAACTTACTATTGGCTAAACTCAATCACTTACGTTCTACGCTGCTTAAAATAGGATTAATTATTTGACTCACTGTTAACCTATAAAATCAATGAAAATGTCGTAAAGTAGTTATCAAATTCAAGTTGCTCTTTCAAATCTAAGATTACAAGTATTGCATTTGACATCAGTTTTTTCTTTAATTATTACCGAGGAAATCCAAAATTACTTGTTTAATTTTTTTAAAGCTACTAATCTTTAAGATATTTGGAGTTTAAAAGAAATATACGATCTTCTAAATGAATTTATTCGCGAAACTGTGACAGTCACAGTGCACAAGAGTAAATTCGTCTTAGTAATAATGCTTTTGTGTGATTTCCGACGCTGTGAGTTACGACCTACTCTATTTTTGTCGTGACGCTCTTTTAGAATGAGGAACTTTACAAAATTTTTTTTAAGGGTCAGTCGGGGTAAGAGATCGTTGTAAATATGATACTGAAAAGTGACATATGTGTCCATGGAAATAGAGTTGATCCAATTGGATGGATTTTCTTTCCCCACGAAATAAATTGTGCTTCCCTTACTCCACCTGACCTTATATGAAATTGGAATATTTTCGAAAATTCTCAATAGTTTATATGTATTATTTTATATATTATATGACGTACCTTTTCTTCCTTTAAAACGAGTATTTTTTGATCTATAAATTACTAATATAAAGTTGTATCTATACTATTATGAAATGTCGAATATCATTGACGATATTTTAATAGAAATAAGTAATACGGACTATTTGAAGGACTATTTCACTGTACTTGACTGGACTATTAAAAAAGAAATCATTTCTGTATGTTTGTATGTGCCATTTTGGCTTCATTACACTAATCCGGCTAAACGGATTATAACTAATTTTCATCCATAGATGGTTATAGGATACTTTTTACTCGATTAAGAAAGGGATGCTTGGGATGACCTTGCTAGACCGGAAACGTAATAACTGGATCAGAAGTAAGACCAAAGTTAAAGATGTTACTTATGGCTATCATAGTGAGGAAAAGTGGAATGGGCTTGACACATTGCAAGAACACGCGAGAGTCGCTGGACAAAACGCCAAGCTGCCATGTTTAAGCGTGAAAGGGTAACACACAGAGAGGCAGACAGAATTACTTTTACATATATCTATACTATTATTAAGTGTGTCTGTACATTGAAGATATAAAAAAAACTATTGTAACGGAGTAATTGGAGGTCACTAAATGGAAATATATTGTTTTTGGATTTTTTGTATGTGTCGTTGCGGCTTCATCACGCCAAATCGGCTAAACGGAATTCAACTATTTTTGGTACACGAGTAGCTGGGCATCCATAGATTATGTATCCCCGACTACGCTCAGGAAAAATACGGTTTTTTTTTCCTCCGCTGACGAAGTTGCGGCCATCTTCTACTTTATTTAGTACTAGCTTCTGCCCGCGACTACGTCTGCCTTAAATTCGTTTATCTCGGATAAGGGTATTTTTACGGGATAAAAAGTAGCCTATGTCCTTCCCCGGGACTCAAAACTATCTCCATACCACACTTCATCCAAATCTGTTCAGCGGTTTAAGCGTGAAGAGGTAATAGACAGACAGACAGACAGACAGACAGACACACTTTCGCATTTATAATATTAAGTATGGATGGATTAGAAACATTTCAATGTCAATCTCTTTAAAGGCTCAGTATGTGTTAACTCGACATTGAAATATATTAATTTATGCAACGGTTTCCAATAACAAGTTGTTTTAAAACAGTGAAATACAATAGTTTACAAATGTTTAAACCGGTCCCACAAGGATAATTTAAAGCAGTTGTACCACTGTTGACGAGCGAGCGAGTAGCGATCAACTATTTTCTCGCTCAAGAAACAACTATAAAGGCTGCCGTCCCATTAAAGCTGAGCGGAGCCGAGCTGTGTCAAATCAACCAATCACATTTCGCAGATTCAAATTCGCTCGTGGCAGTTTCAATCTGATTGATTCATTTCATACGGAGCCGTTTCAATGAACGAGTAGCCTAATCTAAGAAAAAAAATCTGTACATTGAAGACATTTCATAAAAATAAGTGAAATGGGCTGTTCGATAGTCAGTGGGCCCTAAACCAAAAGAAAAAAAATACGTATCTTATGTATCTACATAACATACGTATTTTTTTTTGCAGCCACATCATGTCAAAACGGCTAGACAGATTTTGACTATTTTGTATACAGCAATATCTGTACATCCGAGAATGATTATTGGTTATTATTTAACTAACTTCGCTTAATCACAAAGAAGGTTATGATTTGTTTATCATCCTGGAACTAACTCGCTTACCAGAAGGTGCCCATCTTATGGTATTATAATATATATATATATATATATATATATATATATATATATATGTATATATATATATATATATTTATTTACTTCTTTTATTGTCACGGATTCTACATCTGTAGTACGAATACCTATGTTTCCTACTTTCGTACTTATCAACAATATTTTGAAATCCTGTCTAGTCGTTTTGGTATAATGAAGCTGCGAAGGTAAATTTTATATTAAGATAAGAGCGTCTCATTTATTTGTATGCAAATATTTTCATTGTCAATAACCGTACAGGCATTTCATTTTAACAAGCTATAATCTGTACTATTATAAAGTTGTAAAAATGAATTGTCTGTACATTGAAGATATTTAATAAATATATACTGTACGGATAATTTGAACTGCACTGAAAACAATAAATCTGGTTCATCACGCCAAATCTACTAAATCTACTCGTCGTCTACTCTAATCTTTAATAGCTAGCTACTCGCTTCTCGCCTGCAGTGAACCAACTGCCTAAGACGGACGTGAATGAGACGAATGAATAAATATAGCACTTGTCTCTGCCTAGTGACAATCAAAATTTAATGGTGTGCTATAATTAAGAAGTGCTTAACGAATTTTATGGTTAGAACAAGCCTAGAGTTCTATACTAATTTGAAGTTGTGAAAATAAAAAAGTTTCACCATTGAAAATATTTAACCAAAAATAAGTAAAGTAGGCTATTTGGAGGTCCCAGGATTGAAAAATATATATTTTTGATGTTTCTACGTCTGTATTTAATTAATATAATTGTAGCAGCATCACGACATAAGGGCTAAACTGATTTCATTTATGGTATACGAGTAGCTAGCTGTGTCTCCACAGACGGTTATAGGATACTTTTTACCCGACTGCGCTGAAGAAAAACGAAGGGTAGTATACCTGTAAACGTATTACTTTATTAGAAGGCGCCCGCAATTTCGTTCGCGGTGGAGAAAAAGTCATAACCCCTAGTTTTTCTTCAGCGTAGTCGGGCAAAAAGTATCCTATAACGATTTGTGGATACATAGCTATCCGTGTACGAAAAACAGTTGAAATCTGTTTAGACAATTTGGCCTGAAGAAGCCACAACGACACATACAAACATATAAAACTTAAAATATAAAATGTTTTCGTTTCAGTGACCTCCAGACAGTCCGTTACCACCATTTTTTTTAAATATATTCAATGTACAGACATTTCATTTTTACAACTTTAAAATAGTATAGATAAGATGTACCTACGTAGTGCAAAACATCATATGACATTTGAATTAGCATTTTATTTAGAGTTCTATATACCCAGCTAGAATATATAGATGCAGCAGATGGTGTATCGTCCTTGGTCTCTATCGAGAGAAAGTACCTAAAGCAGGCGTATTTCAAATATTGTATCTAAAATTAGCATCTCCTTAGCCTTGTGCCTCATAACAGGAAAACTACTAAAAACCTAGCTATAGATTTTATCGTACAGGTATTAATGAATGCTTCTGGGTTACGATATATAGCGGTACGAATCTGTTCGTTGTGCAGTCACTTGCAATAATATATATACTTACGTATTATATATAAAACCGACTCCAAAAAAAACACTAAAAAGTTTAAAAAAAATGCATAATTTAGTATCTTCAATTTACATACATACCTACAAATAAACGTTTTTTTATTCAATCTATACAATATATACGATTAATCTTATTTTGGCGTCGGTGACATCTAAAAGGAATGTGTAAAATCTTGTAAATTGACGATTTTAGTATGTTGTTACACAATGGCAACGACTTCAAAGTAACATTAATTATATAGATTGAGTAGAAAAACGTTTACTTGTAAGTAATGATATAATAATAATTAGTGTTTTTTTGGAGTCGGTTTTATTTTTTGGTAAAAGTTTCTCAATTTTAGTTAATCGGTACTTAAAAGTATATCTCTCGTGACAATTCAAACAACTCCAAACACGCCTAGAATATATAAGGTTATTAAAGAGATCCGATGAGATCCTAGCTTCCGGCTCCATCATCACATTCTCATCAGGACCATTCATTTCAATTTGCGACTATGAAATAGCGTAGCTATTTTAATCGAGATATATCTTGTCGCCACCCTTAAATCAGTTATCGTTGAGGAGTTCCAGTAACCGGCTGTGGTCTTCTTCATCATTTCCACTTCACCAATTTACATTTTATGAATGCATATGCTTATTTTGTTTCTTAAAGTACTAAAACAATGTATATATGCCTACAATATTTGAAGAGTTCCTTCAACTCCTTATTAAATCAATCTTCAGATCTTCACTAACCTAATATCATATATATAAGGCACCAACCTGGATGCACCTCCTTTCAAACGTTTATTTTTCTAAATCGGTTTATAAATGTCGGAGTTCTAAGGCTACAAGCATTAAAAAAAAACGAATTAATAACCATGTCATTTTAAATCCTTTCGTCCTTTTAAAATAAAGCGTTAACAATATCTAACACAACTCCTCTATTCTTCTTCCGAAGCAATTAAAATTTAATTATGGACTTGTTTCAGTCAGAATTGAGAATTGGGAGTAGGTAACTACCGCCAATAGGGACTAAGCAATGCGTTTCATTCTCATAATAACATATATTTTGTACGTCGCGCACCGAGGCTTCCGTACAAAATGTATGCTACAAACGGCTGTATGTATGAAAATCCAGGGTTAGCAGAGCCCCACTCCTAAGCAAAATGTACGCGGTGTTCAATAATTTTATATTGGTTACTGACAGATGGACATAAAATTATACTCTTTATAGTATTTGTTGTTATAGCGACAATAGAATAACATCATCTGTAAAAATTTCAACTGACTAGCTATCACGGTTCATAAGATACAGCCTGGTGACAGACGGGCAGAAAGGCAGAGGACAGCGGAGTCTTGGTATTAGGGTCCCTTCTTACCCTTTGGGTACGGAACCCTAAAAAAAGAACAAATCTCCACAACAATCTCTTTCATCGGTTGCCTTCGATTTTAACCAATCGTTAGCCCGCCGTGTTGGGACCGTTTCACACTGCATCGTCAGATAAGCGGTCATCACTCAAGAACCTTTCTATCCTAACAGCCATCGGTTCTACGAGCAATGTGCCCCGCCTACTGTCACTTCAGTCTGGCAACTCTCTGAGATATGCCGACATCCTTGAGGTACCAAGGTACTATGGCATCTCCTCGTTTCTAATTCGATATGATTTGCCATGGCCATTTATGATTCAAGATTATTAACGATTCTTTTTCCTGTGATGAGTGATGAGTACTCGTATAAGGTATATGTGCATCGTTCATTTGGCATACCTCTATAATAAAAAAATCGGATCCCTTTGTAACACATAATCATTGAAAGTCATTACACACATGTATTAATAAATTATTTATCAAAATTTAGAAACCGTTAATTTTTCAGGATCCTTCAAAATATCACATGTAGAACCCATTAGGTTAGGTTAGTTTGTTTTATGATAATCCTGAAAAGCTTACGGTTTCGTAGAAAAATGCGATTATGATTATCGAAAATTAGGACAAACGTTACATTATGACTTTCGATTTTATAACATTTTATGTAAATACCTTATGCTCATAGAAACCGTAAGACTAGCGAAGCCTCGTTTGCACAACAATTGATAGGTATTTTTAGCTTGTTTGTAAAAACCTACAATGTGAGCATGTATTTAAACTTGTAGGCATAGGTATATGTAAAGGGTCGGTTCTACCTTTACTCTTTAAACTCAGATATAGTTTTTTTTTCAATCGATAGTCACAGTGATCGGAATAGGTAGAGTATATTCGCCTTAAGTTAGTAGAACAGAGTCGAGACTCCCTTACGATTTTTTTTTTTACTGGGATTTCAGTCCCGGAAATTACTAAGTAAGTAACAATACACATAGATGATTGTTTATGATTACCTTTTTTTATTATCTATTTTTAATTTACTTTACTTTATGTTAATTTTATTTCCTTAGTGCAATTATTTATTAATAGTACCTACTTTTTGATCAGTGATCACATTATATACATAGATGGAGAAAACAATAATGCATTTACTGTATTTACAAGTTTTAATTTAACTTACAGTGTATGTATGTTTTTACGGGTCAAATCTTGGAAGATGATTTAGCCTTCCTGACGTTCGATTAGGTTAATTCGGTATGCTTGTGTATCTTTGGTGACGATTGAATAATGTAACCATATGGTATCATGGAGCTGGTTTGATGAAGAAATCAGAAGGTGGCCATAGAAACACCTAAACTAAAAAAGAGTCCAACGTATTTAGCTCATTGGATTTGACATGCGATTATGATTATTGTTTATATTGAACAATAAGTTAGTGTCAACAATTTATTTTCTGAGAATAGCTCTTTTTGTCGACTGTATCTTTTTATATAATCTCAAACTGCATGAACAAACACGTGACGCTTATCTTTTTTTTTGTTTAATTGTTCCTTATATGATTCCCTCTGATTCCTTCATCAGGCCAGCTCTATGATGCCAAATTATTGTAATGTATTGTCATATATCAAAGATACGCATCTTTACCAAATTAAAACCCAATCGAACGTAAGTAAGTGGTTCTAAATTATCTTTTAAGATTTGACTGTTAAAAACATACGTATATTGCAAGTTAAAATAAAGCTTTTTGTTCATTACTTAATAAGTTTAAAATTGTAATCACATGGAGTTTCTATTTCTAGGCTTGTTCTATAATATTTAGGGTAATAGAATCCACCTATTCCGATCACTGAGCCACATACGATACGGGTTTACAATTAAAATAACAATATTTCACATATTCGGTATATTTGTGGTCTGTATAAAAATATAAAATGAAAAATCACAAATGACTATGAGTATTATGTTGTTCAGGCCTGAATTTATTGACTGTTTTCAGGCTGAGGGGGGGGCGGTGGCAAGGTAGGCCAGGGAGCGCTGGATGGCCTCGGGTACCGGGGGGGCAGTGGGGAGGTGAGCACCTTGGGGCTGGTAGCCGTTCTCGTCAGCGATATAGGTCAGTTGGATGTTCCCGTTCTCCCCAGGGTACTGGAACTGGCCTTTCACCTCCAGCGCATCCACTTCACCAACCTTCTTCAGATCGCCCTTCTGGTCAGCGCTGATGCCGTTACCGGTCTCGAAGGAATACGAGTATGAGCCGTCTCCGTTCACCTGGCTGTCCTGGCGGACAATCGGGATGGGTTCCGTCGGGGCCTGGGGAGCGGCGAGCGCCACCGCGACCAGCATACACACCAAAATCTGGAAAAACACAAAGCTTTACTTGCGGAAACGTTTTCATTTTTTCTGTATTTTTATCCAACAATCACGGAACTGAACGCGTATTGTTTCGTTTGACTGCGGCAGGTCACGAGCACAAAAAATCCATTTGAATCACTTGACACTTACGATGGACTTCATCTCGTTTTGTTAAAGGAGTTGATGAAAAGACGAGTGTGTCTCGACTGGTACCGATACATCCTGACAATTTGGCTATTTATAGTAAGTGTCACCGTCCACCTCCTTACATTTCTAATTGCACAATTGGTTGGTGTGGCGCAAATTGTACGAAATAAGTAAACATTAGATGCATTAACGCGCGCCATGTATGTCTACTTAGCGGGCGACGTAATGCCCACGACAGCTCTAACGGAATTTCCAATTTGTTCAGTATTGGCCTTAGCCATCGCCATTATTTGATTTGCATTCACTCCTTGTATTTTGTGGTATCAATTGATCACTTTTTGAACATTAAAAAAACAGGGCTGTGACACGTCAGACACGTTGTTTTTAACTGTAATATTTTTTTCTATTTTTTATGATAATCTTTTTATTATTATGTTACAATGTATAATGTTACAATAAAACTTACTTAAGCATTAATTACATAACAAATTGTTGTATGATTTTACACAATTTAGATTTTTAATGGGAATATTGCATTAATTGTACGTAATGACGAATACATTTTGTGACAAAACTACATTAAAAAGCCAAAAGTGGATAACGTCAATAATATTTTTCGAAAAATGCTCATTTTCGGCACGGCATATTAATTATTATTACCTGTTGATTTATTTAACCTCACTAATCAGGTCATATCAATGACCACGAGTGCAAACTTTTTCAATGACATATTTATTTGCGTTGTTTGGAAATGTGAACTTTATAATACACCATACGAGATTGCTTTTGCAATTGTAAACTTGAGTAATTTGCGGCCTTACAAAGGTAAGCAATCGAGACTGTACGTTTTTTTTAAATTTCGAGATGTCCTACCTAATCTAAATCACATATTATTAATGGCAGCAACTTCGTTCGTGGAGGAGGAAAAGTCATAACCCTCTTTTTTACTTCAGCGTATTCGGGTAAAAGTATCCTAAACCTAAAACCATCCTCGAATGTTTAGTTACCTATTCTTTTCCGGCCATGGTTGAAATCCGTTCAGCCATTTTGACGTAATGAGGCGCAAAGATTTTTCAACCAAGAGGGCTATTATCGCGTACTTAGCGCTAAAAGCAGTTGTTAATGAACATTTTTACCGTTTCCAAATAAATATCGTGTAATACAATATACTTAAATGTTATCAGAGATCGGTTTCTTGGCGTCATTACTCGCAGAAGTGTGGAAATGACTTCAAATAAAGATATAATTTATTTGGCGAATGTATTTACGAAATAATGTCACCGTAATTGTCAATTTTTTATGACAAAAAATCAACGAAGGTATAATATTATGTGAACGAGAAAACATCACAATTTCATTATACAAATACATCTATGACAACTGAAACTTTTATGAAACTATTTACTTCAAAGCATTTATAAAACATGAATCTGCTTTTAGCTACATTTATCTACTACTAAATTGTTAGGGAGTCATTTCCACATTATTATGAGCAATGACGCCAAGAATTTGATATCTCAATATCCATACTAGTAATATTATAAATGTGAAAGTGTGTCTGTCCGTCTGTCTGTCTGTCTGTTACCTCTTCACGCTTAAACCGCTGAACCGATTTGGATGAAATTTGGTATGGAGATAGTTTGAGTCCCGAGAAAGGACATAGGCTACTTTTTATCCCGGAAAAATATTCTTATCCGCGATAAACGAATTTAAGGCGGACGAAGTCGCGGGCAGAAGCTAGTAATATATATATACAAAAAAGTCTGGGAAAGGACCGACTTCAATTTAAATGACATAATGATATTAAAATTACACTTCTGCTGCCGAAAAATTCCACCAATCTTACCTTATTAACAATAAAATTTAATGCCAATATTATCATATAGCATCTTATCTTATAGCATCGCTAAAGTAGGTTAATTTCGCATTGTAAATTCGTGGTAACATAATATATTACTTGAACGCGTATTAAATTACAACTCATCATCACTTATTATGTCTACCAAACAAATTCTACAGTAATAATTTCAACCCTATTCAGATGTTAAAATGACCGGAGATTAGCAAGCAGTGGTTGTGATGTATCTACCTACGTCTGAGTAACTTAAGTTGATATGACGCGTTGTCTTAAGGTCAATATTTTGCGAAGATAACCCCAATATGGGTATAATGTACATTTCTGGAAGTAACATTAATTTTGCTCAGTTTAAAGAAGATTTTTATGTGCATTGTCTCAAATATGCAGAAATGATGTCATGCTGTTTGCTATCGTACAACGCAACATAGTACTGCATTTTCAAGTTTGGTAGAAATTCTGCTAAATTCAAAATTTGTTAGCTTTACAATATCATTAATATTATGTTCTAATTTATAAGCTATTTAAATCAATAAATAATATAATTATTCATTGAAATAAAACAATTTAACGGATTATATCGCGCATATTATTTCATTTTATTTCCCGACGTTTCGGAAGCTTTCCATGGTCACGGGTGGACTGAGAAAAGATGTATTTTCCTCTGTCAAAGTTACAATTTGTGCAAACTACCCATTTTTGAAAAAACACAAATAAAGGTGAACATACATGCCAGATGGGCCTAAGCTGTAAAGACAGTTTCACATGTGCCAGAAGGGCTTAATTATTTTATTCTAATAATTTACCAAGCAGCATTTCACAAATGAGGCGTACTGAGGAGAAAAGAAACGCTGCAAAGAAAAACTCCCTGGCTACCTTATTACTAATTATAATATTTAAAAAACAGAGACTATTAAACTACTTTTAAACAGATAAGATATTTTACACCGTTCGGAAATTAAGGTTTTGCAGTCCTGTGTCTCGC
This sequence comes from Hedya salicella, assembly GCA_905404275.2. NCBI lineage: Eukaryota > Metazoa > Arthropoda > Insecta > Lepidoptera > Tortricidae > Hedya > Hedya salicella. The sequence continues at coordinate 22,030,089 of FR990100.1, read as the reverse complement.
TTGTTCCTTGATGAGATGTATTACAGGATCCCAAGCTGGTGGTAGTGACAATCCATCTTTTCTATTGAAACGAAACGTCGGGAACTAAAATGAGATAATATACGCGATATAATCCGTTATATTGTTTTATTTCAATGAGTAATAATCGCGGAAACAAAAGAAAATATTAATATAATTATTATTCATAAAATTCATGTACCTAAATAAATACTTATTGAAATAAAACAATTTAACGGATTATATCGCTTATATTATCTCATTTTAGTTCCCGACGTTTCGGAAGCTTTTCACCTTTCCATGATCACGGGCGGACTGAGAAAAGATGTATTTTTCTCTGTCAAAATTACAATTTTGTGCAAACTACCCATTTTTGAAAAAACAAATATAGGTGTACATACACGCCAGATGGGCTTAAGCTATAAAGACAGTTAGTTACACATGTGCCAGAAGGGCTTACTTATTTTATTTTAATAATTTACCAAGCAGCATTCCACAACGTCGGGAATTAAAATGAGATAATATACGCGATATAATCCGTTAAATTGTTTTATTTCAATCCATACTAATGTTATAAATGTGAAAGTGTGTCTGTCTGTCTGTCTGTCCTCTTCACGCTTAAACCGCTGAACCGATTGGAATGAAATTTGGTATGAAGATAGTTTGAGTCCAGGGGAAGGACATAGGCTACTTTTTATCCCGGGAAAAGACACTTACCCGCGAGAAATGAATCCAATGCGGACAAATCGTACGTTACACTGGTACGCAAAAACTACATGCCAGATTTGCGTAAAATTCTGCAGTAATATAGCTTAGATAACAGAATAGGACACAGGCTACCACTTTTGAGGGCATTCATTCATAAAAGGCGTTTATTTTAACAATAAATGGAAAAACATGACCTTTTGTTCATTTGACATTGTGACATTTTCATTTCTAAACAATTAATAGACAATTTGTAACCTAGCAACATTAATACTACCTACACGATTAAACAAAGAACTCACCTTCCGTACATGACGTATCATACAAATAAGAGTATATCTGAATATAGCCGAACAATAGCCCGTTGTACATTTTGGACTTGCGATCATCTCTGAATGATAAACATTTTGTTACAAAAGTATATGGTTTATAAATAAGATAAATACATAAACGAGTTGTTTTTAACAGTAAATGGAAAATAATCACTTATTGTTTACTCTGAAATATTCATTCTGAAGAGTTATAAAGAAATTGCTTTGAAACCAATATGGCGCGTTAGTACCTGTTTGCGTAACTGGATGGCGTTAGTTGTAAACGATATCAACGCAGAAGTACTGAACTTAGAGACTTGAAATTTTTACAGTAGACACTAGATACTACGTAAGCAAGGAAAAAGACAGCATTTTTGGAAATTTATCTCCTAACAGGGTTAAATTGGGGTTGAAAGTTTGTATTGAAAATCTGTAATTATTTGAGTAACTGTTATTATATTTCGACTATAATTTCCTCATTTTAAAGTAAGAAAACTAATTTCAGCATTTTTGTAAAGTCATCCCTTAACGGTGTTAAATTGAGGTTGAAAGTGTGTATGGAAAATCTGTAGTTATTTAGTAACTGTTTTGATATTTCACGTAAAGACTCTTAATTTAAAACTAAGAAACTAATTTCAGCATTCTTGGATTTTCATCCCTAAAAGGGTTAAAATAAGGGGTAACAGTCTGGGACAAAAGTACGATGGCGCATAAAAAGTGTTGTGAAGCGCTGAATAGAACTTTGAAAGATATTAGAGGGAACGAAGTTATGATGGGTGGAGTCACTATGTTGTTAGCTGGAGACTTTTGTCAGACTCTGCCCGTATTTCCGAGGCGAACTCGAGCTGATGAAGTTAAATTCAAATTCAAATATTTTATTGCAGGCCAGGGTACTTGCATTAAGGCTTCAAATATTTGGCCTTTAATCAAAAAACTCCATCTAAAGATAAAAATGCGAGTGCACCTTAAGGGTGATGTTTGCGCTGGAGAATTCTCCGACCTTCTTCCTAAAATAGGAAATGGAGAATATCCCAAAACTGAGGGAAGGATTACAATTCCATGGGATCTCGCCTTAGTTGTGCGGACCGTTGACGACATAATCTCTCAAATTTACCCAGATGTTCAAAATCTACACAGCAATTCCATGGAGTGGGTGTGTGAACGATTCTGACAGCTAAGAATGACCAGGCTTCCGTTATTATTAACATTTTATTTAAGTCGTTTGAAGGTTCCGAATACGAATGTAGACTGTAGACTCGATGTGTAGTGAACACGGCTGATGTCATAAACTATCGCGTAGAGTTTTAAATGCACTTAACCCACCCGGCCTACCTTTTCACATATTTATCTTAAAAGTGGGTGCTCGAGTAATGTTGCTGCGAAATTTCAATCAGCCGAAGTTGTGCAATGGAACAAGGCTGCGTGTGTAAGCCGTTATATATATAAAAACGTTATAGAAGCCATTGTATTTACTGGCTGTGCTCAAGGTGAATTTGTGTACATATCCCGGATACCATTTATTCCCTCGGAATACCCATTCGAAATGAAAAGGCTGCAACTCCCCCTTAAGGTCTGTTTCACGATGACGATCAATAAGTCTCAGGGTCAGTCACTGAAAACAGCAGGAATAGGTCTTAGGGGGGACTGCTTCCCGCAAGGCCAGTTTTACGTGGCTCGCTCAAGAGCAAGCTCTCCACGCATCTTGCTCGGGTCTGTTAATGTGATATATAAAGAAATACTGCAAAACCTACCTTATTCAATATTATCAATAGTTCAAACTCAATTGTCAAATTATATCTGTTATTTTTCTCAAATTACAGGTATATAACAAAGTAACGTGACTTATACTTATAACTAGTGACAGACAATGCATAGCCTTAACTGCCGACGGTAGGAATACGAGAATTGAAACACATATTCCGTCAGAAATGTATGTAGAGGCGCACTAAAGAAGGATTTTTTGAAATTCGAGCTATACGCACACGAAGTCGCGGGCAAAAGCTAGTGAGTAATAATCGCGGAAACAAAAGAAAATATGAAATAAATACTTTTTTAAATTACGTATTTGATAAAAATATAAAAGATGGTTATTTTTTTAATAAAAAATATTAACATTCTAATTTAGGCGTTCTCGTGTATTTTGTTTCATGTACTGCTCAGTAAAGTGTATCCAATTTTAATTTTTTACCCTCAACGAAAAACGCGCACACGAAGACACGAGTTCTGAAGTGGAGGCCTCGAACGACTCGCCCTGTGGGACGACTCCCTGCTAGGTGGACCAACGACTTGAAGAGACTGGCGGGAAGCGGTTGAATGTGGTTACCGGGAGGAGTATGGTAGTGTGAATTGGAAAGGCCTATGTTCAGCAGTGGTGGACTGTGGGGTCACGATGATGAATGAAAATCGAGAGATATTATTATTGTTATTAATTTAATGTGTGTATCCGTGTGTGTTTGTGGCATCGAAGCTCTTGAATAGATGGACTGATTTTTTGTGTTGTGTCTTGCAAGGTGAAGAGTGTTCAGTCAGCGTCATAAATCTGTATATACTTTAGTAAGGTGTTAAGGTACTAAGATAATATATATATTTGACGACCGGTTTGGCTCAGTGGGAGTAACGTTGCCTGCGAAGCTGAGGTCCTGGGTTCAAATCCCGGTAAGGGCAAATATTTGTGTGATGAGCAATAAATATTTGTTCCTGAGTCTTGGAGGTTTTTCTATGTATATAAGTAATATATCTATTAAATATATCGTCGTCTAGTACCCATAACATAAGCCTTATTGAGCTTACCATGGGACTAGAGCGATTTGTGTAAATTGTCCCGTAATATTTATTTATTTATTTATTTATTTATTTATTTATTTATGTATGACGCTGACTATTCTTAGCTATGATTCAAAACAATCTGCTCAGCTATCAATCATTAAATCAGCTTTTTAGGGTTGTTTAGGTACGATACAGGTCAAGTATCGTTCATATGAAAGGGCTTGATCTGCACATTTTTGTTTTTTTTTTACTGTGCTTAACTATCGTCATATATCTGGCTGTGTTGTTTTTGCAGAGGAAAGTAAACCCATAATACTAAGTACCTACCTACTGCCGATGCTGCCTTAGTCCTGAAGGTATTCAGTATTATGTTGGAGCATATTGTGCTTTTTCCACGAGTGTTCACTTTTCTAGCGTCGCAATATTTGACCAAACATTACTCGCGCTCTCGACTGTGAAACGCGACGCGTCTCTTGGCCACCCATTTAAATGGTAAAATGTTATCTATCACTTTCCATTCAGTACAGTGCAAGAGAGACGGGCGGTACTGTATCGCGCGATAAGAGCAGATGCGGCCTTTTAGTCCCATCTCGTAACCAGATTTAGTAGCTAGCTACGAAATGGGAATTGTGCTTTCAAATCTTGTAACTAGCTCCTACACACACGGTCATCATCCTATTATAAATGCCAAGCACTTGAAAACGTCAAGTTTCCGTGTGAAATGAAGATGTCATAAAGTAAGTCGCACCAAACTACAAGCAGTTTGAAAATCAATAAATAACTCTTTATTGCACACCACACAAAAAAAGTAAGGCAAACAATATATTCAAGGAGAGGTAAACAACAGGCGGTCTTATCGATAAACAGAGATGTCTTCCAGACAACCTTTTGGTAGTGGGTGACGTTGAGAAAAGATACTGTACGTATAAGTAGGTGGCACAAAGCAGTATGGAATTGAAGTAGGTACATATTAAACAAACACAATAAGTAGAATAAATGCACACATACTACATACATATATACATATATACACAGAACTATATAAAAACAGAAATTCCTATTTAATGAATAAACTTAATAACACAGGCCAGGGCCAAATATATTAATAAGATCATTGGTCTTTTACGATTAATATTCATCTTATGAATAAATTGTTCATTACAAAGACTAGAGGTCGCGATCATAAAAATACTGCGTAATAGGTAAACTCTTGTCGATTGCGTTTATGTTATAATATGTAAGGTCAAGAACATTGAAAACAATATACCTATTAAAGAATACTACTCATAAAACAGGTTGAGATATTAGACACATTCCAATATATATGTATCATAATTATTAATAACATCCATTTGCTTTACCGAAATCATGATTTTAAGAACGATCTTAGCGCAACGTACCATCTTAAAAGTATGGGTATCGTCTCAATATATATTGGAAACCGAAATACTTTTGTTTCTCATAATATCATACCAATGAAATGCCTGAACAGATTATGCCAATATTGTATACCTCCTACAAAAGTGCCCGCAACTTCGTTCACGGAGGAAAAAAATTATAACCCTCTTTTTTTCAGCGTAGTCGGATAAAAAGTATCCTATAACTATCTGTAAATACCCAGCTACCCACGTTGAAATCCGTTTAGCCAATGTGGTGTTATGAAGCCGCAACGACAGAAACAAACAAATTACACATATTATCTAAAAAAAATATTTTTCGATTCAGTGACTACCAAATAGTCCGTTAAAATATTTTTTTAAGATATCTTCTATGTACAGATATTTTATTTTTACAACTTTATAATAGTACTAGCTTTTGCCCGCGACTTCGTCTGCGTATAGCTCGAATTTCAAAAAATCCTTCTTTATTGCGCCTCTACATACATTTCTGACGGAATATGTGTTTCAATTCTCGTATTCCTACCGTCGGCAGTTTAGCCTATGCATTGTCTGTCACTAGTTATAAGTATAAGTCACGTTACTTTGTTATACTCGTATACCTGTAATTTGAGAAAAATAACAGATATAATTTGTCAATTGAGTTTGAACTATTGATAATATTGAACATTAGGTAGGTTTTGCAGTATTTCTTTATATATCACATTAACAGACCCGACCAAGATGCGTGGAGAGCTTGCTCTTGAGCGAGCCACGTAAAACTGGCCTTGCGAGAAGCAGTCCCCCCTAAGACCTATTCCTGCTGTTTTCAGTGACTGACCCTGAGACTTATTGATCGTCATCGTGAAACAGACCTTAAGGGGGAGTTGCAGCCTTTTCATTTCGAATGGGTATTCCGAGGGTATAAATGGTATCCGGGATATGTACACAAATTCACCTTGAGCACAGCCAGTAAATACAATGGCTCCTGTAACGTTTTTATACACGACAACGCTGAAGCAAGGCCGGGGGTTTACTTCTCCTCCGCCAAGTTGCAGACAACTAGTGATTAATAATATAAAATGTCACATGTACAAATACTGCGGCATCTTACGTGAAATCAAACGTCATATTACAAATAGAAAAAGTCTAACATGTGTCTGTTACACAATCACGTTGAATAGGTATACGATAACAAAGGACTAGACTCTTATGTAAAAACTTGTTAAGTGAGAAGACGGCATCCGTTTTTGGGGTTCTGTATTATATTCGTGCCGAGGATGCTGGCTGCATTTTCTCGCTGAATGGCATTCAGCTTATTCTTTGCGCGAGGAAGCTACCGGCTTTGTGATTCCCGGTGGAGTCCACGAGCCTTCCTGCCAGTTCTTTGAAGATCCTGCGAGCCTCAAAATCCTGTTTTACTATCACGATCTTCGTGATTTTTAAAGAGAATTTCAGTAGAAGTCTTGATTTTTTTACATTATTTGCATACTTATAATTTAAAAGATCTTTTAAATTATGGTGCAATCATGCACTAAGTATATACATTTTTCACTTTTCATGATGGCAAAGAACGTCATAATAGCTTTTCGAAGCGAAGGTAAAGTTTAAAACGCTTCGGCCGCGGCTATAAGCTGCCGCCGTATTAAAGATGAATGCGTGCTATGATTATAATTAATATGCTTATCTGTTCCCGTGATTATCACTCATTTATATAATACAATTTAAGCGTGAGTCATTTGAGTCCCCGACGTTTGGTAAGCTTTATACAGCTTTGCTAAAGCTTTACAGTAAGCATTATAAGCTTTACAGCTACCCAGTTTGAGAAAACAAATAAACCTGTACATACACGTCAGATGGGCCTAATGTAAAGCGTATGTGCCAAAAGGGCTTTTGGCACATACGCTTCATAATTTTATTTGAGTGATTTTTTTTTTTCAGACTTCCCCGAGAACACGGAAGCCATAAAGCTTCCGAGAACACAAATGAGATTTTCGTCTGTTTCCGGGTTACTATCTACTGACTTATTTAAATAAAACAATTTTAACGGACTATATCGCGTATATTATCTCATTTGAGTTCCCGACGTTTCACAAGCTTTTCAGCTTTCCTTGTTTACTGGTTGACTGAGAAAAGATATATTTTCCTCTGTCAAAGTTACAATTTGTGCAAACTACCCACTTTGCAATTAAAGGTGTATACATGCCAGATTGGCCTAATCTGTAAAAACACATGTGCCAGAAGGGCTTAATATTTTATTTTAATAATTTCCCAAGCAGCATTTCACAAAATGAGGCGTAGTGAGGAGAAAAGAATTTCTGCAAAGAAAAACTCCCAGGCTACCTCATTACTAATTATGTTATTTTAAGAACAAAGACTACTAAACTACTTTTTAACAGATACGATATTTTTACAACGTTCGGAAATTAAAGTTTTGCGGTCCTGTGTCTTGCTTGTTCCTTGATGAGATGTATTACAGGATCCCAAGCTGGTGGTAGGAACAACCCATCTTCTCTATTGAAATTAGGATGTTTTTTAATCTCAATAGCCTCGCGTAGCATTCTGGGAAAATATATTTTCTCCTTGGCAAGGATAGAAGGAGTATCAAACTTAATTGAATAGTTTGGTTTGTCAATGATATGTTTACAGACTGCAAACCCATTACATCGACGGTGCTGCTTCAAGAACTGACAGTCGATTTTTTCTTCTCGAATGGAGTCAATGAAGCGAAACACGCGAAGCTTAAAAAGAAGTTTAGGGGCAAAGTTATGATTCTGATACCGTCACATCAACAAATCATAAAACACATATTTTGTAGTGCATTAAAAATAAAACCAACATCAAACGTTTACCGAACCCTAATTTCTTAGACTCAACATAATTTCGGTTGCTGAATTAATTCTATTTGTTGGGAGTGGCCGAGTGACTGATGTATGGTTATGATAATTCGATGAAGTCATGCGGTATTTTAAAACTGCAATGCGTTGTAAATGTGAAACTATACTGCTAAGCGTCACTGAGTAGTAATTACATCGCTTGACGTGTTATGGGTTCCTTAGATAATATAACCGATATAGCTCGAGGGTTGTATGGTTGAAGTGGCAATTGGCGGGCCATATAGCCCGGAAAACGGATGGCCGTTGGGGCATTAAAGTCCTGGAGTGGCGACCACGTATAGAAAAACGCAGCGTGCGACGTCCTCCGAAGAGGTAGACGAATGACCTCATGAGGGTCGCGGGCAATCGGTGGTTACGATCGGCGCAGGATCGCACTCTGTGCGCAGCTACAAAACTATGTTCAGTAGTGGACATTCGTGGCTGATAGATAGATAGACATAAAATTCGTGCAGAGTGAGAAGGAACCAACAAGATGGACCTACGATCTGATCAGAATCGCGGAAATCCGATGGAAGAGGGCGACGCATAACCAGTCGTTGTGGAGATCCTTTTTCCAGCAGTGGACATCTACATACCGATATTATGGTGACATACAATTGGGATATTGTAATTTTTTTGTGGTATGATATAGAATGACTTCTCAACAATTGTTATTGGTGAAAAAACTACTTCAATCTCAGTAAAACTCACCGAGATACAAAAAATGTTAAAATCACATTTTTGGACTTTCCCAAAAACGCTCCATACAAAAGCCTAGGTAAGTGTGACGTCACACCTTGCTTTCTTGTATGGGGAAATTAAGAATTTTGTTCTGCAGCTATGTTAACACTTGCGTTTATCGATACGGTTTGATAACAAAAGTTACTATTAACATTTCATGGGTTATTCAATGGTATTATTAGTTATTTATGATTTCGTACTTTAAAAATGGACCCAACTTTAAAGGCTCATTAAACAAGCCTCACGTAAGGTATTGAATCCAAATTTTTTTTAGGGTTTTTATCATAGAAACTACCATTTCGCATCAACATTTTATTTTAATTTGAGTAGTCAACATCCCAATTTAAGCAAGAAAGATTCTTAAGTGGCGACCAGGTACCGGACGACTTAACAGGAAAGCTCCCAACAAGGTTGATCCACCGCCTGGTCAAGATCCCGGGAAATAAGAAGCGCACAGTGTAGCAGTGAACGTTTTCCGGTTGATTTTGCAACCCAAAATGAATTAATAGCCCTCTTCCAACCGCTTCGAAATTATATAAGAACTCTACAAGGTCTTATTGCCTGGAAGATGACTAGAAATCGTAAGTTGCGAAACAATCGCGAGTCCGGTCAAAGTCGCGGTTGGACTATTACAGGGTAGTTTTAAGAATAAAGAAAAGTGGCTTTAAAATGGAAAATTAGGGCCAAACTTAACCCTGTCGGTCTAGTACAACCCTCCGCGACTATATGCTTGTCGCACGACATTGCAACACCCGTCTTTCTCACATTGTATTTAAAGGAAGGAGATAGACGATCTTTGACGTGCGACAAAGATTGTGTCTCAGAGAGTCGCGTATCACAACGTATACCTACATCTTACATTTGTGGTTGTATTTGTAACCAATCTTCATACGCTGAGACAAAACATTGTGGCGAATCCAGCACATTCAAGTAAAAGAACTGATTCCCCTGACCTAGGGCTCAAAGATAAGTTGACCAGCCAAAACTATAAGTAGAGCGGTTACACCAAGATTCCAAATTAAAAGTTCGTATCGTGTCGAGGGGGACCTCACGCTCGTAATAACCTGCATTTGAGTAAGTGTTACGTTGCGATGCGAACTCTGAATTTTGAACTTCGGATTAGTCCCGTAGCAGGATCATAGTCGAAGACGTACTTACCTCTAAAAAGTGTAAAAAGCATTTGGAAACATATATGGGTATCCTCCCAGGGTCCCAAAACATCTGTACGCAAATTTAATTTAAGATAAATAATTATTACTCGAGGCTGACATTAATGGTATAGGTTATTCAATTAAGATGAAATCTTTACTCGATAATATCGTTTTCGGATTCATATTAAAGGTGCCAGCGCGCTTGACATTAATATTGGTAGTTATTTTAAAGATTTTAAAATTGCCCATCTAGACACTCGGCAGTGTGCCCGCCAAGTTCGCAAAGTTAAAAGGCAACAATCGGGCGGGATTAATATCACACGAACCATTTTGGGTCACTTTCGAAAGTCGTTAAGTAAAATCCCTTGCCGATTGAAATCTGGAATAAAATCCTTATACACATATACAGAAAAAATAATTGAAACACTTGCCTTGTTCGCTCCTATCCCAAAGACAATAAGGACTAAAAAGGTACAATGCTCCAGTTTCCCTTACTGTATATTTATTTTATTCTATAATTGTGTTTTTCGGAATTTTCAATGTGTTGTTAAATCTATCTATCTATCTATCAGCCACGGACGTCCACTGTTGAACACAGGCCTCCCCTATAGCTCGCCACAGAGTGCAATCCTGTGCAGACCGCCTGCGCAGTCCACCGACTCCCCGCGACCCTTACGAGGTCATCTGTCCACCTAGTCGGGGCCGGCCCACGCTGCGCTTTCCTATGCGTGGTCGCCATTCCAGGACTTCTTTGTTAAATCGATATCTTCTTAATTCTTATAAAGTGCCAAAATGTATTCTTTTCCGTGAACCTAATTATTATTTTAATTGTTGAATCTTTAAATTTTAGTATTGCTTGTCATGTTATGTCAAATTCATTATGATTGAAATAGGATTCTACCTTTTCAAATCCGATTTAATCAAAGTAAATTTGTATTTTCTGAGTTCTTACTTTAAAAAGTTCTAGCCTAATTATACGGATATTGATTGCTAAGTCCTAACAGGCCCCATGTAAAGGCCTCAAACAAAATTACAGTAATTTGTAACCAGTAATGAATAACTTAAATAAAAATATATTTGACCTACACTCCTGCAACTTTACATGTCTAGCAAAACCATCTTTTAATAACAAAATTACAATTACGGGGCGCGGAAGATCAGAAACCATCACATTAAGGATTGGTTTAAAAGGCATACTTAAGAATGCGGTCACTTTAGAACATATTTGTATAGAGCCAATGACCGTTCACAAACCAATGGCCAACTTAGCACTTTTTTTGAGATATCAATATTTTTGGTGACTTATGAGTACTTGGCATTATTCTTCACATTTATGTTTTGGGTGAAATTTTATTAACATGAGATTGATTCATAAACAAGATGTAATCTAGTGGCATGTAAATTACGCCTACAATGAATGTCGTCAGGGTGTGAGGCTTTTTTATTTAAAAAAGCGGCGAACTTTATGCCCAAAGTCATATTACAATATATAACAATATTTAATACCAGTCAATCATAGAACAAAACACTAAGTTAACTTGAATAGATGCATTTTTTTGATTTTTTTTGTGTCGATGCGGCTTCTTCACGCCAAATCGATAAAACAGATTTCAACTATTTTCCGCACACGAGTAGCCGGGTATCCACAGATGATTATAGGATACTTTTTATCCGATTAAGCTGAAGAAAAAAAATAAGATTATGATTTTTTCTCCTCCCCTAACGAAGTTGTGGGCACCTTCTAAACGTTAATAAAGCATTCCAGTATCATAATCCACAATAACTAATAGGATTTATTCATATCTGAGCTCAAATAAAATGACAATCATCACATTCGGTTATAATTAATCTAAGATACAAAAAGTAATTAAAACAGCCACTGACATATACCTAAAATGTCTTAGCGTTGGGCTCCGGAACATCAGTTGCCTACGGACCAGGTCAAGAGGTCGTTAGGAGTGAAGTTTATGACGGGGCGACCTTGACACGGACCGGGGAAAGTGATCCGACCGGTTCTTGTACCGGCACTGCACTGGTGCGAGTGGAGAAGACGAGGTACATTGCCGTTTTTACATACGCAAAGAGCTGCAACGCTTTCAGAACAACGTCAATGTATCTCAGCCTCGCCGCGAGTGTGTAGTGCTAGCATTGAGTAAGCACCAGGCCAATAAGAATTGTTCGACAACAATTGAAAATCGCTCTTCTTTTCTAGCAAAGATTTTCCAATTTTTCGAAAAGAGAACGCGCGAAAAATAACGGCCAAGTGTGAGTCGGCGTCACGCACAATGGATCCTGCTTATCTTATTTTAGAACTTATTGACAAAGCATTGTGTTGCACATAGATAATTATGTTGTAAGTAGATAAAAATCTTTTGCTAGTTTCACGTGGCTGGTTGCTGCAGTGCTGCCCCAAGCGGATCAGCTACACTCGGAGCAAAAAAAAATTGTGGCTCGGTTTGTATAGTACTCATCTTAAAGATGTATTTTCTATACCATACGCGTAATGGAGTGGTGTCAAAAAAATATTGTTATGCCCGAACACTTAGTCTTGCGACTTTAGGTACATTCCGAAGTATGGCTAACAGTATGAAATATTAGTTTCCACTGACTATGTGTGATATTTTCTCCGATATTCTGAGAGTCACATGTAAAATCGAGGGCTCCATGGACCAATGCATCTCAGAAAACTGCTCTTTTTTTAAATAGTACTTTTTATTTTCTGCTTCTTTAAAATGAATATGGTAAGAAAAAGTTGAGTTACTGCCCTTCTCAATCTCATCCCTCCCTTTCCTTTCCAAGACTCAGGAGCAAATATGATATGGTAAACTCAATAAGGCTTGTGTTTATGGGTACTAGACGTCGATATCTATACCATTATAAAGTTGAAATAAAACAATTTAACGCGTCGTCACGGGAGGACCATGATCCTCCATGACCATGGTCCTCCCGTGACCATGGAAAGCTGGAAAGCTTCCGAAACGTCGGGAACTAAAATGAGATAATATACGCGATATAATCCGTTAAATTGTTTTATTTCAATGAGTAATAATCGCGGAAACAGAAGAAAACATTATAAAGTTGTAAAAATGAAATGTCTGTACATTGAAGATATTTTCAAAAAATTGATAGTTACGGACTATTTGGAGGTCAATAAACCGAAAAAAAATATTTTTTGCATTTTATGTATGTTTGTATGTGTCGTTGTGGCTTCATCACGCAAAATCGGCCAAACAGATTTCAAAATTTTTTGGTACACGGGTAGCTGGGGATCTCGAGATGGTAATAGGATACTTTTTACCCGAATACGCTGAAGAAAAAACGACGGGCTATGACTTTTTCTCCTCCGCGAACGAAGTTGCGGGCATCTTCTAGTAAGTAAATATATTTATTAAATACTAGAAGGCGCCCGCAACTTTTTTATTAAATCAAGTCCATGACAAATATCATCCAAAACGGTTCTCCAGTCAAATCAGTCTAAGCATGAAAAGGTAAGAACACATAGAAATCCATACTTCCTAACAAACTTTCGAATTTAGGTCTAATATTATTTAAAAGTAATTAGAGGAAAGGTGAATATAGATATCAATAAAAACATTTAAATAAAAAAGAACCGACTTCAAAAGGTGATTCAAATGTGATCCGTACCGTACATAAAAGATTACTTATGGCTTTAGTTTATTTTGCAACCTTTTCATCTTTTTTTTTTTTTCTAAGCCTCAGAAAAATCTGTATTTTTTTTCTGACAATAAGGAGGCTTATTACTTACTTGGACTATGTCAAGAATTATTTAAAATTGTTTAAGAAAGTGTGCTCTGTGTGTAAACTCAAAATGTCCGACAATAAAGTGAAAACTGTTTGGAATATTATTAATAAGGAAACTGGTAAAACAAAAATTCGCAATAGTCAAGTCAACATTATGACAGGAAATGGGCAACCACGATGTTACCTCGGCATTCGAGGATTATTTTTCCAACATTGCAATGAATACAAGATATCTTCAATCATCTGCGACCGAAGCCCATTTGTTACTTAATGTTAATTTGAGCAAATGCAATGTAAGCTTTGAATTTAGTCAAGTAAATTCAATAGAAGTTATTAAAACATTTAAATCACTGCATTTAAAGAAAACAGAGGATTTATGGGGAACTTCAGTAAAAATTGTTCATCATATCATAGATTCAATTGCGCCCTATCTAGCCTTCATTTATAATAATTGCATATCAGAGGGCGTGTTTCCAGATCTTATGAAACTTAGTAAAGTCATACCTCTTTTTAAATCAGGTGACTTTAGTGACTTGACTAATTTCCGTCCGATATCTATACTACCTGTATTAAGTAAAGTTTTCGAAAAGATAATGTTGATGGATCTGCTGGGACACTTCAATAGAAATAAACTGCTTAGTAGTAAACAGTTCGGTTTCACAAGGGGACGTTCCACGGCTGATGCAGCATCTGTACTCATTAAACATATTTACAACATCTGGGAGAAATCTTGTGATGCAATTGGAGTTTTTTGTGACCTTTCTAAGGCATTTGATTGCGTTGATCATAGAACACTCATTTCGAAATTAGAACATTATGGCCTGTCTATAAATGCCTTAAGCTTTATGTCTTCATAAACCAGCAATAGAAAACAAACAGTTGTTGTAAATGGAACCCAATCCAGTGGAGCTGCAGTTAAGCTAGAAGTGCCACAGGGCTCTATCTTAGGGCCATTTCTATTTTTGGTTTATATAAATGACTTACCATCTATAGTAGAAAATCTTTGTGATATTGTACTATTTGCTGATGATACATCATTAATTTTCAAAGTTGACCGGAAAGCAACAGACTGTGCCTAAATTAATAGTGTACTAGTTAAAGTATTAGGCTGGTTTAATATTAATAATCTGCTATTGAATGCTAAGAAAACAAAATGTTTTAGATTTGCTTTACCGAATGTTAGAGCAGTGGATTCTACTATATCGCTCAATGGTGAATGTTTAGAAATGGTGGATAGGGCATTATTCTTAGGTATAACACTGGACAAGAACTTGCAATAGACTCCCCATTTAGCAGTACTTGCAGGTAAATTAAGTTCAGCAGCTTACGCTATTAGAAAAATTAGACAATTGACCAATGTTGATACTGCTCGCTTAGTATATCATACTTATTTTCATAGTATCATGTCATACGGTATTCTGGTTTGGGGCAAAGCAGCTGACATACAGACTATATTTGTGTTACAAAAAAGAGCGATTCGTTCTATATAACTTTAACTCCCGTGACTCCTTAAGAGAACTTTTTAAAGACATCAACATATTAACCATAGCGTCCCAATATATTTGTGAGAATATTATTTATGTTATTAAGAACCTCGAGTCTTTTACTAAGAATTCAGATGTCCACAATTTTAATACAAGAAATAAAAACAAAATCGCTATTAGGAAGTTCCGCGTTCGTAAAGTAGCCAAATCATTCGTAGGCCAATGTATACATTTTTATAATAAGCTACCAGATGAAGCTTTAAAATTATCGTTTCCAGCTCTCAAAAAGTACTTAAAAGAGTCCCTAATGGCATAGGCTTATTATAGGGTAGAGGACTATTTAACAGACAAAAATGCATGGCCCAAAACAGAAACCAAATAATTTACTTTTACCGGGACACGGTTCTTATAAGGTGGCATATCAAACGTATGTAAGTTGTTTAAAATAAAAAATCACTAATTTGCTTTTTATATTATATATATTGTTTTACTTTTATAAGTTTTCATATGCTTTCTTGAAGAATTACGCATTGAGTTTATATACTCAAAACATATATTTAGGATAGGCGAAGTACAAATATTGTAATAGATATAAGAGTTATTTCGAAAAATGACTGACTGTTGAGTTTGTTTCGGCTTTTTTCTCTTCAGTGGTCTCCTCTTGGGAAACACCGTAGAGTCAGACTTGTAAAAGTGCCCTTGTGGCCTACTTACAGAATAAAGATCACTATTTCATTATGACCTATGAACAAAATTTCAATATTTTTGAAAAAAATTATCCGTCCCCCATTGTGTGTGTTGGGAGTCCTGAAGCGCTCAATGAGTTTAGGAACTCCATCGGGTTGTGACTTCATGTTGTGACGTTGCCTTCATCCACGACAGTGTTAATGGAATTATATACAGCCTGTTCACCTTCGATTTCCGCCAATATCCACGCATTAACAGCTCTCTCACAAACCCAAGATTTCTCACGTCGCGTCACCTGGCTCAGGTCTCCTTATACGCTCCGAATGTGGTCTTCATCGGACGGAATGATCCTGCATAACGTCTCTGGTAATCGAACCAGGGCGTTGGTTTCCTCCAGAAGTCCTTCTCCCACCTGAAACAGTACCTGGGCGAATTCCTGCACATGTGAGCCTCCTCCTTGTTGATACCACCGAGCCACTTATCTCGTAATTCGTTGTATTATTAAATCAATTATTCAATTAAATTTGTAGATATCCGTACCCCCTCTTCTAAACTTAGAGTTAATTTGGCAAAATACTTCCTCAGTGGCTTAAGTTATATCATAAGATATTTATTTTAGCGCCACCTAGTACTTTAGCGGGGTACTCGATAGTTCATAGGCTCGAGAAACAGCTAGAGTAGGTTTTGCACCTCCTTCCTAAGTAGCGCCATAAGATTCAGGTGCAAACTTAACTCAATCAAGTGTAGTGGCTACCCCCCCTTTTTAGGGGTTGAATTTTTATAGCCTATAACCTGGCCGGAGATTTTCTCGACAGATTCGAGAGTTTACATCAAAATCTGTTCAGCCGTTTTCACGTGATGCGCGTACAAATAAACAGACAAACAGATAAACAGACAAACAGACAAAAATTCTGAAAACTGCTGGAACGTGTTCTGTTATCAATTCTAAGTATCCCCAGCCAACTTTTTTTCGTATATCTTCCATGTACAGACTTTCGACCCTCTTCAGCTTTATTATATGTATAGATAGACTAGCGGCCGCCCGCGACTTCGTCCGCCTTAGATTCGTACCTATATCGCGTATAAAAGGTATTTTCCGGGATAAAAAGTAGCTTATGTTTTTCCCCAAACTCGATATTTTACTAATTTAACGGTGAAGCATATTACCAAGAATTCAAGTTCCTAGCGTAAAAAAATATTTACTGTCCATACAAATTTTCATCCCCTTTTTTGTCCCTAAAAGGGATGAAATTTGACATACATTATAGCCTAGGTCCTATTCTGATATATAAGGTACATAACTGGAAAGTTTCATAAAAATTCGTCCAGTAGTTTTTAAGATTAAGTGGAACTTACATACATAGTTCCACGTTTTTAATATGGTAAGGATAGAATCGTCGCCCGTAGTACCCATAGTACATGCTTTGCTTAGTGTATATGTATATGTAATATACTGCATATTAATAAATTCATCAATTAATTAAGTAATTAATTTATCCATTCATTCATATGGTGTGTTCTATGGTGCCGCATATGAACTGAAACAGCCCATAGTCCATATGATCATGACGTCACTCGCCACCCTATCATGATTATTTTCTCACTAACGGGAGCAAACAGAAATAAAAAGATTCTCGATGAGAACATTAATTATCCTGACCTATCTATAAAGGTCAGGATAATTATGTTAGTTATCAGGTTGCCCCGATCTGGATTCAAGGTGATCTACTTTTAAACGAAGTTGCCGGAGGAATGAACTAATTAACGGGCGGGTATAAATACTAAAGGCGTACCTACCGCACTCAGTAAACATTACCCTACAAACGAAGAAATCAGGGCTAATACAGGCTGACTAAAAAAAAGGTATAATTACTGCTTGTTCATTTTATTTTATTGTTTTAAGGACCTTTATACAGATGTACATGTCGGCCCTGTAAAAGCCAAAATCATGTCACAAACAAATGTAAATTACTATATCTATAGTATTATCAAGTTGTAAAAATGAAATGTTTATATGTTTGTATATGTCGTTGTGGTTTCATCACGCTAAATAGGCTGAACGGATTTCAACTATTTTCGGTACACGGGTAGCTGGATATCTTCAGGTGGTTAAAGGATACTTTTTACCCGACTATGCTAAAGAAAAAAAAGAGGGGTTATGACTTTTTTTTAACAGTTAACCTCCGTGAACGAAGGTGCGGGCCACCTTCTAGTTACTCCATACATTTTCAGATCCATGAATATACATTATTAGTTTTCATTTTCTTTAGCGGTTTTTAAAGCGGCCTGTGCCCTTCAACTAATGCCTAAATGAAATATAAACATTTATATGTTTTATCCAAAAATCTTAATAATATTATAAAATGTGAAAGTTTGTGAAGAAATTTGGATCTTCATTAATTACTAACGTGTTAACCTTTTTATTTTCTACTTTAATTTATTTTAGTTGATGTTCATTTTATATCCTTGTTAATTTTTTTATTAATTTGGAAAAATAAAGTTAAACTGTACTTGGAATTCAATAAATTTAGTAGAATGTGCTTTAGTAATCACAATAAAATAAGAAATGATAAAAAAATTGAACAAGTTATCAATTTAAACATAGGCTACTTAATTTCCTAAAAGTTTTAGTCATAAATATTACATTACATGTCACTAAGATGCTCACATGACTTCGCTGGTGCGACCAAATAATTTAATTATCCCTCTGGAACCGTGCATTTTCCCGGGATAAAAAAGTTGACTAGGTTACTCTCCTATTCCGGTCCTTATCTTTATACAAAAAATCACTTTAATCCTTTGGCGAAAAAAGAAAGGCAAATAAACAAACACACTTTTGCATTTATAATATTAGTCAGAGGGCTTACTCCGAAATCCGATATTCGAAGTTCATGTTGTGCCATCCCTCTCGCACTCATGTTAAACTGTATTTGAGTGAGCGAGATGGCGCCGTACGAACTTCGAATATCGGATTTCGGACTAAAGGTCGAGCCACATCGGCTGCGTATTCGTGACGCGTTGTAAAGTACAAATCCTCATAAGGGATGACACACCGCTTGCATGACGTGTGCGTATGCAGCGGTGTGTCTCTTATGAGGATTTGTACTTTACAACGCGCACGCCCCGCGCACGTCTACGTGCACATCACGCACACGCATTCGGTGTGACTCGGCCTTAACCCCTTTGTATGTTCAAGGGCCTATTGGCCTTCATTGCGCTTATGTTATGATGCTCATCTTTATTCATTTCAGATGCTGCTACTAACTTCATTTCTGTTATTTATATATATCTCCACATTGCTCGCGGCTCCAACATCAATGGATGATGCCCAAGCAAAAACAGAAGAATTTAAAAATTTTATCGACGGACGCGGAAACTATAATTTTGGGTAATTAATGATTCTGTAGGGACACAGAGGGCTTACTAAGCATTTGCGTGCGGCATGCTTAGTAACGCGCCTCGTCCCGACAGTCCGCCCAGTCTTACGCCGAACACTGCATCTAGTATACGTATAAAAAGTAACCTTGAGTTTTACTCCGCCACCCTCGACCTTCACGTACGCA
This sequence comes from Hedya salicella, assembly GCA_905404275.2. Lineage (NCBI taxonomy): Eukaryota > Metazoa > Arthropoda > Insecta > Lepidoptera > Tortricidae > Hedya > Hedya salicella. Next base: position 22,010,670 of record FR990100.1, on the reverse strand, counting down.
CATAACGTAAAGTGGTGACCCCGACTAAAGAACGGAACGCACAATGGAGTACTTGGACTTTTGGGTGGCGGAGGTCGCGGAAAACAGGAGGCGAACGGCGAGATTGGAGCGGGAGCTGGCGGCTCTGAGGGCGACGGTTGCGGCCTTTAGCGTTGGGGACGCTCGGCCAACCAGGGCTTGGAGCGCGACCGGACGGACCGTCATTTTCGGACCACCGGAAGTGGTGACGTGGCCGTTGCCGGCCAGGGGAATGCCACGCCGGAAGGCGCCGCCGTCCCGGGAAGCCCTCCAACCGCGTCGCCGCGCATGACACACGACACGCAGCCCACACCAGCGCGCCGGGGCCCGGAATGGGACTGTTACTACCACCACCTGTTCGGGGCCCGGGCGACGAACTGCAAGGCGCCGTGTCGTTGGCAGGGGTTCAGGCAGTGAGGATGTAGCGGCCTGAGACGCCGGGCAAGGTCGTGGCCCGGAGGGTTCCCCGGTGCAGTGTTTGCGTGCTTTAAAAGTTTTCGGCGTCCTCTATTATTTTAATGTTATGTGAGTGCAGTGTAGAATAAGTTGTGTAAAAAACCACCGTTACCATTGTGCAACGACATGGGGCACAGACATTGCACACGTTGGACGTAACCGTAGCCGCCACGCGGCACGCTATGTCCAACGGGAGAGTGGTTACGGTAATTGGCACCCCGGGTCGTTTAAGTAGTCTAGCGGTAACTTTTTATTATATATTTTTTAATGTAATTACACTGCGCATGGCAAGCCGAGTCAACCTCTATCCATGTACGCTACGATGTCCAACGGGAGTGTCCACTTTACGTTATGTGTGTACGTGAAGGTCGAGGGTGGCGGAGTAAAACTCAAGGTTACTTTTTATACGTATACTCGATGCAGTGTTCGGCGTAAGACATGGACGGACTGTCGGGGCGAGGCGCGTTACTAAGCATGCCTCACGCAAATGCTTAGTAAGCCCTCTGTGTCCCTACAATTCATTCATTGGATATATAATTACTTATAACCCGTTAAATATTATAAAATTCTATTTATAATTTGTTTTGAAAATTGATTTATAAGGTAAATGTCCCATTGCTCGTCACTATCCCATTTGTTGGCACTTTCAACCCTCATTCATTACAATAGAACTAGCAAGAAGATTGTCAACTATGAGATCTATAAGCCTTTATTAGTAGAGCAAATTCATTGAAGCAATGACACAAGTACAATAGAAGTATAATTATTTTGTGGGTATGTGACGTATTTTGTAAACAAGATACGAGCAATAGATCCGTTCATACTTCTTAGAGCGTAACGTAATGTTCCAGATTCTACTCATTAGTTTTACACCTAATAGACTACGCTAAATGGCCCTTTGTTACTTGTTGCTGTCCTATGGTACCCCAGTAGTACAGAGGGCTTTCGTGAGACGTCGCCATCCGCTCCTGTTCTGTGCCTCGCGCTCCGCGTCACTCCAACTCAGCCCAGCCGCCCGAAGCTCGGCGTTGACGGTGCGATGCCACGTGTGCGCCGGCTGGCCCCATCGCCTGCTCCTGCGCAGTTTCTACGTGGACGCGACCCTGACGGTGTTGTTCTCTGGTCTTCGGAGGATGTGCTATATCCACTTCCACTTTCATTGAGCTATTTCTCGCTTGATCGGGATTTGATGGCATCGATTCCATAGATCATCGTTGCTGATAGTGTTCGGCCAGAATATGCGCAGGATGGGTCTTAGGCATTTATTGACGAACATTTGTAGCTTGCTCTTCAGACCCTTTGTCTCTTTCCAGGACTCGCAGCCAAAGAACGAAACATACTTCACTATGGAATCTTAGAGGGAAATCTTGATCCGCCGGGCACGTTTGAATTCCCGGCCGGTTTTAGCTGGGCACCTTTAGCTTTCTTAATCCTCGCGTCAACGTCGTCATCACAGCCACCACTGTTGGTCATGGTGCAGCCGAGATATGTGAACTTTCTTACTTACTACTAATTAAATAACAAACGGCCCTTACTTTTAATTTCGTTGCTAAAATGTTGTTTCAGTTACTATACAACAAATGAGATATACAGATATGAAAAAGGTACCGTAGTAAACAGCGGACAACCTGACGAATATATAAAAGTAGAGGGTTCCATGTCATATTTGAGCCCAAATGGTAAAATAAAGAAAATATGGTATAAAGCTGATGAAAACGGCTACCAAATTTTGCCGTCCATACCAGAATTATCCGCATTACCTGAAGACCTAGTAAGTTTTTTTACACAACTACGTCTAACGGTCCTACCGTTATGTTCTTTATAAACACCTAACTTTTTATTTTTCTTGCAAGCCCGTAAAGCCAAACAAAACCTATACAGCCGAACAAACCGAGCAAATATCATTTTTTAATCTCTCCATTCTATTTTTATACAAACAAATCACGTCAACTCGTTACTCCGTTATCACGTGAAAGAAGATAAACTAAACCTAACTACTTTACAAAAATGTAACATTCAATGATTATGTACTTACTGTTTTCAGACTGAACCACCCACAGCGGCATTCGGGATAGGCTCTCCCGGCGGCTGCGCGATTTATGCCAGTCTATGTGGTTAATACGTTATCATACAAATGTGGAATAAATTGTCGCCTGCAGTATTTCAGGACCGATGCGACCTTCAAGCCTTCAAGAAAAGAGCCTACTCCCACCTGAAAGGCCGGCAACGCACTTGTGACTCCTTTGGTGTTGCAGTTGTCTATGGGCGACGGTGATTACCCATCAGGCGATCCATCTGATCGTTTGCCCCTCTATAATATAAAAAATCAGTCCTGCATATCTTTCCAAATGTCTATTCCTTACTTCACTTTAACAATAAAAAACATTTTTTTTACTATTTGCAGTATCCTTAATGCACTTCGGTTAATTCAACCAGGTACAATTAATGTATGATTAACGCGTGTTACTTGATGAGTTCACCATCAGGTGAACAAACCACATGAAAAGCATACGTAATGTACCTGTGTGTAGACTCGTGGCTAGCCACGAGGGAAATAAGTTTACTAAAAACGTTCTACTCCTAATGGCCTTATGAATTCGTGGTTAAAATCGTCGGATTCGTCGCGGGCTCCGTGTATATATAGATCTGATATAGACTAGATATAAATACATAAAATCAATATTTTTTTTCTGTACCCCGTAGCCATGGTTACTTTTCCTGAATCACTCTTTAAAACTACAATTGCAAACAACATAAAGGCAACATGTTTTTTTTACTAGCCCATATAAGTTTTTTTTTACTTCTCCTGCTCAAAAAGTACGTTACATTGGCTTTGAGAAGCGAGAATAAAATAGTACATTTAGTAGTGTAGTTTAAAAGAAAGCCACATAATACCATCACAGACTATTTTATGCCACTGAAAAAAAACTTACGAATAATTAAAAACAAATAAACCAACCTGATCAGATTGGCCAAACTTTCTGATAGAATTGCTCAAATTGTACTTTTAGTTTTTTATGAAATATACAATTTTAATGTTAAGTCTTTTTTATTTTCTCGCATTGGAAGTGAAAAGCAGAGTGTTCAACACGTGGCTAAACGCCATTATGACACTAAGACATATTTGTCCTCGCTCACTTCGTGTCATAATGGCTTATTTTAGCCCCTTGTCAAACAATCTACTATTATGTTATAGGGGACAAACGAGCAGACGGTCTAATTTTCAAGGGCCCATGAGCTATTAATCTAGGGTATTAACCGTACATTATTAGCATATTTTTCTAAGTCACTCAGTCACTATTGTCTACTGAGTCACGGGACAGAATAACGACAAGAAAATTTTAACCACCCAAATACATTTTTGACCATGTAACGACATTATAACTAACTTACCTTTTTAATTAATACAGTTGCTCAAAAAGCTCTTTTTTTATCATTTATAATGTTTGCTATGCCCTACCAGGGTTTATATATTTTATGTTGCATGTTTTCTATGTTTTACATGTACATGACTGCAAAATAAATTGAATTGAAATGGATACTTACACACCTATAGTAAGCACGAGAGTCAATTAAATATTGTCATGAGAGTCAATCAAAAACTAAATCTTGGGAATTGTGGCAGCATAAATATGTACACGTGAAACCCATTTTGGGTGTAGGGTAAATCTAACCTACCTCGTTCCAATCTACCCTTTTTATGCGATTTTGTGTGTGTTCTCTTGTGTTTGAAAGTGTATATAAAGGAGTCAAAATTCCAAATAAATATTCATTACATCTTCAACTTTGGTTTTACTTACAACTCTTCAGCCACAGTAGCACCTACCTCAACAGGAATTAAACCAACTAACAATTAAATTATTAATATTATTATTTTAATAATCAGTATATGGAGAAAAAAGTTTTTTATAAGAAGTGTTGAGTGGTGTTCTGGATGCATAAAATGAAATCATGTCATAACATGAAAACATTAATTTATTTTTAAGTAAATAATTAAATACAAATATACAAACAACAATAAACTAATTTACAGCTAAGTAGTTTTTTTTTACATTTTAGTTTTGAAAATAATTATTATCACAAGTAACATAATAGATTTTCTAGGCTTTTCTATGATGGATAACATTATAGACGTTGCAACAGTCAAAAGCAATGCTTCTAAATACAAACAGTTGCAAGGCGTTATTCGTTTGTGTGTTTCGAATATACACTTAATACAGTCGGGGGATGAGCTCAAAATTTCAAAAGAACTGTGAAAAATTCAACAGGAACATTGATGCGACATATAACTTGGATTAAAGATTGATTTAGACGGTGAAAAAACTGCACATTCTTGAGATTCTGTACAGTACGAATCTTAGAAATTTGTTAGACCAACTCTAACTGTGTATACTTACACAGTTTTCATAACGCCTACTATAAGAATAATAGCTGTATTAGCGCGTCAGTAAAAACTGTTTGAGACTTTACCAGATTAAAAAACTATAATACTGTTAATTCAAGTTCCGGAATTGACCATCGAATGGCTCTATGTAGAACACGCAATGCCATATGAATGTCATATTATTCCTGTTATTTACACAATAAGAGTAAATCACACAGATATATCACAAAAACATGCCGCGCTATCGACATTGCACAGTCTTTATCCAAATATACTTAATGGAAAGGGATAGACAATATTTGTTTTGCGATAGAGTAGCTTTTCACAGAAAGTGCAGATAACGACCCAAGTAGCAAGCAAGCTGTATAAGATTTTATACAGCTGTTATACAGTTTGTTTAAGCGTTATAAGGGCTGTATAAACCCTAATACAGCTTCCGTGCTACTTGGGGAATAAACCATAAGCTGATCCTTCGACTGTAGAAGACAATTCGTTTATAATTCAAGTTCTATTGAGTTCTATAGTCCCTGGCATCAGAACTCTGGGGCGGCAGAGTGGCCAGATAGTCCAAAGCCTTTTGGATGTCGGCCGGCACTGGAGGAGGGGTCGGGAGGTGAGATCCTTGAGGCTGGAAGCCGTTCTCGTCCGCAATGTACGAAAGCTGAATCACCTGTAGGAGAAAAATACAGTTCAAAAACCCCATAAACTTATTTTAAAGTGATAACTATGAATAAGGCAAAAAAGTTTCTTGAACTCGATCAGAAAATGTTTGGGCCTTATTCTAATTCATCATTGTTTGCATCTCTCTCCCCTTCTTTCTGAACTCTTCTCGTTGGCCGTGATTTAACAAGTACAATCTTAGTTATTGGTAACGTACAGCCCAAATCATAAGGTACGAGTATTTTGTTTAAAAGATCCTTATATAAGACTGCATGAATAAAATCATGTTAAAAATAAATCTTCTTCACCCATGCCAAATGATAAACTTTTAGACCCATCGTAGGTATATAGATATTGCATAATCTGCCTATTAAAAATTGGAAGTCAATCAAACCTTCAATTTTGTAAAATTCGGCTTCCTAGAATAGGTAAATATGACTACACATATCACATTAACATATTAACATTTTAACGTAATATCAAATTAACATATAATCATATTAAAATTAAGCATAAAAAAACAAGTCAAAATATAAATATAGTTAAACAAGTCAAACGGCGTATAACAATTCAATCCAAGTAGCCATTGTTACCAGAATCACCTTTGTTAGAATCCAGTTTGCTATTTTGAAAGCCTACAAGATCCACCTACTTATAAAAATCAAAAAGATGACATACTTGAATTGGTGCCGCTCTCGAAAGTTTGATTATGAATGGCTAGACCACCTATTGTGCTATTGTTGCAGTATCAAGATGAAGATTTGAAGTTGGCGTTCTAGCCTTATATGTCAAAGTGGGTGCAAAACAGGTGCGTTAGATAATGCGAGTGAGAGCGTTGATGCACTACGTATCTATATGATATCTTTCTTTTAAATGAGCCTTTGTTGTGGGGCATAACTTAATGTGACCCATTTACTATCTAATATAGGTCCGGTCCTAGGAGCAGTTGACGGTTTGGCTCAGTTTAATATTTTCTGTCTCAAGAAGATGTAGACCAAGAACATCTTCTTGCTTTGGGGCATCTGGATCTATCTTTATCGTAATTGGCAGTTTATTTTGTTGTTCGCCACCCTGAAAGCGATGCTTGGATAGTGATTAAAAAAATTCAGATGCCCAATATTGTTCCCAATATATAACTCCTTCCTTAATATCTCCCATTTCTTCCTGGATGATGTGCTTTACTGCCTTTGTTACTGCTGCAATGTCATCGGACCATCGCCGTTTAGGACACTATATTAACGCTATAGACATTCAACCATTAGGCACCCAGAATGTGTGTCCCAGGTTGTGGGCAACTCACCTGGCCATCGGGAGCGGTGTACTGGTATTGTCCTTGAGCGGTTTGAGCCTCCTGCTCTGGCACGCCCAAGTTCTTCACATACCCTTGTTCCTCAGCCGCAATGCCATTCGCAGTTTCATAACTGAAAAAAAAAACTTTGCTCACTCATGCGGAAAATATGTGTCATTTTTTAAATTTGAGATCGTGGCAGCATTTTGAGGTTATTCAAATTCATTCAGAATTCATTTTTGGTGTTTTTTTATTGAAGGTATCTCTTTAAATACACCATCAACAGCCACTGTAGCAAAAAATCCCAAGGGAATCGGAAGTTATAATAATCACACGGCTATAGTTAATAATTCATTTCTCAGACTACAATACTTGAATTAAATATTTTTTAATCTTCCGTGGCAATGACGTTTGCCTCAATATTAAAATATTTGCCGTCACAAGGCGAATATGAAACGATGATATATAACTAAAAACAAGGACGCAAACACGAAGCATCGGTATAAAACCATTAGAGGCTAACGCTTGATTGCATTAGTCACTGACACGCTAGTTGAAGTTGGGTGGCTCATTTTTTCCCCTATTACTACCTCATATCCACTGATTCTTAATAAATGCTTGATAAGGGGCTAAAATAAGCCATTATGACACAAAGTGATTATTTGGACGAGCTCACGAAGTGAGCGATGACAAATATGTCTGAGTGTCATAATGTCTTTTAGCCACGTGTTAAACACTCTGCTTTTCACTTCAACTGCGAGAAAATAAAAAAGACAACATTGAAATTGTATATTTGGAATGGATGAAAATTTTCAAAAATCTTGAAATTTTGTTTATATGTAGGAATAAGCCTCCTTATTGTCAGAAAAAAAATTACAGATTGTTGAAAATTTTCATCCATTCCCCATTCTATCAGAAAGTTTGGCCAATCCGATCAGGTTGGTTTGTTTGTTTTTAATTCTTCGTAAGGAGTATGTAGCTGGCCGCAATTATTTTTTTTAGTGTCATAGAAATGTGTATGTGATTATATGACTTTCTTTCAAACCCTAAATGCATTATTTTAGTCTCGATTTGCGTTTTTTTTACGCTGTAATTTTTAATTCATTTTTTATGACTTTTTGACACAATAACTAACTAAAGGGATCCATAGAATTATTTCTGTCTTTTTTGCATGAGAATACATTTATAAATACAACTTTAATGATAAATCTGCGTGTCCTGTTATAAATATAGAAAATAAACCCATATTCACGATTGACATATTATCGTTCTGTTTTTATGTTTAAGCCTCCGTAACATCTAACACACAAATAACACAAACTACTAAGGTCACATACATGATGTTTTTGACTAATTTAAAATCCTTAAAGTATGCCAATTCATTTGATACTAACCACTCTATAACTTCAAAGTACAAGTGTGTTTTTTGCCGTCCCAAACTTTAACAAACGTTTTCATAATTGTCGCTTTTACACTTTTGCAAGTTTGAAGAATTTAAAAAAAATAACTATAGCACTTAGAGACATGATTTTTTCACCGAAAGATAGCTTATGCTTTGTTTTATTACAAACTACTCATAACATTATATCGAAAACGTAGAAACTTGTCCCTAAAACAGGCACAAATATGATATCGACGATTTTGTTAGGTATTCGACAAAGTGGGACGCTGGGCACTAAACTTTGAGGACTTAAAAAGGTGCTTAAATTGGATATTTATGGGTTGACATCAAAATCATAGGTTTATTACAGTATTTTCTATCAGTTTTCATTGAAAGTCGATTTTCGGTAGGTTTTGCTATATTTCACTAAGCTGCCCGTAACTCCGTAAGTAGAATCGACAAAGTGGGACGTTTTACTAAACTCACTCACATATGCTTCAGATAATAAGGGACAGATCGCGACTCAATGCAGTTTTAAATTATTGTACGCATCGCGTTAGTGATTACTGTATTATGTTAATAATATAATCATTATTTTCATAATGACAGCGATCCGATGTAACTCAGACACTCCCATGGACTTATGAAACGATTTTTTTGAGTTCGAGAAGAGTATAGAGTTTTAAGGGTGAGCTTCTTCCTGAAATCTAGTAACCTTTTAACAATAAAAGCATCGCGAGTCTTAGTCTCTTTTACTTATGTTTTTTTTGTAATTTATTATCAGGAGAAAAGTATGTTCACATGATATTTTTACCTCCATTTGTAAGAACCGTCAGGGTTGATGACTTGTTCCTGTCGAATGATAGCGATGGGCTCCGTCGTATACTGTTGCTGCTGCTGTTGCTGCTGCTGCGGCTGCTGAAAGGCTTGGAAACTGCTGACGTCAGCACAGACCACGGTCACGGCCAGTACGAGGGTCACCTGAAGACATAAACACCAACGTTACCCGTACATACTATATCTCTAACAAGAAGAGAAATGGCGTCACGTGTCAACGTAGGAACCTTGTCGCAAAGACAAGCTACCATCGTTCAAACTCGTGCGATAAGGCGATAAGTGACATTATAGCGATATTGTCAGTGTGTACTTACTAAGTTGCTCATACCTAGTAGGTACACAAATTCTCAGCTGAGTTGAATCTAGGGTCTTTACTGGATTACTCTAATATGGCACAAAATACCTTAAATGTGATTTTACATGAACATTACTTATAGAGATTAAGACTATAAGGTCGTCATTTGAGTTATTCACAGCTAAATAGCTAGATAAGTACAATTAAAAGAAGCTTTCTGAAAGCTTTTGTTTGTAATATAGACAATGATAAACTAAACAGTAATCAAATAAAAGTTCAGTCTCTTTTTTTACAAAAGAATGCGTACAATTTACAGAATAATTATTTCTCGCCAAACTGTGACGTTTTAATAGATTTTTGCAATTGAATTTTGTAATTTACCGCGAACTCAAGAAACACACCTGTCGTTACTAAGATGATTCACCTTTTCTGTGAAACCTAAAAGATCCAAAAGAGACATAATACCTCAATACATTGTCAGTATCAAAGCCTCATAAAATAACCCCGAGACGTAATGGAATCTCCATAAAAAAATATCTGACTGTACGACTTTCGCAAGAATGCGAATGGATTAACTCACGAATTCCGTATTAAGAAGATTGCCCATATGTTAACAAAAGTGGCCGTGAAACAATAACGTTAATAAAGGTGTACGGTAATGGCCCGCTTAAAATAGAAAAAAAGTTGCACAATAGTGAATAACTATCAATTATATTATAACCAAAAGTTCACAACTTGGTTCATGTACAAAACTATCTTATAGGTATTGTGCAAGAAGAAATTATAGATCATAGAAGTTGCAGGAACACTACAAGAAAACTGTCTGAGGTGAATATGAAAATAAGAGGATTCTGTATAATCTTTCAAATTAACATATATTATTGAAAAACACACGAATATTTCCTGTGTATAAAATATATTATATAAAAAATTATCCTCACCAACTCAAAATATTTAAAAATTGACGTATGAACAGCGGTAATCTGATCAAGATCGCCGGCAATCATTGAATAAAGGCAACACACGAACCATATTTACGGAGGTTCATCAGTTCACATAGGACACATATCGACCTACTCCCAAACTAAGCAAAGCCTGTATTTAGTATGGCTTCTAGGTTACGATACACGCGGGTATAACTATAAGAATCAATATAATATTTCGTTTCAGTAATCTTCTAACAGCTTGTTTCACTTTTTTATAACTTTTTTATAACTTCGGTTGCGGAGGAGAAAAAGTCCTTACCCATCGCTTATTCCTTGGCGAAATCAGGTAAAAAGTATTTTATGACCATCTGGAGATACCTAACTACCGGTGTATCAAAAGCAGTTGAAATCCGTTGAGCCGATTTAGCGTGATAAAGCCACAACAACATATACAAACATAATTTTTTTTTTAGATTCATCTCAAATAGTCCGTTACAATCATTTATTTGAAAATATCTTCAATATACAGACGTTTCATTTTTACAGCTTTATAATAGTATAGATGTGCCTGTAAACCAACTTTATAATAAATAGTATAGAAGTAGAAAATGTATACTTACAAAACGCATCATGTTGTATGAAAGTGTATTGCACGTTGCAAGTCGGATGACAAAGCTTGGAATGATGCACTCAGATAACACCCCCCTGTATTTATACGAGAAATTTTGAAGCCACTGCATCGTGGCGGATGCGACATGCAATTTAGTATATTTTATGGTGCACCCAAGGATCTGACGGCTTGCGTTGAGGTAAAAACATTACGAGACCTTTTCTAGGTATTCATGATGACTGGGACGCACGGTGATGAAGTTTTTCGAAGAAATGATAAAGTTAATACTTTATCACGTTCATTTCTCTGAGTTTTGCAAGGGTCAATTTACCTTTTTAGCCAAATTATACATTGATTTATACATTGAGCAGTACGAGTGTTTGAATATCGTATTTTGGCTTTAATTATTTTGTATCCCTGTCACACCAAGCATCCCGGTTCGTTGACATCAATGCCCCCTGGGCTACCTAAGATGTAGAAATTTGGGTACTAAACTTAAAACTGACTTCTTGATACAAATCTCATCTTTGAACTGTATCTCGGTTCGAAGATAAAATTAGTATCAAGAAAACAGTTCATAGTATATACGAGTATCTATATAGCACAATTATTTATCACTAGAAGGTGTGGTAAACACTTTGTTCGCGTAGGAAAAAACGTTATAACACCTCTTTTTCTGTAGCGTAATCGGGTATAACATATCCTATAAGCGTTTCGGGATACCCGTGTACCAAAAATAGTTGAATCTGTTTAGCCAATCTGGCGTGATGAAGGCACAAAGAAAAGATACTTTTCGATTTCGAATAAAAAAAAAATACTTTTCGATTCAAATAGGACTATTTGAAGGACAAATACGGACGTATTATTATTATTTTGGAAAATATCTTCAGTGTACAGATATTTCATTTATACAATTTTATAATAGTATAATTTACATTATACGTATACTTTACCACTGTCCTCTACATATAATGCTCTCCTAACGGCCTTTGTCTTTCGCTGATGTTTTATCGGCATTAATTAATTTTAAGCATGCGTCGAAATATTCAGTTTTTGCATTAAGACTTAGTCAAATTAATTCTAATTTAAATTTTGGGCCCCTTTCATACAGTGTGTGAAATGGAAGAAGGCTGCTATGCCGCTCTCATATTTCTCAGATCTTGTCTAGACGAGAATAAATAAACACTGTCTAGGTCACGTACTCTATCGTCGAGTTCATTGTCGATTTGCCTCTTATTGAAATAAACAGAAGAAAATATTATGATTTGCCACTTACCAATAATTGAGATTGAAATCAAATAAATGCTTGCCCTAGCTTACAATAAAAAAACCGGCCAAGAGCATGTCGGACCATGCTCAGTGTAGGGTTCCGCAGCAGTTCACACGAAAACATGCACACTACAGGGGAAAAAAGTGTTCTAGCAAAAGAGCGTATCTCAACGGCTCTTACGTCCTTTTGTTGAGAAGTGCCGTTTTTCGGAAATAGCTCAAAAATGGTACATTCGATCATGTTGAAAACAATTTTCGTTGAAAGTATTCGTTAAGCTTCGTCTTTGTCATTCTTTTTATATTTTTTGGATATAAGGTTTGGAAAATAGAGGGAGGGGGGTGGGACGCAATTTATGCTACTTTAAAAAACGATTATTCCGAAAATTTCCACCAAATGAAACATTTTTTTTAAGAACCTCAAAATGTTTTTAAAAGATTTGTCGATATATGTGCCACACCATGATATTTGCACTCTATAGGTACCTGTAACCAAAACTGATATATTTCGCAGGTCTTGTAAAATAATTTTGAGGTTTCTGAAAAAACAACTGGTTTAGTGGATATTTTCGGAAAAAATCGCTCCGAAAGTAGCATAAATCCCTCTTCTATTTTTTAAACGGTATGTCTAAAAAATATGAAACAAATTACAAACATAAAACTTAATAAATACTTTCAACAAAAATTGTTTTCAACATGATCTGATATACCGTTTTTGAGTTATTGCCGAGAAACGGCGTTTCTCAACAAAAGGACGTAAGTGCCGTGGATATCTCCACGCTCATGCGCCCTTTTGCTAGTAAACTTTTTCATGCGGCATGTTTTCATCTGTAGTGTGCGTTTTTATGTGTATGTTTGTATGAACGGCTGCGGAATTCTACACTGAACGTTGTCCGACATGCTCTTAGCCGGTTTTATTAAGGATATTCAGGCGGAGCAGGTGTCCCTATTGAAACGAGAGTGATAATCGCGATAGGAACAATATTGAAAGTACTTATTTCTCAAAAGTTTAATTACCACCGCCTGCTCTTAATAGCATTAAGAAGAAAGCTGCTTTTCTTGATATTTAATGTTACTGATGAACTACCTTGAGTGCATGAAGACTTTGATTTGAAAGTGTATAAGTATTCCATTTCCAAAATTTTCTTTTTTAATTTTTTTCATGAACAACTATACAACTACAAAGTACTATAATTATAGAGGGTAACCATGTTGATCATAAAACTTTATTTTAACTTACAAACAAAGAACTGTGGATTCCCATTCGCAGAAGCGAAACATTCATATATAATCCAGGCACACCATAAAGTACGAAATATGAAAAAGAAACGTTTTCAAGTAAACGCGAGTCATGTTTAACATTATGTAAGATCAGTTCCGCCAGCTTACTGAAAAGGGCTCACGTATGTTAAATGTGTAAGGTGTTTACGTCGTTTTAGATTGGTTGGGCGAAGTTAACCTTAACAACGGAGGAGCATCGCACGATGCAAACCAGTTGCTTTGATTGCGAATACGGAGTGACAGCCCGCACTTTACAGTTGGAGTTCCGTATCCAAAAAATAATAATAAATACATTGGAGGAGGTAAGGGCGTGCTGCATTTACAAATAAACTACCAATCTTTATTTTTTAAATTTAACAGAACGATTGATTGACATCACTCGGAAACAAGTTCGGCTAAAATTGCACACTCCTTAACTTTTTTTTACCTTTTGAATGACTTTTTATTTTGATTGCGTTGACTTAGAAGTTTGATTTTTTTATAGCTACAAGCGATTGCAGATTTGTATAAATTTCTTTAAATTTTGTTTAAATTTGATTTGTTTTTTTTTTTTTTGTATTTGATATAAATTTCAGTTTGATACCCCTGCGCGTTCGTAAGAAATAGGGTCTTGCTTGACAGATGGATAACGAAGCGTTCCTGTAACGGTTCCGTTTTTTTCTTTTGAGGTAAGGAACCCAAAAATGAAAGAAAATTATAAATTAAACAGTATGGGGACCATGTAAGACAAGTGTTGTTCTAAGTGTTTTTCGTTGACAGTGGAACATAAAGTGATATTGTGATTCAGAACCCTCAGTGGACAACCAGCTCGCACTTAACTAATTTTTTGTCATTTATTGAAATTGCACCACCAAGGCTTCATAAGTTTAAAATAACATTATTTTCTTATTGACTTTAATTGCTGTCAGAACCAGTTGCGGGCAAAATGTGCGCCGTGCTACAAATTGAGTACACACATGAAATTTTACGACCTGATGGATCCCCCGTCTGAGATATTGAAATGCCCGTACAATATGAAGCTTAAGAGGTTTTTGAGGAATGCTGTGACGTTTATCGTGTTTATAGCTGCCGTTGCTTTTATGAACATAATTCATAACGATGTACCCTAAAGGTCTCTTTCGACATCCGTTTTTGGGAGGAAAGGAAAAACAGTATTTACTCGTCAAACTAGATAAGGTTATGCTCCATATTTTCAAGTTATCTAAAATATTGATCCCTTAATATTATAAATATGTGAAAGTATGTTGGGTTATCCTCTTTTAACACATAAGTGAATGGATCCCAAGCAAGAGATAATTAAACTAGTACATCTTAGATAATAATCCTGAGTCACGAAATTCGTTTTACATATTAGTTTAGTCGTTTATTTATTTAGTAATTGTCAAACAGCTGCTCGCCCTCGTAGCAAATAGTGGTGTTTTTTTATCTAACTAGATCGTGTTATCGTTTATTCCCGGATCTTTTTCTAAGTCGTACCCTCATGACTGAGCAACGTAAGGTTCTTCTTTTATAATTTTAGTGCTATTTTCATGTGTTTTATGTAATTATATACTCAAAAATATATATTTAAGGTACGACACATCGTATATTGCTAAGGTATATTGTAATAATTTAGAATAAAATACTGTTTGTGTTTATTTCGGCTTTCTTCTCAACAGTGGTCTCCTGTTGGGAAATGCCGGTAGACTCAGACTAACTTCTAACTTCACTAACCGAATGCAGTTGCCTTTGATAAAGTCCCATTTTTATAAGTCATTCAGACACCTAATGGAAATCACATTTAGCATTAGTGACCGCGTTACACTAATCTACAGGATTCTTTTTCTGGTTTGGTTAGTAGATTTTGTACAAAGATATCCATTCACGTGTTTGGGCAAAGGGGAATGAATGGATTATTAAGTTCATTTGCTTATCCGCGAAATAGTATCTAGCCTAAATGTGACCATAAATGTTTCTTACATTATTACTTTACTTATATAACAGCTAAAATAAGCCGCATTTTTTATGCTCCTTTGTAACTGAATTCCACGGTCTTGCCTCGTGTGGAAATCACTGCTCTTACTTTGTGATTTGTATCTTATACTATTTTTTTTAATTGTGCTTATATGCGCATATTTTCATGCAGTTTCCACAAAAAATATGCATGTAAATACAACAAACCACCACCAGACAGTATCATCCTCGAAGAGGAAACTGCATGAAAATATGAGCATGTGAGCACAATTTACTGTCACATCTAACCAAGACACTAATTAGCAAAAAAGCAAAGGATTTATAATCCATTAATCTGTTATAGAATAGCGCAAAGTAACACCTGAATCCATCAATTAAATAAAAGAAAAGAAAGAAAGAAAACATATTTATTCAACGCCACCCTAAAAAAAAAATACAAATAACAAAAACAATTGACGAAGCTGAAAGGGATCGCCACTCAGCTTTATGCCACGGCAAGCCGTGACCCTGATTTTCGGTGGTGCCCTGTAACATAAAACTAATTAATAATAAGGTTCCACGTATCGACACTGCCTTATTATTTCGCAACAACCTTAATTTACAGCACTAGCGATGAAATATAGGCTGTGATTTATTAGAATAAGAGTATTGATTTAAAATTACATCGTTTTCATAAAGGACGGGAGAGTCTTTTCGTGGCATGGACGTTGAATAAGGGCGTCGAAATTGGGATATTACCCATAATATTATCGCTGTCCATGACAGACAAATCATGCACAATTAATTGCACATGACTCATCGTTTTTTGCTAACTCAATTATAGTGATATGTTCAAGTCGCCCCATTTTAATGATTCCGAGTAGCGTGTCGTATTTCAGCTATTTGCCGGAGCCATATTAATTAATTCGGACCCCGCGGCGCTTGCGCAAGCGACGAAATCTGCGCAACAATGGCACATACGCTCTCTGGGAGCAGAAGGCCGTAAATTTTTACCGTTGTCGAATGACTTGGGCTCTTTTGAGTAAGCAAGTTAGCCTAAAGGATCGTCTGATGAGTGAGTGGACTGTGCTGCAGGTTAAGAGTGAAATCAGGCTTTTGGATAAAAACCAACTCATCATATCAGCCAAAGGACGTCCATTGCTGGACAAAGGTAACCACTCACTATCAGATGATACTGAGGCCAATTGTTAGTTCTATAATAGTTATAGTAATAAAGGCACGTTTATTCATGTCTGTTCGTCATCATCAAAATTTTAATTGAAACGGTCATTGCTGAAATAATGAAATAGGGTGATTTGCAGAAAAACATTACTTACCTTTAGTTATTTTTTTCAGAATAAAGATATTATGAGCTTATCTTACATGGAACCGTTTATACATTCTAACCTAATACTAGAAATAATATGTCCCAAATCTCCATCTCAGTTTCGTTATATATTTGTATATATGTTTTTTTTTCTATGATCGTAACGCACCTGAGAAATATTTTTGCATACAAAATTTTGGAACATAAAAATTACCCAAATTACAATCTCAGTTTTGTTACATTTTAGTATGAATGTTCTTTTTCTATGATCGTGACGCACCTGAGAAATATTTTTCCATACAAAATTTTGGGACTAGGTTTAGGTGCATATTTTCGGCAAATTATGGATAAATAAAGATTGGAGCATACTTGGGACATACTTTATTCTGTCGGCAGCAAGGGCACTTTTATTGGTACAAATCTGAGTTTACCAGCTGAACAGCTGACCGACGGTAGGTAAAGACTTCTACAAGGAACGGTGACACACTATTTTGTACCCGTCACCTTCCGACGATCTCAACCAGTTCAAGCTCATCATGCATCTTATGAGAGTCGAATATCTTCCAATTCGTGATCACCGTTAAAGAAAGTAGCACTGAAACTGACGGTGAAGCACAAAGGCACTGTACTATTCACTATTGATAACAAAATGAAAAACTTAGATATTATTAAATATAATTTAAGTTTAATTATTATTGGTTGGTTGGCTAGTTAGTTGGTCAGATACGAACAAACTTTTACAAGCGACACTAGTTTCATCTTCAATGATATAAATTATTTTTAAGAAAGCGATTTGGGC
The DNA here is from genome assembly GCA_905404275.2 of Hedya salicella. NCBI lineage: Eukaryota > Metazoa > Arthropoda > Insecta > Lepidoptera > Tortricidae > Hedya > Hedya salicella. The sequence continues at coordinate 21,993,210 of FR990100.1, read as the reverse complement.
ACTTTTACTCGTAAATTTATCAGCGTCTCCCTCTTAAACCATCAAATAGCTGGACCTAACGCCAAAAGAAACTGGAAATTAAATTAAATATACTAATAGCCATCTTTTTTATATACTGGTTCTTGCCGATTTAGCCTATGTGTATTTGCGATTAACTGGGTTTTTGAGCAAAAGTCAAATTTCACGTCATACCTGCGACATATCGATGATAAATTAAATTATGTCATGTTTGTAAGGCAATTAAGCTGACTTTGGCGCAATCAAATTATAAATTGCGTGGAAAGATTCCTTATTCTTAGATTGAGCCTCGTCAATCATACCTGTAATAAACCATATCTACTTATATACTAGAATTATAAAGTTGTAAAACTGAAAATTTGTGTAAATTGTAAATATTTTCAAAAAAGTGAGTCAAACGGACTATTTAAAGATTTCTGAATTATGTTTTTAATTTTTTGTACCTGTCGTTGTGGCTGCATTACGCCAAAACAGCTACACGGAATTCGACTATTTTACACGTTGGTAGCTGGTTGGTTTAAAGTAGCCGGGTCTAGATTTGCATATGGGGTATTCACGACTAAGCTGAAGTAAAAAAAGATCTGATCTGATTACCTTCTATAGTAATATATAAGTGAAGCCCTATCTTGACAGGCCAATCAACGTTTTTTCGTACAAATTTTATTAAACACTTACAGACGCAAATCTGCATGCAAAAAACATTGTGAGGTATAATCATAGAAAATAAAATTCAAAACTTCATTTAGATTTCAGTTTATAGAGTAAATTAGTCTATCACACGCGTAACTAATTTCAACCGTATTTATTATTTATGCTTCCTTTTTTGATTCTTCTTTCTTGCTCTGATTGCTGTTGTTGTTGTTCAGCCAGGACGGACGGTAGGGGTTGTTGTAAGGGTTGTAGACAGCTGCGTCGAAGGGGTACCGCGAGTCATGAGGGTACTGGGGGTCGTGGGGGTAGCGCGGGTCGTGGGGGTACCGCGGGTCATGGGGGTACCGCGAATCATGAGGGTACCGGGAGTCGTAGGGGTACCTCGGGTCATAGGGGCGGTTAAGTCTGTTGCCATAGTAACCGTTGTAGCGGCCGTCAAAGCGGTTGAAGGGGCTGTAAGGATTGTTGTAGGCGCGGTCGAAGATCGGTTTGCCATCCTTGTCTAGCACGGGTGGGGCCACCGCACCTTTGCCGTCGGCAGGGATGTGAACACCTGACGGTCTGAATCCTGCGGGACATGAAGTTCGATTTTAGTAATATAATTTTTAATCCATTTTTCTTATCCCGTTGGTTTCGTATGGCCTGGTTTATTTGTTGGCACTCGTACACTAGTCTTTGAAATGAAACCTAGGATTATTAAAGAGGACTGTCAATCGCCATACGAAAAGCTGCTCCCCGATATTTACAACGCCATCTATGTATCATCATCTAGTATAAGAATAATTATTTACAATTTTTCAACCTTACAAGCGTGACACATTATTTAAATGTTACGATTGATTTACTACTAGCTTCTGCCCGTGACTTTGTCCGCCTTAAATTCGTTTATCGCGGGTAAGGGTATTTTTCCGCGATAAAAAGTAGTCTATGTCCTTCCCCGGTACTCAAACTATCTCCGTACCAAATATCATCCAAAGCGGTTCAGCGGTTTAAGCGTGAAGAGGTAACAGACAGACAGACAGACAGACACACTTTCGCATCTATAATATTAGTATAGATTAGCCGCTTACGAACTAATTGTTACTGTACTATGTTTCTTTATTCAATTATAACATCGTTAAATGTTGAGTTTTAAAGCGCTATCTACTTAGGCTGATTGACAGTCCTCTTGTTTTAATTACTAATGGTTCTGGAATGAAACTAAGCGAGCGGCGTTCTGTGCTCATTTTATATTTTGAGCATAGATAACTAGAGATGTACCTCCTTAATATTTCAATGTCAATTTGAAAAATTACAAAAGTAACAAATTATCATTTTATTATTCGCTTTTAAACTTTCAAGTGACTGAATAGGGTACATGCATGATTTTTCTTATCGCTTTTCTTACCATAATATCAAAATACCGTTTTTATTTGATTGACAAAAGAAAACCTACGTGTCAAATGTTTTTTGATAATCTAACTGACTAATTAGAATAATATGTTTTGTACCCAGGAAACTACCCTATTTGTATTGTTTTTTGTTACATGTATGATCTTTTAATAAAACAAAAATAAAAATTCATGCATAATCTCTATTCACAGAAACTGGTTGCCTGTGGAATGCTTCGTATGAGTTAAGGTTTATTAATGTAAATCGCTGCATATTTACCATTTTCATCGGCGATATAGTTGACTTGAATCGGCGTGCCGTCCGGCGCGACGTAGGCGTAGCTTCCTTGGACTACCTGTTAATTGATCAATTTATTACCGCACTACCAACTTATACGTTCAGGCGGACAAATTGAGCTTTAACTTAGCAACTTTACCTGAAACACTACCATGACTTTCAGACTTATTTAAATTACAAAACTTTTAATCCTAAGAGCATTTAACAGGAGATGACAAGCCGCGTCATTACCGAAAAAAACATGATTTTTAGCGGGGGGCAAAGTAAATACGCGGCAAATAAAAACCTACAAACAAAAAATCATCCAAACACTGTAATTTCTTGTATAAACCGACCCGCGATTTTGCCTGTGCTTTGGCAGACGGGAATGTATTCGTATGCCATCTCCATTGTTCAAATAAAGGTCACACGTCATTGAAAGTCGAATAATAATGATAAACACACGAAGATCATAGTAATGAAGGCAAAATATGTCCAAAATATCTTGAGCAATACTCGACTAAAATAATGTGAATAACCGTTCTATGATCTAAATACAAATTGAAACGAAAAAAATTACATTTGTTACGGAATATACAAACTCATTGAGATTCTAATAGACGAAAAATTTTTATAATCATCGCTTGTGTATCCGCCGTCCGACGACCCTCTAAACATGGAAGCTGCGAAGCATCCCAATCGTGTCGGGAACTCAAATGAGACGAGTCAGAGAGGTCACTTCACTCTGCACACCTAAGTGTATATACGCGATATAATCCGGTCTAAATTGTTTTATTTAAGTGAAAAAAGTGTAGCCGAGTGTTAGGTTTTATTTATTTTTAACCGACTTCCAAAAAAAGGAGGAGGTTCTCAATTCGACGGAATGTTTTTTTATTATTATTTTTTTTTTTATGGATGTTCACCGATTACTCGAAGAGTATTTGACCGATTTCAAAATGTTTTGTTTGGTTTTATTAGCTTTCATACTTTGTTTTCCAGTCAAAATTTAAATAACATATAATTAATTAAGATTATTGATTTCCTAAAACTTGTTTATTTTAGTCTATGGCGGCTGTACCTTAAAATCACATTCGTTATCCTAGAATGGCAACATTCATTATTGCGATTGCTATAATTTTATGGCGGGAAAAGTTAGGCTATCTGTGATTGGACCAGGACTCAACGGAGGTCTTGAGAACACGTGACGTCGTGAACCAATCACGGGGCTTGATTTTACCCTCAAAAACTGGCGGTTTCTTGGCCAGGGGCTGGTGCCGAGGCGGGCATTCTACTGGGGAACGTGAAGGAGTGACAAGGTGTAGTGGGATAATTGCGTTAAGATTATCTTTAATAGTAATCTAAGTATAAAGAACAAAGGAAATGTACTAATAAAGTAATTCGAGGAAGTTGGAGTTTCTTTCAAGAGCTGCAGTTCGGTAGGTTCCTACACGAGTTAGTTTTGCGTATGTACACTCAGCTGTGCAGAGTGAAGTGACCTCTCTGACATAGAAAGTTAAAAGGCCCAGGTAATTTTTTTCTGCAGCTGACTGTACGTTAGGTAGATTAACAAAACTATGTAGCAAAATGGACACTGAAGATTTGTATAAAAAATAAAGGGTACTAGGTACACTTTTTTCTTCTATCAGAATCTGCCTAAAATGTATATATTGCGAGAAAACAAAGAAACGTGAGAAAAAAATGTTATTACCTGAAGACGCCCTATAAACAATCGTTAGTGCATATCGAAGCGAGCGATGCTGCTGCAAAGATATGTTGGCCGCGCTACAAGCGGGCCCTTTCTTGGTTACGTCGTAAATTGCCCCTGTCATATTCGCATATTTCAATAAAGTTGAAAAATTATGGAATTAAAAGGTTTCACTTCAGTATTAATGTGAGGCTGGGTGAATACGATACCGGTTTTATAATTAACGCATTAAAAATTTCAATATTATTCAAACTTGAATTTAATAGCAAATTATTTCTGAATTTTGACAGAGTTTTCTCACAAGAGGTTCTATTTATCATGCTTGTTATTTTTTAAATGTGTACCGATCTTATTTTGGTGGGAATTAATTGTCATCATGAGAGCAGTTAGAGTGCTGTGACAGTCAGGAATATTAGTCAAAATTCGACGTTCCTACTGAGCGCTAAATACGTTCCATGCTAATTGCATGACGTCATACTCGTATATTCGATGATGTTGAACGGTCAACATATACTTTTAGCTTACCTGGGTTCCCTGGGGTTCTCCAGCGTTGTCAATGTAAGCGTCTTTGAGGTATCCAGTTTCTTGAACTTGTTTTCCATCAGCAGTGGAAAAACTAAACAAACAGACATTAGAAGTGCATTATAGACCCAGTTAAATCCTAAAATTAACAGAACCTAGGCCCTAAATCCTAAATTCAACGAGGCATTGCAATATCTCGAACTGAGCAATATCTCGGCCATATCCCGGCCGTATCTATTTTGGCTATTAAGTAAACTTTTACAACAGTAAAGAAAAATTAAAGAAATACTGATCACGCCTACTATTTCTTCTTTAGCGATATATGTAATTATGACTCGCTGTTTTGAATTTTAGGCCATTTCGCCATTTCTTTTTATCAAAGCACAGATTATTGATCCACTCCGATCATTGTCCCGTTCACTTCTTACAAACTAACTTTTATCCTTAACTTAGTTTGTGAGTCGACCGAGGGATGGCACGACTTCCTTTGATAAGGAAATCGTCACTCAATTTCATGTCCCCGGGGCCACGAAAAGTTTACCTGTCAGGTTGCAAATAGACAAACTTCTAGGTATAGTTTATCATCATCATTATCTATTTAAGAGCTATACTCTTGTTGTTGAAGTAATTTCCAGCTTATTCTGCATTACGCTTTTTGCTTTACTTCTCTGTATAAAGGACTTATTTTATCTTTTATTTGCTCCATATATGTCCTTCTTGGTCTTCCCCTTCCCCTTTTCCTTTTGCTTATGCTTATATTTATATTTCCTTTTGCTTATATTACCTTTCCCTCTATTATTCTCTTCTTTGCATAGTTATAAATTAGTTTCGAATACAATTGCTCTGTTTGTTGCTAATGTTTGATTAACGAACTAGTATTACGCCTTGAAAATAGAAGAGGCGTAACCACTCTTTAAATCTAACAAAAGCATAGAAAAATTGGGTATTCATCTATCAAAAAATATATCAATGTGAACTTTCAGTAGTAGCCACCGAACGAGTACTTAAAGTTCCAATAACTATCTTAATTTGTCAGTGACTTTTTTCAGTTCGGGAAACTGCGTTGTATCTTTTCGTCAAAAATTCCCCAGTGCTTAAAGAACAACGTCTACAAACAGTGTACATATAAGGTTTAAAGATATTTATTCTCAAAACAGACATAGGTCACTTACATGAGAACATTAATTACAGTAAAAATATACATGATCGTCCGTATCATAACTATTTACGCTCACTTATTGCATTACTCTGTAGTAGTAGTATCACTAGTGGTGTGGTAGTAGTATTCTAGCTATGAAGAATAACATGTGATAGTTTTTTTTTGAGCATTAAATGAGCTTACACTTTTTATTGCTGACGGTAACTTCTTATACAACTGTGCACCTTCAACAGTAAACATTTTTTCTCGTAATTGGGTTCTTATCTTAGATAGTCCAAAAAGCTTGCGCGACGTGTTGACCGTTTAGTTATTTGTCATATATTGCTAGTAATGATCTACGGAACTGAGACGGGCCTGTTTCCCAAAAACATGTAATTTGTATTTCAAGTGGAAGTTTTTTTAAAATTTATATCGTTGTAAAGAGATTTCCGCTTGTAATACAAGTTACAAGTGTTTATGAAACGGGCCATGGTCGTTCACAAAGTGACTCATACGCATACGGCGGCTCAAGAGTCACGCAACATATCCTCGGAGTTTCTCTACGTGATATAATTAGAAATGAGGATATCCTCATTTCTAATTATATCACTAATAGGAGAACCAAAGTTACTGACATAGCTCGCAAGATAACATGGTTGAAGTGGCAATGGGCGGGCCATGTAGCCCAGAGAACGAATGGCCGTTGGGGCAGTAAAGGCCTGGAGTGGCGACCACGCATAGAGGCGCAACGTGAAACTAAGATTGACTAGGTAGACGGATGAGCTCGAGAGGGTCGCAGTGAGTCGGTGGATGCGGTCTGCACAGGATCTCACTCTGTGGCGAGCTATAGTGGAGGCCTATGTTCAGCAGTGATTTATGGTTAACATTTTATTGTTTGCAGTTTTAATTTACGAATTAATAATTACTATCAATTATTCAAAATACGATTTAAGATATAGAATAGGATAAATAAATTAGTAGGTTAAAAAACACTAGAAAAACACGCTTTACAAGACTTTTCTAAAAAATCCAAACACTGCTATGATACGATGTTCCATCATGAAGTTCCAGTTCATATCATCCGGCTCCATCATCAGATCAGTTCGATAATACCATATTATTCTATTGTCACCAGAACTACATACAGCTGCCAATTTTCATGACGCTATGAAATTCATGGTTCTGGGAAGATGGTTAAATTAGTTACCTTAGATTCCTTTACATAGTTAGTTACAAACAGGTCGACCTAATAAAAGCGTGTTAAAAAAGAAATTTATAGGTAAAAACACAACGCTAATTTCTAATCCTAGTGTAAAGTACAAATAATTACTATAATTTTTGAGAATCACAGCACTCACCTGTAAGAATAGGTGCCTTCGGCGCCGTGGTCATTGCTATACGTGAGAATAGGCACATTAGGGCCCACCGTGGGGTTGTAGTACGGGTTGGTGTATCCAGGGATCCCAGGAGCCAGCGGCCGAGGGGTAGGACCGAAGGGGAAGATCGTAGGGACCGGGGGCACGGGGGTGAGACCAGGGGGTACCGCGGTGTACGGTAAAGGAGTTCCTCCAAGCGGCGGAGGCGGAGGAAGTCTCTGCCCGCTAACGAGCGAGCAGAGGAGGAGGCAAGAAAAGAAGGGTAGCATCTGAAAGGAGACGTGAAATTAACATAAAACAAGTACGACTATAAATAGAACATCAGTATTAAATAGACGACTAAATTTTACATCCATATAATAGAGGGGCACCATCTTTGAATTGATGAATTGGATGTATTTAATGGATGAATTATTATGATTTTATGAAAGTTTAATTTAGTGAATTAAAAATTGTATGCTGGACCCATGTTGTTTTATTCATTAATAAATGATTTGATTTGACTTGATATTCTATAACCATTTCTGGATGACCCGTGTACGAAAAATGGTTGAAATTTATCCAGCCGTTTTGAGGCGAGTCGCAAAGACATACATACATACATACAAAAATAAAAAAAAATGTTTCAAATAGTCCAAATCAATTCTTTTTATTTCTGCAATGTACAGACTTTTCATTTTATTCCTTTACAGTGGTATAAGTCAATTCAACAATCAAGAATGATCTGACACCGCGTACGTTACAATCCATTAAATCCGTGCCAAATAAATATATTACATTCATAAATACATACAAACATACAAACTCTCGAAAAATATAAACTAATAAAATCGTAAGAAAACCTAAAAAAATACGATTTGGTAATACGAAATTCATTATAATTGTATTGTGATATTATTACATAATTATATAGCATTGCTTAATTTTAAATTGAAAGTTGATTACATTCTAATTCAAAATTTGTTTACATGCAAACATATACACGTGAAGCTAATGAAATAATAATTACGAGTCCCCGGTAAGCTCGGTTCTCCATGCAAATGTAGTTACGCTTTCATTTTAAAATGACTAGCAAGTTTGCTCTGAAACTTTGTACTTAGAATGAATTAAGGTATATGCTGGCCTGTTATTAGTTTATGTAGCTTCAGATACCATAGTAAAAAAATACAGCGATCTTAAGTTTTCCATACAAAACTTTCTTTTGCTGAATTTCGATTGTTTTATAAACTTGAGCCATAATAACTAATTACAGGCCTAGATACCTCAAGATGATGATATATACCTCATGTCATTATATATGCAAAGTTTCGTTACAATCCAACACGTAGTTTTAAAATTAGAACGAGACTCCGTTTGTATGGGAAGGTGAAATTCGTCCGACCTTGCGGGGCACTCTTAAGTATGGTAATTATAATAAGTATTCGCCATTTATTGTTATTACCATACATACGCCAAATAAATGATACCATTATTTGAAGTCATGCCCACATTATTTAGAACAATGATGCTAGGAATCTGATCTCTATATTGAATTGAATAGAGTAACTATTCTTACAATTAATCAAAATTCAAATCGATTGAGAATATAAACATGTGAAGCTAGGAATTCTATTTTCAGTATTATACTTGAGACTTAAATTAAATTTTTTCGGAAGTTAGATTTAATTTTAATAAATTTCGAATTATTTATTACAGTTAAAAGTGTCCAAAATGTATCTTGATAAATTATTATAATAATAAAAAATATTTATGTCTATAATAAATTGTTAATAAGGTCGGTTGTAACTTTACCCCAACAGTTTGATTTCAATTTGAAAACCATCCCTTACAATAATTATCAATTTTGTTTTCTCCAGACAAGTGCCACGAATGTATGCAGTCTCTATGCCCGTGTTACTAAACATAAACTACATTGTTTCTTAATGCACTCGTAAGGAAAATAATTCGACCGCCTACTTTTTCCCCCTACTTCATTGTCTAATTAACCCACAAAAAAGTAAAAATTCGCACGCAAATGACGTACGAGTGAATTCATTGACACTGCTTACTTATAATTAGCGTCCATAATCAGCAATTATTTTACCTTTGAGCTCGTTCTTCAAATCCGTCTAGTTGCGATGTCAGTTGGCTACTGTAACCGTGGGATCCGAATATTCCATTTATAGGCAGGGTTGCTCTGTACTGATATTTTTTGTTATGCCATCGCTTAAACGTGAGACTTGCACACGGCTCTTTACTTACCAGCTGTTTAGAAGCAAGTTATGTTTTTATGCGCGCACCGCACGATCCTAAGCCAACCAATTTTAACTGAAAATTACTATAAATGCTACCACCTGCAGGCTACGCAGGAATTATCCACTCATATGTTGCACAAATACCTCCTTGTCTATTACAATTTAGCACTACAACGGATCCCGTTTTGCATTGAATGTTTATCACGAACTGGCATTTTCGTTACAATTGTGTAGGTTGTACTGAAAATTATATACTTGTCAAACTGTTAAGTGGTACTTCGAAAGCAACTGTAATATAATTTTCCTATTTGATGTCTTCAAAGGAAATTGTTACAAATTTTTATTGAATACTATGTATAAATCACGTCGGTGTGAAGCTCTGTTGCTGCGTGATATAAAGACAAACTAATAAACACCGAGTCGTATTTATAAATATGGGTCAGGATTGGTGTCTAAGTGCATACCCAACCTAGTATACATAGTAAGTAAAGCACTAGTGATAACAAAAACTGGAAGACGTAGTGATGGCTAGTTTGCTACAAAGTGGACTGACGATCTTGAAAGGTTCCCTAAAAGCCGCTGGATTCATAGCTCGCGACCCGCCATCGTGAGACCCTTGTCCAGTAGTGGAGATCTATTGACTGGGATGATAATACGAATGACAATGGTGATAAAAAGAACACGTATATCCAAATGTAGTCTACGAGTACATATTCATACTCATTCATTAATAATTATTTTTTTGCAATTCCATCAGATATTGTATGACATAGGTAATCCAGTGCTGCTAAAGTACAACTCACGAATCTTAGATTTTGATATTTTTTCAATATACAGGGTATCCTTTGCATAAACCCAAACACCGAAAACGCTGCTATGGAAAAACAAACTTAGTGTACTCAAAATAATCATCGGGTAAAAAAATCTGGTATATGTTTTTAAAAACTTAAGTAGTTTGTTATAGTTCAAATGGGAAACTGAAACTTAACCACTATCTGGAGCAAGCCTATGAAGAAGAGATCCAAAATTGATACTTAAATTGTGAATATCTCGGAAACATAATATATCTACAAAAAATCGCAGAACGTAATTATATGGGTGAAATCTTTTAAAGAAAGCTTTTAAGCTTTTCTATCAGCCCTCTTAGGATAATCGTCAGTTTATAGGACATCTTGTATGTATTTGTGTGCTTCGTTTTTTACAGGGTACCAAAGATCAAGTGACAATAATTTCAAGGTATTTATCTAGATCTGTCCAATTTAAGATCATCATCATTTCGTCAAAAACATACTCCGCAAAAAACAGCAAAAGCTCTAAAACGTAGATATATATATATACCTAGCTTTTTATGTTCTCAGTATGAAACTTTTTCTGTAATTGAAAGGAAAATTCATATTTAACTTACATGATATTCGCAATTTAATTTAATACTATATAATACAATTTTAAAATTAATATTATTTTAATAACAACTATATGTGTGTAACCTGTTTTACCCAATGAATTAACATGGGCCAGTCAAATCTGCCAGCTATTTGTTACCTTTAGGATACTGTTCTGGCTACTTCTAGATAAACATTTTTAAACAAAGAGTTGCTTTAAAATAGGTGTTATTTTTTATGCCTAAAAATCACCAGCCGAGTTAATTTTATATCAATATTTAGATAGAAATAATCACACCACAGGATTTTATATCAATATTTAGATAGAAATAATCACACAACAGGATTTTATATCAATATTTAGATAGAAATAATCACACCACAGGATTTTATATCAATATTTAGATAGAAATAATCACACCACAGGATTTTATATCAATATTTAGATAGAAATAATCACACTACAGGATTTTATATCAATATTTAGATAGAAATAATCACACTACAGGATTTTATAATACTACTAGAAGATGCCCGCAACTTCGTACGCGGAGGAGAAAAGTCATTACCCTCTTTATTTCTTCAGCGTAGTCGGGTAAAAAGTATCCTTATATTATAACCATTTGGAGATACCCGGCTACCCGTGTGCCTAAAATAGTTGAAATCGGTTTAACCGATTTTGCGTGATGAAGCCACAACGAAACATACAAACATACAAAAAAATCCAAAAAAGTATTTTTAACCCACTTCCAAAAAAAGGAGGAGGTTTTTTTTATTTTTTTTTATGGATGTTCACCGATTACTCGAAGACTATTTGACCGATATCAAAATTTTGTTTTTGATTTTATAGAAGGTAGTTTCAAGTTAGTCCCATTTAATTTTGGTGAAGATCTGATGATGGAATCCATGAGGAATTGAAGGAACTCCTCAAATATTGTAGGCATACATATAGCGATTTTGGTATTATAAGAAACATAATAAGCATTTGCATTCAGAAAGTGTAAATTGGTGAAGTGGAACTGATGCAGAAGACCACAGAATGCCATCGGAACTCATCAATGATAAATGATTTACGGGTGGCGACAAAATATCTTGATTAATTTAGCTAAGCAACTTCATAGTCACAAATTTAAATGTTCCTGATGAGAATGGTACCATCAAATTGATTTGATGATGGAGCCGGAAGGTAGGCACCAGATCTATGTAATAAAATAATGTATCCTAGCCGTGTTTGGGCTTGTTCGAATCGTCACGAGATACACTTTTAAGTAACGATTATCTAAAAAGTGTAAAATAAATGAACTTTTTAACAAAAAAATAAAACCAAAAACTAAAAAGTAAAAAAATAACGCCATAATTCAGTTTCTTCAAATTACTTACAAGTAACCGTTTGTATACTCAATCTATACAGTATATACAATTAATGTTATTTTGGAGTCTGTGCCATCGTGTCACAACTTACTAAAATAGTCAATTTTCAATATTTTACTCATTCTTTATATGGCACCGACGCCAAAATAAGATTAATTGTATATACTGTATAGATTGAGTATACAAACGGTTACTTGTAAGTCATTTGAAGTTTTTTTGGAGTCGGTTTTATTTTTTTGTTAATCATTTTAGTGAACTCCAAAAAGTCCGTAACAAACATTTTTTTGAAAATATCTTCAATGTACAGACATTTCATTTTTACAACTTTATAATAGTATACTTGTAGACTGACGATTCATCAGTTTTAAAACAATAATATATAAAATCTTTGCTCTTGATACTTAGACTAATAACAATATCACATATTGTTATTAGTCAAGGCAATTGAATGCCCAATCCATGTTATATGGAAGATCTGTATCATCCTGATCTTTCATGCAAAATCGATGCAGATTAAAAACCCAAGTTATGCATGAGTAATGTTTACCTAATCGCAAAATCAAGTGTGACTAGTTTGATAGACAACTCTACCCGAATAATTTTGTATGTTAATAAAAATATTTAAGTATTTCGCAAAACTAGACAGAATCTAAACAAAAATAGAACTTCTAGACAATTAACCGGCTAAATGTACCTTCCCAAAGTACCTACTTACATACTTAATTATTATACAACGTGCGATTGAAGATATCTCATCCGTAAATTATTTGCTTCCTAGTAGTTGAATGTGGTATTTAACTTACATTGTGAAAAATAACTTTATTTACGTATTAGTTTTGTTTTATAATATGGCATATTGTTAAAAAACCGGCCAAGTGCGAGAGGACTCGTGCACCGAGGATCCAAAAATTCATGCTTATAAATAATGATTTAAAAAAACTAAGTACCTCACATAAAAGGGATCGAAATGATGGAAACAAAATGATATGGAACGATGTAGACGAAAAACGCTTTTCGATGACGAGATGATAAAGTATCATCTGGTTTCCATCTTTTTACGACTAATTCTATGCAGTCGGGTTTTTTGTTGCTTTTACATTAATTACATTTTTATAAACAAAGATCAGAAACAAATGAAAAAATTTTTCGACGATACTGGACTTGAACCAGTGCCTTGAGCCAGACCGGGGCAGCACGCTCTACCATCTGAGCTAATCGTCCACACCAGTAGTCGACGAATTTTGTCATCTGTTCTTGCTTATGGATCTCTGTATGGTGCATCCGACTCTTTAGCCGTTGGGTCTAGCTCAAGGCACTGGTTCAAGTCCAGTATCGTCGAAAAAATTTTTCATTTGTTTCTGATCTTTGTTTATAATAATAACACTAGTGGAGTGATCCACTAATAAATTGCAAAAATTGTGATTATTATCATGATATTTGTAAAACAAAAAGTATTAATTACATTTGTTATATTTTAGTCATATTAATTAGTAAATTTAAAACAATCTAACTTGTGTCTAAGTGCAATCCTCAGAAAAATCTGTGATTTTGTTTTTTTTTTAATTGTAGATCCCCCATTTTTTTGTTTTTATGCACCGTGCATTAAGATTTTGAGATATTTCCCATTGGTTGTACTATGAAAGCTAGCCTCATATTACCTCAAGTTTCTAGACAATATTTTAATTTAAGATAGAAATTGTAAACAAAAGGAAAAGTGTGACGACACCCACAGCATCGCTAGTGACGGAAAACATTTAACTTATAACACTCCTTTTTTGTCGACTGATGAAAGCAGAGCTAGTTAGAGCGTCCGCTGCATTGAGCGGGAGCACGACGCGGGCGTTCGCTCCGTGTGCCGTTTCCTGTATATTTATAATGCAGCACTGCGTCTGGCGGTTCGCCCGCCGCACGCGAATGTATAGGAAACGCACCCAATACCGACGCCCGCGGTGGTTGTCCAAAATATTATTCGTAATTTATTCGTTGTTATATTCGAATAAAATAACGATTAAATCATTCGTTACTCGAAACTTCACGCGAATAATTTACTGGCGAATAACTCGGCGACTCTGCCACCAAATGAGCTATTTGGTGAAGAAAATGGCAAAAAATTCTACACACTTATAGTCATAGTCGTAATTTAGTCATAGTTTTTTATTTGCTAGTATCATGGTAATTACATTGTAGATGGCGGATAAAATTTGTCAGTTCAGCACAATTCACCACTTTATTGGCATGCTAATGTTTAAAGCTTTTAAATCCAAAATAATTAATAAATTTACACACACATAACGGATGAAAATGTCAATTAGAATAAGATTAAAATAAAAGTAAAATGTTAACAAATTATTGCTTATGTCAAAGTATGTCAACGAATTCAAAATTAAGACTTAACTATTATAACAAGCAAGCATTGCAGAGTCAGACAATAATAAAAGATAGCAATCATATGACAGTCAAGAATACAAAAAATATATGTATATAATAATTCAATGTAAGCCCATTTCATACATTAGTATTGTCAAAATATTCTTTAATGTTGTAAAAGCATTTATCCTTAAGCCAACGGCGCAGCTTTGTTAAAAACAACTTATAAGGTAGCTGTCTTTATTCTAGAGGTATATGATTATATATTTTAATAGACATGATATAACAATGTTTACTATATAGAGCGGTTTTTGAGACTGGTTTTGTTACACGAAATAAATCTCTCGTACGCAAGTTTTGATTTTGAAGCGGTTTAGGAAACATTACAGGATTATTTCTAATAAACTTTGCATGCTCAAGTATGAAAATGCTTGTAAGAGTTGTAGTATATTAAGCCTTTTAAAGCTAAAACTTCGACAAAATGTACTCACGAAAATGGGGTGGTTGAAACGCTCGAAAAATAACTCAGATAAGTAGCCCATGGCAATCAGCGGCTTATACATGTAATGTTTTCTGTACAAAAAAAAACGTGACTAAGATGGTCTGTTACAGAAGCATAAAATAGCTGACAACAACGGGATAGTAGAGTTAATGCTAGACTTAAGTTTCAGTGGGCGGGGCACATTGCTGGTAGAACCGATGGCCGCTAGAGCAGGAAAATTTTCGAGTGGCGACGGGTTACAAGACGATGTCCAAGGATTAGACCCCCATCAAGGTGGACCGACGAACTGGCCAAGGTCGCGGAAACCCGATGGATGAGGGCGGCGCCCGACCGGTCAGTGTGGAGGTCCTTGGGGGAGGCCTCATTTCAGCAGTAAACCCATTTTCGCATTTATGATATGAATCAGGACATCTAAAAAAAATAACATCGCCACGTTTAATTCAAAGATTTTTTTGTAGGGAAGTAGATTTTTCATCAATCAATTAGAGAACAAACAAATTTGCATAATCTCATAATATCTTACAGAGGTCCAACAACCGTGACGGTACACTCCATTAATTATACTCATTAAAAGAAGGTCAAAAATGTTTTCACCATCTTGTAGCACGTAAACATAAAACAACTTGGGTAGATACAGCGGATGTATTACATACGGGTGAACATTTTAATGACTATTGATTAAAGTAACTGTTTTTTTAACACGCTTTTTTTAAACGTCAGCAAATAGCTTTTAGGTACAAGAAACATTACAGGTTCTTTTAATAAATCTAAAGTGGTACTTGTAAAACAATTATTTTCATGAAAGTATAAAAATAATTATTAAGTTAATATAATTATTAAGTTTATTATATTATTAATGTTGGGCTGATTGGCCAATTAGCCTTTGCTTCATCGCTCTTGCGCGCGCATATACAAAATGCACCGTTTTGATTTGATATGATGTATTTCATATTGAAGTAGATTATTTTATAAAAATGTCAATAATGTGTAAATAGTTTCCTTAAATATAATATAATAATTGTGTAAATTTGAGCTACTGATGACGAATTAATGTCAAACTTACGTCCTGCAGTATTATTTACCCAAGTAAGTATAACCTAGACGAATTTATAATTACGGTAAGATTTTATGTCTTTTTCCTCGCAAGGGTATTGAAAAATCTAAAATGAAACTCGTGGGCCTTTGTCATTACACTCTAGGCTGTATACAGCTCTCGCCTTCGACTCGGTCTGCAAGATAAAGTTTCGAATGTATTTTTTTTTATTATTTATTAAACAAAGTACATATTTCTTATTTCTAGGACAGTTTCCTGCAAAACTGTATGGTACAGTTTGACTGCAGGCACGAGTCTCTATACTAATAATATTATTTAAATATAATCATAAGATAAACGAATGTATTTGATGCTAACTTAAGAGGTAAATTAAATCATGTTACTCAAGCGACTGCAGCAAATATTTTTTCAGGGCCTTTTCAAATTTGGGCTTGCTTGGCTCATGACGGATGTTCTCGGGCAGACTATTTAGGAAGAACGGAAGTCTTTTAGTTAATGTTAAATCTTCGAAGTAGTTCTTAATGCGTGGTACTTCGAATTTGCCCGCGGACACCGATCTAGTGCCATGCTTGTGCTCTATTAATATTGGGTTATGCTCCTGGTTGCTATGGTTATTAACTACTAGAAGGTATTTATGTTTTAAAATAACTGGAAGTATTTTACAAATTTTAAATAATTTTGAATAGTCTCCATTACAATTATTTTTTGTTTTTTTATTTACAAGTAATTTTAAGAATCTTATTTGCAATGCTTCTAATTTATCAACGTAAGATTTAAATGTAAGTCACTAGCAGTCAAGGGCATATCCCAATATTGAATCTACTATTGCAAAGTATAGGCATTTTAATATTTTATTTGGAACTTTGAAGCTTAAATGATAAAATTTGCTTAAGAGAATTCTTAGTTTGTCACATACATAATTTATGTGTTGGTGCCACGAAAATGCGGTATCAACTTTGACTCCAACATATGTTACACAATCAACTTTTTCAATGGGTTTACGTTGGCAATTTTTGAAAGTATAGTGAATACATGTGAAACTGTGAGTGTACATGGGCAAAGATGCATCTGTGATATGTAAATAAGGAGATTGAATAATGAGTTGTCTTGGTTTTTCTGAATTTAATATTATGCCATTATCATGGGACCATTTAACTACAGCATCTATATCCTGTTGCACCAAGTGACACGTCTCAGTGAGGTTGGTACCTGCAAGTAAGGTGCAAAGATTATCTACAAACATATGTGCACAGTTGCGTAATACTCCACATAAGCTATTAACGTGTATAAGATAACACACAGGTCCACACACGGAGCCTTGAGGGACCCCACATCGAACCTGTGTCTCATCGCTTAACCCGTCACTTATCTTAACGCGATATGAGCGCGATGTGAGGTAGTCACGGAGCCAACAGTTCAGTGGCTGCCACACCATAGTCATCCATTCCATCTAAAAGTGTACTGGTTTCTAAAGTGTCAAATGCTTTTTTGAAATCATAAAATATGGCAACTACTTACCGACTTAGCAACTAATTACCAACGTACCACACTCAGATTATAACATAATATATTATTTTTAAGTCTATACTTTCAGTACGCAATATAATATTACATCCAAATATCATAGTCAAAGTCAAAATCCAGTCGAAATATGAAAAATAGGTGAGGGTAGCTGGAAAGCATTCCGAATTTGATATAACTTTAACAAGTTGTTTGGGTATACACTTGGAAGTCCTAAGTTTGCAGCGACTAGCCGCCTTAGATTCGTTTATGTATATGTTATGAGATCAGGGTTTTCTCCCAGGATAAAAAAGTAGCATATGTACTGCCCTAGGCATTCAGCTTTCTATATTCCAAATTTCATCTTATTTGGTTCAGTAGTAGGCAAGTACCTAACAGTCAAATCTGCAAAGTGTAGCTACATTTTTCAAATTTTATTTATACCTTATCATAGTGTTAAAATTTTAGATCCGACTACTACTCGTATTGCCTTTAATTTCGAGACATACCTTCAGTGTAGAAACAATTACATAATAATTATTGTCTTTCTGTTCAGCTTACGAAGTGTTAGCGCTATCATAATAAGACTAAGAGATAGGCCACACAGAAGGTCTAACTATGTCTCTTTATGTCATGAGAACCTTACCATGATTTCGGCTGCCAAACAAATATTGTAGATCCGTGCCGTGAGACAGCGCGCAGATGGCGTATCTACTCATTTGATTTAATTAAAACAGTTATTATTACAGTGCGACCGTCATGATTTATTATGAAGTTGGGTAACACTTCGAAGCAGTGGCATAGTTACCGAGATTTGATTGTGTCGCCAAGTTGTCTGTGGACATATAGTGAACTATTGCGTTCACATTTCTCAGGGGCTTCCAAGCTTTTTTTCTGTTACGCTTCCTTTACAATGAGTAACTAAAAAAAAATAACTTGATTTGGACCTACATACCTGTGCTATGTTGTATGTATGACTTGATGTTTGTGGAGGATAGCTTTACTTACTATGTTAATGTGTAATAATTATCAATATATAATATTATCAGAATTAGAGCTCGTTATTAAGTTTTGCTGATAAGTTTTTTATTGTACTATCTAATAGGTACTAATTGGTGATATTGTTTTTGAGATTATTACCTACCGTACCACTGGCGGGTATGGTCGGTGGTACGATATGGCTCAAAATGAAGAGAAATACTTGCCTAACCTCCTCGTATCTAAGTTTTCTTCAAAAATACAATGGTGATGATGAAATACAATGAAGAAATGTCGATGGCATATTAATTAAAAAACTAAGTTGTTTTGCGCCATTAATGTGATAAGCATTATCCCAGTCAGCATTTTAACTATGGTCGTCTGACCATAGTTATGTAAGTTCGGTGACAATGCAATAGTATGCATTGAGCTGATCTGATGATGGAGCAGGAAGGTGCTCGTAGGAACTCTCACAACTAACAAAATAATGCAATTCCACCGAGTTTTGGTTCTTTAGTAACGTGAGTATTTCATGGTTGTTTAAAGAAAAGTACAGTCGGCAATAAAAGCTTGTCACAAAAATTAAATTTGGACAGAACCTCATTAAAACTAGACTATTCATACTGTTTTCTTTCTATAAATATTATTAGTTTTATTTGTATTAAATAATACGTTTAATGCAGGTAGGTCTTAATGACAGATGTACCCAAATTTTATAGTGAATTTCAGTCACTGAGAAGCCATAAATATGAAACGCCTGCCAACTCCATGCAATTTAATTAACTACCTCATAATATTCTCACGCGAGGGCCATAAAATATATCTGCCCCGAGATAAGAATCGTACTAATTGTTAAACCGTGTTATTACAAATTGTAACATCAAAAATGACCCCATATTATCCGCTGTCTTGAATTGAGATGCCCAATTGAATGCCATTTTTTCTGGCAAACCTAAATTATGCGAACATTATCTCAGCAAATGCATGTCGAACAAACAAGACAAGCGGCATCATTAAATTAGGAATAAATTCATTGTTGTGTGTCGTTAAATTAAAATATCTTTTGTTCTCTTTAATCAAGTTTATTCTCAGCAGGTACATGTCAACAAAAAATAATAAATACGTAAAAAAAAATATGGCAATCAGCATCAAAATAACAAAGATTAATTGGGGAATGCAAGGCGGATGCCGCGCCTCGTGTCTTGATGATGTTATGGCCTAATTAGTCTGACTTCACTGGCACGATATAACCGGAGCAATCAAGGGCTTAGGCTAAGACAGGAGCTTTGGGGATCCTGTTATTGCGGATACAGTGATGACATTTATAGAGATGAATACATTTTAACTAGATTTACCTACTATGTAAATTGGTTATTCAATAAAAACCAGAAAGCGTCCGCGACTTCATCCGCTGCGAAGAAAAAGGCAATAGGCAACTGTTTTTAATCCATAGTGTTTTTTGTGTTTCAGTGTAGTCACGTATGTGGACACTTATTACTTTGATATAAACTTGTCCAACAAGCAAAACAATTATAATGCGTCATACTCGTGAACGGGTGCCGTTTGTGGGGTCCGGTCTGTTCATGCTAGCAAGGGCCAAATTAATTGTATACCTAGTAACTGCCTACCAATGTTTAATGAACTGACGTGAGAGACTTCATCCTGTACTCGATTGAAGTTATTAATTTTTTATATGATTTAGAGACTGTATACATCCCTAAGAGTTGTTTATAGAGGTATGTCCTTAAACATTTCTGAGGATTTTAATTAACTGATTTTATCTTTTTGCATGTTATGCCCCTAAGAGACCTTGTACATTTCAGTAGAATTAAATCAAATTATTATATTTAATTTTATTGCATGTCGTGACGCCTAGACACCTTATACATCTCTGTAAAATTATTAGTTTATATTATATATTAACATTGATATGGAGGATCTGTACATCTCCTCTGCGAGTACCAATTAAAATTGGTTATAACACAATTGTAAAAGTTCTAAGTATAATTAAGACAATATTGTAATAATTAATTGGTACACGCATATAAATTGTTTTCTATACTCCGACGTTTAAAATTTTATTCTAGACATTCTAGATTATTTCTTTCTTTTTTTATTGACAATCCTTTTGGGATAAATCTTATTAATTATATTTATTTTTAAAATGATGATTTCATCAATAATATTATATTTAAGTTTAATGATCTGATTAGGTTTTTCTGGGTTTTCCCTAATCCTTTAAACAAATGTTGGATCATATTGTATGTCTCCCAGCAAAGCCTTCTCTGAATGTAACTGACAATTCGAAAGTGCTTGTACCTAGCCCTACTTGAATAAAACATATTTTGATTGATTTGATTTGATAAGCACCATAGTTAAAATCTTAAGAACCTGAATATCCGAGCCTTGCTCGATGCAACACGAGTTCTTGTTTTACTAAAAAGCAAAACTGGCTCCGCAGACCAAATTTCATCCAAATCGTTAATATATTTACAAGGGTTGCTCCTTTAAGGTAATTGGATAGGATATAGCATAAACGTTATTAGGTGACGTGACATATAAAAACAATTTTCGTCTCTCTAGTCAAGTTTATTCAAAGTCAGAGTTGTGACGTTTTCAAGAAAACATTTTTGTATGGGAAATACTCTTGAAAACTGCACAAATCTGTCCAAACTACACATTAACAAGATATAACAAAAAAAAATATGGCAGTGTGGGCATCATAACCGGGGAAATGCGAAGCGGATGCCGCGCTTCGCGTCCGCTGTCCGCGTAACTAATCTGACTTCGGTGGCACGACGTGACCGGAGCTATTGGGAGCTTAGGCTTGGGGGATGTCAGCGCCTTCGGCATGGTAACCGTTCTCGTCAGCGTAGTAGTTGACGATATGAGGCTTGTTCTCGGAGTCCACATAGCTGTAGGAGCCGCGTACGGTGAGGACCGGCTGGGGCTTGTTTTCTTCGTCGTTGACGATTTTTATTTCGCCGGTCTCGTCCCGCTTAGAGCCATCTTCGGTCTCATAGCTGAAAATTAGGAAAAAAATTAAATATGAATCAAGTATTATCACAAAAACGGGTCGCATATCAAAAGTTATTGAAATCGATATGTGATGATGGAACTTCCTTTCTTTCTTTTTTAAAAAGCTCTTTGTTGGGCTACAAATATTGTCTGCCCCTTTCAATAAATTAAGAGGGTGATGCTGTGTCGTGCGGCGAGCGATGTCGTGGCTAGTTGTGCTAGCCCGGCAGACACACATTTAAAAAAAAACCAATCAATTTCATCATTATCATTTCAGCCATAGGACATCCACTGCTGGACACAGACCTCTTCAATAGATTTCCACATGGGACGCATAGAGGCGACCCACATCCAGCGAGTTCCAGCAACCCTAACTAGGTCGTTCGACCACCTCACGGGTGGCCTTCCCACCCTGCGCTTGCCGATACGCGGTCACCACTCAAGAACCTTTCTGCCCCAATGGCCATCGGTTCTTCGAACTATGTGCCCTGCCCATTGCCACTCCATTTTGCTTACCCGGTTTGCTATGTCGGTGGCGGTGATCCAGACAATCTATTTTTTGTATTAGGGGTTTCGAATATCCTATTTTAGTCATATTTATCCAATATCTTCAATGTATGGTCAGCCAATTTGTTGTCTAAGCCACTGTAGTCGAAGTTTATCTTATCACAATATAATTAATTTATTTTAAGGTAACAATATCAACAATGCCCCTAGAATAATTATAATTCGTTACCTAGCACGAGTACGCTCTGCACAGACATAGGGTAAATCTCCCCAATAGCATCTTCAAACTTAATTTGATAGGAATAAAGGTAGCAAATAGAGTCAATTTTTTATTTAAATTACGACACCGGTGTCGTAATTTAAATTGGGACGCTTACCAAGTTCAATGCATAAAATAATCTAAAATAATACAGTTGGCACAAACGTGATCTGGAGTGGAGACCGCGTCTTGGCAAACGTAGAGTATGGCGCCCTCCAGCTAGGTGAAGCGATGACATCAGAAAAGTTAATGGCAGTGGTCGGAAACATAAAACTCAGGACCGACTCCAATGGCATGCCACGGGAAGGCCTATGTCTAGCAGTGGACGGCAATGGGCTGATGATGACAATGAAATTATATAAAAATGTACATACTTGAAGTTGTAAGGGCCATCTGGTTGCTGGACGAAATCAGAACGAAGGATTTGGACTTGGGGATTCACAGGCGAGGCCAGGGCGACTGCCGCTAGGGCGACGACGGCGAGCACAATCTGTACACAAAACATACCATATAATAACTCTTTATTGCACACCTCACAAAACAAAGTAAATAGTAGATTGTTTGACAAGGGGCCAAAATAAGCCATTATGACACGAAGTGATTATTTGGACGAGCTCTCGAAGTGAGCGAGGACAAATATGTCTGAGTGTCATAATGGCTTTTAGCCGCGTGTTAAACACTCTGCTTTTCATTGAAATAAAACAATTTAAAGGATTATATCGCGTACATTATCTCATTTTAGTTCCTAACGTTTTGGAAGCTTTTCAGCTTTCCATGGTCACGGGTTTTTTCAGTCTACCCGTGACAATGGAAAGCTGAAAAGATTCCGAAACGTCGAGAACTAAAATGAGATAATGTACGCGATATAATCCGTTAAATTGTTTTATTTCAATGAGTAATAATCGCGGTAACAGAAGAAAATATTACTCTGCTTTTCACTTCGACTGCGAGAAAATAAAAAAGACTTTACATTAAAATTGCATATATAATTGTACATGAACAACAAAAAAGTCGAAAATATAAGTAGTCCGAAGTATAAGTAGTCCGAAATCACCCAACTATGGTCCTAATTCAATCGAACTTTATTCACCTAAACACGATATGTTATTATTATAATGAGTTCATAAGCACCATCACTATATAATTGTGACGTATTTTTTGTCAAAGTCCTTTTTTTTTGGCATAAGCCTTTGCAGAGGCCTGCTCATGCAGATTGTATATTTGACAAAAGGGTGAGGTATGCAAGTGCCTGATCTCATGATGAAAGACAGGTCTTTGATTGCATCATAAAAAGAGTCCAGAGGACTGAAGGGAAGTTATTCTAGGGAGTCCAGGGGACTGAAGAGAAGTTATCAAAACACTTAATAATGATTATTAATGTTTTTTTCTGGGCCTTAGTTTGGTGTCTGGACTATAGTAGGCAGGTTTTACGGTACAGTCACCAGCAATAATACCTGACTCAAAAAAGCCGGCCAAAAATATCTGACACGTCTTAACTGCGCTAGAGAAAGAGTCCCGTCAGATATTTATACGCGCTTTGTTGTGGCAGATATTAATGACTGGTAACTGTACTCATTCGAAAACAAGCACTTCGGGATCTAGTGTAAGCTTGCATTTAACGCAAAAATACTCTCGGACTGGTTTGCGGTAATGTTAACATTTTTTTTCTAGAACACTGGTTAGTCGCCAATAAGATCCTTATTAAAGTTTTTAGCTAGTAGTATTTTATTTGTTTAAAAAATTTCTGTACTTATTCATTTTGAAAGAAAAACCAAAATTCGCTTGTAAATAATTAAATTGTAACTTTGACAGAGAAAAATATATCTTTTCTCAGTCAACCCATGGAAAGCTGAAAAGCTTCCGAAACGTCGGGAACTCAAATGAGATAATATACGCGATATAATCCGTAAAAAATGTTTTATTTAAAAGAATTAATTTATTTTAAGTTTCCTAACAAACTAACTAATCCAGAAAATTACAATCCTAACCACACTACATTTAACACACCACTGAACTTAAATATTACTAATAATTTATTTGTAACTACCCACCAGTTTCATTTTTGATAATAATTAGGTAACTTTTGTCTGATGAGGCACTGATGAGCGACTGATTCCTAATACACGAGGTTAAAGCTTTTATAGTTTTCGTGACAGTTTATCAAACTTGATATCAATTCAGCGTAAATTATTTGTCACAATACCGGTTACGGGCATTCGATCATCAAAAATCAGTTAAATAGCTTTGAACTTCATTTGACCTTGAACCTATCGCGCCAAGACTCAATAATTAAGGTGTGTGTTAGGGTAAGATCCAACTGTAAATTCCTGCACCTATCTGTATATCGTATTAAATGTGTTTTAAATTATTACACATTTAATAAGAAACATAATAGATATATTTTTTTATAAATAAATTATTAATTAAAATTAATTAATAATTTATTTATATCTTTAAGCTTTCTTCTGGTAATGTTGCTATTTTTTCTCTGCAATATTTTGGTGGTGCTATCTTTTTCTTTCTTATTATGATATATAACGAACGTTAACCGCAACCCTAAACAACTGTTTACAATTCTATATGGTCATATTTACATTTTCTAGATTTAGTAATTTTAATTGACCTTTTACCACTGCAAAAGATGATTGAAATAATGTCCATTAAGGTACGGCACTTATGCATATGACACGAGACACGACAGGCCGATATGGTGGTTATGGTTATGGGCTCCGTTTTCCGCACATAGCACTTGAAAGCCGGGCCATTGGGTGTGAGGATTATGCTGCATAGGGGCCTAATAAGCTTAACTCCGTCTAGAAGCGCAGGATTCTCCTGATGTCTCCACAGGCTTCCAAGAGTATTGTGACAATTCCAGCCTGTTGCTTAGCTACGCCGACGCATTCCAGGATCACGTGAGGAGATGCTTCATCGGTCGGCAGGCAAGCCCTGCAAGGGTGTCGGTTATTTCTGGATCGTATGTTTGTTAAGTGGGCAGTGTGATGGTACCTACACGTAGAGCAGGCCTATCAATTGACAACAAGCACTTCGTAAGGCGCGTGTCTGGATGTGATACAATTTACCGGGACTGTCTGCATGTACTGCTTTTTGCGCATTGATCAGGGTGTCGTGATTGTGTTCTATGATGTACCCATATTCGCAGCTGTTTAAAAGCTTGAGGAGGCATAGGACTTGGGCCAATCGCTAGGTCACATCCTCGCCTTGCCAGCTGGTTGGCTGCGTCGTTACCAAGAGAGCCACGGTCCCCTTTTGTCCATTGCAGTGTGACCTGGTTGTGCAACCCGATTGTCTACAATTCTGAGGTGCAATCTAGTATGAGCCCTGACTGAATTGTTATCCACAGGCCGATAGTGAAGCTACAATTACGGCCGCATAAGGGACATATATATAAAGGTTGCACCTGCCGAGGAAGAGGCACGGTCATTGGGCTCTCTACTTTACGCTTCAAAGATAACAAAGCGCGACATGATTTGGAATTTACCTTCATAAATAATTACGATACCTGTGTTCCAATTTCACCTATAGACCTGGTCAAATTGCACGGACCCACCGTGGAATTAGATTTTTTCGATGCCTCATTTAAATGCCGGCAACCTACAGATGTCGCCACTTCTACGCTGGCGTATTGCAACTTGTTTAAAGAGACACTAATTTCTATTTGGTATTAATATAATGTTTTGAAAAACACACACCTATAGCGCCTCCTAAACCGCTAGGTCGGGTTTAGCGGGGATTGAAGCATAATTTTGACTAGTAATCCAGTGACATTGTGTTATCTCATGTGTAAACTCCCATTGACGCTAAATTTCGGTGAATAAACAGATAGTGCAGAAATTCCCAGTGGGATCTTAACCTAAATTGAATCAACTTGCACGTGTGCGGGCGTGATGCGTGCTACTGCTGAAGACGAATTTGTACATCCGTGATAGCTAGATCTATTTTACTTTACTTTCCTTATGTTGTTTCCCTTGATTTTTGAGATACCAGAGCAACTTTTTTTTTAGTATTTTCATAGGTAATTCATAATTGTATTTTATTTAGAGGAAATATTGGTTTCTATAATAAAAAAACATATATGCCCTCATTATAACATAAATGCATATATCTTATAAATAACATAATGTATGAAAATTATAAATAAGAATACACAAGAATATTTTTGCATGATTTGAAATACTAGAAGATTTGCATTTGCTATTTGCTTACTTGACGCTACTATGAAAAATTATATTCGGCGTAGGATAGATTGTTGTTAGCCAGCGTAATTCCAGAAGAATAGACCGAAAAACTAAAAACCAGCCAAGTGTGTGTCGGGCCACGCGCAAAGTAGGGTTCCGTAGTTGCCCATGAAGGCATCCTGACTGCCTAAAATACACAATTATTAAACCTCTATTTAAATAAAACAAAATATTAAAAAAACAAAAAACCCGACTGCGTACAAAACTAAAAAGAAAGAAACAAGTCCAGTACCCTAGAAATTTGTTAAGTTATAATGGAAATCTTTCATGATTCATGATCGATATTCACAATATAGCAAATAATAAATTCTAATATGGAACATAGCGATTTTGAACATTCGGGACCCATAAGAAATCTAGATCGACGCAAATCTTCCCAACAATGGGTCCCAACTGTTGTACTGCTATGTAAGTGCTGCTATAAGTGTAAGCCTAATCGCAGGCAAGGACTCAGTTAAATGGTAAACCTATCACCGTCCATGTTCTAGAACAGGTGAAACACTTCGAGATGCTTCAATTTTTCCTCCACGCTATAGGAACCGGCGAGGCCGCACGTACTCCGGCCAGCACACTCATTGTACTTACTCACCGACGGACAGTTAGTGCAAAGAAGCCCGGAAATATTCGTGTGAAATCGATTTCCTTGTCATTGATATGCAAAAGGGCATTGTGGTGCGACAGTTTTCCTAAGGTACCACCAGTGTTAAAGGCCCGGTTAAGTGTTAAAGCATACTTGTTACTATAGTAGCACTTACAGCATATCATGGGTATGTTTCTTCTATGCTGAATTACGGACTAATGCTATGGGGTAATTCAGTAGATGTGAATAATGTATTTTTGTCACAAAAAAAGTGTGTAAGAGCTGTGTGTGACAGCCATTACCTGGCCTATTGTAAACCTCTATTCCAAGCTACGGGGGTCTTACCCTTACCATGCATGTATATTAAACAGATCGCATTATTTGTTAAACGACATCCTGATTATTTTATTAAACACAATCAAGTTTACACTAGGTCAACTAGATATAAGGAAAAATTATACTTGCCTCGATCCAAAACGCATGTTTTTAACAATAATTCGTATTCTATGGCAATTAAAATTTTCAATAATTTACCGACGAATGTAAATGAATGCTCCCAAAATCAATTTTGCAAGGTCATAACAAGTTGGCTTCTTGAAAAATGTTATTACTCCTATTGAATAAAATACATTTCTGATCTTTAACATATAAGCACTATTGTAGACATTAATAATAAATTGACATGTAAAATAGCACCGTGCCTATACTGATTTAAGTTACATAGTTTAATATATTTGTTAATAACTTAAAAACAATTAATTGCATTGCATGCCTATTTTAGGTAGAACATAGAACTTCCTGTGTGATATGAACAACTATTGTACACTGTTCTTGCAATAAAAATATCTCTCTCTCTCTCTCTCTCTCTCTACCCCCATTACAATAATAAGGACTATGCAGAGAGCCTTTGCTGTTGTGGTCATTCTCTTTTTATTACCAACTTTCGTTTTTAAAATGAACGACTAATTTTCAACGATTTTTTTATAAAATGTACATGCTAGGCAAAAAATCCGTAACTGATTTATGGACTCTTATATGCGACAAGTCAGACATTGATCATTATAGCGTCTCCTCTCCAGAAATGGGGCTACAGGCCTTCACCGAGCTGCGACTGTGGTGCACCAGAGCAAACAACTACTCTTATTGTAGAGGAATGTCCCCGGAGACGCTTTGTGGGAGAGCTGAGCGATTTACACCCATTCACTGCGGACGCCAGGGATTGGCTATCAAACCTAGGTGTCAACTTGTAGTTGCACTATTATGATTTCTTAATTATAATTTTTTTGTACATTTCTATCAAATAATGCCATACGACATAATTATAATAACCATTATAGCCGTAAAAAGGTGGTAACGTAGCGGTAAATGCCTTATTTTCATACTAAAGTGAAGCCATCGATGAGCAGTGATTTGTTTAGATGACCAGTTTAGTTTTATACGCCACAAAATAATTCGACTATCACTTTTTGCACAATATGCTTTTTACGTAAAGATGCAAAAAAATTGTGATGCTCTAATAGCAGAATGGCCCGTTTACCTGTCTTTCAAAACTAACTAACATATTATATAAATAATGTTCAATTAAAATTGTATAGAAGTACATTTTATAAGTTAGTCGTCTTTTACTCGTGATCTTGTAAAGTCTACTTAACTGTGATAGGTTTCCATTTTACTTCGTTATGTGTATGTTCTACTACTACTGTAATTTTTATCACATACCTATCCAAAAATAACAATTAAGCCGGCT
Source organism: Hedya salicella (assembly GCA_905404275.2). Classification (NCBI taxonomy): domain Eukaryota; kingdom Metazoa; phylum Arthropoda; class Insecta; order Lepidoptera; family Tortricidae; genus Hedya; species Hedya salicella. The sequence continues at coordinate 21,964,398 of FR990100.1, read as the reverse complement.
GGGCATACACTTGACTCTAACAAAAAATAACATTTTAAAGTTAAATATTTTCACAAACGGATCCCTTAATCGAAGAATTATTTCTACATTCCCGCAATATTTTTGAACAAGCTTTTATATCACATACATTTTATAATGTAATAATTTGATTTAATTTTCTTTTGGTTTCCGATAGTTTTAAAGTTTCATACATAAAAACAATATAGTCTATGCTATTATAAAGTTGTAAAAATTAAATGTCTGTATCAAGATATTTAAAAAAAAAAATTTTTTATTGACTATTTGGAGGTCACTAAAACGAAAAATATGAATTTTGGTTTTTTTTGTATCTTTGTATGTGTCGTTGTGGCTTCATCACGCCAAATCGTCTAAACATATTTCAACAATTTTTGGTACACGGGTAGCTGTGTATCTCCAGATGGTTATAGGATACTTTTTATTCGACTACGCTATCGAAAAAAAGGAGGGTTATGATTTTTCTTCCTCCGCGAACGAAGTTGCGGGTGCTTTCTAGTAATTATATAAAACACTAGAAGGTGCCCAAACAAACTACTTCGCGGAGGAGAAAAAGTCATAACACTTCTTTTTTTGTCAGCGTTGTCGGGTAAAAAGTATCCTCTAACCATCTGGAGATACCCGTGTCCGTGTACCAAAAATTGTTGAAATCTGTGTAGCCGATTTTGCGGGGTGAAGCCACAACGACACGTACAAACATACAAAAAATCCAAAAAAAATGCTTTTCCATTCAGTGTCCTCCAAATATTCTGTTACGATAGTTTTTTTGAAAATATATTCAGTGTACAGACATTTCATTTTTACAACTTTACAATAGTATAGATAAGTGTGAACTTGAGAGTGAAACTAAATTCAAAACTTGTTAAAGACATATTCTTAAATGAATTATTATATTTTCACCTTTTTAATTTTCTCTTCTCTATATTCAGTCCCTGAGTATCATGTAGCGCCAAAGAACTTGCTAAGACAAATCAAATGAGCCCAAATACTATAGGTTTATCTTATTAAGTTTAAGAGTTCCTATGGCCGCCTTCTGACTCCATCTTCAAACCAGCTTCAAGGTACCATACTAATTGCCACCGAAGATGCCCAATTATACCTAATTTGAGCCCAATAGAACGTCAGCAGGTGGTCCTAATTCAGCTCACAAGATTTGATCCACACAATTATACTAACATATTTTTATACATACTAACATGGCTTAATAATAGTTTGTAATAATAAAATAAAAAAACTGACTGTCGACTTTTATTGCTGAATTTTTTTTTGAACATCCGTAACTACTTCATCGAGACGATTCTAAAGATCCCTAACTGGGTAGCATTGCGTTATTTTATTACAGCGGTCCTATGACCACCTTCTGACTCCATCATCAGATCAGCTCGATGGTGTATAATATTTTATTTTCACTTAACTTACAGAAGTAAATATGCGAAATTTTAGCTCGATCGGAAACCGGGAAGTGGGTCAAATTTAACTTGCATGATTTGACGCACACTTAGGGTAATCTCAGGATTTGTCCTGAGATTTCAGGATTGCGGCCAGATTTTGCAATTTAGTTGAATTTTCAATAAAAGTTTTTTGATAAAAACTTAAACAAACTAAAAATAATCTTCCTAAAAGAGAAAATTCTCAAACTGCAACAAAATCTCAGAATTTTTCAATGGAAGTCAGGCCTTTTCTCCGGGCTTTTGAATTTTTCATCTGGTAACTCTACCCACACAAACATACTAATATATAATTTTAGAAGAAATCAAACAAAAGCTTATTTGATGCTGTAGACAAATTAAAGAGGAGGATACAAGTAGGCCCCCTCTGTTGAATTTTATTGGTAAATCTTAAGCGCGGAAGAGATATATATATGTGTCCTTACAAGATTTTAACGTTGTGAAATCGATAGTTTTGGGCACTGTGTAATTATGGGTTATTGTTATTACCAAATCATTCCGCCTTTTTGAGAACGTGATAACATACATAAAACTACTAAAAGATGCCCGCAACTTCGTTCGCGGAGGATAAAAGGTCATAACCCCTCGTTTTTTCTTAGTAGTAGTCGAGTAAAAAGTATCCTATAACCATCGGTGGACACCCAGCTACCCGTGTACCAAAACTAGTTTAAATCTATCTAGCCGATTTGGCGTGATGAAGCCACAACGACACATACAAACATACAAAAAATCTAGAAATATGTTTTTCGATTCAGTTACCTCGGTATTGAAATTATTATGAAGTCATATCTAACCTATAAGTAATTTGTTCGTTTAAATCAAAGCCAGACAATATTATTTTCTTTTATCGTGTTTATTTATAGTATCACATATCAACATTAACAATAAGAACGTAAAATTATGGCAGTCAACATCATAATAACAAAGTTGGATCTACGTGGTGGATGGCCTAGCTACCACTGGATAGCTTAACTAATCTGACTTCGCTGGCACGATATGACTGGATTAATCGGGAGCTTAGGCCTGGGCGGGAGCTTAGGCTTTGGGGATGTCGTCGCTCTCGGGGTGGAAGCCGTTCTCGTCTGCGACGTAGGTGAGGGCGTGGGGCTTGCCATCGTCATCGATAAAGGTGTAAGAGCCGCGCACGACCACCACCTCATGGGGCTTGTTCTCTTCGTCATTCACGGTCTTGGTCTCACCAGTTTGGCTCTGTTGGATGCCGTTTTCGGTCTCAAAGCTGGAAGGTAATAGAATGATTTTCAGTTAAAGCTATCATTTAATTTCATTGTAGCTATATTTATATAGCAATGAATTTACGCATTGCAAATACGAACACTAGAAGCGATTAAAATTAAACTTTATGAAAAAAAAATCTATGTTAAAATTTAAAATGTACTAAGTGACGGTAAACTGCGATTAACATGGCGTCAGGTAACAGGCAAAACTTAGAAAAATATCTGTCACTGCTCTTTAAAACCTCGTATTAGTACGGCATCGATGCTGAAATACGAGCTTTAATTTAAGTAGGTATTTGTTAGTTAGTGAGTTTTGGTTGTCAACAGACGATGTTATGACATTGACAGTTGCAAGACTAGCATTTTCACGATAAAAAAAAAATACCTAAATTCGTATCCACCATCTGGCCTCTGGTCGAAATCAGAGCGAATGATTTTGACAGGCTCCTTGTCCACAGGTGCGGCCAGGGCAACCACTGCGAGGGCGACAACGGCGAGTACAATCTGCACAAAAACAAAGAAAGTAAATACAAAGGACTGTATTTAAATTATTTGGGCAGCCAATTTAATGATTGGCCACGGGCAGCTTGCTGACCAATCAGTAAATTTGCAACCAATTATATATTTTAGCTTCTAAAACGCAATTTTTACGGTTAGGTTTTTTTGCTTCCCTGCACCAGCAAAAGCAATACACTTAACAAATAAAAACGCATAAGTTTCCTAATAAAGAAGTCACTTAGATACAGTCCATTTACTTTTATAATTTTTTTTCCCTAATCAAATATATGAGATTTCAACGAGTGATTGATATTTGTAATCAATCGCTCATTCTCGTATGCACATAATTTAACATAACACTTATGACATGTTTCTTGCTACCAGTATAGCGCCAGGAAGTTCTGCTACACAATTCGATTTTCTTAAATGCACGCCACTCAGCTTCTAATATTTTTAACAAATTAGTTTTGACGACCCACCAATTTCATTTTTGATAATGTGTTAGTTGTGTTGTACTCGTCGATGAGAGACTAATGTGGGACTGATGTCTAATCGCTCGTGACGAAAACTTTTATACATTTCGCGCGGCTGTTTAGTGCGGTTAATGTCAAAACAGCGCAAACGTTCATCTCGACACCGGCCACAAGGTCTAAGTCATTGATAATCAATTGGGCATTGCAGTAGTGTGGTACTGTACGTCTTCGAATCAATATTGTGTAAAAATACAGTTCGGCTGGACTGCTTTACATTAAACTAATTGGCATGATTAAAATACCAAATTGAATTATTTGCATATGTGCGATTTTTATAGGCGCGGGCCCTGGAAACGTAAGTCATCTTTTTAAAGCTGATGGTAATAAAATATTTTCTTCTGTTTCCGCGATTATTACTCATTTAAATAAAACAATTTAACGGATTATATCGCGTATATTATCTCATTTGAGTTCCCAACGTTTCGGAAGCTTTTCAATGTTCCATGGTCGCGGAACCGTCGGGAAATCAAATGATAAATACGCGATATATTTAATCCGTTAAATTGTTTTATTTAACGGATGGTAATATGTTTTTTTATTAGGTACTTTGTATTATTTTTGTTTTCGTGATTATTATTTAATGACATAAAACTATGGATTACATTATGCATAAAGTACTTTTAAGACAATATTAGGTAGTTCATTTACGACTTACACTGGAAGTCGCCTGTAAGACATTTAACAGTTTACTAACTTCTTCTATATTAATTAAGTATATACTCACCGGCAAAAAAACTGGCACACTCATTATTTCCTACATACTATTGTAAACTAAAAATATTTTGAGATACTGCTAATTCGAAGTCACTTCACAGTTTTGCGTGCAGTTTGCATTTTTTATTTAACTGATTTATCGTGCTTCAAAGTGGTATCCAGGACATCCTTGTAAAAAATCCATAAACCTGCATCTTTCGAGTCCAAAATAGTTCGGAAGTTTAAAAAGGATGTCTCCGATGCCGATTTGACGCTGAGGTCAATACCTAAATTTAAAATGTAACCAGCATCCAAAAGAGTCCATTGGCTCTGATTTGACAGTAAGTATAGTATATATACCGACTGAACATAAGCCAGAAGTAAAAAGGATTTTTCACTTCACTCGCTCGGAAAAGTTACATTAGACTGTGGGAAATGTGCGATTCTTTGAGTTAGTAATAGACACTTCATCATAAATCAAGAAAACTATTTGATAAATTCATCCACCAAACTGATAAAATAGGGGATGAAAATTTGTATGGATATTATGTTTTTTTAGTAACTATATAATATTTGTTTTTTTATTTCCGTTAATTTTAACAGGGCGTAGTGCCCGTCAATTTGAACAACTTTTCCTGTGCGGAGACATTTCGGAAATGAAAATAAATGTACCATTCCCTAAATTTTTATAAAGTTTCTACTAACACATAGTATGTAATGGTAGATTTTATTCAAAATATATTATAAAACAAAGTATTTTTGAAAATTTGTTCCCAGAAGGCATTGGCTTTAAACATTTTGCAGACAAAAAGGTTCTCGAGTGGCAACCGCGTACAGGACGACACAGCGTGCAGAGGCCCCCAAGAAGATGGACCAGCGATCTGGTCAAGTTCGTGCTAAAACATAGGATGAGAGCGGCGCAGTGCCTGGGATCCTTCGGAGGGACGTTTGACCAGTGGACCTCAATAGACTGATATTATTATGATGATAAAATCTTCTAGAGACTTTGCTAGAGTATAAATAGGATTAGGTACTTGACTGACAGATCAAATCAAATCCTTTTTATGAACTGTCAAAACGGTCTGAAAGTATGAAGTTCGAAAGGAAAAAGGTTTATGACGTCATAATTCTATACGGTCAAATTGCCTCCTTATTTTTAGTTTCTGAACATTTTAAAAACAATGTAATGCATTTATGTTGACTACAGGAAAGTACCCAATTATTTTAAGCTAGAAATTTATAACTATGGAGGCGTACATATTGTTGTTTTATTCAAGAGCTATAATCTGGTCGATGAAACAAACACAATGACTTGTGTTTGCTCATTATAACAATAAGTTTTCTTTTATGCAATAAAGATTTAATAAATTTTATTATTTATTCGTATGGCTTATAAATTGACAGTCGTCTATATATAATAATGCATGTATTTCTAGTAACAATGACTCATAATTAATTATACTGACAGCATAATTATTTTCAGCAATTTTGATTATATGTATAAGTGCTAACATTAGAAGTTGATGGCACTAGAAACACCCTTTTAGTACCGATTCCTTATATAAAAATAGAAGGCGATTCGCGGAGGAGAAAAAGTCACAACCCCTCTTTTTACTTCAGTGCAGTCGGGTAAAAAGAATCCTATAACCTTCTGTGGATACCCAGCTACCCGTGTAACAAAAAATTTTGAAATCTATTTAGCTGATATGGCGTGATAAAGCTACAACCACACACATACAAAAATACATCAACAAATTATTCGATTCAGTTACCTCCAAATTGCCCATTACAATATTTTTTTATCTTCAATGGACAGATTTAAATTTTTACAACTTTATAATAGTATGGATCTTTGGCATAGGAGGAGGGTAAAAATCGCAATTACATATATCTTATTGACTTGCTTCTGACTATAACTACGTTAAGCTCCTTAAAATTATGCCATGTATTTAATCCAACACTTTCATCTATTTATATGCCAATTCTCATCCAAATATGTTTATCAGTGTACCCAAATTTGATTATTAGACATCTTCACCATGTTTACACAATTATGCAATTTAATATACACTTAAAAACCGGCTAAGTGCGGGTCCGACTCGATCCGAATCGCCGTGCGCGGAAATCTCCAAGAAAAATAACTCCTCATAGATTAAATTAAATTTATTTTTAGTTTTATGTTATTATTGCGACCATGATGTCACACACCTTGTATAAATTTCCAAGCATTTACCAATAATGATTCGTTCAAAAGGTTGTAATGCTAGAAGAAAGATAGGCATTGTTATTTTGTCAGACAGAAACTCTTGTTCTGTCTGTCAAAACAATACTGCCTATTGCACTGCGCTACACGGTTCTCCGTGCAAGCTAACAGGCAGTTAAAGTCAATGTCCGCATTGTTATAGAGATAACAAAATAAATAGAGAAGTTCATTTCTACCCCAAAACTTGTCATGAATGCAATAGGCTTCTAAATCGGAAATCTAAAACGTATGATGAAACTGAGTTTTAACTAGACATGATGGCATACACGCACACACATACACACACATACACGTTATAGAATGTCATATGTATTTAATATTACGTATATATGAATACTTAAAATTAGACCATATTATATGGTGCACATATCTGTGGTGTGTTTTGCTACACAGGAACATAAGACCAGAAAAGATGAAAGCTTGCTATTTGGATCATTCAATATAAAGGAACTTAAATTCACAATGTGGTTTCGCCAGTTTCGATGTCTAATTGTATGTATTGAGATTTACTGCATAAATCTGAATACGCTTAAGTTTTGTTAGCCTAACTTGGTTGGTGGACAGTCACAATTCTTGATGAATGGACTTGAATGTCACAGTTATGAATTGTGTATTCCTAAATATTATCTAATGTTAGGTACTGTTAGAAATTTATATTAGGTACTGTGAATGCCCAGTTTGCAAAAGATTAAATATTTAGAGGTGAAACTTGAAACTAAACATTTAATCTTGTGCAAATTTTCAAACTAGATAGCCATAAATACGAAACTCTTGCTCTACGATCAATAAGCTAGGTAGGTAGTTATACACATTGGACGTTATGCTTTAAGATCCTCACGCGAGGTCCATAATTATATACGTTTGCCCCGAGACAATAAACGTAGATAATTTTAAGAAGGGTTAATAACAGATTGTGATATCATAAGCCTAATTTTAGATTATTTTTCAATCATTTTATTTCCATCAAACTTACACCATGAGAGAAAACGTGATCAAGCACGATCATTGAATTAGTAATTGGCGCTGTTATTAAAATGCCGTTTTTTTTCCTTACATCAAGTTTATTCACAGTACATGTCAAGATAAAAAACGTAAAAAAATATGGCTGCATCAATAACAAAAAGTAACAGGGAAAATACGAAGCGGATGCCGCGCCTCGCGTCCCGACGATGTTATGACTTAACTAGTCTGACTTTGCTGGCATGACTCGAGGGAGTAGTCGGGAGTTTACGCCTGCGCGGGGCCTGTGGGGATGTCATCGCTCTGGGGCTGGAAGCCGTTCTCGTCAGCGACGTAGTTGACGGTGTGGGTCTTGCCCTCGTTGTCGATCCAGCTGTAGGAGCCGCGCACGACCACCACCTGGTGGGGCTTGTTCTCTTCATCGTTCACGGTCTTGGTCTCACCAGTTTCGCTCTGTTGAATGCCGTTTTCGGCTTCGAAGCTGAAAGTTAATGGAATGTTTTAATTTCATTGGATCTTTGTTGACTACGCATCGCAAATAAATACAATAGAAGCGATTAAAAACTTACTTTACGAAAAAAAATTGTGGTTAAATATTAAAAACAATAATGAAGTGATGTTAAACTGCAATAAATTTTCACTTCAATTTATTTTAATAACATAAGACATTAACAGTTGCAAGACTAATATTTTCATTATGACAGTAAAATTACCCACCTGAATTGGTATCCACCATCCGGCTTCTGATCGAAATCAGAGCGAATAATTTTGACAGGCTCTTTATTGTCCACGGGCGCGGCCAGGGCTACAGCTGCGAGACCGACGACGACGAGAACAATCTGCACAACAACAATAAAAGTAAATAAAGTGGGGCAGCAAATGTATACAATTATATGTTTTACTTGCTAAATCGCATTTTTCAGGGTAAGGTTTTTCTGCTATGCCTTGAAATACTCCCTCTACTTTCCCAATAAAGCAGGCTCTTGGTTACAATCCACTTCCTTTTATTTCGCCAATAAAAAAATGAGATGGCAACGGTAGGTACTTGTAATCCAGCATACACATAGTTTAACCTAACACTCATGTCTTGCCTCATGCAAGCATAAGAGAGTCAGGAAGTTTTAAAACACACACTTCGATTTTCTTAAAAGCTACTCAACTTCTAATATTTTGAAAACCCACCAATTTCATTTTTGATAATGTGTTAGTTGTCTTGTACTCTTCGATGAGAAACTGATGTAGGACTGATGTCTAATCGCTCGTTACAAAATCTTTTATACATTTCTCGCGGCTGTTTAGTGCGCTTAATGTCAAAACAGCGCAAACAGTTCATCTCGACACCGGCCACAAGGTCTAAGTCATTGATAATCAATTGGGCATTGCAGTAGTGTGGTACATCTTGTATAAATTCTGTGCTAAAATACAGTTCGGCAGGACTACTTTACATGGAACTAATTTCTGATCCGTACTAATCTGACTTCATGCCAAGTTGGATTATTTGCATATTTTAATAATAATTTAATTCTTTCGCGGACGAGAAGTCATTACCCTTATTTTGTTTCTTCAACGTAGTCGGGTAAAATGTATTCTAGAATTATCTGCTTTGTAAAATAGTTGAAATGCATTTAACCGATTTAGCGTGACGAAAAAAGCCACTACGACACATACAAACACAAAAAATCCAAGAAAACTTAGTGACTACCAAATAGTCCATTACAAACTTTTTTTTTAATATCTTTAATATACAAACATTTCATTTTAACAAATTTATAAAAGTACTAGCGGCCGCCCGCGACTTCGACCGCCTTAGATTCCTTTATCGCGGATAAAAGGTATTTTTCCAGGAAAAAAGTAGCTTATGTCTTTCCCCAAAACTCGATATTTTACTAATTTAAATGTGAAGCATATTACTCGTACGAAGATTTCAAGTTCCTAACGTAAAAAATATTTACTGGCCATACAAATTTTCATCCCCTTTTTCGTCCCTACAAAGGATGAAATTTGACATACATTATAGCCTATGTCCTATTCTGATATATAAGGTACATAACTGGAAAGTTTCATAAAAAAATCGTCCAGTAGTTTGTGAGATTAAGTGGAACGTATATACATACTTTCACGTTTATACTATAGTAAGGAGTGAGGATAACGATAAATGTGCGATTTTTATAAGTAGGCCCTGGAAACGTAAGTCAGGTTTTCTTAAAGCTGATGGCAATATGCTTTTTATTTATTTGTTTTTTTTTTCATGATTATTTTTGACATAAATCACGCATATAAAGTACTCAATATTTTATATACATTTTGTCTTTAACTACTTTATTTATTATATAGTTGTAAAACCCGCTAATCAAATTTATTTTCATGTTGTTCCTTTGTTATATTAAACTGCAAGTTTCAGAATAACTTGACTGTAATGTTATTTTAACATAACATTTTTTTTAAATTCAATTTAACTTTTCATGTACAGAAATATCTTTATTATATCTATATTATACCGGCAAATAAATTGGCCCCCTCATTATTCTCTTCATACAATTGTATACAAAAAAACTTTGAGAAATATACTGCTACTCGTAAGCCGGAGTCACTTGACAGTTTTGCGTGCAGTTTGCATTTTTTATTTAGGCTACTTATCGTCCTTCAATATGGTATCCAGGACATCCTTGTAAATATTATATTTGCCAGTAGACAAACGTTTAAAAATCCATAAACTTATTGAAGTTTATTCTTAAAAAAATATTTCGTATGATACAATAAATAATGGTTTGGTTTAAACTGAAAATTTAAAAAGGATGGTCTCCGGTTTGTGAGGCTCAGTTTATAAACTAAATAAAAAGCGGCCAAGTGCGAGTCGGACTCGCCCATGAAGGGTTTCGCAGCCGTTTATACAAAAAAATGCACTACAGATGAAAAAAATACAATATGAAAAAAAAACACCAACAAAAGAGCGTATCTCTCCGGCACTTAGGTCCTTTAGCTGAGAAGCGCAGTTTTTTGGCAATTACTTAAAAACGGTATGTCCGATCATATTGAAAACAATTTTCGTTGGAAGTATTTATGATTTTTTATACTCGTATGTGTATTTTTTCATATTTTTTGAACATACCGTTTAGAAAATAGGGGCGTTCTTAAAAACCTTAAAGTGTTTTTAGAAGAACTGTCGAAATATGTGCCACACATAGATATTTGCTGATTTTTTTATTTTATTTCGGTTACATGTATGGAGTGCCCTCCCTAGAAATATATATATTTTTTACTTAACTATCAAACTAAGTAGCGGTTTACACAAGACACCTATGCTCCAAATTTCATCAATATACATCTTATAGTTTTTGAGTAAAATGCCTGTGACATACGGACGGACAGACAGACAGACAGACATGACGAATCTATAAGGGTTCCTTTTTGCCATTTTGGCTACGGAACCCTAAAAATGACACCCAAAGTCCGGGTTCGAATCCCGACCGGGCAAGTGTTTGTGTGAGCACGGATGTTTTCTATTTATTTAAGAATTATAATTTTTCTATATTATATATTATGTATACCGTTGCTCAGTACCCATAGTACAAACTTTGCTTAGTTTGGGACTAAGTCGATTTGTGTAAGTGGTCCTTGATATTTATTTGACAAATGCCTTTCTAAATCACACATTTTGAAAGTAATTTGTTTGAAATACAATTTTATGAAACAAAAGAGTGGGCAAATATAGAAGCCGCGTATCTGACTGCGCCAGATAGTCTGCCAAAAGCAGGGACGTATTTTGAAATTTAGCGCACTGGGCCAATAACTTTTGCCGCCCCAGCCAAGTGCCAATTGGAATCGCGCACTGAGGGTTGCTACGCCGCCTGGCTGTTTACCGCCCTAGGCCATGGCCCCCTTAGCCCTAAGGTAAATATAGCCCCTAGCCAATAGGAACAGATGGTGGGTGACCGTGAGGAGAGCTGTATCTACCTCTACCACCAACAAATGCCAAGTTTTATCCGTATATGTTTAAAAGTTTACACAAGTTTGATTATAAGACATCCTAGCAAGTTTACACAATTATGTGCAATTCAATTAAAAACCTGCCAAGTGCGGGTCGAACTCGATCTGAATCGCCGTTCGCGGAAAACTCCAAGAATAAAAATAAGTAATTAGTCATCCCTCTTAGATTTAATTAAAATTATTTTTAGGTTTTTGTTATTATAGAGACAATGATGTTGATGTCACACTTTGTATAAAATTTCAAGCATCTACCAATAATGATTCAAAAGAATATGCAAAAAAGCGTGATATTTAGTATGGTGATGGTGTGATTTTTGTTTTGAAATTGGGAAATTACAAAGCAACTTTATAACCTTGTGCGCGAGCGAAGACGCTGGTAAAAGCTAGTGCCTTATATTAGTTATAAACTGTCATATGTATTTATTGTATGTATATACAAATACTTAAAATTAGACCACATGTGCACAAAACTGCGGTTGTTTCGCTAGTTCTTATTCTTATACACCGTGACCGTTAATAACCCGAAAGATTTAAGCCAACGATACTAGAGCCTAATTAGAGCATATAAAGTTATGTAACATATAGTCCAAAAACTCATAATTAAGGAGATATTAATTATTTACAACAAATCAAAAGTTAAAAAATCTCCAGTGTAACACACCTTAAGGGCGTGAGCATGACGTAGCCACCTACTTCTTTTACACGTAGATGCACTAACTGTATGGTTGTTAGCCAGTTTCATAAAGAAGTTTGGTATCTATCTACAAAAAGTTTTTACTACCGAAAATATTTTCATTACGAGATAAAAGGATATAACATGCAACTAAAATACAGTGTAGTGTATGAATCCGAATAATTATAATATCTTATCTTACACACTTCAATCTCAAGTAGCTTTTTTGTTATCACTGAGAATAGAGATAATTATGTTTGTTCTGTTCTAAGTCGCGAGAGTGGTTCTTCTTATAACTGGCTAGTTTGAAATTTATTGTCACTAAAATGACACATTACAAATGATAACTAATTGTCACGCAAGATAAAATAACATTGAACATTTTATTGACTGTAATAAATAATATTCGCTATGCCGCATTATCCTTCGGCTCATTTAGCAGATATCCACTTTGTGTACGGATTTTGTGATGGGAACTCGCTCCAGGCAGTCGCCGAATACCGAAGACGATACCCAAACCGTCGTATGACTCACCATTCGACTTTTGCGGATGTCCATCGACAGTTTCGCGAAAAAGGGCTTGGAAAAGTTCACAGAGAAAGGGCTATAAATCTAGATGAACAAGCAGAGAACAGAATAATGAACATCATAACAGAAGACCCAACTTTGTCATCAAGAGCTGTAGCAAGAATGGTCAATGTTAACTATAAGCTCGTATTAAGGCTACGGAAAAGGTACGGCCTGCATCCTTTTCACTACAGGAAAGTACACGGATTGCCAAAGGATGAATCAGAAATTATTGGAAGATCCTGGATTTCTAAATAAGATATTATGGACAGATGAATCGTTGTTCACGAGAGAGGGAGTTTTTAATTCCCATAATCAGCATATGTGATTAGAAGAAAATCCCCATTCGAAAAGGGAAAATTCATACCAGCACAAATTTTCCGTAAACTTGTGGGCTGGCATTATTGGGAATAAAATAATAGGTCCCGTCATACTTCCAAATAGATTGAATTCTCACAACTATTTATTATTTCTAAATAATGAATTAAACGACCTGCTAGAAGATGTCGATTTGGAAACCCGACAAACTATGTGGTTCCAGCACGACGGATGCCCGGCCCACTTCGGCTTGGATGTTCGTAATTGGCTGAACCAACAATACCCCGAGAGATGGATCGGCCGTGGGAGCGAAGTTTTAGCATGTCCTGCCCGGTCACCGGATTTAACTCCGCTAGATTTCTTTCTATGGGGAACTCTGAAAGATAAGGTTTACTCAACACCTGTGAGCTCCAGAGAAGAGTTGTTAATAAGAATTCAAACAGTTTCAGAAGAAATCAAGAACACTTATGTTAACTTGAATCATGAAATCCGTTCAAGATTGAATATTTGTGCTTAAAACGCCGGTACACATTTTGAAAATGTAATTCATTAAATTACTCGTAATAAAAATGCGTAACTGTTTCATGTTTATTTTACTGTAGGTACAGGTTAGCATGATCGCTGTTACAACAAAGTCCCTTTCTTATATAAGGTAAGAGGTAAGTATGATGTAAAAAAATAAGTAGTATGATTTCCTTCGAATATTATCATGCCTAACAATTTATGTTTGTGATTGTTAGTCAAAAAAAAGATACCTAAGGCACAAAGTTTCAATAATAATGTAAGAGCACTTTAATGTCGTAGCACCTAATAAAGTTTGGATACATAAGTATTTGTGGTATTTCATGGTGCCCATAAATAAAAATAATTTCAACACAAACATCGTGCTAGACATAACTTGACACTTCTTGTCATTCATGGAATACAAGACACGCCATTCGCCTTTCATCGTATGATTTCGGAGCGATTCGTGAAGTGTCATGCTCGCTCTCTGTTCTTCAACTTGAGATTCCCACCTAAAGGCTTGTTCACGAAGAAGCGTGCAATTAATAAGATTTAATTCGTACTGAAATAGTAATTTAATTAAGACACATAATTAGACCCATGTTGATATAACATTATTTACTCGTACAGTCGTCAAAAATATGTGGTTTAAATCTTTCGGGTTATTAACGGTCACGGTGTATAGTCAGTTAGCCGACCGCAGCACACCGGAACAATCAACTTAAAACGATGAAAGTATGAAAGCTTGTCAGTTGGATCTATCAATATAAAGAATCATACATTCTCATTGTGGTTACTCTAGTTTCACCAGCTTCGATGTCTAATTTTATTGAGATTTTCTGCATACATCTGAATACGCTTAAGTTTTGTTTGCATAAGTTTGTAGCACCTGACAAGTTAAGTAACCGTCACATTTCTTGATTAATGAACTTGCCACTGTCACAGATATATTTTATTAGATAATAATCTCATGAATTTTTTGTGTACTGTAAATGATGTCCTTAATATTTTATCAAATTTTCAAACTAGGAAGCCATAAATGTGAAACGCTTTCTTACTACGATCAAATTAATAGCCAGGCTAGTACGTATGCTTTAAGAACCTCACGTGAGGTTCATAATTATTTATACCTGCCCTGAGACAATGACCGTAGATATTATTAAAAGGGTGTTAATATAATAGATTGTGATATCCTAAGCCTAAGTTTCGATTACTGTCAGTAATAATGAGAGGAAACGTGATCAAGCACGATCATTAAATTAGCAATTTTTTTAAGTCACGTTTATTCACAGTACATGTCAACAAAAATTATAAAAATGTAAAAAAATATGGCAGTGAGCATCAATAACAAAAAGTAACAGGGAAAATACGAAGCGGATGCCGCGCGTCGCGTCCCGACGATGTTATGACTTAACTAGTCTGACTTCGCTGGCATGACTCGAGGGAGCAGTCGGGAGTTTACGCCAGGGCGGGGCCTGTGGGGATGTCATCGCTCTGGGGCTGGAAGCCGTTCTCGTCAGCGACGTAGTTCACGGTGTGGGTCTTGCCCTCGTTGTCGATCCAGCTGTAGGAGCCGCGCATGACCACAACCTCGTGGGGCTTGTTCTCTTCATCGTTCACGGTCTTGGTCTCACCGGTTTGGCTCTGTTGAATGCCGTTTTCGGCCTCGAAACTGAAAGTTAATGGAATGTTTTAATTTAATTTCATTTCATTGGAGCTTTGTTGCTTTAACACGTGGACTACGCATCGCAAATAAATTAATAACTTATAAAAAATATATTTATTAAATATTAAAAACAAAAATTAAGTGATGTTAAAATGCAATTATTCTTCAATTTATTTTAATGATATAAGACATTAACAGTTGCAAGACTAACATTTTCATCATGACAGTAAAATAACTTACCTGAATGCGTATCCACCATCCGGCTTCTGATCGAAATCAGAGCGAAGGATTTTGACAGGCTCCTTATTGTCCACGGGCGCGGCCAGGGCTATCGCTGCGAGGGCGACGACGGCGAGTACAATCTGTACAAAAACAATAAAATATAATAAATATATATTTAAATTATTTACACAGTGAATTCAATGATTTCAGCAAGCTGCGCTTGGACTTGCTATCATTAAATGTGCTGTCAATTATATATTCTGCTCTGCTCAATCGCATTTAGGTTTTGCTAACCCGTTATATAGGTACAAGCCAAAAACAACAGGTACATTTAATAGGATGAAAGCCTATGAGTTTTCTAATAAAGCACCCACTTCGGTACAGTCCATTTCCTTTTGTTGTTTCACTAAAAAATATGCGAGTACGCAAGATTAAATTGATACTTGTAGTCCATCGCACATATACACATATTTTTACCTAACACTGTTGTTTCTAATTGCCTTTTACAAACATGAGCACGTCAGGAAGTTCTACTACACTTTGGTATTTTCTTAAAAGCACGCCACTGAACTTATGTTAACAAATTAGTTGTGATAACCCACCAATTTCATTTTTGATAATGTATTAGTTATCTTGTAGTCTCCGACGAGAAACTGATGTGGGACTGATGTCTAATGGCTCATGACTAAATCTTTTATACATTTCCACCGGTTGTCCCTTGCGGTTAATGTCAAAACAGCGCAAACATTCTCAATACCGGCCACAAGGCCTAAGTTATTGATAATCAATCGCACATTAGACGTCACACTAGTGTGGTGGTTTACAAGTGTGCATAAAAAAATATAACGTAATTTCTATGATAAAATACAGTTCGGTAAAATTGCTTGACTTTAAACTAATTGCATAATTTAATAACAATTAAGTAGGTCAATCACTACTGGGAAAACTAAGTTCTATTATTTGTTCTTAAATGTACGCATGTATATTGCGGTTTTAATTATAGACTTGTAAGACAAAGACTTTAAACGTTTGAACTTTATTAAGGTGTCCCTTAATGACGCGCAGTCTAAAAGTATTTTATCTATAAAATAAAAAGCCTAATTATGTTTTTTCATGACTTTCGTTATCAAAGTCGTAATATTTTGAAATATCTCTGTCTCTGTAAAAATCTTTCATGGTGACAAAATCAGCACAAATTACAGTAACTTTTAAACAGGTACATATTTGTTCAACAGAGGCCAACTACAAATTAATATTTGAAAGCTAAACACAAATACAGACATTACGATTAGACGTCTGACGACATGTAACCAAATAAATAAATAAAGGTTAAGGGAACAAATCAAAATAGTCCTATGGTAAGCTTGTGTTATGATTATGAGAACTAGACGGTGATATATTTAATAGATCATAATTATTTATATATTAGATATATTTACATAAATACGTCCATCAAAAATATTTGCCCTTGCCGGAATTAGATTAAAATACCGGGTGAAATATTTATTATATTTAGCACTTTTTGCTTTAATTTACTTTTGGTGAAATTAATGGAAGTACACAAGGTAGAACGTTTTTTTATGTAAATTAGGCAAGCATTTGTTTTCAATCTCACCTGTTGGTAAGTGACGACCTGTTGATGGGTGAGTGTAGGTGACTTTAATATGATTTATTTTCACAGAAAAATAAA
This sequence comes from Hedya salicella, assembly GCA_905404275.2. Classification (NCBI taxonomy): domain Eukaryota; kingdom Metazoa; phylum Arthropoda; class Insecta; order Lepidoptera; family Tortricidae; genus Hedya; species Hedya salicella. The sequence goes on along the minus strand of FR990100.1, from coordinate 21,947,126 downwards.
TGCTTTTCTTGTTTAACCAGATGTATAGGTAAAAAAACTTCTTGTATGTAATATGGGTAGACGGGGTTATAACGAACAAAATTATAAGCAGCCCGTCGGTTAAATAATAAAAATAAATCGACACATATTTTTTTCTTTTTCAAAATAATAAAAAAATACCCAGATAAATCGCATTAAAGTTTAGGAGTGGGGGCTCGTGACGTCACTCCTAGGTACAATTTGTACATACGAGTGACGGAGTTGGTTTATAACAACTGTTCGTATACTCCTCAAATAAGTTATCTTCTGACCAGGAAACGCAGGATCGTCAATAAAGGAACTTCAGGATATACAAAATCTGAACTATATTATTTTATTGGAATTGGAACATGTAAATATGGAACTTAGTATATTACTTAGATGACTAAAACTAACGCTAGAAATTAAATTATATCTAAAAAGGGCCCCCGCGGCATAGTGCCAAAAATACTGGCAGCATTTCCTAGCTGTATGGCGATACTGATACGCTGAGCGAGGAAGCTGCCAGCCTTTTGGTCGCCTGAAGTTTTAATGCATTACTTATTTACAAGTGGTTATATAGGTAGTAAACAGTTAAATATATATCTGATGTGTTGCCGCTACGGCTGTGAGGTGCAGTCTTGAGTTCTCGGAGCGGCGTGGGCTGGAGTATCCGTGACGTCACCGTAGAACCGGTAGTGTGCACTTGTGCAGTTGTATATGTTACGCCAAAAACAACATTTATTTACATCTTAATTTTGTACGCAGAATATTCTGCCAAAAGAAGAAACTGTTAATCGGTGCAAAAAATATAACACTATTTTCGAAATTCCGCTGTCAGTAAATAAATGACATGAAGTTGTCTGTGTGCCCTCTACTCTAGTGTCTGTATTATTGATTCATTAAAGAGCCGACTTTTGAATATTATTACGGTAACTATAAACAGATGTAAAACCTAGACTTAATCATGTTGTATGTAAGGTTGACGTCATTTGTCTGGCATCGGCAATAGCAAGCAACAGCTAGCAGATTATATTATCTATATAATATAAAAGAAGAAGTCCTGACTAACTGACTGTGACTCATCACAAACAGCCGAAACTACTAACGCTAGAGAATTGATTTTTGCACAGTCGGTACATTTATAACGTAGGCAAGGGATAAAAAAGCGTTTTACAAAATTCATCCCATAATCCCATTAAACAAGGGATGGAAGTAAGAAGAAAGAACGTAAAGCTTTGGACTTAGAAACTTAAAATTTCGCGAAAAGATTGTGTTTAAAATCAAGGTACGAAAAATGTTTTTTTTTTTTTTTTAATTTACCCCTAAGGGGTTACCTCCTTAGGGGATACAAATGTTTCAACCAGGGATGAAAGTTTTTATGGAAAACGTAAAATCTTTGGACTTAGAAACTCGAAATTTCGCAAAAAGCCTGTGTGTTTAAAATCAATTTACCCCTAAAGGGTTACCTCCTTAGGGCAAATGTTTCAACGAGGGATGAAAGTTTTTATGGGAAACGTAAAATCTATGGACTTAGAAACTCGAAATTTCGCAAAAAGATTGTGTGTGATAAATCAAGAAACCTAAATTCACGATTTTCATGAAATTTTCAAACCTCGAAAAATTTGATTTTGTAAATAAGTACATGTATACTATTATAAAGTTGTAAAAATGAAATGTCTGTACATTGAAGATATTTTCAAAAAAAAAATGTTACGGATTATTATACTTTTTTTGGATTTTGTTGTATGTTTGTATGTTCATATGTATCGTTGTGTCTTCATCACGCCAAATCAGCTAAACAGATTTCAACTATTTTGGGTACACGGGTAGCTGAATATCCACAGATGGTTAAAGGATACTTTTTACCCGACTACGCTAATGAAAAAAAGAGGGGTTATGACTTTTTCTCCTCCGCGAACGAAGTTGCGGGCGCCTTCTAGTTTATATTAAAAATCTACAAACATAAATTCATGATTTTTTAAATTCATCATCTAAACAAAAGATGAAAGTTTATTTGAGGAACATAGAATTTTTGAAGTTAAAACCTTGAAACTTTTACTTGTAACTGCTGCAATATATCCTCATGTACAAAATATTCATAACAAATCAATAGAACGGTTGTGCGAACCTGCAATCATAACCCTGAAAAATAACAATGCTGCCGCTATTAATAATTTACTTCTAAATAGTTTTGAAGCTAAGATCGCTCAATACAAATCTTTCGATTCCGTTATACAGAGTGATGACGTCATACACTATCCCGTAGCGTTCTTAAATAGTGTAAATCCTTCTATAATTATAGCCTTCCTCCTCACATTCTAAATGTTAAAGTTGGAGCACGTGTTATGTAAATAAGGGATCTTAGACTGCCTAAATTATGAAATGGAACTAGACTAAATTAATTCTAATATGGAACATAGCGATTTTGAACAGTCGGGACCCATAAGAAATCTAGATCGACGCAAATCTTCCCAACAATGGGTCCCGACTGTTTAAAATAGCTATGTTCCATATTAGAATTTATTATTTGTTATATTGTGAGTATCGATAATGAATCATGAAAGATTTCCATTATAACTTAACAAATTTCTAGGGTACTGGACTTGTTTTTTTCTTTTTAGTTTTTTACGCAGTCGGGTTTTTTCATCATAATATTTACTTCATTGTACTCGTGTCTCATATAGATCAATGTTTTGCTTACATTTATTTTGTTGCATTCAGTGACAGTTATTTAATAATGTAATTTTAACATAAAATTGTACGCCGCATAGCCGCGGTTGATTGTGATGTACTTAAGAGTAAGCCCCGTAAGCTCGGTTCTCCATGCAAAGTTGCAAACGTAGTTACGCTCTCATTTTTAAACGACTAGCTAGTTTGCTCTGACACTTTGTACTTAGAATAAGTTAAGGTATATGCAGGCCTGTAATTAGTTTAGAGCCTGTAATTAGCTTCAGATACCATAGTAAAAAAAATACTATGAATTTAAGTTTTTCATACGAAACTTGTTTTTGCCGTAAATTAATTACAGGTCTAGATATACCTCATGTCATTGTATATGCAAAGTTTCGTTACAATCCAACATTTAGTTTCAAAATGAAAACGAAACTCCGTTTGTATCGGAAGGTGACATTCGGCCGAGCTTGCGGGGGACTCTTAACTTAACATGAAGACGTTTATAACTAACTCAGACTATGACAATAAATATTTGAAAAATTTGAATCGGGAGCGCTTGTTGAAAACTTTATCGAGCATAACCAAACCCATCCGAGTGTCATTTGCACAACTCCAAGCACTAAGAAGGTCTATTTTGAAACCGCTACCATTACCCACGGGCTCTGGTTACTCTACGTTCCCCTATAGATTATCCGTGTAGTTATTGTTGTATTGTTGTTTTAATTTATTACGCTTCATTGCCAATCAAGTGGCTACGAGGACTAGCGATTGTAAGGACTCTAGTCCGACCTAGCCGTAAAAATGATTTCCCAAATCGTCTAAATCTTCATCAAATCTTCAAACCTGGAAGTCATAAAAATGAAACGCCTGCTCACTACGATCAATTTACTAGATAGTCTTAGTGGGTATTTATGCTCAGATTCTCATGCGAGGTCCATAATCATATACCTGGTCTGAGACAATAATCGTAGATATCTTAAATGGTGTTAATATCACAGATTGTGAAATCGTAAGCCTAATTTTGAATTATCTATACTATTATAAAGTTGTAAAAATGAAATGTCTGTACATTGACGATATTTTCGAAAAATTGATTGTTACGGACTATTGGATTGGACGATTGGAGGTCACTAAAACTAAAAATATTTTTTTTGGATTTTAGGTATGTTTGTATGTGTCGTCTTGGCTTCATCCCTCAAAATCGGCTTAACAGATTTCCACAATTTTTGGTACACGGGTAGCTGGGTATCTCCAGATGGTTATAGGATACATTTTACCCGACTATGTTGAAGAAAAAACGACGGGTTATGACTTTTTCTCCTCCGCGAACGAAGTTCGAATGCTTGAGGGGGAAGAAAGTCAAAAAATACGTTCTGAAAATGTTTCTTCTTCGGGCATCTTCTAGTTTACCAATAATTAACTCTAACTAATTTAATGGTCTTCATCAAACGTACGCTACTAGAGGAAACGTGATGATCACCGTCATTACACCGGCGTCGTTAAATTGAAATACAGTTTTTTTCTTAAGTCAAGTTTATTCACAGTACATGTCAACAAAAATAAAAACGTAAAAAAATATGGCAGTGAGCATCAAAAACAAAAAGTTACAGGGAAAATACGAAACGGATGCCGCGCCTCGCGTCCCGACGATGTTATGGCTTAACTAGTCTGACTTCCCTGGCATGACTCGACGGAGCTGGGAGTTTACGCCTGTGTGGGGATGTCTTCGCTCTCGGGCTGGAAACCGTTCTCGTCGGCGACGTAGGTGAGGGAGTGGGACTTGCCCTCATTGTCGACATAGGTGTAGGAGCCGCGCACGACCACCACCTCATGGGGCTTGTTCTCTTCATCGTTCACTACCTTGGATTCGCCAGTCTCGGTCTGCTGGATGCCGTTTCCGGTCTCATAGCTGAAAATATTATTTTGTATTAATTTAAGCTTAGTTACGAAAAAGTGTTTTTTTTTTTATAGTCAATCTAATCAATGCAATCAGAATAGTAATGGTCTATCATATTGTTTAAATTGTAAGAAGTTCGGACACAATTAAAATAAGGTACTGGGTAATGAAAATAAGGCCAGCGATTATGGAACTACCAAAATTGCTTTTATTTTGGTGAACCTCAAAATTGGTGGATGGGATTTTTTTGTTGGAAAAGCTGTGTCGCTTCAGAAATTTAGAGAAAATAACTATTACTACATACAAGTTCGCGAAAATAAGATTTCGTCCCTTCCAAAACTGGACCAATTATAGTTTTTCTTTCACATGATATGTTATTTTTATAACAAGGGTTTTAGCTATGCCTTTATTTTTTATATATTTCTTTATATATTCGTTAAATTTGTTTACTGTACGTCTACGTATGACGCTGGTAGGTTTCTGTGGTTTTCGAGTGTCTCTAATTCTTAAAATATATAAATTATTAAGAAAATCAAAAAATAGGGGCTAGGCAGCGTAAATATAGATTATATATTTTTTTTAATGCTATAAGATAATTAGTGTAGGTATTACACGGTGGATTACGTTTGTATAGAGTAACGGCCACTAGTATATCATCTTAATCATACTTTGACATGCCACTAATGAATTATCGCAAATATTTATTTCATTACAATTGCGATAGAATTAGTAATTTAAAATAATCAACATTGATGTGTACCTAAATTGGTATGCTCCGTTTGGTTGCTGCTGGAAGTCAGAACGAAGGATTTCGACGGCCTGCAGCACCTGGTCCACGGGAGCGGCCAGGACAACTGCGGCGAGGGCGACGACTGCGAGTACAACCTGCAAAAAAAAGCAATAAGTACACCCACTCTAAAAAAACTTCGCACTTAGTTAAACAAGCACTGGGAAGTCCCTATGGTTTTCACACATATAGTCAAACAGATACTACAACGGCAGTACTGCCTAAAGTTCAACGCTCACAAAACATTTGACCCAACTCCAGGAGTCCCTTTTGGCCAGGGTAATCAGAAAGCCCTGTTATTTTAACGACACTGCAATTTTAATGCACACTCAATCAATTACAATTTTAATTATATATTTTGACAACCCACCAGTTTCATTTTTGGTAATTTTAGGATTGCTTCTTTTTCGATGTGAAACTGATGAGCGACTGATGCCTAAACGCTTGTGACTAAATCTTATATACATTTCTCCAGGCAATCTAATGCACTTAATGTCAAATCGACGCAAACATGTCGTCTCGATACCGGCTACCCGGATTCGGTCATCGATGATCAGCTGAGCATCTCCGCGCTAGGATCACATTCTGCCCAACCAATGCGCCCTAAATTCAACGCTCAAACAGCTCGTGACAAGGCTCAAATTAAAACAAGGCCAGCCCTGACATTTGTACCAATCTGTTTGCGATCACGACACACGCGTGGCCACTAGACACGCCTATGTGTGCGTAAATGTTTAACAGCAATTTGAAGGTTTTATTCACAACTATTTACTTTATAATTTGTCACTTAATATGAAATATGACAAAAGGGTATTGGGTCAAGGGTGGTGTTTCCTGAACGAACAAGCATACCTCTGCGAGCATTGTCAAATATAATTTATTCATATTTTTACGCCTTTACTTAAGTAATCATTTGAATTTGATTAAAAACCAAACAAATATTTTGGTTTATATAATTAATTACCTTTGTCACAGTATCAATGTCTCTTCTATCAAGTTCATTTTTAATATAAATTTTATAACTTATAGAGATTTAGCGCATAAATCTGAATATAATAAAATATAGTTTACATAATTCGCCAGCACTCGAGACATTAAGTAACTCCAACATATTTCCTATTGACAAGATTGACACTTCAACAATAAGTCATCACTAACCGCAAGTTTGGTTAGCGATTTCGTTAAGACATGACTTCAAATAAAAATAAATTTGAGTTTTTTAAAAGTACAGTAACCCAGTTATGAAGTTCTATCAGAAACTCAATTCTCATGCTAGACTCTAGCTGGGACTTATTACAATACAGAAAAAGTGATTCTGATCTCTGTCCACTTGTATCTCTGACAAATTGTATATTGATGAAATTGTGAGTAAAGGTTGTATAACCCGCTACTTAATTTCCTAGTTCAATAACAGAAATAAATATTTTTAGGAGAAGCACCCCGCACATGAAACAAAATCTGTTTCTTTTCGGCAAACATCAACGTGTGGCTGTCTGTGGCACTAATTTTGACAGTTCTTTTAAACACTTTTTAAGGTTTCTAGGCATTTTTTTGTTTAGTGAATAATTTCGGAAATAATCGTTTCCAAATTAGCATACATTTTGCCCCGCCTCCCCGCATATTTCTTGTAAACTTGTAGTTATTGTATGTCCAAAAAATATGAAAAAAATTATAAAGTCTTTTAATGGTGCATTTTTTCACATCGTAATATTTTGATCAATAGTGCATTTCTTTGCAGTAGCTAACGGCTACGGAACCTTACACTGACCATGGTCCGACATGCTCTTGCCCGGTTTTTTAAGTATGGTTTAATATTATATTTTTAACTAGAAGGCGCTCGCAACTTCGTTCGCGGAGGAGAAAAGTCATAAACCTTTATTTTGTCTTCAGCTTAGTCGGGTAAAAAGTATTCTATCACCATCTGGAGATACCCAGCTACCTGTGTACCAAAAATAGTTGAAATCCTTTTAGCCGATTTTGCGTGATGAAGCCACAACGACACATACAAACATACATAAAATTCAAAAAAAATATTTTTTATTTTAATGACCTCCAAATAGCCCATAACAATCATTTTTTTGAAAATATCTTCAATGTACAGACATTTCATTTTTACAACTTTATAATAGTATAGATATTAAAATTGACACACTTACATCTATAATTCGCTAGTACAGGTTTCTGCTCTAATTAAAAACTCAGTTTTAATATTACTTCTTTCGTTTGAAAGGCTGGTATGCACCTACAAGTCGGTCCTATATAAGTTTAGTGAACATTTGATGATGAAGTCCATGAGAAATTGAAGGAACGCGTAAATTATTGTACGCCTTCGCGATATGGCGATTTAGGTATTTTAAGAAACAAATGAAGGATTTTCATTCAGACGGTTGGAATTGGTCAAGAGGAACTGATGAATAAGACCAGAGAAGGTCACTGGAACTCCTCAACGATAAGTGATTTATGTGTGGTGACAAGATATCTCGATATAGATTAGCGACTTCACAGTCTCAAATTTAATTGGTACTGATGAGAATTATACCATCGAAATGATTTGATGATGGAGCCGGAAGGTAGGCACCGGATCTTTTTAGTAAAACTATGTATCCTAGCCGTGTTTGCCCTTGTTCGAATAAACACGAGATATATAAAACGAACTCAAAAAAGTACTACAAAGTAAAAAAATACCTGCGGAGTCTCTGCCATGTAACAACTTAACTTAAATCGAAATTTTCAACATTTTATACTATTCTTAGATGGCACCGACGCTAAAATAAGATTAATTGTATAAATTGTACGGACTGAGTAGAAAAACGCTTACTTGTAATTAAATTGATCAAACTAAATTACGAGTCGATTTTATTTTTTATTACCAAGTTAATTTTGTTTGTCTGAAAGATGACTTTAATCGAGATTGTCCTTGCAAGAAGTTAAGCCATTTATAGATCATTAACTTTTTTCATGGTGTGCCGGAGATCGTTATCGTTTAAAGCGACTACATGTCCTCTTTTTATGACCAATAAAATTATTAAGCTCTTGTTAGTGATGTCATATTACTGAGTAACTTGCAATAATATTATAGTCTAGACACCAACAATGTATCAAATAATTTGACACAAAAAAAAACATACATAGCCTTATTTATATATATTTATCCTATTATAAAGTTGGTAAAAATTAAATAAATACCTTTACATTAAATATATTTTTGTATGTGTCGTTGTCGCTTCATCACGTCAAAACGGCTAAATGGATTTCAACTATTTAGATTCATAGAAGGTAACAGATCTACAGATGATAATAGGATACTTTTTACTCAATTACACTGCAGAAGATAAAGGGTTATGTTTTTTTCTCCACTGCTAACGCAGTTGCGAGCATCTTCTATTAGTGTTAAAATAAAATGCAAGTGTGTCTCACTCATCTCATGTCATGCTAGTTATTAATCTACTTCCTTTATTTTTTTGTGTTGCGTTAAGTACCACATATACATCACTCGGCATTCTTCATCGGTCATCTGCAATATAATCCATCAAAAGCTAAATCACCCAAACCAAGTGATTCGCTGACATGCCAATTCCAAAAAAAAACTGAAAGTCGCCTCTTCACAAATACCAAGCGTAAGCGTAACTTTGAACTTTGATAATATCACGGCTAAACATCGAGATGGAATGTCATTATTGAATACCTAATATCTGCTCACTTAACATTCGTGGGCAAATAAAATGAAGCTAATTAAACATTCCATATTTAAATCTGTCGCTGACGTGTTTTTCGACTTAAAGTCACCTACGTAATTTCCAAATATTTAGCAGTTTGGAAGGATAGGAATCCTGTTATTTTACACCTGTTAATAATCTGATGATACCATAAAAACTTGTTCTTGGTGTTTTTTCCTGAATAACGTATATTAGCCACTTAATGAGATCCTTTATTTAAAATAAATTTAATGACACAAAGACGATCGCTGCGACTGACTCCTATTGAAGCCACTTAATCTTGCTCCGAAGAGAGCAAGCATGAAGACCAGTATAGTCATTAGATTTTATTGCGTTTTTAGGGTTCCGTACCAAAAAGGTACAAAAGGAACCCTTATGGTGCGATTCTGTCTGTCTATCTGTCTGTCTGTCTGTCCATCCGACTATTAAAGAGTTAATAAAGATTTTTGAATTTTTTTATTGTGATTAGTTTTTGTTTTATTAAGGAAAATGTGAAAAAAAACACCATTCCCCCCTTTATCTCCGAAGTTTACCAATCGAAAATTTTGAAATTTTTAGTATCAGTATTAATAATCATAAATATTACACGAAAATTATAGCCATGTTCTATAACTAGCTATTTTTTTTAATGTGCTAAAAACCTATTTGAACAACCCGGTTGCGTTAAGTTTGCACCTGATTTGTATGCAATTCTATAGATATCCGGTGCAAACTTAACTCAACCGGTACCGAGTAATAAGGTTAGGGTAAGTAAAAAATTGAACGGATCCCTCGGTGCGCGAGCCCGACTCCTCCGACACTTGGCCGGTTTTTTATTAATATGATGAATGTAAAGATTGTTTTATTGGCATGGTCCTTAGCAGAAAACAAGCCCGTAAATGTATTAAAGTGGAATTATCCGCTAATTTGCAATAAGCTGCCAATAAGCCGCCAAGGTGGTGCCCTCAGCATCACCAAAAAAATGAATCCGTGACCGGCTAGAGAGTACCAATTCCAACACAATGACTGACACTGAAAGCACAGTATATTTTTATGTCATCTAATTTGGTCATTGACATGAGGGGCGATTCGAGGGCTATCATCGTGTCGTGACTGGGGTGGTGAAAAAGTAAACCCAAGTTCAAGTATCGGTAGTGACAACACCATGACTATGTCCGAGCCCGTTGACCTAAATAGTACGGAAATCAGTTTGACGTGATAACAGATAGGTTCAGCGTACAGTAATAATTTAATTTTAATTTCATTGTTTTTTTATCATGGTATTGATTTTAATGTGGTATGGTATATGCTTACAATTAGCTGCCAGACGCGGCAGGTCCCCATATCAGGTGGACAAACCATATACAGGATGTCCCTAAAATCAACGCCAAAATGAAGAGGTGTGATAGAACAGCTCATAAGCTATTAAGTAAATTTGACCTTAATATAAAGTTTTCGAGATATTGGCACAATTCGTGACTTTTGATACCCTGCGTCAGTATATCGATTGCCACCACTGCAAATTTATCTGTTTTTAGCAGGCTGTTGTTAAAAATATATCCTATCGAATGTAATTTAAATTTATTACATATCATGCTTTGTTGGTCAAAATAATTAAAAAAAAAACGAATTAAAGTAAAAATCAAAAGTCACGAGTTTTTTAAAAGTGCCAATATCTCGAAAACCATTATGACTCCGGCAAAAGTTTAATGACGAAATAAATAATGAAATAATGATCTTTATTCTATCAGTAGGCCGCAATGTTTTACAAGTCTGACTGTACGGCATTTCCCAAGAGGAGACCACTGTTGAGAAGAAAGCCGAAACAAACTCAACAGTCAGTCATTTTTCTAAATAATATTAGTACTTAGCCTATCTTAAATATATGTTTTTAAGTAGAAACTCAATAAAACTTATAATAGTAAAAATATACTGAAAGAAAAAAAACAAAATATGTTTTTTAAGACAACTTACGTACGTTTGATATGTCATCTTATAAGAACCGTGTCGCGGTAAGAGTAAATTATTTGGTTTCTGCTTTGGGACGTGCAGTATTGACGAAGAAGACGACTTGGGACGACTTATAATAAGTAAGTGCCTAGGTACAGTGGCGTGGCGTCCATATAAGCCTATTCCCACCGGGTAGCCCAAAGAAAGGCTTATAACCACCTTTTTCTTTGAATATAAATATATGTATACGTTTCAGCTTCCCTTGTAATTTTCCTGGCGCTACGCCTCTGGTACCTACCACGGTTTGCCGTGATATTCATTCTTAATGTTGTTTCCATAAGTATGCAGTTTAAATTAGATTTTGGGCACTTACCATCTGAGTTATCTTTTTAACTACCGACGAAGACGGGTGTTAGAAGGTTGACATGTGTCTGTGTCTCTGTCTGTGGCATTATAGCTCTTGAACGGATGAGCCAATTTCAATTTAGGTTCTTGTGTTTGAAAATTTATTTCATCATTAGGTTATGGTTCAAGAAAATCAATTTTGCCATTTGAATAATATCGCCATTTTTCCAGATGGTTTTTTATGTGTTCCATTTGGCCAGCGAAATTTTACTATGGACAATCCGTCTGCACGATGGTCCGTACTTACTGGTCGTTTAAATATGAATCCCACTGCGGAAGATATGCAGTTATTAAAAACTTCCTGCGTATTCTTTTTTTATCTTATCAATCAAAATCAAAATAAAGGGCAAACGAGCAGACAGATCGCCTGGGCCCTATTCAATAAAACTTACAATCTACAATTTGTAATTACAATTACAATTTACATTTTTATGTATATCCTATTCAATAAAATATACAAGTTACAATTTTGTAATGGTGGAAAATTTACCAAATTGTCGAATTGTAACGACAATTTTACATATTTCTGTTCAATAAAGATTTTCACTTGACAGGCAAAAATTTACAATTTTGTCTGAAAAACCAGTTTATTACACGCATGCTTGTAGTTACAAGTTTACACATTTGTAGAATTGTAACAAAATTTTGACAGGCGCCGGCGCACTCACTCGGTGTAAAAATTGTTGAATACAGTTTAGACATAGCTTTTCGAAACCTAATATGATGCTCATGTCATCATCGAGTAGTGAAAGTGACGAAGAATATCCAGTGGTTGACGTAGGCGAATATTTCGAAGAGGAGGAATTTCACTCTTGATGTTACCGATTTCACATTTAATGAGAAATTCAGAGTAAGCAAAACTACTGTCGAATATTTGATAAATGCAATGAGCAATGAGCTCGCTCACGGAAGTAACAGAAACGCAGCTCTTACACCCGCCGAGCAAATTTTGTGCGCTTTGCATTGGATAGAAATTGGAATGCAATTTGTTGAAGAAGTTGGCAATTGAGTTTTATTTAACCGTCATTCAAAAACATAATATTACTTACTTACACTTAATTGTAAATTGTAACTTACCATGACACATTTGTAAATTACAATTGTCAACGAAAGCGACAGGCGTTTTTTGCAATTGTAAAGTTTTATTGAACAGGGTTTACAAGTGTGACATTTTACAATTTTTTAGCAGTGGTACAATTACAAATTTGTACTTTTATTGAACAAGTTTTTACCTTACAATTCTACATATATGTCACTTCTTTACAAATTTGTCAGATTGTAATGTTTATTGAATAGGGCCCTGATGGTAAGCGATAACCATCGCCCTACCTGCAACCTGCAACACCAAGGAGTCACAAGTGCATTTCCGGCCTTTCAGGTGGGAGTTATACGCACTTTTATTGAAGGCATAAAGGTCGCATCATTCTAAGTTACATTTGATTTTTCGTCTTTTGAGCAACACTTCTTGCTTTGGTTCTGACTGTACTCTGTTGTAAGATTTGACATTTGACTCTTTTTATCAAGTAAAATTATATAAAAAAACGTGGTCAAGAACGTATTTCTCTCGCTGAAGTTGTGACTAAAATTTGCAATCATATTGTACATACGTCGTATGTAAAACGATGACAAAGTGGGATATTACTTTGATAAATCGTTTATGTAATATTCAAGACCTCAGGTAAACCAGGGTTAAAGTTCAAAGCGTAAATGCTTGTAGGGTTTCTGGTTTTATCTACGATACCCCAAAAACCAGTTGATCGGCATGCAAGAGGCAAAATAAAAGTTATATTATATTAACCTTTGGAAGGTCGAGACGAGTAGGTATTCTTTATTTTAAGAAATTAGCAATTCAAGGTCGCTTTTTACAACATAGGTATTAAGGCGCATAAAGGTTACGTCACCGGCCTATGTTTGTGATGCGACTGTTTTTTTAAGTTCGTCTAATTAAACATGTCATTGAGTTATGTGCCTACATCATTTGTGTTGTGTGGGTATTACTCAAAAGAGGCGTCGGTGACGAGGCACTTACGCCATTGTAGAAGTTATTCCAATACAAAATTTATGCAGCGTGACTTAAGTGCCAACAGTCACAAAGACCCTTTCCGCTCAAACGAACACATTTCAAAACACATTTTTCCCGCGACGTTAATTTGGCCATAATGTTTCGAAACCTGTCACAATGGAAAATATAAAGGTCTATGTTAATTAAAACACTCGATTTCTGCGTTTGACAGACTGTAAGATTAAAGAGTAACCGGCAGCAAAGTTGCGTACAAGTCAAGTTCGACAATGTTGGCATCGGCAAAATGTGGTATAAAATGCTAAGTTGTTTTTCATATGCGAAAGGCAAAGGTCACTTGCTTATTGCATGCATGCCAAGTACATACTTACTAAATAGTAAAGTTTATACTAATGGTTCCGTTGGTGAATCTCCTTGTTATTAATGTTCATTAACATACTTACCCGAGTATAGAATCTTTACCCAAACAACTTCAGGCCGCGTGAACAAGCATTATCTAAGTTGCAAACCTACTCGACCGATGGTTTCGTCGTCACCAACAGTTGAGATTGAAGTCAAATGCTTGCCTACACTTAAAAAAAAGTTATTCAGCAAGAAACAACCCTTGCCTAAACGTAAGTGCAAACACTAAACACTGTCTGCGTAGTAACAAGAACGCGGGCCGTTTCGCCCCCGTGACCCACAGGCTAGCGAAAACTAAACAGTCAACTTACGTTCTCGGCCCTTTAATTTACAACCAGTTACCGGACAGTATCAGGGACGCACCTTCCTCACAAACATTTAAAAATAGACTGAAGAAATGGCTGCTAGAAGCAAAATATCAAACAATGAATAAAATAAAATTATAAATAGTAGATTGTTTGACAAGGGGCTAAAATAAGCCATTATGACACGAAGTCTCGCTCACTTCGTGAGCTCGTCCAAATATGTCTGAGTGTCATAATGGCTTTAAGCCACGTGTTAAACACTCTGCTTTTCACTTCGACTGCGAGGAAATAAGAAAGACTTAACATTAAAATTGTATATTTCATTAAAAATAAAAAGTACAGTTTGAGCAATTCTTTATAGTTAAATTGACAGCTTATATATTTTTTTAAACTAATAATGGCCATAGACAATTTTTACTTTTTAATGTAAAGGGCTGCTATACGATCAGAAATTTTTGCCAATCTGATGAGGTAGGTTTGTTTGTTTTTAATTATTCGTAAGTAGTATGTAGCTGGCCGCAAGTTTTTTTCAGTTTCATAGAAATTTGTATGGGATTATATGGCTTTCTTTTAAGCCCTAGGGGCTAAATGTACTATTTTAGTCTCGCTTCGCAAAGCTAATATGACGTAGTTTTTGAGCAGGAGAAGTGAAAACGATATTTAATTTTAACAATGTTGTAATTAATTAAATAATGTTGAATACATTTGTTATGTATGCACATCAAAACTAAATATATTAAATTAAGAAACCGACTTGAAACGATGTTATGAATATTTTTTTCATTTTCATTTCCATTTTCATTTTTCAAACCCAAATTATTTATTTTTATGGCTATTATAATTTCAGTAACATCTTTAAATAGTACAAAGGCCGTGAAGTAAGGGATTGCTGGACGAGTTTGGGGTAGACGGCCGAGTTCGGATAAAACATGTCCCGCAATCCCTTTTCCGGCCGAGAATTGTATAGTGCTGTTCTCAAACAACGTGTGAAAATATAAAAATTAAATTAACTACTCGGTAATCGAGTGAATAATAGTTTATTTGAAAAAAAAGAATGTAGAAATTGTTTAAATTGTCGCCTTTTTTATTCTTTAAACATGGCGTTTAAACGAGCTATTCGGGCACCATATTAGACCTCACATAGTACCTACCTACCATATTTTTTTTCTTTGTTTATTATTTCGCTAGTATGCTTCCTACGCGTGTCCGCCACTCCAGAACTTTACTGCCCCAACGGCCATTTTTAGGGTTCTGTACAAAAAGGTAAAAAAAGAAAATCTTATGGTGCGACTCTGTCTGTCTGTCTATCTGCCCGACTATTAGAGCGCCATATCTCAAAAACTACCTGTGCTATCTATTTGAAATTTGGAATATTTATAAACTAGTCAGCCCACATGTATTGCAAAGGAAATATAAAAAAATATATTTTTATTTAAAAAAACGACGAAGTATGAGGGGGGGGCAAAAATTAACAGTCTACTACTACTAGCTACTAGGTCAAATAGGGTAAGGTACCATATGAAAATAATAAATAATCTGCACGTTTCTGAACAAATTTTTTCCTTTTTTTATTCCGATTTTTCTTTGTATATTAAGGAAAATGAGAAAAAAACACTATACCCCAAATCAAAATTCTCTACTGTTTGTTACATGAGTGAGCTTTTAATAAAGCAAAAACAAAAATTCATGCATATTCTCTATTATAACTATGTCTCTAACTAGCATTTTATTTTTAATTTCAAAAAACCTATTTGAACATACCGGTTGCGTTAAGTTTGCACCTCATTTGTATACAATGCTTGCTATAGGTATCAGGTGCAAACTTAACTCAACCGGAACACCGGGTACCTACCTAATATAATAATGTTAGGGTAAGTGAAAGTTTGTACGGAACCCACGGTGCGCGAGTCCGACTCGCAGTTGGTCGGGTTTTTTTATGAACAATACAATAATTAATGACTTTGGCTACAGTGCTCGCGAGGAACCGAAAGATTTGAACCACGCATTCCTTAGATCATACAAACACAACTCATATTCACCAAAAATGCGCCGTGTATGTATCCATGTCATTATCTATTGTATTGTCCACAAAGAAAACAGCTATCTTATAAAATCTGTATGACCCTAATACCTAGTCCCGTGAAATCGAGACTATTTGCGAACGAAGTTACACGCAAAAGTTTGTTAACCTTTCTGGCTGCAAGTCATGATTACATTTCCAAATTACATATTGTGACACCCAATGTAGGCAATGACCTATCGAACTTGGTCCAAAAGCCCACATCGGGTCTGCTACGACAGATATTTTCGGTTGGCTAGAGCAGTTACTTATAATAATAATAATGCTAGTACTAGTATACTAGTAATATTGTTTATTTATTTATTTATTCGACACACCAACAAAATACTAGGCTTTTCATTTAATTTACACTAAAAACTAGAAGCACTTCTAGCCCGCACCTCAATAACAAATGTGCAACAGTATTTACAAATATTAGACACTTACTTAGACGTGAAATATAAATTTAGATAAAATAACAAATCAAATCTTCCTTACCTTACATACTACCATCCTAACAATAAAACGAACTATGAAAAGGAACTACTGCGTAACATAAGCTTGCGAAAGCACTCTACGCCTCCAGCAACCGAATACTAGTACCTATCAGCAATATTATAAATACGAAAGTAACTTTGTCTGTCTGTCTGTCTCTTTGTTAACTTTTCAAGCTTAACTGTATACTTTCTATGCTAGTAATCATAAGTACTTATTAGTAATATTATAAATACGAAAGTAACTCTGTCTGTGCTCTCTGTTAACTTTTCAAACTTAAACCATTGAACCGATATAGATGAAATTTGGTATGGAGATAGTGAGAGACTCAGGAGGGGACATAGGATTTTTTATCCCGGAAATCAGCTCTTAAGGGGGTGAAAGGACGGGTGGAAGTTTTTTAGAGAAACTCGATAAAGTGGGAGAAGCCGCGGGTAAATGCTGCTCAAAACTCCATCCGAGACGCCATTTTTATGTTCACGATATTTATCCAATAACGCTCGGAATCTGATCATCTGATGTTAGATACTTAGCGCCATTACAGAGTCTTTCGTATTTTATTTAAAAACATTTGAAGTTACCCTATTTTACTGTAACAGAACTTATTATTATTAACCAACTAAGTAGCGTAAACTCATTTCATTTTCATTTATTGTACTTTGGTTTTTTTCGTCTGAACGGTAACTGTCAAATTCAAAATTAAATTCATTTATGACAGCAATCTTTAGGAAAACATAAACACTAACATGACGTGTGACGCGACTTCTGAGTGTCAACTAACCGGCCGCGGAAACGCCGGAATACGACACCCTACCGACAGAGCTCCTCATTCATGAGGTCGACAGCTGGGTAGTTGAACTCTCACCACTATCGAGAGTATCTGAGAGAGACAGAGTCTGAGCTATAATTAAAAAAAAAACATTTCAGCCATTGAATTTGAGTAGGTTAGGTTTTTTAGGTGTGTAAAGGATTTTTATCGTGTCAGCGATACTCGTTATTAAATAAACGGATGGAAACTTATCGAATTTCTATTTAGACAAATAAATAAAGAACATGGACTCAAACCCAAGGTTAAGCTAAGGTTAACTCGGGCATCATGTAAAGATAGTGGCACACTGGACCGTGTTCCGTGTACTATTCGTAGTAAACAGCTTTTTTGGGCCATTTAAAGTTTTTTGTAGAACTTGACATACGGAATATAAGTTATCTTGGAATAGTAAACAATATTTAAATTAAAAATATTTTTGCCACTCGTTCAAAATAGATTAATTAGATTAGATTACATTTTTCATAATATAAATAACATTTTAGACAAATTACACGAAAAATAAATTATGATCGTCAAAAACAAAGAAATACAGTACAATCTCAATAATCCGGCACTTCGATAGATCGGCACGTCCAATAATCCGGCACCCTCCGCCCACGCCTCCCTCACCCCTCTATACCTGTGCGCTTTGGTCGCTGCGTCATCGACTAGCAGTCTAACCTCAAAACTTATCACGTGCACGTGCTAACGTATTTGTTTTCTTGTACTGTAATAAAATCATATTAGTATACATATACTATGGGAATGTTACAGATGATAAAGGTATATGTCATTTCACTCTTATTTCGCCCACGGCTACCACGACCACGGCAAAAGCAAAAATCTGTATTTTTTATCAGAATTTGAATTGAAAACATCAAACATTCTAAGAACTCTTTGTGTTCTCAAGAGAGATTAATAAAATGCAGCAAGCATCTTTTGGAAAATCTTCAAGATTAAGAATCTTCATAGTAGTTATGTTTATTTACCCGTATTTATGTTTATTTAATTTTTTTTATTAAAGAATAGTTTGGCATTTGACCGCAATCTCACCTGTTGTTAAGTGACGATGCGGTCAAGGATGTATCATGCTCGTCTAGAAACAGCCTATTCACTCTTGTCTTGAACACGCCCAAATTATAATGGTCGGAACACACTCGCAGGAAACGAGTTCCAATCCTTTGCGGTACGCATGATAAAAGTTGCACCAAAGCGCTTCGTGCGGATTCGCGGAATATCGACCACGTGCGGATGGAACGAACGCACGCGTCGGGTGTCCCGATGATGGAAAAGGGCTGGTGGAATTAAATCATGTAATTCCCCCGCACGCTCACCGAAATGTAACCTGTAAAAGACCGACAGACGAGCGACCCTACGTCGATGCTCAAGGCTCTGCAGCTTAGTGTCAGTAAGAGTAGAGTCGCAAATAAGCCGCCTAGCTCGTTTGTCAATCGAGTCCAAGTCGCCAGTTGCTGATCCGTCCCAAAGGTGACAGCAGTACTCCCATACATGACCGGACTTATGCTTGGTAAAGCATTAAAAGCTGTCCTGGAGTGAAATACCGCCTAACCTTCCGCCTAAGATTCCGAGTTTTTTGGCTGCAGTCTTTGCTTTGGACTCGATATCAATGTATATATATTTATGTATTATGGTTATATATATTACGTATTACGTATAGTGTGTATAGTATATAATTTGGGTGCCTCATCCTTGTAATTATTAATTTGTACAAGTTTGATAACGATATCCCGTACCAATAATTTCTCTGTTGAGCCTAATGGTTGACTGGTAGAGAATGCTTTTATGGCATTAAGTTCGCCATTATTGTGCAATGAAGTTTAAATAAATAAATATTACAGGAAAAAGAATACACAAATCGAACGAGTCCCATGGTGAACTCAATAAGACTTGTGTTATAAGAACTAGACGACGATATATATATATATATATATATATATATATATATATATTTAGGTACTTTAAATATATAGGGAGAAACATCCAAGACTCAGGAACAAATATTTATGGTCACCACACAAATATTTGTCCATACCGGGATTTGAACCCAGGACGTTCAGCTTCGCAGGCGACGTTACTCCGACTGAGCTAAACCGATCGTCTTAGATTTAACTAAGAGTTGAAATGGAGGTCTGGCTGCAATGGAAATGCAAATTACCTGACTTTGAACTGAGTTTGTTTGTCTAGGCATCCTTACATTAATCGGACTCAGTGAGGGGGGGGCGGAAACTCACAAACGGGAATATCATCCGCGGCCACTTAGAACTGACTGCAATGCAACTTCAACTTGTATGGGAACTGCACACGAGAAGTCGGCGGACAGTTAGCTTGCAGTTCTTTAATAAATAGCAGTTGGAATACATAGTATAAAGTCTATTTGCTTAAACCCCAACCCAAGTGAATGCACAAGTGTGTAGACACCTTTATACTTGAACTTTCTGACTTCTACATTATGTTTATAACATATTTAATTACAGCGTCGAAGGCAATAAATTGTCTCGACAGATATAAAGTGGCAGGTGGGTGATTATACGAACTTTATACCCTGTCTCTAGTCTGGCAGATAACGTGGTAATATTTCACCAAATTATAGTGTTGAATGGAAATAACATAACCTTGGATATTTTCAAAATGACTCCGCCATTACCACACAATTCGTACCCATATTATAAATGCGAAAATGTTTCATGGATTGTGCTTCTTTCATATGGTAACGGAGCAATAGATTGAAGGGATTACTTATAAGATTACTTTGTTGTTTGTCTTCTACATTATATTTATAGCAAAATTTAATTGCAGCGTTGAAGGCAATAAATTGTCTCGAGGTATGTACATTGTACAATTGGGCTATGCTTGGGGTTTGTCTTCGTAATAGAATCAGAAATCCGCAGAAGAACCAAAGTAACCGACATAGCTCACAGGATTGCATCGTTGAAGTGGCAATGGGCAGGCCATGTAGCCCGGAGAACGGACTGCCGTTGGGGCAGTAAAGTCCTGGACTGGCGAGCACGTATAGAAAAGCGCAGAACGTAGGACGGCCCCGGACTAGGTGGACGGATGACCTCATAATATGTGTCCCGTATGAAGGCTGAGAAGATTATAGAGTATACACGTGTGAAGACTGGAATCATCCTGAGAGTTGTGGAATTGGAATCTCGCCCCAACGTGATTTTTATTTCCCTCGTGATGAGCTGAGTTCCAACTGACCAACTGGCGACCTACACAAAGGAAGAATCGTGGCTATAGTCTTATTATATAAGTTTACTAGCGGCCGCCCGCGACTTCGTCCGCGTAGATTTTAGGTAAAAACAGGGATATGAATGAGAAAAACTTTTTTGCTGTCAGTTGTCCGATGCTGTTCATGTTTGTAAAAAAATACTTGATATTCAGCGACCAACGGATTTAGATTGAGAAAATGGGGATATTGAACATTATTCTATAAGAAGGCAATACCAGCACTTTTAATTTTAACGCCTGCTAGACAATGAAAAGAAGAGACCGGTGAAGTTCCCGACACTGAAATTTCAAAAGGATAGTGTTTTAAGGCATAACAAAAAATGGTTGTCTGTAAAGTCGGTTTACGAACGATAATTATACGTGTTAACGTCACAAGAAATCCGTCGTCATAATTTAACTGCGACATCTATTTTTTGTCTCTCCCTCCCTCCCTCCCTCCCTCTCTCTCGCTCTCTTGCTCTCTCCTCCCAACCTCCCTCTCTCCCTCTCTCTCTCTATTACTCTCCCTCTCTCCCTCTATTTCTCTCTCCCTCCATCTCTCCCTCCCTCTCTCCCTCTCTCCATCTCCCTCTATTTCTCACTTCCTCCATCTCTCCGTCCCTCTCTCGCTCTCTCCCTCCCTCCTTCTCTCTCGCTCTCTTGCTCTCTCCTCCCTACCTCCCTCTCTCCCTAACTCCCTCACTCCCTCTCTCTCTCTCTTTCTCTCCCTCTATTTCTCCCTCCATCTCTCCCTCCCTCTCTCCCTCCCTCTCTCCCTCCCTCTCTCCCTCCCTCCTTCTTCTATTTCTCACACCCTCCAACTTTCCGTCCTTCTCTCCCTCCTCTCTTTCTCTCTCCGTCCCTCCCATCCTCCCTCTCTCTCTCTCCTTCCTTCCCTCTTCTCCTCTCTCTCACCTCCCACCTTATCTCCCTCCCTTTCTCCCTCTCTCCCTCCTTCTCCCTCTTCTCTCCCTCTCTCTCTACCTCTCTCCCTCTCTCTCTCTCCCCCTCTATCTCTCACCCTCCCTCCCTCCCTCTTCGTGTTTCACTTTAATAATTCATTAATTAACACAACCCACAATCTTTTTGCAATTTCAAGTTGCTAAGTCCAATGATTTTACGTTGCACATACAAAGTTCCATCCCTTGTTTTACCCCCTTAGGGGATGATTTTCGAAAAATTAAGAAGACGAGTTTCTAGATTTTAAACACACAATCTTTTTGCGAAATGTCAAGTTTCTAAGTCCAATGATTTTACGGGTCACATACAAAGTTCCATCCCTTGTTTTACCCACTTAGGGGATGAATTTCGAAAAATCAAGAATATAAGTTTCTTGATTTTAAACACACAATCTTTTTGCGAGATTCCAAGTTTCTAAGTCCGATGATTTTACGTTTCACATACAAAGTTCCTTCCCTTGTTTTCTCTATAATTAATAGTAATTCTCTAGCATTAGTAGTTTCGGCTGTGCGTTGATGAGTCAGTCAGTCAGTCAGGACTTCTTTCTTTTATATATATGCATATATATATATGTATATGCATCGATTAGGTACCTGAAACCTCGCATTTGCGTGTTGTGTTGGCAGTGATTTTTTTTTTATTGTTTATCGTTATTTTGTTTAATATGTATGTTAGTCTATAAGGTATTTATATACGGGCGATGTTGCCTAAAAAAGCCAGAAATTAAAAACCCTTTCTTATCGCATATAACGTGATTTTTCAAACAAACGTAGACCACATGTTTGGGTTGCAAGTTGTGTACATAATGTTATATTTTATGTGTTCAGGAACAGCAAAACACTTATTATCGCTGATATAATGCATCTGTTCCTTGCTAAGAAGTATGTGCGGAAAAAATCGCTTTTTAGCAATAAGACTGCCAGTTGTGTAATTTCTCTTACTGTCTTAGATTTAAGTGCCTTATTTTATATTATTTCGCTGTGCAATAAAAATAAATGACTGTATTTATTTGTACCCATTGTTATGCATGTATTGGCATGAATACTCAGATTAATAATTAAATTCCAAAATCATACGTTAACGAGCGCACATTCTATTCGCTGTGATTAGGTACCTACTCATTCATAAATAAAACTTATTTTGATTACACTGGTTAACACGAAATTTCATTTATATTTTTGCGAAACAACGGTTAAATAACTAGGAGCGGTGCCCACTGTGCATCCGTTATTTAAGGAACCTAGACACGAAAAGAAGTAGAATAGGAACGGTCACATTTTGGAATCTAATTATGAATGCCGAATGTCAAAGAAAAGATAACATGCTAGGCGTGCTAGTTTGGAAATTGAACATTCCCGTAGCATTTTAATGGTCTTGCTCCCGACCAATGTATCGCGACCCGATTTTAGCTTGGCGCCTACTCTGCGACTAAAGCAAATCTCTAAAATTGTGATCATAAAAACATGCCTTAATAGGCATATTAAAAAAAATACTAACTTTAATAAATACTGATTACCCAACAAATAATGAACGCACCATGTATTATACTTCGAGCTTCCACCGAAGACGATTATATGTTTACAAAGCAGCAGTACACAAGATGATGCTGTCTTAGTCACACGTTTACAGCCCACTACTTAAACTTGATTTCCCACCTCACTAGCACTCATCGCTGTGGTGGGGAGACACGGGCTGCGCGCCATTTACGCGTTTTTGTGTTTTCGAAGTCACACGTCTGTATTAATTTTATTTAATCCAACGTCTTCCCAGTTCTAAAGAAACACAAAAAGTTGAACCCTTTTATTAAAGGAAAAAGATCGCTATCAAGAGATGAATAGGACGGTATTTTTAAAAAGAACTTGATAAACAGTTAATAGATCGTCAACGAAGTAATTCATCCTCGAGAAGAGATGGAGGAAAAATAGATGTAAACGACGTATATCAATCAGGAATGCAGTTGCCGTTGCGCGACATATGGAATTTGATGAAACAGGTAGGATATCTTTCCTAATCTACCGCAAAAAATGCACGACATTGTCGCCGTAACGGGGTTAGCCAGCTATTTTATTAAGATGCCTAAATGAATGAATTACTAAAGATTTTTTTTTACCCAGAACACGCGAAAGTATAAAAGTCTTTGTTGTTTATTTTATGGACTTTTTAATAAGTACAATACAAATATTGCTCATGTATAGCGTGTTGTAATAAGTATTGCTCATGTATAGCGTGTTGTTTATTACAAGTTAACTTCCTATATGGAATGTTAATTCTCCACTTTCATTAGTGTTGAGTATTTTTACCTATCATTCTAATCTTTCTTTGCGTAAACCGCGTAAAAACGTGCGAAGGTACCTATATAAAGTCTTTGTTATTTTTTTTATGGACTTTTTAATAAGTAGGTATACGTATTGGCTCTCGTATATCGTGTGGCTTAATACAAGTTAACTATATGGAATGTTAATTCTCCACTTTCATTAGTGTTGAGTATTTTACCTAACATCCTAAATGGATAGTTATGCTTACCATGCAAAGTTTATCTTCTCGTAAACCACGTCCAGACAAACAAATGCCTGTACGGTTTAAGATTTAAATAACAAATAGTGTACCTTGTATACACTTGTATATTAGGTACAGCGCTCAACTGTTGCTTCTGTAGCCTATATGCATGTAAGCAATTGCTATTTTCAATCACATCATTATAGTATAGCCAACTCTGACCAGGCTAGAAAAACAGCTTTCAAAAGAAACCAAAGCTGAAATAATAAAACTTTATCCGGTTCCTGAAAATTGTAGTCATACGAAAGTGCCTAAACTAAATTTGGAAATAAAGGCGGCACTTACCAAAATAACCTTAGAAAAGATAACTTTAACCAAAATAAACAGAAACAGCTATCTAGTGGTATTGCCGCTTTAAGTAAAGCATTAAACGTCGTACTAAGTTGCAACTTGGAGCCACTCGGCATCCCAAGACCTTATAAGTAGGTACCTTAGCGATGCAGGACTCTTGTTGTGCGACTACCATTACAGAGAACCGCAATCGCGTCGATGTGCTATTATAAATTCTCTTAATAAAAAGCAATTATAAAGACGCCTAGTCTCTGTTAGTAGTACTTGTTGGATCCGATCTGAGTTTAAAAATCGGGTTCAGAATTGAAGCATGTTTACGCGCCGAGGATGCAATCAAAAGTAGTTGCGGCCATTCCGCCTCAACGAAGGGCTTTAAACTCTCGGGGGGCGTCCGGGACAGCAGCCTCCGAGACGCCCGCTACCCGGAGAACACCAGCTCCCGCGAAGAGATTCAAGGGACTGCAGCCACGAGGCGTCCACCAGACGCTCGAACTATCATCGTCATCGAGGGAGGAAACGCTGCTCAGCAGTCCGTCGCAAGTACACGACATTCGTGTTGGTGGTGCACTAAAGTTCTTTTACAATTTATGGTGTGAGTTAACACACGCCCCGATCATCGATCGAGGATTATATTATTCCATTTATAGATACACCTATTCAATCTTCAGTGTCTTACGATCGTTGCTACCCTTATCATGAAATTTAACTGATCAATGCCTGCATAATGGATATGATAGTAAAAGAAATCATGTTCTCATTCCAGCTTACGAACCGTACGAAGATCAGTCTATCTCACCGATATTCACGGTTCCAAAAACCAGATGGTACTTGTCGATAAATAAAAAGAAAAAAAAATGTACAAATTCATACATGTGAAATATTTTAAGATAGAGGATCATCGTGCTATTTAAAGTTGTTACATTGTAATGACTAACATACATGTATAATATGGCAACCATTGATCTTTAGGGTGCATATTTTTTAGTATACATTCACGAATCTCATGGAAGATATGTCCTTTTACTGGAATGTCCAATTTAATCAAATGGTTCCGCTGTTGGATTATTTTTATAAAACTGTCATAACCGGTTATCCAACTTTTATTTAAATTTGGAGTCTGTCCCGGTTTAATACTTGCATGATTTTCTTTGTAGAGGAAAATCTTACAATGATGGCTTCCATCATGTTAAACACCCATTACATGGTTTGTCCTAGTACCTCTTGTGTTTTTTTTTTTTTAGTTTTTCCGCTAACTTCTAAATATATGACAATTAATCTCACCGCTGAATAGGAGACGTAGGGCTGGTTATACACTATAAAGTTTATAGAGAGAAATGTTTTTGCCTTAAAATTATACTGAGAATTAGAATAAAATAATGAAATTTCAACCACTTCTGGACCATGATTTTCAGTAGAATATGAATAACATTGAAAACTCCTATCGTCCATTATACAAGTAGGTCCATTACCTACTTAGGATGTATAACACCACTGCCATATGCTATATGATTAAGATGGGGGATTCAGCAAGGTGGGTATCTTGCTGAATGCTATTCGTTTATTTGGAATACCATTAAAAAGGGTGGATACATTTAGATACTTAGGACACGTAGTAACCTCTGACCTGAGAGACGATGCAGACATTGAGCGAGAACGGAGGGCGTTGTCCGTTAGAGCAAACATGGTGGCCCGCCGATTTGCTCGTTGTTCTACGGAGGTTAAGATAACGCTGTTTAGAGCCTTCTGTACGACCCTGTATACGATCAGTCTGTGGGTCTCTTACACGCAGAAGCAGTACAATGCCCTTCGTATACAGTACAACAATGCCTTCAGGGTGCTTTTGGGGCTGCCCCGTTTCTGTAGTGCGTCCGGGATTGATTGTTTCTATACAACTATGAGGACGTTTCCTCATAGTGTTCCTGGCGAGCAGGGTGCGGGCTAGTTCCAACGGTATCCTGAGGGCATTTGCGGAGAGGTTTGATTGCCAGTATCTAAATCATTGCCATATGATCCACGTACTGGCAACCAAGCCTTACTGAGTGCTGACAATGTTTTAGTTATAAGGTATTTTATGTTTATGTTACTAACTTTAGGCTAAGATATTGTAACTAACTTAACTTACCTATGATCCCCGTTGGTCGAAATAAACGTTTATTATTATTATTATAGCAAGAGAAATCTTTGAAATAAAACAATTTAACGGATTATATCGCGTATATTATCTCATTTTAGTTCCCGACGTTTCAGAGAGGACACACCTCCTCCTCCCGTGACCATGGAAAGCTGGAAAGCTTCCGAAACGTCGGGAACTAAAATGAGATAATATACGCGATATAATCCGTTAAATTGTTTTATTTCAATGAGTAATAATCGCGGAAACAGAAGAAAAAAAGAGAAATCTTATTTGCTACATATATAAAAAATTTGAAAACCATACTATGGCAGTTCGTGACCGTGAATCACACCAAATAAAAAGATGACTCAGAATGGGAACTATTCGACTATGCATTTAAAAAAAAAGAAAAATATTAAGTTTTTTTGAACACCAGAGTTTGACCTTTTTTGCGAGTTTTCAAAGTAACAAATGCAAAAGATATGCATCTTGGAAACTCGACCTAAGGGTCTCAGAAATAGTTGATGAATATACCTTTAGTTAGAAAAATATAACATTTAATATTTTTCCACCGTAATTGCTGAATTTTAAAGATTAAAGTATGTATAAATATATTTCTGATAAAGCTGAAGGAATTCCAGTGGTGCCTGATTGGCCATCACAACCATAATATCTGATACTTATATCTTACTAGCTTCTGCCCGCGACTTCGTCCGCTTTAAATTCGTTTATCGCGGATAAGGGTATTTTTTCGGGATAAAAAGTAGCCTATGTCCTTCCCCGAGACTCAAACTATCTCCATACCAAATTTCATCCAAATAGGTTCAGCGGTTTAAGCGTGAAGAGGTAACAGACAGACAGACAGACAGACAGACAGACACACTATCGCATTTATAATATTAGTATGGATAAATAAATGAGTATGAGTATGAGTATCCACTGTGATTACAATTAATTGTAATATATATATTCAAATACATATTTATATATTCTCCTTTCAAAGACTGCCACCCGCTGCACTCGAGCCTTCCCTGGTGGCGGTGAGGCTATCGTGTAATTGTTTATTAAAAGAGGCATTCCACATAGTCCTCTAGAAATAATAATGATCTTATTGTCTAATGTATTTCAGAATATAATTCATCATATTAATGATGGGCATTTTGTCAAAATAATAATTAATATGATTTTTACAAGCCTACACCTTCTCAAGTTATATCCTTTTTTTAACAAAGGCGTTTGAGAATGGTGGTAGCTATATTTAGTACACTAAATAATCGGCGATCCGCAATGTCATTCTTAAAAAAAATATATAGATATAAAACAACTAATTATTGTATTAATCAGTTTCCTAAAGGAACATTAAGATTAAATACTCCTTAACCAAAATACGATCAAATTATGGAATACTGTTATATTATTTATTACATTATTGTAGTTAGTACCTATTGACCTATGTCATTAGGTCCGCCATTTGTACGTTCCCTGATTGTGCAATAACGTCGAAAGTGCTTGTAACTAGGCCTACTTGAATAAAGAATATTTTGATTTGATTTGATTTGATTTAAATAATAATAATAATAAATTACTTATCCAAATTGTATCCGTAATACATCCGTATCCATTTTTGTTTAAGCTCTGGCATTCGAAACGGCCACTCTATTAACCATTGCTTTCGCACAGTGCATGCAAAACGTATGTTATAAAATTAAACAATATCATAAATTATAGATAATAACGATGCTACTGTCATTACATCTGTTCACCGATATACCAGTATCCACAACAAAGTGTTTAAATTCATCACCTTCGTCTGCCGTTTTGTTGTTAAAAGAAAACGTACCAGAATGTAGTAAGGACTTCTATTTTGAACATGTCAGTCCTTCAGATGTAGTAAAGGCATTTAAATCAATTAATGTCAAAAAAACCAATGACCTATGGGGGGTCTCAGTCCATGCTGTCAAATCCCTAATAGAAGTAATAGCGCCTGACTTGGCAGATATATTCAATAACAGTGTTGACTGCGGTGAGTTTCCTGATCTGATGAAACATAGCAAAATAACTCCTTTATTTAAGTCAGGTAGTACCTCTGACCCCACTAACTTTAGACCAATATCTGTACTACCTACATTCAGTAAAATTTTTGAAAAGCTAATTCTATATCAATTGTTAAAACATTTTAATTTGAATAATTTGATGCATAGTAAGCAATTCGGTTTTACGCGGGGTCGCTCGACATCCAACGCCGGAGTTGAGCTCGTAAAACACATTTTCGATGCCTGGGAGGAATCGCGAGATGCTTTAGGCATCTTCTGTGATTTATCTAAGGCCTTCGATTGCGTTAATCATGAGACACTGATCAGGAAGCTACACCACTACGGAGTCAAAGGATTAGCACTAAATTTATTACAGTCTTATTTAAATGGTAGAATACAAAGGGTTGACGTGAATGGAAAGCGTTCACCGGGGTCATTAGTCTCTATGGGTGTGCCGCAGGGATCAATATTGGGACCTTTCCTGTTCCTTATCTATATAAACAACTTGCCACACCTCGTAAAGACCCACCATGAGATAGTTTTGTTTGCAGATGATACGTCTCTAATTTTCAAAGTCGTACGAAATCAACGATCCTACAATGACGTAAACAATGCTATCTGTGAAGTAGTAAATTGGTTTAATATAAATAATTTATTGTTGAATGAGAAAAAGACTAAATGTGTTAAGTTTGTCACGAGTAACGTAAAACACGAGCAAGCAAGCGTTATGGTTAAAGGTGAGGAACTGGAACTAGTTAATAGTACAGTCTTTCTCGGTATAACATTAGATTCTAAGCTCCAATGGGGGTCCCCATATTGCTAATCTCTCGAATAGACCGAGTTCTGCAGCTTTTGCAGTAAGTAAGATTCGTCAATTAACAGACGTGATAACGGCTTGATTAGTGTATTTCAGTTATTTCCACAGTATTATGTCGTATGGCATCTTACTATGGGGCAGTGCTTCCGACATTAATACTA
This sequence comes from Hedya salicella, assembly GCA_905404275.2. Lineage (NCBI taxonomy): Eukaryota > Metazoa > Arthropoda > Insecta > Lepidoptera > Tortricidae > Hedya > Hedya salicella. Next base: position 21,917,465 of record FR990100.1, on the reverse strand, counting down.
TATTTGTTCTGCAGAAGCGGGCTGTTCGTGCGATATATAAAATGAACTATAGAGAGTCGCTTAGAGATAAGTTTAAGGACATTAATATAATGACAGTGCATTGTCAATACATTTATGAGAATATTATGTATGTACATAAAAATATTACCGACTTTAAGAAGATCTGTGATATACATAATATTAATACTAGAAATAAGCATAAGCTCGCAGTGCCTGCTACTAGGCTCCATAAAATAAGGAGATCATTCATGGGTAACTGTGTGAGATTTTATAATAAACTTCCTAGCAGCATAACTGAGTTGTCTATTGGTAAATTCAAAAATATTGTGAAACGAAAATTATTTTCTAAAGCTTATTATAGCACACAAGACTACATGAATGATGAAGCCGCGTGGGATTAATGTAAATTATAGCGTCATGTAGGTATATGAATAATTATTTTAACGAATACCTAAGGTATTATTATTATTTTAATCTTAATTGTTTTATATACTCTGACATTTAGAATTTTATTCATGACACATTCTAGATTATTTATTTTTTATTAACAATCCTTTTGGGATTTATCTTATTGATTATTTTAATTTTAAAAATGATGATTTTATCAATAATTTTACACTTAAGTTAAATGATCTGATTAGGTTTTTCTGGGTTTCCCTAATCCTTGCAGCAAATGTTGGATCATATTGTATTTCTCCCAGCAAACATTCACTCTCATGTAACTGACATTTCGAAAGTGCTTGTAACTAGGCCTACTTGAATAAAGAATATTTTGATTTGATTTGATTTGATTAAAGAACCAAACCTGAAGCTTTTCAACCAATAATTAAGCTGCATTTTATTCGCGAAAAGTCAAGTATCTGTCTTGCATTCGCAATACACACCTATATTGAAAACGGCCACCTTACACAAGCAGTCTAAAAATCACTTCTTTTATGTATGTCCAAAGATCCTTCAAAGAAGTTAGGTTCTCAAACAATTGGCCACTGGGTTAAGAAGGTATTAAGGTGACAGTGGTATTGACACCACCAAACACGCCTCCAAATCAGCTGCTCACACACCTAGGGTTGGCTTAGATATACGAGATGACGAATCTAACGTATTCTTAAATTATTATAGAAGAGTAACAATAAATTCCTCTAATAATGAATTCGTAAATTTCGATAGGCAAGCTACAAATTGATTAGTATAAAAAATAGCAATTTATCAATATTGAGTTAATTACTGAATATAGGTCTGATTATTTACGAACTTACTTTTTTTTTATATGAAACTCTAAACATCTGCTTTGTAAACATATAATCGTCTTCGGTGGAAGCTCGAAGTATAATTAGGAATTAAAGGAACTTACCTTGTGAAGTTCAATTCTAATTATGCGAAAGTTTCCACCGAAGACGATTAGCATTCCCTCCCATGACCCAATTATTTACCCAAAACAAAAAAAAAAACTAAACAACACCAGCCTCTAAAAAGTAATGGCGTGCAGCCCGTGTCTCCCCACCACAGCGATGAGTGCTAGTGAGGTGGGAAATCAAGTTCAAGTAGTGGGCTGTAAACGTGTGACTAAGACAGCATCATCTTGTGTTCTGCTGCTTTGTAAACATATACTCGTCTTCGGTGGAAGCTCTCGCATAATTGGAATTGAACTTCACAAGGTAAGTTCTTTTAATTCCTAAATATACGAATAGATATAGGGGTTGATTCTGGATCTGGTTCACACCTGCTTCATAGTATCTCTTTAGCTATCCATTGTAGGAATGCAGCAGGTATCTTTAAGACGTTTGGGCCGGGTAGTCATCGGACAACGGGTTGAGGTTGTATTTTGTGTGCATACTAAGTAACTATACAAATATATATTCGACAGTGGAGAGTTAAAATGGGATAAGCGACAGCTTGGTGGCATTTAGGTATACTCATTTTATAATATTTGAGGGTGTTACCATTACTATTATGAAATACTAGCTTCTGCCCGCGACTTCGTCCGCCTTAAATTCGTTTATCGCGGATAAGCGTATTGTTCCGGGATAAAAAGTAGCCTATGTCCTTCCCCGGGACTCAAACTATCTCCATACCAAATTTCATCCAAATCGGTTCAGCGGTTTAAGCGTGAAGAGGTAACAGACAGACAGACACACTTTCGCATTTACAATATTAGTATGGATAGAGGTAAGGAGAAAAGTAGTGTCCCACACAAGGGGTTAAATTAGTGCCGCCACTGTAGTAAGTGCTTAAAATAAATTACCTTAAAATGCCATAAACAATCAGAACGATGCAAGAAACATAATTTTTTGACGTAGTTAAATAGTTATATCTGACGATGAACGAGAGATTGAGAAGCATTTCGTTAAAAATGTTTTACAATTTGTTGATGAGATAACTAGAACTGAGAAGCAACGGCTACATTCATTTCACTCTGGATGGATTTGGAACTATTATGTACTGCTCTCTGCTGGACACTTTTTTAATTGTTGTCCTATATAAGTTTGGCCTCCTTACCTCTAACTCCATGACCTTTTCCTTGGTCAGAACTCGTCGTACGACTGACGAGCAATATTTGCTGCGCACTGCCGAGCCAATGCGGTATTATCTAATATCTATAATCAAGTTGAAGCTATATGAAAATTTAAGACAGAGGGGTTAAGGGTCAGAAGTTCGTTTAAAGACGCGAATAATGGATTTCGTTTTAAGGGACAGGAAGGAGTGGAGGAATAATCTACAACTTTGATTTAAGTACGTCAACCCTTTGAACGCCACAGTCGGCTGTGGCCGACAACGGAAAATCGTACCCCAGACGCCAATGTCAGCTATACCCGTCGAGTGAGTCAGTGAAATAGCGACCTACGTCCATTCGCGTAAGTTTCAAGTTCATGTTGGCGTCAAGATGGCGTGGCGTCTGAGTTGACAACTTTTACATTTAGATGTGGCGGTCAAAAGGATTCTCATAGATAAAGTTAATGTCCCAAAGATACGAATATCGTAACTGGTAACGTTTTTAAGATGTATGACAGTTTCATTAAATTGAATATGCTCTTTAGACTAATATTAATTCGTCTCTTCAAATGACTTCTCATAGTTTTCACGTACCTAAAGGTCCAGTCATACTAGCTTTGGAATACATTCCCCATACCATCTTAACACCAAATCTAAATCGGTTGAGCGGTATAAAATTACTTACTCCGATGGCTCAGCGACCCGAAGTGAATCTTGGCCTCCGACACAAGATGGCGCCACTGCGCCCTATCTTGTGCCATCTCCTCCCAGTTTTCTGCGTTCAGGGCGCGTAGGTCTTTCGTCATTAAGCCGATTTTAATGTACGGATGTGAATCGTGGACACTAACACTGAGGAAAGAAAACAAGCGTCTTGTTGCCGAACGCAAGGTCTTCCGTAAGATTTTGGGACCCGTACAGCGGGAAGATGGTACCTGGAGAACGCGGAAAAACCAGGAGCTGTTGGATATGGTGTCAGAGCCGAACGTTGTAGGGGAAATTAAATCTGTTAGACTCCGATGGCTTGGACATCTTGAAAGAATGCCAGCAGACAGGGCAGTGAAGAGAGCGAGAGACGACTAGTCGGCCGACCCAGGTACCGATGGAAAGACGAAGTATAAACAGATAGACAAAAATACTTTCGCATGTATGATGTATGAAAAAACAAAAAAAGTTAATTTCTGTGAATGTATTGACAATAAAGCAATATGTTAATGTAAACGTATCAACATCAAGATAACAATATGTAAACAATAATTAAAACAAGGAATGCAAAACAACACTTTTAATTAAATACAAAAAAATTATACATAGTTATCACCAGGTTAGACGCATCACATGGTCCGTCTTCCGCTTCGAGGACTTGATGAAGCCGAGGAATTGGAGCTCCGACACGGCCCTGGTGAACCTCACCCTGAAACGCGTAGGGCGAAATTTAGGCAGAAAAATACATGTTTATCAAGGACCAACAACAGTCGGCCAATCGCGTCATCGAAATTCGTACCAGTGAGGCTAGCGTCGGCATATACCGACCATATTTCATGGCTCAAAAACTACGAATATAATATCAATATTTCATTCTGCAGTTATTATTTTATTTTTGATGGTTCATTTTATTTTAATACTGTGGCCACGTCACGTGTGGTCACGTCATATTACTTCGTTGCTTGGCGCTCAAAAGGTGAAAACAAGAGGACTGTCAATCTCCATACAAAAAACCGTTCCCTGATATGTACAAGTACAACGCCATTTAAATATAAGAATTATTATTACAAATATACAACTTTGCAAAGGTTACAGTATTTACCTGTAATTGCTACGATTTACTCGAACTAATTCACTGTACTATGTTTCTTTGTTCAATTATAACATTGTTACATGTTTAGTTTTAAAGCGCCATCTAGTTTTTGCCTGAATATCTCCCTGCGATCAGGACACGCTCCAAGTTATGCCAATTGACAGTCCTCTTGCTGTAATGGTCCTTGCTGTTTATGAATGTGTGCTTGTAATATCAATTTACCACTCGAGTGCTTTCTGCAACTGTATTTGCATGTCGTAATTATTTTCTCAAATATAAATTGAGTTCAATCAATCAATCAATCAAAATATTCTTTATTCAAGTAGGTCTAGTTACAAGCACTTTCGAAATGTCAGTTACATGAGAGTGAATGTTTGCTGGGAGACATACAATATGATCCAACATTTGCTGCAAGGATTAGGGAAAACCCAGAAAAACCTAATCAGATCATTAAACTTAAGTATAATAATATTATTTTCTTCTGTTTCCGCGATTATTACTCATTGAAATAAAATGGTCCTCCCGTGACCATGGAAAGCTTCCGAAACGTCGGGAACTAAAATGAGATAATATACGCGATATAATCCGTTAAATTGTTTTATTTCAATGTATAATAATATTATTGATAAAAACATCATTTTAAAATAATCAATAAGATAAATCCCAAAAGGATTGTCAATAAAAAAGAAAACATAATAATCTAGAATCTGTTTAGAATAAAATTCTAAATGTCAAGAGTATATTAAACAATTAAGATTAAACTAATAATAATACCTGAGGTATTCGTTAAAATAATTATACATATACCTACATGACGCTATAATTTACATTAATCCCACGCGGCTTTATCATTCATGTAGTCTTGTGTGCTATAATAAGCTTTAGAAAATAATTTACGTTTCACAATATTTTTGAATTGACCAACAGACAACTCACTTATGCTGCTAGGAAGTTTATTATAAAACCTCACACAGTTACCCATGAATGATCTCCTTATTTTATGGAGCCTAGTAGCAGGCACTGCGAGCTTATGCTTATTTCTAGTATTAATATTATGTATATAACAGTTCTTCTTAAAGTGGGTAATATTTTTATGTACATAGATAATATTTTCATAAATGTATTGACAATGCACTGTCATTATATTAATTTCCTTAAACTTATCTCTAAGAGAGTCTCTATGGTTCATTTTATATATCGCACCAACAGCCCGTTTCTGCAGAACAAAAATAGAATTAATGTCGGAAGCACTGCCCTAAAGTAAGATGCGATACGATATAATACTGTGGTAATAACTAAAATACACAAAGCGAGCCGTTATCACGTCTGTTAATTGACGGATATTACTTACTGCAAAAGCTGCAGAACTCAGTCTATTCGAGAGATTAGCAATATGGGGACCCCATTGGAGCTTAGAATCTAATGTTATACCGAGAAAGACCGTACTATTAACTAGTTCCAGTTCCTCACCTTTAACAATACGGCTTGCTTGCTCGTGTTTACGTTACTCGTGACAAACTTAACACATTTAGTCTTTTTCTCATTCAACAATAAATTATTTACATTAAACCAATTTACTACTTCACAGATAGCATTGTTTACGTCATTGTAGGATCGTTGATTTCGTACGACTTTGAAAATTAGAGACGTATCATCTGCAAACAAAACTATCTCATGGTGGGTCTTTACGAGGTGTGGCAGGTCGTTTATATAGATAAGGAACAGGAAAGCTCCCAATATTGATCCCTGCGGCACACCCATAGAGACTAATGACCCCGGTGATCGCTTTCCGTTCAACCAAAATCACAAGCACGTGAATGGATAGATAACTGCTGCTCAACGGCGTACGAAGCTGGCGGTCGCGGGTTCGAATCCCGGCCAGGGCAAGTGTTTGTGTTATGTGATGAGCACACATGCTTGTTCCTAGGTCTTGGATGTTTTCTATGTATTACATTATATATATATATATATATATATATATATATATATATTATGTATGTCGTGGCCTTGTACCATTATAGTAGAGGCTTTGCTTAGTTTGGGAATAGATCGATTTGTGCAAGATTGACCCTGACATTTATTTATTATAAAAAAAATACAGTTAGAATCAAGGATCATTAAAACAAGAGGACTGGCACTTGCCATACTTTGGATCGTGTTCCGATCACATGGAGTTATTCTGGCAAAAACTAGATGGCGCCTCAAAAGTAAACATTTAACTATGTTATAATTGAATAAAGAAACCTAATATAGTAACAATAAGTTCGCAAATAGCTAATAATAAATAAATTGTAACATTTAAATACTGTGTCACGCTTGCAAAGTTGAAAACTTGCAAAAAATAATTCTTATACATCGATGGCGTTGTACACATCGGGGAACGGCTCTTTGAAATGGTCAGTCTTCTTGTTTTAATGGTCCTTGTTTAGAATCAAGCATTATTGAGATTGCAAAACAAGGAATAGATGATGTACTACAAAATGTATTTGTGTACCATATTCCATTCAAATAAGTGAAAAAGTGCACATTTTATGATCTCGACTGGAATTACTCGGCGTGGAAAATAAATGTGTTTCACTTGTTTTTGTATTCACTTCTTTGTTAGGTATCTAATTGTGAGCCTAACAAGTTTCATGTTAGGTGACCTGATTACGTACACCCTCCAGAGCGGCTTAGATTAACAGGGTTGTATCCTGCAAATTATAATCATTCCCAGAGTCAATTTTCTATAGCGTCTATTCACACAGACCACAACCACACCACAACACAGCGGCAAAAAGTGGTGAAGCAGTGATTACGTGTCAATAGTTGCGCTGCAGCTTCTTGCAGTTGCTTTGATGTGGTCGGACCAACCCCGCGCTTGCGTTTGACGGTGAAATGTGGATGAATAAAACTATTTATTTTCATTTTATTATCATATAAACTATCGCCCGACCACGAGTGGAGTGTTAAGGCGACGGGGTGGGCAAATCACTGAAATCGGGGTGTCTTTGTGCAATTTTTTTGATATTATATGTAGCATATAGCGATGTGAAAAGTAACTATTCAGGACACATATATACTTAATTATGAGTTGATAGAGTATGTTTGTTCCTATCTGATGTAACTAGGCCTAGAAACTATTTTTAAGAAGCAGGTTTTTTAAAAATATTCTACATCTTTTTTGCCGCCTGTGAGCAATTCTACATTACCAAATTTTGCACATGTACTTTAAAAACCTTTGTCTACTAACTGATAGGAAAAAACTTAGTCTAATTTGTGTAATACGGAGTTTAGACCCAAAATCAACTTTCGCCCAAGACATTTCTACGAAGTCAACGTACTAAATATTTGATCAGTGTAAAAGCGTAGGCGCTTTAGCAGTGAAAGCGACGTTGCGTGCTCGCGCTTCGCCACGGCGGCGCGGCGTGCGCTTACGCCGTTGCCAGCTCGCTTCCATCTATCCATAGCGTAGCGATAATGTTTTTGAATTCATTCCGTCCACTGATTGCGTTTGTTTTGTTTTGATGTGTTCTATTCTACGATTTAGTACCAGTATAATAGGGATGATAACTAAATTTTAAAAATTAGTCCGTCTTGTAGATTAATAAAAATATTGGACACGTATTTTTTCTTTTTTTTACTAACCCGAAAAATAAAGGCGATACGTTGAGTCAAAATGTCGCGTGACGTCACTCTTAAGTACAAATTTTACTTAGGAGTGACGTCACGAGCCCCCACTCCTAAAGTTAAATGGGATTTATCTGAGTATTTTTTTATAATTATGTAAAAACGAAAAATACGTGTCCAATATTTTTATATTATCTAACAGACGGACTAATTAGAACTTTGATTTTCACACCCAGACATCATGCCTATTAAATCAAGGTACTCTGTGTTTATTATTATTACGTAGTCTTTGAGGCGTTGTTTATTTCGGGGATTTAGTTAAGTACCGTTTGATAAGCCCAGAAATATGGAAGGGAGAACAGTATAAAACTTCATATGTCAAGCAGAGGAAATTCATTCTATCCTGATCTTCAGTAGTAGCTAAACTAATTTGCAATTAAGTAAGCATAAGCCAATATTTTTTACTTTAAATAAATTCAGTACTGAAAAGTAAAGTTGCATTATTGGAGAGTTCCTGCATCAGTGGCTGATCTGGCCATCATCTCCACCAGCCCCAACATTTCTATTTGTTATGTTGTTTTGTATGTTATTGTTTGTGTTATTTGACATTTTATCCTGGTGTTTTGTGCGGCGTGAGTCGCTCCGTGCGACGTAATTACTTGGAGATTCTTGAGTCCCTAAAACTGGGGAACAAGAACGGTGGCGGTGGTGGTAATGATAGCGATGGTGGTGATGATGGTGGTGGTGGTGGTGGTAGTGGTGGTGATGATGGTAGTGATGGTGGTGGTAGTGGTGGTGTTGATGGTGATTATGGTGGTGATCGTGGTGGTGGTGGTGGTGGTAAAATAGGCACAAACAAAAATCTTTCTATTGACACAACACATAATTTCAGCAAGCAGCAAGGTCAAAAAAATAAACTGGAATAAAGTGGCCTCAAAACAAGCGCCACCATACTGCAAAAGGAGTCGATAGTTCACAACTAGTCAATGCGCGATACGACGAGTCGAAAGAGAGCATCTAATATGTACTAGATGGCGCGCGCGCTCGAAGTATTACGTTCGGGCCCAACGAGCAAGGTCATTTCCCCATCTCTTCGCCTTAACATACTGTGACTTCTCGTGCATTCTCTGGCCGGTCTTCGCTTAGTTTCAAACCGGCAACAAAAGCCTACAGCCATCAAGTTGATATATTTGCCGCGCGGAGGTGACGCGAGGCACAGAGGATGTAACTAAGGAGTTAAAGTACTGGGTTTACGCGTCTTCAGGACGGTGTTCTTCGCTCGAGTTCAACACGGCAACAAAAGCCTTAAGCCATCAAGTTGATACGTTTGACTCGTGGTGGTGACGCGACGTACAAAGGATGTAACTAAGGAGTTAACGTACTGAGTCTGGGCGTCCTCTGGCCGGTCTTCTTCGGTAGGGTTCAGCACGGAGGAGAAGGCCTGCAGCCAGTCATACAGGTTGATGTGCTTGCCGCACTCCCGGTGCAGTTTATACGCGAGGCACACGTCTGGAAGCGTATCGGAGGCGCTCTCTGATGACGACAGGCGGCAGCACGAACACTGAAATAAAGGGAATGGCGTAGGTACAGGTCAATATCTTAAAAACACACGCAGTTTGAACTGTATATTTAATGTGAGCTACCAAGTATTATGGGACATATGGGACCACCTAATAGGTCCTGGTCTGACCATCTTGTGCCATTATCCCATTCATTTGGTGTCAGCGAAGTATGAATTGTCCTTTCAGTCTTTCTTATCACCAGTCTTCTCCTCGCTTAACCTTTTGAGCGCCCAACGTGTGGACGGGAAACCGTGCGCCACCAGGGAACGAAAAAAACATAGAAGCACAACTAGCGTCGCAAAATGACCCCACGAAAACTGTGTCGAAAAAGGCGGGGCGTATAAAATAACAACAAAAAACATTTGATATATTATGTGTTGAGATACATGTTTTCATGCACATAACTATTTTATATACAGTGTTCGAAAACGGTGCAATTTGATTTAAAAGTTATCAAAATCAAAAAATCAAAATCAAAAATGTTTATTTGGTAAACTATACTTAGTTGGTACATAGTAAAGTGACCGGCCCCTCCTGGTAAGTATGACAATACTTGTGTTAGGAGGTTCCGCTCCTCCCCGGAGTTGTTATATAATAAGTTACAATCACAAGTAGGTATAAAAAAAAATGGTAATGAGTTGGTGGTATACGAGTACAACTTTAACATAAAAGGAACATTAATTGTTCCTAAGCCTTTTATTTACTTATATCTAGATCTAAACAAAGGAAAATAAGTGTGTGTGTGTGTGTGTGTGTGTTTGTATGTATGTGTGTGTGTGTGTGTATGCATATAGTATGGTTATCATACACTAAAGAGCTCAAACTCGGTAGGATTACGGTAACTTATTACAGAGTTCCTATGCCCACCTTCCGTCTCCATCATCATTCAAAAATACTAACACGGCAACAATAAAAGTACGCATGTTCCTTTTTTGCGTTGTCTTATCGTACTACAAAAGTTATGATTGCTAGAGTCTGGCAAATGAAAGATGAAAATGAAATCAACCGCGAAATTTAAAAATGTAGCTGCAGTGTGCCTGTATGAGCTAGAGTTACACAAATGCATTGCTTTTTTCATTAATTATTAAGTTATTAGTTACTGAGAAAAGCAGTTAAAATTGTTTATATCTAGCTCATACAGGCACACTGCAGCTACATTTTTAAATTTCGCAGTTGATTTCATTCTCATCTTTCATTTGCCAGACTCTAGTGGCTGATTGTCTGTTTGTATTTAAGTATTTAGCAAGCTATAATATACGCACACTCGTATGGTCATCTAATGTTCACAGTATAAGTATGCTACATCTTAATTGGAGACTAGTTTGATTTGCGTAAGTTTATTCTATGATTATTTAAATATAAAATAAAACTGAAAATTCAATTTAAATAATACGACAATTCTGCCTACAAAATTACTCTTTATTGCATGTGACCATCTACTACGTATGCGTTTTCATAGTCACCGTCATGTTGATACTATAAAACGTCAGCGCTAGAAGCCAATCACAGCCAGTTATTATGAAATTGGCCAATCACAATTATTTGTTTTGGGTAATGGAAAGTAGACTGATATTTTGCCCAACTGTTATTGGTCACACAACGCGCATGCGGACTTAGAATATTTACCCTGTTTTGTACTGCAATTTTGTATGAAGCTCGCGTTCTATGTTTTTTTCGTTCACTGTGCGCCACACGCAAATCAACCAATAGGGAATATGCATAATCTTTTCTTTTTGCTTTATTAAAACCTCATTCATATAACAAACAGTGGAGAAAAATATTTTTTCGAATAACTAAAAATAACCAAGATATAAGCTATCAAACATTTCATTCTATCTCTTTCTAGCAAAACAGAATTTAATATGGGGTTTATATGACCGTCGTAGACTGTGACGTAACAGTACATGTCGGACCTCTGTGTCAATTCGCTGTCTAATTAGTAGTTTAAAATGCCTATATCATGCGTATTTCTTTGCTGGTTTTAATTTTAATTTTCTTTTTGGAATAGTTTTTACGGTATTTTGATATTTTGTTAAGAAAAACGATGAAAAAATTTCATGCATGTTCCCTATGGTATGATTTAATTATTAACGCTAAAAGACGTCAGGGCGTCTGAGGCACAATTTTCCGTTGACGTGATTTTCCGTCTTTGGTGCCTAAAGGGTTAATTCCATCTTTCACGCAATCCTGATCCGACTATGATATGATTTATATAAATCATATCATAGTCAGATCCACTATAAGACTGACACTGGAATGTGTGAAAAATTATATGGAAAACATTAGGAATATTGATGGCACTGATAGGGCCTTTACTCCATGCATGATTCGACCGGATCAGTACCACCATCTCACCCACTAGCCTGCCGCCAGACAGAAGTTATTATACTGTTGAGCTTCGGTATCAAAACCAAACCGATGAAATTATTCAATCTTAGTAATCAGGGTACCTAAAGCAATTATTCGGCTCTTGGCGAACATGTCCTCGAAGAAGCTCGCGAAGTAAGAGGGAATCGATTACAAGTTTACTAGCACGCAGATTTCGCAAATTTTAACCTTGACGATTTTGAGAAAATCATGGGTGTCGTTTTACAAATTTCATGGTGGTAAGTAGCTGTTACTACTAAAACCTAAATGTAGACATAGTCTTTAGCAGTAACCCTTTTTTTACTGCAACAAACGCATATTGTTTGTATTTACAGCGGTAACCCTAAATGTATAAAACTATGAATAGTCGAATAAAGAGAGGCTTTTTTACTACGGAGACTAGTCTTATCACTTATATCATCGTAAAGCTGCCCGAGCTGGTACCTTCCTTCATCAATCAATTTAACATAGTTCATCATTTTTGATTCTTCGTTTTGGTTTTGATGATGCGGGGCATGTTATTTACCTGTAAATAGTGCACGGGATTGCTCAAAGCAGTATGTACTGCGCCGCGCGGCGACCCAACGATTTGCTTTTTCACACTGCCGACGTCGCTGAAGAACAGAATCTCATGGAAGGTCTGCGTGTGGGGTGGCTGCAGGCCCTTCGCGAACACATCCTCGAGGTAGCTCACGAACCGGGAGCGGATCATCTCGAACTCTGATTCGATACGGTCGGCTCGTGTAGCGCGTAGGAGTTGCTGAAATTTAAATTTAGTAAAGTTAACTTCATGCTAAATTGCCATTTTACTGGCTGATTTTTAGTACTCAGAATAGTTACCAATTTCAATGTGACTGCTTTTGGCACAATTTCGTAGAAGTTAAAATACAGAAATACCTTTAATATTATAAAATGCTGCTTTTTCAATGCCCTGATTCAAATTTCATCATAACAATATCTTTAGATCAAAAATATTTATGAACTTAGCAGACTGGAAAGCCGGCCGCAACAATCTATCATACATATGTGATGACACATATCATAGTCACCTAAGTTCACGTAATATAGTAACAAATTTCAGTCTTTTCAAACAAGAAATACACTTCATATTGGCTTAAATATTAAAAAAAAAATGTTGATTTTGATATAAGGCATAGTAATAAAATTATGTCTCACTCACTCGGGAAAATATATGTCAATCTTACCGAGTTTACATGATTCGTAAATTTTAGAACCTGCCTAGATGAAAAATGTACTTACCTCTTTCAATTTGTATCTATTTCCTGGTACAACTTCCATATCATTCTCCGTCTCATTATCATAATGTCTAATCAAAGTAGTTTCCGTATTCGCGTTTTCCAGTTGCCTCAAAAACGTCAGTAAATGGACTCTGACAGTTTTAGCAAAACCCTCGCCCAGCTCGCTTTTTAAGACCAACTTATTAGTGTTGTTCTTGGTGGGTGACGACCTCAGAGGTTTTACTGGTGAAATTGATTGTAGCTCCGAATTTATAATTTTCATGGCACCCTGTATACTGTCTAATAGTTTCACTTGCGACTGGAAGTTTATAAGCTGCATGCACTCTTTGAAAATTGAGGTTTGAGTTATTGATTCGCCAGCGCACTTGGTGTATATTTCACGGACCTGTAAAAGTAGCACATATACTTATAGATTCAAAGGATGTATGCACCACTGATTTGTGCGGCGTTTACGCTCTTTGTGTCTAAGGAGATCGATATGAAAATCGATTTATGCATAGGCATAGGGATAGGCATTTTGCATTTACAACAAAAAAATAATACAAGAATGCGGCAGCGGCAGCTAGCGCTAGCGTTAACTACATATCGTGTACCAAAAAAACTCCCCTAGTAATTCAAATACAAATTTGTTTATTTAAGACAACAGGGTCCATGGAACGTGGGCAATGGAACAAGCATGTGCGGTCAGCCAAGAAAATGGTCTACCACTTTTTAACCTTAATACATAGATAATAGAGTCGAAAAGCGGACCAATTACTTGGCCAACCGTACCTAGGTTTCGTTTTTACGCAGAGTAATGTGCTAGACCCAGGGATCGGAACCGGTATTTATTAAATCTTCTAAAATACACGCTATTTCTGGAATATTTTAAAACTATATTTAGGAGAAGAGCGATTAATCACAAAACACCTGTGTATGAAAATCTAGTAATTGAACGAAAAAAACGAATCGTTATATCGGTTATTTTGTATGAAAAAAGATACAGGTTACGAATCTTCTTTATCTGTGATTTTGGCTGAGAAGACAAATTTGAGCCTGATTTGACTCGGCAAATGATCAAACCCTTAGATTGCCATAATCATAAAACAAATACAAAATTAAACTTACAGTTTTCCCTATAATGTTTTTAGGGAGATCCTTCAAAAACGCCGCCAGCAATCTCACACACAGATAAAAACTATGCAAATAATCGTATAGCTTGTTCATTTCCTGGCACAGAACTTCTCTAAAGAAATTGTCGTCTTCGAACAGACCAATCCTCGTTTCGCAGTCTTGGACCTCGAGAAAGGGTCTAAAGGAAGGCAGTTGTCTGATGTTTTCTATTTCTTCGGCGGATAGCTTGGCAGCTGCATCTTCGATGCATTCTCGTTGGCAGCAGAGTGATTTGACGTTGTCTCCGTAGTAGTGCTCCATCATGCAATACTGGAAAGTAAATGGTCGCGTTAAATTTGCGATTAGTCTCTTTCCAGGTGCGACAAAAGAAAGAGGTTGAAAGACGGTCTGAAAACGCCTCGAAGAACCATTTCTCCAGACGAGTTCATATTTGCGAGATCTGTTCCTGAGTCATGTTGTTAATGTTTTCAAAGTATCGTTTGTATAGGTATATTAAACCACTTCCCATGTCATATATGAGTTTGGGATTAGACTGATTTGTGTAAAAAGACTTGCGTAGAGATTTTGCAAAAACAAATTACAATATAAAACAATTACTCTTAATTGAACACCGCACAAAACAGAGTACAAAAAACAATACATTCAAGGAGAGGTAAACAACATTAACGTTTTTACATAAAATGCAGTAACGTTTTCCAATAGACTCGCGTATTGGAGATTTCTGAATTCTTTCTCCGTGTAAACTCAGTAATCTACTGTACAGTAAGAGTAATCGAGACAAGTGCAACCGTAGAACCCTGTCGAAACGACAAGACACCGTTACTGAAAATCGAGCGATAAAGTCACATTACAGTGACAGGGTACGTACCTTTGGTACGCGGATTAGGGAATGCAACCCGAGTACGGGTACGACTACCCGGGTACCCGATATTATTTAGGGTCGGGTAAAACCCGGGTATTTGACTCTAAAACCGGGTTTTCACCGGATTTGAAATACAAAAATAAATTTAATAAATTGGCTACATGGTTTGTCCTGTAATAGGTATAGTTACTGATAACCATATTTTCGCAAATTCACATCTAATAACTAAGTAGTTCTATGTAGTTCCATCAACATGGTTATACAATATTTGTCATTTGAGTATTTTCTCGTGATATAAAAAAAACCCTAGTAATTATTAATAAAAATATGCATGAAGTGTTTTATTTTAATATATTTCAAAGATAATAAATAAAATCTAATGTCGGCCGCGTTAGCACGTTGACTGCCAGTGCAGTCGGTGCGCTTTAATTTCTCCCATTATATTTGGGTCAGCAATAAGGTGTTCAAGTTCGATGTTCTTCAGAACTCTCCATCTTCCATCCGGTGTATGGTTTGGGCCGACTATTCTGCGCAAGATTTTCCTTTCAGCCACCAGTAACTTGTTTTCCTCTCTAAGCGTTAGAGTCCAGGCCTCGCGACCGTACATTAGTATTGGCCTAATTACCGTTTAGTATAGACCGATCTTGGACCTGCTCATTAGAAGCCTGGACTTTAACAACTTCTGCAGAGCGGCACTACAGCGTAGAGAAACAGTTCTGCAAGCGGATGTCATGTCAATTGGCTTCCCTAGGGTGTTGGTATTTGAAATGGTACAGCCTAGATATTTCAACTCCGAGACCCCTTTGTACGTGGTATCTTCTACATATAGGTCTTTTCGTAGGGCTCTATGGTTACCTTCGCCGATCTTCGCCGCTTCCCGTTCGAGAGTTTCAACAGCAACTTTTACGTCCTGGCTGGTTGCCTCCAACACTAACCTTCACCCTACTCTCTTTCCTCACCACCTCTGCCATGTCAACTATCTTTCCTGGGATAAGGAAATTCCTCGGGATAGTAAAGAGGGCACTCCGATCAATGCTATCATATGCCTTCGCAAAGTTTACAAAAAGTACGTGCATGGCTTGTGCATAATCTGCTGGAGCAGGAAACTATAGATCTAAAGCTTTGCTTTTTATGGCTAAGCTAGAATTTGGTCTAAAGCCACACTGATAATCTCCGAGACTTTATTCCGCGTACAGCTGAAGTCTTTTTAGGAGTACGTACGAAAGAACTTTGTATGCTGTTGTGGCAGTAGGGCTATACCTCTGTCATTCGTGCACTTATTTTTATAACCAATAAAGATATTTTAGGTAAAACATAGCAAGCAAGTTACTGGGCATAATCGACTTGTGTCGCATCAGTGGAAAAAACAACTGTAAAATATGGTGCGTACCGCACTGAGCGTAAGTTGTAGAAATTGCAAACGCAAAGAAACACCACATGCTTGCTTATCTTACTTAACACGGCCGGCAATGTTCATTTCCCGTTTAGGTCTTCCCTATCATAGGTCTCGTGGCCGCGCAGGTAGTCTAGTTAGTCAGGTATAATCGTATGGTGCGATTATGCGGTGTTGTAACACTTGTAACCCATAAATATTGGCACTATATCAATTCTTTATATAGTTTTATTTCTTAACACCCATTAAAACACTTTTTAATACCAATACAGTTTTTTTACGAAACCCGGATTTTACCCGGGTACCCGGGTTTTAAGAATGAAAATCGGGTAATACCCGGGTTTCAAATTGGACCGGGTATGGCATTCCCTAACGGGGATCAATTATTTACCTTACAGTACCATCAGCCACACACTTATAAGACCAGCGGTAGACCTTAGAGTCTATCCAGACTACAGTCAAGGGCAAAGATGAATATCCACACAAAGTTCCAAAATATATATACATAAACCTTACTGCCGTAATAATAAGACCTGTATACATATTGGTGTCCGTGACTGTAACCACAACCACACGACAACGACAACCACGTAGTCTAGCGATAATTAATATGAAAATAAATAGTTCTGTTCACACGGACCACATTTTGTCAAACGCAACCGTGTGGTCGGTGCGACCACATCAAAACAACTGCAAGACGCTGCAGCGCAACTATTCACACATAACCACTGCGTCACGACGTTTTGTCGCTGCGTAGTCGAGTGGTTGTGGTACAGTCAAGTAATTTAATTCACATACCATTTCGTACCTTTCCACAATCAAAATCAATATGAAAGCCGATAGACATTCTATATCAATGTCACTATGACAAGGTACGAAAGGGTACACAAATTAAATTCCTTGACCGTACGTCTGAATAGACTCTTATTGACATTGACACAAGGCCTACAGATGGCCAGTGGCCACTAAAGTGTGTTGCTGTTTGTACACTGACATATGGGTTTATGTGTATGCTACTTTGGTGTGTCTATCTGCGTGATTGTTTATTATTCTCTCTCATTTGCTCTAAGGTTAACTGTAAGAGATCCCTTAAAGGAATAAGTTCGGCTTTGTACACATTTTTTACTCTGCCGTCTTTTTTTCATTATTTTTAACTGACTCCCAAAAAAGGAGGAGGTTCTCAATTCGTCGGAAGATTTTTTTTATGTACAATAAAGTAAACACAAACAAACAAACATATGTACCTTTATGCTTTGAATGAGCCCAGTGACCGAGAAGTCGTAGAACAGGAACACGTCCGTCAGCAGCTCGAACGCTTTCCCCGACAAATGGAGGGGACTCGAGTGGTTCAGGAATATGTTTTCAAGCACCTGGAACATAAGTAAAATAACTATAATATCAAAGGACAATCTCTCACAAATTGGCCTAATCCATACTTATATTTAAAACTACTTTTACTAACGACATAGCAAACAGGGTAAGCAAAGAGGCAATGGGCAGGGCGCATAGTCCGAAGAACCGATGGCCGTTGGGGCAGAAAGGTTCTCGAGTGGAGACCGCGTACCGGCAAGCACAGCGTGGAAAGACCACCCGCAAGGTGGTCCGACGACCTGGTTAGGGTTGCGGGGGCTCGCTGGATGCGGGTCGCCTCTATCCGGCCCTAGTGGACGTCCTATTTAAAACTAGAAGGTGCCCGCAAACTTCGTCCGCGGAGGAGAAAAAAAACATAACCCTCTTTTTTCTTCTGCGTAGTCGGGTATAATGTATTTTAAACCATCTGGAGATACCCAGCTACCCGTGTACTACGATTTGTCGTGATGAAGCCACAACGGCACATACAAGCAATACAAAAAAACAAAAAAAAATATTTTTCGGTTCAGTGACCTCCAAATAGTCCGATGCAATCATTTTTTTGAAAATATCTTCAATGTAAAGACATTTCATTTTTACAACTTTATAATAGTATAGATTAGATATCAAGGGACAATCTTTCACAAATTGACCTAATCCACACTAATATTAAAAATACTTTGCGCCACCTCCTTATACGTACAGTTCCTTTTTTTCAACGTCTCCCATTACCCAAAGGTTGTCTGGAAGAGATCGCTGTTTAGCGATAAGACCGCCTGTTTTTTACCTCTCCTTGAATGTATTGTTTTCTGTACTCTGTTTTGTGCGGTGTGCAACAAAGAGTTATTGTATTGTATTAAAAATGCGAAAGTAACTCTGTCTGTTACCTCTTCACGTTTACACCGCTGAACCAATTGAGATGAAATTTGGTACCCAATGAGAAGGTAGAATATGAAGATGAGTGATTAAAATCTATTCACCCAATAAAACAATTGTGGACTAACCTGATTCATGTAAACTGGCGAAGAGTGTGAATGGAACACTTTGATGAGTAGCTTCGATGAGACGTGGTACGGGAATGACTTGTGGAGCGCCGACACCGACGTGGCCACACCAAACACGAACACGATCGGTAGGGACGACAAATAGGAACTGCAAAACGAATCAAAGTCAGAGGGGCTACTCCGAAATCCGAAAAACAAAGTGCGTATGGCACCATACCGCTCACTCAAATACAGCATAACATTAGAGCGAGAGAAAGAGCCTGTTACGAACTTCGATTTTTGACTTTAGGAGTAACCCCTCAGAAACGGGAATAGGGTACATGACGCAGACGGAATAGGTAGTCCCTATTTACCTAAACTTTGCGGGAGGACCTAATAAAGAGTGGGTATTAACCACCAAAAATAATAAATTATGTTTATTGAATGCGGAATTTCCCGAATGAGATTCTTAATAACAGTAACACATTCAGCACCGCGAACCCGGTCGCCGGGCGCTCTGCTCGTAGCAAGTTTTCGCTACATACGGTTTTTCCCACGTTATTGGCTACGAGCGTAGCGCTACGAAAATGTTGGTTGCGAAAGTGTTAATTCACTCTCAGGGTCAAACCTACGAGTATGTCCAACCGACGGACCTATTTGTATACTTTTAGGTTGTCCATGTATTTAAACTATCTGCATTAGACAATGGGAAATGGATGAAAATTTTCAAAAATCTTGAAATTTCGTTTATAGGTAGGAATAAGCCTCCTTATTGTCATAGAAAAATTACAGACTTTTCTGTGGCTTAAAAAATATAAAAAAATTAAAAGGTGTTGGTGGGCCTATCTACCTGCCTTATACGGTACGGCAAAATATCATTGATATTTTCGATGAAAATGGCTGTAAATGTACTGTTATTCTTGCTTTACCGTATAAGGCGGGCATATAGGCCCACCAACACCTTTTCATCTTTTTATTTTTTCCTAAGCCACAGAAAATCCTGTTTTTTTTATCTGACAATAAGGAGGCTTATTCCTACCTATAAACAATATTTCAAGATTTTTGAAATTATTCATCCATTCCCCGTTGTTGTTCATGAATAATTTGACCTTGAGAGTGATTTAAAAGTAATCCGGGAAATTCCGTGTAAAAATTCATTATTTTTGGTGGTTATAACCTCTATTAATTAAGTCCTCCCGCGAAGTTTAGGTAAATAGGCACTACCTATCAAGACTGACAAATCAAATCAGCGTCTTTTTATGGACTTTCAAAACGCTCAGAATATAAAAATTAAAAGCTAGTTTAATGAGGTCATAATCCTATGTGGTCAAATTTTGATTCAGTAATAGAACAGTTTAACTCAAAATAATACTTACTAACTTAAACAAGGCAACAAAGCAACTAAACGTGAAACAAAATCAGCTTCATAAAAAGTCCTTATGAAAAACATGAAACACGTAACAGTGCATTTGTATTCACGAGAATGAAAGAGAAAGTTATATAAACTCCAAGATAGAGCAGGATGGATTTGTTTTTGTGAATTCCAACACGCCACACCATGGCGTTACATAATTTCATTCTAAACACTTAAGAACTATTCTACATAATCTTAACTAATTACTTGTTAATAACCATCCATAGGCAAAGAAAACTCCCAGAATACCTCGTTAATAATTATATTATTTTAAAAACAAAGACTCTTCTTTCTTTAAGTACAGTATTTTAAAATAAAATAACCGCTGGTAGTTTATTTTAAAATAAAATAATTAAGCCCTTCTGGCACATGTGTTTTTACACATTAGGCCTATTTGGCATGTACACCATCGTTTTCTCAAAGTGGGTAGTTTGCACAAATATTTTTTTCTCAGTCAACCACGTGAACACGAAAGCTGTAAAGCTTCCGAAACGTCGGGTACTCAAATAAGATAATATACGCGATATAATCCGTTTAAATTGTTTTATGAATAGAAAGAATATAACAATATATATTAAATAAAAGCAATTATAAATATTTTTTAAATACTAAACTATAGTTTCTGCGGAACACCATGAACTTTCGCGGTTTGTATACATATGTAAACTTTTTTATAACGGGTTTGTTGCAACATTTTTTTGAATAAATAATGCGTCCTATGGTTTTTTTTTTTGTTCATTGGTGATCTACGCAACGAACACACCTGTGCAGCACCACGAGGCACACGAGACTGTGCCAAAACGTTGAATATAACATTAAATAAAAAATACAGCCTTAGACCCATCGTTATATGACAGTTTGATTAAGAATTAAGAAAAAAATACTGACTGTCGAGTTTGTTTCGGCTTTCTTTTCAATGGTGGTCTCCTTTTGGGCAATGCCGTAGAGTCAGATTTGTAAAAGTGCCCTTGCGGTCTAGTTTCAATGATATTTATTATTCCATTTTATTGATGTTCAAAAAATTACTAAGTATTAAATGAGAGTGAAAATCAAGTTGGACGATTCAAATTGGAAAGGTGGAGAGAAAGGGGCGGAAAAGTTGTGACGTTCCACACACATACTATAATAAAATTGAGAAATTTACTTAACATTATGGTAGTTTTGTCTTACCTAATAATCATGACAAAATCCTGTAAAACATTGCAGTTGAAACTCTCGAAATCAGGCATTATGATGACCAGCGATCTCATAGACACAGATTGTTTCTTCTTAGGTGAGCTGTTGAGATATTTGTTGTTGTACCAATTTTGCAATGTTCTCATGGTGCATTGGCTTTTTTTTGTTTTTTTCTTAATTGGCAGTGTTTCATCATCAGAATCAATCACACTGTCGTCCTAAAAGAATGAAGGTGGCATATCTTTAACTTGATTTTAGGAAACATTAATACAATTATGCAGTTGTAAAAAGTAATGTGTTCATCAATATTTCAAAAAAATAAGTGAAACATGCTATTTTAAGGGCCTGCATCGTCAAGGAAAAAGAACGCCCCAAACGCCGTGCCGTCCAATGAGCGTAATTTGTAATAAGGAACTTTGATGCTCGCTCGCATCAAAGAAAGAGAAAGCTAATACACATGCTTGGGATGTAAAAGTACAATGAAATCGAAGATATTACTGTTTTATTAACATTTAAGTTGATGACGTAAAAGATAAAGGGAAGAATGACATTTTAGCCGTTTATTAATGTATCGTTTGTACAAATTTGACAAAAAACTGAAAATGAAGACGCGTTTTCAGATTTCTTTTTTATCAAAGAAATTATAAACAAACATGTTTCCGCGTTAGGCGCTGAATAGGTTGTATAGTCAAAAAACGCATATCTGAAAACCAGCCTGTTTCATATACTAGATTTGACAAAAATCTCACTATACAAATAGCTTAAATTTTCGATTCACCCCCTTAAGGTCACTGAATCAAAAAACATCATCTGCTAGAATAGGACAATAAGATACTGAATAAACATGTAAATAACTTTTAAGAGTTAATATAATAACTGTTTCAGCTTGATTGACATTATTTTTTTATTTACCTTTAACAAACAGGTAAAGTACTCCAAAACTCTTAAAGTTCATATCCAGCTATTTGTGTAATCGTAGCCAGCTCGTTCAGATAGTCGGATGTCAAACAGAGCCATACTACACACGGTCTGGGGTGAGCCAGGGCAGTACATTGGGACCCAGGTTGTTTACGAATATGATAAACGATTTGCCTGATGTCGTAGCTACAGCTAAATGACTCTTGTTCGCGGATGACTGCGATGATGATGTTTCTGGGCGTGAAGAACGTGGACGATTCTAGTGCACTGCCACGTGATATCGATAGTGTGGCTGAGTGGAGTACTACTAACCAGCTACCTTTCAATGTCGACCAATGCAAGCAGATTGCGTTCTCCAGAGCTCGAACACCTATTGCCACACAATACAACCTGCAGGGGAAGGTACTAGAGAAAGTTGACGTGATATTTGGGTTTACTTTGGACTCGCGGTTGGATTTCCGAACACATATTTTGGGGATTTGTGCACGAGCAAGTAGGATGTTACGTTTTATTATGCGCGTCTCGTCACAATTCGCCAACCTGAATATCGCAATCCTTTTATACAATGCCTACGTTCGTAGTAGATTAGAATATGGTGCCTATACATGGAATCCCCATGAGGCAAAATACGTCCTCATGATTGAAAAAATACAAAGAAAGTTCCTACGTTATTTGTACAAGAGGAGGTACGGGTACTATCCTTTGCTTTTTCCCTCGATGTTTGTGTCTGGTATGGTAGAATTTCACACCCTGGAGCTGCGGCGTAAAGTGATTCTACTCATGCATTACTATGACCTGTTGCGGAATAAAATCAGTAACGCTACGGTCCTTGAACGAATAGGGCTGGTCGCGCCGGCACCGAGAACGGTCACGGGCGCGAGCGAGGGCGGCGCGCTGCCGACGCGGCGCCGGCGCCGCCTCTTCGCCACCAGCGGGGTGCACACGCGTCAGGCTAACAATGCTCCCACTAATCGGGCACTGTCACTCTTATACGAGCTGGCTATTCAAAGCCCTGAGGTTGACGTCTTTCATGACTCACCTGGCTCGTTTGGCAGAGCTATAGGTATATTTTCAAGCAATTATATTATGTCTAAATAGTGATAAGGATATTCATTTCTATATAAGTATGTCTTTTATCAGTTAATAATAATATGTATATGTATAGCATATAAGCGCTTTGGTGTATAACTGTAAGCTTGTGTGTGTGATTTATTAAACAATAAAGAAATAAAGCCAGGGGTCCGTTTCATAAATGGTTGTAACTTGTATTACAAGGGGAAGTCTCTTTTTAATTCATATTGTTGGAAAGAGAAGGAGCTTTTGAGAAACAAGCCCCAAATATAGAATACCGTACCATTATTTCAAGTCCATTAACCAGTTGCCAAACCGCATTTTCAACTAAATGTTTCACTGTTGATGCGTCTTGCGAATTTACCATTGCTATGTGTGGTGTCACCTCGTCCCTAAAAGCATAAATCAGAGGAGTTAATAACAGTGCAAGAAGTGGAGTTTCACAATATAAGAAATTTTGTAAAAACTCAATGAAATAATGAAATAATGATCTTTATTCTGTAAGTAGGCCACAAGGGCACTTTTACAAGTCTGATTCTACGGCGTTTACCAAGAGGAGACCACTGAAGAGAGGAAAGCCGAAACAAACTCAACAGTCAGTCATTTTTTCGAAATAACTCTTATATCTATTACAATATTTGTACTTAGCCTATCCTAAATATATGTTTTGAGTATATAAACTCAATGCGTAGTTCTTCAAGAAAACATATCAAAACTTATAAAAGTAAAAAAATATATATTTTGTGATTTTTTATTTAAAACAACTTACATACATTTGATATGCCACCTTATCAGAACCGTGTCCCGGTAAAAGTAAATTATTTGATTTCTGTTTTGGGCCATGCATTTTCGTCTGTTAAATAGTCCTCTACCCTATAATAAGCCTTTGCCATTAGGGACTCTTTTAAGTACTTTTTGAGAGCTGGAAACGATAATTTTAAAGCATCATCTGGTAGCTTATTGTAAAAATGTATACATTGGCCTACAAATGATTTGGCAACTTTACGAACGCGGAACTTCCTAATAGCGATTTTGTTTTTATTTCTAGTATTAAAATTGTGGATATCTGAATTCTTAGTAAAATACTCTAGGTTCTTAATAACATAAATAATATTCTCATAAATATATTGTGTCAAAAAATAGATATTGCTTTGTATACTAACCTGACCTCCTCTTTTGTTTGCATGACAGAGAAATATTAATTAGATCAATTATTAATAGCATGTGGCAACTGTAAAGTTCGCTCTGTTAGGGTGAACATTTTGTTTCATAGATGTTCACCAGGTGCGCTAACGGCGAAAATCCGGTTAAAAATACAAAGATCTTGTAACAAGTAGTGACAATATTTGAAGACAAGCTGACTGGGCTCTGTAGCTCAGATTGGCAAAGTGTGCGCCCCGGCAAGGCGCAAGGCACTGGTTCAAATCCAGTCGGAGTCTTGAAATTTTTTAATTATTTGGATCTTTGTATTTCTAGAATATCAACAAATGACAAAACAACCATTAATTTTTTCAATAAACTTATTCTTGGTATCATGCAAGGAATAAAGTGGTTATTAATTGTTAGAAGAAGAATCCATGCTAAGTTTAAATATGAAAAAAAAAATGAAGCTTACAAACCTTATTTTAGAGATAAGTGTCTCAAACTGAGACACATGGTCGGGCTGGTTGACTCCGGTCAACAGAGTAGCACTCGGGATAATTCCTTCAAGAGTTACAGATTCATTACCCCCGTAGAACGATTTTATATAGTTGACCATGTCATTTAACAACACATCATAGGTCTTCTGATGTAGATCCTGCAATAAATATACTATTTGAGAAACATAATTAGGCATATTTAGTGTGATGTAGTTTTATAGTTAATATCATAATTAGACTTATGTTGTGCTACTGTCATGTCATCTGTGTCACTAGACACTACAGATAGCTAATTTGGCAGATCAGTAACTAAACTAAACGTAGCACTGTGTGTTGCCGATAAAATGGGAACTAAATATAAACGGAGCACCCACCTAACAGGTTCCAGGTAGTAAGTTTTAAAACAAGAGCTTAACTGCCAGTAATATGGGTGACTACTAATTGTTTAGAACTGAGCAATATTTGGACAATTGAATAAGTTGTAGCTTCAAGGAATAATTGAAACACAATGTTAACAAACCCATATTAGCCATCTTTTTAAAATTACAATATAATAGAACTTCAGTATGGTAAATATTTCAGAAACAATCAAAAATAAGATACGTACCATGATTCTAGACTCTATAGTGTCCCAATTTTTCTTATATGCCTTATACCAAGGCTCCTTTCTGAATTGTTTCTCAAACAAAGTGCTACTTTTCTGTTTAGTTATTTTAGGCTTTTTGATGGTGCTTGGAAATAAGAACACACCCTGTAATAAACATAAGCAATTACTACTTCTCAAGATATTCTAAATCCAAGTAAAATAATTTAAAACGCTCCAAAATTTCCACTACTGTACCTTGGAAACTGAGATCGTAGACTCCATTATTTTGTAGTAAGTTATGATAATTTAGGATAAATTAGGGTTAAAAACTAGTCACACTTATCATTATTTAACATAAAATTTCTGCCGAAATCAGCATTTATTAAGAAGGCTACAACATGGGCATAACCGATCTTAGTCTTTCACAAACTTGCTTGGTACCTAACGTAAAAGGAACACACATGCCATGTAACTTGTACTTAATAAATTAAAACAAAAGAATAAGCTTAATATCTTGTTGCAGATATAAAGTAAGTTTAAATATCGTGTACATATGTTTTGTTGATTTCTGTAATTTCGCGGTTAGATATCTACAGGCGTTGAACTTTTAATGTCATAAACTGACATTTCATTTGACAGTGACTTCTTAATAATGTAGCCAGCTGATACAATTTATATTCTTTAAACTGACTTCCAGACGATACAATTTGTTTGTCCAATAACAAAATGTTTTAAAATGCGAGTAGTAAAAGAAAGCTCCATAAACACAAATATTCAGACTCTAATACTTCCTTCTTCCTTCCAAACAATATTCGGTACACTAACCACAGCCCTTTATGTTTTATGCATAGTATTCGAAGATTAATTAATACCTATATTTATTTTAACCAACCAATGCGATATAAAAGGATATTTATATGGAATTAAGTCCAATTTTGAACTTATAATACGTAGATGAATTTTGTAGTCGGTCACACTAACGATCTGATCAGATTATTTTCTAAGACATGCTCAGAAGTGCTCTCTTTAATATAGTAAAAACACTGATCATTTATATTATCACTAGACTGGCATCAATTTATTTTCGTACGTATTTGATTATCACCATTTTGACGCTTTAAGCACTGGTAGGCAGACACGAGTGTGTCCACGGAACTAAAATTAGTGGTGTCCGTAAGACATTGAGAAAAGAACACATCTCTCATACTCGTATAAATGAGGGCTAACTTAATTTAGCCGACATTTTTATACTTACTGGTATTTTACGTTTAATTCGGCTACCTATTAAAAAAAAACAGCCGCTGCCGTCTATACAAAAATGCAGTACAGATGAAAAAAATACGTTATGAAGAAGTCCACTAGCAAAAGAGCGTATCTCCACGGCACCTACGTTTTTTTTTGGACATACCATTTAGAATTTCGGAGCGATTATTTCCAAAAATATTCACTAAATCACTTCACTAAAACTAAGTAGCGGATTACACAAGACATCTATCCTCCAAATTTCATCAATATACATTCAGTAGTTTTCGAGTAAAATGCCTGTGACATACGGATGGACGGAGGGACGGACGACGGACGGACGGACATGACGAAATTGTAAAAAAACCGGCCAAAAGCATATCGCATCAAGCTCAGTATAGGGTTGCGTAGCCCCTATTAATAAGAAATGCCCTACAGCTTAAAAATACGATGTGAATAAGTGCACCTATCAAAGAGCATATATATCTACATGGCACTTGCGTCCTTTTGTTGACAAGTGCAGTTTTTCGACCACAACTCACAAACGGTATATCCGATCATATTGAAAATACTTTTATGATCAATTAATAAGTCAAAAAAAGACAAAAAAATAAAGTACTTAGTAGTAATAACGTGAATACTCGTATCATCTGGTCAGTAGAAATCAAAACAAATAAATACAGGATAAGCCAACAAGAAAACATCGTTTTGTAACAGAAACATGTTTTATTATCAATTACATTCCTCGTGAACCGGAGTTGTATGTAAGTTTTCAAACAGTAATTAAACAATTAGTAAACAGTGTAAACACCACAACTATAATGATACCTTACAAAATTTTGTATGACGGTAGCTTATGCGATTTGTAAAAATCTTTGTGAGTAGATTATTTTTATTTATCCTTACACTTGCTTGTTCAGTCATTCTACCCTCGATCACATTAGCAATGTATTTTGATGTTACTTCCTCTGCAGCTGACTGTATTAAAATAAAGTAACAAACTTGCGCAGAGCTGACGAGATGTGTCAGTGTCAAACCAATAAACAGCAGTGACTCAGAAAAATACCTACTTGCATAGGTAATTTTGAAAGAAGCAATTAATCAGTTCAACACGAAGCACCCATGAATAAAAATATAATAGTCAGGCCAACGTAAGTTAGCAATGATAAAATAGCGGCAAATAACGAATCAGCCGCTATTTTCCATAGCTAACTCCAGTAGGCCAGAATCTAGGATAATGGTTTCGAATAAGGATCTAAATAGCAGCATTCTGCACCTTGGTTCAAAAGAAAATAAACGACCATTGAGCATGTCGGATCATGCTCAGACTAGAGTTTATTCTAGTAAAGTTGGGTTCGTACAAAAATGCCCTACAGATAAAAAAATACGATACAAAAAACTGCTCTAGCAAAAGAACGTATTTCCCGGCACGTACGCCCTTTTGCTGAGAAGCGTGGTTTTTCGGCGATAACTCAAAAACGGTATATCCGATTATGTTGAAAATAATTTTCATTGAGAGCAGTATGAAACTTTATCTTTGTAATTATTTTCATATTTTTTTAAAAATAGCGGAGGGCTGGGGGACACAATTTATGCTACTTTCCGAGCGATTACTTCCAAAAATATTCACTACATCAAAACATTTTTTTAGAAAACTCAAAGTCTTTTTAAAAGAACTGACGATATTAATATTTGCTGAAAAATAAAAAATTAGTATCGGTTTCATGTATGGAGTCCCCTTGATTTTTTTATTTCTTTGTTATGTAACTATGAAACTAAGTAGCAGAAGACACCTATACTCCAAATGTCACCAATATACATCATGTAGTTTTTGCGTAAAATGCCTGTGGCAGGTATACTATAAGGGTTCCGTTTTTGCCATTTTGGCTACGGAACCCTAAAAAGAGGGTCGTTGTATTATTATTTATTCTGCGGGAGCTGAGACTAGATTGCCCTAGTGCCCAACCGTCTAGGACTACGGTACGCGTCTGTAACCGTTTCCAAGTCCTATGAAGATTTTGGAATGCAGGTTTGTCGTAGTCTGACAAATTCATAAAACAAATAATAAACATATACCTAAATATCTTGTAAACACGTCTCTAAGAACAATTATTGTACACATTTTATTTAGCTACTATAAAAGCCATCCGCAATCACAAATTACAATTTACAAAATATACATCTTATCATAAATTAGTACGGGACGGATCCTAACCACATAGATAGGAAAGGGAGTAATAAAATTATTAAATAAACTTTAGCCACTTAGTATATATTTTATGCTGTGATGAAAACTCAAACTAAAGTAAGATTTTTCCCTACAGGTACTGAAAGTTAATTGTAAACTAAACAAAGATTTTTTACTCGGGTAAATATTGAAGCTTCATCTACTTTTAACATCGGATCTTGCGAAGCATGATTCAAATTCAAAGCATTGGCAGTTCTATCGTTTTATTTCGTTGAACATAATTGTTGCAGTCTGCATTTTCAGAGAGGCTATTCCGATGTTCCAAACGAAACCATTTAGGCTGGCCGCAGACGCACGGAATCCTGATTCGGTTTCCTGATCAGGAATTCAGATTCGGCATTCCGTGAGCATTAAGTTTTTTTTCTGCCAGTAAGTACTTACAGTGAGTTTATTGTGAAATCACGTCTGGACATAGACGACGACGAATTGATCGCTATTGCGCTGTTACTGGCGCTAAACAAGAAGAAGCGGCGGATAAGTCGTTATTGGGTACACCCATTACATACTCAATAGGTTGTAACAGGTATTTTTCAACAGACATTATTAAATGTTCAGGTTCACCCATAGTTCAAAACACTACATACACGGCATGCACGTCAACTCGGCACAGCCTTCAGATGATTCTGAACTTCAATTTCCGTTCGTGTGCGACGATTGATACAAAAGTATGAAAGCGCTGCGTTCGGAATGACGTCATTCGGTTTTGTTCCGTTCTGACAACCCGGACGCGCGGCTCAGCGTTCGGAAAGAACGTTAAGTTTTTTCCGTTAAGAAACTGTACGAAACGTGTGCGCTTTGTTAAACATTTTGTATGAAAGCGTTGCATTCAGGTTTCCGAATCTAAATTCCAGATCAGGAATCCGAATCAGGATTCCGTGCGTCTGTGGCCAGCCTTATACGGCGAGTAACATCTGCGTCTGACAGTACCTACAAAATGTTGATCACGATCACGACCGTTCTGCAAAGAGTGCAACGACTGACAAGGAGAGCGTCACGCCCCTCTTGTTCTCATGTTAAATTGTATTTGCGTGAGTGGGACGGCGCAATATGAACTTCGAATTTTGGAGTAGCCTCTCAGGTTTACTTTTTAACAGTGGCCATGAGTACTTTGAAATAAATAATCTTGCCAATAAATAAAGGTTGAAATCTGGTTGACATTTTCATCATAGCGTGTGCAAAATTAACTACCCACGAATCGTGTAAAACATTTTCGGTATAACCAAAATCATCCTTGAAACACTAGATCACTGAGTTGGGGGGCGTGGGGATAACGCGGGTTCTTCACAAGGAGAATGGCGTTCTTCAGCATTGTACTTGTATTCTCTATCGGAGTGTTCGGGGCCAGGGGGAGTCCCGCGGCCCTCTGCGGCGGGTGCTGCTTCTAGGGGTGCAGGGGGACCGAAAGGCATGCTTTCGGAATTGTATGCTACTTCCCCTGTGCCAACGTACTCGGAAGGCTGGTAGCCGTAGCTGTTTAAGCTGAAAATAAACATTTTTATAAATATTTACTATTGGCTTGAGACATTTATTTATAAACTGCACACGGAGATGGACTACTACATCTTTTAGTTATTTTCGCGGACGTCGTTCATGTCATGTATTTCGTTGATGAAGAGAGTGGGGCTTAATACATTCCCTTGTGGAACTCCGCATCAACGAAAATGAATTAGCTAGTAAAATTGTATTCACTACCTAGGTACCTGTCACTTGAATAACTCGTGAATGTAGTCTAAAGCAATTCCTCTAAGTCTGGATACTTCTATTTTTTTTACTTATTTTGTTACACATTGTGTCAAAAGCTTTTGATAAGTCTAAAAGGAAAAACAAACGCATAAATGTACCTGTTAGGCCAGTACGAGATATCTTCAATAGCGTGGTGAGCGTATGGTGCGTACGCATGTTGGTAATACGGCGAATGATGTTGCGCGGTCGCTTCATACTGTAATGGGTACAACGGTGCTGCCGCCGGCGCGGGGGTACTCGCGGGTGGCTGATATTCGAGCGGCGCGGGGTAAGCGTGTGGAGGGGTGCGGTAGGGGGCCGGGGACGTGGGCTGGGGGGAGGTACTCTGTGCTGAGGTCCAATAGCCACTGCTGCCTGCCCAGGTGTAGCTGCTGGTGTTGGCTGTGGATGCGGCGCGGTCTGAGCTGCTGTAGGTTGCTGGAAGAAATAAAATAGGAATAAATAAATAACTATCAGGGACAATTTTACACAAATCGACCTAGTTTCAAACTAGGCAAAGCATGTACTCGGCGACAATATACATAATAATATATAAATAAATTATAATACTTAAATACATAGAAAACAGCCAAGATCCAATAAACATTCGTGCTCATCACACAAACACTTGCTCTGGCCGGGATTAGAACTCGGGACCGCCAGCTTTGTAAGCCATTATGCAACCAAATACAGAGCCAAACGTGTCGACACATTATTACATATTAGGTATATTTTAATGGACACAATGTAAATCATTTAAATGTTACGATTCATTGAAATGTCAAACCAGTAATGAACAATTTGAAAACAGGGTGGTAAGACTGTTCGTGATCGGGATGGCGATGGTGCATAGCCTCGAATGTCTCTTACCGCACTAATTTAAACACTCAACCTGACTTGAAACTTACAGGGTGGTGAGAGCGTCCGTGGTCGAGAGGGCGGTCGCGGTGGGTACGGCGCGGGCCTTCTGGAGGCTGCGTTGCTGCCCCCGTACAGAGACTGAGATGTCACGAACCATCCACTAACTGTAACAGACAACGACTACTTTATTGGACAGTACTTACCTTTGGTAATCTTTCATTTCGCAAAACGATTTTTATCTTAGTCGTCTCATTTTTCGACTTTTTATGTTATAGGGGGCAAACCAGCAGATGGATCACCTGATGGTAAGCGATCACCGTCGCCCATAGACACTGTTTCATTTCTCAACTGACGTATTTCGAAACCAATAACCTTCCCGGATTTTATTATGGGATATCATTAATGGCACAGCAAACAAATAATCGCCTTTCAATTTATTTTCATCAATTAAATATTTTTTACATCAAATTAATTAATGCACAGCAAATAAAATAAATGCCCAGCAAAAATTGTACTGCAGATAATTAGAAAATACACATCAGCACGACATTACTTTTTTCTTCGAACGCAAGACAAAAATACGACAGTCTTATCATTAATACCGACTGCACAGCAAATTAACTAGAGTGCCCGTAAAATACTCATTCTCATAGCAAATAAACTATTCTAGGAGCATATATCGTTATTAGCACCTCAAAACTTGTTCATCATTTTTGTAGAACACATGCTCAGCCAATTTAATAATTATCATAGCAACAGTAGATTCTTTCATAGCATTATATCTAAAAGCAGAGCCAATACATTGAAAACTTTTTTGCCGCACTTTTTTTCCATTGAGAAAATTGTACCTATCTATGCAGAT
This sequence comes from Hedya salicella, assembly GCA_905404275.2. Lineage (NCBI taxonomy): Eukaryota > Metazoa > Arthropoda > Insecta > Lepidoptera > Tortricidae > Hedya > Hedya salicella. The sequence continues at coordinate 21,884,942 of FR990100.1, read as the reverse complement.
TGGCGCGAGCAAGTGAGATTGAGTTAACTGTACAGCTCGCGCAAAAATATTAGCTTGCGAAAGTACGAATATAGGGCTCTCGCTGATTAGGACGCGTGCCGACCCAGAGCACCCTAGAGTGTTTTTGCAAACCCGGAGGCGCGGAGGGAGGGCAGCCCTCGCCCGCTGTGACAAAGCTCGCGAGCCGTGCGAAGCGGAGCGGCCGAGGCTGGTCGCCTGGCGACCAACAAGCCGAAGCTGCGGAGCGGAGTACGGGCGACCGTGCTTTGTCACGCAAGGGCGGTGGGGCTGCACTGCCCGCAGCGCCGGAGCCGTTGCATAAACAAAAAGCTATTGAAAAAAACACTTTTTGGAAGTGAGTTTGGGTGGGGTAGGGTGAGTTACCTGTACCATGCAATATTTTGGGATTGGCATGTTATGCCAAACGATACAATTGCCAAAATTTTTTTGGGAAAATAGAACTTGACCATGTAATTATTTGCTAAATAATCATTTTCCGAAAAAGAGGTTTGCTGACTGTAAAATTTGCGATAAGTAGTTTTGACAATTGAGTTTTTGCCAAATGAAAATTTGGGAAACAAAGTTTGCGATGTGATTACTTTGGGGAACGTTTTTTGCCAAAGATTAGTAATCCATTATTTACCTAATAAACATCAAAGTGATGTTTTGATGTGCATTTATTATTTTATTTTGCTGATCTCATTATGTTTCAATGAATAAAAATTATGATTATATGTCAAATAAAATGCCGTTCCATTCTGGTTAACTACTGTACGTTATATAAAAATAAAAGCTGTATTTAAAATAAAAAGATATAATACACTTCATGTGCGGTATAGTCATTATTAGCTACGCATTACTTAAATATGCTTTACTTATAAATAAATAGATGCACGCCACAATTATAAATTGTACTATATTTAGTAACATTTTGAGTGCAATATTTTGCTGTGCAATCAGTAATTTTGATATAAATTTGGATTATTTTTGCATAGAAAAAGGGTTTTTTGATGTGCGTTTAAATACTACCCTTTTATTATTAATGTTGGTTTGTATTGTAACGTTACTTCTTCTGTGATATTTCAGATAAATCTAGTTTTAGAAAAACTCCGATTGAGAAATTAAACAGTTTGGCGAACATTTATATATATATTTTTTTAACACAGGGACAATCTTACACAAATCGACCTAGTCCCCAACTAAGCAAAGCTTGTACTATGGGTACTAGGCGACGATATACATAATATATAGATAAATGATAATACTTAAATACATAGAAAACATCCAAGACCCGAGAACAAACATTAGTGGTCATCACACAAACACTTGCCCTGGCCGGGATTCGAACCCGGGACCGCCAGCTTCGTAAGATAAGATAAGATAAGATAAGATAAACGTTTATTGTCAAAACTGTGTACAAAAGGTCTTACATATTATTATGGTTGAGTGTCAACAGTTTGCCCATTTCGGACGTACAACATGGAAAATAGTAATAATTAACAGTTTTCTACATAAAATATTCATTAAGATTATAAAAACATTTGAAAATTAGCCATTCTTTCAGTATTCTTTTGAATCGAGGACCATCTTGTGATTTGATGCATTCCGGCAAATGATTGTAAATTCTTATCCCTGTAGCATAAGTACTCTTTTTAAGTATGTAACTAGTTGGCCGGATGGTACAAAGATCATATTTATATTGTGATCTCAAACTTTCTTTGCAATCAGTTTTTTTGGTAAAATAGTCGCTATGGTTCCTTACAAATAAACAAATTTCTAGTATGTATGTAGATACACGTCATTGTTAAATATTTTTTATCTCTAAATACAGTTCTTAGGGAGTCGGTTTGTTTTAAATTATACATTTTTCTTAGGCATTTCTTCTGAAGAATAAATGTCGAATGAACATTTACAGAGTTGCCCCAAAAAATTACACCATATGTCAATAGAGGGTAGATATTGCCATAGTACGCACTTTTAGTGACCTCTACTGAAGTTATATTGGACAACAATGACAGTGCATAGCAGTTCTTAGAGATGGATTTATTTATTTTTTCTATGTGTGCTTTCCAATCTAGCTTTCCATCAATTGCGACCCCTAAAAAATTTGAGTTGTCCACTTGTTCTATTTTTTTATTGTCAACTTTACTTAATTATATTGATGTTTTTTTGTCCTTTTTTGCGACCAACAAAGTTTACAATTTTAGTTTTATCTAAATTAACTTTTAAATTTAAACATGACAGCCAATTCATCGCAGTTATTAATGTATTGTGTATCTCATTAGCAATATCGGAATTTTTATCTTGAGATACAAATATAGTAGCGTCATCCGCGAACATAACGCACAAATGGTCCGTTATTAAAGGAAACTGATTGACGTATATTAAAAATAGTAAAGGTCCCAGGACGCTACCTTGAGGTACTCCTTGTAGATTTTTTTCATATTTTGATTGAACTTTGAGCAATGTTTTTGTATTTTTATCATAAGTATCTACTACGGTAGCTTGGACTCTATTTGTTAGATAGTCTTGAATTAATTTCAAGGCTATACCCCGAATCCCAACATGATCAAGCAAACGTAACAATTTTGTATGTGAGACACAATCAAACGCCTTTGATAGGTCTATAAATAGTCCAATAGTAGTCTTGTCTTTGTGTACACTAGTCCATATTTGTTTTAGAATTTGGAAAATAGCTGACGTCGTATTTTTTCCTTTTTGAAATCCGTATTGATTTTTATTTAATATATTGTTTTTGTTAAGGAACGACATTATGCGATTTGATATAACTTTTTCAAAGATTTTTGAAAAATTTGATAATAATGCAATGGGTCTGTAATTGTTTAGGTCATGCTTTGGACCTTTTTTATGAAGAGGTTTTATTAAAGTCATTTTTAAGTCATCAGGAAAAAGGCCACTCTCTAATGTTAAATTAATAATATGTACTAGAGGTTCTATTATGTGTTCAACCCCAGATTTGATTAAACTCATGGGTATGTTGTCTGGTCCAGTACTTTTTTTATTCTTTACTCCTTTAATGACACTTTTAACTTCATCGGTATTCACCGGAGTCAAAAAAATGCTACTCATGTTAGATTCGGTCAATAGTTTAATAGGCATATTATTTATAGTATTATCTAATCTTACAAAAAAATCATTAAATGTATTAGCAATGTCGAGTGGTTTACTAATCAATATATTATCTTTTTTTATATTGTCTATTGTGTCTTTTATCGTATTAACTTGTGATGTATTTTGCTTTATTATCTGCCAGGTAGCTTTGCTTTTATTATTACTTTGGTTTATATAGTTTATATTTGTATTGCGTTTTGACTGTTTGGTTACTACTTTCATTATTTGACAGTATTTTTTGTATCTGTGTTTTATATGTGGGTTGCTTGATTTTACAGACTGTAGATAAAGTTTTCTTTTGTGTTTACTTGCTACCACAATTCCTCTAGTTTTCCAGTTTTGTTTCTTTTTATGTGTTTTTTTAATTTTTTTGGTTGGAACACAAAGATTAAAAACGAGGGTGAAAATCTCGATGAATTTCTTGTAGGCACTGTTGGAATCAGGTGAAGAATAGACATCTGCGAAACTAATTTGGGAAATGTATTTTAAGAAAATTTCCGTATATGGATCAGGATTTTTACAATAAACGTACCAGTACCGTTCTAGGAAGCTCAAATCACTTGAAGTAGATATTAACTGACATGTATGATCAGACATACCAATATCCAATACTTCAATAGTACACTGCTTTTTATTTGTAAAAATGTTGTCTATACATGTTTTTGAACGTTCGGTTATTCTAGTAGGTACTGTTACCTTAGGGTGTAGTCCATATGATCGAAAGGTGTTTATAAATATTTCGCTTTTATTAGTTTTTTTAAGTGTGTCTACATTATAATCACCCAAAATGAAAATGTTTTTATAGCAGTGCCTCGGCCTTATTACTAATTTGCGAAGTAAAATTTCCATGTTCAAAAGAAAGATGTCTAAATTACTATTTGGAGTTCTATAGATGCATAATATTAGGTAATTTAGTCCACATACCACAGTACCGCAACATTCAAAATGATGTTCTATAGACATTTCGGCTACCCATTTCAGTTCCCGGCAACAAATTTCATTTTTAGAATAAATCGCAACACCGCCTCGTTTTTTTCGTTTTCGACAGAAAAAAGCCACATTTTTATAACCTTCTATTTGTAATACTGTAACTTCCTCATCCTTTAAAAATGTTTCACTAAAGCAACAGATATCTATGCTTTTTTCGTCTAACAGTATTTCCAATTGATCTATTTTTGATTTAATACTCTGCGTATTCAGATGCATAATTACAAAACTATTTTTAATGTTTCTATCTTGAGAGACGAAAAAACTCGGACTGGTTTTGTTGTTTTTCTGTTGAATCCAAGGTTTTGGTTTTTTCTTCAGTCTGTTTTAATTTCATTTTATTAAATAAGAATGGGATAGTACATTGTAATTTAGGTTTTTCTGTTGAATCCAAGGTTTTGATTTTTGCTTCAGTCTGTTTTAATTTCATTTTATTAAATAAGAATGGGATAGTACATTGTAATTTAGGTTTTCCAGTTATATTTTTTTCTGCTTGGTTTTTGTTTGTACATAATTGAGTTATAAGCTTCTTATCAGTTTGTTGTTGGTGAGTTTTTTGCATTTGAGTTTTTACATTCAGCTGTTTTATTTTATTGTTTCGATAGCCAATACGCAGTATTTCTCTCAGCACCAATCCACTTATGTGGAATTTATGGTTATAGGACTCTAAAGGTATAAATGTAGTATGTGAAAACTGCGAACTGACTAAGCGTATTAATTCATTTTGTTTATACTCATTCAAATAATCATTACATACACGTAGGCCGTTGTACAACCCACTGAACCAAACGAGTCGTCAAAATTAGCCCATACATTAATAAACTTTTTCCTTCTTGCCTATATTATAAATGCGAAGGCGGGTTCATCAGGGGTTTCTATTTTGTCCTTCTTTCACGCGGCAACAGGAGTCCATTTGATTATTTATACTAATATAATGACCTATTCGATAGTGGCAAGATTCTTTATCACAATAATTCACGAATCCCGAAGGAAAAGCTAACGTATGATATGATAGTAACGGCCCTGCAATAATATCACAGTAATGTACATAAATAAATGAAGTATTACTATTTTATATTACTAGGATTATCTGTTTGCCAAAGTTTATGCTCATTAAAACACCGTTAAACAATATGGCGGTGTGTCCCGTTGGACAAGGATTGCCACAAATGGTGGTGCTAAACTGTCAGTGCCGATGTCACTTACAATGTTGTAGTATTAGTAAAAGTCTAATATATCGCATGTCTGTCGAACAAATAGTAGAACACGAACAGATCGGAATATTTCAAAATCAAATGATAAAAAGTTGTATGAAGACTACGAGTTTAATTTTGTACTATGTTGTACTATATCTACGCTCCCAATTCCCGTGTCGTAAAATCAAATTTGTATCAATATTTAATTTTCTCAAAACTAAAACGCATTCCTTAAAAAAATCCTCCTACCAGTCAATCAATTTTATGCCTAATAGTTTAGTATCTAATTTATAAATATTGTTCCTAGCTTGCATATCAGTTTTAAATTTACCTTTATACCGAAATACCGAAGGGCCTGTTTCATATAGATTATTAAATTGATAACAATAATATTAGGTATGTCGTAGACCAATATTTTATTGGAAAAACACACCCTTGCCGCATTTATAAAGAGAGTAGATAGTATAGGTGCCTGGTTCCAACGAGTGAAAGCTGCTTTATCGAGGTTCAGTTCAGTTGAGTTTTTACAATCATTTAGGTACTGATCGTGCAAGAACACGTGAACCTATCCCGCTAAACGCTTTGTAATAACAATAAACTATTATTATTTAACATTTTATATCATAAAATGTATTCGTAAAAAAACTATAAACTAAATTTAAAAAGAGCCCTCGTGGCATTGTCCCAAAGACGCTGATGATGCATTTCCTCGCTGGATCGCTAAATTGATACCTTACGCTGGGCGAGGAAACTGCCAGCCCTTTGGTCGCCTGCGGTGACGACGAGCTGTTTTGATAACTCCTTAAAAAGGACTCGGGCGCTTGGACCTCAATGGAGCCGCGACACCAAATGCCTTGAAATGATGTTGGGACTTACATTGCGGATACTGATGAGGCGACGAACTTTGCTGCGGATAGTGGGTCCCCACGAAGTCTCTCTGGTAGTACCCCTCCGGTCTCTCCTTCGCATCCAGGAATGCTTTAGCGAAGGGGTTGTACTTGATCTTCAGTGAGGTCACTTCTTCGTTCTGGTACGCTGTGACTGCGATGAACTGAGTCTCAGGGAATGGATACGTCATTATTCGACGGAGATCCGTGCCGACTTTCACGAGGTGGACTCTGGGCTCGTATTTGTGGAGGGAGTTCAGCATTATCTGAAATAATATTGGTTTATGATTAGGTAAATGTGGTTGCAAGTACAAATGAAACGAATTAATTTGCATAAACTTTATTGTCATAACATAACTGTCATAAATTAATCGATCATCAGTAACAGTGCTCCATGACCTTTAAATGTGATTTGATTAGGATAATATCCCCATTCCATGATTTCACATACCTATACTTTAGTTTTGTATCTTAATGTATGGGATTACCAAATTTTATCGTGTAGGTACGTAACTAAATTATTTTTATTCTTATTTATGAGAAACTTTAAATCCAGGTAAGATTTTCATGACAGAGAGATGCTTATCAAACTTATAGTGCAGTCGACATGACACATGACATGATATTATAATTAGACTTAAATAAATGCTATATTCTAATAAAATATTATGTTGTAAGACAGTCTCGACTCTTAAATAACTGATTTTCACACATTATAATTGTCTATTTTGATCATTTTCTATACTCGTAATTATCACGAAAATGTTGCAAAATCCTTCTTCTCAATAGTCAAACGGTCTCTGAACTCTTGTTTTCGCTTTGGGTCAAGGCGCGGTATAAATTGAAAACTGTTAACCATTAACAAACCGTCATTAGAATTAACGTGCAATTGTTACTTTTACACATTTCACAACTCGCGCTCATACAATAAAAAGCCTAATCGAACCACAATTAATACTACATTAATTTTTGCGGATGTCGTCTAATCTAACACGAAAAACTCTGGTAAATATAGCGGTGAGACAATAATTATTACAAATGATAGTGCGTATGCCGCTAAACAGTTGGTAAAGCTACAAATTTCACACCGAGACGCCAACATATGGATCTGGATGTATCTTGTGTTTGTTTTCATGTTCATTCGCGCCATATCGCGTGAGAACTGGGCGGTAGCAACTGTAGCAGTCACACCTCTGTACCACCTGCTTTCTATTAACGTGGATTAGTATTCTGTCAATAATACGTTTTGGGAATATCGGTAACGGGAATCTATTAATATGGAGCAGTCTGAGATACATGCATAGCGGATCTGGAGTGAGAGAATGGCTTTTGAAACTGTCGTTTGCTTTGGTTTCATACCAAGACCACTAGAACAAGAGGACTGAAATTTGCCATACTTTGGATCGTGTTGCAATCGCAAGGAGATATTCTGGCAAAAACTAGATGGTGCTTCAAAACCGAACATTTATAACGAAGTTATAATTAAATAAAAAAACATAGTATTGTAACAATTCGTTTGCAAAAAACTAATAATAAATAAATTGTAACTTTTAAGTACTGTGTCACGCTTGCAAAGTTGAAAAGTTGTAAAAAATAATTATTTTCATAGATGGCGTTGTACACATCGAGGAACGGCTTTATGTACGGAGTTGGTCGGTGTTTTTGTTTTAATGGTCCTTGGTTTAATATAATATGCTAGGGAACTATGACGCCAAAATTTTCTGTCGTTGTCTTAATCAGCATCTATCTAAATACGATTAATGAAATTCTGCAGCTGTTCAAAAGTTATAAGTCTTGTTAATTGCACCTATATACCAATCATATTTAACTAAATATCCTTCCCGTATTTATCGACCCATTGCTGACATACATCAAAATACACTTAACTTTATTCAAATACTAAAACCTACGCTCACACATCTAGAGAAACAGGATCATAAAAGAACAATTAAAAATCATTGATATTGTATACATTTATTGATTGTCTAATGATTTCTTAAGTGGTGATGACACGCCTTTTGCACACTTCACCTTTTTCCTGATAGTCGCTTTTAAAGCTATGATGTATAAGCTATAAGTAGGTATGGATAATGTATTGTTAAAATTTGATAGAAAAATAAGGAAATAACATACTTGTCCGTTGCCATTAGTCTTGTTGGTGAGTTTCACTTTGGCGAAGGAGATGGGTTCTTTCATCCAGTGCGCCCCGAAGTTAGGACTCTCGGGGTGAATGTAGATGGCGTTCGACGGTGGGACCTCAGCCTTGCCGCCAGGTACCTATGAAATGAAACTTTTTTTAATTTGAGGGTAGTTTGAGTGTCAACTAAAGATTGAAAAGATCATTTTATACTTTGAGGTATATAAGAGAGAAGATAAGGGCTAAAAATTAACGTGTATCCAGATACGAAGACTCGACTTGCAGAAAGATAGTAAATATAATAGTATTATTACATAAAACAGACACCAGTCCCACAAACATCAAAGATTTCAGCTGCTTGTTTTAAGATAATATGTATTTAGGTATACTGTTAAAGTTTTGGTCTTAAGATCGATGTTTGTGGAGAGAAAAAAAACCTAATATGGGTTCAATCTCGAGCCGCATCACCGTCGGGTCCAGGCGCTCAAATTGACTACGAACAACATCCTGCAGACTTTCGAGCAGGCATATATCTGGTTCAACATACCCATTCCCCGTTCACGTATTTCCACCGATGTGAGTCGACTTGCACGAACTCCAGCAACACTGTGTACATCGCCGTCGGGTCCAGGCCGCTGGCGCTTACTTTGACCACGGGAAACATTCGGCTGGAACAAAGAATATTTCATATAGCTTAGCTGGATCAAACTCGTAGTCGTAAGATAGCTGTTATACCTACATTATAAGAGATTTTCATACATACTACATTTAGTACTTAAGTGGACCCAAATTCGGCTTTGGAATTTTTAATCGAAGACTTTTCTTTAGTTATAAAACAAAATCGAATAATAAATAAAAATAAAACCGGTTAAGTGCGAGTCTGACTCACGCACCAAGGGCTCCGTACTAACTTTCACTTATTCCGACTTAACTTGCCGCTTGAGTTAAGTTTGCCTCTGGTATGTATGGCGTCACGTACAAATGAGGGGCAAGCTTAATGAAACCGGGTTATTCAAAAATGATGAATGAACAAGTTTTGGTGGTTAAAAAAAAGTAAGGCGGATAGATATATGGTTATAATTTTCGTGCAATATTCTTATTTAATTACATAATTCCAGAAGATTCCAGATTTTTCGCTTGGTAAACTTCGCTTGGTAAGAGATAAAGAGGGGAATGGTGTTTTTTTTTTCACATTTTCCATAATAAAACAAAATCTACTCAAAATAAAAAAAAAAAAAAAATTGTTCAAAATGTACAGATCAAGTTCTTTCATATAATACCCTACTTGACCTAGGAGCTAGACTTTGAATTTTGCCCCCTCCCCCAACCCTCATATACGTAATTATTTTTAGAAAATAAAAATATATTTGAAAATATTTCCTTTGCAATACATGTGGGCTGACTATGTTTATAAATATTTCAAATTTCAAATAGATAGCATAAGTATTTCATAAGATATGGCACCTTAATATTCGGACAGACAGACAGACAGACAAAGTCGCACCATAAGGGTTTCTTTTTTACCATATTTGGTACGGAACCCTAAAAATAACAAAAAGTAAAAACGGGCTCCAAGAAATCACTAAAAAACCGGCATGTCGGTCCGTATAGCGCCAACAGAGATACATCGTCTATGAAAATGTCAACTGTCTAGCTATCACGGTTCACGAGATACAGCCTGGTGACAAACGGACCGACAGACAGACGGACAGCAGAGTCTTAGTAATAGGGTCTCGTTTTACCCTTTTTTTACGGAACCCTAAAAACAATTACAAGAGTTAACAGGGCTCTGAAAGTATGGGCGATTCCTCCGGTGAACATATCCATGGGCGACGAAGACTACTTTCCATCAGGTGGCTCGTCTGCCCGTATGCCACTCGTTACATAAGAAAAAAAAACTAGTTTGTTCAAAAACAAATAAGTATTTATAAGTATATATACACCGTCAAGGATAGGGTTGCCCGCAATATCGAGCACGGACGGTGTGTTTAGCCGCCCTGCGTTAATGAGCAAGACCTACGGTGCTAATTACTGAAACTAGCCGCCCGACGGTTAGCACCGCTCATGTATGTCTCGTGATCGTGCTTCGTAAACAGAATCATTAAGAAAACCCGGTATTTACTAAAGTCTGCTCTTTAAGAATCAAAGTCACACCAGTTGCATCAACCACGTTTAATGAACTGGTTGTTAAAAATTACACCACCAGCTGTCACCCCATAGAGAAACGAAAAAGGAAGGGAATTAAATCATATTTTGCTTCTTTATATTCTATTATTTTTTTACTTTTATAAGTTTTGATATGTTTTCTTGGAGAACTACGCCTTGAGTTTATAGTCAAAACATAAGTTTAGGATAGTTTTAGTACAAAAGATTGTAATAGATATAAGAGTTATTTAAAAAAATACTGACTGTTGAGTTTGCTTCGGCTTTCTTCTCAACAGTGGTCTCCTCTTGAGGTGCGTCCACACTTGTATCATTTGCTCGTATCCGATCACCGTGCCGTGGCATGACTGCGTATCGCGCTGCTTGGACGCTTACTGTGGCGCACCGATCATGCCGTACTCGTCCGATATAACTGTGTGATACGCGTAGCAAAATGGATTTCGGGCGTTCCGATCGTCGCAACGTCCAAACGCGTGATCGTGACACGTGATCATGCCACGCGACGATGATCTGATACGGGCAAATGATACAAATGTGGACGCACCTTTGGGAAACGCCGTAGAGTCAGACTTGTAAAAGTGCCCTTGCGGCCTACTTACAGAATAAAGATCATTATTTCATTATTATTTCAATACTTCGGTAACGAGTAAAAAAGGAATAAAGGTTCGCCCAAACCAATGCTTAAAATACGCTGACGGTGCGTGATCGTGGTGAATGACGTGTCTTATGCGTCACGATTTTACCGCATGCCCTCCACACCGCTGCTCGAATGTTCGTAATTTTTACATTTTCGTTGGAATAAAATACCATTAAAAACGTTTGTTAAATAACAAAATAGATTATAAAATTAATTTAATTATGATTCTGTAAAACATGTTTCATTGAAGTAAACAGTCGTTGAAACAATGATTTTTGAAATAAAAATACAAGGAGCTAGGATTACCTATATGAATCATTTTCTGCTTATCGAAATTCTATGAAATTTCTGTCTTCGAAACAAGGGAACTCCATAAATATATCTAGGGGGCTTAGGAAGCTTTTTTCGGTGAACACCACCATGTGGTACATAATTCGACATTTCTTTAAAAAACACTTTTTTTTTATTTAGTGAGTATTTTCACTCCCTAAGTGGCATAAATTGTGTCCCACCCCCCTTTCCTTTTAAGCCGTATGTCCAAACAACATGAAAAAAAAATACAAAAGTAAGAAACGAGTAATCAATATTTTTACTAAAATTATTCTGAGCATGATCAGATATATACTTCGCTTCTCAACAAAAGGACGTAAGTGCCATGAAGATGCGCTCTTTTGCTGGTGCACTTTTTCACATCATATTTTCATCTGAAGTGTATTTCTTTGTAGAACGGAACCCTACACTGCGTATGGTCTGACATGCTCTTGGCCAGTTTTTATTTTGTAGAGCGACACTATGATTCTTAAGGTGCGATACTATCTCGATATTTCAGATGACTAAATACGTACCTAATAGTTTTGCGCTCGTCATTCAATAAAGGTATATTTCATCTTTACCAGCTTTTTCAATGAGCTATGACTTATTTGGAAAAATTGAGGTTTTCCATATACGAGTACATATTAATGAAACAGTAAATAAAACTGGAAATCAGTATTTAATTTTAACAGATTTTCATTTTGTTTTTCATACACCTACCTAGAAAGACAAAAAATACTGATCCATAAATGTTCTCAAGCCTATTCTTTTTTCAAATATGTAGGTATATTTTTAGGTTCTTTCTTTATCTGTGTTCGTGTTTTTTCTTTCAACTTTGTAAAGTAAACTAACCAACACCCAGCACTGGAGAAATCCATGTAAGAAGATACCTATAAAAATAGAATAACTCGACTAAATTTTTGAGACATCGCTTCGTAGGGATAATTCGGATAAATCATTATCTACCAAAAATCAGCCAAAGCTTTAACAGAGTCGCCTGGTTTTCAGTTCAACCTCGGATATAAACACTAACCTTATTCATGTGTTCAAATTAAATGCATGCCTCATAACAGTTTGTATGGCTCGGTTGATTAATGATCCTTTACACAAAGTTTATGACCTCTCAGTAACTTTGATGACCCTCCTGATTATATACTGGGGTGTAATTACTAAACATTATATCTTAGCCTTATTCGCATCTTGAATTTCATTGTTGTCTAAGGACCTACTTTGCTATGAAACTATGTTGCGGTCATTAACTACGGTATTCTGAATGACTAGTGAGTAAATCATATTTTTATAACGTGCATAAATATAAACAAAGAGAAATAAAATGTACTTAAATCATTTTGCCTGCGGAAGAGTCCGTGTTTATCTATATTTATATAGGGAAAGTTACGTTTCGCGTGATATTTATATTATATGTTATGTTAAATTATTTAAGAACGATTATTTTTATTTCGCAATGACTGCAACCAATATTTCCTTCCTTCCGCTGCCGCTACGCTTGGTTGGAAGGTGAAGGTCAGAAAGTTTTTTTTTTTTTTAATGATGGGGTGTTTGGATAAGGGAGACCTCGCGCTTGCTAGTACCTCTAAATAAGTAGATAACCCACAGCGCGCGTCATTTGGAAACATTCAGTTTCTCAGAGGTATGAATTTTATATTTTTTCCTAACGGTATACGTAATATCGTGAACTCAAAGTCTACAAATCGTTTATTTTTACATCGTATTGTTTTTTAACCGACTTCCAAAAAAGGAGGAGGTTATATGTTCAATAGTTTGTATTTTTTTTTGTTTTTTATGTATGTTCACCAATTACTCCGCGAATTGTGGACCGATTAAAAAAATACTTTTTTTATTTGAAAGGATATACTCCCGAGGTGATGATGGGATCCCAGGGAAATCGAGGGCAATCCTCAAATTTTATAGGCACTTATAACGTTTTTCATATATTTTCTTAAGCTATTTAAGTATTTGCATATGGTAGTCATCATCTCATCATGCTGAGCTGATGACGGAAGTTACAACTCCTTAATAGTTAAGAGTTAGAGGATAATTCTTAAAAAAATCATCTATTATAGGTAGATACTTTAAGACTGTTAGTCATATTCTTTTTAGTGTGTCCCTGAAGTAGTCTTCTTATCAGCAAGTCAGGATTAGATGATGGAATTCCAGGGAAATCGAGCGAAACCCTCAAATATTATAGGCACTAACAATGTTTTGTATATATTTTTCTAAAGTTATCAGTTCTTTTCCTCTGGTTGTCATCATGTCATGCTGAGCTGATGATGAAAGGTACAATGAACTAATCAATTTTTATATTTCTTACTTCCAAAGACTCGAGATGCGTGCAAAGTGCCTCCTCAATCTTCCCATTCTGGGCTCTAAAAGATATTTTATATCTACTAAAATCCATCACTAAAAAGCAAAAAAAAAATAAAAAAAAATAAACAAAGAACCGACTTCAAAATAAACTAAAAAGCTATAAATAATCTTTCATGTACGGTACGGATCACATTTGAATCACCTTTTGAAGTCGGTGCCAAACCTGAAGTAAATAAAGATCTTTATTAAACAAAAATACGAATTACTATGACTAAATATATATGTAGGTAGATAATAACTAAAGGCTCGCCGCTGCGGTTCTTAATAGTAATAAATGAATGGTTTGGCACCGACTTCAAAAGGTGATTCTAATGTGATCCGTACCGTACATAAAATATTATTTATGGCTTTTTAGTTTAGTTTGAAGTCGGTTCTTTTTTTTTATCGATATATTTTTTTAAACACTTCGTGACATTTATACAGTACCGTCGTCTCAATACAGTTTTCTTTGGTCTACATTATTATTAAGAAATATTAAAAAACAAACATGACTTCGACAACTAACTTTTTAACATTAACTCGCGGCCAGTACGGTCGCCGGCCAGAGCGTGACGTGACAGCGACCTCGCGCGCTCTCCTACTTTTTAGGGTTCCGTACCAACAAGGTAAAAAAGGAACCCTTATGCTGCAACTTTGTCTGTCTGTCTGTCTGTTTTATACTGCTAAGCTAACTAAACTTAAGGCCTGCCTGATGTTAACGCCAGGGGCATTGCGTGCACACTATTACTGCTGCTGCTACTGCTTGCCTTAGTAACATAACAACTCACCGGCCATTCTTCGTCACGATCACCTCGTTGGTGAGGTTCTGAAAGCGCACCCAGAGGTCGCGATCGTTCAGCGCGCCAGCTATGTCGCGCTTGCGCCTACTGCTTGAAGTTGATAATATTTTAGTGACGCAACAACTCACCGGCCATTCTTCGTCACGATCACCTCGTTGGTGAGGTTCTGAAAGCGCACCCAGAGGTCGCGATCGTTCAGCGCGCCAGCCATGTCGCGCTTGCGCCTACTGCTTGAAGTTGATAATATTTTAGTGACGCATCAACTCACCGGCCATTCTTCGTCACGATCACCTCGTTGATGAGGTTCTGAAAGCGCACCCAGAGGTCGCGATCGTTCAGCGCGCCAGCTATGTCGCGCTTGCGCCTACTGCTTGAAGTTGATAATATTTTAGTGACGCAACAACTCACCGGCCATTCTTCGTCACGATCACCTCGTTGGTGAGGTTCTGAAAGCGCACCCAGAGGTCGCGATCGTTCAGCGCGCCAGCCATGTCGCGCTTGCGCCTACTGCTTGAAGTTGATAATATTTTAGTGATGCATCAACTCACCGGCCATTCGTCGTCACGATCACCTCGTTTGTGAGGTTCTAAAAGCGCACCCAGAGGTCGCGAGCGTTCAGCGCGCCAGCCATGTCACGCTTGCGCCTACTGCTTGAAGTTGATAATATTTTAGTGACGCATCAACTCACCGGCCATTCTTCGTCACGATCACCTCGTTGGTGAGGTTCTGAAAGCTCACCCAGAGGTCGCGATCGTTCAGCGCGCCAGCCATGTCGCGCTTGCGCCTACTGCTTGAAGTTGATAATATTTTAGTGACGCAACAACTCACCGGCCATTCTTCGTCACGATCACCTCGTTGGTGAGGTTCTGAAAGCGCACCCAGAGGTCGCGATCGTTCAGCGCGCCAGCCATGTCGCGCTTGCGCCTACTGCTTGAAGTTGATAATATTTTAGTGACGCAACAACTCACCGGCCATTCTTCGTCACGATCACCTCGTTGGTGAGGTTCTGAAAGCGCATCCAGAGGTCACGATCGTTCAGCGCGCCAGCCATGTCGCGCTTGCGCCTACTGCTTGAAGTTGATAATATTTTAGTGACGCAACAACTCACCGGCCATTCTTCGTCACGATCACCTCGTTGGTGAGGTTCTGAAAGCGCACCCAGAGGTCGCGATCGTTCAGCGCGCCAGCTATGTCGCGCTTGCGCCTACTGCTTGAAGTTGATAATATTTTAGTGACGCAACAACTCACCGGCCATTCTTAGTCATGATAATTTCGTTGGTGGAGGTCTGGAAGGGCATCCAGAGCTCGCGGTCAATATGAGCGACGGAGATTTTGCTCTTGTGCGTGCTTGAAGTAAAGATATTTTAGTGACGCAACAACTCACCGGCCATTCTTCGTCACGATCACCTCGTTGGTGAGGTTCTGAAAGCGCACCCAGAGGTCGCGATCGTTCAGCGCGCCAGCCATGTCGCGCTTGCGCCTACTGCTTGAAGTTGATAATATTTTAGTGACGCAACAACTCACCGGCCATTCTTCGTCACGATCACCTCGTTGGTGAGGTTCTGAAAGCGCATCCAGAGGTCACGATCGTTCAGCGCGCCAGCCATGTCGCGCTTGCGCCTACTGCTTGAAGTTGATAATATTTTAGTGACGCAACAACTCACCGGCCATTCTTCGTCACGATCACCTCGTTGGTGAGGTTCTGAAAGCGCACCCAGAGGTCGCGATCGTTCAGCGCGCCAGCTATGTCGCGCTTGCGCCTACTGCTTGAAGTTGATAATATTTTAGTGACGCAACAACTCACCGGCCATTCTTAGTCATGATAATTTCGTTGGTGGAGGTCTGGAAGGGCATCCAGAGCTCGCGGTCAATATGAGCGACGGAGATTTTGCTCTTGTGCGTGCTTGAAGTAAAGATATGTTAGTGACGTAACAACTCACCGGCCGTTTTTCGTCACGATCATCTCGTTGGTGAGGGTCTGGAAGCGCACCCAGAGCTCGCGGTCGTCGAGAGCGACAGAGACCTCTCGTTCTCGTCCGCCACGCGCCCCGCCTCCGCCTACGGTAGGCTCGACCGCGCTCAGGATGTGGGATGCAGCCATATTGCTGGAACAATACATTTTTCAAAATATAAGTACTATAATAATATATATCAGTACAATGGATGCTACAACTGACAATAGATTTTTCCATACATTTTATTGAAAACTAGAAGGCGCCCGCAACTTCATTCACGGAGAAGAAAAAGCCATAACCCCTCTTTTTTTTCTTTAGTATAATAGGTAAAAATTATCCTATAACCATGTGGAGCTATCCAGCTTCCCGTGTAACAAAAGTAGTTGACATCCGCTTAGCCGATTTAGCGTGATGAAGCCATTGTACACATACAAACATTTAATTTTTATCTATCTATCTATCTATATCTATACATATAATAAAGCTGAAGAGGGTTGAAAGTCTGTACATGGAAGATATTCGAAAAAGAATTGGCCGGGGATACTTAAAATCGATAACAGAATACGATCCAACAGTTTTTAGAATTTTTGTCTGTTTATCTGTTTATCTCTTTGTCTGTTTATTTGTGCGCGCATCACGTGAAAACATTTTGATGCAAATTTTACAAATCGGTCGAAAAATCCCCGGCCAGGTTATAGGCTATAAAAATTCAACCCTTAAAAGGGAGGGTAGCTACTACATTTGATTGAGTTAAGTTTGCACCTAAATCTTATCGCGCTACTTAGGAAGGAGGTGCAAGCTTCTCTCAAACATGTGTTACGAGCCCACGAGTATCGAGTACCTTGCTAAACTAACAGGTGGCGCTAAAATTAATACCTTTTTGCCAAATCTATACTGATATTATAAACGCGAAAGTGTGTCTGTCCGTCTATCTGTTACCTCTTCACGCTTAAACTTGGTATGGAGATAGTTTGAGTCCCGGGTTTGAGGCTACTGTTTATCCTGGAATAATACCCTTATCTGCGATTAACGAATTTAAGGCGGACAAAGTCGCGGGCAGAAGCGAGTAACTTTATAATAGTATAGATGTTTTCGGCGGGTTTAAAATGTCATCTCGCTGCAAGAAAGGAACTCACTATGTTCTTGCTTTGATTTATTACGAATTTCGGCGTGGTATAACGCAACAACAGTGCATAGGTCAATTAACTTCGACTTTTGGTGATGAAGCTCCATCGAAAACCACTGCATATCTGTGGTTCAGTGAGTTCTCACGGACGAAGTTAACGGAAGGTCGCGCGAAATCCTTTGGTGTTCCACAAATTATTGAAGATGTGTGAAAACTTATAATGCATGCCCGTCATAATGTTAAGTGTCGCGAGATATATGGGTATATCTGTGACGAGTATTAATACGATATTACATGAACATTTAACTGTAAAAACAGTTTGTTCGCGTTGGATCCCGCACGTCTTGACTAAGGATCAATCTAAAAAATTAATAAAAAAAGAACCGACTTCAAAATAAACTAAAAAGCCAAAAATAATATTTTATGTACGGTACGGATCACATTTGAATCACCTTTTGAAGTCTAATATGTTGCGCTAAGTCGTGTAAAGATATTGGAGGGTATAGCTCTTTGCGACGTAGAGCCAAACAAGTTACTGAAGAAACCACACGGCGAAAACGCGTTGCGTGAAATGCAACGATTGAGACTATTGTAAATAAACAAGACGAATTGTAAATAAGAATCTAAATTATAAGAATTGGCTAGGTTAAAATGGTTAATTCCAGTAGCATTTCAGATATTAAAATTTTAGCCGTGCGACTAACCTACTAAGCGAGCGCCTTGAAATACAGAGAGGGTAACTTCAATATTAAGATAGAGCGATTTTTCAATTAAGGTTTTACATAACGAATTATTAATAAAAAAAAAGAACCGACTTCAAAATAAACTAAAAAGCCATAAATAATATTTTATGTACGGTACGGATGACATTTGAATCACCTTTTGAAGTCGGTGCCAAAGCATTCATTTATTACTATTAACGCAAAAACCGCGGCGGCGAACCTTTAGTTATTACCTAAATTTAGTTATCTATTAAATAAAACCCTTATTTGTTTTTTCAAAAAATGGGTAGTTTGCACAAATTGTAACTTTGACAGAGGAAAATACATCTTTTCTCAGTCCACCCGTGACCATGGAAAGCTGGAAGGCTATCGAAACGTCGGGAACTAAAATGAGATAATATACGCGATATAATCCGTTAAATTGTTGGTCTTAGGTTAAAGATAGTGACGGTTGCATACCCATACCTGCATCATGTACTACGTTTCAAGCGACAAGGGGATACGGAGATGTGGAGCCTCGTATGTTACCTTTAATATTAAGTTGGGCCGCTACTGTTCATAAGCTACAAGGTACCACTCTCGAGAAAGCTGTGATAGACCTTGGTAAAAAGAATTTGGCTAAAGGGCAAATATATGTTGCACTAAGCCGTGTCAAAACTTTGGAAGGCATAGCGTTATTAGTTTTGGACGCCAACAAATTATTAAATCGACCACATGATAAGAGATCTTTAATGAAAATAACAAGACTACGGAATCTGCCTTCTGATGATCGCAGCCACACATAATACACGACTTTTATGAGTTATACGACTTTTATACGGCACTTACGGCCACAATGCATTCTAATGTCAATTGCTCACGACCTTTAGCTGAACGTTGGTATTTCAGAATCAGGGCCGTTAACCGTTGCGGAGTTCTCTGGTTCTTCACTATCAGCTCCACTTTGCTACTCTGATCTTAACCAACTTCTGCCTCTAAGCAAAATATGATAAAGAATTATATTGCGATTAGTGAATTAAATAACACTGGTTGAGCCCTAATTAGTGACTGGTGGCTTGTGTCTTCATCGTCAGTTTTTTTTCACCAAATGATGATTTTCGAGTGTAAATGCTTGTTCTACTTTTATAAACACCAAAATCGCCATAGATGTGCCCATAACATTTGAGGAATTCCTTCGATTCCTCATCGATCTCGTCATCAAATCTTCACCAAAATTTTATGGGAGCAACTTGTAGATTCCTAAATCGACTTGCGATTCGCGAATTAAATAACACTGGTAGAGCCCTCAGTGGTAACTGATGGCTTGTGTCTTCATCATCAGTTTCTCTTCACCAAATGGTGATTTTCGAATGTAAATGCTTAAACTACTGTAATAAATACTAAAATCGCCATAGATGTGCTCATAATATTCGAGGAATTCCTTCCTCATGGATCCCGTTATCAGATCTTCACCAAAATTTTATGGGACCAATTTCGATATACCTACTCATGAACAAAAAAATATTTTTTCAAATCGTCGTGTAAATGACGGAGTTCTGGGGTATCAAACATAAAAAAATAAATAAATAAAAAATACAACCGAATTGAGAACCCCATCCTTTTTTGAAGTCGGTTAAAAAGTTCAATGAAAGCAACGTTTTGTAAGCTGCCTTATCAAAATGGGTCAAAAACCGAAAACTGTAGGTTAGATTGGTATTGGGACCGTATATAGCGGAGCGAGCAAGGCGAGCGGAGCGTCAGTATAAATAAATCATTTACTATACTAAAAAAAGCGGCCAAGTGCGAGTCGGAGCCTTTTATACAAAAAAATGCACTACAGATGAAAAAAAATACGATATGAAAAAAACACTAACAAAAGAGCGTATCTCCCCGGCACTTACGTCCTTTTGCTGAGAAGCGCAGTTTTTTGGCAATAACTTAAAAACGGTATGTTGATTATTTTTGTTACTTAAAACTTTATTTTAAAGTGACTCGTTTAAATACTACCCATACATAAGTAGCAGCCCTCGTAACCCATAATATTACAATTACAAGCGTGGAGGGGTTGACATTATGGGTCCAAAAACTAACAATAAAAAATCCTTCATTCAGTAAGTATCATAATTCAAGGACTTTAGGTTTAATGATTCATGTATTTTTCAAACTAGGGCGACTCAATTCGAAATTTATGAATCACACCTACTCATGTCTGACTCACAGGACTCACTGTTGATTATACCTACTTAGCTTGCAAATTTAATTACCATTTACCTAACCTTTAAAAAACCAACCAAGAGCATGTCGGACCATGCTCAGTGTAGGGTTCCACAGCCGTTCATATAAAAAAATGCACTATGAAAAAAATACGATATGAAAAAGTGCACTAGCAAAAGAGCGTATCTCCGCGGCACTTACGTCCTTTAACTGAGAAGCGTAGTTTTATGACAATATGGGTATATTCGATTATGTTGAAAATAATTTTCGTTAGAAGTGTTTATTAAGTTTTATATTTATTTATTTTTTCATATTTTTTGAACATACCGTTTAGAAAATAGAAGGGGGGACACAATTTTTGCTATTTTCGGAGCGAATATTTCGGGAAATATTTACTAAATCAAAAAAATCTTAGAAACCTTAAATTGTTTTTAGAAGAACTGTCGAAATATGTGCCACACATAGACCTTGCTGAATTTTTTTTTTCAGTTTCGGTTACATGCCCCCCCTAGAAATATATATATTTTTTATTTAACTATCAAACTAAGTAGCGGTTTACACAAGGCACCTATGCTCCATATTTCATCAATATACATCTTATAGATTTTGAGTAAAATGCCAGTAACATACGGAAGGACAGACAGACAGACAGACATGACGAATCTATAAGGGTTCCGTTTTTGCCATTTTGGCTACAGAACCCTAAAAATGCAGGATACAACGTTGACACTCAAACAAATATTAGGTCGCTCAAATATTATGAAACTTCTCACTTTGTATTTTAAGTAACTCAAATGAATGTTTTTAAGTTGCTGTTCTGTTGATTTCTCGTCACTCGCAGTCAGTAGCTCACATAGTAATACTATAGTATTACGTAAATTGATTATTTTTGTTACTTAAAACTTTATTTTAAAGTGACTCGTTTAAATACTACCCATACATAAGTAGCAGCCCTCGTAACCCATAATATTACAATTACAAGCGTGGAGGGGTTGACATTATGGGTCCAAAAACTAACAATAAAAAATCCTTCATTCAGTAAGTATCATAATTCAAGGACTTTAGGTTTAATGATTCATGTATTTTTCAAACTAGGGCGACTCAATTCGAAATTTATGAATCACACCTACTCATGTCTGACTCACAGGACTCACTGTTGATTATACCTACTTAGCTTGCAAATTTAATTACCATTTACCTAACCTTTAAAAAACCAACCAAGAGCATGTCGGACCATGCTCAGTGTAGGGTTCCACAGCCGTTCATATAAAAAAATGCACTATGAAAAAAATACGATATGAAAAAGTGCACTAGCAAAAGAGCGTATCTCCGCGGCACTTACGTCCTTTAACTGAGAAGCGTAGTTTTATGACAATATGGGTATATTCGATTATGTTGAAAACAATTTTCGTTGAAAGTATTTAGAAAATAGAGGGGGGGGGGGACAATTTATGCAACTTTCGGAGCGTATATTTCCGAAAAAATCACTAAATCAAAAAGTTTTTCTAATCCTCAAAATCTTATGTCGAAATATGTACTACAGATTGATATTAGCTGATTTTTTTTCAGTTTCGATTACATGTTATGGACTGCCCCTCCAAGAAATATATTATTTAACTATCAAACTAAGTATATTATACAAGACACCTATTCTACAAATTTCATTGATTTACATCTTGTAGTTTTTGAGTAAAATGCCTGTAACATACGGACGGACATGACGAAACTATAAGGGTTCCGTTTATGCCATTTTGGCTAAGGAACCCTTAAATAGGTTCCTTGTTTATCAGTCAATATAAACACTAGGTACTTTTTATTTGGATTTATATTTATATTGTTTTTAAACCTCCACGAAAAAAGAGGGGTTATTCATAGAAAGTGTTCTTTATCTGCCGCTCAAGAAAATCCGGTTCAGGTGTTTGGGAATTATCAGCATTTTTCTAGGGTTTTTTCATGTATTTTCCGATTATGGGCGACCTCTTAATAAGATTTTTCTATAAACGATTCATAAAATAAACAAGTTCTGATATGTGCAATCACCTGCAAAAAGATGTACATGATTAGCCCGTTCAAAAAAATCTTCGCTACATTTTACTACCCGGGAATACAGATGAGAGAAGATATTTTTGAAAATTTTGAACGGAATAACTGTGCATATCTTTTTGCAGCTACCACTACGTATAAAAATTTACAGACAGCAAAATGATAAAATCTTTGTATGTGTTGCAATCTTGGATCTATTCTATGGATATCTTACACGATCTTATTATGATAGCCAAAAATATCGCAGTGCCTGGTGACATCATCATACCTGTTCATTTGTAATTCCTTATTATAAATCTTACGTATGTTACTGTCTGTCTTTGAATGGATCATTAAAACAAGTATGTTCTCAACTCAAGTTTCGAGAACAGTTACAATGAATCTTCGTAATTGCTGCAATTCGCTTAGATGGTTTGTTTGGTTAAATACAGTTATTTTTCATGTAGGCGTGTCCTACAGTTAAGCAGAGGCCTCTCCCTATGATGATACCAGCTCCAGAATAGAAGAGCCGCTCTAGTAGCCATTTGGCCAAATGTGGACATGCAATGTAAGTTATTTCCAAAAAAAAGATAAGTTAGTTAAATTAAAAAAGACAAAAGATAGTTAAATTTTGTATAACAAAAGTTATTCATACAAAATATATGGGAATTCGTTACACAAAGAAAAAAAACATTTCAGTTATGTTTTAATTAAAGCCCTTAATTCTGAAAAAAAATATTGAAAACGACTTGTAATGTCAAAGGCGCTAAATAATTACGAAATGTTTAATTTAGATAACGCCTTTGGAGAGGCGCGAGCTGCTATGTCCTGATCAAGGATTAGGGCCGCGTCTACCCTTAGAATTCCTATCCTTTATAACGCCCTTCTGACCAGTTGCTGAGGACTACGTCTGCACCTTCTCACCATCTACTTCACAGAATGTATTAGGTAGAAGACAAATACTACTCAAGTTAATAAAGAAACCGTGTCTATAATGTATTTGAACTACAAATTTCGTATCCACTCGCGTTACGAAATACGTACCACGAACTGGTGGCAAATAAGCCGGATATTTTATTTTACTCAAGTTTGGCTCACGATCTCGCCCGCTGTTTGTGGTTCCCATTAGCAAGAGCTACGTCGGTTCAACGTCCCGATCCCATACGATTTTTATAATTTAGCTTTTAGGTGGTCAGCAAAAATATAAATTTATATTAAATGTTAAAAATTTACAATAGGTGCTAGAGATTGAAACGCTCGTAAAGCTGAAGATCGTTAGGCCAGAAAAGTTCTCGAGTCGCACCCAAGAACCAGAATACGCATCCTTTAATGCACTAAGGTAAGTACTACGAAGTACAAAATCCTCAGACAATAGGGTACATGCAGCAATACCGTAAAAACGATTTCAAAAAGTGAAATTAAAATTAAAATCGGCCAAAAAATACCTATGATATAGGCATTTTAAACTACTAATTACACAGTGATTTGAAAGTCCAACATGAACTTTATACGTCATAGATCTACCGTCATATAAACTCCATATTAAATTCTGTTTTGCTAGAATGAGATATGATGAAATTTTTGATGGCTTATATCTTGGTTATTTTTTTAGTTAGGTATTCGAATAAATATTTTTCCGTAGTGTTTGTAACTTGTAACACGAATGAGCTTTTAATAAAACAATAATAAAAAATCATACATATTCCCTATATTGTGAGGGCCGAATCCTCTCCCGAATGCGACTGATGGAGAAAACTTTACAGAGACCATGTTATATAGCGAAAACTCAGATAGGCATCTCAACTTTTCAAGGTAAGTAAGTATATATTAGTACATTCCTTCCTCCTCTCTGACGCCCTTAAATCCCACCCTGCTGTATACTTTTGTATGTACTGCACCAGTTGTTTGATGAGGTCAATGTCAAGCCAAGTTTTTCCCATTGGGAAAGTTATTTTGCTAGGAACTATGCATTTAACCAGCCGGTCTAGCACAACTCTCCGCGTCTACGCTTGTCACGCGACATATAGCATCACCGCCTTTTTCGCATTGTATTGAAAGGAAAGAGACAGACAATCTTTATCGCGGAGTAAGAGTGGCGTATCAAAGTAGTACTAGAGGTGCAGGAAAAGCAGTCTATATCACTCTTGGACCTGTATTGCATCTCTTTACAAAAACTCACGTCCGTTCGTTGCTCCGTTACATATTTATAGAAGGGTAAATTGACAGAGGTACACACTTTCGTATTTATATGTAGTGTATTCATACACTCCATTAATTCGAATCATCGGTTTTTGCAATTAAATACTAGACGTGAGATATTTAGTCGACTTAAGTATTTTGTAGCAAGTTGAGTGACACAAATACAGGCTATAAAGTTACTACTATTTCGCTAACTGCAACATTACACTTTTGTAGCGTTGTTTACGCTAATCATTTAGTGTAACTTAGTAGACTGATATTATTTAAGATATAACTATGAGTCTGTGTATAGGGACAGGACATTTATTGACGTATTATTTATTGAGATTGATATCTGCGACTAATTCTATTACTCTGCTCGATTTATGTGTAGTAGGTAGGTTTTGGTAAATGTGGCAGAGCTCGACAATGCTCCATTACTTGGCAAATTCAACCTTAGACGTCCGTAGCCCGTTGCCGCCCACTGCTGGACAAAGGCCTCCCAAATATCTCCACAACGTCCTGTCGTGCGCCGCCTTCATCCATAGGTTTCCCGCAATCTTGACCAGGTCGTCGGTTCACCTTGATGGAGGCCCTTTACCTTTTTTCGTCCTATACGTAGTCGCCACTCGAGAACCATTCTGCTCCAGCGGCCATCGGTTCTAAGAGCAATGTGGCCTGTCCACTGCCACTTAAACTTATAGCAACTCTCTGATCTATGTCGACGACTTTGGTTCTGCTGCGGATCTCCGAATTTCTGATTCGACCACGCAAGGAGACTCCGAGCATAGCTCGCTCCATTGCCCTTTGATTGACTTTGAGCCTTCTTATGAGGCCCATTGTGAGTGACAACGTCTAATCTTAGTACTTATCGTAACCGTATGTCACTACGGGCAACAAACACTGGTTAAAAACCTTCGTCGTGAAACACTGTGGTATTTGGGACGAGAAGATATTGCGTGGCTTCCCCACCGCTGCCCATCCGAGATTAATTCAACGAGTGACCTCTACTTCAACCTTATTCTATTGCGATAAAGGTGACTAGCAGGATGTCCTATACTGGAATTAGGGTTTCCAGTAATGGAACGTTTACCGTATCTAACGGTAATCTAACTCTAAGTCCGCCATTTGTATAAGTACTTATAAATTGCCCAGGCCCGGTAATATCAAACTGTTTGGCTCAACCAACTGTCGCACTAACCTTAAACGTCACTGTCCTCTATCGCGGATGTTAGCTATATATAATGATTGTCAACATTGCATTGATCTCAATTCATCTACCTTCTCGTGCATTAAAGCCACACTTGTTAGTAGGAAATAAGGCAAAGCAATAAATGAAAGCAGTGTTTATATATAATTTACGCTTAGTTAATAACGGTATACAACTTAAGTTTAGCTAAAGTTATTAGTTAAGGTGGAGTAAGTAACAATAATTTTGTTATAGTTAAATTTTACTGCTAATTCGTGCATGCTGTGTCCTTCTGTAAGTAATAAGATGCTTAGTCTTAAGCTGTAAATGTAAATTATAACACATGTAAAAGTATGCTTATTGTTGAAGGTCCAAATAAATAAATAAATAAATATTTACTTTTGTTTTGTGCACAAAAGTTTAAATAAATAGAATGAATATCATTATTCAGTTTATTGTAATACGCTTGGCTGATTGGCTACTAAGCTTTTGCCCCATCACTCTTGCGCGCACATAGACAATACCTACTCCGGTCACAGCGCGCCATTTTGATATTGATTTAACACATTTACAAATATTTCATATTTTACTTATGATAGGGTAGACATACACTCGCTACTCTCATGGTGGGCGGTGTAAAAGGACAAACAACAGGTCTAACGCTGAACTCAGTCTTTTCCTGAGGTATGGGAGCGGTACGAGTGAGAGTGTTTACGGAACGTCAATATATAGCGAGACATGATACGTCACCCCCTCCCTTACCGCTCCCATACCTACCTCAAGAACAGACTCAGTTAAGCGTTAAACTGTACTTATAGGTACTTGGTGGGCGGAATGTTAAAGAATATGTTTGTTAGTTTTTTTTTGTTTCAAGCAACCAAATGAAAACAATTATCCTTATCCTTATTGTATTATAAACGTAAAAGTATGTATGAACGTTCCAATAATCTCAAAAACTACTGGACGAATTTTTATGAAACTTTCCAGTTATGTACAGTCAGCAGCAGAGAAACGTGACCCCTCTGCCATATAATGTTAGTATGGCAGGGGGGTTACTTTTCTCTGCAGCTGACTGTACCTTATATATCAGAATAGGACATAGGCTATGTATGTCAAAATTTTTTACGCTAGGAACTTGAAATCTTGGTAATAAGCTTCACATTTCAATTAGTAAAATATCGAGTTTTGGGGAAAGACATTAAGCTACTTTTTATCCCGGAAAAATACCTTTTATCCGCGATAAACGAATCTAAGGCGGATGAATTCGCGGGCGGTCGCTAGTTATGTATATAAATTTGAGTGATAACGGTTTAATGTACAAATTACACTAATATACAGGGTGTCACAAGACGTAGTGATATACTGAAGCTGGGAGGTAGGGGACCTAGAGGGCTATCTAAATCACCACCATGTATGTTCTGCGATTTTTCGTATTTTCGGAGTTATGACTTTTTTTTAATTTTTCACCTATCGCCGAGTACGATGAGATTTTTATTTATGGTGACGTGATTATTGCGGTAGATGCTTGATTTTTTTTGTGTGCTAAGCTGATAGATAGGCCAATTCAGTATGGTAACATTTACTATCGTTAGATCTTTGAATGGAATAAAAAAAATAATTAAATGCCAAGAATGATAAAATTACCCAATATGTTCACAACTTCAAGGAGCTTTAAAAAGATAAAATCACATAAAAAAAATTACCGTTTTCAAGGTTTGAGTGTCAAAGTTTTGGTCTGAACAAATCAAAGTGTAGCGCAATGTATAATATAAATATAATAATAATCATAAATACTAACACTATTGTAAGATGTTTTATTTTTTACCAACACTATGGTTACTTTGTTTGTCCGAAATATAAAAATTGAAATCGAAAATTTAAAATTACACTCTCAGCTTTATACAGCCCTCGTTTTCGACTCAGGCTGCAAGATAGCCTCGTAGTACTATTACTACCAACTTCTAAAAACGAATGACAGGTATACAAAATAATTATATTGTATAACATTAGCATTAATTCAGCCAGAATAATTCCACACGTTGTCGTCTATTTCAAACAAAAGGACTTCATTCCAAACAATTTTGAAGGCAACATTTATAACAAAACAAACATCAAACCCGCTTTGTCGAAGCCACTTTTTTAAACACTAACCGGATACTTGTCTACACTTTACTATAGCGAAATTGATTTATGTTTGAGGCTCGACGATGAAGGAGCGCGATGACGACAGACTATTGAATTTTAACATTTATTTGCCATGAAACCTGGAGTTAGTGTATTTTACATAAAGCCCCATACACCTGCATAATACCACGGATACATCTAAAGTCCAAACAACGAGAAAGCAGACATGTAAAGACGAAGTAATTACACCACTGCCTTCGTATGCAACGTCATTATTCATCGTTTTACGATGCAACGTATAAATAAGTATTAAACTTCAGTCGTATAGACAGATTGCGAACATTTTCTTTTTAATGGCAAGTTTTAACATGGTGTGCGAGTGTTAGACGGACTTAGATCTAACTCTGCGTTTACGTCGATACAATATATGTACAAAGCGTGCCAGGAACATAAATGGTTATCGTCTTTTAATTACGTGTAATAACGTTCTTCACTCGATACCCGACGCCGCGCCTGCGTCTGTTATCGACCGTGTAATAAAATGGGAGATATACCATCAGCTCAACCAAAATTAAAATTAGATAAAGTTAAGCGACATTTGTGGTAGCGGAAATTAAAAAGATTTGACAGCACTTTGCTGTTGTAGAGAATTATGACCATAAATCCCAATTAAGATTGCACTAAGCGAACATTTCAGACAGGTTTGCTCAATAGAAACGGACTTATTAACTTCGTCCGGGGTGGAGGAAAAAGTTATAACTCTCCTTTTGCTTTGTCGTAGTCGAGTAAAAAGTATTATATAACCATCCTTGAACCTGTCCATGTCCAGCTATCCCTGTAACTACCAGAAATAATTGAAATCTGTCCGTTTTGACGTGCTGATCCCAGCAAGATAAGAGTCTAAAGTTTTTGACTCCGAGACCTCTAAATATCCTATATCAGTCATTTTTTCAAAATATCATTAAGTTGCAATTTTTTGGCACAAAAATAGGGACATGCTTAATGTGGATAAATGTAAAAAACAGTTGAACGAGATATGTGTAGGTATATCAATCAACTCGCGGTATTCACATCAAGCTTACTGATGTGATATGCCGGCTCACCTCTAGGCCCACTCGGTTGCGATGTATGATAATGATAATACAGTCATCATCATCATTATATCAGCCCATGGACGTCTACTGCTGGAAAAAAGCCTCTCCCAATCCCCCTTGGGATTCTCCATAACGACCGGTCGTGCGCTGCCTTCATCCAACGGTTTCCTGTGATCTTCAGCAGATCATTGGTCCACCTTGTTGGGGCCCTTCCCACGCAGCGTCGTCCTGTACGCTGTTTCCACTCGAGAACCCTGTCCGAGTCCCAGCGGCCATCGGCTCTACGAGCAATGTGCCCCGCCCACTGCCACGCCGACCTTAGTTCTTCTGCGGATAATACAGTATTGAATGTTACCCAACGTCGAAACGTTCGTTCGTTCTTTGAATTTTCATTGAGCCATTTTGACAGCAATTCAGGTACATTTTATTACCTGTGTAAGATTTTTTTTCCGTGTGAACAGGTGTTGCTGCCTACGCATTCATATTTGGACTGAAAATATTTATTTATTATTATTTATTTTTTACTCATTCGTCTATACGACGAGCAAAAGCCCTTAAAATGATAAATCATACCTGTTACTCTTAAAATATACTGGCGTGTCATTCTTAATTTTCACACCGACCGCCTTCAGTTAGTCCCTGACGTAACTAGACACGTGAAGTAGTGGTACATGTTCCAGACCACAGGTCAAAATATATTGGTCCGTCAAACAGGTCGACAAAACTGACTTAAGATAACGAAGCCCAGAGCGAAGTCAATGAAAACGGATAATTTATACGAGTCTAGGGGTCATATTATATAGGATGGGCCATATTTTTTTGCAAATAGCAACACTGAATTTTTTTTGAAACTGTCAGAGTGAGCAGCGGGAAATTGGCGGAAAACTATAGGTCACTTGGTGCAAATTTATTTATAACTAGCTGTTGCCCGCGACTTCGTCCGCGTAGAGATGCAATTTATAGCTTGCAAAGTTTCACCTCCTTTTTCGTACCTAAAAGGGATGAAATTTGACATAAATTATAGCCTGTCCTATTCTGATATATAAGGTACATAACTGGAAAGCTTCATAAAAATTCGTCCAGTAGTTTTTGAAATTAAGTGGAAAGTACATACATACTTTCACGTTTATAATATAGTAAGGAAAGGAAGTAAGGACTAAAAGATTCCCGCAACTTCGTACGCGGAGCGAAAAAGTCATAACCCTCTTTTTTTCTTTAGCACAATCGGGTAAAAAGTATCCTATAACCATCTGGAGATGCCCGGCTACCCGTGTGCCAAAAATAGTTGAAATCGGTTAAGCCGATTTTGCGTGATGAAGCCACAACGACACATACAAAAAATCCAAAAAAACATATTTTTCGTTTTAGTGAACTCCAAAAAGTCCGTAACAATATATATTTTTTAAATATCTGCAATGTACAGACATTTTATTTTTACAACTTTATAATAGTATTTATAATGAAGCGTTTCACGGGAAAACAATGGGCTTTTTGTGTTGAACAGTTTTATAAAAAGATGTTGAGATAGCCGCGATCCCTCGTAGCATGTGTCAGCAAGTTTTCCAAAGTTTGCGTCGTCGATTGCAGGAGTGCCAACGACGAGACGAAGGACATCTGGATGATGTAATTTTTAAAAAATAAATTGCTTTTATCTGTTTCTAGGTTAAATAAATAAAATATAGAAAAACATGTATAGTTTAATTTTTATTGATGTTTGAAAAATGCAAACAATTTTGGCCCACTCTCTAGTAGCGACGAGTCTGTCAGCGCTGCGTTCGAGGCTGACGTACCTACATTTTGTGAATGCAATATAACAGGAAAACCAATGAGAAAAATAAAATAATGCAGATTATTGAAGTAGAGTAAAGGCTAGGAGCAGCTGACATTTACAATTTGAAGTATCTCAATATGAAGTGTCCCCAACGTAGTTTTGACCTGTACCAAAATTGTGCCTGCATGTTATTCTTCCACTATTAAGTATCCCGTATTCGATTTGAAGTCAAAGAGTGGAATTTTTTAAATTTTTCTTCGTTATTTAAGATCAGACAAGCTTTAAAATCTTTAAACCGACTGTAGTATGTTTAGCAGCTGAGATTTACAATTTGAAGTATCTCAATATGAAGTGTCCCCAACGTAGTTTTGACCTGTAACAATATTGTGCCTGCATTTTATTCTTCCACTATTAAGTATCCCGTATTCGATTTGTAGTCAAAGAGTGGAATTTTTTAAATTCTTCTTCGTTATTTAAGATCAGACAAGCTTTAAAATCTTTAAACCGACTGTAGTATGTTTAAATAAATATTAATAATACCTACTGTATTTATCACATCACTGATTTCTTTGTTATGTTTGCCAACATTGTCTTACTCTTTTAGATTATAAGATATTTATATAAGATGATATCATATACTAAAAATTAGATATATATCATATTTAGATATTATTTATTGTTAACTTTAATAAGACCTTGTACGAAAGAGCGAATACCTCCTAACACAAGTGTCAAACTTAAAAGGAGGATTCGACAGATTTTTGTAGAAAACTAAAGTTGCAAATAATTTTTTTTTGAATTTTTTGAACCGACTCTGCAGTGTAGGTATATCACAGCATTGATTACAAGCCGTCTACGGCGGTCGAGGAATGTCAATGCCTTGCAGAGCCGAGGTTTTACTGATCCTATAAAATATCAAAGATAACAACGAGTGGCACTGACGGCGGTGAGGAACGGTGATTGGAAGTTTATGGCCGCTTCGATAAATGTGAGGCTTTATGTAGATGCGCATTCATATCGCAATGTACGCCGACAATGAGTCGAGGTGCTAATTATCAAATGCAAGACCGAAATTCAACCCGTTGAAACAACGCCGTGTTGGCATTTCCAATATCAAAGTTTGCAATAGCCGCGTAATGAAGGCCAAGCCTATGCAAACTCAAAATGCCGAAAACTTCGTATTTTATTTAATGGTCTTGCGTCATCGTTTCTTCAAACTTGAATTTTCATTATCACTTGACATGTATACAACCATCAGCCTTGATATGTTACTCAAACAATAGCTACTCAAACAACCGAAAGACACGATCAACAAGGTTTCGCTTTGATTGTGAATAAATATTTTTCTGCTACTGCTAGGGTTTTTCATTTCCTGCTATGGATGCTTAATGGATTCAAGTCAACATTATGTTGTGTGCCCACCTGAGCGTCGAGCTTATGTATAACTACGCGTACCTAGTTAAATTACATCTTTTAGTCATGAGCCTTCGTTTGAATTTATGCATGAGTTTTTTGGGAGGTATACCGCAATGATTTTTACATTACATTTTTACATTACGATAATAACGGTAACGGTAACGGTGAATAAGAAAATTTCTTGTCATCACACGATTCCTGCCATCAATTTCGTTTTATTAAAATATTCAATGTAAATATTCAAATTCGGAAGCTGATAACCACAATCAAACTTTTTTGGGGGCTACATTTCAATTAAATTTTATTCCTCAATTCTGAGGTTGTCATAAAACTTTAAAGTTTGACGAGTAAAGCCCATTGAGGAACTCCGAATTGATATTAATTCAAATAACTCGGGTTAAAAAGTCAGGGTTTTATGTGAGCTGTAAAAGTTTATTGTGGGGCTTTGTGGCAAGACGGATGCGCCGATAGGTTAGGGCTCGGGCGGCCGGCGGGCCCGCTTTGTACGCTAGTGCGCGCGCCGCGCGGCCCGCCTGCGCCTCCACTCCTGCGCAACCGCAAAACGCACTAAGACTATATTCACCTCAAACAATCTTATTACCTTTTTCTTGTAAACTGTACAATCGACGACACATGTCGAAAAGCGTATCTATGTCGTAGACTGTACTCGCCCATCTGGACTGGTGCTAAATCACAAGACTGGTTACAATTTAATGGTGCACTAGTACTTACCTTGCGATTGATCATTTTGACTTAATTAGTTAGTACAATATGCGCACACGCACCTGTTTATGACAAACAGGCTGATTGAAGCGTATAATTGGATTAATTAATTGATGTGCGTAAGATATTTAATTAAGTCCTCGTAAACAACAGAACTAGGTATTCATCGGCTGGGCATTTAGTAGCTTTACGCCTTGTTATTTTTATATCAAAGCTATACTTGGAATTCTTTGCGTTTAAAATAAATGAGCCGACTTTTTTAAGAATTAAATACTAGGGCTATATTTAGGTGACAACTTTAATAATATCAGATTTGCATGGTAGAGGTGACAATGGGCGGGCCATGTAGCCCGGAGAACAGATGGCCGTCGAGGCACTAAATTCATAGAGTGCCGACCACGCATAGGAAAGCGCAGCGTGGGACGGCCCCCGACTAGGTGGACGGATAACCTCACGAGGGTCTTGGAGAGTCAGTGGATGTGGTCTGCGCAGGATCACTCTCTGTAGCGAGCTTTAACGGAGGCCTATGTTCAGCAGTGAGTGGACGTCCGGGACGATAGATACACTCATCGTCAAAAAAATCTCCCCTTCGTCAAGTTCTGCCACAAGCAATAATAACTCTTGATGAATAAGTGCTATCCTAATGATATTTATGTGTATTAAAAGCTTGTTTAATCTCTTTTAAAATAACAATAATTTAATTTAGTGAAAGTTTACAGGAAATGAGTGGGCGGGGCTTAAAAAAAAGGTGGAAGTGCGTGATTCTAAGGTGATGAATTCTGATTTTGACCCTTTCTGCAGGTATAAAAGGGTAGGTGTGGGTAATTTGTGTACTAATCGCTATCCGACGACTATTGACGGAGGTCACATCTAGAGAAAATAAACAAGAAAATAGCCTTGGAAGATGGACACCACACCTGATGAAGCCGCTCAAGTCGTAGCACTACTGCAAACAGGACTACGACAGTGTGAAGTTGCTCGGGGACTCAACCTGAGCCGTTATGCTGTTCGAAGCGTATACCGGCGATTCGAAGCGAATGGAGGCTACGTCATAAGACATGGATCCGGATGACGACGCTGCACATCAGAAATAGGCGACCGGTTCATCGTATCGGCCTCCCTACGAAATCGGTTTAACAATGCTGTTGAGCTCCAGCAGCGTCAACGGCAGGCTCGCAGGACATCGGTTAGCATCTCTACAGTTAGAAAAAGGCTTCGAAAGAGGAATATTTAACCCCACCGAGCTGCTACAGGTCCCAAACTGACCGCTGAGCATCGCAGAGCCACGCTACAGGTTGCACGCGACCACCTTGATTGGACGTCCGAACAGTGGAGGACCTTTCTCTTCTCGGATGAGACTAGGGTGTGCCTTTTCTGCAACGACAGGCGTAGAAGAGTTTACAGAAGAAGAGAAGAACGTTTTCAGCAAGCCTGCTTTGAAGAAACCGTGAGCTACGGAGGGGGGGGGGGGGAGCTCATGCATGTCCTGGGGCGGAATTTCAACTGATGGAAAAACAGATCTTGTCTGCGTTTCCCGGCCAGGAGGAGGTCGAGGTCAGGGGTCTTTAACTGCTTCCCGGTACATTAGAAAAAAATTGGAAGAACATGTGATCCCATATGCTGGTTTTATTGGCCGTGGGTTCACTTTAATGCACGACAACGCCCGCTCACAAACTGCGAAAATGGTCCTAGATCGGGATTCCCGTTATGGTCTGGCCAGCAAGAAGCCCTGACCTGAATGACCTGAATTCAGTAGAACACCTTTTTACACCGAGTGTATATTTTCTTTATTCTTCTAAATTAATATAATATAAAAAGTAAAATAAAAAAGCAAATACAAAATATATATAACCGAACCTCGGGTGCCGCCGGCAGCGGTGCGTTGTTCAAGCTACCGGTCGTTAGGGCTGCACAGAAAGGAACCTCCTGGCGATGCGGGCCGTGTCCAGGGTTACTGCATTCTGTATCAGACCCTCCTGTTTGTTACATTTTATCGATAAAAAAGGCCGTTTAACGACTATCGATAAAATTACCGTCGAATCAACATCCCACATGGCAGTCACCCCTTGAGCCAAGTCAAGGTACCTACTTGCCGAGTTTGTCCTTCTCGGCATTCACGAAGTTCGTGTCATGTGGGATGGTGATATCAACGAGCATTAATCGGCGGTTAGATCCATCTACCAACACGATATCAAGCTTATTGGCTAGAAAAGTCCTGTCCGTGATGATAGATCGATCCCAATAGAACGTGGCACGATCATTTTTGAGAACTGGAGTCAGTGTACTTATAGTACGGCACATCAGACCTGACAAGCCCATATTTAACAGCAAGTTGCTGGTGAATAATCCTGGCTACTTGGTTATGTCAGTGCAAGTACTCGCCGTTAGCAAGATAAGAAGATCCGGTGATAATATTGACGACTCTCCGGGACAGCGGCATGCCCGATAAAAGTCAACCATACCGTCCTTCAGGATATATCTCCCGTAGTTGTTCGTCATGATAACTTCAACCACTATTGCACAGGCAAAGCCTTCAGTCAAGTAGATCGCCCAAACGTAGCCACTGCCGCGAGCAGGACTACATCGGGCTCTGTAAGGGCCTTGTAGAACCGCAAGTGTAACTCCTTGCTTCTCCACACGTCCTTGCGGTATATTAATAGGGAACATGCATGAAATTTTTTTATCGCTTTTTTTTAACTTCTTCTCTAACTATTTCAAAATGTGAAATTGAAATTAAATTCGGCCAAGAAATACGCATAATGTAGGCATTTTAAACTAGTAATAAGACAGAGAGGTCCGATATGCACTGTTACGTCACAGTGCACTCAGGCCATATAAACTCCATATTAAATTCTGTTCTGGTAGAAAGAGAAAGAATGAAATGTTTGATTGAAATGGCTTATATCTTGGTTATTTTTATAGCTATTCGAAAAATTACTTTTGTCTACTATTTGTTACATGAATGAGCTTTTAATAAAGTAAAAATTAAAATTCATAAATATTCCCTATTATTTATCATATTAGCTTCGCAAGAGGGGTTTAGATGAGCTGTTTCAACCCTTTATATCTTTTCCCGGGTTATATCTTTTTAGTATTTTTTTTATATTATAGGGGGGGTTGAGGGTTGTGACAGCACAAAATGAAGAGATTGTTGAAGCGGCAGTTGTATGCCAGGACAGTAGCAAGTTGAAGGAGATAGTTTCTGCCTACCCCGTAATGGGAAGAAGGCGTGATTGTATGTATGTATAGGGGGGGACAAACGAGAAGACGGATCGCCTTATGGTAAGTGATGGTGTTTTGTATGTGTCTTAATGGCTGGACTTATTTCAGCCATTTTTGGTACATGGATAGTTCAATATCAGAGGATGGTTATACTTTATATCGACTATGCTGAGACAATAAAGAGGATTATAACTTTTTCCCTTCTGCGACCGAAGTTGCGGATATCTTCTAGTATATAATACACAATGCCCATCCATCCATCCGTAGCCGCCTTTATTGCATCCGTCTTCGGACATAGGCCAAAGGCAGAATGCAAGGGACAGGTGTGGCGAACTTTGGTTACAGAAAAGTTGCTTCCAACAGGGGAATCACGACCCTCAGCAATAACGAATACGACGTGAGGAGGTCCTAGTATAAGTGTCATTTCGTTTCGTCACACCAGAGGCACTCACTAATTGTTGCACTGCTAGCCTAGTCTACGACAGCGGTTAAACACACGGCAACTAAAATACCGTTGCTATTGCTTATACTGAAACAAATAGGTTTTTTTTTTCGAACAAAACTATTTTTAATATTTTCTTCTGTTTCCGCGATTATTACTCATTGAAATAAAACAATTTAACGGATTATATCGCGTATATTATCTCATTTTAGTTCCCGACGTTTCGGAAGGTCCTCATGGTCCTCCCGTGACCATGGAAAGCTGGAAAGCTATAATCCGTTAAATTGTTTTAAAACTATTTTTTTTGTAAACAAAACTGAAATTGCATTTCGAACTTGTGCACCGCATAATTGCTCCGTTGGGGCTTGGATATCTTTAAATCGCAGTATTCTCTAAATAAGAACCTCTATACCGATATTTTATCACGAAACACGGAGCTATAGAATAAAAATAATGCCCACAAACAAAAATACTAACGAAAATTAAAAAGCCATTACGTAAAAATTTAATAAATTGTTACTTGTATTCAAGGGAAAGAGAAAAAAGAATATGAGAGAAAAATCAGCTGTGGAAAGGGGAAAATGCGAGAGAGCTTTTAATGTTTCTTTCGACAATCGATCAGATAGGCAAAAAATTCTGACTACCTACCTCAACTAAATCCAATGTCAATCCGATAGGCGCGTTAATAGGTTGATTGGTCAAAATTTTAAAAAAATACATTGGGGGACATAATGCGACTTCTCTTAGCAACCAAGTAAAAAATAATTGAAAACAATTCAAGAGAGATCGTTTTGGCTAAACCGGTTGGGATAATGTTCTGTTAAAAGTCGGATTGAAAATTATACTCTCTCTAAGTCTGGATAGGATCTTTCTGTGTAGATAACTAAATAACCAAGTATATTATTCTACGATATTCCATAAATCGCTTTACGTGTTTGGGACAGATTTTCAGTGTTTAGCTTAGAATATGTATAAATCAATACAATAGACATCAACGAGTTCGGAACGGACAAGTACAGTCAGCAACAAAACGTTTGTAACATCCAAAGCGCCAAATATATCGCAACACGTCTTTATTACTATAGGCAGAAAGATGTGTCACGATGTATTCTCCGCTTTGGGTGTTACATTTGATGCTGAATGTTCGAAAGTTCGATAACCTATTCTTTAATAGGGATGTTGACAACTTTTTTTCTATGGTATGATATAGTATAGAACGAGCTTTCAATAATAGAAATACAGGTGAAAAAACTACTTCAATGTCATAAAACCTCCACGAGATACAACAACGTTACAATCACATTCTTGGACATTCGCAAAAGCGCTCCATACTAAACCCTAGGAAGGCGTGACGTCACACCTTCCTACCTTATAAAGGGAAATTAAGAACTTTGTTCTGCAGCTATGTTAAAACTTGCGTTTATCGAAACTGTTTCATAACAAAAGTTACCATACATTTCATGGGTTATTCAATGGTATTATTATTTATTACTATTTTCATACTTTAACAGTGGACTTTCCTACCTATTTTTAAAGGATCATAAAACAAGATACACGTAAGATATCGAACACAAAGATTTTTTTTAGATTTTTTGGCATAAAAACTACTATTTTGCATTAAAATTTTAGTATTATTATCACTCGTTGAAATAAAACAATTTAAACTGATTATATCGCGTATATTATCTAATTTGAGTTCCCGACGTTTCGGAAGCTTTACAGCTTCCATGTTCACAGGGTCACTAAATGTATACAAACAATGAGTTAATTTTTCTATACATCATTCCACCTGTAAGCATCTAGGCACTATAAGGAAAGTAGGTAATGAGTAATTCTTATTAGTTAAAGAATTTTGGAATCAAAATGTATTTTTATCTACGCAATCTTATTGGTGTATGTTTTTTTGCGTTTACATGTATCTGTATGATTTTTTTGCTTCATAACTGTTTTTTGCCACCTACTCAACTAAAATTGTTGTCTTTTAAACACTCCACTACCCAAAGGTTGTCTGGAGGAGATCGCTATTCAGCGATAAGACCGCCTGTTGTTTACCGCTGCTAATTCGAATGTTACTGTCATGTTCTGTATTTCTGTGTATCTGAGGTGTGCAATAAAGAGAAATACATTATTGAAATAAGTAATTCAGCTAAATTATTATCATACTCACCAAACTTATAGGTACGTACCTATTCCCACCTCCCAACATGCGCAATTTCATTGAAAAATCATTTATGACACTGCCTAATAATGAAAACCTTAAGTTTTTCAAAAAAAATCATCTCACCTGCTTTCACCTGTTAATTTCTCAATCCCGTCCACTTGAACAAGCACATATAAAACAGTCAATATAATTAATTACATAAATATTTTTCACCGATCACTTTTACACCTCGCTAAATACCATTCAACTGAAATTAATACGGTTTTGATTAGTCCTTAATTTCTATGACGTAAATAGCGTCAAAGATTTTGACACAAATCACAAATGCCGGTGGCGTGCCAGCAGCGTGAGCAACTACCACGAACTCATCCGTACTGGCTTCATTAGCATACATACAAAATAACATACCCACTACCTCAAGAACATTCTATTCTAAAAGCACCCATACTCCAGTAGCACTAAAGCATCATATCCATCTTCGATCCCTAATGACAGCTACAAGGTACACGATGAAATATATGCTATCGACCAATAGCGTAGGGTTTATAGTTGCCGTGTAACTGGCGCAAGAGCAAGTCGCTCGTAGCCCCGCCCCTGCGTATTGACAAACATACCGATTGGCGGTGCGCGCTGCCCGGTGAGAAACTCACGCGCATCAGAGGCGTTCACTTAGTTTAGAATTTTCATAAATTGTAGCAATGTCATCGAATTTCGAAATTTCGCATTGATATTCTGTCATGTTCTAACACTTGCACTCAACTCTTTACTTTACACCTGAGTGACCGAGCAATTTATGTGTACACTCAAATAATTACAGACATTCAAATAATTACAAAACAAATCACAAAATTCTAAAATAAGCTAAAAAAACTGCCCTTGCGGTCTACTTACAGAATAAAGATCATTATTTTATAATTTCAATAATTGACACCCTGTTGTTCATCTCTATTGCTCTATGGATTTAGGTTGAAAGCGTTACATTCTGGGGCAGTGTCGAGCACTGGCCACTGAGTACTGAGGCATTTACCTTAGAGGCACTTAAAATGTACTAATTATTGAAACAATGATAAATAAACTAAATCAGATGTGAATGCAGAAATGTCCACTATGTGCTTCCACTTGGGATGCCTAGGACATATTACCTCATATGATTCTCTTAAACCGACTTCTCTTAGTATGTAATTCAATTTGTGCATCGTCAGTAGCCAAAAGACACACTGCTGAACATACGCCTCCCACAATCAACGCCACTATGACCAGTCCTCGGCGGCTCGCATCAAGCGGACTTCATGGTTCAGTCCACCTTACGGGGGGGCAACCCACACTGCGTCTTCTGGTGCGAGGTCTCCACTCTAGAACTCATTGGCTCCAACGGCTGTCGGAAAATAACGGGTACACTTTAACTCGTAGAATTATTCATTATATCTACTAGGTGCCCGCAACTTCGTTTGGAAGACAAATAGTCATAACCCTTTTTTTTACTTAACGGTAGTCGGGTAAAAGTATCCTATAACCATCTGTGGATGCCCAGCTGTCTGTGTACCAAAAATAAGTAGCTGAAAATTCGTTTAGCCGTTTTACCGTGATGAAACCGCAACGACCATAAACTGAACATACAAAAGATAAAAAAAAAACGATTCGTCGTGACCTTTAAATAGTCCGTTTCCCTTTTTTAATGTAAAATATATTTAATGCAGACATTATTTTTTTTCTTTATCTTAGGTATATCTAACTTTATAAGGCTCTCGCCGCGAACGCGTAGATGCTTACGCGCGACAAGCGCTAATAACACTTCACTAGAACCGCTTAAAGTATAATAAAAATGGGCTTATACCCAGAGAAACGTACCACGCCTTTTCGAGCCCAAAACCAAAGAGAATCTTTTTCACTCCGCCATCCTAGAGTTGCCAAAGAAGCTAAGACGCTTCTGCAGGTTTTCCTAAGCCCTGTCTGAGTTTAAATGGATGTGGGAGGTTTGTATGATTACCATAAAGGTAAGCACTGCAATTGCTATCTACAACAATTTAGACTTTAGATACTCGAAACTATTTTACTAAAAATATTGCTTCTCTTTCTGTAGGTATATGAAAATGTGGTAAATTTAACACCACGTTTTTATATTCACATTGGTAATACGGTGTAAATCATTAAGACATCTTACATTAACCTAAAATATTCCCCAGCAAATTTTGAAAGATAATCCCACAATTTGCATTTCAACGTGTACAATTCAGTTCGCCATTACCTAGCTCGCTTTCACAAACCAATGCAGACGCCTCGGGAACAGAACCTAGTCAGCATTCCAAACCGCCTCACCCAGTTACGGTCCGTCCGGCCGGGTGTTAATTGAAAAAGGAAACCTCAAACAACGACGGGGCTCAATGCTCTCCACAGAAATGTTTCATTTTTAAACATCGCCATGACCGTTACGATCGCGTTCAATAGCTATTTCGAAATTTTCGAAGTTTATCTGGAGCTGCGTTCATGTTGCATTATACACGGACCTAGATACATGTTCATGGCGTGGTGGGAAACATGACAAGGCGTCCGTGACTTTCCGTCATGTTTGTAAATGCGGGGCCTAATTTTACCATGCTATGTTAGTTTTAACGACCTCTTTAAACCTAGCTGATTACCTAAATAACTAGAAAGTGCCCGCAACTTCGCTCGCAGAGGAAAAAAAATCCGTCTTTTTATCTTCAGCGTGGTCGGGTAAAAAGTATCCTATAACCTTCTGGAGGTACCCAGCTACCCGTGTACCAGAAACGTGCAAACCCAAAAAACACACACTAGTGATCAATAACAACACTTAATTAAGTTGCAAGTGTTAATTGTTATAAGAACATTAAAAAAAAACTTATTCAGTGACCTCCAAATAGTCCGTTACAATCTTTTTTTTATATCTTCAATGTACAGACATTTCATTTTAACAACTTTATAATAGTAATACATAAGCGTAATGCCATTAGTAGCTATCATACGAAAGTCAAATTGGGCACAAGAGTGATCCCTGTCATTAATTGGATCATCATCATCATCAGCCAAAGACGTCCACTGCTGGACATAGGCTTCCCAAAGAAGAGCGACGCTCGTATCCAGCGGACTCCAGCGATCTTTTCCAGGTCATTAGTCGATTCATTTATTGATGACTCGAATACTCGATATAAGCGACCATCATAGGCTCGGGAATTTTGTAAGCAGATTGAGAAACAAATGTTCCTCCTGTTTTATTTAAAACTAGAAGATGCCCGAAACTTCGTACGCGGAGGGGAAAAGTTATAACCCTCTTCTTTTATTCAGTGTAGTCGGGTATAAAGTATCCTATAACCATCTGGAGATACCCGGCTACCCGTGTGCCAAAAAAAAAAAAAACATTCCGTCGAATTGAGAACCTCCTCCTTTTTTTGGAAGTCGGTTAAAAATAGTTGATTTCGGTTTAGCCGATTTTGCGTGATGAAGCCACAACGACACATACAAACATACAAAAATCCAAAAATAATATTTTTCGCTTTGGTGAACTCCAAAAAGTCCGTAACAATATTTTTTTTTGAAAATATTATCAATGTACAGACATTTCATTTTTACAACTTTATAATCCATACTAATCCATACTCCACACTAATATTATTAATGCGAAAGTGTGTCTGTCTGTCTGTTACCTCTTCACGCTTAAACCGCTGAACCGATTTGGATGAAATTTGGTTTGGAGATAGTTTGAGTCCCGGGGAAGGACATAGGCTATTTTTTATCCCGAAAAAATGCCCTTATCCGCGATAAACGAATTTAAAGCGGACGAAGTCGCGGGCAGAAGCTAGTAGTATATAGATTTGGAAAGGCAAGTCACTGGAACCAATTTGTTTGTGAGATGTAGTTTTGGCCTGTACTGTCCCAAGATTATCTACTATACGGAACGGGTAAGACAAAATAAAGCCTGACTCTGAGAATCACCGTCACAAGTCTACTTTGAATCTACAAGTTTGCAAGGAACGGGCGCAACTACTTTTAACCCCCAACAAAAAAAGAGGTACCTATTAATACTCGTAAGTTTATGTGTGTGTCTGTGGAAAAACCAAGATCTTTGAAGATCAGCAGCTAATTTCAAAGTTTGTCGGAAATTTTCCATCGTTCCAGTGATTATTCACCCATCTGCTTTACAGCTGAGAAGGGGTTTTATTCAACAAGTAATTATTAAAAAATAATGACTAACGTTTTATTTTTTTCGGGGAAGTTTTATTATTGCATTATCTCCGTATCTGCGGTTACTTATCTTACAAGAGCTCTGCATTCTCCGAGATAAAATGTCTCTTTTCGGTCTATATCCTATACCTTTATGTACAAATAC
Source organism: Hedya salicella (assembly GCA_905404275.2). Classification (NCBI taxonomy): domain Eukaryota; kingdom Metazoa; phylum Arthropoda; class Insecta; order Lepidoptera; family Tortricidae; genus Hedya; species Hedya salicella. Next base: position 21,841,644 of record FR990100.1, on the reverse strand, counting down.
ATTGGTCACCGCCTGTGAAAAAAGTGGCCAAGTACTACTACTAACTTTATTACCTGGTTCCGATTGAGTTAAGTTTGCACCTGATATCTATAGCACTGGATGAGGTGCAACCTTAACGCGACCGGGTTGTTCAAGTAGATTTGACATGGTTATCATTTTTGGGTAATATTTATGTTTATTTATACAGATTATGAAAATTTCAAAATTTTCGTAAGCGTCGGAGATAAAGGGACGAATGGTGTTTTTTTTTTCACAGTTTCCTTAATAAAACCAAATCTAATCATAATTTAAAAAATAAAAAAATGTTCGAAAATGTGCAGGATCTTTCATACGATACCCTATTTGACCCAGTAGCTAGACTTTTCATTTTAATTTTAGTTTCCTCATATCCGTCGTTTTTTAAAAAATAAAAATATATTTTTAAATATTTCCTTTGCAATACATGTGGGCTGAATGTTGTTTATTGTTGGAACCCTACAACGATAATCCAGTAAACTAACAAACCAACAATGTTCTGGTATGAACATTTAGAAACCAAACGTGTTTAAAACTTTGAAGGTAGCAATGGCGATACGATACCCTTTTACCTCTGATGTCATCTGAAAGAGCGGCAAAACCTCCTTTAACCTAAATGTATATTAGGTTGCCTTTCTCGTTTTATTTCTAAAACTATCCAAACTTACCCTGGCTCCTTCCTAGAAACTACTGGACGAAAATTCCCTTAATTCGTTTGTTGGTTTTGTCGGGCAGAGTCAATAACGAAAACTGCGAGCCGTTGAGTGGCTTCTATTTTTAACCAAGTTTAGTAAGAAAATACACAGGCTTATCTTCTTCACTACTCTTGGATACCTAGTAACTATATTAATATCTAGAGAATATAATTTGGCGGACGGTTGGCCGCCGACTGATCTCCATCTGTTATTGCGTTGTACCTCACAATCGCAACATTCAGTTAACCATTTTTATAAACCCTCTTATATTATGTTTTCTAGTTGCAGTGGTAGTTGTGGCGGTACCGACACGTCGATGTGCGAGTCTGACTAGCACTTAGTTGATTTAGTTTACATCAATAGGTGTTTTTTTACCTCATGTTTCCTCGTCACGCCCACGATCTCCAACCATGATTCAACCACGCGAGCCGGCACGCTCGCGCACCGAAACTCCGTCGCTTGTTTATTCGGAGTCCCGTGCTAACTCCGTCGTTTAAACACTACGTGCTAGCACCATGAATTACTTTTCATATAGATAAAATTCACGCCACTCTAACCTCCTGAAATTAACACCTGTTTAGCCCCGCGCCATATCTGTCTTCGGATTGCCCGTGCCGTTTACGATCCGAGATTACACAGCCGTTTAATTAAGCCGATATAAAGAGCAAAACCAGTTATTTGTGACGCTATGCGCTATATTTGGTGGCTTCATGCTAAATATTTCAACGCCCATTGATGAAAACACGAAATTGAATTGTAATTTGTGTAAACTGGATTATTGTTGATTCATTGTTTGTATGTTTATGGAGGTTTTTAACTATCTCGTCGAGTGTATGCGAAATGACACGTTACTGTTATCTTGTTAGTTCGTTACTGTTTCCGTTCAGCTGTTGAGATTTCCTAAATAAAAATTGAAGCATTCGTTAGTCATATTCATTCAGTCATCAATAAATGGTAGCCTGGCTTCACAGTCTCCACTCTCATATACCATTCTTTTTCTCCTGGCCTTGATTTCATTTCATCTCATTTGGGACGAGCGCTCCTTATAGTATGAGATTGAATCATAAAATGAAATCTGAAAGTGGACCAAAGGACTCAGAAAGTCAGAAGAATTGGCAAACTTAAGTGCCATAGTGAGTAGAACCGACGGCCACTGGCCCCGAAAAGTTCTTGAGTAGCGATCACGAACCGGGGTACACATGTACGCAGGCTGGACACACACCCTGAAAATGATCCTGCATGGTTTTGTGAAGATAACAGGAAAACCTTGCGTGAAGATAATGCTCCGCGTTGCATCATCCTTAATTTCTTTTCATATTGCTCTTACAGATGCCAAGTCATCAGCTTCTCCTCTTCTTCTGTCTGTCATCTATAATACTCTTGGCATGGTACATATGCCATGATAAACTTACCTACATGCTATGAAAGAAGTTTTACTACTTACGTTCTAGGTATACTTTGGTATGTATCTAGTAGGATAGTAATTACTCGTACGTATTACCGTGCATCTACTAGTAAATGCGTCGGCCGTCGGCTAGCGCATTGAAGCGACGGCACGGTATTTCTTCTGTACTAAACGAGTAGCACGTAGGTAAATAGTTTATTTAGACATCAAAAGAATTTGTACGAAACTTTCATACATGACCCCAACAGCCAACTTGCCTCTTATTTCTTGTGACCACTCTCAGGTTTTCCTCAACTTTATTATTTATTTATTTATTTATTATTCAAAAAAGTTGCACAGCATTACAGTAAAACCCAGGCACTGTGAACTACAAAAAACAAAAACAAATAGAAAAACTTAAAAACTAGTTTGATTTAGGCGACGTAACCCCGTGGTTCCGTTGCGTCGTCTGATCTGGTGTAGGATTTGGCAGATTATAGAGTAACTCCACCGATTTAAAGTAACACACATGAAAAAGAAGTTGTAAAAGCGTAGAAAAACAAAATTTGCGAACCGGTAAACGTGAAAGATGTCATAAAACATTCAAAAGTAAGAAATTAATACATATTAAAGCAAATACGGCAATATAACCGCGGCATTCCGTCGCGACTAAGAAACTAAACTTGATGGACAAATATTTTAATATCATTAACACAGCGTTAAACTTGGCAGTTTCGAAATTGACTCGATTGAAAATCAACAAGTGATTATACCTACCTTACTAGCGTGTACGTGTGTCTGCTTAGGGTCCCGTAAAAATTGAAAAAAAACGTTGAACATCAGAATTGCGCTGTCATCGGTTTTATAATGGGTCAATTGCAAATTTGATAAGCAGTCGACGCAGCCTGTCCACTTCAGCACGGCGGAGCACCGTCAACGTGAAACGGTACGACGCCTTCGAAATGCACGGTGCCGCGGCCTGGCCTGTAGTTGTAGACTAGGAATACCAATTTTACAATTGGTAGAAAGTAATATTAATCCTACATGAAACTGCGCTCCAAATGGAAAAATGAATTTTCAAGTATCTAATCACTCCTCTTGAGTCTTTTTTCTTTTCTTTTTGTTAATCGACTATAACCCATACTTTCCAGAATTACGCCAGAATTAAGTCGCACACATATTTAATTTACAACAAATAGATTCCCGAAGAATACAACTTGGATTTCTTTAAGGCGAGAGTGAATAGGCAATACCTTAGTAAACATGTTCCATCATCGGATTTTAAGTCCACGTAATTTGTAAAAGCCCTGCTCCTAAGCAAAATGTGCGCAGTGTGGGATCATTATATATTGGTTACTGACATGGATAGACAGACATTTAAACAAAATTTCAGATTTATGAAAAAAAAACAGATTTTTCTCGTTGGTTATGCTATAAGAGCTATCTACCTTCATACCAAATTTCAGTTTCTAGGAAAAGCGGAAGAGCAATTTGTATGAAAATGACTGTATCTTTTGATTGCGTGGACTTTCGAAGTTTGATTTTTACACAGCTTCAAGGGACTGCAAATAATTTCAACTCGATACCACGCGTTCCTGAGAAAAAAGGTCCTGACAGACCGACAGATGGATTGTTATCCATCTCAAGTAATCCTATAAAAGGGTTCTCTTTTTCCTTTTGAGGTACGGAAACCAGCTTTGCCAGATCCACTGATTTAGCAGTAGATCTACCTGATATAAAAAAAATGAACTGATATACTGCTTTGATTGTTATTATTTAAGAAATTTACCTGTTTTTTCCAAATCGGATCATTCGTCGGACCGGATCATCTCATCTAGTAATTTTGTGTCGTCGTGTTGTGTCTTTTGGCCTTTATGACATACTTTGTTCATCAAGTTTCGTGGGTATCACTTTTGTAATCTACTGTTTTTCCCCCATATCTACTGCAAAAACTTTCAGTTTTCTACTGACTACTTAGGTACTTCAGATTCCATCTAGCAACACTGTACGGAACCGAAGCCTAAATACATATTTTTTACAAAAGTAGACGTGAGGAGGAAATTCTCCCAAATTTGTTTTCCAACAGTAACAAAACATTTCATACCGGTCCCAACTGCGTCTAAAGACGCCAGTCGCTTGTTCCGACGGGCGTTGCTCTCGCCAGTTTTCTGTTAGCTCTCCACTACTGCTTACCTGTACTTTACGATTTCGTACGTAAACTCACAAACAGTCTCCGCCATACTCGTCCACTTTAGTGTTTGAACATGGTGACACGAAACGTGTTCGATAATTATTGGAAGGATCAATAGCGTCCAACTATTCGTCTCTAGGCAAACATGTTTTATGAGCTCTCGCTGCGCTTGCGTTTCCATTTGAATCTTAAATTCAAACACGGTTTACTTCGACGCTTGAACCTGTAGCTATGTAAATAAGCATGTACGTATGTAGGTACATACAAACTATTAAAAAAATAGGAGTTGAATGTACGGTGAAACCCCGTGGTTTAAACAACACTTAACTTGTTTTAATACTTGATTAAGCTTAGGCCACATAGTTTGTCGAGAAATTATAAAACTAACTTAATCAAAATTGTAGTTTTGTAAGATGTACATCGTCATAAATCTTATCGCTTTCTTACGTTTTTGGTTTCGCATACATATCCACATTTCATACTATCAATTGAAGGTCAAAAATAATCCAATAATAAGGGTATGTAATCGAATTCTTATCCACAAATATGAAAGTACACCTACTCGCTCATTGGCTTGCAGCCAGGCAGACATAGCTTGCAATATGTTTTCCTTATAGAACATTTATAACTATAGTAAATAATACCTTACTAAGCAGAGCTGTAGAAAGTGTTCAGTCATCATATCATACATAACATAACACCACAATTGTACGTACGAAACACACGGCTCTTGATAATATATTTTTGCTGTAGGGCCTGTAGACTTCCCACTTCCCAGGCCTCTAGTTGTGACAATTGGAATTAAAGCAAAACACTTTATTGATGAGCAAACTGCACATAGAAGGCAGGGCAGAAAGGTCTGTCTGGGCAATAAATGCACAATGACGTCTACCTACTACTGGGTAAAACAAGATGTTGCACAAGATGATGTCGCTACGATATGCAGATGGACTAAGACTAGTAGGGCGTCCATTCCAGATGTATTTAAGTTCCTGGACTAACTAAGTACCTATAATGAGACATCACGCTAAAATAGGATTACCATAAATATGGGGAAGACGACCGTGACAATTAAAGCAAAGTATGACACCGTATTACTAATCCTCCCTGGATTAGTAATACGGTTCCGTTGGTATTGTTTGGGTACGGAACCCTAAAGGGACTCTTATTAGTAAAATAATATCTACCTTACATAGTTATACAAGACAATACGTGAAAATTTATAATTAAAAATGCACTGTCTCATACCTACTCTCCACTCTTCCCACTCCCAAAGCAAGGTGTTTATTTTTTCGACTATTGTGAGGAAGAAAATGCATCGAAGTATAGTAGATTGTTTGACAAGGGGCGAAAATAAGCCATTATGACACGAAGTGATATGTCTGAGTGACATAATGGCTTTTAGCCACGTGTTAAACCCTCTGTTTTTCACTTCGACTGCGAGAAAATACTATTTTAGTCTCGCTTCGCGAAGCTAATATGACGTACTTTCTGAGCAGGAGAAGTGAAAAATGGGTTTATTGCACCACTAGCCCCAAAGAATACTACATACATACAAGAGAACTAGCCCTGCCCTGGAGGGCAAATACATGCCTATTTTCCTAGTTCTGATCAATACCACACACTATCTTCACACCGATCAATACCTACAACATAATCTATGATTTGATACTGGGACAATTTCTTTAATGGCAGGGATACCGGGATACCACGCTGTAAACCGGGACTTATGGCAACTCTTCGCTAAAAGTAAGATTTTGTATATGTATTTTTTATTTACTTAAGTAATTCTTTGTCAGGACTTGGGATGGAATGAACCCAATGAATAAATGGTATGGTGATGGTTCACATTTTACCTCTTATCTCGCGTAACTGAATATGCGAAAAAACATATCACATTGTTACCTACTGCAGAGCCGAATGCAAGTTTATAATCGTCGGAGTTGTAAGCCATACTCGTACCTGCACAAGAAACATGGAAAAATTATACACGAAAACAAATTGGCAGTTTTGTTTACACTACCCTTTAAAACTATCGCTGCAACTATTTGAAGGTCATAAAAATATTTTTTAATATGGTCAAAGCCGTCGTGGGGGGCATTATGCAAATCACTCTACCTGTAACCTAGTCTCGGCAAATACACCTTATCCTGTCCAGCCCTGTTCATGCAGAAACGACGTAAGCGAATGTGTTTTGTAATACAATTCGTCCTTTTGTTCTGGGCGCGCGGTGCAGTCGGGTTTGCTTAGGTTTACGACATGCGTGTAAACTGCGATTATGTGGCCCATTGAAGTTGCCGAATGCACAAGGGCTGTAAATGCGTAATTATTGCATTTTTCAGTCCCGCATCCTTACTTGAGGAATAGATGCTGATTTCCGACAGAATTGAATAAGTATATATATATATATCACGGTGACTCCTTCTGTATGCCAGATTTGATATTGTCTCGCCATCATCATCATCATTTCAGCCAGCTCCTCCACTGCTGGACACAGGCCTCCTCAATAGATGTCCTCATGGGCCGGATAGAGGCGACCCGCATTCAGCGAGTCCCCGCAACCCTAACCAGGTCATCCGACCATTTTGCGGGTATATACAAGTAAATAGGCAAAATATAACGATTTACCGTACTCGAGACTAAAGATATGGCTGTGCCATACTTCTTAGTATGACACATTCAAAGCCTCAACTCTTAAGGTATCCCTTTGGATAAAGAACATACATAAAAACAAGGAATCGGGTTTCAATAATAAAACTAGAGCGTTAGTTTAGTGAATTTATTTTTGTTTCATTAATCATAACATTGAAAAAAAATAAACTATATTTAAGTGAAAATATGCAAATAATTGAACTGCGTCCGAGGTTCACCCACTACTCCCATGTCACAACCAGCCCCTTCGCCGGTGTCACTTTCGGCCCCAAACATAATCCTACAATCACCATGTGGAGATAATGCGCTAAACTCGGATGTGATAATGGATTACAATAGATTAACATTGAAAAGCTTAGATCTAAAATGAACATTACAATTTCAAGAGTAAAAATAAACCTCATTCCTGCGATACAAGATTAAAATTACTTTGAACGATAATGTACAATGCTCATTTTATCTCTGTAGCCTCACTCCCACAATAATGATTTCACAAGTGAATTTTGTACACAGCCAATACAGTAGAACCCACTGTCCTTAATTTCAAAACATCCAAAAATGATTCATAATCATATTATAGTGATCGCATTCGAGAAATAAAAGCAGTCAACCCTGGATAAGTGGGAATAATTATTCCCATTTATAAAGGTTATCCTCATAGATTCCCACATCCGGTCAACAACGCTCACTTAATTATACAGGTAATGTCAAATTATATATAAATCGAACAGACACTACACATATATAACCGTAAAATCGAGGTATATCTGTCACTTTAAGAGGTAACAGGACATTAGTCGTTTCATTTTAGCAACGATTTCATTATCTGTGTGAATCAACTTTTAGACCCCCTCAAATCGGTCCACAACTTTTAAACTTAAAGCCTAAAGGCTTTATTTTACAGCAAAGTTATATTAATAATGGATTCACTTTCTTTATGGTGTACGTTAAATCGTTGAATGTCCCGTCTGTTAAACATAATAAACAAAAAATATCATATTAGAAGCCCGATTTCTTGGTAGCTACAAAGACATTTTCGGTAACGACGGAGACGTCAAAACCGTGAATCTAAAAGTTCATTTACCCATCTATTCCCAGTTATAAAGGCCATGTCCCACATATAACTTATAAAGTTTGTGCACGCAAAATGGATGGCATCACAAACATTATTCTCAGTGGCTCTAACGAGTTCAATTGTAATTTCTCTTTCACTTTCCATTCAATACAATGTGAGAAAGACGAGTGATATTGTGTCACGTGACCATAGTTGTCTGAGCCAGTATAATGCTAGCTTTGCAATAACATTTTAATTATTTTCAGGTCCCATTTATCAAGGTTTGACTGTACCGATCGCTTGAATCTAAAGATTTCAATGGTCGAGAACTGCCATCTTCTGCCAAGAGTTTTATTTTATTTGCCAAAAGAGTTGATAAAAATGAAACTCGAATATGCCTAAGTAAATAAGTAACAGATTTGATTTTTTTTTTCAAACAAGATACAATTCAAACTCCGTTGAACAATTCAAATTGGAGTTCGATATTTATCAACTCAAATATAATCACAAGAAATGGTAAGGATTATAGTTTCTATAGAAATTCCATACATTATGCATCAGGGCCCGTTTCAACGCTTGTAACTTAAATTACAAGCTGAAATCCCTTTTTTAATTCATATTGCTAGAAAGAGGCTTCCGCTTGTAATACAAGGCCCTAGGTGCCTCCTTGTCTTTCTATGTCAAGTATGATCGAATGATACGGCTAAAACGACCAATGATATGCCAAATAAAAAATCTTACATAAGGATATTATTCTAGCCTTATCTTGAAGAAAAAAGTTTATCATTCAATAAAAGTTTCTTTTCAGAACAATTAATATGACAACTATTGTTGCTCACTGTATTATAATAATTTAACTGTCGTCGTAACTGCATAGACCTGACAAGTTTCAATGCAAACGAGTCCTACAAATAGAACAAAATGAGTTTGAAAGTATACAATGTTGCTATAAGCGCAATCCGAAAGCTAATAAAACTTATTAACACTAACCTCACAGCAGGTCTGCCTGAGGGCAATGCTGTAACTATCTATACTTGAACTGTTTCTAAAGGTTCAAATGTTAACGTTACTTCAGTACAAATCAGACCTGGCCCCTATTTCACAATCATGACGATAGGAATGTTGATCTCAAATAATAATACAATTTTGATGCGAAATTATAGTATTTATGACGAAAATACTAAAACAAAACTTTGAGTTCGATACCTTACGTGTATATTGTTTTATGAGTCTTTAAAAATAGGTGGGAAAGTCAATTCTTAAAGTATGAAAATATGAATAAACAATTAATATGGTAATTTTTGTTATGAAACAGTTTCGATAAACGCAAGTTTTAACATAGCTGCAGAACAAAGTTCTTAATTTCCCAATATAGGGTATGAAGGTGTGACGTCACGCCTTCCTAGGGTTTTTTAGTATGGAGCGTTTTTGGGAAAGTCCAAAAAATTTGATTTTAACGTTGTTGTGTCTCGTGGAGTTTTTATAACATTGAAGTAGTTTTTTCACCAGTATTTCTGCTATTGAAAGGACATTCTATAACATAACACAGAAAAAAGTTGTCATCATCCCTATTGTCAGGTGACATCGGCAATTTTATGTTCACGGCGATCCCCGCAAGCTCGATACATCTCCTTACTTTATACTGGGCACGCAATGTACGTGAAATTGTGGCTGTCATCCGACATTTGTCACGATTGTGAAATAGGGGCCTGGGGATGAAATGAGAAAGTAAGCACCGGCACTTTCCAATTATGATTATAAATGCAAATTAAATCCATTATTTTAAACCTTCTTTAGCCTCGACGGAAAGAGGGGCGTTATAAGATTGACATACGTATCTTATTTGATTGTGTATCTCTGTGTCATAAGCTGCCAAACGGATGAAAACGGATTTTCTTTGAAAAATGGTTTGATCGAGATTTTTTTAGCTATAGTTCAAGAATCTCATCCGTTCACCGCTCAACCGTTTAAAAATAATCAACTTTTTCCAGAAGTGTCAGGGTTGTTATTCAATGTTATCGTTTCAACTATTACTGTGCTTATATGGAGCTGTGTGATAATATCCTTAGTGTAAGATTGATTTTTGACCTGCCGAAGCATATTGAGTCCATTAGAACATGAAAGTGCCACGAGAATTATGGGCTCTTATTAGAACGTATTTTATCTTGACCATTATTAACCATATAACTACTTGAGGAATGTCTTTTCAAAAGGAGACCTATAATCTTTCCGTTACTATACTTAAAATGTGATCCATATTATCGCAAGCTAGGCTCAGTTCTAGGCCTTCTAATACCGTTATTTTGTACATAGGGATAATACTGAAATCTCGGTATTTGCCCATGCTAAAACACCAGTATCTGAAGCAGCACTAAGTTCCAAGCAAACGCCAAAAATAAATAACGCCTTATAAAGTCACTCCTCGTTTGTGATAACAATGTAACAGCTGATTTATATACTATTAAAAATATGCAGATACTAAATGAAAGTTGAAGCTTGAATTATTTAAACGACTTTTGGGCAACTCCGTACAACTTCAAATGATAACGTAATTGATTTTTTTACTTTTGTTCGATTGTACTAGATGATAACTGAGCTGTACGATTAGAATTATTTTTTAACGAAACTTTCATTTCAGATAAATACTAATGAGGCTGTCAAAGCACAGATAAGGAGTAAATATTGTGTTCTCTGTAACTTAACATCAACATTTTATATATAAGGTTCATGTCCAAACAGACATCAATGTAGTATGCTGAGGTGGGACTATTTCGGGGCATACTTAGATGTAGTTCATTATTATATTATTTTAATGTTTTTGTATGGTGATGTTCGCCTCCGAATAAATGTTTTATTTTCCTTTTTCTTTCTTTTTATATAGTTACTTGGGTGGTGTGTTAGATATTTAAGTGTTGTGCCTCCCAATAGGACGCAAGTTATATAAGAACTTGTACAATCACCATAACTCTAGTTTGCGCGTTATAACGACTGTATAAACTCTTGTAACTATTATGTTCGTTAAATCTAAGTTATATATTCTCTTATCACAATTCCCAGAGACTATGGGCCCAGCCACGTCAACGGCGAAGCGACGAGCGATTACATACATTGCGTACGATCACAGAATAAATAATGATACAGACGTTTTTTTTTATCTTAGAAAAAGCCACGTGCGAGCGAAAGCGATTACGCGATTTGCGGTACTCAAAAAATTGAACGTTCGCGCGTTACGTACACTGCGCGTCAATCTATAACGAAAGGCCTCATGTCAGAGGCTACCGGTAGTTACTTTTTGCTGCGCAAGGACGAGCGTTGTCATAGCTAGTAGGCCAATTTTCGACGATTTTTCGACGTTTACAGATATTCGTCATTGTTGTCTCAGCAAATATCATACGGGCCAATCTTTAGCGTTTTTACGGCGTTTCCATCATTGTCGTCTCAGGAAATGTCTTTAAAATAAATGATATTCAGAATTAACCTTTTATGAAACCGAAAGACAGTCCCGAGGCTGAGTTTATTTTGGTCGAAGTTATCATTATCACGTCTTGTTATTCCGTTGTGGCGATAATCGTGAGACAGACTATTCGACCGAGCGGCCAAAACGCTCGGAGATTGGCCCATAAAATGAAATGATACTCATAATTAACATATTTAGTTTGATCGAAGTTGTAACTTGTCCTTCCATTGTGGTAATAATTATGAGACAACAATGCCGATTGGACCGCGCGGTTAAAGGCCGCGCCACATCGACAGCGTGCGCGTGACTTGCACGTAGACGTCCGCGTATTGCGCGTTGTAAAGTACGAATCCTAATAAAAGGTGACACACTGCTTGCGTGACGTATGCGTACGCGTGCGTTGTGTCATTTCTTATGAAGATTAGTACTTTACAACGCGCACGCCACGCGCACATCTACGTGCATGTCACTCACACGCATCCAACGTCACTCGGCATTAAAACGCTCGGAGATTCACCCAGCTGGGCCGTATGCGTTCAACAACCAAGCTATAGTTACAGTTCGATGGATAATTATATAAAATCAATCAGCTTCGATGAAGCGATCATATTGCAAAAGTGCGCATTTACATCATAATCTGTCCTCTTAGGTATTATAAAAAGTTGAACAAAACATCCCGTGACAGTCTATAGCTCTATACGACTGTCCCAAGTAACAGAGTCGGATTTGCAAAATGTACAGTTTTAAATTAAGACCTTTTACGAAATAATTTGAAAGTGTTGTAATTTCAGTTCTGTTATTTGGGACCCTCGATGTATTTCTTTGACGGTCTAAATGGCCCGTATTGTTTTTTTACATTTCTTTGTGTACCTTCAAGGCCCAGCTATAGTCGATACAATATCGCATGCATGCGATCAATCCGTCCTGGGTTTATAGACCAATGTTTCACAGAATATATTTCATAGAAAGCATTTTTCTCTAAACCCATTTTTTGTGATCAAACAAACGTAACATAATCTAAATAATGGCTTCTATACAATAACCTTGACAAAAATCACGAAAATCACGACTTCAGTGGAAAAAGTTTTCCACGTATGAGCATTCTATGAAACATTTGTCGACGAAAATAAAGGACACCACCTGTTCCGCTTTGTCGTAAAGAATAAAGTAGGATAGCATGATGGTGTCGTGTGACGAGTGTAAATAGCCGTAATTATGAACGATAATCCGGCACTACCCTCCCAGCGAATACCCTGTTCATAATTTTATAACATCTCGTTTTGAGCTAATCTAACTCGACTATTTAAAGATTAAATATCATTACCTTATAACATAAAAAAATCAAACATGTTAATTTCAATCTCGAATATACAAGCCGTGCGAGGAAATGTTAACAAATATCCTAATCAACGAATATTTTAGTACATTAACTCCGGTAATAAATCATCCGTTTATTACAGTGAGTCTTAGACAATTTACAGAATCGGATTGTTGGACATTCCTTTACAATAACTTTTTTACGGGAGAATTATTATCGGAACTAAAGTCCCCGTTGACTGGACTAAACATAAATCCAGTTTCACTGGAGCGACGGACGCTGAACGTGTGCGGAAGTTACCTTATGTACCAAGCTGCCGAAAACGTCCACATATCTAGAATATCTATTTGCACGTCCACTGTTCTCGTACAAATTTCCGAGTGTGCCCCCTTAAACCATCCGTATAGCAATTGCAGCAGCTCGTTAAATAGCTACGCAACTTTACCATCTATACATCCTAATTGATAGGCCGTTGATCGAGGACGCAGACAAATGTGGTTACATTATCAGGGTAGTAAAAATAAATTTGTGTTACTACAATATGCTCAAATTTCAATTCGTTTAAAGTGAAACATACAAGCCTGTCATCATTTCCTGGCGATATACGAGTATACAACTGCCCACCAACTTTATTGGACCAAAGGTATTACCATTCCTTAATTTTATAATACGGAGTGTGTACCATTTCTTGATCACAAGATGAAAGAAAGGGACACACATTCTCACTTATACGATAGAATTACGTTATTTCGGTTAACGTTTAGGGAGCACATTGTTTGAAATTTGTAAGACAACGGTGGATTCTTGGGTCTATCCTCAAAGCCATCGATAACTTTAGATCTCACGGAAATCTCTATTTATGCACTACGTAAGTCCCATGTTTCGACGGCTCCGAGAATACCCCTATTCGCGTGTTGCACTGCCAAGCTAAAATAATGTAAATTGATACAAGTTTCAATGACGTCTTTTTTACTAGCAAGGCAGAGGGCTTATTCTCAGGCTCGATCGTGATAATATCTATTCAGAAGAGTTAACACAACTGTCCATTTCCTTAAACAGGCTGCTACAAAGAGTATAACAATCATTTAAGGATTGTAAGGCAATAATAAGAATCGGATCTCGATAACTATTTTTGACAGAAACAGAGGTCGCTCGCTACTAACGCACCTTAAGGGTTAGAAAAATTCGATGGGATTAATAAGTCTGATGCTCCAACAGTCAGGGTGTTCCGATAAAATATAGGCGCAGTTCAATTAGCATTTGGACTGCAGTTAGAAAATATTTATTTGTTCTTGGCTCTCGCACCAACATTCTAACAAAATAGATAGATTATACTCTTGTTTCGGTAATCGCAACTCTAATTATTGCTTTGAAATACTGTACAATATTTTTATTCCAGCATGTATATAAGACACCCTTTTTTATTATCTATAAAGTACTGCTCATATGGATATTAGGGACTCTCATTTGTTTCTTACATTACATATTATATATTAGTATGGCGTAGTACTTTACAGTAATAAAAAACAGACTGCTCAGGATAATTGATTGATGTTTCATTTATCCGAAAGCATCATTCCGAATTTTCATAATATCGAATGCCATTTTTCCGTAGACGATATTTTTTGTCGCAAAAATTCAATGTACTAGGAAGATGTTTTCAAAAAAAATATTGAAACGGACTATTTCGAGATCACTGAATTGAAAAAAAAAAAAAAATAAAAAAAAAATGTATATTTGTATGAGCCGTTGTGGCTTCATCACGTCAAGCGGCTAATCGGATTTCAACTATTATTTGTACTACAAGATGTACTAAAAATTAAAATTTAGTCAGCATCCCTGTTGTCGCGTGTCGCAGTTTATAGGACGGGGCCAATCGTGTTAACCCTCGAATCTTAATAGATGGTATAATTGGGAAAATTCAGTTTCTCAGAGGCGCGTATTATTATATTTTTCCCGATAGTATACGTTATGTGAAGTCAGAACCTACAAATATCTTATTTTTACATCGAACTGTTTTATGGATATGATTTTTTACACACCCGTCGTAACATTCGAAGAGGTCCCTCATATGAATCCATTTTTACTTCGGTCTACATAGACTATTAAGAGAAATGAAAATTTGCTGTCGGTCATGTTTTTTGTTAAATTTTTCTTACTGATCTATGTAGACCAAAGTGAAAATGGATTCAGACGAGGGACCCGTAGAAACGTCACGAGTGTTTAAAAAATATATCTATAAAACGATACGACGTACATATGATTATCGGGAGATTTCGATCTCACATAACGCACAGTATCAAGAAAAAATATAATATGCACAAGGTTTAAAAACGGAACGTCCCCAGCGGCGTCGATCGAGCGTGGCGCGGCGGGCGGGCTAGTCCTTGGAGGACGTGTCCATGGGGCTGGCGGGCTGCAGCAGCGGCGGCGCGGGCTCGGGCGGCGCGCGCGCGCCCAGCGCCGGCACGGCCGGCTTCACGAACCGCTCGCCCGCGCGCCGCGCCTGCGCACCGTACGACTGGGTTAGCGCCATAGCCTACCACAGTTACTTTATACTAAGTGCCCGCAACTTCGTCGGCGGAGGAGTAAAAAACCATAACCATCTTTTTTTCCCCAGTGTAGTCGAGTAAAAAGTATCGTATGACCATCTGGAGATTCCCGGCTACCCGTGTACCAAAAACGGTTAAAATCCGTTTAACCGTTTCGGCGTGATGAAGCCACAACGACAGATACGAACATATAAAGAATCCAAAATATATTTTTTTTTATATATATACAGCTACAAACATTTGACAAAAAGTCCCGGATCAATCATTTTATTGAAAATATCCTCAATGTACAGACATTTCATTTTTACAACTTAATAACGGTATAGACGTATCTTGTAAATAATAGCCTAATGTCAAAAAAAAATATTTTAACGGACTATTTGTTGGATTTTTTGTATGTTTGTACGTGTCGTTGTAGCTTCATCATGCTAAATCGACTAAACAGATTTCAACTATTTCTGGTACACGGGTTGGGTATCCACTGATAGTTATGGGATACTTTTTACCCCACTACACTGTCGAAAAAAGAGGGGTTATGGCTTTTTTCTTCCGCGAACAAAGTTGCGGGCGCCTTTTATAGTATCTAATAACCGTAGACTACTATATAAAGGGAGTTACATGGTGGTCATTAATGTCCCCCGATTTTATATGAAAATAGGGTAAATCCATTATGTTGTCATGTTTTTATAGGGATAGATACTAATGGTTGATCTTTAATGAATTCTCCTATTTGAAGCATTTATGTCGCACTTTATAGAGTATCAAGTATTAATTTAAAAATTATGTGCATATAAGTGGAATAACCCATAGACGACATTTTGAGAATGCCCTACATGGTAGGAATTCGTCATGTATAAGATTAAGCACTGAGAGGTACCTGCGAGTTGAGATGCATCGCGGGGCGCAGGCCGCCGGCGCCGGGCAGCAGCGGCGACGCGTACGGCGACAGCGGCCGCGACCCGCCCGGAGACGACACGCTGCGCGACCGGGCCTGAGGTCACAATGTCACAGGGTCATTCCGACATAGCACAACCACTCCACAACGACAACCATGTGGTCGAGCGATAGTTCATATCATTATCATGGAGTATAGAGCTAAGGAGGCCAAACTCATATAGAAAAGTCGCAACTCGTAGCGAAGTGTAGTATTTTGACTTGGACGACACCATGTCCGCTATGACCGTTGTCGATGCGCCACGGCGTCCTCGGTACCTAGCGTGTGAAGGCGCACAGGCGCACGGAGCAGCGATAGTGTACCTAGTCAAAACACTATTTTGGTTCGAGTCTGTCAGTTGGTTGGTAAAAATTCGACCTCAGCTCAGGGCTTGTAACCGGTTACAAATAAACCGGTTAATTATTTAGGTTACGTTCGGACGAATTAATTTGGGAATTTTATTTCGAAGCGCTCTCTAACCGGTTACTCCATGTCCAGATACGGGATCAATGACCGCTGTCGCGCCGATAGTGGCGCAACGACAGTAAACTACATGAAAAATTTAATCCAATACCATAGCAAGCAAAACCAATCCTGTCTAAGCGAGTGATTATTCACCCTAGACTCCGCTAACACGGAGGAACCGCTCTCTGACCAGTAAATGGATTTCGCTCCGTGTTTGGCGCTCCGAGATATTACCGGTTAGAGCGATGTTTTTGCGAGCGTAGGCTTTATTATGGGTTAAGACTCTCAGAGTGTGGCTCTAACCGGTACGGAAAATAAACCGCGTTACAAGCCCTGCCTAAGCTTGATTCTATCGGAATTGTGGTGACTAATGATTCCGCGGTGGGCGTCCCCGCCGGCGGAGACGTCGGCGGAGACGTCAGCGTGCAAGTAGAGTGTGTGGTCAGTTTTGCCATTTTAGTAGGTTACGTTCGAGACGTGCGCGTCGTCTGACGTCACGCTCGAAGTAAAAGTCGGCAGTATGGTCGTGGCCTATGTCCTTGTTGCTGTAGGTGTCAGACGATTGATCAGGGAACCGTTCCTTAATGGTGGCCGTGATGATATCGTCCGGGTCGGTCAGTAAGTGTCTGGATCGTCTTGTATGTCCGAGCCTCGCCCTTTTAAAGCCTCGAACGTCTGGTGCGCGTCTGGTCAGGTTGTGTAATGTCCTGAGTCTGTCGGCGAGTTCGTTGAGTCGTCGTTGTGATCAATCGTCGGAAGGGGTAGGTCGTCCAAACGCGGTACCACTTTCATAAAGTCTTCCTGTTTAGGAGACGGTAGCCGGTAGTATGTTATGGCTGTTATCAGAAATCGGTTCGGGCGGTCATGTCTAAGAGGGAGTAAATGATAGTTCCAAATACGTCCACAATGGCGCTAGAGCAGCAAGATACTATGAAGTCAACAACCAATTACCAAACATTATTATCGAAATACTACTCAATCCTTCGTTCTTCTTATGATGTTATTATTCAATCGTGTTCAAAATGATTTTTCTTGCAACATTGTGGATTTCGTTGGCGTTATTATAATTTATTTCACGCCCTTGCTACAATGGCGCCACCAATTTAAGGTCTTTTGACGGACACTTTGGACAAATAGATTGTTCTCCTTAGTTCTATACTCCATGGTTTATATAACTGGATGCGTGAGTCCGCTTTCTTAGGGCAAGTCCCGAAGTTCGAATACAAATGTTCCGTAAACTTGCGCGCAAAGGTTGTCAACCTTAATGATGACGCATGTGAAATTTTATAGCCTACTGTAGTTAGAAGATTAAAAAAAAATACCAACGCAACATGATTATAACGAAAAAAAATATTTAAATGGCTTTGAAATATAAAAGTTAACAATTACGTAAATTTAGTGTGTTTTTGTTAATTAAAATCAAATATTAGGTATTTTTTTCTAAATCCTTATAATAACAAAAATATGGATTCTGAAATAAATGATTTTTATTTATTTATTTTGTTTATATTTCAATAAAACAGTAATTGTATGGCAATCATGAAGTTAAACGAAGTTTTTCACGACCTAAAGGTCAAAATACTTATTTTTCTATAAATTACGAAATTTGGTACGCCATCTCAAGAATGACGTCACACTTGAGTATCAATTAGTATCGAACGTTTTCAGCGCTAAGTAGGAATTCCGAACTTTAACTATATTTTTTGCCTTTTATACTACTCTATTAGTATTTGGTCCCGTAATAGACATTTGACCCTTATGAAAAACAGGATCCATTGTAACCTTTAAAAAAAACGTCATCATCCGAATTCTAGATACGTACGCTTAGTGCTTCATTAAACTGCCTCTCCTCCTCCATTTCCAAGGAAGATTCACTCTCGGAAAGATGCCGACACAGCGCTTCACGGCGTTCCACCTGAAACGGGAATACGTTTGAAATCCTTCCAGAACGTGGACTATTGCCACAATTGTCAGTTTTATCTTTTTTATTTTATTTATCTTATTGATACTTTATTCAAAATTAACTGCTGTCATACAAACTTTCGCATTTATAATATTAGTATATGGCTAGTCTTAATCTAGTGTTCACTTACCTGTTTAAAAGACCTTTTTTAAGCATTTTGGGAAGTTTCCGCAATTTGCACATCAGTACTTTAGATTATATTTACCTCCTGTTGCAGTTTTCGTTGTAAGCGAACATTCTCCTCCCGAATGTGTTTCTCCTCTAAGGCAAAGCGATGCATCTTCTCCTTGTTTTCATTTTGAGACACGGCTAATTGATTCCTAAACAACAAAGATATCATTAACGTCTAGTATAATGAAAACAAAACTATTTATAATATATTTGACTGGAACAGATAGCTGGGAGTAAATGAAGGCAAACATGTTTTTTTGCCAATATAAATTGGGGTCACATAGTAGTAATCCGCACACTTTATCAATAATATTTATATCCTAAAATATGGAACGACTAGTAGTGAGTTATAAATATATAGTCCCATAGTAAGCTCAATGAGGCTAGACGACGATTTAACTTCGTACGCGGAGAAAAAGTGTCCTATAACCATCTGTGGATACACTAACTGTGTACCAAAAATAATTGAAATTAGTTCAGCCGTTTTGGCGTGATGGCGCCATGACACATTCAAAAATCCAAAGAAAAATATTTTTAGATTCAGTGACCGCCTAATAGTCTGTTACAATAATTGTTTTTTACATATCTCCAATGTACCTAGTTACATTTCATTTTTACAACTTGCTGCCAACATACCATATGCAAATGTTATACGGATGTCGGAAAACAAATACATGCAAAATCGGCAATTTATTCAACGGTATTCTACTCCTGTTCAACATCTTGTATTATAAAAAATAATTGTAACTTGATACTGCTAGATTTTGGCTGACGCTGCCACTGTTTGCTCCACAAACTTCATTTGTTTTGGTTCTCGTGTCTAGGTTCTAAACTAATGGGATTTGTGTTGTCAGCATACTGTGGAATTTTAAATACTGACACGCAATACTTAACAGTGGTACCATCTTACCACATTGTGTTTAATCCGCTAGTACTAATCTCTATAGTGTAGCTTACCTTAATTTTACAACCTCTGAACGCAAAGTCTGAATATGATTGCTTAGATTCGATGCAGTATCACCATTGCTGATGTCCCTGGTAAAAAAAAAAACTATTAAATATTAATGATAAAGCCATTAACAAAGCTTGATTAGAACTGGGTAGATCAACATTTTGATATTGTCATTCAGTCTCGAAACTCAGGAGTAGACTCCGGACTTATGTCGCGATGACGTCACAATAGGGTATGTTGGGGAGTAAATGGAACAGTCTACTTTAAATCAGGGACGGACGTTATTCTTTCCATACAATATAACCGGTATTTATATCTCGCTTATTATTACGTATTTATATATTTTATTGAGCTAATTTCAAAATTCACTATAAATACCCTTTTTTTATTTCTTACTTGTGGTAACGGTCCTTGGTTTAAATAGAAAAGTGTTTTTTAGAATAAGTACAAATCTAAATACTTGTCTTGATAATGTGTTTAGTACTTGTGTAGGCTTATAATAAATTTAATTTATTTAGATAAATCGTTTTGAGCACTTAGTACTACTAAATCTGATAATTCTAAATACGTAAAACATAAGGAATGAAGAAAACGAAAGAAGAAGTCTTTTTATTTATAGTAGTATATCGCAACAATTTTGCAGAAGGCGCTTATTTAAACAAATAGATTAAAATTATACATTACATTGTATTGAAAGAATACCGGAATTCAGTGCCTAATTTAAAGTAGACTGTTCCATTCACTCCCCAACATGCCCTATTGTGACGTCATGGCGACAAAAGTCCGGAGTCTACTTAGGAGACAATAGTGCCAGTTACTCCGAAAAATGGCAATAAACTTGGCTATTAACATACTGACGAGATGGGCCCTTGAAAAATGGACCTTAATTGCCTAGAAAAAAAAAATCACCTCACTAGCTCGGTAAAGTTACGTTTACAGCGCCAAATCTGCGTGGAAAAGTTCCTTTTACTCGCTAGCGTGGATAATTTATTTGAAGTTCGAATATATATTTCGTTTCGTTATGAATGTGTTTCGTAGAAAAGTACTTGAAGAAAAAATAATCTGTTTGTTATAATTTCATAGTTTTTCTTCCATCTCACATTTTCCTCACTGTAATGAGGTGAAAAGTTGTGTGTTTCACACGGCTGCAAAATTATTTGGCTTCTCGCGCCAAATGACAACTTTGCAGGCTTGCATAACAAATAAATATTGTTGCCTTAATATCGATTAAAATCGTAGTTTTATAGAGTAACCCAAGAGATGTAGCCATGGCAACGAGGTACAAAAAAAAGTTGCTTGACCCAAATATAAAAGAGCTATTTTATAGGTCAAATTTAGGCCAGTCATTAGCATCTCGGCTGCGGAGTAAAGTAACCCCGTAATTATAAATGTTTTCAGAGATTAGAGTTGTTCATTTGCTTGTCACGAAGAATGGCAAATTGTGATTTTGACGGATCACATACAATGAGATATAACAGAACAAAGCATTCAAAAACAAAACTATCTGACACTCTAACGGGTGTAGTCTCTATGTCAAGTAATTTTGAGCGCTTATGTTTTTATTTAAAGACTACAAATTGGATGTTACAAATATTAGTATTGAAAATATTTCAGTGCTTGACATTGTTGCGCATCCTAAAGCAGTAGACACAACATGCTTAAATAAAGAAAACAGGTTAGTTTTAAATAATGACAAAAAAAAATAACTTAATGTGAAATTAATAAACTAAGTATGTAAATTTTATTTGTTAGCTTGATTGAGGTTCAGTGGAGGCTAAAGAACACCCAAAAATATCAAGAAATGTTAGGACTTATTAATAGTGACAGCAGATATCAATGTCGATATCGGTAAAAAAAGGTTCTACTCTATTTGGTATATGTAATTATAGGTACTCACTTTATTACTCATACACTATCAGAACCAGTATGTATTGTATGGAACCTTACATCAGAACAAAATCAACCCCAAGGAATATAAGGGCTGCTTTTGATCCAGTGTGTTTTCTAGTTTCACCAACTTATGGAATGGCTTACTGAGGACTGGCAGGATCAGAAGCTGGCTAGTTGAGTCAGATCTGCAGCAAAAACACTTCTCAGCCTCAAGCTTGTCCATGCATTTCCACAACCTGTTCACAAGCACTTTCTGGCCTTGCTTCAGATGTTCTCTAGTTGCACCTACATAAAGAATGGCTTATCTAGGACTGGCAGTATCAGAAACTGGCAGGTCGAGTCGGAACTGCAGCAAACACTTCTCGGTCTCCAGCTGGTCCAAGCATTACACAGCCTCTTCACAAGCGCCTCCAGCTTTTACTCCATTTGTTTTTTAGTTGCACCTACATAAGGACTGGCTTACCTAGGACTGGCAGGATCAGAAACTGGCTGGTCGAGTCGGATCTGCAGCAAACACTTCTCGGTCTCCAGCTGGTCCAAGCATTACACAGCCTCTTCACAAGCGCCTCCAGCTTTTACTCCATTTGTTTTTTAGTTGCACCTACATAAGGACTGGCTTACCTAGGACTGGCAGGATCAGAAACTGGCTGGTCGAGTCGG
This sequence comes from Hedya salicella, assembly GCA_905404275.2. Lineage (NCBI taxonomy): Eukaryota > Metazoa > Arthropoda > Insecta > Lepidoptera > Tortricidae > Hedya > Hedya salicella. The sequence goes on along the minus strand of FR990100.1, from coordinate 21,819,291 downwards.
ATCTGCAGCGAACGCTTCTCTGCCTCGAGCTTGTCCATGCGTTTCCACAGCCTGTTCACAAGGGCCTCTTGCTCTTGCTCCAGTGTGTTCTCCAATTCCACCTAAACAAGGAACTTTAGTTAACAATGGACGAGGATCACATGGTAAATGGGATAGAGCCAGGCAAAAGATGAAGCAGTAAAAACATGAACCCATTAAGCGCTAAGCAACAAAGTTACGACGTGAATCAGACGCCACATCAATAAAAAGAACTGGAACTTAAAAATAAAATACGAACTTCAAAAATCTAGTTTCGGAGGAACCCTTCAGAGAATTAATCTATTTCTTAGGCAGTCATATAAAATGGTTAAATTTAGAATGTCCTACCAGACTATCTTGGAAGAATAGAATTTCATTATATGTATAGTCTATGAGATTATATACAGGACACTTACATATTTAATGTAGTCAAGAAAAAGTACTTTAAAGTATGACTGTTCACATAATATCAAACTATGAATCCAATAGTGAGTAAGTGGTTGATGACCTAGTCAACCTACTTAGTAAATTCTAACTGGATACAACTTGTTTTGCAACATTTGGTCTAATCCAAAGTCCTTTATCTTCTTCTGCTTCTAATTGGACATCAGTTTTTGTAGCTTGAAATTAGGATTGTCATGAAAAAAGTGATTATGGGCAGTCTCAGGGAGGAGTAGGTGTACAAGTGGAGTAAAGTAGTAGCAGATTAGTGACTAAGCGATGGTTAGATTTGAAGTAAATAGGGATAAATAAGTTGAGAAATACACTATCCCGACTGGAAAAGATTCTAAGAGATACTAAACAGTAGAGGGAACTTTCCTGACAGATTGATATTAGCTACTTTTAAGAGACTTGGTTTTATAAAATACATACTAGAAGACGCCAGCAACTTTGTTCGCGGAGGAGGAAGAATATCAAAACCCTCTTTTTTGCATCAACATAATTGGCTAAAAAGTATAATATAACACCCCGTGTACCATAAATAATTGAAATCTGTTTAGACGACTTGACGTGATTGAAGCCACAGTGACACATACAAACATACAAAATAGTCCATTTCACTTTTTTTATATCTTCTATGTACAGACATTTCAATTTCACAACTTTATAATAGTATATATTTTTACGATAGTTTAATATTGTCATAAAATGATCAACTGAAGGATTAACATTTCATTCAGTTTAATACCGTCAAAAAGCAAAAACTTTTGAGACACCTTTGATTTTATTCAAATAAAACTTTAATGATTTGTTTTTTTTTCTACATTGACTACATCTCATCGGCGATGGCGAGATGAGTTTGTCACTGTCTTGAAGAAATGGCCAGACACTCCACAAGGTCATCAATAAAAATAACTTGGAACATACCCTATTTGTAGAGGAGACTTTGCAAAATTTGCTTGAATTTAAACACTAAATACAAAGATCATAAAACAAAAATCCCTAAAAATAGGCTTATTTAATATTTTCTTCTGTTTCCGCGATTATTACTCATTGAAATAAAACAATTTAACGGATTATATCGCGTATATTCTCATTTTAGTTCCCGACGTTTCGGAAGCTTTCCAGCTCTCCATGGTCACGGGTGGTCTCCATGGTGGCGGGTTGTCCACCCGTGACCATGGAGAGCTGGAAAGCTTCCGAAACGTCGGGAACTAAAATGAGATAATATACGCGATATAATCCGTTAAATTGTTTTATTTCAATGAATAGGCTTATTTGTTGATTTAAGACTACATTTCCAATTACCTTTTCCCTTCGGAGCCTTTCTAGATTTGTCTGTTTAGCGAGGGTCTCTGCTTCAAGTTTCTCAATCTTCCGCATGAGCTTGTTCACCAAGCATTCCTGTTCTTGCTCCAAAGTCTGTTCCAGGCGACATTTTTCTTGACGTAACTGTAAAAATATTTTTATATGAAAACATACACAGAAAAAGAAAAACACTAAAGTTTAAGGAAAATTGAAGTTATATAAAAACTGTATCAAGGCTATAAGAAGAGTCGGTCATGCTCATATGGCAGGTTAATGATAAAGGGTTTTTCACTGAAAGACATAAATGCCAAGAATTAATAACTTTGCAATTCACTTGCAATCTCAAACTTATGCAGGGTTAACACTATAACTTCAAATGGAACATGGTTCATAATAAAAGCATGTTTTTAAATATGTTATTTAATTTTTTATATTTGCAGTTAAGAATTGTCACTCATAATAGAATTGTTTCTAACCTGCGGTTCACTCACTTTTAAAAGTGGGCCCTTGCGACCTACTTACGGAATAAAGTTCATTGTTTCATAATTAACCTGAATTAGTTTCCTGGAGAGATCATTTGTGAGGCACTCTTCTTCCCTTTCATAGTGATGAGCTAATGTTTCCTTCTCTTTCTTCAAAGCTTGAATTTTTTTCAATAGTGTATTGGAAATGTATTCTTCCTCCTGCTCTGCTTTTGCTTGCTGTAAAAAAAAGCTTATAAGAAAATAATAAAAAGTCCATTAGAAACTACTACATTAAATGTAAGTAAAAAGAAGCTGTCATTTTTCAAACTATCTTAAGGCCCAGAATTATCTTAAGGAACCAGCTAAATATGAATTCAATTCAGTATACATGTTTAATTTGCTGGCACTAAGCATATGTACTGAATTGACTTTCAATTTAATCCCACAGACACAATCTATGTGTTAGAGTTAAGTTTAGGTAGTTAGCTCATAACACCTCTCTTCGCAATCAGAGATTATACACTATGCAGATATTCTTTGTAAATTGAGGTCACATAAAATACTACAGAGCTATTTGTTATTAATCATTCCACACTTCTCCATTGATTCTCATTTAGTTGATGCAATTTTTTTTTAATACAAATATGCTTATTTTGATATTTGATTAAAATTTCTAAACATTTAATGTCCTTACTTATTTTAAATAAAACAATCTGAATAGTTTAAATTGTTTTATTTAAATGAGTGAGAATTAAGCGGAAACGGGAGCAAAATATTATGTTCTTACTACTTTTTAAATTATCAGTCATTTCATGTGAAGAAAAATAATATGAAAATGGTCAAATAATATCTAAAACTAGTCAACGCCCAAAATATTTAAATTCCAGGTAAATATGCTTCTGAGAATTGCCACATTTGTCCATACAAACTGAAAAAATACCATATTGCGAAGTGCAAGCATGATGTGACACTGAAAACAATGTTTTGGCACTGCATGGCTACAACACAACAATGAACACAGAATAACAAGTATGCTTAATATAAATAATAATTTTAACACATACTATTGAAACGGATGCTTGTCTCAGTGCACGGTTTTCTTCTTGCAGTGCTTTTACCCGGAGTTTATAAGTATCCAGCTCTACTTTTAAAACCCTGAAAAACAATCAGAAATTATGAATTGCCTCAGCTTTAGAAATATTATTTCTAAGTGTGTTAGCATAAATATATTATACATGATGACATCTAATAAGATCCATGAGACTTATGGCGACCTTTTTAATTAATACGCACCTATTTTGCTGTTGAAGTGATTCAATTCTTTTTTGTAGCTGATCACGGGAGACCGTGGTAGGAGGCAACATAGCTCCGCCATCGAGGGAACTGGAGTCGCTCTCCGACGCAGAATTGTCTATTTTATTCCCTGAAAATAGGAAAATAATCGAAATTGAATAGAAAATGACATATAAAAATGGTTTAAGATATACCATCACATTTCCTACCTGGGGAAATCACAGAATCATCCATTAGCACGAATGTAATGAGGACGGTCAAAATATGTAATGTACGAATTGAACTTCAGGTAGTGATTATAATTTCTAGAAACTATTATGTATATCCAAACTAAAGCAACTGTAATATTAGATTTTGAACACAACTTCGAGGAAAATTATTAAATGCACTTAAAAACACATGAAAACTGTCGTTGTAGGCAGCCACCCATTAAAACACGGTGTTTTTCTTGAAGTTGTAGAAGTTCAGTATCAATTTCCACCAACAGTTTTCCTCGGTGACATTCTGTATGGTGCTCTTAAAGAATGTTATTGGCTGAAAAGCGTAAATGAAACCACGTGATATGACTTCAAGTTATTTTAACTAATCAGGCAAGAGTAACGTAGCCATAGATAAAGTAATATTATTTAAAATAGTAAGGGGCTCAATCGTAATTTGGCTAATATCGGTTTTTTTCGATAAAAATTAAATTACTTTAACATTAATGAAAAAAAAAAGCCAAGTTCAGGATGAGGTTGCAAAAAACTACCTACCTACTTGAACCTGCTAGCTTTGCCGAAATATTTTTGTATCTACAGTATCTTTATACCTTTCACCTGTACGTGAATGTGGCAACGCCATGCTTTGCATGTTTAATTGGTTAAAAATGTACATTACGAGTGTGGACAATTGGACCTTTATTTAAAAATAAAAGAGAAATATGTTTGCCTAAAAATTTTCAACCACTTGATTTTACTATTTTTGTAGATTACTGAATAATATAAACTACCTCAAGATATTTTTTTTTAAGTTACACGGATACACGGGTGTGCACGGATTACACCGCCGCTATTTTTTATGACTTCCAAGTATTACGTTTTTGTTCAATGACATACTCATTTTTCTGATTAATTGCGGTTTTTGATCGGTAGGTTTTTTATGGTTTGATTACTTATAATATAAAGTAATCAGATAATTACATTAACTTAAGTATACTGACATAAAAACTGTATGAATTGTGATAGTTTTGTCCTTCCTAATCATGTAATTAAGGCATTTTTTCGCAGAAAACATTTGCTTTTATCCAATAACTTTTCTTTGCAGACTTGGCTTATACACTACTGTGCCCTCTGTCAAAATCAGCTGATTGTAGTTTTTATCTGTGATCGTGCTAGGGATTTAAAAACCTAGCATGCAAATTTATGACAAATATTATAATGCCCCTGTTTAATTAATGCATGAAATACCCTGCATTAAATAAACACCGAAATATGGTTTTCCTGAAAATGTTCGTCTTGTTTTTAAAACATTATTTTTTGTAGATACACATGGTATTTCCATAAGTAGTGAGATATTAGTTCTGTAAAGAAAATAAACCTACAATTTCAATCATCAACTTCTTTAAATCAAGAATTTCAAGGCAATTCAAGGCGCAATCAATGAGAAGATATTTTATTATCATGGAAGGGCGTCGTTATATCTGGCAACTCTGTAATGAATGCGATCGCTTCTCGGCAACACTAAATTAAAAAACATACAATTATAAAAAAAAGTGACACACACGCCATAATGTAAATTGCTTTTGGATTTGGCGTTTGAGTTAAAAAATTACAATTTCGTGTTAAATAGTTAGTATTTTAATGGATTAGTACGGCATTTAAAATGTCCAACGTAAATATTGGTGAGATAAGCGTTTTTATCTTTAGTTTTCATGCAATGATCTTTCAGGACATTATATAGGTTGTATCAAAGGAATCGAAGCCATTTCGCTATATCCTTTGATATTATATTCAAAAATGTTCTTCTTAACGTTATAATAGCAAAATATAACAACATACCACAAAAAGTGCGGTGTATCTTTTGATTGTAAAACGGTCGATGTGTCGTCGCCATAGTTGAGTCTTCTTACGGTTTACGAAGTCATTGGTTCTGGGTTGTGTACGTACTGTTCAGGTAGGTTGTATGAATGTCTGTCATTTTTAAATGAGTTTGTTATGAGTTTGGTTGAATTCGGCATTGGTTTTCATACATTACCATTAGAACCGAAATTAAAACGGTTCACGTAATTAATCTCTCAAAGTTTTGATTGATGTAAACAAATTTTGTAGTAAAAATTAAGTTAAGTTGCGTTGTAGCGGCGAGCAATAGAATTAAACCACTATTGGCACTATTTTCATAGTTTGTACTAACAATCAAAATACGTGAGAAATTTGTATACCTTTTTTTCAGGCTAAGGCTTTTGCAATGGCTCAGTATTATCAGATAGTTGGACAAGGACGCGCGACTCTGACCCTTGAAGATCTTCAAAGATATTGCCCTAACATTTGCTTGGTTAATCAAGATGATCAGCAGTATTCACAACAGCAGGTATAAGTACAGATATTATTTAGTACAGCTTAATGTTACACCAAGCTGCTCTATAAGTTTTAACTGCCAAACCATACAATACTCAGTTAGGTTTTTCCATTATTCCTTGTACATTTTATATCAAATAATCTTGATTTTTAATCATTTAAGTGCTGGGTCACATAAATGTTACTGGCCATATCTACATGTAATATCAACAAGAGACTATGTAATAAATATGTCTTTCCACCTTATTTTATATGAATTACATATTGATAGGTTTTATCTTCATAACTTTGCTGGACCAGGACCAATCATTTGAATCACCAACATGAAACTTTCATATGTATATTCATAATTCATGAACATACATATTTTATTCAACAATAGAAAGTGCCCTTTACTTGCTGGCCCTATTAGAACAGGCACCACATTAAACAAATATTTAAGTACAAAAGGGAATAGGAGGGCAATGCTTTAAGTTGTATTCTCCAATAATGGCAGTATCTGGACACAAAAAAATACCCAGTGTCCTTCAATCACTAAATTTATATTCATTTATAATATAATCTCTCCACTTTCTCTTCCTCACCACTGGAAAACTTCAACATCTGTAGCACAATGGTGGTATGGGAGTCTTTGTAGCTCAACTAAGATTCTCTGTCTCTTTCCTTTAAATACAGTGTGAGAGAGGTTGCACAGAGTTGTGCTAGCCTGGCTGTTTTATTTGCACCTACATAATCCTGTTATCTGTATAGGTGGTGGTCCAGCCAGCAGATCAGCCTAATGATATCATAGTGAGTGAAGGAGTCCAACCGCAACTAGTTGTTGGTGATGGTGGTCTGCAGTACCAGCAGCAATACATCATCCGCCATGAGCCGCCACCCCCACCCCCTCCTACGGACTTTCAACAACAACAACAACAACAACAGCAGCAGCAGCAACAACAACAACAACAACAACAGCAGCAGGCGTTGCATAGACATCAAGTAAGTTTAGTTAATAAATGAATCTCTATCAATATTATAAAATTTTCCATAAATGTTACATTGATTTAGATTTCCTTGCTCTATAAAAGCACACTTCTTGACATTATGCACATCTATACTACTATAAAGTCGTAAAAATGAAATGTCTGTACATTTTCCGAAAAATAAAAAATAAACGAAATCGGTTTAGAAATGACGGAGTTCTGAGGTAATAAACAAAAAAAATACAACCAAATTGAGAACTTCTTTTTTTGGGAGTCTGTTAAAAATAAGTGATTTTTTGACTATTTGACCTTCAAAGAGTCAAAAAATCACTTCAATCAAATCAATCACTGAAGGGAAAAATACTTTTGTTGGTATTTTGTATGTGTTGCTGTGGCTTTATCACGCCAAAGTGGCTAAACGGATATAACTATTTTTGATACACTGGTAGCTGGGCATCCACTGATGGTTATAGGATACTTTTTATACAACTATGCTGAAGAGAAAAAAAAGGTTATAATTTTTTTTCTGCACCACTGATGAAGTTGCGGGCACCTTCTACTCTAGACGTGATTTGCCGACTGTGGCGGTTAAACAGGATTTGAGAAAAACTTTTCCTGTAAATTTCACCTAAAACTGTCTGATGTGTAGTGTATGTATAATACCCTCTTACTCAACGAGATCAGACAAGAGCATTACACTACTTCATTTGGTTATTTACCACTTTACCTTTAGTATGGAAAGATGATCTTTATACATTTATTCTGAATCTGAATGAAAATTGTGAATGTAAACATTTTGGAAAACAACTTGGACATACATGAAAATCATGTCTTTGTAAATGAAAACAGCAAAGTTTGTATTTTGGTTGTTAATATTGGTATTTGGTGTGTTGACTTGATTGGTGACTTCTTTCTGCTTCTAAATCATACATACATTACTGTGCGATATGAATGCAGTCTGGGCTTAGGTGTGGGCTTGTTCTGCCGACTGCTCACCTTAACTCGCATGCCCACAGTATGAACTAATTAACTGGTTATGTCACAGCAATGCCACTTTCCTCATACAGCTGCACTCAACTCGCGCAGGAATTGTATATTTTTGATTCATCACTAACTAAGAGCATGCCAATATCATTGTCTAAATTTAATTAGTTCAAATTCTTTAATAATTTCATATTTACATTACGAACGATGAAGCTAAATGTCCAATGCCCATCTTTGTATTATAATGAAATGCAAAGATGGCCTTTAAATCTAAGATCATATGTATAAGTTAAGTGTTATGTGCAAGGTGTTTATATATAATTTATTTGTAGGTTTACTACACATCCGATTTACCAGTGGATGCTCAGGTTGTCTTGCAACAGGCTCAGCAAATCATTGATGCATCTATGATGCAACAGTCTTCTCCACAACATCCGCAACATGTATGTTGTTCAGATAATAGTGCATTTCTTAGTCACTAAGGAATTTGTACAACTTGTACTCTTAGTAGAAAAATACTAAGTGCAACTCTAGATAGACTCAGCTTGGCATGAACCTGTTATCTTCTGTTATTTTGTGGCCCCTAAATAAAAACTTGTCATTGTTTCAAGGTCGCTTTTTGAAGCAAAAAATAATACTGTTGGCAAGCACGCTTTTTTGATAATGTTCATATTCTAAAATTGGTTGCAAGGGCTTGGAATAACAAACACTTGATAACCAGAAAAGGTACCATGCATCCTGGTATTGATCAGTCACAATGTGCCATTGAAAAATAATATAATATGTCTAGGGAATCTCATAATCCCTTTATTTGCTCTTTTTAGAACTTTACTTATTATAAACTTCCCAAGTATTACACATTTGACAAATATTCTTGGTAATAAAAGAATTAGTGATCTTGAAATACATATAAAACTTTGTGTGTATATTTCAAATTTGTGACTGATTATTACTTCGAATCACTTTCTCATGTGGAATTAATCAAGCAAAATGATCTCTTCAACTTCGAAACTTTGAATATAAGTCTTAGTCATTATACTTGGTATACTAACATTGTGAATACATCTAATGCATTGTCATAAAACTCTTGGGTGAACAAAGTAATTTCCTAGTGGTTATTGTTTTTGTAATTTCACTTTGAGTACATTTGGTTAGTTTCTAATTTTTCCATTTGTTATCTTTAACCCGTAATACTTGTTATTGGTGTAGTCATGTGATTGAATGAACAAATATTCTTTTGTTAATCCTGTAAATATGGACAGGGTATATTGCCAATAACTGGCCACATTATTTAATTACTGGCCACGACTTTTGTAGTCGTTTACTACATGAGTACATGTATTGTTAATAAAGTACAGTTTTAGTACATATCCTTCATCTAGGTGAGGGTCTAAACTAGACCCTGCTTTTGCGATTTGGCTAGTCTAGAGTGTGGCCAGTAATTGGTAATTTACCCTATTTGTAGTGATAGTTTACATTCCATTGGGATAAGCTCGTATTTTTTATCGTTGAAATATGTTAAAGAAGATAAGCTATTTTCTTTTTTGTAATAGTGATTAAGATAATTGAGAAATGCGAGTTTAAGAGTGCTTTGCTTTATGGTGTCTTGTGTACAAATATTTCTGTAAAGCAGAATTTCTAACATAATCTAGTGAGTAAAAAGGTTCTGTAGCTGACATGACATGATCTTGGTCACTTGCATCACAAATCATATGTCATGTTATCCGCTCCCTGTGACTTGATTTTATAATCCTGTAATATCATGGAAATTGCTTCTTAGGTATCATTTCATTACTTAAATTGTAATAGGTTTTTGTTGACGACTGGTTTGGCTCAGTGGGAGTAACATTGCCTGCGAAGCTGACGTCCTGGGTTCAAATCCCAGTAAGGGCAAATATTTGTGTGATGAGCATAAATATTTGTTCCTGAGTCTTGGATGTTTTCTATGTATATAAGTAATATATCTATTAAATATATTGTCGTCTAGTACCCATAACACAAGTCTTATTGAGCTTACCATGGGACTAGTTCGATTTGTGTACAATTGTCCCGTAATATTTATTTATTTGTTGTGGCTAACATTGACATGTTGGTTTAACATCGGCAAGCGCCAGAAATAATGGGACATAATTTATTTCACTACTTTGGCTTATATTGCATAAGCAGGGAGTTTCTCGGTTTTGAAAATTAGGTGGCTTATGTAACATTTATCGCACAGAAATAGGCTTGGTTGCATTTAATTTCCCCAACTACAATTTCCCACAATACTGTCAAAATCAGGGGTGAATTGTGCCAAGCTTGTTTCATTATGCCTTAGTTGTATAATGTTTTTATGATTAACTAGCTTTTGCCCGCGACTTCGTCCGCCTTAAATCGTTTATCGCGGATAATGTCATTTTTCCGCGATAAAAAGTAGCCTATGTCCTTCTCTGGGACTCAAACTATCTCCATACCAAATTTTATCCAAATCGGTTCAGCGGTTTAAGCGTGAAGAAGTAACAGTCAGAAAGACAAACACACTTTGGCATTTATAATATTAGTATGGATAAGACTAAATCTCAACTTGACATAGTCTCATAATTGCTTAATTTTAAATCGTTGCATTCTTAAAATTACAAAATATCATTTATAATTCTAATTCAGAATACCAAAATCATTTAAAGACCGAATTATCAAAACGACAGAATTTAAGTATATCTTAAATCCAAAACACCATAATATCTCTGTCTCATAATGCCTACACAAATAATTAATTATTGAATTGACATATCAAGTAGCCTATCAGTCAGTGATTGATTGATTGGTATTTTGATACGCGGTCATTTTGGTTTTCAGGTTATATAGGGGTACGAATTTTAGTCATTATGAGATCATGACACTTTGTGATTGAGTCTTAGAAATTAGCTATTTTAACAAAATTAAATAGTAATTTTGAATTTTAAGCATTTTGATACTAAGTTTATTTGGTTGAACGTATTGGTAATAAGATTATATAATGATATTATGAAATTTAGTCCAAATGAAACCTACTCATTAAGCCGGGTACTCATACGCGAAGAAACTCCTCAGCCTAAGTCACTCTGAGAACCGACGGCGGCTTGATTCTGACGCTCGGACTCAGAATCAAGTGTCATGATTTTTTATGGGCTGTAACAGTTCATTGGGATACCAATTGTCAAAATTTTGTTAGGCAATAAACCTCGTCGCAATAACGTAACTTATCTCTCGAGTTTAAGTGACAATGGCCTGTCATTACAACAGAGTTCGACGATGGTATGCGATATTTTTTCTTCGCTAAACATATCAGATTACTACAGTGGGACCTGACTCCATTTGTAAATAACCCGAGTATGAGCTTTATTTTTAAAATAAAAACATTAAAATAAGTGTTTCTCTGTAAACTCGTAAAATTAGGCGTATTTTGCCCCGATAAACAGGCCTCTGGCAATTTAATTTAATATACCACAAATTTTTAGATTAAAAAAATATTAATCTGACATTGTCAGTAACAATCACATTAGTATTGAATTACAAGCTTTTTTATAATAACCTCGCATGTTCCCGCGTAATTATAAGGGGCATTCTCTTTTCATTAACAACTTTAGTTTTTCAAATAAATAACCAATACTCAAGAAAAGATTTATAATATTAACATTGTAGTCATAAGTTCCGTGATCGATTACGATATACGAAAAGTCATTGATCATTATAACCGTTAAAAGGTGGTAACGCTGCAGTAAATACCTTATTTTCATACTAAAGTGGGGGACATCGATGACCACTGCGTTACCTGCTTTATAATTATAAACAATGACCAAAAAAAATGAATTGAAAATGACAGTTTAACATTGATATAATTTGTACTAGCTTCTGCCCGTGACTTCGTCCGCCTTAAATTTGTTTATAGCAGATAAGGGTATTTTTCCGGGCTAAAAAGTAGCCTATGTCCTTCCCCGGGACTGGAACTATCTCCATACCAAATTTCATCCAAATCGGTTCAGCGGTTTAAGCGTGAAGCGGTAACAGACAGACAAACAGACAGACAGACACACTTTCGCATTTATAATGTTAGTATGGAAGTATGGATTAATACGCTACATTACTATCTGACTATCACTTTGCACAATATGCTTTTTACGTAAAGATCCGAAAAAATAGTGGCACTAAAATAGTACAATGGCCCATATATATAAGTACAAATTAAACATTGTAGTTCTAATCTGATATTTTAACCGCACAGCAGGAGTAACGCCCGAATGTACTTATCTGAGTACAAATGTTTCACCTATGTTTATCTGTAGCTTTCTATCCTAAACGACGACCTTTGTTTTACAAACCAAAATGTCAAAAACGCCGAAAGTGCTGTTGCAGTCTGAAGCACTATCCTACCCCTGTTGATAAGACAGATTACGTACGAGGGTGTAAAGATTTTTAAAATTATAATTATGATATATATATATATATATATATCGTTTTGTCCAGGGGACAGTTGTAGGACACTACAGGCAACTGGTTTTTGAGCACTAGAATTTTTTGATGCAATAAAAATCATTTTAATAGGTATTGTACGTTGAGTACGTATATTATGTAATTTAATTATCTTTCAAAGTTAAGTACAAATTATATAATTAACTTTTTTAGGGTTCCGTTCCCAAAGGGTAAAATGGGAACCCTATTACTCCGTCCATCTGTCACCAGGCTGTATCTCATGCACCCTGATAGCTAGACAGTTGAAATTTTTATAGATGACTAGCTTCTGCCCGCGTCCTCATCCGCCTTAAATTCCTTTATCGTGGAGAAAAGTATTTTTCCGGGATAAAAAGTAGCCTATGTCCTTCCCCGGGAACTAAACTATCTCCGAATCAAATTTCATCCAAATCGTTTCAGCGGTTTAAGCGTGAAGAGGTACCAGACAGACAGACATACTTTCGCATTTATAATATTAGTATGGATATATTTCTGATGCCGCTATAATAACAAATACTAAAAACAGGATATTTTATATCTGTCTGACTATGTCAATAACCAATATAAAATAATCGAACATCGCGTACATTTTGCTTTGGAGTAGGGGCTCTGCTACACTGGATTTTCATAGATACGATTGTTTGTAGTGTATATTTTTTCCTATAGAATATCGGCCTGGGACAATGAATTACATGTTTACAGAAAAACGACCTATTTAGTTTCGGTTCACATACGATTACCCGGCTTAAAGTTAGGCCTCATTCACACGGACTTTTAAAGCTTAAAGACGTTCGATGATCGTGAAATTGGAGGTAAGCAAATATATATCAAAACGTATTAAAGTCTTAATGTCCATACTAATGGTGTCTTAGTGCCAGTTGCTTTCAACCATCGTTAATCGGTATGTTAAAATTGTTGATGCCTGTAATGGGAACTTACGTACGTTAAATGCTGTAGTATGGGGAATCTAACGTTTGTTAAAGGAATGGCGTCACATTTAACGCTTACCAGTCAGTTAAGCTCTTATTACACTTGAATGAATTTAGCATCCTTTTGGGAGGGGAGTTAAAGCGTCTCACTCTTATGTATTGCTGCTTCCCTGTCGTCAGTGACTAAATTCAGGATAGTGTAATAACCACTTTAGTGTTCGTAAAGTCTAAGTATGGTTGTGTTTCCAGTTGGTAACGCCGGCTCACGTGTTGTCGCAGCCGACAGTGATCCACCCGGCGCAGCAGCCGCCACCGCAGCCCCCGCCCCCGCCGCCGCAGCATGCCCCGCAGCCGGCGGTAAGTGTCCCGTCAGTCGGCCACGCACAACCGACGGGGATCCACCCGCAGCCGGCAGGGATCCGCTTGCAACCCACCGGGAATCACGCGCAACAGGCTGGGATCCACGCGCAACAGGCTGGGAGCCAATCGGAATCAACGGGAATCCGCTTGCAACATACTGGGATCCTAACGCCACCGACTGGGATCCAATCGCAGCCGACGGGGATCCGCCTGCTGCGACCTTCAGTGATCCGCTCGCCACAGCGCCCGCAGATGGCGGAGGCGGCGAAAACCTACGAACGAACAAAGTCACTACTGTGTCAACTTGTAAGCCACATCTTTTTCGGTACGGCATGCTGTTTTTGAAATGATGTGCATCCACCAGTGGACAGGTTGTTACGCTAATATCAATACAAACCCGCAAATCGATGTACCTACATGTATGATGTATTCCTCGCGGTAAATCCCTGTCTTAGTTAGACGTTTTCCAACATATCTCACAATTAATTCAAACATAATGGCTATTATGTACATCGATTTGCACTTGTTTTAGCATGGCCTGTGTACGGTATTAGTATCTCAGGACGGAAAGGGATTGCTTATTTAAAGTACGTTCATATATATATGTTTATTATTATTATTGCAAGCCTCTTAGGTCCCACTACTGGGCTAAGGCCTCGCCCTCTTTGCCATTGGTCCCGATTTTGAGCATCTTTTGGCCAGTCCTTTGCAAAGGAGTCCAAGTCGTCCCGCCGTCGCCGACGAGGTCTGCCGCGTCTCCGTTTTGAGTTATGAGGCTTCTACTCTGTGGTCCTCTCAGCCCACAAATCATTCGGCATACGGCAGACGTGACCTGACCAGTCCCACTTCAACCTTGTCCCCTTCCGAGCTACATCGACTATCTGGGTTTGTAAGTGCAGCGTGGTGTTCCAGATACGATCCATTAGCTTTACACCTAATATGCTCCATAGCTCGCTGGCAAACCCCGAGTTCGGACTTCTGAGCTTCCGTTAAAGACCAAGTATGAGCCCCGTAGGTGAGAAATGGAAGTATGCACATGTCCATGAGCTTACGTTTGAGTGACATGACATTGTATTATGGATATATATAAATATTGGGATCATTACGATCACACATTAACGTAGTTCCACCAATCTAGGCTTGAGGATAAGTATCCAAATTTAGTAGGTACTTATTGTGTGGATAAAAGCGCAACATTTTTAAGACTTGGAATTGGAAATATTTGTGCCCGAATTCGCTCTTACTGGGGTCAAACTCGTGACAGATTACTTTTTTCACTAAACTTGATGCAAAGTTCTATACGAGTGTCATAACTCAAGCGTTTGTTCCGCGTCACTTTCGTGAACAACTTTTTGTCGAAATGCCCGCAGATATTAATGTGATTTTACACTACCTATGTACCCCAAAGTGACATAAATATCTACAGTCACTTCAAAACAAATAGTCCAAGAAATTTGAAACGTTCGAATAACCCAGAAGATAGTGTTTTTATGGTAGTTAATTTGTAGACAAAATTTTCAACATTGATAAAAACATCGAGAGCGCTTGTTGCATGGATTATTAAGTAAGTTGACGAAGCATGTGACGGATTAATTCTAAGTCAATACCTATATAATTTTTATTACTTGCACTAGAATTGCTCTTTCTGAGAGCGAGGAAACTGAAGTGTGCGTGAGCTTTATTTTTATAGTAAACTATCGCCATATCGGCACATGATCATTAACTATCTACTTGCAGCAGCAACAGCCCCAACAGCTACCCCGGGCGACCACGCAGCAGTCGCAGTTGATGCAGCAGTTGCAGCAACAACACCAACACAACATCCACATGCAGCAGCTGCAGCAACAACAGCAACAATTGCAACATCTGCAACAACAACAACAGCAACACCAGCAGCACATCCCCACGCAGCAGATACCGCATCAGCAAGTTGTCATGCACGCGACGTATATTAACCAAGCGGTGAGTTGATTCATAGTTAATTTCTTGCATTGGTAGATTCGTAGACAAACCAAGGTCACCGACATCAAACAGGGTAAGCAAACTGAAGTGACAATGGGCAGGGCACGTGCCCGTAGTAGTAGTTGGATCGCCTCTATCCGGCCCATGTTGAAATCTATTGAAGAGGCCTGTGTCCAGCAGTGGACGTTCGATGGCTGAAATGATGATGATGATTGGTCCATTGCGTTGTGTGTGCGCGCGGTGTACAGAAGGCCCAGTGTGCTGACGTCATGGCTTCGTCTTCGGCTCTCACCACTCGGGGCGGTTTGGTCGCCTCAGCGCTTCCCCCTTGAAAGCTGCTGCTTTCGAAGTTCTCCGCGTTGGGTGAAGGGCACACTTTGTTGAGTTTCCTCGTTACAAATTTCTGCTTGAAAAGTCCGCCATTCTGCAGACTCCATCAGCTCCAGGATACAGCTGTAGTACTCTGCCAAGCCTCCATTTATGTGGTGGGGTTTTGTTATTCTTTGTTTATGCCTTAAGATCTTTTGCAAAAATGACCGGCATAACTGCCATATGCAATAGCTACAATCTTAGTTTGTACGATATGTAATTTATTGCATGAATATGTGATTTTTTCATTATGTAGGTGACCTACTTCCACGCACAGGCCTTAGGCTCTCCACTCGAGTCATTGATTACGTGATCCGGGCGACGTCGGCCGGCATCGCGGAACGCGTCCAGATCTGCAGCTATATTCTATTCTTTATGGTTTGCCTTGGGTGCATGGCCTGACGATTGGGCAGAGTTAACTCCTAAAAATTTTAAGTCCAAGCGTGAATACTGAATGACTTTATTTATAAAATTGAGCTACATTTGGCGCCTGGGCGTGGTTCCCAGAAAACGCTCGCGTGCTTTGACAGCGTCAATTTATTTATGGTATCGCCGTCGGCTACAAAGTTTGCATCTACATTTTAGGCATCCCATTAGCTAGTGAGTGCTAAATGAACAAGCTGCTTGGGCGAAAATTGTATTAAGATTTGTCTCGCTTTACAGGGCACTCCGAGTCGGCAAGCGCCGCCGAAGCTGCTGAACCAGGCGCTGAGCAGCCCGGGCGCGGTGACGCTGGTGCGCGCGCCGGTGCGGAGCGTGCGGCCGCGGCGCCCCGCCGTGCGTCCGCCGCTGCCCGGCCCGCCGCTCGTGCCCGCGCGCCTGCTCAACCCCCAGCACCAGCAGGTGACGACCGTCGGCCGCTTGTTGCCGGGGATATACATGCTCAGGGCGCAGTGGCGCGGTGCTATGTCCTTTTGAGGGTGACGCTGGTGCGCGCGCCGGTGCGGAGCGTGCGGCCGCGGCGCCCCGCCGTGCGTCCGCCGCTGCCCGGCCCGCCGCTCGTGCCCGCGCGCCTGCTCAACCCCCAGCACCAGCAGGTGACGACCGTCGGCCGCTTGTTGCCGGGGATATACATGCTCAGGGCGCAGTGGCGCGGTGCTATGTCCTTTTGAGGGTGACGCTGGTGCGCGCGCCGGTGCGAAGCGTGCGGCTGCGGCGCCTCGCCGTCACCATTGGGCGGCATTGCATTTAGCGTATTACTTATCAGTAGCGAGTAGAGTTGTCTCTTTCCTGAGAATTCTCGAGAACTTTCTCCGGTTTGTATGAGCAATGTCCCTAGAACATTCTTGCTTTCTCTCTCTCGTCTCTCGAGAACAAACGGGGGGAACAACTTTAGGGGCGAGGCCTTAAATCCCTGTAGGAAGAAGAAACCGATGCGGGTAAGCCGGCGTAGAGACCCGGTCGGTTCTCATTCCTCTCGACTATAGAATTTTCTGAAATATGTTATTTTGATTCGATGGTCGCTTGAATTGAACATTTTAATCTCTATTCTACGGTTTCTATCCGAACTATTACTAAAGGCCAGTTTACAATTTGATTTGTGATCAGGGCGAATTCATACAGGCCTTTATACGTCATAGGCAAGATTTGAACGACGTCGATGGTTACAGGGCGCCGGGCTAGCACTGGGCAACGCGGGCGTGGGCAACGCGCTGCGCGTGAGCACGCCGCGCGCCGCGCCGCCCTGCCCCGGCCCGGCGCGGCCCGCGCGCGCCGCCTCCCCGCGCGTGCTCAACCCGCAGCACCAGCAGCACCGCCCCCCGCGCCCGCGCACGCCGCACAACCAGGTGAGATCATTCATGCTCCCGGGGCGAGGGGCTGTATACATGCCTGCTCGACCTTCGACATCGTCTGCGGGCACCGAGGACGCAGCGGAACCAGGTGAGATCGTGTCTCAGACGATGCTGGGCAACGTACGCGTGCTCGACCTGGAACGTAGCCCGCCGAGACCGAAGATGCCGCAGGTATATTAATAAGAAGGCTCAGTGTCACCCAGACAGCATTGCTATTATTAGAGCTGTTATTATTTATTGCGATTAAAAGAGGGCAATGCTCGGAGTTCCTCTGCGGAATCGAATCACGAATTAAGAGCTCCGCAGAAGAACTACAGTAATCGAAATAGCTCGAAGAATTACACCGATGGCCGCTGGGCCGAAAAGTTCTCGTGTGGCGACCACGTAAATTCCTTTCGAGCTTAAATGAAACATTTCCAATAGGACGATACTGACCCGGCACCATAATATCGCCGTCAGATTGTTATTTGATACAATATTGTGCGGTATCACTATCCTATAATTTGTGATACATAAACGTATGAATATAGATTTACATTATATATTGTTTTTAGCAGCAGCAACCACAACACCAGCAGCACCAGATGTCCCCGCATGTCAACCAGATTGGACAGCAGGTCATCAACCAACAAGTCCACCAACAACAGTTAAACCAACTCAAGCTAGCTACCCAACAAGTAATTATACACTCACTCTTAACTTTCCTTTTAGACCTTAAATTTGTTCCGGTCCAGTACCTGTCACTGTCCTATTAGTTGGCATCTTTGACCTTAGTTCGCAGCAAAGGAGGTGAAAAACAAAGTGTCTATCATTAGAATTAAGCTGCCAAGCACTGGGATGTCTGCCTTACATTTTGCGAATACTCTCTGAATAAAAACGTATTTCATAATTTTCATTTGGCATGAGGTCACCTAAATCCACACGACAATCCATATAAAGGTCATGTTTTTGTGCTATCCCAAAGTGAAACAAAATTATGTTGGACAAGATCTTTGTCTAATCTTGAAAGGTTGCTATTCATAATGATTATATCATCTGAAAAGTTACTGCATGTATAAAACTTAAGCATAGCATAACTATACCTCAATAGGGAATGATGACTAAATTTTAATAATTAGTCTGTCATATAGATTTATAAAAAAATATTAGAGACGTATTTTTTCTTGCTTTACGTAATCAAATAATAAAGGCGATACATTGAGTAAAAATGTCGACGAGTCCCCACTCCTAAACTTTAATGCGATTTACCTCAGTATTTTTTTATTATTTTGATAAAGCAACAAATACGTATCCAATATTTTTTAAGTATCTAACTGACGAAATTAGAATTTTGATTTTTACTCCCCGTCATCATGCTTATTATTCTCTGTATTACAGCAACAGATCCTCCTCAATCAACAAAACCAGGCCCACAGCGCAGCGACTCGAATCATAACCCAACAAGGAACGAT
This sequence comes from Hedya salicella, assembly GCA_905404275.2. NCBI lineage: Eukaryota > Metazoa > Arthropoda > Insecta > Lepidoptera > Tortricidae > Hedya > Hedya salicella. The sequence goes on along the minus strand of FR990100.1, from coordinate 21,799,935 downwards.
CGTAACGCAAGGCAACCAATCCCTAATGCAACACACCGTAGCCCAGGCCAGCCAGAACGGACCCATACCTCAGCAAAATACGCTAACCGTCATACCCCAGCGATCCTCCCCCCATCCACAACAAACCCAGCAATCGAAGAAAGTCATAGTGCAACCGAATAACGCCAACGACATGGACGATCTCGAAGAAAGCATAACAGCAGCTATACTAACAAAGCACACGGTCAACGAGCCGCCTATGAACGTTCCCCAACAATTCCACTCGCCAGCGCCTTCGATACGACCACAGACCTCAGCCCATCCGCAAATGAACTTCAGTCCCCAGTTGGGCTACCAGCAGATGTCACAAACATATGAGCAGCCGCAGCTGAACCAAGTGTTGATGGAGACGGACTCGTTGGAGGACGAGCGACAGGTGCTGACGCTGTCGAGTGGGCAGAGGATCACGTTGGCGGAGTACAAGAGGATCCATCAGCCGATGCGCGGGCCGCCGGGGCCTCAGCTACAACAACCTAGGTAACTTTTCTCTATGTACAGTTCAGGGATGTTATGAATATCCGCATCCGCAACCGCGAAACTTTCGCATAAATTTCAACATCTGCATACGCAATATCCGCATCCGCAAAAATCAGTGCTGCGTGCGTTAGTACTTTCATCGATTATCGAAGCATTGCAGAGTCGACTAAACTCAGAAGAAACAGCAATCTCGCTATTTATTAAATAATAAAAGGTGCCCGAAACTTCGTTCGCGCGAGTCAATTCCTAAAAGGTCAACATTGCATTTATAACAGTCCTTGTACCAATAGCTATATGAAAAAAAGTTACTTAAAAATATTATAATAATCTAGGCTTTTAAATTATTTTGTCGTATCCATAGTTTTAAAGAGTAAGTCAAACGACGTAACCATAGAAACGAGGTACAGAAAAAAGTTGATATGTGAATGAAGTGATATAAATAATAGTGTAAGCTTAATCTTCGTCGCGGGGTTACTATTCATCATTACCATTCTCCGAAATAGGTCTCGAGTACTTTTACGTATCTCGAAATACTCTTTGTCCTTATCTTATACTCGTTCGTATCTTTCCACAGGGATAATGGACGACAAACACTGGTGCGGAGTAAAGAACAGCAAAGGCCCGTGCAGCGTGTCCCTCCAATGCAATCACAACAAGTGCCTCAGCATGGTAAGAGCTTTCCATCATTTACGCCTTACACACCGACTCAAATAGGTACAGAAACATTTCAAAATGATTAATGGATTATTTGCTTTTCGGGTGGACAAATATCTCCCGCATCTGAAGAAGCCACCTAGAGAGGCGAAACACGTGTCGGGGATAATACTGCTGTTTGGTAGTGCTGTATTAAAAAAGGAGAAAAATGTCATAACCCTCTTATTTGTTTCAGCTTAATCGTATAAAAACTAACCATATATGGATGTTCAGCTACTTAATTCGTGTACCAAACGACACATATATAACACAAACAAAAAATAATGAAAAATTAGTTTTCTAATTAAATTATAATAAATAAATATTAGGGACAATCTTACAGAAATCGACCTAGTCCCAAACTAAGCAAAGCTTGTACTATGGGTACTAGGCGACGATATACATAATATAAAGATAAATTATAATAATTAAATACATAGAAATTATCCAAGACCCAGGAACAAACATTCGTGCTCATCACACAAACACTTGCCCTGGCCGGGATTCGAACCCGGAACAGCTAGCTTTGTAGGCCGTTGTGCAACCCACTGAGCCAAACGTGTCGATTCAGTAACCTTCTAATGGAACGTCTCACTTGTTTTTTTTAAATATCGTCAATATACAGGTTTACGTAGGTCACTCGATAAATTTTGAGATAAAAAAAACTGTTGAAGATATTAGTATTATTTATTTTACATTTTTTCAAAATACTCTCCATTACTCTCTATACAAAGTTCCATTCGTCTGAACCAACTTTGGAAGCACTTTTGCCAGTCTTCATCAGATAGGTCCGAAATTACTTCTTCATATGCAGCCACGGCTTCTTCAGCACTCGAAAAAAACTTCCCTTTTATTTTTTCTTTCACCACCGGGAACAAAAAGAAATCGCAGGGAGCTAAGTCAGGACTGTAGGGTGGATGTGGTAAGGTTTCTATTTCAGCTTTCTCAATAAACGCCTTTGTTCTGAGGGACGTATGTGTAGAGGCGTTATCGTGATGCAGCAAGATTCCCCGAAGTCCAGTCTTTGGTCTCCTCTCTCGCACTGCTTTGAAAACTTGCGGCAATGCTACTGTAGTATACCAATCAGAGTTGACTGACCTATAATTTTCCAGCATTGATGTTGATAAATGTCCGCCCCGTGAAAAGAAACTAGCTACCATTTTTTTGCCGACGTTACGAGGTCTTTGTAGTTTCGTTGGTAACTTTCCCTCTGAGAAGACCCATAATGACGATTGCCGCTTGTTTTCCGGGTCATATTGGTAAATCCATGTTTCGTCACCTGTAATTATTTCCGATAGACGCTGCGATGTCCCGTTGTCGAATCGTAGACGCATCTCACGACACCAATCTACACGAGCCTGTTTCTCAGTATCGGAGAGCAACCGTGGTATCCAACGACAACAGAGCTTCCTTACTCCAAGATGTTGATGTAGAATGATGCTAACGCTCCCCGAACTGACGCCTAAGATATTCTCTATGTCTTTGTATGTTATTCGTGGATGTTCTCGCACCCACATTTCAGTAGTCCACACGTTTTCTGCAGTTACTGCTGTTTGCGGGCGACCATTTCGGTGGTCACCTTCGAGGCTGGTTTTACTCCTTTTAAATTCGTTGAACCATCTAAAAACTGTTGCCCGCGAAGGAGCAGAATCTCCTAACGCTGACTGCAATCGTTGCAAACACAATTGTTCAGATAAACCAAATTTAAAATCATAAAATATCATAGCACGCAAATGTTCGCGTTTAAGCTCCATCGTTACAAAGAAAACACGCGGGAACCGTTTTAGAAAAATGACTGTAACATATTCATTTTTTAAATTGGAGCGAATCGGCAACTTGTGTTCTATTTTTAAATAAATTTGCTTTTTAATAACATATAATTCAGGTGCGTTCCATTTTCGAATTTCGAGCATCTCAAAACTTATCGAGTGACCTACGTATTTTTGCATCTTTATAATAGCATACACGTATTTATTTGTACCGCAGATAACAATGAACCTCCAAGTGGACCGTCGGAGCAGTCATCAGAACCTCAATCAGCAAAAATGTTGATATTCCTACAGAATGGTGAACAAAGACTTATCACATTTACACTACCAAAAGAAAGCTGTACGCTACAAGAGGTTTTAGAGCAGGTATTTATAATTACTTATATATTTGCACTTTCACACAACTGTGTATGTATGTGTGTTAGTAATATCACTGTCACTATAACACGTATTACCTCAGGAGGGACAAGATTCACACTTTCACGACCAAGGTTTTCGTAGCGCAACGCGCGTAACGATAACATGGGAGAATGCGTATGTATAGCTTGACAAGTTCTTACGTGACACTCATGATCTGCGGTGACGGGGGGGTGGGTATGAAGTGTGCGCGCGGCGGAGTACGGTGACCCTGCCTCGCGCATACTTCTTACTCGCCCCCGCTGTCTTTCCCCCCGTTGCCCGCAGACCATGTAGGAGTCTCACGAAAGAACTTGTCAAGCTATAGCGATAACTTACTACGAGCAGAGTGCCCCTCTAGCGGATTCCTGGTAGTAAAAGTGTTCAGACACGACACGTTCAATGAATGATATTCCTTATTATTAGGTAAACTATTGTTCTATACTGTTCGGAATCTCTAAGTGATGAAAGATAGAGCATTATAGGTGGCACCTTTTCGCGGCATACCCTATAATAGTTTATTATTATTATTTAAGAGTTTCACTCTTGTCGGTGCAGTTTTCTCCAGTCCGTTCTACTTAATGCAAGTTCTTTGAATTCTCGATACGAGACGACGTCTACCTTTTTCTTTATCTGGTCCAAATAACTAATCCTCGGCCTTCCTCTGCCTCTCTTTCCCTCCATTTTCCCTTCCATTATCTTTTGTATTAGATCGTCGTGTCGTATCAAATGACCTATCATTTTTTTAAAGTTATTTATCTATTCATTTTTTTCATTATAATTTTTGTTAGCGTTGTATGGCTTCAAATAAATATTTATTTCTTTCTTTTATATATAGTCTAAAATCCCAGTTAGTCCTGAGATGACTTTCTTAGGGCCCACCAACGACAACGCGCGACTAGCGACGCGGCGAGCGATTTCTCTCTTCATTGCGCGGTGGAGACGCTCACCGCCCAGCAGTTAGTTGGTATAACACGCATTGTATTAGGAATTCGCTTGCCGCTGCGCTGATCGTGCGTTGTCGTGGCTGGGCCTTTAGAGGCCTCTCACTCATTATTAAGTTACTAACTAACTAACTGCAATACCCAGCAATGGAAGACTTTGTGACGATATTTTATTACATTGCCATTTTCAGTAAATGAAATTAAATATGGCGTTACTTTACGAATCACTATTAAAAAATTCAAACGCAACTGTTTATTTAGATGCTTGTTTTGTATGAAATTTATAAATATTAATATTACCGTTTATTTCAGGTGAATGTTCCATTTTCCGAAGATACTCACATACAATGTATGCAAAACACAAGTAGCGAAATAGATTATTTCGTGTCGGTTGGTTCAACGACGAGAATCGAAGATATGCTGGAAAACCACCCGGTAAGCCTGCATTGTTTTTTAAAGGGATATATCTAATTTTTTCATACTTTGATTTGGTGTTTTGACCACAATAAGCTGTTGAGTAGTTTAAAGATAATCTCCAAAATGTGAAAAAAAAGGATTTTAAACCCACTATTGGAGAACACTTTATTATTTCTTGACAAATAATATTTGGTTATGCTCTACTTGTTAGTAAACACAACTATACCTATCTTGCGCGTGTAATCAAATCAAATCAAAATATCCTTTATTCAAGTAGGCTTAGATACAAGCACTTTCGAATTGTCAGTTACAATGAGAGAAGTCTTTGCTCGGAAACATACAATATGATCCAACATTTGTTGCAAGGATTAGGGAAACCCAGAAAAACCTAATCAGATCATTTAACTTAAGTATAATACTTACTTATTATTGATAAAATCATCATTTTAAAAATTAAAATAATTAATAAGTAAGCAATAATGTTGAACACTAATAGTAAAATATGATTTTCGTAGAAATCCAATGTTTATGCTACTTATTTATTAAAGCTTAACTATGCTATTATAAAGTTGTAAAAATGAAATAAATAAATAAAATACATTTATTAACTTTTTTATAGGTACATAATTGAGTTTTGACTTACATGGTGAGGTACAGAAGTATGCAAGACAATGAAAGGGAAAAACGTCTGTGCATTAAAAATATTTTCAAAAATTATTGTAACCTATTTGTAGGTCACGTATGTTTGTATGTGTCGTTGTGGCTTCATCACGCCAAAACGGCTAAACGGATTTCAAAATATTTTTGGTACACGGGTAGCCGCACGTTTCAACCGACTACGCTGAAAAAAACAAGAGGGGTTATAACATTTTCTCCTCGGCGAACGATGTTGCACCTTCTAGTTCACTATAAGTTTCTTGCACTTGCAATTTGTTTTCTTCACAGATGCTAGTAGCCGATTTAAGCAGTCGAAGCTCGCCTAGCGTGTCTTTGCAACCGCAAAGCAGTGAAATGTCTACCCCTGAAAAGGCTTTATGTCCCGATAATTGTAAGTATCACAATATTTATTCTCCTACTCGTGTACTATGGGGAGACATTTCGTCGTAAGTCATAACTCGGCCAAAATGTCTGCAATAGTAGATTTATTTGTTTCGTTTCTGAAATGTCCCCCCATAGGAAAAGTTGTTCGTATTGATGGGTACTCCCACCTTTTAAAATAAAAGGAAATAAAAAACCGGCCAAGTGCGAGTCAGACTCGCGCACCGAGGGATCAGTACAAAATATACGCTACAAACGGCCGTATCTATGAAAATTGAGTGTTAGCAGAGCCCTACTACACGCGGTGTTCGATCATTTTATATTGGTTACTGACATAGATAGACCAACATGAAATTATACTGTTTACGGCGACAGAAATACGTCATCTGTGAAAATTTCATTTCAACTAACTAGCTATCACGGTTCATGAGATACAGCCTGGTGACAGACGGACAGCAGTTTTTGGAGGACTGACAGTTGCCATACTTTGGACCGTGTTCCGATCGCAAGGCGATTATTCTGGCAAAATCTAGATTGCGCTTTAAAACTAAACATTTAACGATGTTGTAATTGAATAAAGAAACATAGTATAGTAACAAATAGTTCGCAAATAGCTAATAATAAATAAATCGTAACATTTAAATACTGTGTCACGCTGGCAAAGTTAAATAATTGTAATAAATAATTATTATATATACATGGCGTTGTGCATCCCGGGGAACGGCTTTTTGTATGAAGATAGTCAGTCCTCTTCTTTTAATTGATCCTTGGTAATAGGGTCTCGTTCTACCCTTTGGGCACGGAACCCGTGTTTGTACGGTGTAGATTGTAATACAGTGTTGGTATTTGCAGCGAGTCTCAGCCACAGTCCGGAATCTCCTGCGCACACGCCGCCCCCGCGCTACGTGGACGGCATGCTGGCGCTCTGCAAGTCGTGTGGCTACACGGGATTCGACTTCAGCCGATGCGAAAGGTACGGAAACGTAACTTTGTAAATAAACGATTTTTTATTATGGAAAAATCGTTTATATAATATAATATCATAGTATTATATTTGATTTACATTAGTGGTCACTCGAGTCGTATAATTCAATATACTTATCGATATGTTTAGCGTTTAGCTTATCCATACTGATATTATAAATGTGAAAGTGTTTCTGTCTGTCTGTCTGTCTGTTATCTCTTCACGCTTAAACCGCTGAACCGATTGGAGTGAAATTTGGTATGGAGATAGCTTGAGTCCAGGGGAAGGACATAGGCTACTTTTTATCACGGAAAAATACCCTTATTCACGATAAATGAGTTTAAGGCGGACAAATCGTACGTTACGCTGGAATGCAAAAACTACATAACAGATTTGCGTAAAATTCTGCAGTAATATAGCTTAGATATAAGAATAGGACATAGGCTACAACTTTTGAGGGTATTCATTCATAAAAGGGTATTTGTTATCAATAAATGGAAAAACATGACCTTTTATTCATTGACGTTTTCTTTTCTTGATAATGAATAAACAATTGGTAACCTAGCAACAGTCATCCTATCAACACGATTAAGCAAAGAACACACCTTTCGTATATGACGTATCATACAAATAAGAGTATATCTTAATATAGCCGGATAATAGCCCGGTGCACATTTTGGATTAGCGATCATCTCTGAATGATAAACATTTTGTTACAAAAATATGGTTTATGAATAAGATAAATACATAAAACGAGTTCTATTTAACAATAAATGGAAAATCATCACTTTTTGTTAACTGAAAATTTTATACCTGGGAATTTTAAAGAAATAATTGCTTTGAAACAAATATGACACGTTAGTACCTGTTTGTGTAACTGGATGGCGTTAGTTGTAAACGCTTTTTCGTTCTTTATCTAGATAATATAAAAAGACAAGTCCTGACTGATATATCAACGCAAAGCCGACACTACTGAACTTAGAGACTTGAAATTTTCACAGTAGACACTATTTGTAACGTAGGCAAGGAACAAGAAAGGATTTTAGGAAATTTATCTCCTAACGGGGTTAAATTGGGGTTGAAAGTTTGTATTGAATATCTGTAATTATTTGAGTAACTGTTATTATATAACTGTTATTGTTCTATTTCAATGAGTAATAATCGCGGAAACAGAAGAAAATATTATAACTGTTATTATATTTCTGATATAAATTCTTCATTTCAAACTAAGAAAACTACAATCAGAATTTTTGGAAATACATCCCTTCACGGTGTTAATTTGGGGTTGCAAGTTCGTATGGAATATCTGTAATTATTTGAGTAACTGTTTTAATATTTCGCGTATAGACTCTTCATTTAAAACCAAGAAAACTAATTTTAGCATTCTTGGAAATTCATCCCTGAAAGGGGTGAAATAAGGGACGAAAGTACAATGGCGCGCAAAGGGTGTTGTGAAGCGCTGAATAGAACTTTTAAAGATATTAGAGGAAACCAAGTTATGATGGGTGAAGTCACTATGTTGTTAGCTGGAGACTTTCGTCAGACTTCCGCGGGGAACTCGAGCTGATGAAGTTAAAACTTGCATTAAGGCTTCAAATATTTGGCCTATAATCAAAAAACTCCACCTTAAAATAAATATGCGAGTGCCGGGCGATATTTCCAGTGGAGAATTCTCCGACCTTCTTCTTAAAATAGGAAATGGAGAATATCCCGAAACTGAGAGAAGGATTACAATTCCATCGGATCTCGCCTTAGTTGTGTTGTGCGGACCGTTGACGACCTAATCTCTCAAATTTACCCAGATGTTCAAAATCTACACAGCAAGTCCACGGAGTGGTTGTGTGAATGAGCGATTCTGACACCGAAGAACCACCAGGCTTCCGTTATTAATAAAATGTTATTGAAGTCGTTCGAAGGTTCAGAATACGAACACAAGTCTGTAGACTTGATGTGTAGTGGACACGGATGATGGCATTAAACTACCGCGTAGAGTTTTTAAATGCACTTAACCCACCCGGCCTACCTTCGCACATAAGGGGTGCTCGAGTAATGTTGTTGCGAAATCTCAAACAGCCGAAGTTGTGCAATGGAACCAGGCTGCGTGTGAAAGCCTTACATAAAAACGTTATAGAAGCTATCGTAATTACTGGCTGTGCTCAAGGTGAACCTGTGTACATACCCCGGATACCATTTATACCCTCGAAATACCCATTCGAATTTAAAAGGATGCAACTCCCCCTTAAGGTCTGTTTCGCGATGACGATCAATAAGTCTCAGGATCAGTCACTGAAAACAGCAGGAATAGATCTTATGGGGGAGTGCTTCTCGCACGGCCAGTTTTACGTGGCTTGCTCGAGAGCAAGCTCTCCACGCAGCTTGGTCGGATCTGTTAATGTGGTATATAAAAAAATACTGCAAAACCTACCTAATGTTCCATATTATCAATAGTTCAATATCAATTGTCCTATTACATCAGTTTTTTTTTTTCAAATTACAGCTATATAACAAAGTAAAGTGACTTATAACTATTGACAGACAATGCATAGCCTAAACTGCCGACGGTAGGAATACGAGAATTGAAACATATATTCCGTTAGAGATGTTAGTAGAGGCGCGCTAAAGAAGGAAATATATCAAGCAATATCTCTGTAAATTTTACCGATATATCGATATTTTTCCTCAGATATCGAGGTCGATATTGCTATTTTAATAAATATCGATATACCGATTTTTTTTCACTTTTAACATCCCTGCTCGACATGTTTCTGTGCATTACGAGAATCTTAGTCATGAGCGGTAAGTGGACACCGACGCTGCCTGCTCGCGCTGCGCGCCAAGACTGTCAAGGCGCAGCAAGTTACTCGTACTGTCACTTATTTCCTTTTGTTTTTGCAGATGTAAACGAGTATTTACTGAAGAACCGAAAAGCGTACCAATAGCAAGTAAAAAAGTAGAGCAAAAGAAAAAGGACCCCGAAAAATTAACTTTAGAAAAACAAAAGTGAGTACATTTGACGCCACATTGAAACAGTAATAACAGTACTGATTGGATAGTCGATGGTTTTATGCTTTCCACTAACGATATTTTTGTTTTAGTTGTGGCGATGGCATAAAATTAAACTTATTGAAGACAACAGTGAAAAATTTAAATAGTAAAACGGTAAGAAAATCTCATTTTTCTTTCTTTCATTTCCAATTTTTTTTTCGTAAATTCAATTTTTTTGTAATAAAATGACTGATTTTTTTTTCTATCCAGCCCGTTCAAGAAAAAAAGCCACCAAGAGTAAGAAAGCCAAGAGGGAAACAGCCAGACCCAGAACCAGTTATACTTACTTTGAGCTCTGATGAGGAGGACTCCAATAGTTCTCTACTCACCAACCAGGTAGGCCTTACACAACTCGTCAGCACGTTTTCCTATTGCGTTAAGACCCGACAGTTAGTGCAGCCATGCATACACAATGTCATAAAAAGTAGGATCAAAATGAAGAAATCGAGTAACCTTACCTTTATATACTTACTTTCCTGCTATACTGAATGTAAAGGGAATAGTAAAGCATATTTCTGCTACAGTAGCAAGGGCAAAAAACCTCGTCAGAGCTAATATGGAGTCAGTTCAGTTCATGTTCGTTGGACGGGTTACTAATAAATGACCGGAATATGTTTTCCAAACTGTTTCATTTCTCAAATATTTTATTCCCCAACCATAGCTTTTTTCGGAAACCGTAAATTTTTAATAATTTCTATAAAAAAACTAATCTAACCTATTGAGTTCCAGACAATGGCTTAAAGAAAAATAGATTTTTTTTTTTCTGTTTCGGAGAGAAGCGCGACTCGGGAAATGAAACAGTTGGGAACCGAGGCACTTTGGGATAAACTTTAGTGAAAAGAAAGGATCCCACGTTTGACACACCAACGGTTGACAGACCGTACTTCCTGATGGATCAACTGTGTGATTTCTAGCGTCCGACCGAAGTTTCGGTTTCGGCCAGTTTAATAAAAAAACTTCGGCCTGGCCGAAACTTTTATTATTGATATGATCACGTTCGGTTTGACTCGGGGGCGCTCGGATGTTCTCGCCTCCCAGCACGGTACAGTTCGCGGGTTCCGGCTCTGTTAAGTGACGTCTAGCTCACGGTGTAAAATGATATATCTATCTTTATTGAGACTGCTAGTGTTACTTTTTCATTTAGAAGTAGGTTATTACTTCACAAATTGTGGGTTTTTTAAATAGTTTACAGATCTGGTAATTTACTAATTTTTACGTGTAAAAAAGCAAACGATTATAGAAAATAGGAAGTATATTATTATGATTTGGCTTGTATAAAGAAAAACTGATATTTAATCCAAAGCCGAAATTCGGATTCGGCCAAAAATATTATAACTAAACTATGACTACACTCCAAATATTTAACAACATCAAGTAGAGGCCGAAGGCAAATCTTTTTGATTACAACTGGCAGTTATAAAGGACTTGATTGTCTCAATGTCTCAATATATTAAATATGTTATTAATTTCAGCATGAACATTCCATACTCATGAAGGAACCCTCGATGAGTGAGATAGAAAGCGGCACACCAGATAGCGGCATCGGCATGGATCATATGGATGGTAAGTATTTTTTCCCTCAAAGTTCCCATACTTTCCTGTTGTCAATATAGATTGAAGAAAATATTAATATAGATTGTGTCACGTTAATCGTTAAATGCTATTTCTGAAAATACAGAGAAAGCATATAATGTATGTACGCTAATATTGTCGAATTTTAAATATTCAAAAACACAAATAAGTAGGCATTTAACTACGGAAACTATTTTTAAAACCTGATTTTTAACCCTATTATTACCCTATCGTTGTTGGTCCGACTATATCTGAGTAAATAGTAAGTGCAGTACATTTCGGAACAAAATACGTCGTAGTTGAAACAGCTTCCTTATTTTAAGAGGAAAACAAACGAACAAAAATCGTACATTATTATAGAGACACATAAATATTTGGCTAAGGTTTTTGTTAATAAAATCCTGTTCACATTTTGACGATCATGTTTTTCATAGCGACCAATACATATTTATAGCGCAGTGGCAACCCACTTACAATACGGATCCCGGGCCTCGAAACAAATATTCAGATTCGAAATGTCGGATTACCAAAAATCACCGATATTTAAGTATTTACAGCTTGAAGACTACTCTCTAGAATAGTTTGTTATTTCATACTAACTCGTGTGTTTTATGATAGTTATGTTATGCTATGATTGCAGAGAAATTTACTAATCGCTAAAATATCTTTCGTTATTTATTTTTTCTAATGCGTTGACATAGTATCAAATACTTACATATTTTTCCAGGAGGACTAGAAATAAGTCAAAACATCAAGTTCTCCTTTATTTCGTTATTATATCGTTGTTTGCTAGATGCCTCCGTCCACTTTTGTAAAGTCTAGTTGAACTAAAATATGCCTGTGTGACTCGTTAAATCATAAATCATAGCAGTATAACATAAAATAGCCATCCTTACATTCTCCTTCATATTTTAAACTTCAGAGTCGCCCCTCCGTACCAAAAATGGTCGGATATCTGTCCAGCTTTTTTGACGTTATACCTAACCATTCATCAAATACACACTAACATCTAAAAAACCTGAAACAAATGCTTTAAAATACCACAATTGGGATGATGCCAATTTTTGACAACTTTTTTCTGTGGTGTGTTATAGAACGACCTCCTAATAATAGAAACATTGTTGAAAAAACTACTTCAATCAAATGAAAACTTACTGAGATATCTCCTCCTTCTATCGGTTTCCTCATTGCTGAGGGTCGCGGTCATTTTCTCGGAACAATCGCTCTCGAATGATCCTATCGGCCTCCATCTGTTCCTATCCGAAGCTGAGTGCAGAGCATCGTGCACTGTGCGTGTACCGAGATACAACTATGCTAAAGTCACATTTTTGGACTTTCCAAAAAAACGCTTCATAAAAAAACCTTATTAAATTAAGAACTTTGTTGTGCAGCTATGTTTAAACATACGTTTATCGAAACGGTTTCATTACAATAGTTACCATAAATTTCATGGGTTATTCGTTTGTATTAAGTATTTATTAATTTTTTGATGCTCTAAAAATTTCCTTTCTTTCCCACTCCACTTTAAAGGCTCATAAAACAATCTATGCGCTAGGTATCGAACACAATTTTTTTTTAGGATTTCTATCGTAGAAACTGCTATTTGGCGTCTAATTTTTATTTTTATTCGAGTACAAGTCAACATTCCAATTCAAGCCTCAGTGAATTTAAATGGCTCCATACAATCTGATGAAATAAAAGATACAAAATAAAAAGTGCCGCCTATCAAATTAAGTGTTAAAATATCTTTCATTAAGACTATGTATAGAAGAATAAGTTTCTGGATATCGAACATGAACGTAATATACCGGTTTTTATTTTTATAAGTAGTTCCGATTTTGTGTCCAACACTATACAATTTCGGTGTTGCCAGTTAAAAAAAAAATATCGACACCGTCGCGGCACTACAACGCTGTCTGCGACACAAACGTCAAAATCAGTCACCGACACAGTTATTTCGCGTGCACGTCATGATTTTTTGGTAGAAATATATAATTGAACAACGATAAAAGAATCAAAATGCTTACACGAAGTGAGTTTGGCTTTCATAAAGGTAGTAATACTAATAATATCTCATTGTTACTAATAAACCTAGTTAAAAAGCGCGCGTTAACATCGTTACGCCGCAAACTAGAATATACATTTATATAGTCAAATGTGCCCACATTGTCGAATGCAATATAACTTCATGCGTATTTTTTTTAAACGTAATTTTAATCTTGCAAAACGATCTGTGTACTGAACAACGAGCTGTTAAAGCTAATAAAGGTTTGGCAGCCATACGACAAACCTACAAGTCAAAAAATGGTCATTGAAGACTTCATAATCATTCGGCGTGCCTTGTAAATAACACTGGTATTACTTGTTAATGGTATTTTCAGTGGTCTACTGATGAGATGAAACACAGAAGTGAATTTTGTTGTGTTGTTCTTGGTGATGTTGCTATTCATTAACCTCTAGACATCTAAACTTTATATATACAATATATATGGGTTCATTCTCCGACTCCTCCTGCGTTTGTCTGTATGCCTCCCATGTGTTATGCTATGATATGTGTTTATGAGAAATCAAAAAGTACTACACTTGTTGTTTACTTGTAATGCAAGTATTATAGAAACTAATTGTACATTTTATATCTACTTTCGAAATATCAATTGGTTTACCTTGTACATTTAGTTTAGGGCTGCTAGCATTGTAAATTTCAAGTATCTAAATTCAAATTTCGTAAATATGTAATAACTTTTAATGGTTTAATTTGGCGTATTAAAAGTTTACATTGGACTAAATTGAAATGATGTACTATATAACTTTCTATTTGTTACTCTGATATTCAGGTAGGGTTGATCCATCTGGGTTTCTCCAGATTTGTCCTGATTTGGAGGTTATCTGAGGGTTGTCCAGGTTAGTTAAAAGTGTGCAGGTAAAATCTGTACACTTTTTATTTCGGGGAAATCTTAAAAACTGAATTCAATCTGATATATCCATGGAAAACATTGCTCTACTCCAAATATTAAGGGGTTCTATTTATCAAGATGGTTGGTAGCCCTAAACTTTATATTTTCGTTAGAAGGTAACTTTATTCATGAAGGGAAAAAAACAACACACTTCACTCCAGTGTAATCAGGTAAAATGTATCAGATAATTGTCCTTAGATGTTCTGTCCCTGTATCAGAATTGTTAAAATCCAAAAAGTTATTTTAGCATCTTAATGACAGGCACATAGATTTTCCGGTAAACATTATCTGTGAGATGGAGTTATGTGTTAGTCACATTCATAATCAATGCCTTTACATTACAAGAAACTTGTGCAGATGCAGTAATTAGATAATAAGTTTTAAGATAATGAAATAATGATCTTTATTCTGTAAGTAGGCCGCAAAGGCACTTTTACAAATGTAACTCTATGGCATTTCCTAAGAGGAAACCGTTGTTGAGAAGAAAGCCGAAACAAACTCAACAGTCAGTATTTTTTTCTGAAAACCTCTTATCTATTACAGTATTTGTACTTAGCCTATCCTAAATAGTAAATGTTTTAAGTTTAAACTCAATGTTTATTTCTCCAAGAAAACATATCGAAACTCATAAAAAAGTAAAAATATAATAGAAATTTAGATATGTTTGATATGCCCACTTTATAAGAACTGTGTCCCGGCAAAAGTAAATTATTTGATGTCTGTTTTGGGCCATGCATATTTGTCTGTTAAATAGTCCTCCATTAAAATGCCATTTGTTTCAGACACCAGCAGAGACGCGATGAGCCATAGCTCCATGCAAGATCTGGTTGCATCACTCACATGTCGTACCATCAGAATTGGCTCATATAAATACACACCAAAAGAAAAGGTAAAACTATTTTTATGTAAGATTAATAAATTCTATTGTTTAATCTTATAGTTTTTGAATTTTCGCACTTATTAATAGAATGTGGCTGAATTATTATATTGGTGTGGTAAAACCTGATGGTTGAACGATATGTCAAAGTTGCCAAAGTAAGAAACTATGTAAAGATTATCAACAAAAATTGAGTTTTGATCGACATTCGATGGGTAACCTTCAATCTTATGAGTCAATGTCTCAAAGTATTGTATTTAATTATAGGTCACCATCTCATCAAAAGGAATCAAAATAGTAGCTCCTTCACTCAAAGATGAAACCCACGATGTGGCACTTCAAATACAGTTGAAAGAGGTTGTAAGAATACTAGCACATTTCTCCAAAGGTGTACCTGTAATTTTTCTGTACACTATGAACAAGTGCGGTTTTTATATACGAAAAGTTTTAGAGATGTCAGATGAATCAGGTATGTATTCAATCACTAGCTTATCTTAATCCAAGATTGATAAAACAATTCATTGATTTTCACATCGATTTAGTGTTGCGTGATGCTGAAAACAGTAACCAAATAGAGGTGGTACATGATTAAATTTCTTCACAGGTCCATATTATAACCCAATGTCAAAAATTGATCCTCACAAAAGAATAACACTGTTGCCGGAGTCAATATCGGATGAGGCAAAGATTGCGTTTAAAATGCTGTTTGGTAAAACGATGGATGAACTCAACCCGCGAGAGGCTAATGAGATTTTGGTCAGAACATGTACAAAAGACGGCAATAGTATGACAAAAATGACTACCAGGTCGTCGAGTGCTTCCGGTACTAGTGGGGCTAAAAGGTACTTACTTATTCTCATTTCAATGTTTGGATCAGTTGGTTGCACAATGGCCTATGAAGCTGACAGTCGCGGGTTCGAATCCCGGCCAGGGCAATGTTTGTACCTGCGTCTTAGATGTTTTCTATATATTTTATGTATTGCACAATGGCCTATGAAGCTGACAGTCCCGGGTTTGAATCCCGGCCAGGGCAATGTTTGTTCCTGCGCCTTAGATGTTTTCTATATATTTTATGTATTACACAATGGCCTATGAAGATGACAGTCCCGGGTTTGAACCCCGGCCAGGGCAATGTTTGTTCCTGCGTCTTAGATGTTTTCTCTATATTTTATGTATTACACAATGGCCTATGAAGATGACAGTCCTGGGTTTGAATCCCGGCCAGGGCAATGTTTGTTGCAGCGTCTTAGATGTTTTCTATATATTTTATGTATTACACAATGTCCTATTAAGCTGACAGTCCCGGGTTTAAATCCCGGCCAGGGCAATGTTTGTTCCTGCGTCTTAGATGTTTTCTATATATTTTATGTATATTATGGCATGGTACCCATAATACAAGCTTTAGCTTAGTTTGGAACTAGGTTTATTTTGTATCAATATCCCTGATATTTATTGTACATATGACATGTACAGGCATCAAGCTTCACAATGCTAAAGACACCCAGACTTAGCAAACTTGATCATCGTCATCAGTCGAAAGATGTCCACTGTTGGGCATAGGCCAATTCTGTACCACCTGTGTCTAGTGATTTTAGTTTAGAAAGTATGGCTCCAGTTAGACACTCTTTTAATTAAAATTGTTTAACATTAATATTATAATATTTTCTTCTGTTTCCGCGATTATTACTCATTGAAATAAAACAATTTAACGGATTATATCATTTTAGTTCCCGACGTTTCGGAAGCTTTCCAGCTTTCCATGGTCACGGGAGGACTGAGAAAATATTATGTTCACATATTTATATATATAATTAATATTATGTTCACATGGTGTCTTATTTGAAAAAAAATCACTACAAGAAGTTAAACATACCTGTATTGAATTGTTGAGTTTTAAGGAAACTAAAAAGATGTGTATCATGAATCTATTTTCTTTTCAGCTCCGGTCCTACAGAAATACGACAGATATTAATTTACCCGCCCGGTAAAGGTGGAATACCTATAAACACAGAAGACTACATGTGCCTAGCTCAAGATCAATTCTTAAATGATGTTATAATAGATTTTTATTTAAAATACTTAGTTCATGATGTTCTTACATACAGTCAGAGAGAAAAGACTCATATATTTAGTACTTTCTTCTACAAAAGACTAACCACTAAACCAAGTAAGGTTAACAAAAGTTCGAATCCCCTTGAGTGGGACAACAGTTTGACTCCAGCACAAAAAAGACACGCAAGAGTCAAGACGTGGACTAAAAACGTCAATATATTTGACAAAGACTTCATTGTAGTTCCTATTAACGAAAATTGTCATTGGTTTGTTGCTATAATTTGCTACCCGAGTCTCGAGGGGTGCCGGAGTATGATCGATAATCGAACTGTTACGCCACAGGAGATTAAAAAAAGAGGTATGTACTAGCTGTTAGTATTTTAACCGGTCGATAGAGTCTAACGAGACAACAGATAATCCTCTTACTAAACCCCTAATTACTGTTTATGACTTTACAATGAAAATACACGCAAATGAAAAATGGTGAGTTCCAAATACCCTTGAGTTTATTTTCCCATTTAACAGATACTTTATTAATTTTATTGTAACTTGACAAGTTTTTGCAAGCTCTCTTACTCGCGTTTGTTGGATGGTGCTTCGGGAGCGGATTTAGCGCGTCTTAAGGCGGTTGCAAAGCCTGAGTCAGGAGCTTGGCTCCATGCTTTACCGTCTCCTCAATTGGGTACACTGCTTGATAACGACTCGTTAAGAATAGCAGTGGCCCTCAGACTGGGGGGCAAGGTGTGTGAGGCACATCGCTGCATTTGTGGGGTGATGGTAGAGGAGAATGGACATCATGGATTAAGCTGCCAGAGATGTGCGGGGCGTTTTCCGCGGCACCATTCCATAAATGAGATTGTCCGTCGAGCCATGGTGTCAGTGAATATCCCATGTGTTTTGGAACCGCCAGGTTTATCTAGGACGGATGGCAAGCGACCGGACGGACTTACATTGGTTCCGTGGCGGAGAGGGCGTTGTCTTTTATGGGATGCAACATGTGTCAGTACTTTTGCTGCTTCCCATTTAAGGCAAAGCGTACGATCGGCGGGTTCAGCGGCGGAAACGGCCGCTAAGTTGAAACACGCCAAGTATTCTGCTTTGGAATCAATCTATGATTTCGTGCCGGTCGCTGTGGAAACGGCGGGACCTTGGGGTGATGAGGCTCGCGAGCTTTTCAAGCAGTTAGGGCGGCGATTGAGAGAAAGGGGCAACGATCCTCGCTCAGGGTCATGGTTGGTTCAGCAGGTCTCCATTGCCATTCAGAGGGGCAATGCGGCTAGCATAATGGGGACCTTTGGACCAGGCATGGCGCTGAGGGAGAATTGGATGGCGTAAGTTTTCATGACGAAGCATGTTGCAGATTTTCTTTTTGTTTATTTTTATACTTGACGATGCTTGTTGCAGATAAACTTTGTTGCATGCTAATTAGAGTAAATCAACATCGAAATAAACTGACTTGACAAGTTGTTTCGTGACACTCCAATGGACTGCGGGGCGACGGGGGGAAATACAACGGGGGCGAGTAAGAAGTATGCGCGCGGCGGGTCACTTCATACCCTCCTCCGCTGTCTCCCCTCCCGTCGCCCGCAAACTATGGGATCGTCACGAAAAAACTTGCCAAGCTATAATTTTGATCTGATACCATTGGATAAAGTGTAAAAATGCGAGCTTGTCAAGTAAATTACGCATTTATGTGTTTGTTAAAAACGAATGTCTCTTTCAGAACGAAGGTCGTCTATGCAAATAGGAAACACCACAATAACGCCGCTGACCAAGCAGGAACAGCTTACATTAAGTTGTGACTCGGACAATCTCAGCGAGCGAGATGAGGCTGAAGCAGAGGTAGGTTTGCAAACGTTTCCCACACACGTAAAACAGTTTCCTAGTTGACATAACGACTGAAAGACAAAAACCTGAACCACCGGATGAAATTTGGGACACCTTGACTTAGAAAGTGCACTAAGCTAGATGTTTTGAAAATCGAATTATACGGTGATAAAAAAAGTTGGAAATGCACGCGGCTGAATTCGCGAGTAAAGCCTAGTTCGGACCAGGCTAGTATTTTAGTCTAGTAGCGAGTAATTTAGTAGCTAAACTATTCGCTGCTGCCCAAAAATAGAATAAAATGGATCGAGTCGACTTTATTACCAACTAATTTACCGCTACTAGACTAAAATACTAGCCTGGTTCGAACTAGGCTTTAGTGACCTTTCTCGCGCTAAAGACAACAAATCAAGTCGGCGGAAAGCTGTGCCCTAGACGTCACGACGTCTTTAACCGCTGTACAGTGTCATGTCATACATTTGACAGACAACTGTATGAAGGCATAATACGACCGGTTTGACCGAATGACGACCGGTTTGGCTCGGTGGGAGTAACGTTGCCTGCGAAGCTGAGGTCCTGGGCTCAAATGCCTGTAAGGGCAAATATTTATAAATATTTGTTCCTGTGTCTTGGATGCTCTCTATGTATATAAGTAATATATCTAATAAATATATCGTCGTCTAGTACCCATAACACAAGCCTTATTGAGCTTACCGTGGGGCTAGTTCGATTTTTGTAAAATTGTCGCGTAATATTTATTTATTTATACGGTATAAACCAGTATTTTGTTTCACCTCGATTTTTTCCATAATACGATAGCTATTACCATTAACGTGGCAAACATTAATCTAAAACTCCAACTTGGTTAAGGCTTCTGGTTTTTCTTGTATAAGATATTAAAGATTGCCCACATCCAGATCAGTTTACGAATTATATTGTTTCCGAAAAAATGAAAAGTATTTGAATGTTTTTAATATAACCATTCCTTTCTATATTTTTTTATAGCTAGGTTCATTGGGATTAATTAAAAGTAACATTTAATGTTTTCTCATTTTTGGTTTTTACTTATTTATTCTACTACTAGAAGATGCCCGCAACTTTGTTCGCGTTCAAAATCATAAGTCCCCTTTTTTCTTTAGCGTAGTCGGGTAAAAAGTATCCTATAACCATCTGTGGATACCCAGCTACCCATGTGCCAAAAATAGTTGAAATTCGTTTGGCGTGATAAAGCCACAACGACACGTACATACTTACAAAAAAAAATAATAATTATGCGACTGTTTTTGGGAAAAGGTCCCACTTTGTCGATATGGAGTTATGAGTAGTTCCTAATACTACAGATCATACGCTATATTTTGGTGCAAGATATATGACTCTAGGTGCTATAGTTATTTCTTTTTAATTCTTCAAAGTTGCAAAAGTGAAAACGCGACAATTGAGAAAACGTTGGTTAAAGTTTGGGACGGCAAAAACACACACGTACTTTGAAGTTATGGAGTGGTTAGTATCAAATGAATTGGAATACTTTAAGGATCTCAAATTAGTCAAAATCATGTATGTAACCTTAGTAGTTTGAATGTTACGGAGGCTTGAACATAAAAACAGAACGAAAATATGTCAATCCTGAATATGGGTTTATTTTCTATATTTATAACACGACACGCAGATTTATCATTAAAGTTGTATTTATCAATGTATTCTCATGCTAAAAAAGACAGAAACAATTCTATGGATCCCTTTACTTAGTTATTATGTCAAAAAGTTAATAAAAAATGAATTAAAAATTACAGCGTAAAAATATACAAATGACATGTGTATTTTAATATGTAACATAAGATTACTTAAAAAACACACTTATCAAGGATAAAAAGTATTAATATCAAATTCTAAGTAGTTTTTTATGAATTATACAGTTTAGTGATTTTCTATAGGTAGCGTCCCACTTTGTCGATTTACTAAACTTTAGTGCTTGTTCAGTGAAATGTATGTGTTTGGTATATTTATCCCATTTTATGTATGAGATAAAGGTCTGTTATTGTTAATCTAATAGTCATTGATACTAATGTCGTTTGTTTGATCTTTTTTTACGGAATTTGAACGGAATTTATTTCCGACTAAAGTTTAGTGTCCCACTTTGACGGTTTGGTTTTGTTCGTATGGACATACGCTAAAAAATTACTACAAGTATAAAATCAGCTTTTCAAACATATGTGTAATGTTCTTCGAGTTAGTATTTAAATAAATGTTATTTTATATCTATCGGTTAGTTATATTTTTTTAAATAATACTGTTTTTTATTTAGCGGAATCATCGATAAAAAAAAGTGCATTATCGATGGTTATACAACCCTACTATTCATATTTCGTATTTTTCACTTCTCCTGCTCAAAAAGTACGTCATATTAGCTTCGTGAAGCGACACTAAAATAGTACATTTGAAAGAAAGGGTTTATAAGAAAGCCATATAATCCCATACAAATTTCTATGACACTGAAAAAAAAAAACTTGCGGCCAGCTACATACTCCTTACAAATAATTAAAAACAAACAAACCAACCTGATCAGAATGGCCAAACTTTCTGATAGAACTGCTCAAATTGTACTTTTAGTTTTTCATGAAATATGCAATTTTAATGTTAAGTCTTTTTTATTCTGTCGCAGTCGAAGTGAAAAGCAGAGTGTTTAACACTCACATATATTTTATCACTTCGTGTCATAATGGCTTATTTTAGTCCCTTGTCAAACAATCTACTTTTTTTATTCGCATTTTTTATGCTGTACTTTTCAATTCTTTTTTTTTTACTTTTTGATATAATAACTAACTAAAGGGATCCATAGACTTATTTCTGTCTTTTTGGCATGAGAATACATTTATAAATACAACTTTAATGATAAATCTGCGTGTCGTGTTATTAATATAGAAAATAAACCCATATTCAGGATAGACATATTTTCGTTCTGTTTTTATGTTCAAGCCTCCGTTACATTCAAATTTCAAAGGTTACATACTTGATTTTGACTAATTTGAAATCCTTAAAGTATGCCAATTCATTTGATACTAACCACTCCATAACTTCAAAGTATATCGTCGCTTATACACTTTTGCAAGTTTGAAGAATTTAAAAAAAATAACTATAGCACTTAGAGACATAATTTTTTCACCGAAAGATAGCTCCATATCGACAAAGAAGAAATTTTTCCCTAAAACAGGCACAAATATGATATCGACGATTGTGTTAGGTATTCGACAAAGTGGGACGCTGGGCACTAAACTTTGAGGCCTTAAAAAGGTGCTTAAATTGGTCATTTATGGGTCGACATCAAAACCATAGGTTTATTACAGTATGTTCAATCAGTTTTCATTGAAAGTCGATTTTCGGTAGGTCTTGCTATATTTCACTAAACTGCCCGTAAATCCGTAACTAGAATCGAGAAAGTGGGACGTTTTACAAAACTCACTCACATATTCTTCCATTTAGGGACCTCCAGATAGTCCATTACATTTTTATTTAATATCGTCTATGTACAGACTTCGTTTTTACTACTTTATAATAGTATAGATTACACGGAGATTTGTATGTTAATGGATAGCCTAGACGTGCCTTTAACAGCAGTATTAAATTAAGTCAAGTCATGACTAAATTACAGTCTTTTTATACGATGATAGACGGCCATTTGACCGCAATCTCACCTGAGGGGCTACTCCGAAACCCGAAAATCGAAGTTCGTATGGCGCCATCACGCTCACTCAAATACAGCTTAATATGAGAGCGAGAGGGATGGCAGGTCACGAATTTCGAGTTTCGGAGTAACAACTCTGTTGTTAAGTGACGATGCGGCCGAGGATGTATCATATCCCGTCTATATAGAATAGAGATATATTTCTGGGTTTTTGCAGGAGAGTGACTTGGACATGCAATGCGATTCTGACGAAGAGGAAGCGGAGGCCGTCGCCGCTGCCGCCGCTGCCGCCGCCGCCGCTGCAGCCGCAGAGAAAAAGGTTGAGGCGCCACCGGCGAGCAAGACGGAACCCATCAAACAGTAAGTGATGGTTTCAATACAGTCCGTGACATAGATAACTGACAATAGGGTAACTGTGATAGCTTAGGAATGAAGTTTATATCCGTAGTGTTAGGGTATCCTACCCGGCTTTCAAGTCCGGGCGGGGGTCACATAGTCAAATTCTAGTTATTTAGGAAAACTTTGTAGACTGTAGTTGTTGCCCTAGAGCCAGCCCAGGGTCCCTTCCCCCTGGATCCGCCCTTGGTCAGGGTGACATTGTATATACGTTAGGTACGTAGTACGTAGTACCTAACGGGAGGCGGGTAGCGGCTAGTGATAAATGCTGAACGCCGCGGACGGCGGGTGTTTGGTCGTTCTAGAACTTTACCGGCGGCGGACAAAACGACGGCTTCAGTTTAAGTTCGTCGTGGGGGGTTATTGCCTAACGAAATTTTGATAATTGATATTCGAATCAACTGTCCTGATTCCGAGCGTCAAACGCGTTAGCTAATAGGGGGAGCGGTTCTTTGCTTTTCTCCATATTTGCGAGATGCTACAAAACAACTGTGGGCGACGCGGGTAGCGGGCGGTGGTCACGGGTGACGGTTGGACGTTGCACACGGCGGGCGAGAACGACCGCTCCCGTACATTTATAAACACATGTTATAGACGCCGCGGGCGACGGGTCGCTGTCCGTCGCGGGTGGCGGGTGAGAACGAGCAAGGCCTTAGATAATGACGAAATTTGCTAATACGTCATTAGGAGATAGGATAGCTATAAAGGACTGTCAACAAAAAAGCTTGTATTAAAAAAACTAAGTTCATAACAAGACTTATTAATTATCATTTATTAACATTCGTATTGACCTTTTGATATTGGCATAAGCTAAAATATCATTAGAACATTTTCTAATAAAACCTTTTTATTTTCAGACCTTGTATTCTGATTTTCGACTCGCTTGCTGGTGCATCCAGGTCTAGGGTTGTAGCTACTTTGCGAGACTATCTCACTTGTGAATACCAAGCAAAGGTAAAACACTCATTCTAATTCTCTAATCTTGAAGTTTTACTATATTATTTCACTATATACATATTTTCAATTCTTTATATTACAGATTTCGCCAGCAAAAGTTTTTAACAAGGATAACATTAAAGGAAGCTGTCCCAAAATCCCACAACAGAATAATTTTACTGATTGTGGGCTCTATTTATTGCAATATGTGGAACAGTTCTTCAAGGTAAGGTTGTTCACTAAAGGGTCGTCCACTGTTTGTCTATCACAGAGCTGTAACTTTTGAACCGTAATATGTGGACATTTGAATTTTTCACAGATCGTGTATTACTATAACCGCTATAACATCAACAAATGAAAATAAAATAATGTTAAGAATGGAAGGGACTCTCCATACGGAACCTTTCGTGGGCGAATCCAACTCTTACTTAGCCAGTTTTTATTTTATCTCTTTGTAATCTGGACCATCTTCCCTATCCTCACTGGCCCCAATTCTTGTACGTCAAGTCCAGATTCACATACATTAAATCTTGTTATATGCTTATCTTATGTTACGTTCTGTGTGAATTGCAAGTCTTCCCAATAGATAAATGACAAATGACTTTCATTCAATAAAATGCGCATTGTTTTCAGGATCCTGTAAAAGACTACGCACTGCCCATTAAACAGTTGGCGAATTGGTTTGACGAAATAGTAGTTACGCGGAAACGGGAAGAAATATCGCTGTTGCTGAAGGCGCTTATGAACCGATACAACCCAGACTCGCATTTAGCCTTGCCCGACATTGCATTTCCAACGTTAAACGGTACTTATGCCTCTGAATCTTAACCTCCAATTTTACAATGCTCTGTTAGTCAATATCCGACGATAATTAGCGTTGCGTAATCAATCGTTAATATCTAATGGAACATGGTAAAAGAAGAAGTTAAACAAGAAATTATTCACCTGTGTGCAATATTTGGGAAAATGAGATCAGTGGCTTAGCTACCGGAGAGCTAGACGGTGCCATCAGAGGCGGATTTGCCCTAAGGCCCAAGTAGGCCCGGGCCTAGGGCGGTTGACTCTATTTCATACGTAGTACCTATGTCATAGGGGCTGAGGAAGGGGTAGCTTCATTTTCATGACCTTGGGTGGCCTTAAATCTGGCACTGGGTGCTGTACACCAGGACCCCCAAGCTCTCAGGGGTCATTGGCTCATACTGACGTGAGGCCTCAATCTTTTGTTTTGCGCCGGGGTCCTTGCTTAGTTAGCTATGCCACTGATTATAACAGAGTCTTATAAAAAATAATTATATTTTTGACTTAGTCTTAACGTTGCTGTATAAAGGTTTGAATGTAGCTTGAATAACAAATATCACAAACTGAATTAATTTAAGTGGAGAGGAGTCTATAAAGTTGTAAAAAGAATGTCCCACTATGCAGATGCTGTAAAGTAAATATTATTTTGAAGTATTGTACAATGACTAATATTTATTTTACAGGTAAATTAGTCGAAAATGAAGAACACCAAGACGAATCAGACGTGGATAAAGCGAATTCAAGCACTAGTAAAATTATTAAGACAGACGGAAAGGATTTGGAAGGAGGCGGAACAACACTCACGTTTGTGAAACAAATGTCGACCGGCGACATCTTGTTGAAACAGAACTTCTCAGACGCCACAGACGCGCTGCTCCGAAAGACTATCAGAATTACCGGTGACGCGGAAAATAGACTGCAAATAAAACCAGGGTTTTTTAAGAAGGGTGACAATGAAAATCAAATTCTGATACCCATTAAGCTCCAAACTAGTGAATTAGTTAAAGACATTCAAATTTCAAATACGTTATTAGTTAAGAATAATAAAAGTATGGGTGATAAAAAACATGGTGTAAATAATCAAAATGTATCCAGTGTGCACTTTAGACAGGCCGTGAGTGAGGCTGACAGCAATTCGTTCCTCAAATCGCGCCGGCTAAACAAACTGGACGATGTGGTCAACGAATCCAACAAGAAATTCAAGCGGAATGAATGTTAGCTGTTGCCTGTCCATATACCATATCTATTAAATTATTACTAATTTAATAAAGTGTAAAGTTGTTACATGGACTCTGTAAATATTAGTCTATAATTAACATGTATTAAATTTACTGTATTTTATAATGTAAAGATTTAAAATTAACTTGTGTAATTATATTAGTTTCCACAAAATATAAACCTGGAGGTTAAGTTACTATGTGGTTTTATTTTCATTAAGCACTATGGCTGTATTCTACTCTACTGGATTAAGGCTTATCGGAGATTCAACCTCGTAGATACGGATACGTGCAAAGCATGTTATTTTGCTTACGAGGGATTACGGGATGTCTGGGAACCTATATTGATTCTAGGAATAAGCCTTCTTTTATTCCATGTTGGTTGAATCAAACATAAGTTGGGTTTCTTCTATTTCAGAGGAAACGAATGGAAATGGATTAAAATGAAATATGATCAACAATAGTTAATGCTACATAATGGCATTAAGAGACGACGGCGTATTTAACGAGCCGCAGGCGAGTTTCATAATAAAATCACGAGTGTTCAGTTTCACTGTCTTGAACCCATATAAGCGATACGGTGATTTTCACACATGTGTTTTGAACTCTACTGTGAGTGCATACATCGCGTTTATATGACCTTATTTTGCGATTATTATATCAATCGTTTAAAATCGATTTTTTCAAAATATTGTCAATGTCATTGGACAATCAACGGGCGGGCAGATTTGATCAGATCGCCCAAATCTTCAGACTAATACCCTCAACAAAATAACTAGGGCTCTCAGCACTACAAATAAACAGTGGGTGCCATATCGAAGGCTTAATCTTAAAGAGACGTATGAGCAAAACCCCTACTTTTCAGGAGGCAAAAAACATAAAAACTTTTCTTCCCTTTGACAAATCTTTGTGTAAATTTGCATGTAACATTGAAATTACTATATTTTATTTATTGTAGGAGAACCAACAGCTAATACAGTACTAATAGAAACTTAAATAGAAGTATAGAGCCAATTACAGGAACTCACGTATAGATATTGCACATGAAACAGTTAAGTGACAACGCGCATAACGACGCGCACACACAGCAAGTATATATAAAGACTATGAACATTTAAGCTAAGCTTTAAGAGCTTTACTAGATAAACAACCTCAATACCTAATACACAATAACAATATAACATAAACATGGTAGTAACAATATAACACAAACACTATAAGAATCGCTACAAACTAACTACAAATAACAATCGCTCATTCTAAAAACGCACTCATTAAATTTCGCTTCATAGAAGGAATAACACAATTAAATATATCAATATCAAGCTCTCTCGTCACATTATTCAAATTACGACTAGCACGGTTCAGGAAACTGTTCTGTCTGTATTTGGATGATGTAGGCCTTAGATGGATAGGGGGCACGCCCTTTAGTGGAAGCGTTACCTATTGCGAGCCGGGCGGTAGGTCTTTGGCCTCCTTTCAAAAAAATGTATATTTTTTAAATTTGCTTGGATTGTTGCGCGAGGCCCCTGCATGAGCGACCTAGGCCCCGGGCGATTGCCCTGTTTGCCACCCCCTAAGGCCGCCGCTGTCGTGCTTAGTTTTACGTAAAGTGTTCTGGAAATACGTATTTATGCACTTACGTCTCTTTACCTCGGCGATATTATCCGATGAAATGTGAAATTACTTGAAAAATACTTGAGATTTTTCGACGTTTATTATTAATCGAAATCTTTCCCTATCCATTTTTTAAACAACTATTGTTTAAAATTCGGTTCCCACATTGAAATGCTATCTCTAAATATAGTCGTTTTCGCATTGTTACTAAGGTCTCTATTTTTTCAGATTTTTTACGCCTCTATTAGCCCAGGATAAAAAGAGGGCTTATTGCCTTTTTGGGATCTTATATATTCAGTGTGTATTATTACAGTGA
This sequence comes from Hedya salicella, assembly GCA_905404275.2. NCBI lineage: Eukaryota > Metazoa > Arthropoda > Insecta > Lepidoptera > Tortricidae > Hedya > Hedya salicella. The sequence continues at coordinate 21,771,915 of FR990100.1, read as the reverse complement.
TTTTTGAGGTTCACAGTATCGCGTCTTTATACTCCGATAATCTTATTCGACCGCGTAAAATTATAGCTCTTTCTTACGCCTTTACATCGAATTGGGAGGGAACCAAGTTCAGCATGCCACCAATGTGGGGACCAGGACGACATGGCCCAGCACACCCTGTAAATTGTGCAGCAGGTGGGACGGCCTTCTTCTGTACGCCTCTTTGGACCGACAATAATTTACAACCTCAAATGACATCCCAAAACATATTTTAATATATAGTTATAATTACAATAAAAAAATTGGACTTGTGTATCGTTATTAGACGAATACGCTGGAATTAAAAACGAAAAATCGCATTTTTTTTATTTACGCCTCTTTAGCACGAAGCCCTCGATGTAACTATTTTGTATGAAGAAAATTCCGCAGCTTTCGAATGACATCACTAAACTCTGAGGGGCTACTCCGAAATTCGAAAAACGAAGTTCGTATGGCGCCATCCCGCTCAGTCAAATACAGTATAACATGAGAGCGAGAGGGACAGCACGTTACGAACTTCGTTTTTCGGGTTTCGTAGTAGGCCCTCTGATTTTTAATTCAAGACCAAAATCTGACAGTTCTCGTCTTAATTATTTCATCAAATAAACATTATTTCATACAAATATGAATGAGAAATCGTGCAACCAGTAATATTAGGGTAAGTTTTATTGATAAAAATACTAACACTTAAACCAGTATGCAGTGATCACAGCGAAAGTGCGCCCGTTGACGTTAAATTTTGGTCTTGAACTAAAAATCTGAGGGGCTACTCGCTCACTCAAATACAGTTTAACATGAGAGCGAGAGGGATGGCGCAGTACGAGCTTCGAATATCTAATTTTAGAGTAGCCGTCCTGAGTATAGGAAAGGGTTGTTGTTTTTTCCTTTTCGCCCTTTCGGACAGGCTAAGACCAGGTCATACTGCCACAGGAAAGGGTTGATATTGATGAAATAGTTTCTTACGTCCAAGGCAAAATGGCATGGTGCACCATCACACTGCAGTACTATGCTTCTGTGTGTCTCTAAGTCCACATCTTCTAACAGCAGGGGCAGATTTTCAGGGTAGCTACCTGATAGATAGAGCAAGTTTTTAAAAGCCAAACGGTATTTTTTTTTGTGATTTTATCTTTTTAAAGCCCCTTGAAGTTGTGAACATATTGGGTAATTTTATCATTCTTGGCATTTAATTTTTTTTTATTCCATTCAAAGATCTAACGATAGTAAATGTTACCATACTGAATTGGCCTATCTATCAGCTTAGCACACAAAAAAATCAATTATCTACCGCAATAATTCACGTCACCATAAATAAAAATCTCATCGTACTCGGCGATAGGTGAAGAATTAAAAAAAAAGTCATAACTCCGAAAATACGAAAAATCGCGGAACATACATGGGGGTGGAATAAAACAATTTAACGGATTATATCGCGTATATTATCTCATTTTAGTTCCCGACGTTTCGGAAGCTTTCCAGCTTTCCATGGTCACGGGAGGACACACGGGAGGTCCTCCCGTGACCATGGAACTTCCGAAACATCGGGAACTAAAATGAGATAATATACGCGATATAATCCGTTAAATTGTTTTATTTCAATGAGTAATAATCGCGGAAACAGAAGAAAATATTATACATGGGGGTGATTTAGATAGCCCTCTAGGTCCTCTACGTCCCAGCTTCAGTATATCACTACTTCTTGGGACACCCTGTATAAATATACCGCAATGCTGTCGATAGTATAATACCTAATATAGTTAATTGGTTTCCTGTGCATAGTTCATATTCAGTTTCGGCGTGCTCAACAGATCAAGACAGTATTATACTCCGGCCCACCTCCTACAGCTTTACAAGGCACAGGTCCGCCCGCACATTGAATACTGTTCTCATCTGTGGGCTGGGGCTCCACAGTACCAGCTTCTCCCTCTAGACCGCATTCAACGGAGAGCGACTCGTATCGTCGGTTGCCAGCGTATTTCAGATCAGCTTGACTCCTTGGCACTGCGTAGAGATGTAGCCTTGCTCTGCATTTTTTATCGCTTGCATAACGGGGAGTGTTCCGAGGAATTGTTCGGGTTGATCCCAGCTGCATCTTTCCGCCATCGTCCTACGCGACAATATTTCCATCCTCACCACTTAGATGGTTGGCAGTCCACAACTGTGCGTTTTTCTAGAAATTCCCTGCCTCGCACGACTGAACTGTGGAATAAATTGCCGCATGCAGTATTTCCGGACCGATGCGATCTTCAAACCTTCAAGAAAAGAGCGTACTCCCACCTGAAAGGCCGGCAACACACACTTGTGACTCCTCTAGTGATGCAAGTGCCAATGGGCGACGGTGATCGCTTACCATCAGGCGACCCGTCTGCTCGTTTGCCCCCTATGCCATAAAAAAAAGTTACCGAAATATCGATTTTGTCGCTTATAAACTAATAACACTTGATGTTTTTGTTATTAAATTACTGACATAAAAAATACAAAATCAATGTTTCAAGAGCGAAACCCAGTACGAGTATAGTCTGGCTATTGAAATATTACCCAAATTTATGGCGCGAAATTCAAAAAATCTTGGGCTGGTCACACTTTGTAATGTAGGAATTCTAGTTTTGATATTAGAAAATATTTTTAATTTTCTGTGCACATGTAAGGCACCTAAACCTAAGAAAATAAGTAAATAAAATATAAGTTAACGTGCACTCAAAGTCAATGTACAGTACAGTGAACGACAAACACATATGTTTACACTCTCACCATATACCATTGAAACAAGGCGAAAAATAAATAATATCTAGCTCGATAATACCATAATATTAATCCATCACTATCACCAATGTCTGCGGTTAGGTTAACTAGGTATAGACATGAGTTAGGTAAGAGTAATGTTGCACCGGCACGATGGGCCACGGGGATTTTATCGACACGCTCGTCGCTCATATATAGACATTTTTGACCAAGATATTATTATATCAAATTACTACTGACCAGTGACTGCAGACTTCTTCTGAATATTGGATTTCAGTAACTCCTTTCGTTCCGATGTTTTGATTTTATTGATAGCTTCTAGAACTTCTAGTTTATCCGTTTCTTTACACATTTTGTCCTGAGTATGAGATTCAGGTATTAATAAATTCATGTACCTAATCATAGTTATAGGCAAATTTTAGAACTAGTACACAAAGTATCAAAATATTTATAGAGCACCAACCTACTAAATTGACAACCGACTTATAGCCGTTTTTTAAATCATAAACAATTGGTGATACCGCAAGGAAATATCTGTCAACAATATTTGGCTAGCCAGACTCTATCATGATAGAGCTGTTTATGTATTTACACGATCTTGAATAACTTCGTAAATTTTACTCACTATTGAAAAATTATATCGTACTAACATAGATTGCGTATGTTTTTGTGTTACATCTAAACAATATCACCAAAAACATGCTATTGCGGCGAATGACAAAAGTGTCAAACTTTGATGTACTTCATGTTGTATAATATGAAAAATCATGTACTCTATTGCGAAATAATCAGTTAGAAGAAGCGTAATATATTTAAATAAGTAAATAACCTATTATGGTATGTATTCAGTAGCTCGCAGTCATATTACACAACTCAAAGATAGGACTATAGATTAACCAACGATGCACTGTGTATGTGTCAATGCATGATGAAGTTGAAGGTTATATCAAGGACGATTAGTCGGGTGATGGAATCGGCCTCGTGTGGAACGGGTATATAAGCTACAATAGTCTATGGATGTCAAAACGTCAAACTGAATTCCGGATCCGGCCGACTGCTGCAACTCCTCCCTCCCTGTTCCTACTCTACTCTGTCTCTCTCTATACTAAATATATTATATTATACTAAACTTGTTGAATTGGATATTGATTCAATTGATTGAGGTACCCATGTTGCCGTAAACATTAGAAATTAGTGCGTGTGTGGATTTAATTCACCAAAGATACATTTAAGTGCAACTAAACAATTGTACCTTCAATCATAAAATGACGTCAAGCAAAGTAGATATAGGAATATTAGAGGAAAAGAGCAGCTGGCTTCTACATCCTAGATTTTTTCCAAGTAAAATCGGAGGAAAACCCGCCTGGTTGGATCTTGAAAACATCCCTAATCCGAAAGAGTTAACATGCAAGAAATGTGACGATCTACTTGTGCTGATCTGTCAAGTAAGTAAATAAATAACATTAAAAGTCACATCGTATCTAACCCTATACTAATATCACATTAGATCCAAATAAGTAACCCCTAATTTAACAAACATATAAACAACGAACTGACAGGATATTTTTAACCCTATACTAATATCACATTAGATACAAATAAGTAACCCCTAATTTAACAAACATATAAACAACGAACTGACAGGATATTTTTAACCCTATACTTATATCACATTAGATCCAAATAAGTAACCCCTAATTTAACAAACATATAAACAAGGAACTGACAGGATATATTTAACCCTATACTAATATCACATTAGATCCAAATAAGTAACCCCTAATTTAACAAACATATAAACAACAAACTGACAGGATATTTTTAACCCTATACTAATATCACATTAGATCCAAATAAGTAACCCCTAATTTAACAAACATATAAACAACAAACTGACAGGATATTTTTAACCCTATACTAATATCACATTAGATCCAAATAAGTAACCCCTAATTTAACAAACATATAAACAACGAACTGACAGGATATTTTTTATTTGCCTTTTTTGTGTTTGATTCATTACTACTACTACTACTACGTAAGTTAAATAATGTCCTTATTCAAACCACAAGAGTATTTATAATTATAAAATGTTTTGTTTTAGGTATATGCGCCTTTTGAAGAAACAGAAAATGGTTTCCACAGGACAATTTTTGTATTCATTTGTAAGAATGGTTCATGTTGTCAGCTGAATTCTACAGAAAATTTAGTAGCACTAAGGTGCCAATTACCAAGACAAAATAAGTTCTATTCCTTTGTACCATACAAGGTGAAAGAAGAAGTAAGTTCAAAATTAATGTTCTTTTATTGCTAGATGCATTTTATGATTCAACATTTGTAATTTTAGCTATGTGTATACATACAGTAGGCGCTTGGTAATCCGGCTACTACTTTTTGAAATCTATGCCTGATTTTCTATGATGCTGGATTATATAGGATTTGATAGCCTATCACTAGAGATGCAAGAATAAAATGGCAAATTCATTACAAGAAAAATTGTACGTAAAAGCGAAATTGGCTCTGTAATCATGTATATACCATACCATATACACCAGTTTATAGTGTAGATGTGAAATGCCTGACTACTGGACATGCCAGATTGACAAGCACCTAATTACCAAGTGCCTACTGTATTCATATACATTCAACGGCAAACAGTGGTGCACTTCTAGTATGGGTCAGTTCAGTGTATGTAACACCAGTGAATATGTGGGGTCCTGGCGAATACTGCTTAGTAAGTAGGATGAATACTCCTTAGAAAATATTGTGAACTAAAATAATTAATTGATTAAGTTTTTTTGCTCACAATATTGTCTATTGTTTTCAATGGAGGCTGGGGTCTTTTCGTATCCACCAGGCTCTAGGCTGCAGCCCAAACAGCTGAGTAGATCCACCCCTGTGTAACACCTGTATTTGTGACCCCACAGCCGGCTGTGTTATTAACTCTTACTTATTTTCCAGGACTTTCCCATGAATAAATGGCCTAAGCTATGTGAACTGTGTGGTATTAAAGCACCCTCACATTGTGCAAAATGCAAAAAGACATACTATTGCAGTCGCAAACATCAAATACATGACTGGCAAAATGGACATAAAGAACTTTGCCCCAATTTGCTGGTAAGTATGTTATGTCATAGAGTAGACAATATTAGAAGTATAGAAGAAATACTCTTTTGATTTTAGCAAAAGCCGAATGGAATACAATGGTGTATAAGTGAGATTTGTTTGTAGCCATTGCAGTGCTCAGAAAGTGAATGTTTGTGGATTATGCATGATATGAGTCAATCTGAGATCTGTACTGAATCGCCTTAGTAAACAATGGAGGGTAGGGGTATTATGTATGGTTAAGTGTGTATTGACCCTATCATGTGTGCATCCATCTAGCCTCAAAACATCATCAGGTGGTTTTTGCTATTTGTTAAGTACTAGTTTACATTTCCATAAACATATTAACAAGGGAACAGGTACTGGACTTTTTTAGTCATAGTAAGTTTGTTTTCTATATGTCAATTAACTTCATTATTGCAGACTGAGGAAGCTCCAGATAATTACTTTACTATCACTGAGGCAGGAAAGTCCATATTATACAAAGAATGGGAACTCATAGTGGATGAGGAAGAAGATGAACCTGCAAAAAAAGTAGATGAGAATGAAGAAATGAAAAAATTACAAGAAATGGTACAAGAAAAGAAAGCTGGTACATTGTCTAATGTAAGTGACAGTGAGTTGGAGGAATATACAGGTCGCACAGTGCCCGATGACAAGGTGTTTAACAAATTCAATAAGAGAATATCGAGGCACCCTGATCAAGTACTCCGGTATGATCGGGGCGGTACCCCTCTGTGGATTACAGGGAAAACGGAGAATGCTGATATGCGTGTTGAAAATTGTCAGTATTGCAATGGAGAGAGACAATTTGAATTCCAGGTGAGACCTTACAAGTAGACATTAAAATGTTATACTTATAATGCTATTATACTATTATAAAATGGTAAAAAGAAAATGTCTGTACAATGAAGACTTTTTCAAACAAATAAGTGATACAACCTACTTGATATCATTGATTCAAACATATCATTGTGGCCTAATCGCGTCAAAATGGCTGGATGGATATTAATAATTTTGGTACAAGGATAGTCTGATATCTGAGAATGGTGTATAAGACACTTTTATCTGACTGAAGCAAAAAATAGTGTTACAACTGTATCTCTTTTGCAAATGATCTAGTGTGAGCCTTCTAGTAATCAAAATTATGCCTAAATGTTTTAAGAATTATTGCATAATTCCTCATTCTTCAGCCTTTAGTAAAGTAAGAAAAATACGTTTAAGATGCATATGATTTAAAAAAATATATAACTAATTTTTATTCACTTTCAGATAATGCCCCAGCTTCTAAACTTCATAAATGTCGGGCTTGACTACAACAGTGTGGATTGGGGAGTCCTTGTGGTGTACACTTGCAAAGCCAACTGCAGTGAAGGCCCTGCTTACAAGAAGGAGTTCATTATAAAACAAGATATAACCTCCTAAACAATTATAATTATATTTAATACATTAACATTACAGTGTTACTCATTTTTTCTTTCCATAGTCCTCTGCTAAATATGTCATTAAGTCATTGAGCCCACTGAATTCTGTTCTAGACTGCGGAGGGTTGTTTCTTGGTAGAATCGGGAGCATATTCCCCATCTTTATTCTGAAATCCTTGAGCTGTAACAATTTACAAGAATATTTTAAATGCGACTTAAAATGCATGGATATCTGTAATTGTTTTGACTAATAATTCTTGCATATTAGTGTTTTAGCGTTAGTTTATTCTAAAATAAAATGTCAATGGGTACAGAAAATCATTAGCACTTATTTAGACTAGAAATTCTGATGTTTTGGTGTTATGCTGTAAGTCTGTATTGTAAAATGGATATATAAAATAAAATGTCACTGCAGAAAGTGTTCAATACCTTTACCTATTTTCCAATTCTCATACAACACTCCAAAACAGTTTGTAAACAGTGCATAACCTCTGCAGCAAGTGTTACATTGTAGATACCTAAGACATTTTAATACTATACAAAACATAGTGTCTCACAAGAATGTCGCAGGATGATTACTAGCACAGGTTGTATCCATTGTCGCAGGGAGTTGTAACTTCTAACACATTTATTGACACTAATAACATACTGCAGTTTTTTTATCATTTAGTCCCTTTCTTTAGGTTCAATTCCACTTCGAGCTATCATAACTATGGCAGCCTAGTAACCTTTTGAATGCTTTATCAAACATTGATTTTCTCTCACAGATAATAAACATTGCCCTACAGAAAGTTGTTCCTTGACATTTACAATGCCATTGATGTATAAGATTTTTCAACATTGCGTGATTGTGATTATTCAGGCGTAATGCAGTATTTAAATGTTACAATTTATTTATTATGCTTTTATTATTATATTAGTGCTACTATGCTTCTTTGTACAATTCTCTAGTTTTAGCCTGGATATCCTTATGGAGCACAATCAAAAGTATGGCAATTGACAGTCCTCTTGTTTTAATGGTCCTTATCATAATATAAAAATAAATTGATTATGTGATCACAGAATCCATACTAATATTATAAATGCGAAAGTCTGTCTGTCTGTCCGTCTGTCTGTCTGTTACCTCTTCACGCTTAAACCGCTGGACCAATTTGTATGAAATTTGGTATGGAGATAGTTTGAGTCCCGGGGAAGGACATAGGCTACTTTTATCCCGGAAATTAGAAGAGAATTTAAGGTGGATGAAGTCGCAGGCAGATACTAGTAATTTAATAAAAGTGGTCTTACATCTTTAGCTCCTGACAGCTTCCAAATTCCGTAGCATAAGCAAGAGGTGCCAGCAACTGCATAGACTGTGCCCCAGCCGAGGGCTCGCAGAGCTAGAATAGCTCCTGCATCAGCTAATTCTACACTGCCATGTACTCCTGAAAAGTAAACCAAAAGTGTTGAGTATACAAAACCATACCTGCCCGGACAATATAAAATTATTTTATTTCACAGAAGATTAGGACGTGATAACAATACCTTTACTGAAATATTTAGGATCAGATTTTTTGGCTGCTGCTAATGTGGCGCCAAATCCAACAAACGCAGATATACCAGCAACAGTTGCTAAAAATGCACCAGCTGTAATAACGAATGATACATGAGGTATTTGTTAGAAAGAAGCGGAATGCATTATCATCCCTATCGTTAATACGGATAAACACAGAAGGTAACTTTGTTTACATAACTTTTATTCTTTGGAGCCGTTCCTCCTTTTCCATTTTATATATGTAATTCAACTTTTTCACGGTCGTAATCACGTAATATAAGTCATACTTATAACGCTATCAGTAATATATTTTATTATTTAGCCCGAGAAAACCACATTTATATATATATATTTATCGCAATCGTAGATTGGGCATTTAACAATGACAATGACAGTATTATGATGACAGTTGACAGCAGTCGAGCATGAATAAAACACATACGTAGTATTTCTATATAGTTTGTGATAAAACATGTATAAAACACGATTGATTTTGACAGGGTATAAGCAACTATGTTAGGCATATGTAAGACGATCAATAGGGTATTTGGCAGTAGAAAAAATGTAAACATTATATAAGATCCTGATAAAACAAGCAAAATAAAAAACTACTTTAAAATTTTGAGTTTGTTACCTTATGTGTAGGTTGTTTTATGAGTCTTTAAAGTTGGGTGGGGAAGTCCATTTTTAAAGTATGAAAATATTAGTAACTAATAATACCATTCAATAAACCATAAAATGTTTTGTAATTTTTGTTATAAAACCATTTCAATAAATGCAAGTTTTAACATAGCTGCAGAACAAAGTTCTTATTTTCCCTATACAAGATACGAGGGTGTGACGTCACATGCTTGTATACTCTGATTTTTAATTCAAGACTAAAATCTGACAGTTCTCGTCTTGATTATTTCATCAAATAAACATTATTTCATACAAATATGAATGAGAAATCGTCCAACCAGTAATATTAGGGTAAGTTTTATTGATAAAAATACTAACACTTAAACCAGTATGCAGTGATCACAGCGGAAGTGCGCTCGTTGACGTTAAATTTTTGTCTTGAATTAAAAATCTCAGTATAGCTTGTAGGCTTTAGTATGAAGCGTTTTTCTGGGAAAGTCCGAAAATGTGCTTTTAACGTCGTTGTATCGTTTTTATGGTATTGGAGTAGTTTTTTCACCAATATTTCTATTATTAAAACGTCGTTTAATATCATACCATAAAAAAAATTGTCAAATAGCTTATTATTAGACGAAAATGCCTGTAAGCATGTTGAAACTTTCTCATTGATACCCGTATTTAATGTTTACCAAAGCTCTTGAAGATGTGTATGTTCAGATACCCTAAGTGAGGTGAAAGATTAATTGTTGTGTGAGCGGTGCGAATCATTAGTGTCACGTATAAAACAATAGGTTTCCGTAACACGACTTAATTATATTTAACTTAAATAAACGAAAAAAATATAGATGCAGAGCAATATACACTCGATAATGTGCTTCAAAGCTTCAAAAAACCCGAAGTTGAACTACGTACACTTCCAAATCTTCTGATTCACAAGTTTACGCTTTACAGGGCAATATCTGAACGCACTGTATAGTAATATAATTTTAAGGTTATGTTTATCAATTCAGTTTGATGTGATTGTGAATTGATTGTGAATATCCTATCAAGATAAGACAAGATGAAACTCAAAACCGATATACCTAATTTATTCAGCGAGGCTAAACTATCAAATAACTATCTTAAAGTTTGCGCGCCTATGGTCCGATACAGCAAAGTCCAGTTTAGAACATTAGTGAAAAAGTAAATAACACAAGCATACAATTCTAACAACTATCTGACTAAGTCACTACAATTACTACTACCAAGTAATGCGCTTTACGTGAATAAATGTTATTCAAATTTTATTATATTATTTCAGTTATGGAGTGGATTTATGTTTCACGCCAATGATACTAGCAGATTCATTCTGCCAGAACGAGAAGGCGCGCTCCAGTGAATTTTCTACTACTATCAGCGATACTCCAGTCATTGCTCAGTTTGCTGCCAATAATGCAAATGATTTTGTGGATGCATCCACATTATTGTTTCCATACACAGATGGCGTTGATCTAAATTGTGGGTGCCCCCAACGCTGGGCTATGAAGGATGGGTATGGCTGTGCGTTACTGTCCAATCCTGATGTAGTCCACAGTATTGTAAGAGGAGTAAAAAATAAATTGCCCGAAAATTTCAGTATGTCTGTCAAGATAAGAATATTGAAAGATTTGAAAAAGACGATAGATATGTGTCAGCAACTGGAGAAGTGTGGAGTTGATTTTTTGACAGTGCATGGGCGGACGCCAACTCAAAAATCAGGCGATGCAATAGACAAACCTGCTTTAAGAGAGGTCTGTGCTTCTGTTAATGTGCCTGTTATTGCAAATGGGGGTGTCAAGACTTTAGAAGATGCTGACGAGTTGTTTGATGAAGTTCATTGCAATGGAGTAATGGCTGCTAGTGGTATCTTATCAAACCCAGCACTATTCAGTGGTGCCTCTAGGACTCCATTGGACTGTGTGCGAATGTGGATGGATCTAAAGGATCAGGATACAGATAAAATTACATTTCAATGCTACCATCATCACTTAGTTTTCATGCTGGAGAAAATATTAACTAAGGCACAGAAACCATTGTTCAATCTACTTAATACTTTTGAAGCAGTTGATGATTATTTGTATGAAAATTTGAGTATACCAGAAAATGTAGATTATTCTTATAATCTAGATGAGTTTGTAGCGTGTGAATTTGAGGAAGAGGTGATATTAAAGCACAGAGGCAAGTGCCGGAGCTGTGGAAAAAGTACATACTACTGTACTTGCGAAAAGTATGACTACAACACTTCAGATGGGAACTACTTTACATCTTACGTGCAAGACGATGATTGTGACGCTTACTGTAATATCTTTGATGAGCCTACTTGAAACATAATAAATCAATCAGACAAATATTTTTTCCTTATTGCATCTGCAATTAGTCCATCAGTTTTTTTTTCACACTATACATATATAGTTATAATTTGCCTGTAATATTCATATTAAGTATTTCAGAATTTTTTTGTGGGAAACATCGAAGATAATGGGGGAATTTAATTGTCCTTTATGAAACAAAGTTTAACCACGGTAAAAAAGTTTGAGTATGTGCAAATCAAGCACTTTCATATGATACTCTATTGGAGCTAGTAGCTAAACTTCATTTAGATTTTAGGCCCTGTCATACTGGTAATTTTTCATAGCAAACAAACAAATATTTGGAAAGTTTTCATTTGCAATAATTTGGGCCATCAATTTTTAATAATATTCAAGTTCAAGTTCAAAGTTTTATTTGCTAGAATTATGGTACAATACAGGTGACAAATACAATATAAAATGAACAACATAATTCACCATTACTATGGCATGCAAAATTTTGTACTTAAATTAATAACATGAGTCATGTTATTAATTTAATTTAAATATGTCATGTTACATGACATATTTAAATGAAATTAATAACAGATCATTGATATGATAACATTACATATTTTGACTTTAGGTCATACATTTATTCACTTAATTTCATTTTAATAATTAAATTGTTATCAATAAATACATTGTCAGTAACATATGCAGGTACAAATCCAATTTTACAACATTCCTATAAAACGTTAAACTTACAAATCCTACACATTATCTTTGTTAAATGACATTTTAAAATATTCCTTCAAGTTGTAGAAACATTTTTGGTTGAGCCACAATCGAAGTTTATTTAAAAACAATTTACTGGGCAGTGCTCTTAATTCTGCAGGAATATTATTATAATTTTTTCCTGACATAATAAAACAATTCTTGCTAAACAAGGCTGATTTAGTAAGAGGTAGTTTAACTTTTAATAAATCTCTTGTACGCAAAGTTGGATTTTGTACCGGTTTTACGAACATTTCGGGATTACCTCTGACAAATTTAGCATGTTCAAATATGAGAATACTTGTTAAAGTTAAAATACCGAGCTTATTAATATTTCACTTTTGACTTTTTTGGAGCCATTAGTCACATGAATGAAAAAGTTATTAAACTTCCACAAATAGATAGCATAAGTAGTTCCTGAGATACAGAGGTTCAGTAGTCTGACAGACACAGAGACAGAGTCACACCATAAAGGAACCCTTATAGTGTGACTGTCTGTCTGTGCGTATATAGATATAGGAATATTTCCGTAGTGTATGAAAATTTCTTGAAAATTTGTTCGGTAATGACACAGTCTGTCATCTGTACTTAAATCAAAACTTAAATACTCAAAGACAATTTTAAAATAAAATAGTTAATGCTGAACGAGATATAAATATTAAATCGTTGGCGAATTTTCGCAAACCTCGTAACTCCATCGGATCAAATTTTGCAAGAGGCACAATAAACTAAACTATAACAATATGGCGGTCGGTTATTGCAAAGTTTTCTATTTCGGTTTTTAACTTGAACGCTTTTTTCCTAGCATTTAAAAGTTTTGCCATTATATGCGTTCAGACTTCAACTATCTAAAAGTGACAAATCATTTAAAAAAAAACCGGCCAAGAGCATGTCGGACCTGCTCAGTGTAGGATTCCGCAGCCGTTCATACAAAAAATGCACTACAGATGAACAACATACGATATGAAAAAGTGTACCTGCTAGCAAAAGAGCGTATCTCCACGTCCTTTAACTGAGAAGCGCAGTTTTTTTGCCAATAACTCAAAAAGGACTCGACCGATTTTATTCAATATAGTTTTTATTTTACCGTTTTGTCGGCGTGATATACTCATACCAAATTTCAGCTTTCTAGTACTAATGATCACAGAGCTAATCCGCGGATGGACAGACAGACGGACAAACGGACATGGCGAAACTATAATGGTTCCTAGTTGACTACGGAACCCTAAAAATGGAGTTACGAGGTTTGCGACTTTAGCCAACGATATAGAAGTTTAAGTACCTTATAAAAAATCTTTGCTACACCCAAACTCAAGTCTTTAACTTGGTTGCAATCAATATCTTATCTTATTCAGAGTCTTTAATCAAGTTTGATCGGCAATAACGGACGTAGCGGTCAACTGTCAGTGATTTGCCAGGCGCTCAAGTTAAAAAAACATTCGCGCCTTCCCAGGACACTTCCCACAGCTAAAATCTCGCTTTAGTTTATGAAATAACTAATGGGGTTTATAATGTTCACTAATAGCGACTTGTACAGTTGAAACGTTATTTCCGTACCTGAGAAGCATAACACTGCAACTGCTATAGAGGTACAATGGAGTTACATTGTTATGCTTCTGAGGTACAAATTTTACCTCGTTGTAATTAAACCGCCCGGCTGGAAACACTTGGTCAGATTTTATCATTACCTAGTCGCTAAGTGTAATTACTTTATGTGTACGTGCATGTAGAATTTAGAAAAAGTTAAGTAACTAAATTATATGTAGATATGTATAAAAAACCGGCCAAGTGCGAGTCTGACTCGCGCACCGAGTGTTCCGTGTAAACTTTCACTTACCCTAACATTATTATATTACCAGGTTCCGGTTGAGTTAAGTTTGCACCTGATATCTATATCATTGCGTACAAATGAGTTGCAAACTTAACGCAACCGGGTTGTTCAAATAGGGTTTTGTTTTTTTTTTTAATACCTAGTCAGAGACATGGAAGACATGGAAATTGTGAAAAGAAGATTGAGTGAACAACAGATGGCAATAGAATATGCTGAGTTATTACAACACTGCCTTACATCTGGCAATATGCTATTGAATGGTGAATTCTACGGGCAAGTTGATGGTGTGGCAATGGGGTCTCCGGTGTCTCCTGTTGTCGCCGATATTTTCATGGAAGACTTCGAGGAGAGAGCGCTTTCATTGGCACCTGTCAAGCCGAGGATCTTTAAAAGATACGTAGATGATACAACATGATGATGATAATGAACAAGCGAGACACAGGACTGCAAAACCTTAATTTCCGAACGGTGTAAAATATCTTATCCGTTTAAAAAGTAGTTTAATAGTCTCTGTTTTTAAAATATTATAATCAGTAATGAGGTAGCCTGGGAGTTTTTCTTTGCAGCGTTTCTTTTCTCCTCAGTACGCCTCATTTGTGAAATGCTGCTTGGTAAATTATTAAAATAAAATAATTAAGCCCTTCTGGCACATGTGTAACTGTCTTTACAGCTAAGGCCCAACTGGCATGTATGTACACCTTTATTTGTTTTTCAAAAATGGGTAGTTTGCACAAATTGTAACTTTGACAGAGGAAATTACATCTTTTCTCAGTCCACCCGTGACCATGGAAAGCTTCCGAAACGTCGGGAACTAAAATGAGATAATCCGTTAAATTGTTTTATTTCAATGAGTAATAATCGCGGAAACAGAAGAAAATATTAAATTTTTACTTACCCTAACTTTATTACCCGGTACTGGTTGAGTTAAGTTTGCACCTGATATCATTTGCATTGCATACAAATCAGGTGCAAACTTAACGCAACCGGGTTGCTCAAATAGGTTTTTTGCAAAAAAAAAAATAGCTAGTTAGAGACATGGCTATAATTTTCGTGTAATATTTATGTTTATTAATTCAAATTCTGAAAATTTCAAAATTTTCGATTGGTAAACTTTGGAGATAAAGGGGGTGGTGTTTTAACAAAACTAATCACAATTTAAAAAAAAATCAAAAATGTGCAGGTCCAGCCCTATCATATGATACCCCAGTAGATAGACTTTTAATCCCCCCCCCCCCCCGCCCCTCATATTCGCCATTTTTTTAGAAAATAAAAATATATTTTTAAATATTTCCTGTGCAATACATGTGGGCTGACCATGTTTATAAATATGCCAATTTTCAATTAGTTACCATAATTAGTTTTTGAGATATGGCGCTTTAATAGTCGGACAGACAGACAGACAGAGTCGCACCATAAGGGTTCCTTTTGTACCTTTTTGGTTCGGAACCCTAAAAAATATATTATAGCACAGATTCCGATTGTAAAGGAAAACATCAATGCAACCTACTAAATTGCAAGCAAGATTTGACCCTGCGATCTCTTCTTTAACTACTTTATATAGCCGAAAAACTTTCCTCCATGACAAAAGGACGAAAGTTGCCAAGGCTGTCTAGGGAAATTTCTGCACGCCGTCTTTTCCACCTCCAGATATGGGAAATGATTCGTTGGCCCACGACGCAAAGGAGAAAGCCGATCTCTTCGGCAAACTATTTGCGTCCAGCTCGACTTTGGATGATGGGGCACACGAGCCGCCGACAATACCGCGGCACGATAGCTATATGCTGGATGTCCGGTTCCACCATAGGTCAGTGCGTAAAGCACTTCTTTCCCTCGATGTCCATAAGTCGAGTGGGCCCGATGGAATTCCCCCTATTGTGTTGAAGACGTGCGCTCCAGAGTTGGCACCGGTTTTAACGCGTCTTTTTCGGCTCTCTTACTCTTCTGGCGTAGTGCCGATCTCATGGAAGTCAGCTTTGGTGCACCCGATCCCTAAAAAAGGTGACCGCTCAAACCCATCCAACTACAGGCCGATAGCTATAACCTCCCTGTTCTCGAAGATAATGGAGTCCATTATCAACAGCGAGCTCCTTCGGTACCTAGAGGACCACCA
Source organism: Hedya salicella (assembly GCA_905404275.2). Classification (NCBI taxonomy): domain Eukaryota; kingdom Metazoa; phylum Arthropoda; class Insecta; order Lepidoptera; family Tortricidae; genus Hedya; species Hedya salicella. Next base: position 21,755,450 of record FR990100.1, on the reverse strand, counting down.
ACTGCTTAGTGACCGACAATATGGTTTCCGTAGAGGTCGCTCAGCTGGTGACCTTCTGGTTTACCTAACACATCGTTGGGCACAGGCGATCGAGACTAAGGGTGAAGCATTGGCGGTTAACTTCGACATGGCGAAGACTTTTGGTCGGGTTTGGCACAAAGCACTTCTTTCGAAGTTTCCATCTTATGGGCTTCCCGAAAAATTATGCGAATGGGTCAGTAGCTTTCTAGCAGACAGATGCATAAAGGCCGTAGTTAACGGTGCGTGCTCTGAATCCATGTCTGTGAATGCTGGTGTCCCTCAAGGCTGTGTGTTATCGCCCACGCTGTTCCTTCTGCATATCAACGATATGCTGCAAATTTGTGGCATTCACTGTTATGCGGATGATAGCACGGGTGACACCTCCTACACTGGCTGAGCCAATATTTCTCGGGATAACGTCATCGAGAGCCGTAACAAACTTGTGTCTGAAGTTGAAACTTCCCTAAAAGAAGTTTCAGAATGGGGTCGACTTAATTTAGTCCGTTTTAACCCTACAAAGACACAGGTTTGCGCTTTCACCGCTAAAAAGATCTCTAATCAGATAAAAGATCTCGCTAAAGAATCTAGAGGGTAAGGCCAAATTAGCCTCTAAGAAGCTCGGCGTGCTCAACAGATCGAGACAGTAATTTACTCCGGCCCACTTCCTACAGCTTTACAAGGCACAGGTCCGCCCGCACATGGAATACTGTTCTCATCTGTGGGCTGGGGCTCCCCAGTACCAGCTTCTCCCTCTAGACCGCATTCAACGGAGAGCGACACGTATCGTCGGTTGCCAGCGTATTTCAGATAAGCTTGACTCCTTGGCTCTGCATTTTCTATCGCTTATATAACGGAGAGTATACCGAGGAATTGTTCGGGTTGATCCCAGCTGTATCTTTCCGCCATCGTCCTACGCGACAGTATTTCCATCCTCACCACTTAGATGGTTGGAGGTCCACAACTGTGCGTTTTTCTAGAAATTTCCTGCCTCGCACGACTGAACTGTGGAATAAATTGCCGCATGCAGTATTTCCGGACCGATGCGATCTTCAAACCTTCAAGAAAAGAGCGTACTCCCACGTGAAAGGCCGGCAACGCACTTGTGACTCCTCTGGTCATGCAAGTGTCTATGGGCGACGGTGATCGCTTACCATCAGGCGACCCGTCTGCTCGTTTGCCCCCTATGCCATAAAAAAAAGTATCGTGAAGATATGCTCTTTTTCGTATCGTATTTTTACATTTTAAGACTGCCGTGTTTTAATCCAAATTAATACCATGCTTATATAATGAATGCGAAAGTGACTCAGTCTGTCTGTTGCCTTTTCACACTTAAACCACTGAACCGATTTAGATGAAATTTGGTACGGAGAAAGGGAACCGGGATATCATTCTTATCCCGGAAATCATCCCTTTACGGCGTGAAAGAGGGATAGAAGTCTGTATGGGAAATCAAAGTAATACATAGGCTATTCAGTCCATGGTAACACGAAGTTGCGGGTCAATGCTATAACATACCTATTATAAAAACCTCTTAAAATTTCCCGATCAATTACGTACGGAACTCTTCATTGTGCGTGGCAGCACGCATTTGGCCGGTTTTTCATATTAATGTATGTCCAACAATGAGGTGCTAAAAAGAGTTGTTTGCAGTCAACAGGTGCCATTAATTCGTAGTGAAGGCAGCAATGGTAACGCACAGGCCATAGCGCGGCGCATGCGTACTGCAGACGTCTTTAGAGCAGCGACGCGACGTGCGCGCGAGTTTCGAGACAGTGAACTTGACTTGAGTTTGAAATTTAATGTTTTAAGTATTTTTTTAAAGTGTTAGTTATTTTGTTATGTTCATATTTTAAAATCGTAAGTAGTAATATTCGTTTATTTATCTAGATATAGGTATATTTGGTCGAGATTTTGGGTATTTTAGAACTTTGTCATATTGAGCTTGAGACGAAATGAGAGAAGGAAGAATCTTAAATTTAAAAATGGCAAGGTTATAGGTATCCTTAACATTTTCGTAGGTCCATGCAGGTCACTGAAAATATGTTGCTTGGATTATGCACAAAAATAATCCGAAAATATTTTTTTATTATGGTGTTTAAATTGTGTAAAGTACCCAAGCACTTACGAGTATTTGCAATACAACATATTGTATTGCAATTATTTAAGTAGGTATATTAGTTAAACCTCCCCCTGATACAAGTTTTAAGCTATGTACCGTACCTACTTGATTAACTGAACCGTTATCGAAGCTAGGTATATTCACGAATGTTTTGATCACTTAAGTGTGATTCCTGCGGAGGCATTTCCGTTAAATTTGAATAGATACCTATTTAATTTGAACACTTTATTACGTTGCCTATATCTGCTTTTTTTATAAAGTACTAGAGTGCAATAAAAGTTCTGTGAGAGAAACAAATGAGCATCCCTCTTTTATTGTCCGGGGTTAAAAACTGTGACAGATGCCGGCAGTCACAGTGTTCCGTTTAGCCTGTAGGCTATTTTTACCTACATTAAAACTACTGACTTCAAACATTACGTAATATAGAACCATATAGGTATATGCAATTAGGTGGTCGACCATATAGTCGACCAGGCACTAGTTGTTGACCATTAGGGACAGAATACTACCCGTAATAGATTATGCACCAGTAATAATTGATGAAAACAGTTAATTGGATAATCAATGTAGGTGATACCACTCGATTGCTTTCCGAAAATGTAGTTGCATGTCACCAACCTTATTTCAAGTATAAATAAAGTCCAAACCCAAATCACGAGCACGAGCACGAGAGTGAGTAAGATTGTCATACCAACGCCATTACTGGGCATAATTGGTGTACCTATCACTGGTACACTTGCCTTACCATGCGCGGTCACTATCGATATCAGTCATGGGCGCTCCAGGCAAGATTTGCCTTCTGCGCTCCCTAAATACCCTAGTACCCTGTATGCTGCAGGTCGGTAAAATGCACCCCCGGAGGGTTGTGGCCCTGGCCAGACCCTAGCTACGACGAAGCTGAAAGTCAGACGGCCCACCTCTCAATCACTCCTTTGCTCGAAGGCGGTGGAAGCGAAGGGAGTGAAGGCGATCAGTTTCAGTTTATTGTGCGATAAATGATAAGATAAATAATCCTGGAACCCTGGATGGCAATGGGACAGAGACTTAGCGTAATACGCATGTCTTGGAGTATGTCACTTAGCATTTCAAAATAAAATAAAATAACAGAAATTTCCAGGCATGTATATAAAGTTGCGATAGCTCATTTGGTCAGAGCACTTCTGCGATAAAGAAGAGGTCGCAGGTTCAAGTTCTGCTTGTAATTCAGTAGGTAGCATTGATTGTTTCCTTTACAATCGAACTCTGTGTTATGATAAAAAATATTAAAGCCTTCTTTCTTTTCCAACACGTAAGTTAGTGTGAGAGTGACTGATACTTTAGAGCGAGTCTAGAGTCAGTATAAGCGGTTGAAACACTAGTGTTTCAGCCGCGATCAGTCCACTGCACGGATTATTAACCATTTTCCTGTGGGTCCGATTAAAATTTTTGATTTTTTAGAAGAATTCCTGAACTGCTGCAAAATAACTGAAAATAGTAATGCGAATTTCAGCGTAAATGCTTAATAACGCAACCAGCGGACTGTCAGCGGTTGAATCGCTAGTCGAGTCACCCTTTGTCATTTCTCATTCAAGCGATAAACACGACCACCATAGGTCCTAGGGTAGCACACGGGATCACTAATCTTATTAATAAATATTCGGTGACATCCAGGAACGGAACGGATTCGATGACAAGGTCGCCACAACTAGAGGCTGAGGGGAGGTATTTCAAAATTGGCGACATAAGGCTCCTCAGCCTTATGTCGCCAATTTTGGAATACCTCCCGTCCCCTAATGATATCCTCTGGCGAAAAATCGTAATCTCTTAATTTATAATTGGTCATATGATGTTAACGATTACTTAACTGTTTTACAGTTTGGCTTACTGTAAAGATAATGTTAAGTATGTGCAAGTATTAAAAAATACATTTAAAAATAATAATAACAATAAAAAATTAAACCACCTCATAATTTAATGATCAACACTTTGGACTCTGTTTCAATAGGGAGTATGCATGATTTTTTATTTTTGCTTTATAAAAAGCTTATTCATGTAACAAACAGTAGATAAAAATATTTTTTGGAATAGCTATTTAAATAACCAAGATATAAGCGATCAAACATTTTATTCTCTCTTTCTAGCAAAACAGAATTTAATATGGAGTTTATATGCCCGGAGTGCACTATGAGGTAACAGTTCATGTCGGACCTCTGTCAAATCCCTGTGTAATGTAGTTTAAAATGCGTATATCATGCGTATTCTTGGCCGATTTTAATTTTAATTTCACTTTTTGAAATCGTTTTTACCGTATTTTGATAGTTTGTTAAAAAAAAATCACGCATGTACCCAATTACAGAAAGTCATTATTGATTAAAATTATAACTATAGCAATATTATGGAGGCCGGGGACTACTACGGAGATAGAAATTTAAAGTTTGTACCGTGACTCCTGAGAGAACTTATGTTTAGTAATTGACGGCATTATAACTTCGGACAGGCACGGCCCACTTCGTGATTACGATGCGCAGCTAAAAGTCCATATTAGCGACCTCAATCATGATGCGGTTCGCCCTTAACTCGGCTGCGCTCCATTATTTTACTATAGAGATCCTGTGCCTTCCGGCTTCATCATCAAATCAGTTCGAGTTTTCATCATCAAATCACCCTGAAGTCTCTATCTTAATCGATATATTTACCGTCACCCGTAAAACAAATATCATCCAGGAGTTCTGGTGGTCTTTTATACTCAAATTCAAATTGTTTATTCTGCAAGTAGGCCACAACAGGGCACTTTTACAAGTTTGACTCTATGGTATTTCCCAAGAGGAGACCACTGTTGAGAAGAAAGTCGAAACAAACTCAACAGTCAGTCATTTTTCAAATCAACTCTTATCTATTGCAATATTTGTACTTAGCCAATCTTAAATATATATTTTTAAGTATAACTCAATGCGTAGTCCTCCAAGATTCAAATTCAAAATACATGTCTAATTTTACAATAAACTGAAGAAACATTCACAATCTACATAATGACATTATAGTACATAGCAATATTAATGCAACAGACAAATACCTAGGTACACTTTACAGGGAGATGTATATTGTCCCCGGGTCCATTAGATTATAACTTAATCTATGCTTACAGAGATGGAAAGGGTGTACCGTGTAGGTTAGCCTTCTGCACTTATACTGCTACTTCTGTTATCTATTCTGAGCTTAGAACCAGCGACCTTTATCCTCAACCCCTTAATCACTTACCATTAGATGATACTTGGGTCATTCGCTTGTTAAAAAAAGCTTCCGTGTAGCTCACCAGAATTTAGATTTTTGTGGAGAGTGTACAAACATAATCTGTCACTAATTTAAATATTAATCTCGGATATCGTATGCTTCACGGTTAGACGCTGCTTTTACGTTCATGTATGATTTTTCTTGGAAATTAAGACTCAGTGTAAATAATTGATAATGTATGACGTTACTTTGAATTGGCCTTAACTTTCTACTGTTACTCGTACGTAAATAATAAATGTTTGCGAAAGTATTTTAAATATCTATAAAAAGATCCTCGAAAATTGATTTGCTTAACTTTTTTTTACACTCTTTCATTGTTAAGTTATTGCATCATGAATGCTTTTGCATATATGTGTGTATGTTGTAATCGTCACCCTTCGTGAGGCTTTAACTTTGTGATACTTGAACATTAGTTGAATATGACAATGACAGTTGAATACGTTGAGATTGAAAACGCTTTTTCTCCTAAGTGAACAACAAACTAACCCTTCTTTCTATTCATCTCACTCTTGTCAGAGTGGTCGCGGTCTCGGTGACCATGTAGTTGTACACGGCTGATCTTTGTCCTGGGTCGCCTTTACAATTTATGTCCACTTCATTCTGCTGGTAGCATTTCGAGAACACCGAGATTCTGGTGTCTGTCACAGTTTTTATAAGACCAGGTTGGAGACCGCCCTCGAGACTTTTTGCCTTCAACGGCTTCAACCTATCCCTGCACCACACCACTAGACGCTCCATAAAAAATCAGAGAATTCGCAATTGACAAAAACTAATGCATTTGTTAAAAAATAAAGCCGGTCAAGTGCGAGTCTGACTCGCGCACCGAGGGTTCCGTACAAACTTTCACTTATTCCGACTTAACTTGTAGCTTGAGTTAAGTTTGCCTCTGGTATCTATGGCGTCACATACAAATGAGGGGCAAACTTAATCAAACCGGGTTATTCAAAAAAGATTTTGGTGATAAAAAAAAGTAAGACAGATAGATATATGGTTGTAATTTTCGTGTAATATTCATATTAAATTACACAATTCCAGAAAACGTAAACTCGGAGATAAAGGGCAGGGAATGGTGTTTATTTTCACATTTTTCTTAATAAAACAAAATATACTCACAATAAAAACAAAATGTTTCAAAAATGTAGAAATCAAGCCCTTTCATATGATACCCTACTTGACCTAGGAGCTAGACTTTGAATTTTTGCCCCCCCTCGTATACGTCGTTTATTTAGATGATACAAATATATCTTAAAATGTTTCCTTTGTAATACATGTGGGCTGACCATGTTTATAAATATTTCAAATTTCAAATAGATAGCATAAGTAGTTTTTGAGATATGGCGCTCTAATAGTATGTCCTACTACAGACAGACAAAGTCGCACCATAAGGGTTCCTTTTTTACCATTTTTGATACGGAACCCTAAAAAGTAGTCTCATTTGGTTCCTACTCCTAAAGTCTTATAAATTTCAAAGAACCGCCATATTGTATGTATTTTTTATTATTATTTGCATATAAGTTGACAACAATAATTTCCGTATATTTATTAGTAAAACTGAATAATGGCAAAGTGCCTTAAGGTGCGTCCACATTTGTATCATTTGCCCGTATCAGATCATCGTCGCGTAGCATGATCGCGTGTCACGATCACGCGTTTGGACGTTGCGCCGATCCGATCACTCGAAATCCATTTGCTACGCGTATCACACACTTGTATCGGAAGAGTGCGGCATTATCGGCGCGCCGACAGTAAGCGTCCAAGCAGCGCGATACGCAGTCATGCTACGGCACGGTGATCGGATACGAGCAAATGATACAAGTGTGGACGCACCTCTAAACGTGCGGTTTTTACTCCAATCGCAATAGTACTCAGGTATATTTTTATTCGATCAAAAGAAATTCGATTCTATTTTTCAACAACATAATTTTAATTCCTACCGTCAGGCGTAGGCACTTTTCCGAAAATCAAATAAGGTGCCTTCATTTGTTTACGCTACTTTTTACATTCCCACAGAAATGAAACTTGTTCTGTGCACAAACAGTGGACAAATCGGTAAACCGACGATCGCGTCTAATTTCCCGCCGTACCACTATCTGTTTGCACTTTCACGGGTGCTAGTGCCAGTTTGAAAACGTTGACCTGGTCATATGTTCCTCCACCGAAGAGTACTTGCTCTGCTACAGCTTCTATTTGCACTATCGGGGAATTAAAAGTGTGCCACAGTCTGTGTTTGCTCGTCCGAGTTCGGATCCGCTAGCCCGACCAACGAGGATTATTCTTAAAGTTTCTAACCAGACTGTATTGCTTTAATTTGTATGAGAACTAAACTAAGTGTACACCGATTTGCAGTCAATGAGCACTTGGCTTCGCATACAGGTTGGAGTTGGAATGTAGTCCTTCGTTTTAAACCCTTACAATAGTAATTACCCCATCCAAAAAAGGAACCCCAGAATTTAAAAGGTGATTACGACCTGAAATCAATAGTAATGTTTTGTATCTGTCACAGACGTCAAGTTGTTTGTGTCTTAAGAAACGATTTATCTTTACACGCGTTGGTTTTTTAAAAAACAATGGTTTAACTATGGGAAAAGCATATAAATGTGGTCAGCGGGAACTGCTTTTCCGCATGATCATTAACTTCGATGCTGTAAAGTAAAAGCAAGAAGCGATTATCGCTGAAAAGCGGCTATGTCTACATTCCATTAAGTCTTTGGCTGGTAAGATTAACCAATTTTAGTACTTATGAATACACCAATATGGTTTTTGTTAAAATAATGTTGAAGTGAAGCCATTCAGCTTTTAGCAGCCTCTTAAGTGAACTGAGAATATATTATGTGGTGTTAGTGACTTATTTATTATTCCTAAGACTATTTAGTGCCCTATATTCAGTGTTGCCATATACCAAAGCACAGATAAAACAATTAATATTGGTGGGGTAGAGAGAGATATTATAGCCAGACTATAAGTATGGCTTTAACTTTTCTGAGTCTGTTTATAAATTAGTTGCCTAACTTTATTATTTGAAATAAAGTATTGTAATATAAATAAATGACATATAAGAAAATTGAATTGACATTAAACAAAATATGCGAAAAACTAATTTTTCATATTCCGCTTAGTAATGCAATTACAAATACGCTCTACAAGCACGCAGCTGTTGGATATTTCGCGAACATGAAAATATACGATCAGAAATGAAGAAACTTAAAACAAAAACTAGAAAGATAAAAATTATAACGTTATCTAGTTCTTTAATCTTCTATATATGTTATGCTAAGCTATAAATGAGTTCCCACCTTAGAGTAGGTAAGAAAGAAAAGCAAGTAAACAGGGTCGGTAATGTGTAGACGAATCATCTGGTTTTGCACACTATTCATGACCATAGGTAACGACAAATACTGAATTAATATATTTTATACGCAACCTCACGTGCGTGGTTTTCGGGGATGAAAGATAGCTTATGTATTATGCCTCTATTTTTATGGTATGGTAAGAGAAAAATCACATCAATTCGATGCCTCGTTATCGTGTGAAAAAATACAAACTAATAATCACTCTTTCGTATTTATAATATTAGGTAGTATGAAAGGCAGAAGGGAAAACCTCAACGCTTGTCATTTGATTGTCGATTCTTCGCTGACTGGGGTATGTATGGTCAACGTTTTACAAAATACGCGGATATTACCGTCGGCCACCATTAACTTATTAGACGACGCTGGAATTGTTATTATAGCGGTAATAACATCGTGATTTTTACAAAATGCTGTACGTGACTGTTTTAGGTTTAATTATGAACCATAACGGGTTGTACGAGTAGTATATTTGAGAGTTGTGACATAGTGTAGGGGTGCACTTAAAATCGCAGTGTCCGTAGTTTTTAACCTCTTATTTTTTTAACCCCGGTGGTCGTTTTTAGGGTTCCTTACCCAAAGGGTAAAACGGGACCCTATTACTAAGACTCAGTTCTCCGTCCGTCTGTCTGTCCGTCTGTCACCAGGCTGTTTCTCATGGACCCTGATAGCTAGACAGTTGAAATTTTCACAGATGATGTATTTCTGTTGCCGCTATAACCACAAATACTAAAAATAGAATAAAATAAATATAATAAGTTTGCACCTCATTTGTATGCAACACTATTGATACCAGATGCAAATTTACCTTAACCGGCCAGTTAGGTTTGGCTACGAGAAAGTTTGTACGGAACCCTCGGTGCGCGAATCCAACTCGCACTTGGCCGATTTTTTTAACTTTTTAGCTCACATTTACATTGCAGTAAGGCATAGTAAACGATTGTACGATGAGGTACCTAAATCATTATATGGTTAAGGTGAAACAGGTAAAGGTGGATACGAGTAGATGGTGAGTAGGGGAGCCCGGGTAAGGTTGTCTCACGAGTCGATCGTCACAGCGGCCATAATAGACTATGAACCGGTGTCGAAAGATCGCGAGAGCTTTATCTCCCTCCTAGATAAAGCTCTCGCGATCGATGACTTATTCGTTCGTTCAGTTTTCTGTTAAGGCCATCGTGTGACAACCAATCCGTGTCTCAACCTTACCCGGCTCCCTCTATATGATCCTGTCGGTCTGTTTGCACGACGAAAATGTTTACACGATGGTGGAATCATGGTCAAAAAGCGTACCTAGAAAAAATCATAACCCTTCTTTTTTTCTTTGTCGGGTCATAAATGGGATAAACGTTTGGGATCGATGATTGGAGGATCACGCAGCGCAGGCAAGTTACTCTGTAAGGACTCTTAAGTAACTTCTTCACTACGAACCTCAAATAGTTCGCGGACTTTGACAAAAACTAACGTATACGTACCGCTATCGACTTTCAAGACTCTAGATAAGATAACATATTGGTTGCTAACCAAATTAGGGACTTAAGTCTTGTTACAAGGACCCTTGTCGGGTGTAGCAAACAAGTTTTTAATCCTTTTTTATTAAGTACAAATTTGACTTAAATCTACACGTGTACTATGTCATAGGTATATTTTAGGTACAATACAAAGACTTATTAGTTGTTGAACAACATCAAAATAAATAGAGCGTCCTGGATATTCAAATCATCCAGGAATTCTGTGACAGAGTTACAGAGTAATAACATTTTATGATCAACAGTCAATGCAAATTCAAGAGATATATTTATCTGCCACACAATAACGTTAATAAGCGCAATTGTTTGATTAAGACATTGCTATCGTCTCGTTAAGTACCTATATAATAATTAATTATTACAGATGTGCGAGTGGTTGTCTCGGGAGGAGTGGTGCGACGTGCGGCTGCTGTGCGGCGGCCGCGCGTTCGGAGCGCACCGCGCAGTGCTTGCCAGCGTCAGCTCCTTCCTCAGGGTAGGTCCTAGACTGCTCCGGAAATTGGTCCATAGATTGCTCAACTTATATCTTCCGAGTAAAAAAGAAAAAAATAATTGCGATTCACTGCAGTCTAAGCCGGAATCGAACCAGCGTCTCTGTTATACCGGAACAGCGCCCTATCCGTTAGACCATCAGACCGCTTGTGATTCACAACGAATTAATCCTCTACCTTCGGTAACGATACGTTACTCACGACCTTATGTACCATTAATTTATTCTTTTCTACTTAGATCTTTGTATCAATATTGTATAAACAATATGTTATGTTTTCACATTAAAAGTATAAACAAACATTATATCTTCCGTCCAAACTTTGGCCAGGTCTTTACTATGAATTAAAAGCAATGTATTGTTGGTAGCTTTGTCTATAGTACAGAAAACTTGTAACAAAATCTATGTGGTCATTTCAGTCACCTAATATATAATACAAAGAAGGAGGTTCTTCTCTCTAACGATAAATGTCCTCCGAAGATTATTTTAAGTATACGAATATAACGAAAGTTGTAACCTTATATAAGGAATTCAATGTGAAGGCTGCGATTAGTACGAAATGGTTGCTATTTTTGCAGAGACGCCCGTAGGCTTACACGCAGTTTGAATGTGGCATGTCTCAATAGACCCTAATGTCTTTATAGCGGCTTATAGTATCACACAAACGCAACCGCTACTTTCTTCAGTGGTGTCCATTAAACTAATTAGCGTCTATTTTCTTTCAGCGGATACTGCTTTCATGTCCCATAGAGGAGTCGCCGACGTTAATTGTCTTGCCCGACTTCGACATAGAGGCCTTGTCGGCTGTCCTTTATTACGTATATAACGGCGAAGTGACGATGCCGAGACAAAAACTCGACAAGTTTCTAGATATCATAAAAGCCATGCAGATTTTCATCGACCGTCAATACTTCACGCAATTATCGCTTCATATTGACATACATCATAATTTAAACAAAGCCGAAGATAAACGTATATTCGTTTTACGATCCGAGGCGGACGATAACTCATCGCTTGTAACATTTAGAAAACTATTTCAGCATACGTTACCAGAAACAAAAGATGCTACAGATTATACAGATATGCAAGCGAGGAATTGGAATGAACAGTTTAAGCCCGTTTTGGGAAATCTGCAATCGGCGTATGGAGACCGACAAAGAGACTATTTTCTACGTGATTCATTTATGGAGACATATCCTCGAAACCGTAACGCTAACGGTCTGGCGTCAGGCGTGCCAGCGATACCAAACAGATGCTATCGTTCCCCGACATCTCTGCTCTTGACGAATGCAAATGTGAACGGGTGTAGCACTGACACCGCGAATTTATCATACGATAACACTGATACAGCTAGTCAAGCTTATAATTTAAAAATGCCAAGTAATCGAATTAAACCATACCAGGATAACATGATCTTAACTGAGTTTCGCAGAAAGCTATCCGCAAATTTTAATGATTTTTGGACGTCACCAGAATCCAAGGTGTCGATGGAAACGCTTCAGGACAACGATGGAAAACCGCCATCCTTAGATATTAGTAATATACGAAAAACATATACAGCTATACCGTATTCCATTGCCAATAGCAAAATTGTGATAGATAAACTGCCCTGGTATTCATGCTCAGAATATACTGCGAATGCTAAAATTAAGAGATCCAGTAACTCGACTACCCGAGAGATGTGTCATAATAAAGTAGCGATTTTGAACAAAGCCCTGGACAACCCGTGGTGTCCCCGGTTGCCGAACAGTTTCAGACCATTTCGAAGAAAAGGACACAATTTAGACAACGTGAGTTTTACGATATTTATTAGTGATGAAAATTGTAAATATTTGACTTACATTTTCTCACTTTATTTTTCCTAACGTTTGCCTTATCTTTGATCATTGATAATACATTAAGAAATCATAATCTTTTTGTGAATGAATCGGACATACAGGAAATTTGTTTAGTTTAATATCGGGATTTAGAATTTCTTCATATATTATTTTTGAAAACACCCACCACCCAAGTGCATATTTACATTTTCTTTCCCTGCAGTTTTCAAAGTAAATATATTTTCTTCCAGTTCCATCTGAATGACAGTAACAACAACGTCCAAACGACGCCCTCAATAGTGAAGGATGAACGTGCGGAAGGTGTCACTGATGTCCACAGTAATGGTGATTTTGCTTCGTCACTGGACGATGACAAGGAATTTGCAAGTATTCAGGTAAGACTAGGTACCTATTATACCTAAATGCAATATGTGGAGCCGCAAAAACAGGTTAAAGACACAGTTCCTTACTCGTACGAGTCCTAAATGTACATATTAAAGCGAAAAGTTGTAAGATTTTATACTTTATTAGCGGACTTTGTCCCAACGGCTCTCCGGGTCAACAAGAGCGACCTACCAATTGGTCCATCGAAGCCCCGAGCTAAAGTATCGAAATTTTAAACCATTGCTTCACTTTTCTAATACGCCTTTAGGAAGCCTGTACCGCCATCTATCGTAAAGTTCTGTGACTTTTAATCCGGCATCATCAATATCATCATCTCAAATTGTATTGAACATTGATGTAATCATGTGCTACACCCAAAACAATGAATTTAATTAAAGCAGAAACGTTTACTAGCGACATCCACAAGTAAATATTAAAATGATAACTTGAAAATTTGTATGCTTCAAGTGGGATTCGACCGGCCAACAGCTGGCCAGGCCAACACGGGCAAAAAAATCGTGCACATTCTGGCGAAATGGTATATTAGGCGCCGTCTTATTGATAAGTGGGGCGTCATATTAAGACCATTTTTTCCCTTTGCCATGTTTGGGTCATTTTTCTATGGTTAAATACGACTTAGGAAGGCCATGACCCCTGTGAACCCTTCCCTAGGACCGCCACTGAGTGGTCGTGGTCATGGGTCACCAGATAAACTGGTCGCAGCTATTGAGAAACTGTAGTACATGTAGTTACGTTTCTCGAATACATTGAACCGGCATAAACAAATTATGCGTAAAACATGGTAAAACATTGTTTAAGCGTTATTTCCTACAATTAAATTTTGGTACTATTCTACGTGCCAAGGGATTGACTACTTTCACTTTTAGGAAAATTGAGCTGTAGCTAATGCGAAGTAATGTTTTACTGACAATTAAATACCGGATCGGAGCAATGTGTGATTACCATAAAATTGAATACGCCTACGACTAAATGAATAGCAACAATGTATTTTAGAGTGATGTACGTTTACAGAATCTCGCTATTTGATGATTTGATCTATACAGTGTGTACTTATGCTGCTGGCACATTTTTTATATTTTTGTTTGTGAAAACGACTAAATTATTAATATGAGATAACAGTTATTAATTTGGGAGTATTGTTAAGCACATATCATGCACATTTACGTTTTAAAGTAAGGTCACTCGGGGTAAGAGAAACGTTGTAAATGTGATACTGAAAACTGACATATGTGTCAATGCAAAGTTATATATGTGTCAAAAAAGCGTTGGGCCAATTGCATGGATTCTCTTTCCCCACGAAATACATTATATATCCCTAATCCCACTTGAACTTACCAAATGCGAGTTGACCATAGGCAGGTACTTTGAAAATCAAATATTTATTACTTTTTGAAGTTTGTTCCGCAGCGCAAGCGTAAATAATTTAAACCTAAGTCAGTTACAAAATAGAACCTCCTCGCAATATTGAGAGGATAATTTTATTCCATCTAATTATTTATGCCAGACTTTGACATAATAAAATAAAACTAAAACGTTTTTTCTGCAAGAAAGCGTAAAAGCCAAAGGTGTTTAATACATGCTGTTCTCTATATCTTCTAGGCTGCTTTTCATAAAAGAAATTGTTAATGAAATCTCATTAATTTCAGTCTCCAAGCACCCTTCATCGTCATCTATAAATATAAAAGAAGAAGTCCTGACTGACTGACTGACCGACTGAATGACTGACTGACTCATCAACGCACAGCCGAAACTCCTAACGCCAGAGAATTGATTTTTTCACAGTCGGTTACAGTTCTAACGTAGGCTAGGGATAAGAAAGCATTTTTCGAAATTCATCCCCTAAGTAGGTAAAACAAGGGATGGAAGTTTGTATGTGCAACGTAAAATCTTTGGACATAGGAACTTGAAATTGCAATAAGATTGTGGGTTATGTGTTAATTAATGAATGGTTAAAGTGAAACACGAAGAGCGAAGGAGGGAGAGGGGCGGGAGGGGGGAGGAGAGAGACAAAAAATAGGTGTCGTAGTAAAATTATGACGCCGGTTTTCTTGTGACGTTAACACGTAAAATTATTGTAAGTAAACCGACTTTACAGATAACCATTTTTTGCTACGCCTTAAAATATTATCCTTTTGAAACGCCGAGGTACCTTCTAGGACATTTGGGGAGTGATTGTGGGGAGGGAGGGAGAGAGGGAGGGAAGGAGGGAGAGGAGGGAGCTAGGGGGGGGGGGGAGAAAGAAAGAAAAGAGGAAGAGAGGGAGGGAGAGGGGAGGGAGAGAAAGAGAGAGATAGAGAGGAAGAGAGGGAAGGAGAGAGAGAGAGGGAGGAAGGGAGGTAGAGACAAAAAATAGGTGTCGTAGTAAAACTATGACGCCGGTTTTCTTGTGACGTTAACACGTAAAATTATTGTAAGTAAACCAACTTTACCGACAACCATTTTTTGCTACGCCTTAAAATATTATCCTTTTGAAACGCCGAGGTACCTTCTAGGACATTTTCATTTTGGCCAGTGTCGGGAATTTCGCCGGTCTCTTCTTTTCATAGTTTAGCAGGCATTAAAATTAAAAGTGCCAGTGTTGTCTTCTTATGGAATAATGTTCGATATCCCCATTTCTTAAGTTCGTCGTTGGTCGCTGAATATCTTCCGAGTATTTTTTTTTCAAACATTAACAGCATCGGACAGCAAAAAGTTTTTCCTCATTCATATATCTGTTTTTACCTAAAATCTACGCGGACGAAGTCGCCGGCGGCCGCTAGTTTCAGCATAAAGGCCTTTCACAATAAGGATCTTCAGAACGACCGGTCGTGCGTCGCCATCAACTAACGGTTTCCCGTATTCCCGACCAGATCGTTGGTGCATCTCCAAACGTTAACTTTGGCAAATAGGAAGCAATTAATAAAGCCTTCCCAAATCTGTGATATGGTTTTAATTTTTAAATTCTTACGTTTGTTTTCAGACAAGCACCGAGCTGTCCAGTCGAGGTCGGTACACCTGCAACGAATGTGGCAAAACCTTCTCACAGCTGCGAAACTTCAAGTACCACATGTCCGTTCACCGCGGTACCAGGGAGTTTGCGGCCTCCTGCTCCGTGTGTGGGAAGAGCTTTAACGACCGGGGGTACCTGAGCAGCCATATGAAAATTCATAGGTAATACGATAAATGATGTGGCATCTAGTTATGTTGTGGGCCAGGCGCCCGTTTTGCAAAAGCTTGTAACTTGTAGTAAGAGTGGAAGTCTCTTTTTAATACATACAGTTGGAGAGAGGTTTCCGCTTATAATACAAGTTACAAGCTTTTGTGAAACGGGCGCCAGTAGTTACTAGTACAGTCAGCATCAAACAGTCTGTAACATCCAAAGTGCCAAATATATCGCAACACGTCTTTGTTATATTGTTACGAGCGTGGGGTATAGGATAGAGTTAAAACACCTTGACAGTTCCACGTTAGTTTATTTGCGACTTACAGTAGCAGGGATTCACTGTTAAATGCGTCCCGTTACCGATACTAGACTTCGCACCGTGTACAGCACACACTGAAACACTGACACTGAACACTTTCTAGCTCACTTCCACTACTTCACTTTATCACTTCACTTTTAACTTCCTCTTCTTTCCACTTGTGTCTCCTTCGCTTGCCACTTTAAGACTGCCGTATTCTCCACCGTCGTCGTCTTTTATACCCGTGAATTTCACTCGTCTTTTGTCACTTTTTATCGTCATATTTTCGTTATTCTGCTGTTTTGAGTAGCGTCGTCTTTTTAGTAAATTGGTCTGTGTCAAAGGTTGCATATTCGAATCCCATTCATTTGTTCTTTAAACTTCTATGGGACGGCATGTTCTTTTCTTCAAACTTTCTAGAAACTTTAGTCTCACTTACTAAAATCTAAACATCCGAAGAAAACTTGCAAAAAGCTCACCCATGCTGGAATTAGAACCGCCGATCTCACGATCACTAAGCCACTGTCTTACGACAGGGCCATTCGGTTCTTAATTTAGTCTGCGAAAAACTGATACACATTTATTAAACACTACTCGATTATTGATGACGCTATGGTATTTGCAACAATATTATAGACGCAGAGATTAGACGTTTTGGCTGCGACAGATTATTTGATGTTAATTTGGTTTGTTTGCAAACATATCATCATATTATCGGATCTATATGTGTTTCTGTATGTATATTGTATATTGTTCAATAAATAAATGACTAATAACAGTTATAACTTATGCAAAACGACCAATTACTGGGGGTAAGCTAGTTATTGCCAATACTTACCTTACCATTATCTATGTATTTTCATGATTTAAAAATGTTATTCTTTTTAATTTTCAGAAACCGCAAAGAATACAAATGTCCACAATGCCCCAAGTCCTTCAATCAACGGGTCGCGTACAATATGCATGTACGGATTCACACAGGCAAGTATTAGACCCAGATATGACCGTTGGTAACCCTACCTTATCCAGAATTTGGCCTGAAATATCTCAATCTGAACAATAATCTTGGCCATATCCCTGACATATCACGGTCATATAACACGGCCATATGTAGAACAGACATGAATATTTTTTGCTATTGCAGCTGCATTACCTCAGTGGTATTGATAAGTTGATATTAAAAGGAAATAGAATGTTTGCGCCTGTCATTTCCACTTTAGCGGTATGACTCGATCTTGAATTTTGTTTTTGTACCAATCAAAATAGAGTATATTCGTCTCAACTTTAAATAGAACATATTAACAAGCTAAATAAAACGTATAGAAAAATTGGGGGCAACATTTTACCGATCTTGCTTTGACATAAAGTTAAAACCTTTTGAAATACCCTATACTGCTGTCGTACCCCCAATCACCGGTTTAACTAGTCCTTAATAACTGACAGAGCGGTAAAATAGGTCCGTATTGCAGAATATGAAACTCTATTATTAGACATTGTACTAACCACTATCTCCCTTATCATTAACCAGTTTTGAATATCATAATAAAATTATGAAAAAAGCCGAAAATGAAATAAATAAATATTAGGGGAAGATTTTACACAAATCGAACTAATTCCATGGTAAGCTCATAAGGCTTGTGTTATGAGTACGAGACGACGGTATCTGCAAATTGTCCGCATCCTTTTTTTGTATTTCTCAACTTATATACTATATATATGCATTAAATTTTTACAACTTAAAATTATAACTTAATTTAATTTATTGAAATAAAACAATTTAACGGATTATATCGCGTATATTATCTCATTTTAGTTAAGTTTCAATGAGTAATAATCGCGGAAACAGAAGAAAATATTAATTTAATTTACTTTATAAATCGGCAAGATTACCGACAGCCGCATCTTGGACTATATACAAAATATCCTTTTTACGTTCATTGAGTCAGATTCTCAAAGAAAACGGACTGTAAAAATCTGTTATATTGCTAGTCAAGCTCTTGTAAATCCTTTAGTACATTAAATTTCAATCCTTTTCAACCGCTAATGTTTAGAAAAACTGCTTTGCAATGTTTTGCTACGATTTTTAGGGTTCCTTACCAAAAAGGTACAAAAGGAACCCTTATGGCGCGACTCTGTCAGTCGGTCTGTCTGTCTGTCTGTCCGACTAAAAATGAGATAATATACGCGATATAAACCGTTAAATTGTTTTATTTCAATGAGTAATAATCGCGGAAACAGAAGAAAATATTGTGATTAGTTTTTGTTTTATTAAGGAAACCGTGAAAAAAAAAAACACCACCCCCCATTTTATCTCCTAAGTTTACCAATCGAAAATTTTGAAATTTTCACAATTTGTATTAATAGACATAAATATTACACGAAAATTATAGCCATGTCTCTAACTAGCTAATTTTTTTTTAATTCGCAAAAAGCCTATTTGAGCAACCCGGTTGCGTTATGTTTGCACCTGATTTGTATGCAATGCTATAGATATCAGGTGCAAACTTAACTCAATCGGTACCGGGAATTAAAGTTATGGTAAGTAAAAATTTGGACGGAACCCTCGGTGAGCGAGTCCGACTCGCAATTGGCCGGTTTTTTTCTGGATATTGCAATTTCAAAGAGGAAGTTTTTTTCTCTTCCTATGCTCGAAAAGAGCCTCATTTTAACTTCGCGTAACGGTTTAAATGGAACCATATAATAAATTTCGAAACAAACAAAAACAGTATGATATGCCAGCAGCTAAGTACTTATAATAAATAATATTTTTTCAATATACATAATATATACATAAATTATAATACTTAAATATATAGAAAACATCCAAGACACAGGAAAAAAAGATTCGTGCTCATCACACAAAGACTTGCCCTGGCTGGGAAGCTGGGATTCGAACCCGGGACCGCCATGCTACCTAGGAGGTTGTGCAACCTACTGAGCCCAACGTGTCGTCGATATTATTTATCTGTCGCATGGTAAGCGTAACCCTTATAGGTCCGCAGTACGGAATAGCCCGCAGGCTATTGTACTGTACTGTATTAATTTGGGTACTTCCAATTCCTACAGAACTGTGACGTTACATCTAAACTATTATAAAGTTGTAAAAATGAAATGTCTGTACATTGAAGATATAAAAAAAATATATCTTGGAAGGGACTGTTTGGAGGTCACTGAAAAGAAATTTATATTATATTTTTGTATGGGTCGTTTAGGCTGCATCACGCCAAATAAAATTTTTACCCGACTACGCTCACGAAAAAACCATTTTCCCCTCCGCGACCGAAGTTGCTTGCACCACCTATATATGTAGGACTTATAAAAGAAAAATAATCCTGTCTATTCCGAAAAACTAAGCATTATCTGTGTTCCCGTGAAAACAGGGTACTCAATACATCATTTTCAGGGAAATTTTCAACGGAAGGAACTTCCACTGTCCTATTTAAAAAAGTAGACAACATGAAGTTGGAACCCAAATCCACGTATGTACCAGTCCATACTAAGATGGGCTTGGCTCTCTGCGTGAAGATATAAGAGCGCTGCCAGTTTTTCCTTTCCGTTGTCCTTTGTGTCTCGCAGTGCTCCTCTCGCCACACTCCTTGAGTTTCGCTTTAGTAGGGCAGTTATTTTATAAAGTACCTATAAGGCAGTGACATTACGAATTCTGTACTCTCTGGATGAATATAAATAATCAGACCGCCGTCAGTTTTTCCTATAATGCGTTGCACTTTTCCTCTCCTCGTCCCCCTTTCCCCCTCTCCACCACGGTCGAACGAGTTTCGCTTTCACCGCGCCTAGCTCAACGTTCTAATGTATCGTTATCTCCGTAGTTGTTGATTTTGTACCAAACCACGCCTAGTCAATCTATGCAACTCATCTGGAGTTACATTATTATGTGACATGTTACTTACATTTTTTATAGGTTATGTGTGGTCGCTTTTCTGAGTACCTGTACTTATCTTACCATTTTATTATGCCATTCATCCACTTTTACTTAAGTAACATTAAAACGTAGTCTTTTAATTTGATATGAAGCAGTGATTGACTTGAAGTAATTATTTGATATCGAAAATCATGTTCTTGTATTTTTTCTGTTGTCCACAATAGGTTATAGGCATTGAGTACTATATGTCAATGCTTGTAGGTAAACTTTGACTAATACTTATTACAGAAATTACAAACAGAAAGATCAAATGAAAAAAGAATGTTTTATTCTTCTCTATTTCCTTTTAATAATTTGATAAAAGTAATGACAGAAATGCGCAATAATTTTCTTAACTACCGTTAAATCCTTACTTGTTATTTTTTGTATCAGGAGTTAAACCTCACGTGTGTCCAACATGTGGCAAGGCGTTTTCGCGAAAGATGCTCCTAAAACAACATCAACGCACACACTCGGGTGAACGCCCTTACGCCTGTCCACATTGCGACAAGCGCTTCGCAGATCGATCCAACATGACGCTGCATCTGAGGCTCCACACAGGTACGTACAAGATGCTTCCGAAGCAGCTTCAGCGTACACATTCGGGTGAACGCCTTTAAGCCTGTCCACACTGCGAGAAGCGTTTCGCAAATCGATTTAATATGACGCTGCACCTGCGGTTTCACTCAAGACGTATGCTTTCAAAGAGCGCCACGCCTGTCCACACTGTGACAAGGATTTCGTAGATGGCTCTAGCATGACGCTGCGTCCGAAGAACCACGCAAGTGTAGGTACGAAATGCTTCTGAAGCAGCACCCGTGTACTCTTCAGAGCGCCATGCATGTTCACGTTCTGCAGAATAACTTTACTCCTACCCACATTCTGAGAAGCGCTTTGCAGACATCTTCAGCATGACACTGCATCGGTAGCTTCACACAGGTACGTGCAAGATATTGCTGAAGCACCACCAGCGCACACACTCCGAAGAACGGTTCTATGTCTGCCCACAATGCGAGATAGCGCTTCGCAGACACTGCACCGACCGCTCTACACACGTACGTATAAGTAAAATGATTCTGTGGCGGTACCAGTGCCTACGCTCCGGAGAGCGGCCTGGTACGTATTGCGAGAAGGGTTTTGCAGACCGCTCCACAATGACGTTGCAGCTCCATCACCTACTGGTACGTATGTTTCTGAAGCCGCATTAGCGTAAACATTCTGGAAAACGGCGGCATTACGACTGTCCGAATTGCGAGAAGCGTATCCTAAGTTTTAAATCTGGGATAGGTACATAATCAATCTAAACTGGCGTACGCATGAGCTATCATAAAAGCATTCTCACATATCGTAGAAAGCGATCTGGATAGCACCCTCATAAAACTATTTTGTTTACAGGTGTGAAGCCATTCAAGTGCCCGATGTGTCCCAAATCGTTTACAAAGAAGCATCACCTGAAATCCCACGTGAACTTCCACACGGGAGCCAAGCCGTACTCCTGTCCCAGGTGCCACTTGGCTTTCACGCAGTCTTCAAACATGAGGACCCACTTCAAAAGATGCACTGCTCCTGAGCTAACTGATGTTACTATAGATAACGCTAGCTGATTATATGCCTGAACTTTCGTAGTCTGAAGTCAGACGAACTAGCACGCTCTGGCCAACCATAATCTTGACAGTAATGCCAAATGTAACTGGCCTTCGAGCAGGCCTGTAACATGATGACACAACTCAAGAGATGCACTGCTCCTGAGCCTACTGATGTCTCTATAGATAACGATAGCTAATTATATGCCTGAACTTTTGCAAATTATCTCGCTTTAAGTCAGACGAACAAGCACGCTGTTTTGTTAGCAACCATAATATTGACAGTAATGCCAATTGTAAATGGTCTTCAGGAAAGCCTCTAATATGATGACACACTTCAAGAGGTGCACTGCTTTGGACCCTACTGACGTCACCTCAGACGACTCTACCTAATCAAGACATCTGTGATGATTAAGTCGTTCACAAACAAGTCTCGACAGAAGTTAGACGAATTAGCTAACCAACGCCAACCATAATCTTGCCATTGGTGCCAATTGTAATTGGCCTTCGAGCAGGCCTCCAACATGATGACATATCTCAAGAGATGAACTGCTCTAGAGCCTACTGACGTCACCTCTAGCTAATCAAGATATCTGCGATGACTAAGTTGTTCACAAACAAGTCTCGCCATAAGTCAAACGTAAACTGGCGCATACCCTTGTCTGTAGTTCCGACTCCAACTGGCCTTGAAGCAGTCGTCCAACCTGCGACCCACCCCAAGAAATGCAAAATCTATGTGGTGAAGTGTTGAACGTGTCCGGAGGTGATCACAAAAAAGTCACGCCATAAGTCAAACGTAAAACTGTTGCTTACTCTTGCCTGTGGTTCCGACTGCAACTGGCCTTCAAGCAGTCCTCGAACCTGTGACCTAACCCAAGAAATGAAAATGCTATGTGGTGAAATGTTGGATGTGACCGGAGGTGACCACAAAAAAGTCACGCCATAAGTCAAACGTAAAACTGTTGCACACTCTTGCCTGTGGTTCCGACTGCAACTGGCCTTCAAGCAGTCCTCGAACCTGTGACCTAACCCAAGAAATGAAAATGCTATGTGGTGAAATGTTGGATGTGACCGGAGGTGACCACAAAAAAGTCACGCCATAAGTCAAATGTAAAACTGTTGCCTACTCTTGCCTGTGGTGCTGACTGCAACTGGCCTTCAAGCAGTCCTCTAACCTCCGACCCACCTCAAGATATGCAAATGCTATGTGATAAATTGTTGGACGTGTTCGGAGGTGACTGAAACTTGCACACTAGCGCCAACCATGACATCAACCGTACTCTTGCCCACGACGTAATCTTCCACACATCAGGAGCCTGCTGCCGAGCCTACTCTTTCTCAATTGCCGCTATTTATGTGTTATATCTCAATGGACTGTAGTAATGTATTATTGAGTTTATACAATTCACAACCCAACAACCATCCAGACATCATGTACCAATTGTAACTTATCTAATCGCTTTGACGTGATTAGGTTGTAAGTAAACATACATAAATGTATGAAAACAAGTCAATAATATAAAATATATAACCAACACCTTTAGGTATAATAGTGTGTAGCTTTCCTGCTATAAAAAAAAAACAGAAAACCATACCTCACACCATTTGTCTTATTTTTGTGACTAATTGGGACCTTGCATCCATTTTTTTTATAATGTCAATGAATTCAGTTTCTCATAAGGAGAATCCATACTAATATTATAAATGCGAAAGTGTGTCTGTCTGTCTGTTACTTCTTCACGCTTAAACCGCTGAACCGATTTCGATGAAATTTGGTATGGAGATAGTTTGAGTCCCGTGGAAGGACATTTTTTATCACAGAAAAATACCCTTATCCGCGATAAACGAATTTAAGGCGGGCGAAGTCGCGGGCAGAAGCTAGTATGTATATAAAGGGCAAACAGGGATTGAGCATTAGGCACGTCAGAAATGTCAGTCAAAGTCAGGCAATATCTGTCGAGCGCCAAAACACCCCATACAAAATGGGCATAAGCTATGACGTCATTCATTAATAGCGGGCAGTAAAGCCTAAGTTTAAGTACATCGTTGTTTATTTACGTTTAAGTACATCGTTGTTTTACTTTTTTTTCTTCATTGTAGTGAAAAATATTTAATTTACTACTGGATAATTGAAAAAAAAAATGATGTATTGAGAATGCAATATCTACATATATGTATGAAAAATGAACATTTATTGTGGATTTTAATTTTATTGTAAAACTGTGGTGTTTTCAAACCTGTCGAGATAACAGTCATGCTTGTTTTATGCAAGTTCCCTATTATATCTGACATTATCTTCAATGTACAAATATTTAATTTAAACTAGTTCAATTTCATTATTATACAACTTTGAATGTTATGTGAGTAGTTTTATTATGGAATCTACCCTTGGAAAAAACCTAGTTGTTTTGTAGTTAGGGGAGACCGGGTAAGGTTCTCACACGATGGCCATAACAGAAAACTGAACGAACAAGTAAGTTCATCGTCCGGTGTCGAAAGATTACGAGAGATTTATCTAGGAGGGTGATATAGCTCTCGTGATCTTTAAATAGCGGTTCATAATCCATTATGGCCGCAGTGTGTAACGAGGTGCATTACGACTCGTTACTTACAAACTGTCTGGCTATGCGCAGCTTTTTTAAATTACTCTTCTGACAACAAATTCTAAATTATTTAAAATTCCACACTCGAACACACGCTCGAGATTCATTCAATTCTGAAGTTCGGACCTGGTCAGATGTTGGTCTAAGTCTCTCACTCATGAACAATGTTTTAGTATCCTCAAGCCTAAGCATAACTCCTTTATTCCTGAATCCTGATACTAGTGCTTGAGTGACTATTATTCGAATAAATATAAACTTTACTGTAATTTAAAACCATACTGTTGATCCGTCGTTGACAACACGTCTTAATTTATAATACTAGGCAAGGAAACGTAAGTTCATATACATTTTATAATTTGATTAATGTTTGAAAATTTAAATAATACTATGTACCTAGGGACTCTCTGTTTTGTCCTCAGGTGCCTTTATTTTCCTTTGTTAAATATTACAATAAATATTCTGTCTATGGTTTCACGCTCCTTTATTGCAGCTCCTGTGACAAGTGACAACTGGCCCGTGAAACAACCTTGCGCCGTCTCCCCTTCTGTCACTGTCACGAACTATTTAATGCAATAACTCTTTACTGAATACTAAGATAAATAATAATAATATAGCGACGA
Source organism: Hedya salicella (assembly GCA_905404275.2). Taxonomy (NCBI): domain Eukaryota; kingdom Metazoa; phylum Arthropoda; class Insecta; order Lepidoptera; family Tortricidae; genus Hedya; species Hedya salicella. The sequence continues at coordinate 21,730,290 of FR990100.1, read as the reverse complement.
GTAATAAAACTTAACAAATATCCTTCGCGCATGTAGTACCTACTCGTAGTGTACAGAATAGGATACTCGTACATAATAAAATAAATAATATTTTTATTTGTCAACTTTTTTCCGTGGTAGGTTTTAGAACAAATTTAAATATTAGTGATCATAACTACTCCCATCTCATAAAAACTCTCCGAGATATAACAGTGTTAAAATCTCCATTTTGGAATTTCCCAAAAAACGCTTCACACTAGCACAGTTTGTGACGTCACATCTTACTAACTTGTATGGGGAAATAAATTAAGAACTTTGTTCTGCAGCTACGTTAAAACTTGCGTTTTTGCGCGTCATCGGCCCCACCTACTACGAACGTCTACCCGCCGAACTGCGAACAGAACCATCTGACGAAACATTTAAACGACAATTGAGAAACTTTTTATTGAAAAATCCATTATATTCTGTGAAGGAATATATGGATATATAAATTGTGTATATTTAGTATTGTTTTATTTAGTTTTAGTATTTTTCTGACCATCCCATGTAGGTAATATTGCCATTTTTGTGTAATTAAGTTATTAGCATATCTTTAAATCAGTCTATCATAGATAATTAATAGATAATGACATGTTACCTTTTTCATCTGTGACATTTTCATTTTGTATAGCTATTATGATTTTATTTTTATTTTTATTTTATTATTTCTTTGTATTTGACGATCATAATTTAAATTCATGTAAATTGACTAAATTTAGTTTATATTGTAATTTATTTTATGAAATAACGTAATCTAATCTAATCTAATCTATTGAAACGGTTCTATAACAAAAGTTACCACACATTTTATGGGTTATTCAATGGTATTATGACTACTCGTATTATGAGATATTCATATTTTTATAATTTAAAAATGGATTTTCCCACCCAACTGTAAGGTATTGATCGAACTCAAAATGTTGACTTAGTTCTTTATTTCGCTTGTTTTATCAGAATCTTATATTAAATTATGATATCAGTCAACATCTCAGCGAAATATTCACGTCTCTCGAAAACTTAATGTTCCCCAATGTTTTTGTGTCAAAGGGCTGTTGGGCGGGAGGCTGCTAATATTAAGTCTATCTGAAAAACAAAATTGTACGTGGCGCGATTCTATATTGTTTTTAGGGTTCCGTCCCAAAAAGGTAAAAAACGAACCCTTATGGTGCGATTTTGTCTGTCTGTCAGACTATATAGAGCCATATCTCAAAAACTACAAATGCTATCTATTTGAAATTTGGAATATTTATAAATATGGTCAGCCCATGTGGGCTATTATTGCAAAGGAAACATTTTAAAATATTTTTTTATATTATAAAAAGAAACTACGAATATGAGGGGGGCAAAAATGAAAAGTCGAGCTACTAGGCCTAGTAGGATATCATATGAAGCGGCTTGATCTGTACATTTTGAAGAAAAAAAAAAAAATATTGTGATTAGATTTTGTTTTATGTAAAAAAAGCACCATTCTCCCCTTTTATCTCCGAAATTAACCAGACGAAAATGTTAAAATTTGTAAAAACAAACATAAATATAACACGGAAATTATAACCATGTCTCTAACTAGCATATTTTAATTTTCGAAAAACCTATTTGAACAGCCTGGATGCATTAAGTTTGCACTTCATTTGTATGCAATGCTATAGATATCAAGTGCAAACTTAACTCAACCGGAACCGGGTAATAATGTTAGGGTAAGTGAAAGTTTGTACGGAACCCTCGGTGCGATAGTACGACTCGCATTTGGCCGGTTTTTTCCTTTACTTACTGATACTATATCTGAGTGGAGACCGCGCAAAGGAAGAAGCAGCGTGGTTGGGCCTCACAAGTAGACTGATGACCTGGTTGCTGGAGTCTTCTAGACGCGGGCAGGACCGGTTATAGTGGCGTTCTTTAGAAGAGAGTTCTCGTATCTCTACAAGTGGACATCTTTTAGCTGATGATGATGACTTACAGCTGATGATAATACCAGCATAATTATTGACGGTGGAAAGGAGATGGGATAAGCGACAGCTTGGTGGCGTTTAATAATATACCCATTTAACTAATTATATAAGGTTACAATTCAATGTCCCGCGAAATAGGTATGTGAATTGATCTCTCTCACAATTATATACATAATAGGATGTAAAGAAGATGATAATAAAACCACACTTTTAATTTTCTTCCTGCTTTATTATTATTTTATCAGGATTTGGTGTTGTAAAATAATTACCGATCAAGGTGTACAAAATTACAGGCCTTTACAATAGGTAGCTGTGTACCCACATGGGTACACGGGTAAATTAGATAAACAGTGTAGACGAGTGGTTCTTCCCGCCCAAGTTCTTAAATAAAATATTACAGTTGTCTCTTCAAAAGCAATTTAAGTTAAAAAAAAGTAATCAAAAGAATATTTAGACACTTGCAAAAAATACAGGATAGCAGTAACTAAACAGTAGATAGTGTTCGGTTTCAATGTCTAAGAGTTTACAATGTCTCAAGTCCATTAACTTTATCTAAGAACTTAGGTGCTTTGATACATGCTCGATATAATGTTAAATTTACAGTACCTTAAGTACTTAAAAATATTATTTATGAAGATCTATTTTATTTATAAGTGTTATTATTGTTTATACAAGACTGATACAGTTTTATGACGGCGTATGAGTGATATCTTATCTCGAACATTTCAAAAATTAGCGTACCCTTCTTGGGAAAGTATTTACAATGAAAAATTAAATAATATTAAATATTCGGATGCTTCTCAGTTCTGCAAAATAAAATCTAAATCAACTTTCCTTATCAAGTGGCAACAACAGTATACTGAAAACAAAGATTAAATCATTTAAAGTAATAAAAAACAAAACAATTTACTGTATAATATAAGGAATGGCGATAAGACTTCAGTACGGTTTTCCAATATTCATTATGTTTATCTGACGCTATGTGGTTAAGAAGTGCAATCTTTTATAAAATCAGTTTCAATGCTAGGAAGAATTCGGAAGCATAGATTTTCTTAAGGATCTCATCTGATGGTATGAATAAAAGTACATACCTACTTATGCATCTATCAATTATTATTTTTTCAAGGAGATACGCCCTCCTCTATATAGAAGTAGGCAAAGAACCTAATCGATTTCACTCATTGTTTTCCAGTGTACAGCACCCTGTACTAGGTATAGTATAATAGGTAAATGGTTTATCATATATCAATTATACATTACATAAAATATTAAAATTTATAATGAATAATAACGACGATGAAAAAATAGTAACGATATCATAGTAAATAAGGGCGCGAATAGGTAACGTCGATATATAGTGGTGCCGGCCCTGCCTCTACAATATTAGGGTGAGTATTCGGCATAATTGTTATAAAACTTTAGTACTATATGTAAGTATAAAATGTACAGATAATTCAAATTGATTGCGTGTAAAAACCTTATTAGTATGAATCATAGAAATATACAAAAAGCTATCGTTTGGTATTACATCACGTAATAAGCTTACTTCTTATCTATCGATTCACGCCCAGCGACGCGCGGCACTTAACCAACTTCGCCAAACGTTATATTATATTACTTTGTTTCAGCCTTTTCGAACAGGAGAATCATAATTGGAATTTAATACAAAATAGTAACTAGTAGACACGGTGAATTAATGTTACGATAGATACTGTAGTGGGGCCGGCGGCGGCGCGGAGGCTCGCGGCCGGCGACTCTCTACGACGTGAAGCACCATTTGTTCTAGCGTAGGGATAATGTACACATTTCGTCGATTCTAGTCTTAACATCATTAGAATTATGTGGGCGCTCGCGGCGCTTACTCTCCGAATATTCATTAGGAACAACGATTTAAAATACTATACGAACATCTCTTTAGGATAACTTAAACATTATGAGCGCTTTTGGCACCTAGCACTAATTAGTTGATGATCAGAGACTCGATGCGATTCAATAATTGGCTTTGTATCAACCTTAACGGCTCCTGTAAACGTTCTCGACACTTTACAGAAACTAAGTGGCATCAATATGAGCTTTGTGACTGTTTCATCAGAGACGTTCTTTGGTGACCATTCATGAATGTTTGCCGAACCATCGCGGCTGTCACGGGGGGCGGTCGGCCACAAATATTCATTTATTCGTTTTGCGACAATTGCAGCGTGTTTAAGTACTTTTAAATTCACATTGCGAAATATAGAGCCGAGTTCCAAATTAAGGAAGTTTGAAAAAAAATCGCAAATATTAATAGCACTTTTACAACGACACCAAATAATGCTAAAACGTGCATATTGCATAGAAATATTTTTAAATAAAATAAAGTCGATGTCACGAAAATTTCTATTTACAATAGAATTCTACCATTATGTATAAAATTGAGCATTACTGTCTATAATCAAAGGCTGCTGATTACCTTAGATCTAATAATATTCAAATGCTTAGCATAATATAATACACATTCCCGACGGGGACAAACTTTATCTAAGTACTTAGTACTCATCAACCTCTCATCGATCTTATACTATTAACTATTAACAAATTATATTTACAGCTTAACGTTTGAAACGTAATCTCATAGCCACTGGAGAAGACGAGAGGACGCGCTCGTCACGCGATCGTTCCTTAGTTTAGACGAATACTTGAGTGGATCACATGTTGCGGCGGGCGAGGGCGCGCACGCGCAGCGCGCGGCGGCGGCGGCCTCGCGCTTCAGGTGCACTCGATGATGAGGGGCTGGCTGGACTCGATGACGCTGGGGCGTGGCTCGCCACCCGGCGCGTAGTGCTCGTGCTCGCGGTACTGCGGCAGCGCGTGCGGCGCCAGGTGCGGCGTCGTCGTGTGCGCGCCCAGCAGCGCTTCGCTCGCGCGCGCCCCACCGGCGCCCAGCCCTCCCTGCCCGGCCGAGTGTACCTCGTAAGCCTCGAGCCCCTCCCTCTCGTGGCAGTCTTTGTCGATGGGACCTGCAAAGTGCACGCGAAAATGAAATCGGCCGCGTTCAGTGAGAGCGCAAGTGAAAGTTACGGTTCACTCGCGAGGAGAAAGTGCAGCGAGCTGCAGTTGCTCTCGCGGCGGTGTTCGTGAACACGCTCTCTCGGGAAATTTCAATAATACTGCAAAATAAATTAAAAAATGAAAGTGAAAAAAAGTTGAAGTGAAGTGGATTAAAAATATGAAACTCACATTCAGTATTAGCGGCGTTCGTGATGGACAGCACTTCTTCGATGTTATTCGGCTTACAGCTAGTAGTTTTCCAGTGAGTTCGAAGCCCCGATGCGCTGATATACTTCTTGTCGCATCCTTGGCACACGTATGGCCTGTCGTTTGTGTGCAACCGTTTGTGAAGTTTTAAATGTACGAATTGTGTAAATTTCTGCATGCACAGATCACAGGCGTACGGCTTCTGACCTGAGTGCAAGCGCAGATGAGTTTTTAAGTTTGATGTTGAGGAAAATCGTTTTTGGCAAATATCACACTGATGTGGTTTTTCTCCCGTGTGCACGAGATAGTGCTTCTGGAGATGAGCGAGCTGCGTAAATGATTTACTGCAGACATTGCACTTGAATGGCCGCTCTCCTGAATGTGTCCTCAGGTGGACTTTCAAGTTTGAAAGCTGACCGAATGTTTTACAACAAACATTGCATTCGTAGTGCATTTTTCCGTCCTTCTTTTTCAAAGGGTAAGGTAGGCTTCTGTAGCCGCGTGACGATTGTGAGTTCGGGCTTAGCGGAGCCATCATAAGGCTGCAAGATCCGTCGGGACTCATGCTGCCGTGCGGTGGGACAAGTTGTGGGCTCCCGCTTGAATTTTGAATCAAACTTAATTGTGAACAGTTCTTCAGAGTGATAACGCTCGTTGTGGATGGATAGTGATGATTGCTGTGCCCATTCTGAGATCTTTCGTATTGATGCGTGGAAGTAACAGTCGGTGAGTATGTGCTGGGAGGCGACCCAAGTTGGGTGATTATTGTGGAATTCGGTGGTGAATAAATATTGTACGAATAATTAGGATAGTGACTTTCATATCTTGTTTCTCTTATTTCTCTTATTTCTCTGATTTCACGAATCTCAGTCGTATGTGGGATGGTGTGTGGTGGTGACGATGAATAAACGGACATAGCGTTGGGTGTCGGCAGTTGTTGTGGCAGTGGCAATAAAGATGGCAGCGGTGTTAAATTAGAGCTGGAATCGGGACTGCAGGCGTTTCCGTATCTTTGACTTTTCTTGTATGAATAGGCCATTTCCGTAGGTGAGGATGGCGGGGGCGTGGCGTTAGGCTGGCGACGGTTTGGGTCGTTATTATTCGTATCTATCCTATTGCCTGTGGTTAAAATTGTCTCTAAGATACGTGTATCCGATGGCGAGCACCTCAAGTATGCGGGTTGTGGAGAGGGCGAAGTTGATCCGTCTTCATAATATGGTTTGTTCAATGGAACAACAGTGTTCTGAGATGATTCAAGGACAATGACCGTGGATGTGGCTGGATCGCGACGTGGCGGAGAGAGATTTTGGGGTGACGCGTCTCCTACTTCTTCTGCTATAACCATTTCCTTCTCACTTTCGCAATCCATGTCTTTGTGATTTTGGTATTGGTACGCTCTTGGCATTTTGATTTTCACTTTTCTGTATTCATTACGATGCATATCCTGATCTGTTTTCTGGACTATTACAGTTTCTTTGGGTTCATTGGTTTTGTTGGAGCAGTCTAAAACATAGTTTTCGACATCGGAGTCACTAGAATCTTCCGGAGGTGTAAATTCATCATGATATCCGTTGCTGTGGTAGCCTTCATCGGACCGGACTGAGCCGTCGGTAGGAGTCAGTTGATGCTCATAGTGGGGTCCACAGTGAGAGAGGCTGGGTGATCGGTTGCCTAGTTTTTCTTGAAGGTGCTGAGCCATTGGTGAAGGCCCTCGCATGTCCCTCAAGTGATGATTTTGAGCAGGTGATCTATTAGCGTGATTTCTTGGATTTTCCATTTGATGGATTACCACATGAGATGTGCTTTCTTTGTGTTGGTGAATTATTAAAGTCGGATTGTCTCTGTGGTGCACTTTCACGGGTGATGGTGGTTGCATTAAGCCGCTAGGTGATAAAGGAGTGTGTTCACTTACAACAGGGCTTTCTATTTTTGAATGAATGATGGTTGGAGCAACATCTGTCCTGATGAGTGTCCTGTCATTTTTGGCGATATTTCTGGGATCCTCTCGGCACAAGAGGGGTGGGCTATCGTGAAACGATTTATCACTCAGTTCTCGCTTCCTGCGTCTACTCGGGATTTCAGTCTCTAAAAGTTCTTTGGTATTTGTGAGACCAAGAACATACTTCATGTGATTGAACGCAATCTCTGGATGAACAGGGGCAGGTGGTAAGCCGTACGCCTTTTTGATGGTTTCCTCTTTACCTGAAAAAAAAAAACGTTAGATTTTTATAAGAAATAGAAAACTAATAGGACTCTTGTGCAGTAATAAGTCAGTATACACTCAATACTTACAGATGGAATAAGTGGCTCGCTCGGGATCAATGTCGTAACCTAGCCTCGTCGCAAAATCTTTGCAATACCACACCATCAATTCCTCGTTTGGCATGATGTCCCTGGAACCAAACGAAACATTAGAACAATCTACACAACAAATATTTATCTGTTTACTTTAGGTTTGTGATAATGTGTCAGTGCAATACCTTATGGTGTAGAAATATATGTGTTCCTGGTGCTGGCAAGCGACGAGGTTCATCACCGACAAGGAGTAAGCCGAGGCCACGTAACGCATCCAGTTCGCCACACTCGTGTCCGAACCATCAAGGTAATAGTAGTCGCTGTCCTTGAATATCTGTAAAAAAGCAGTGCTTCGTTATAGATAGTATTTCATAGCTAAATATTAACAAAGAGTTGTTTAAGTAGATAATGTTAAAGACTAGTAAGGTCACTAAAAACGAGCACACGTTTTGCTAGGCACGTGACTCGTGCTAGATATTTACAATGCGCGTGTAGCTGATAGCAGCATGCATTAGTAGGTAATATAGTAAAGTCAAGGACGAGACGCAATGTCACTCAATCCATAATTGGATACGGAGATAACGATGTTCTATTGGCTGCAAGAGTTGATATGGTTTGCAAGCATGACTAATAAGCGAAAGTGGTAAAATATACGACTATTTTTCATGCAAATTTAATAGTCAAATATTATTATTCAATAAATTTCTAGAATTTCGAAGTTCCAAAAACATTATTTTCTTAAGAGCTTTTATTATTGCGAAATTTGATGTTTTGTACATTGTTAAAACGTTAGTGAATAAATTTCACCAGTAACATTCATACCACCATGCCAGTAATAAAAGATACCACCACCAAGAATGAAAAATTAAGCCCGATCTCACCTTTATATTTCCGTAAGTATGATGTCTGACCGTTTCTTGTACCTGGCCCAAAGAGATGAATCGGTTAGTTAAAGAAGAGTAACTAGTGCAAATTGTACAGAAGCTTTTAATGTCCTATGTTGTTAGTTAAATGTGCCTATTCGCCATAAAGTCATAGTATATGCTACAGCTTTGAGTGAAGATTTATTTACAAGGGTCATACCCATGGATGTCTAAAGCAAAGTGGAAGATTGTTGTGTTTGTATGATGTTAGACTTACCCTCCAATAATATCTCCAAGAGACTTTGTCATTGGGCTTATTCGGTGTGCGGGTTCCTTCGAATGGTCCGAAGCGCGTGCCGCGGGGTATTACTCCTATGCTCCATACGCCTTCAGTCTGTAATATTAGTAATCATTAGTGAATATGAATGTGGCTATAAAAATGTTGATGGGGATGTATGTATGGGATAAACAAGACATAGGAACTCCATTGGAGATATATTTCTGTGCAGGGTTGCTGCATCGGGACCAATCTCTTAGTTATTTCTGCATTACATTGCAGGAACATAAGAAGTTCCACGTCACAGATGCATTGTTGCCTTTTACATGAAAAGTTTCACAAATCGTATTTGTATTTTTATAAAATAATAAATGTTTCACTTTTAAAGAATTGAAGTTTGAAATTGTCATAGTGACATCAGTCTAATTTTAACTGTCCTGAAAATGTAACATCCTGTAATATTGGGCCAGCGATATGTTAGCGCAAGAAAGTTATAAGTATTAGAGACGTACCGGGGTGTTAGGAGTTGACAGCACAGCCGAAGGTCTCAGCGCCAGGCTGCGCGGGAGAGTCTTCTCGGCTCTATTGGAGATGCCTCGCTCGCACGGTACGTCTATCACTATGTACACTGTGAGCCTCTCGAACTCCTCCTCGCGCATGCGTGTGACGTCATAGGCGCTTGCGCTGGACACGGCGGCGGCGGCGGCGGGGCTGCTAGTGCGTCCGACCACCGTTGTGCTCGCTACCTCTTCACTTGTTGACTGTTAACATTACAATTGAGGTTAGAAACGAATTTGTATGGATTTAAAACTTACGAAGCTTCTTTCAACGGTAGTTTGTATGCGAAACATGAATCCAAAGAGCTGTCTGTGAACGATACCTTAATAGATAAATTGGGTAACTTAAACCAGCGATGAGCGCTCAATAAGCTCCAAAAATATGCTAACAGCATCGCCACGAAATGCATTTTCCACTTCACACCCGCATGCATTCTGAAGCTTTTGCGGCCTGATTTGAATTTTATTTCCGTCTTGAAAGGGTTTGTTTTAGCTTCGCCTTTCCCGCCGGTGCCGCTCGATAAAGGGGAGGTGCCACTACTGACCCAGTTTCGCGATAAGTGCGCATATTCCACTGCGCAGACACTTCCCCTTTGCCTATATCTATTTTCACGATTTCAATTTGCCGTTAAGCACTTCCAAATTTGTACAAAAGGTCAACTAGACTCTATATTACGGAAAATTTAAAGGTTACTTACCAGTCTCATTTTGAACTATTAGTATATTTTCTTCAAATCAGTATGTTCATAGTTGTCTTGAATCGTGGATTTAGCATGTATCTGCAACAGAAAGAAAATGTATATTAAGTATGTTTATACTTATTTGATAATTTATGGTTTCATATGTATTGGTTTCCTATTTTAAAATAAACGCGTCCCAAGGTTTATAATAAATAATGGTAGTTTGAAAATTTGCCAAGATCGTAACTTTGTTTCAGAATAATACCTATTTAACAAACACACCTTTTTTTAGACTTATGGAAGTGTTAGTAATAACAACTACTTAAAATTATAAAAATAACCGAACACGTCCGCTATAAGAGCTAAATTTAGTATAAAATTAAACTGATGCTCATCTTTCAAACACAAACTACATAGGAAATATTGAAATACTTCGGCTTTCATGCTCTAATTTTTTCCCATAATATATAGTAATAACAAACAACCACTTATTTTAAAGCTAGTCCAGATCTACGATGGTCAAGTTTATCACACAATAAATAAGAGTAGATGATAATATATTTGTCACTGTCACACACTCACAAATCAGAAAATAACGTTTGCTTTATCATTTATCTATCCGGTTTAAGGGCATTTGAAACATTTCCAATTTTCTTGGCATAATCAATGACAAATCTATACTCCTGGATGTTGTTGAAAAATTAATTGGTACATAAATTTAATTAACAACGAAAAGATTACTAAAAAACATGTATCATATATGTTACATTTAGAAAAAGATTAAAAATCATGCGGCTACGGGACTTTAAATAGCATTTAACCCGCTATATTAAACATAATATGCCATTTAAAACTAATAGGCAATTCTGTGGCAACGACTAGCCGCTAGTATTTAATACTAGGTTAAAATAATGCCTTTCGCAACCATCCTGCCCAAATAGCCTGAGGTTATAATAGCTTAAAATCTAAAGAAAAACTATGATGAATGCGCGCTAAAGTATATTCAAAAACATACAGCAATATCAACATTGGCATCCACGTGTAACAAGCCTAACGAAGCCTCAAGTTCAACAATTTGTTGCACAATCGCCGGAAGACTGTGTGCGGGTCGACTGCCGATGGGGCCGAAAATTTGGTTTTCGAAACCGGCCCATTTGACATTCAAAACGTTGCGCAACGAGCAACGCGGCGAGCACTGTAAACATTATGTATGTATGAATCGGGCGCGTTGACGCGATGTGTACTTTTATGCGTCTGTAGGTAGGTACTGGCATTGAAATTGGAATTTTACCTTGATGATCTAAAGCTAATTATCAAAACCGTAACATACTCATATTAAGCAATAATGGTGTAGTAAACCTGCAATCCCCCAGGAAATATAAACCTCGAAATGAAACGTAATGTTTATTACATTTTCATACCCAGTTTACAAAGTGTACCTATTTATACGTATACTATGTATTTAATACGTTCTGGCGTAAGCCAGAGCTTAGTTTAAGTAAAAAAAGCAAAGATGAATACATTAAAGAGCAGTAGAAGGAGGCTTATTTTGAAATGAATATAAATTTCAAAATATCAAGAGCGATAAAATATTAGGATACTTAAGTGACAAATATATTCTATTTTACATACACTATCTTTACGTACAGTTTAGGAAAAACGCTTACAAGTTATACAGACATAAAACAAAATTAACTCTCCGCCACTGTTTTAAAGACAGTATAAATATTATGTATCTTGGATGTGCTTGGCATTAATTATGCAATTAGAACCATTACGTCATCAGTGAAATGAACGTTGCATATCTTTCACGGCAGTACCGGACCCTGCCAATCACTCAGCGTGCCAAAATCAAGCTATAATTAAACAATTCTAAATCTAAGTCTATTTCCTGACCGTGACGTCATCGATGCTAATATAGTATAGCCGGGTAACGAGTTGACCTGAAAGTGAGTTTAAAGTGTTTGCTTGTGCTTTCCAATACGGTTATTTTCGTCGTTATTGATGTAGAGTTGTTACCTATGTCTGATTTTACTGAATACGATATGCGTTTGAAGTTCTGTGAGTGTTATTAATTTTAAGTTCCTGAAACTAATTTTAATAAAGTTATCTAGCGTTTACGGCTGATTAAGAGATAATTATACAAATGTCATTGCCGTTCATTAATATTTGACAGAGCATGAGGAAATTAGACCTTACCCTTAGACACTAAATTATTTTAGTAAACAGTAATAATTTGAAAAGATATCGATAAAGTACCTACATATTATGTGAACCTATTTCATGCAATAGAAACAATAAAATGAGATAAAATCACTATTGCATAATTTGAAATATATTAAACGCTTAAAACTCAGGAAGAAGTGGCAAATATATGATGTTTGTTCTCTTCGAAAAAAAATTAACGCCATAGTCTGTAGTCATTGATTTTTTTTCAGGATTATTATTTGATATAGTGTTACAAAGCTAGGATTACCAGACGTCAGGAAATCACCTGACATGTCTGGAATTTTGACTATTTGTCAGAGATGCGATCGGAATACGAAAAAGTCAGGAGATTTTAGTTGTTTTTAATGTCCCTTACTTATCTACATTGAAAGCAAATAAAAAACCCTTGCACTCTACTTTAAAAATTATAAACTATATTTTATATATCTAGAAAAAGATAATAAATACTAAATAACATTACTGTACTTCTTCCCCGACCCGAGAGTCAGGAATTTTAATCGCAAATCGGGAATTTTGGCAGGAATTTCCAGATTTGTATCTGGTAACCCTAAACGAAGCTAAGTCGGCACAAAAATAATCTGAAACAACCTGGCAAACCCACCAGCCATCAATATCCATAATAAGTTTTATTTGATTTATTGTCATTAAGTACAAATGGAAAATCGACAACTCGAAATTATAATCAAATCAGAAAAAATACAATTTTATAAACATCAACAAGGAAAATTTTCCATCCAAAATATCGTCACAAATAGAATCATGTCCCATGGTAGGATTGACTAATTTGATATAGTTCGAAATAAATAATGACCTTTTGTAAATTTGGTCATAATTATTTCTCAGCACAATAACATTTGACAAAATTCTTTTTGAACGGTATTATTTTTGGTCAAAATTCAGAATGGTCAATTCAAGTGGACGATTTTCCATTTTTAATTAATGATAGTAAATGTTTTATTTGTTGGAGTTGGTTGCGAGATCAATTACGACTTTATTTATCGACCGTGCGTTAGAGAAGGTCTCCGTTTTATCAGCTTGGGCAAAATGCTTGTGCTTCTCTGCCTGTCCGGCAGATGTCTTATCGTCAGTAGTCCACTACAGGTCGTATTTCTGAACCGATTCGTGAAATTTTGTCTTCCTGGAATTATGGCGGGGTTTCCAGAAAAAATCACTGCAAAGTTGCGCAGACTTTGCTTTATCAGACTATTACGAGAAATTCTGAAACAATTACCGCACCATATACTGCGTTTAGTTGCGTAAGGGCATGTTGAGGCACTGTTTACCCCCGCGCACGTGACCGGTTGCGCAATGCCGACCGCTCCGCAATGTCACACGCGACGCGCACCCTTGCCAGTACACTCTTGTCAGTATAACGTAACTATCGATTATCAATCTTTACTTGCGGTTTTATTCGGGAATACAATCTGTTTTTGTACTCTTTAATGCGACATAGTGCTTTATAGGGTACAAAAAACAGATTTTATTCCGGAATACAAATTTGCTGTTTTATTACTTCACATCCAAAAAAAGTAAATCAGATAGACAGATAGATAACCCAAAACGTAACCCGGTATATGTTGTCTTGTCACGGGTAAAACTGTCATAAATCATAATCATAAATTAAAACATGTAGTTATTATATATGTGTGCAAGTTGTTATTTGGTGCAATTACTTGAATTGAAAGCCGAGAAAGCGAAGGAAGCTAAAATCTAATTCAATTTCAAATATAGATTCATGAGCGTAGCGAGGCTTCAAGGCAAGCCAAATAATTTTGTAGATAAGAGAAACACACACATTTTCATTTCACTACAGCGAGGAAAATATGAGATAATAAGAAAGACTATGAAAATGTAACAAACAGATATTGTTCTCATTTAAAACTAGTAAAATTACAAAACACAAGCAATAAACGTATTAAAATACAAATTCGAACTTCAAATGATTTTTCTACTCTAGCGAACAAAATGAACATTTCTACGCAGATTTGAGGCTATAAAGGTAACTTTTCAGAACTATTCAGGTGAAAATAAAAGTATGTTCATTTTTCCTCCTTGCAACAGTGGAACAGCGAAGCAAGTTGATTGTTTTTATAGGTTTTCAGTATGAACCTCAGAGTGATTAAAAAATACAATTAAGTACTGGTAATTTATTTTCTATTCTGACAGGTACAATTATAAATGAAATTCGAATTTTTTTCTCATTTTCTTTTTTCCCACGATGAATGAATCTGTAGTTTTATCCTGAAGATCCGAATAGATTTGGGACACTTAGACAGAATATTAAAAAAAAGAAAATGGGCGCAAGTGTACTTCATTGATCAACTTATCATTATGTCAATGTTATATTTGAAAAAAAGAGAGACTTTAATTGGGTGATGATGCTTAATAGTGGGCACATACATAACATGCAGCCATTGTGCAATGAACTAACTACTCATAAATATAAAATGTTATATTACTTGCGTGACATTATGAAAGTCATTACTTTCATAGATTTTATCTACATGTCAACATGGACACATCGTATCGGGCGCCGCGGGCGCTGCGCTCGCACTAGGAAGCGCGCGCGCAACCTTGGTGCGCGGACTTGAACTTGCCCTTTAGCGCATCGCGACGTCACCGCGCGTAAGGTTCGTCACACACTTAGCTATATAATATATATTGATGCAGATATTTTCCCGATCATTTATGATGAAATCCATACTAATATTATAAATGCGAAAGTGTGTCTGTCTGTCTGTTACCTCTTCACGCTTAAACCGCTGAACCGATTTGGATGAAATTTGCTATGGAGATAGTTTGAGTCCCGGGGAAGGACATAGGCTACTTTTTATCCCGGAAAAATACCCTTATCCGCGGTAAACGAATTTAAGGCGGACGAAGTCGCGGGCAGAAGCTAGTTTTAATATATATTTCGGAATATTTTCATATATCATATTATAGGTAAGCGTTTGACTGACTTAAGGCATCTTTATACAGGATACACGGAACTTCGTCATATTCATTATTTGAATGCGTATATGGATTTATGATAAATTACTAATCATGATTTTAATTCTCAATTCTTTTTTTTAATGTATGCCAATTTAACTACATATTATTATAAAAAAATGATATAACATAATTTTAATCATTTTTATGATACGTAAAAGTATTTTATTATACAAATATAAATATTAATATAAAAAATATTACATTTTTTATAATGCGCTCAAATTATGTTAACTAGTTTGCAGTAACAGCCTAAATTATACGCATGCCTGGTTCAGGTTTTGGAACTTTTTTGAGCGACACAATTTATTAGACGAATTATTTGATAAAAATGTTAAATTAGTGTAAACGCAACGTTTTAGATACTAAATATATGCAGTTATAAACTTTTCCTGTTGCCGGTACCTTAGCTGTCAGAAGTTCATAAGCGCATCATGAAATATTTCAGCAGTAAATTAAAGAAATATTGCCAGTATCACTGCGGCGATGGAAACTACGTCAACCGCGCAAGGTCATGTGCATATTGAAAGCTGCTCTTAGCTGATTATGCATTTTCTCGATGGTATATGGCGGCCTTGAATCCCTCAAGTGCGTCACAAAGGTTCTTCTTCGTCTTTATCGCACTGTACCGAAAATGAAGAGACAGACGATATTTGTGGCATATTCATATTTATCATGTGACTGTTCTGCTTGAGGTGTAGGCGTCGGGAAATATGTTGGAAGTTGTGAACGTGGAGGCAACTGAAAAATCGGGGGCCACCCTAGAACTTAACTGTCTTTTAGTTTTAACTCTATTAATAATGCTTTCAGAGCTCCTTATGTCAAATTAAGTTACTTCGACCGCACGGTAAACTTATCTCATCTTCTGCAAACCATACATTTGGGATAAAAAATAGCGTATACTCTCCAATTGTGAACATCTAACTAATAAACCAGCTAGGTACACTTTTAGATTAGTTTTAGTCGTAACTGATGTAATAACATGGGGAAAGATTTTAATAATGCCTGAAGTAATTTGCCAAGTGGCATTAAATACTGAACACATGCCGGATTATACTGATGTGTGGATCAGTGACTACATCCGTCAATTTTAGTTATGAAAATGTCTCGACACGTCCATATTTATTGCATGCAGCTATGCCAGAGCGATGGGAACGGTTAACCTTGCAGTCTAATAATAAATTAATGTATAAGTGCAGTATGCCTGATGCGCTCCTAGTACACAAAGATTGCAAATGCGGAAATGTTTGGCGGTATCAGTTGTGTAAGAGCAAGTGCACCGTTATCTGTATTATGAGGAGATAGCTGAAGAATACCTTTTTACCTTGAAAAGTAAACAACTAACACAATTCAAATAGTAACATATCAGAGTGATTAAAATTTTAATTGCTGTTAGAAGTAGGTATATTAATGTGTGATTTTGATCAATCATGATTTTATAAAAAAACACGCAGACTACAAAATCTCATTTAGTACCTATTAAGAACTGCATAAATTTGAATGGTTTGTGGTTATTTAGGCTTTCTTCTTAGAGCTAAAACAGCAGGCATTAAGATGATAGGAAAACGGCTAAAAAAAATTGTCGACATTTTGCTTTGCCATACATAGACATTTTGCAGATTTTTTATAAAATTAATACGAAAATGAAAGGGTTGTTAATGCAACTAAGAGATTTTTCCACACAGGGTCATTGCTGACCGTGGTTAAAGTAACTTTTTTATTGCAATCACGTAAGTCCATGATAATCTGCAGATGACTATAATGGTTCATTGCTAATTCGACCCTAACTAACTACCGAAAATGTGCTAACTTACCGAAATATGGAGTTTATTGTTTCTGGCACATATAACACAAATTTGTGCCTTTAGGACTTGTTTTAACACTTGTATTTTATTTTGCAAATAGGTACACTTCACTTCTAGGATTTCAATTGTTATAGAAAAAGCAGTTTAAAGCAGATAAATGTATAAAGAAAATTTAAAGGTATCAAACTTACAATGTCATTCATTCTTCTAGCTTCTATTTTTGGTTTTTAATCCGCGACTTTGGTTTAGTTTAGAGCATTAGCGGTGTGCGAGAGTGTCGAGCGACTTGAGGCACTCGAGGAGTATGCGGAGCGCCAGTAGCGGGACTAGAGGACGGTGCCGGCGCGCCGCTCTCATGGCGAGCCGGCGGCGGCGTCGGCGGCGGCGGCGGCGGCCGGCGCGGGCTCGGGGCAGCCGGCGTGCGAGGCGCCAGAGCGCCGTACGGATTATGCAACGCGGAGGCCAGCTCCGACCTGCCCTACGTCTACCCGCTCCGGATCGCACTAACCCGCCGCCGCCGACCGACCTAGATGCACTTTTACGACGAGAATGCAATCGACACACATATTCGCGTCTCGTTCCGATAAACGCATCGACGACGAAAGCGGCCTGTGATGGAGAATGCGGACGAATTTGACAGCAAATGCAGTGAGGGCGTCACGTTCGCGCCTAGGTTTCGGCTAGGAGACCGAGCGGGACGGACGCGACGCCGCGAACTGCATTCAAGTTCATTACTTCCGTACAGCGCGGCCGCGACCGTGCTCCCGATCCGACTCGAGGCCTTATTGACAATCATCGCACTCGATGCTACTTTCTATTTTAATAAAACTATTCTCTATTATAAAATTCATCTATTTTAAAGCCCTGTACTGTAATTAAAGTTGGACTATTTACCAATTTTTCTAATGCACTAATTTAAGAATGTTTGCGTTGATTGTAAGCAATTGCGTAATCTTAATCTTCTATGCATGCTGCATTTTTTGCTGCAACCGTACTTGTATTAATTTATTCACTTCAAGAAGATGTGCTTTACAATTTGATGCTATACAGGATGAAATTTTAATTGAGAGTCAAGTCGCTGAAGCGATTTCCACACCAGCATTAAATATCAATGTAATTTTATTAAGCGCTGTAACAGCATTGCCATCCCATTTGTATATTGCCGCGGATCAGTCCGCATGGCCGATAAAAAGCACTAATTAAAACTAGTTGAAAACGACGTGCGAGCGAGTGGCGTGAGAACGGTAGCGAAAGCCTGGAACCTCCCCGGAACACGCTTTCACTATCGCGGGTCGTCGACACGGCGAACCCCTACCCGGGGATCTCGAGGGCTGCATCAACCCTGAAACCTACACTTGAAAACTAAGTCTGCATATCTATTGAAGAAAAAAAATCAACATCTCATCGACTTCATCGTTTCAGCTTTGAAACTATCAGAAGTAAGAACTTGAATACATTTTTAAAACGTAATGTGGATTATTTCCCAGGGTACTAGGAGGTTATGAATTCGTAAGTTGCTTTGATGGGTCCGTCCAATCAGATTTTCGACAAGTCTGACGCGTGAGCATGGGTGTTTGAAAAACAAATAAAGTAAGTGGTAAGGGTGTTCACCCGGCCTCCACTGCCGCCGCGCCGCACCCACCACCTTCCATTATCCAATATTGATTTCACTATTTACAGGCTGTAATCTGTTAACAACTGAAAACTGCTCGAGTACTGAATAATGGACCAGCATTCAATATGCACTTACTTGTTAAACTATTATTGTAGCGTTCAAACCGGCTCAAAAGGTTTATTGTTGGTATTCAGAATGATAATATTCAGTAATAGACAACTCATAAGGCTTATAGGAACATTTTTTTTTTCAAGCGGTACTTTAAAAAACCGTTTGTTTTGTTTCAGATCTTAGGCGCTTGGTGTTCTGTAAGTAACGATTCGTAGTTTCAAGTTCTTACTTTAGTTTTCACTCTCACTGTCTGATTTCAAATATATATGACGGGATTTAGTTATTTTTAAGTAGCACGATTATTATTTTGAAGTTTGGAACTAAATCAAAATATATGAAAAAAAAAAACTGAGTCCTAATATGAGATGAGTATACATAGATAATATTTAAATCAAAGACTGTTTTTTAAACGGTTTTATTGAATAACATAAACTTCATGTAATATTGCAGGTTATTTTCAATATTTGTATGTTTAACCCCCAATAATCTGATTGCATAGCACAAATTAACCGCTCTCGTGCCGGCGACCCCTGACCGATTTATCAATGAATCGTACTGTTCGTGTAGTTATCGTTGTAGTATTTTTCTTGACGTAGGACAAGGTTTAGGGAGAGACCTACCCCAATGTCTGGGCCCCGGCTGCACCCACAGCCTCTATCGATTCATGCCACTGCCTAATGCATTGCGATGTCAATGAGACCTTTTAAAAAATGCAGAAATACTTCTATGTCAGTCTAATGTTATGTGGTTATAATTCTCTCTATTGCGCTTACCGCTTCCGATAAAATTGTAAATATTTTAGGAACGTATGTTTGTAAATGCGCTTGTAAAATCTTATGTAATTAATCGTAATCGTACTAATCAACGTTGATTGGCATTTAAAACTGAAAATAACAGATTGACGGGCAATCAGAGCGCGAAAAATTGAAGCGCATCAAAGAAAATGCAGTTTTCCAGCGTCGGAGGCTTGTGCAGTATCAAAACACTGAATCTTCCGGGGTGAACGGCCTGGGCGCCCGTCCCACACTCCGCGCTCGCCCGCCGAGCGAATAAATCGCGCTGCGGCCGTGTGCGGGCAATGCGTTGTACTGTGCGATGCGAGTATTGGGCACAGGTCGTTGACATCCTAAACAATTTCCTTTAGGCTTTTAAACTGAAAAGTTTTCTGCGCTGTGGCATGCTTAAGCTAGTCAAAAGGCGTTGCGTGATTTTTCTGATAGCTGAGATCGTCTTGAATGTATAGTGAGTTTTGTCTTATCTGTCCAATATGAGATATGTATCAGAATTATTATAGCACTTTTAAAAGTGCCTCGGTGTATTAAGATACAAATTGCTTTTGTTATATTTCGAAGTGATGTACATTTTCATAGTTAACTACCAGTTAATCACTTGGCCGTCAGAAGTTGAAGTTAATTAAGGCTCAAATATGTTTTTTTACGGCAGTGTTCATATCTTTCACGCCAAGCAAAACAAATCTAACTTCATACCGTCGATAAATCTAACGTATAGTGTGATGATACTTGTAAACTTCATAAGGTTTAAGTGATCGTAAGAGGTAATCCTAAGTTTCGAGTCTCAAGCGGCTCCAGAACATGCCAAAAGATACTTTGATAGTTGCTGCTACCAAAACATGAGCGCCATGCCGGCCGGCGCGATGCATAAGTTATATGACGTGGTTTCAAAGGCGAGGAAAAGACGCTACTCGAAATATCGCGAAAAAGTTTCCTTGGAGAAAAGTTCTCGTTTGGAATAGAGCTGAAGCGAGGCTAAGATATACATAGCAAATTATTTTCCACTTAGAATATGTGAGGGTACAGGCTTGTGTGATCTATCTGTTTTTGGCTGGAACGATTATTGATTGCATTTAGTGTAATGCACGACGTAGGGCCTGTCTATACCCATATCTGTGAAGCGCCGCTCCGCAGTGCAAACTCGATTTCCCCCTTCTTGGGGCAGGCTTCAATACTCATTCATGCCTTTTTCCCTCTCTTACAGGAAGCGGGCGCATAGCGCCCTCCCTCTTCGTCGCTTCCGTGTTCATACGCGCATGTACTAGACCTAGCCCAATGCAGCGAATTTTGCGTAGGGTCGTTGTCCTCTCGTACATCTATAACCCCACAAACTAGCCAGCTACCCCGTCAGAGCTGGTGAAATTTTCTAATCTCGTCCCTTTCGGTCTTTTGCGGCATATTCCACAAAGCGCGTTTTTGCTTTTGATGCAAAATGTGCAATTTTCTTTGTCGGCAATTATGCAGGTAATTGCTAAATATAAATGACGACTATGAGGTAACAATGCATTGTTCGCGACCTTCGGTTTATGGCTGGGTGGGTTAATAAAGGAACCATTTGCACAAATTGCTTGAGCGAATTGAAAAGGTTGTCTTAGAACTGACTTACAAACAATAGGGTGATGACAAAAAAGTGCAAAAAATTTAACGCTTAAACATTTTTTTAACATTTAACAACGGTCACTTTTTTAGAAAATATTGCTTTGGTGTTTACCCAAATTTTTCATTACAGTCTTTACTTTAAAAAGTTGGTTTTGACGAATGATTATTTACCGCATACCATTTTTTTTCAAGGCGTTAGTTATTATTACTACAAAATACCGACCGTATGGGTGACTTCATTATTATATTTCTTTATTTTAAATCTTGTAAGTTGATTTCGGATCGAAAGTGTTACGAAAATGAGAACATCGTTTCGTTCCCCCCAAAATACTTATTGTTTATTTTCGCCATCCGATTTGTAGTTTTCGATCAATAATTGATTACATACACAAAGTATGCTATGAGATACTATAAGAAATATAAATTTACCATTAGTATAAAAATACATGTAAAGATTTTTAAAGTTTCAGTAGGATTCAGAAAAAAAAAATATTTTTACGTGGCAAGATAAATTGAATATTTAAGCGCAGCCCTAAAATCACCTGTCGCAGCAAACGCTTATATAAACCGTTATTTTCCGAATTTCCGCGTATCAAAGTTAGGTAAGCTTGTGCATAAGCTGCAGCACCAGTCTAGAATGTGCGAGGGTCAAAAGCCGCGTAGTGTGTCAGTGCTTAGTATTCCGTGAGCCGAGGCCCGGCCGGCTAACGGGACCCGTCTGTACTGGCCTTTACTTTCATCGATCGTCCAAACCACATCGATGCCGATGGTTTACTTTTCTTTGTTAGCTTTGGCTCTCGCCCTCGAAATATAACACTCTGATTAAATTACTGAACACATAACAATTACCTCATTAATTCTTAACTTCATAAAGATGTCAAAATTCCACTATTTTCTTGTATGAAATATCTTAAAAAATGCTGATTACGAGTATTAAAACGACATTAGCTGAGGTATATATTTTATTACATAGATAATTTTGAGAGCAATAATCACTGAGGTTGTAAAAAGCTGATACCTATGGTTACCGGCTTATAAAAAAGTCAAAAGGCCCCGGCAAGTGTTTGGTTAAAACTCAGGTAGACGAAAATACCGTTCGTTCAAAGAGAAAGGTAGTAAGAGACTACGATGGCGGTATATTGTTAGTGTCTTTTCAGACAAAGTAGAAAGACGATATATCAACGACGACAACGGGCCTTTGTGAAGCGTACCGTTACGATGGATGCGACTATCAACAAAGTGGAAATGTGGTCAAATCGCTTGTTTGTTATTAATTTCTGGAGCTTAAATATAATCCTCGCATTTGTTTTCTGTCACGGAAAGCCGCAGAATATATAAAAAAAATACTAATCCCCGTTCTAGTTCATAACTAAGACCTGAGTAACAAACAAAACTAATCCAGATTTAGTATACGAGGGCGGAATAAAATAATGAGAACTACTTAGAACCCGCAAAAAGGTACTTTAGACGATTACTATTTAGAGCAATATAAATTAATCCGTTTACCAAATTGCTTTAATGCTTCCCGTTTTTAGTACCTAATATGATTCGAAAAAATGACTGACTGTTGAGTTTGTTTTGGCTTTCTTCTCAACAGTGGTCTCCTCTTAGGAAACGCCTTAGAGTCAGAGTTGTAAAAGTGCCCTTGCGGCCCACTTACAGAATAAAGATCATTATTTAAGAGTCCCCAGTAAGCTCGGTTCTCCATACAAACGTAGTTACGCTCTCATTTTCAAACGACTAGCTAGTTTGCTCTGAAACTTTGTATTTAGAATAAGTTTAAGTATGTGCAGGCCTGTAATTAGTTTATGTAGCTTCAGATGCCATAGTAAAAAAAATAAAGCGAATTTAAAATTTGCGAATTTTAGTTGTGTTTACAACAAAAGATTATCGAAACACGTAGCCCCGAATCAAACAATCCAAACTATTTTCACATGCCGACTATACAACCTGTACATTTTTTTGAACAGGTAAATTCACCCAAGGTTTAATGTTACTAATGCTGCCCTTATAGTTTCTCATACGGTACCTTGTACCGTTAGGTTGTGGATAAAGGGAAAAAAATACAAGAGGGTGGAATCAGAGAGCAGCGGGGCGCGCGGATTGGTCGGCTTCCGTGCGTTATGCAAGGTGAGATAACAGAGCCTTACATTATGCATGCATGCCTTTCATTAAATTATTCTGATTATTGTATAATGGTTAACCCACATTTCTACATTTATTTACCTATCTAATTTGATTTAGCTTCTTCTTTTTAAACTTGCAAATCAATCTTCAGCCACAAAATAGCTATACCAAATCTAAGATCGATCAGAAAGTCAGATAAAGTTAAAATTGAGGATACTTACTTTATGATCTATTAATTGAAAATTTATTGTACATCTGGCCACAACATGTTCATAGAATCGTCGGATATCCAATAAAATCCATCTGATCCTACATAATACTATGTCTTGCACATAGGTACTAATGTATGTCTGATTCTGATTATTCCGTAAGAGTATGCGATTGTGAAAATAGTAGACTGTTAACAAATGATCACACGCAAAGTAAGGATGGAGTTTCTACATTTGTTTTCACGCGGTAACGGTTTACTTTAGCATTTAGTGTTCTAAATAAAGCGTGTATTTAATTAGAAATATCTAGGTGTCCAGAGAGCGTGGCAAAGATGATAAATGCATTTATGCATTATCAGAATTATCTAATGGGAATAGACAGCTTTATCATTTCAAAATATGTAAATGCGTGCAGTGTCGTAATAATTGAATTTCCAGTGGGTGTCCTACGCTATTGTTTACGGTTGTTGTCATGACAAATAATCTGAATGAAATGTGTGTATGATTGCGGATGACAAACAATGAATGAACGGTGATTCTATTCGTGGCGTTAGTCATATTATACGGTACGGCCGGAAGGCTAGCGGCATACTTACTGGTCATATTAATATATATGTGGCACGGTCCACTTCGCCAAGTCAACGAAATATGTATCAGGTGCTTCCTGTGACTTTACTTTCATTGGCATGCTGGTAGCATTGGACACTGTTGCGTTGTGGTCGTTGAAAGGGACTTTGGATTCTGGCAAATAAAATGAATGCATTTTTTTAGCAGCAAACTAAGCGGAGAATGGCGCATCACATAATGTATGTATGACTTGCTATCTAAAACTAAGTAGGTACCTACACGCAACTATATTAAAAAATATAATTATCTTTAGTATTATATCATCATCATCATATTTAGTATTATATATAAAAAGTTATCTATTCATGAGATCCTGTAATTGGCTCGATACTTCTATTTAAGTTTCTATTTGTACAGTATTAGCTGTTGGTTCTCCTACAATAAATAAATGAATAATTTCAAATATTGCAGATGAAACTCAGACTCCGTTTACCAACAGTGTCCTGATGGTAATAAGAAAAAAAATGTTAAAATCTGTAAATAAATGAAATAATAATTACGAGTATAATGGGTTACCCAGAATTGTAAATAATCAACTTTGACGTATTTTAGCCCTTTAACTTATGTGAAATTGGTACCACAACTAAGTACACAAGTGACACAATATGCCATTTCTGTAAACTCCACCCAAACATCGACTCCATTACTGCCATTCACCCGAAGCCTTAGCCAACGTCCACAGCCTTATCCGAGAATAGAATTACGTCGCGACAAGTAATCCGAGCAAGAAAAAGATTATTACATAATGGGTGCGTGTGCGCTCGAGGCATGACACCAGTGTACCGTTGTGGGAACAGGTTCCACCACCTCCTCCCTGCAGGGCGCCCTGCCCCCTCCGGCCGCCCATACGCGTGCCCGATGACTGAGCTTACTTTCTACCCACCAAGGACCTTCCCGTGTGAAGAAAGCTTTGATTTAAGACGTGACCTTGGCTTAGGACTGTATGTTGTTCTAATTACGTGGCCCCATTTTTGGGAGGGCGCTCCGGATAATGCAGCAAGATACCATCAGTAAATATTGGGGAGAGCGTTGTAACCAGCTATACTTTGGATTAATCGAAATAGTTACATATCTCATTACGTTTCTTACATTTTTATGTGTAACATTACACGTATTATGTAATGTAGGTATCTAATCATCATTTGATACCCGAGTTATAATTTTGTGATTGTCTGATTATGTCGTTGGAATAATAAAGCTATCAACTGTTCAAGTCAATTACTACTTTGTCACAGAGCGCCAACTATCAATTACGGTAACCAACTGTAGTCCTTGCCTACGACTGCCCATAGAAATGATAGCCTTGTGACAGGCCGACGGACAAATGAATTAAGCTGCTAAACAATAATACAAGTCCAACACGGTAAATGACATCAGCGAAAAAAACCTCAAATGGGTTCTTTAACGTCTTATTTTGATGGATGTCTGCTCATGTCAAAACTTCTGGCCACCTTTCTGTCACATTGACGAACCACCGCACGTATTGTCACCGCCTTTCAAAGAAGCTCATTAAGTATGCAATTAGGTTTTGCATTATTTTATCAAAAGAAAGACTCGAGAGACTGCTAAAGTACTTGCGTCACGAATTTTCGACCGAGATGTAAACTGTTTAAAATTTAAAACGTGTCGTAATATTGATAATCGACTCTGCGCTGTGTGGTGTAAGTATGAAAATCGCGCAAGCGAAAGCGGCGGATAGTGGGGCTGCGCGCGCGCCGCGGGTCGACGACCGAGTTTTCACGGGTTTGACGGCCTGCTGTTATATCATCGGTCGTTGTCAGTGTCATTGCCGAAACCACAAGCGGCCCCGCCATGCTAATCTGCGTCTCTTGCGATTTGCATTGGGCTCACTTTTCTTTGCGCTGTGCCACATTATGTGGTTAAGTTCGCTTTATCTGTAATGCGCATTTGAGTAAATAAGAGTACATAAAGTTAAATCGCACATTTTACTTCATTATTTCAGTCGCAATAAAACAGGTTGAGTGCGCGCCGAGAGTTGAATTTTAATGTGTTTTTATTATGTTACACTGTAATTATGCCGAGCGACTTTGAACTAGATAGGTGATGCGCAGTATGAGTTTGGAAATAGTTGTTTACTTTAATAGTTTTGAATGTGGATTTTTATGATTATTTATGGGATATTCGTCATGAAAATAAAAGTTACAAGATGGATACTATCTCACATCTAGTTCTATGGTACAAAGCGTATTCTAGAGCAAAAATTAAAAACTATAATATGTTATTACTTGAACTCAGTACTTGTCACTTAGTGTGATACTTAAAGTGCTTGTGCGTGCACGTAATTAGTTCTTCAAGTATGTCATTCTTCAAAGTTCGTGTATGTTCAGCATTAAATTATGCTCTTGTCTTGTTTAGCTAGTATTTTTTTTTATCTTAACAAATATGTGAAATAGATAAATACTCAACCATTTGCTAGACTTTTAAATTTTCTTAAGGCATGTTCGTAAAACATACAAAATAAGCTATCTATTATAAACTTAGACATTACTTTCGGCATATTACTGGCTAAAATGTTATGACAAGCTGTGTCAATTTCGGAGATATTAACTTATTTATAATTTTCCCACCATACTGTCATTACCGTACCTAGCTAGGGTTACTGACTTTTTTTTCTATCAAATATAGTATTTTCAAAGCCTCTAAAAATACCTATAGTGGATGGCAAAAAAAGTATGTGGTTAAAATCAGTATTTTATTGTTTTAACTTAATATGTTTAGCTGCTCTGCAACTTAATCATTATTTTTTTTTCATTGAGAAAGAATTGTCAGAGACAGGTGAATGAAGGAAAAGTGTAAGGCTGCGTTCCGCTTTACGCAAAATATAATATAGTAGTTTCGCCTAATATATGCTTTTTTAGAAATATAGTATTTGATACTCTAATATAGTAGGCTACTATATTATATAGTAGAGTTGACAACCCTAACCGTAACATATGTTACATATTACATATTTATAGGACAATGTACATTTCCTTTTAAAATGTTAGTTTAAAAAAACTACATACGTAAAGTCGGATGAGAAAAAGAATTAATCTTTTCCTATTCCTTGGTAAATAATATCCACAACTAAGTGATTCATCAATCTAAATTTTTCGCCTTTCCATTGCAAAATATGAAGAATTATTAGAACATGTTTGTTGATGGTTGTCTGAAAATCATAATTTACAATAATTTTAAGCATGTAAAAAAATCTTCACAGCTTAAGTTACACGTATAAGAGTTGGCGGGAAATCGCCCAGTGCGATCTCGTCCTTTGATTACATGGAGGAACTTTTTACATAATACCTTTTTGCGGCGTTGCGTAAGCTTCACGGCTCACCTTGAGCGCGGGCGATGGTTCAAGGCTGTGTTTTTGCACATCGCGACGTCCAAATAACAATAGCGCATGAGCATGTGTGTGCGATAGATCGTCTGATTTTATGGTAATTCGGACTGTCTATTTTAGGGTCGGAAAAAACTGACCGCCAAGATTATCTCGTTACCATCAGATTCAAGTATGAATATTGCTAAATTTCACCATGGTCAGGCAAGTTTGTAATGACTGATTAAAGGCTGAATACGCATTTTAACGATCGATATTGAAAAGCGTTATCAATTAGCCGATATAACTAACATAGGATTGTGAAAATAAGCCTATTGTCACCAAATAGTGGCATGCTTCTCTTTCTAAAAAAATCTGTAGATAAATGTAGCCTATTGGATTGAAACCAAAGTTAAGCGCAGCTGAAATGAACGACCTGTGACATTGATCCAAATTTTCGCCTGTGTTGACATGATATACTTACCTAGTTAGCTCTGTGGAGATCTAGATCGAGAATATATTCAGTGATCCGCTTTTTTTCCTTATTCCTGGTATACTTACAAGCGGGCCGATACGGAGAAATTAGGGAGAATCCGTTACAAAAACCAAATTTTTTTTGGAAAAATAATAAATTATATTGTAAAAATTGGGAAATCATGGGAAAATCATATCTGATGCGAGGTATTTATGGTTTTTGTAAACATAGAGGTTAGATAGCTCTGAGTGTTTGTTACAATTGTTATTAAGATTTCATAAGAAATGTAAACAATAGTGAAAAACAAGCACCCAGAGCAGGCCTTGTGGCTAAGATGCGCGTTGATGTCTTTTGACCGTCTAAGACAATCGCGCGCGTCCTTGTATAAACAAAAATAAAATACTAACCAATACCGCCAAAAATCCAATAGCAGCAGCGCCGAAAAATCCAAAATCGGAAAAATCCCGGCTTTTCACAAAACACTTAAAAATATCCACACACAGAACGTCACTTAAAATTATTATTAAAATATAAGTCTTTTCTTGAGATCTATGTTGCTGGCAGTCTATTAAGTGGCTTAGTCCATATCGCCGGCGACGGTCGGGCCGAGAGTGCCGGGGTACTGATAAAACGTGTTCATGGTCGGAGGCTTCCTGCGACTGAGTCGCGACCATGTGCGCCAGCGCCTACCTGCTCTTCCGCGATCGGGTGAATGAACGCGGGAGCGGGACGCCGGACAACCCGTCCCGCTCTGACACCACCATGGTGCTAGGAGTTGCCTAGCCGAAACCTGGGACAAACAAAACAATTATACCTATTTTTTTTTTAGTTTTTCGGTGTTTTTAGCAATTGTACAGCGCTAGCTGGATACACTTGAAACAGAATCCCGTACAAATCTCCGAAATAAATGTAGTATTGACGTTGCGCTTCAATAATTGTTTCTGGTTGCAAAACAAAAATGAATTTTTAACCTTTTATTTGAAGAGCAAATAATCGATTTTATCGTAAGGGATTCGTTGTACGTTTTCGGTCCACGCATTAATTGCTTTGACAAACAAGTAATCGATAAAAAGATAACAACTATCTAGATGTGTTAGGGTGAAACATATTATCTTGAACTATACCCATAACACTCTCAATTAACTCATCTAAAGATACTATTTTCTTCTGTTTCCGCGATTTACTTATTGAATTAAAATAATTTAACGGATTATATCAACCCGGGTGAAGGAGCACATAGCAGATGTCAAGCACCGTCGGTGTAATAGGTCTGCAGTCTATGAACATGTCATTGACAAACCAATCCACTCAATTAAGTTTGATAAACCTTCTATCCTTGCCAAAGAAAAAAGGTATTTTCCCGGAATACTACGCAAGGCTATTGAGATTAAAAAGCATCCTAATTTCAATAGAGAAGATGGATTGTCACTACCACCAGCTTGGGATCCTGTCATACATCTCATCAAGGAACAAGCGAGACACAGGACTGCAAAACTTTAATTTCCGAACGGTGTAAAATATCTTATCTGTTTAAAAAGTAGTTTAATAGTCTCTGTTTTTAAAATATTATAATTAGTAATGAGGTAGCCTGGGAGTTTTTCTTTGCAGCGTTTCTTTTCTCCTCAGTACGCCTCATTTGTGAAATGCTGCTTGGTAAATTATTAAAATAAAATAATTAAGCCCTTGTGGCACATGTGTAACTGTCTTTATAGCTTAGGCCCACCTGGCATGTATGTAAACCTTTATTTGCTTTTTCAAAAATGGGTAGTTTGCACAAATTTTAACTTTGACAGAGGTAAATACATCTTTTCTCAGTCCACCCGTGACCATGGAAAGCTAGAAAGCTTCCGAAACGTCGCAAACTAAAATGAGATAATAAACGCGATATAATCCGATAAATTGTTTTATTTCATCTATAGATAGAAAAGACGGCGTTACAACGCCACACATGCAATGAAGTACAGACAGTACATAAACCCCATATTTTTTAGGCGTGGCTTAAAAAGCCTGCATTGGTAATAAAATAATAAATTTCATTTTTTTTATCGTTGCGTAAAAGTATATGTCGTGTCGTGACGATTCCAACAAGCCCACACACAACTAGGATACATTATTCTATTATGAAGATCCAGTACCTACCTTCCGGCTCCATCATCAAATCAGTTCGACTTCGATGGTACCATTCTTATCAGGAATTTTCAAGTTTGTAACTAATCGAGATATCTTTTCACCACCCGTCTCAATCATTTATCATTGAGTAGTTCCGGTGGCATTATATGGTCATCTTCATAAGTGTCACTTCACCGATTTATATTTTCTATCAGTCTAAAAGTCGCTATATAGATGGCTATAATATTTTCTCTCCAATACTCGTAAATTTCATCATGAGATCTTTAACAAAATTATACAAAACTAACTTGAAAATATACCTCCCTTCAACAAAAACGAGGATATTCAGAATCAGTCGAACAGTTTTCGAACAATTGGGGAATATACATAAAAAAGCAACAAAAAAAAAATTGAGAACCGCCTTCCTTTTTGGGAGTCAGTTAAATAAAGCC
Source organism: Hedya salicella (assembly GCA_905404275.2). Lineage (NCBI taxonomy): Eukaryota > Metazoa > Arthropoda > Insecta > Lepidoptera > Tortricidae > Hedya > Hedya salicella. Next base: position 21,699,958 of record FR990100.1, on the reverse strand, counting down.
AAATATGACTGCTAAAATATGAAAGCCTATTTCTTAAGTTGTGTTTTCAATTTATATCTGTGATGGTGGCGTTTATCATGCGATAAATAAATGTCTGTCAAAAATATTTTTTTAAGACAACCTTTATTTTCATCTACTCTTCTAAACAATAGCCATGATGACGGGGTATGAAAATCAAAATTGTAATAAGTCCGTCTGTTACATAATCAAAAAATATTGTACACGTATTTTTTTATATTTAAAAAAACTCAGATAAATCGAATTAAAATTATGGAGTGGGGGCTCGTGACGTCACTTCTACGTAAAATTTGAACCTAGGAGCGACGTTGCGCGACATTTAGACTAAATGTATCACCACAAAGTTAAATAAATAAAGTTTTTAAGAAAAAAATAAAACAGACTCCAAAAAAAAAACAAAAAAGTAAAAAAATAGGGCGTCGGTGCCATATAAAGAATGTGTAAAATATTGAAAATTGACGATTTTAGTAAGTTGTGACACGATGGCACCGACTCCAAAATAACATTAATTGTATATACTGTATAGATTCAGTATACAAATGGTTACTTGTAAGTAATTTGAAGAAACTGAATTATGGCGTTATTTTTTTACTTTTTAGTTTTTTTTGGAGTCGGTTTTATTTTTATGTTAAAAAGTTTATTTATTTTACACTTTTTAATTACTCGTTACTTAAAAGTGTATCTCATGAGGATTCGAACAAGCCTAAACACGGCTAGGATACATTATTTTATTACATAGATCTGGTGCCTACCTTTTGGCTCCATCATCTAATCAATTCGATGGTACCATTTTTATCAGGAACATTTAAGTTTGTGACTATGAAGTTGCTTAGCTAAATTAATCAAGATATCTTATCGCTACCCGTCCATCATTTATCATTGAGGAGTTCCAATGGCATTCTGTGGTCTTCTTCATCAGTTCCACTTCACCAATTTACACTTTCTGAATGAAAATTCTTCACTTTATCAATAAATTACCGAAAGCGCCGTACATGTCCCTATAACATTTGAAGAGTTCCCTCAATTTCTCCAAGATTCCATCATCAGATCCCGACTTAGTGCTAACGGGACCAACTCGGAGTTATACCCTTTCGATAAAAAAAAATAATAATTGAAAATTGGTTCACGGTTCTAGGAGATATCGAGTAACATACATACAAAAAAAATTAGTTCGAATTGAGAACCTCCTCCTTTTTTGAAGTCGGTTATAAAGCTTGTAAAGATAAGTATCTATCTTACTTATTGAAATAAAACAATTTAACGGATTATATCGCGTATATTATCTCATTTTAGTTCCCGACGTTTCGGAAGCTTTCCAGCTCTCCATGGTCACGGGTGGACTGAGAAAAGATGTATTTTCCTCTGTCAAAGTTACAATTTGTGCACACTACCCATTTTTGAAAAAACACAAATAAAGGTGTATATACATGCCAGATGGGCCTAAGCTGTAAAGAAAGTTACACATGTGCCAGAAGGGCTTAATTATTTTATTTTAATAATTTACCATTATATTTCTGTTTTTAAATATTATAATTAGTAATGAGGTAGCCTGGGAGTTTTTCTTTGCAGCGTTTCTTTTCTCCTCAGTACGCCTCATTTGTGAAATTCTGCTTGGTAAATTATTAAAATAAAATAATTAAGCCCTTCTGGCACATGTGTAACTGTCTTTACAGCTTAGGCCCATCTGGCATGTATGTACACCTTTATTTGTGTTTTTTCAAAAATGGGTAGTTTGCACAAATTGTAACTTTGACAGAGGAAAATACATCTTTTCTCAGTCCACCCGTGACCATGGAGAGCTGGAAAGCTTCCGAAACGTCGGGAACTAAAATGAGATAATATACGCGATATAATCCGTTAAATTGTTTTATTTCAATGAGTAATAATCGCGGAAACAGAAGAAAATATTATCTATCTTACTTGTCAAAAAATGACGGGTGTGTTTTCATTTATCTATCGCGCAATAAACACGATTGTCATAGGGCCCCTTTCTGTATTTACAATATGCCTTATATATCATACGGGAGACATCGTTCGTAGACACGACGGCCGCGCTATAGCCAGAAATGTTCCTGAATAGCACCACAAACCGGGAAACGCACCATGGTAGACTACTCCGTTGATATCCAAAGGTGGATCACCGCTCTCGCAAGTGTCGCGTAAGTCCGGCCATCGCAGAGATCCCCTCCATATAGACGTCCAGAACGTTTCTTTCCTGAAAACATAATTGGGGGATTAATAGGTACCGTAAAATGGGATTAATTGATTTATTTTAAAATTAAAATATAAAGACCTCATCACATTTAGTGTTAAAAATATGATAAAGTACATAGTTAATGTCCCAATTGGACATTATGTACTTAGGGTGCCGTACCCGAAGGGTACCAATGGAACCCTCTTACTAGGCCTCCGTTGTTTGTATTCATGTCACAGGTCTCTAACTAAAGTCCTGAACCGTGAAATTTGTAGACAATTCAAATTTGGTATTGCTGTGAATGAGAATGAGTATTATTGTGGCCGCTATAACAACAAATAATAAAACTAAAATAATATGAACAATAAATAAAGGTAAATGGGATCCATACCAACAAGTGTTTTTTTGTGTTTGCGTATAGTGGTTACGGAACCCTTCGTTTGTGAGTCCTACTCGCGCTAGGCCGCTTTACTTTTATAAAAAATCTCTGTCAAAGTTACAATTTGTGCAAGCTACCCACTTTGACGAATCATATAAAGGTAGTAGGCCCAACGTGCAAAGCCACTTGTACCAGAACGGATGAATAATTTTATTTTTGAAATTACGAGCGTTTCACGAAATGAGGCTTACTGATGAGCACAACCACAAACCAAAGCAGACCACTCTGACAGGAGTGTAGGGCCAAAGAGGAGAGATGCTTCTTTTACTATTTTACTAAAATCTAGTGTTTCAGCCTTCTTAAACCATCTGAACTCCATGCATAGTAAAATTAAATGTATTATGGAGTTGGAAAATCAAAATGCACACAGTCCTGACAATGACATAAATCACACTGATTTTTAACGATAATCTTGATGTTTTACCATCACGATCCTCGTGATTGTTTTAAAAGTGAATTTCTTCACTAAGAATACAAAAAATATAAATAATTAAAAAAAATGCCGGGGCGCAAGGCACTGTTTCAAATCCAGTCGGAGTCTATAGCAGTGCATACAAATTAGGTGCAAACTTAACGCAACCGGGTTGTTCAAATAAGTTTTTTGCGAATGAAAAAAAAAAATTTGCTAGTTAGAGACATGGCTATAATTTTCGTGTAATATGTATGTTTATTGATACATATTGTGAAAATTTCAAAATTTTCGATTGGAAAACTTCGAAGTTAAGGGGGGCACATTTAAAAAAATGACCAAAAATGTGCAGGTCAAGCCCTTTCATATGATACCCCATTTGAGCCAGTAGCCCCCCTCATATTCGTCGTTTTTTTAGAAAATAATAATATTTTATTAAATATTTCACGTGCAATACATGTGGGCTGACCATGTTCATAAATATTCAAATTTTCAAATAGTTAGCATAAGTAGTTTTTGAGTTATAGCGCTTTAATAGTCGGACAGACAGACAGCCAAAGTCGCACTATAAGGGTTCCTTTTGTAACTTTTTGGTGCGGAGCCCTAAAAAGCCTTTATTTGTCTTCGCAAAGTGGGCACTTTGCACAAACTGTAAATTCGACACATTTTTTTTTTTTCTCAGTCTACCCCGTGAACACGAAAGCTGTAAAGATTTCGAAAGATCCGCAGCTCAAATAAGATAATATACGCGATATAATCCGTTTAAATTGTGTTATTTAAATACTTTGATCATTGTAAGAACTACTCAAACATGATCATACTACTCGTACATCTAAGTACGAGTACCCATTTGTAATCATGGCATCTGTCCAAGCTACATACGTTGCTCAACTTTAAACTGATAATATCGGGCAAAATCTGCCATAAATACCTTCCTCCTTGAGCTGTTGAAATGGCTTTTACAGTTATGCTTGCATAAAGGCATAACAGAAATGTGGGTCTGGACAAAAAACAGAAAATATTATACCATGATCAATCGAGACCATAATCGCAGTCCTCGATCACGAGATTTGCTCTACCTGCAGAGCCTTGTTTTTTTTCCCTAAAGGGTGCCCATTATGGTACGCATAAGAAAAAAATCTAACGGTCCTCCATCCACCCAAACACACATTGCAGCATAAAAAACACAATGACAGAAACTATAACGTTTCCTGGGACAAAAGTATGTGCGATTGTTGAGGAATAATAGGGAACAGTCATTTTACTGTTACACTAAACATTAAAACCAAAGGGCGTTTGGTTCAAACACCAACATTAACTAAGGCAATCAATAAGAATTAAAATAAATAAATGTATGTATTTTAAGTCTGAATATTCCAACGTTTCTCAAGAGAAGACCACCGTTGAGAAGAAAGACTGAAAGTATCAAGTAAAGTAAGATTCAATCAAGAAGTCAATCATTTGTTTCTAGAAGCTAGCTGCTTGGTTCGCTGGGATCGGCTGGTGAGCTATGCTAGAGGCCTTCGCCCAGCAGTGGAATGCTAAAGGCTGATGATGATGATGCTATAGCTTCTATGGTATGGAAGAGTATCATTTCACGTTAATTTTAATGGATTAAGGTTTTTATATAATCGAGATTTCATATAAAGGATCCAGACCATAAACCTTTACAAATACCATAATTGAAAATTTACAAGTGCCCGCATTTTTGTGCGTCCCGCATGAATTAAACAGTGAAAGACCATTTACAACCTCCAGAAAGAGTTTTATTGTGCAGTAGCCGAACTATAAAAGAAAGGGGTAGTCCCATTATCATACTTTGTCCTGATTTTTTTGAAGAAAGTGACCACCCCTGGGTGTAAAATTTGTAATGAAATTATGCCATGCTTCGTGTAAATGGAGCGAGTGACTTGATTTATGATTTCGGTGGCTACCTCTTTATTTTTTCTCCATAAATTAACTATCTATTCTATTGTTTGAGTGATGGGATACAGATTGGGTAAAAAAAGGCTAAGCGCGTTCGGCGCGTTTCTGGCTTAGATGGATTAGCTTCGGCTGAGATGAATAGCCAAGGTCGCTGGTCCTAATCTACTTAATTATTAACGAATTACGACTTAAGCTAACACCTTGTAGGGAAACAAATGTTTGGTGATTCTTCCACTCTACTTTAAAGCTCAACTACATACAGTATAATATAATATTAGGTCATTCATCTTCCTGAATTTCCAAGTTGTCTTGAGAAGTATTTGTTTTCCTTCCTTATCCCTTATCTATCCTTTTATCTTATTTTAGTTATTCCACTAAAATAATAATAAGTTTGCAAACTATCAGATGGAACAGTAAGTGAAGCCATATCATACATTCTAACTTTAAAGAAAAAATTTCGGAGATGAGTTGTCACTTACGCCTTAGGGCTGACTAAAGTGGCACACCGAAAACTCATGTAAATTTCACATGACCTAAATAAACTACTTGTAGTCTGTTTCAACATCCAAACTTGGTGGCTACAACTGTTGACCAAGAATAGTGTTGTATTTGTTCTCTGAATCTATTGCCACCATTTTCTCGGAAGCAACCTTCCCGAATGTTTGGATGAGTACTTACACTCGTTCCTCGCCCAGAAGGAGACTTCCATGAGTCATCACATTACCTAATCAGTGGATGAAATATCGCTTTTTTCATGTTAAACTTTTATATAACTATGTTCTTCGTTGTTATCGAATCCAAGGCCACAATTAGTTACCAGCGGGCCTATGATGGTCGCGTTTATCACGCGATAAATGATATGATAACGCGCCTGTCACTCTCTCACTCACATACGTATCAAAAGGTGACGGCAGCTATGTCACTATATTTATCGCGTGACAAACGCAACCATCATAGGCCCGCTGGTATGACCCTAGCAATTTAGTGCCTATAAGTATAAGTCAAAGGCGTGTTTAAAGAAAAGTTAATGACGTGTGTGTTCTTTCGTCGTAATATTACTAGCTTTTTCTTGCTGCTCGTATGTCAAATGTAATTTGTTTGTTCTTCGGGAACCCGCATTTTCCAGGATAAAAACACTTATGTTTGTCCAGCCCATTATGCCAAAAAGTTTGTCAATATGTCCATTATTGCGAGCCAGACAGACCAAAAAATATGATTTTTGATTTATATTAGGTATAGGCAAGTCATGATTAATTAGGCTTTATTTTCTTCATTTGATAATTCATTTAATAATTTTATTTTTCAAACGTTATATCCCGCAAAATCTTGATAATATTCCAACAATATTTGGTTGTGATGTCTATATTTAGCACTATAATATATTGGCAGCTATTTGATCTGATTCCATGGGATTATGCAAGAATGTCTGATCGCGTGCCTGGTATGTGTGATGCTTAGATTCCTTCCTGGGGTCTAAGATATCTAAGACTTAGATTGTATTTCTACACTGAGTATTGGAAATATTGTTACTTTAAAACTAAATTCAATGATATTACTGATTGACTAGTCCAGTTCGATTGTTCGTTGAAACTTTATAGAGTAGCTAAACTATTGAGATATAATGGAACAATGTTTAAGGGTGTTTCAGGTGCATAGCTCACAAAAATATCAGCTATTTCAAAATTTATTGCGTCTAATCTAATGCGTAGTGTAGTGTATGTATATGTTAAACAAAAAAGGAGTGAACATCCAAACTGGTCAGCCTCCCCACCACAGGACGCGATCAGCGATTTGGGATCAATGTCCTCGACCTTGAGACTAGATGAACTTATGTAACCGCCTGAGGGCCAAAGCCTTCTTCCACCAAAATTATACCTCGTGTTTTTGCACGCCCGTCGCCGCGTGGACAGATATTAAGCTGAGCAAAAATCCAACTACCACTAGTTATTACTCAATACCCAGGTATTTTATTAATACTTTAATAGTTGGTTCAGTGTGTAATTAATTATGACATGCGCTTGCGTAATGAAATTCGGTATCTACCTGATACCGGGTATTTACCCGGAGCCATTTTGTTCGACACGTGCTTATACTGTTGGTAGAGACAATGAGTAAGTATGAGGTATGTATAACAATATCATTACTACAATACAGCTATCCATGCTGTAATGATATTGACAAAATAATTGGAATGAAATAATAAACTATTATTCTGAGAGTAGGCAGCAAGGGCGCGTTTACAAGTCTGATTCTACCGGAAAAAAAACGATCATTCAAAGAAACAATTCACAAGTTTAGTGTTTTTTATCATTCAATAGTAATTTAAAATCTACCTAAAATCGTTTATAAAAAAATACAATTATTAAATGTATGTGATGTGTCCATTTAAACGAGGTTTTTTAGAACCAAACTTATCACTGCCATATATAAGTTCAGTTTGTATTATTGCGTATCATTCAACGCTCTCAAAATATGCTTACTTATTTCATTCGCAATAAAGATTTGATTATTCTCATCACATTCTCATCTCTGAATTAATTGATGTCCCAAGAACTAAACGCATATTTCATCTAAATAGGTATTCACTAAGTATACATGTTACCCCGTGTACACACTATACACGTTACCCCATGTACTTACATTATTCTTATGGCAGAAAAGCGAACATTTACTTAGATCCAGGTTATGATAGCTCTCAGCTGCAGAAGTACTGGGTACATTACACCAAAAGGTGATGCAAGAAAATCATATGAAATTATGACTGAATATGTCTGAATTACAAGTGAGTTGTTACAATGTCCACTTTCTTTATTTACAAAAGCATCGCTTAGTGCCGTATAAGTTAATAAATTTGAATATAAGATGTGCATGAACTATTTATAACACACGCAACAGTGAGCCCTTCTATTTGTTTTTATTTCTAGAGTGGTTTTATTTTATACCACTAGAAAGACAAATGACTAAATAACGGAAATAAATGTTGATAAAAATAGATGCCTCAAAATGCACATTTTACTAATGTCATTTTCCTAACGTAAAATTTTCAGAAACATGGCTCCATCTAACTAAAAAATTGCACAACAAAATTAAACCAAAAATTGCATAAGTAACAGTAGTCACGGTATTGAAAATACGTCTTCAATGCATTTCAGCAAAGGACTCAAAAGAAAGTATTTTTTGTAAAGACACATAGATAACAATTCTCGTTGAATGAAAAGAATCTCTAGCGAGTATTCCCAGTAGCCATACGCAGCGATGGGTGCCGACCACTGGGCCTTGCATTTAGAAAGCGTATTTGTCTGCAGTTAAAGTGAATAATTCAGTGTTTCTAGGAACTGTTCAATGCATGACAGTTTCCCTTATATCACTGTATAAATCGTAGGAGAACTGTATATGATCAATATTAAATTCAATACATGAATACTATGATGCAACTTGCAGATGCTGCATGAATTTTAAAGTATGATCCGTCATTTCGGTAAGTACTAGTACATAATACGGTTTCTAGTGGAAAATTTAGCTGCAAAAAATCTATTTCTCGTCCATTTTGCACCAAACACTGAATTCACTTTATAGGGACTTCAGTTAAAAATATAATTATTCAACGACACTTATTTGCACTCACAAGCATTAGGAATACCTTCGTGTTACTCTTGTTTAAGAACGTTAGGTTCATCAACGCCATATTCCAAGCGCTCATCGAGGAAACTTAACAAAGCTTAGAGTTTTTGTATGGTGTTTTTGAGTTTAATATTACACTACAGAAAAACTAGCAAAGTCAACACCTCACACTCGTAAATCATCGGCACAAAATGATGCAAACCGACTTTGTAGAAGTGCCGACTAAATTATAGAGTGCGAGAAAATATTTATCGTATTACTTGTTTGGTTACATCATGCAGGTACTTTGATGACCGGGTAAAATAAAAAAAATATAGCTACTTGGTTCGAATAAATCTAGTAGCGTCAAGTTGGCAGGGTGATGTCATAGCCAAAAGCAAGGCTGCACAAAAAAGCTATTGTGTGCGATCGTGAGACCATCTAGCCTAGGCGAGGTGGAAGAACATTGAACTCTTTCGAGCCACAAAGTCAATGCCTGCTATTAGCAAATTTGAACGACGCTCATATTTTAGAACTTTTTAGCGTGTTGCATGATGTTAAAATGCTGTTTCGACTAGCTACATCTCTGTCTAACGTGCAACGAATTGTATAAGTCGTGGAGAAACAAAATGCTACAAGGTTTACGACTAAGGTTATACAAGTTGTTCAAAAATGGCTGGTTATAATATTTATTAGATAATAGGTTGGCCCACGTCGATGGCTGCGTGGGTGCGTCGTAAATTAGCCTTTGTTCGTAAAGAAGGATAAATGCTCTGGAACAGTTCATTAGTGACTATAATTCAGGCATCATGTCATTAATGTATACCTACTGAATGCAACTTACAGGCGTCACAAAGTTCAATAGCCACCGTTTTCTTGTTTTTGTAGCGCTTGGTAAGTTTGGTGCAGTATCCTCAATCCTGTCGGAAATCATCTGTGTTGTTTAAGTGACAAAATCATCTCATCGTAATTTTAATGTGTTAGCGTATGTAGACACCAACTATGTCTACTAAGTACGAGCCCCAGTGATAAGTCTGGTAAGATTCTAACTTAGGCTAAAATTTTCACAAATTGCGTTTTATGTTCTTGTACTTTAACCTTTTCGGAGGTTGTATATAATTTTTCAGCCAGTTTGATAGCAGGTTTATTATTAACAGCTATTTGACATTTTTGCAAAGTGAATTTCGAGTTTTGGACAAAGTATTGTTTTTAATGAGTTTAATTTTGGATATACATCACACATCAGTCTCAGACTTTGGTGTACGATTATTATTATTGTCTATTAAAAAAAAAATGTTCTGGATGTAACTTATTATACTGTCTATATCGGAATAAAATGTGGATTTAAAATGAAACCGCATGCCACTGATACTGGATTTGACTTTAAAACTGACAAGGAAGACACTAATACTCGACTTTATTCTGGAAAAATAAATTATTGAAGTCAATAATACTGGATTTGACTCGAGAGAAATGATTAAAACCGAAGAAAAAAGTAAATTACTGAAGAAATTATTTACTGGATTTAACACTTAATAATAATCACAAGAAGACGTGGCAGTATGGCAAATGGTCTTAGCCTGTCCGAAAGGACGAAAAGAAGAAAAAAGTATTGTTTTTGCGTAAAACACCATAATGAAAACAAAGAAAAGCTTGATAATTACTGCCTACAATTATAATTACTACCTGCGATTATTTCCTGTTATCGAATTAAAAGTCTTTACTCGAATAAAAACAAAACATCAATAAAACTAAATGCTACGTTGAAGGTTTGATTGAAGCAAGCGGATTTTACAGAAGGAATTAAAAAGCTATAAAAATGATTCTAATATATTGAACTGGATGGAGACTACGTTGAAAATTATTTTTTCCCAGCTTCAAGTTACCGTAGACTTGAGTATATAGTTTGAATTTCAACTCGATATTTCCACGGGTTCCCGAGATAAAGGGTCTTGACAAACAGACAAGCAGACGGACGGAGAACAAAGTGATCCTATAAGGGTTCCGTTTTTCCCATCGATGTATGGAACCGAAACAAAAATATATACCAGAGTCCATCCTACTCGTAGTAACCTGCTCAGTACCTACTTAACAGGGCGCCACTAAAAGAGCGTTACAACATGCTGTGACAAAATGCTGAGTAGTGAACTCTATCAGCGTCGTTTTTTGTTTACCAGTTTTTAACCGCGTTCAAAAAAGGAGGAGGTTCTATGTTTCACTGTGTATGTTTTGAAGGTTCCGTACCGAGAAGGTAAAAAAAGAACCCTTATGGTGCGACTCTGTCTGTGTGTCTGTCCGAATATTAGAGCGCCATATATCAAAAAGTCCTTTTGCTATCGTTTGAAATTTGGAATTTATAAACATGGTCAGGTATTGCAAAGGAAACATCTTAAAATATACTTTTATTTTCCTAAAAAACGACCAATATGTGGGATGCGAAAATTTTATGTCTAGCCACTAAGTCATATAGGGCATCATATGAAAGTGCTTATATTTCGTTTTATTAAGGAAAATGTGGAAAAAAATACCATTCCCCCTTTCTCTCCAAGGTTTACCAAGCCAAAAATTAGTTAATGAATATTACACGAAAATTTTAACCATATATCTGTCTGCGTTACTTTTTTTAATCACCAAAAATCATTTTAGCATAACCCGGTTTGGTTAAGTTTGCCCCTCATTTGTATGTGACGCCATAGATACCAGAGGCAAACTTAATTTAATCTGCAAGTTAAGTCGGAAAAAGTGAAAGTTTGTACGGAACCCTCGGTGCGCGAGCCAGACTCGCACTTGACTGGCTTTTATGTATGATCAATAATTTCTCTGTCAATTGTGAACCGATTTTTATTTTTTTTTCTTGTGATATTGAATGTTTTCTTCTTTTTATTGAAACATTGTGTATAGTGAATATTTCTATTTACAGAGCGTTTAATAGTAATAATATTAGAAGGTGTCCGTAAGTTGTTTTAGTGAGAGCTGTCTATAAGAAATAATGCATGCTTGGTTTCATATATATTTAGATTTTAAGCCTACTTTTATACTCTTGTTACTGTTTGATCTCCAATAAATAAATAAACTTCGTTCGCTGAAATCATAGGTACTCTTTTTGCTTCAGCGAAGTCAAGACACAGTAACTATAAATAACCGGTTTCACTATTTAAAAAACATATCTTCAATGCAGAGATAATTATTTTTTAGAATAGTATCTATCTATAAGATCTATACTATAGTTACTCTACTTAGACACCCGTTGACGGGACATTGGTGTCCCGGAGCTTTGGGAGGCGTTCGCGGACCCGAAGCCAACGTGTAGAGGCCCTTTCGACAATTTCATGAAATGCAAGGGGTACGCCGCGCGAGTGTGTTCCTGCCCGTATCATACATAAGACGTGCACAGATAGCATCCGCTAGATGCAAGAACTATTGGAGATTAATGAGATTTAAATATGGGCTATGGAATTGAAATGATGGACTGAATCCTGGGCTATTGATTGAGATAGTCGGACGTCTACCAGGAAAAAACGTGTCATTACTTCTGACTTCCGTGGTGGTCCGTGGCGGTGGGGGTCCTGACCGTCAGGGTGGGTACCCTGACGGTCAAGGAGAAGTCAGGTACGTGGGGTCGCTACTCCCCAACAGCTCGACACAAGCTGCCCTGCGTTATTGTTATTATTATTAAGGAGTACACCGCGCGGGTGCTGTTCCTACCCGTACCATGGGACGCACACAGAGACAGCATCCTCTAAATGCAAGAACTATTGTAGATTATAGGTTGACAAGTTCTTTTGTGAAACTACCATGGTCTGCGGGCGACAGAGGGGTGGGGGGGAAGACAGTGGGGACAGGAATGATGGGCAATCTATATTAATATCGCAACATTAAAGTTTATTTTTAACTTGGCAATAATTTTGTCAGCCATTTTTTCTCTTCTTCTGACAATACAGAATTGCACCACGTCAAATTCGCTTTTTATTTATAAAAACAACGACACGACCCGTAGGGCTGATTTGTGCTGTAAACAATGGGATTGAAATGATGGACAATCTAACGTCTACCAGAAAAAAGTGTCTTATGACTAAAGACACATGGTTATACTAATTATGAAGTAACTCTGTCTTTCTGATACTATTTCGCGCTTAAACTACTAAACCGTTTTAGATGAAATTGGGTATGGAGATAGCTTGAAGTCCTGGTAAGTTATTATCCTGAAAATCATTCCTTAAGGACGGTGGAAGCTTAATACTAAAAATGAATTCCATTTATTTTTCGAATGAATTTCCATGATAGGTAAAAATAATTTATTTTCGTATTAGGTGGGCAGTTATTGAAGGGTCGCCAGTAATTGAAACCTTATATTCAAATGAATTGAGTTTACCTATAAATATAATTAATTTTTAGTATTAAGTAATCAGTAATTGAAAGGTGATCAGTTATTCAGCATTTACTCTACTTCAATAGACAGTTTCTGTGAATGTAGGTGTTAAACAAAATATCGAAGTAAACGTTAATCAAAGACAACACCTATGTGTACATTTAATGTATTCGTAATTCGTAATATTTACTACGTTTCATGAGTATCTAAGTAAGGGCCTCCGCTCCGGGTACGATTCCTGTATATTCGCGTGCGGCAGGTGATCTACGAGACGTAGCGCTGCTCTATGTATACAGGGTGTAATCATTAAGTGTTAAGGCTATTATTCCGTAACTATTAGTTAATAATTTATTTTATTTATAACTGATATCGAAAGTACGGTACCTAATAAGCAAAATGACATCAATAACTTTTTAAAAATCAAAGAAGTATCCAAAACTTAGCAAGACATTAAACACTACCCTAAATTTACTATGAGATTACATGTATAGGAGTGTTTAATGACAAAATTTTGGATGCTTCTCGTTTGATTTTTAAAAAGTTATTGATGTCGTTTTACTCATCAGGTAACGTACTTACGATATCGATTTAAAGTATTTTGATATATGTAATAGTTACGGAATAATCGCCTCGTCACACTTAACGATTACACCCTGTATACAGGTTACAGCACCTGGAGCGGACGCCCTTAATAATAGTTACCGCGGTAGAGAAAACTTTATGGAATTAGTGCCGACCTTTTTACTATATACGTATAATATTTATATATAACCACAAAAATTAAATAAAATAAAGGGAGAGGAAAAACAACTTTAAGAACCTACACATTAGGTAATATGAGTAATTTGAGTGGCTCTGTGTATCTTTCTGTTTACTTAATAGTCGGCTAGTTTTGCGGGGGAGGAACGTAAAATGTTCAAGTTATTGAAAGGTGGTCCTTGTTACTAGTTGTTCTAAGAATAGTCTTAAGTTAGTGTGCAAGTTCTTAGAATGATAGTTTTAGTTGCTATAGCGTAACGACTTCGAACGTTTATATAATATCGAAGATATATATTAAATTATTCCGTTTATTAGGGTTCCGTAGTCAACTAGGAACCCTTATAGTTTCGTCATGTCCGTCTGTCCGTCTGTCTCTCCGTCCGCGGCTTAGCTCCACGAGTAAAAAAAATAAGGAAAAATTCGTGAAAATGAGGTCTTATAAGTACTTTCAATGAAAACTATATTGAACAAAATCGGTCGAGCCGGTTTTCAGTTTTCGCAGAATTTCATTTTTTTTTTCAAATGACGTAAGTGCCGCGTGGTGTCCTTATACTTGGAACGTTACACATATTAGTTAAGTGCCATACTGCAATAAAACATTCCGCTTAATCTGGCGCGTATATAACAATAACATCCAGTAATAAGTATTTCATCTGTAGTATGCATTTTTTCGTATGAACGGCTGCGGAACCCTACACTGAGCATGGTCCGAGATGCTCTTCTCCGGTTTTTCTTTAATTTCCAGTATATTTGGAGAACCAAATTATACTTCCAGTCTGCAACAGCATTCGGGTGGATCTAATTATTTTTTCGTTTCTTTTTATTTGTTCCCGTTTCAAACTGATTTAATTTTAAGCCAAATACTTATAAATAATAAATAAATAATAATAAATAAATATTACGCGACAATTTTTTACACAAATCACTCTAGTCCCATGATAAGCTCAATGAGGCTTGTGTTATGGGTACTAGGCGACGATATATTTAATAGATATATTACTTATATACATAGAAAATATTCAAGACTGAGGAACAATATTTATGCTCATCACACAAATATTTGCCCTTACCGGGATTTGACCCCAGGACCTCAGCTTCGCAAGCAACATTACTCCCACTGAGCCACGGTTCGTCAAACTTACTTAATATGTATTAATAATTTCATTCCCATATTATCAGTGGTTTAAGCTGTGCAATATGCTATTTCTGTGGTACGTTAAAGAACGACCTCTTAATAATATAATTATTGGTGAAAAAACTACTTCAATCTCATAAAGACTCCCCGAGATACAATAATGTTAAAATCAAATTTTTGGACTTTCCCCAAAAACGTTTCATACTTAAAGCCTATACTAGCTTAGTGACGTCACGCGGTTATTACCTTGAATGGGGAAATTAAGAACTTTGTTTTGCAGCTATTTTAAAACTTGCATTTATTGAAATGGCTTAATATCAAAAGTTACCATACATTGCATGGGTTGCTAATATTTTCATACTTAAAAAAAACCATTATTTTAGACCACAGACATATTTGTGTTAGTTAGCGAAATCTTATATGTTAGTTGACATAAGCATTTAAAAAGCTATAAAAATAAAAGTAAGTAATAGCTATTGAGATTGCGAAGAGTAGGTAGCGTCTACTTAGCTTTGCCAATAGCAACTTCAACCCAAAACTTGATAATCGGGCAGTCGAGTCTTTCGGCCAACGCCCTGAGAAGCTCGTTGCTGCTGCCGCGCACTCGCCTTAGCATGGAAGTGGCTCTCTATCGCCAGATGGTAAAAAAGTCATCTAGTCGCGCTAGCGCGAACATACCAGATGCACTGCAGTGCTTCAGCAGCCGCAAAAGCATCCTCAGGATGCTATTATATTGAACGCGTAATGCGTTATAGGCACGTTGTGTTAAAAATGGACTTTTCCACCCAACTTTAAGGGCTCATAAAAAACCTGGACGAAAGTTCCTTATTTTGCCTGTTTTATCAGGATCTGATATAATTTTTACAAATTTTGTGATCAGGCAACGTGCTTGTTGTGCATTGTCTGTCAATAACAGAACGGCCACCCGTTTTCCGGGCTACATGGCCCGCCCATTGCCACTTCTCTATCTATATCTTGCGAGCTATGTCGGTTAGTTTGCTTCGTCTGCGGATATCCTTATTTCTGATTCTATCACGCTGATAAACTCAGAGCACAGCCCTTTCCATTGCCGCTTTATAAGGCCTATGTTCAGCTGTGGACGTCCGTGGCTGATAGATAGATAGATAGATAGGTAGATGTATAGTGCGGCTCAACTGCATTTCAGCCGCCCGTTCCCGTGTGGTATGAAACTTTGACGGATATTCCTTCTGTTTGAAGTCCTGAACGAATCACAATTAGCTTTTATTTGTGAGCTTACTAATAACGCTATTTACAGTGTGAATGGTCCTTAAAACGCTCCTGAGTCGCAACCAGTTCTAGATACATAGGTTAAAAAATCCAAATAAAATACCATTTATAAACAAAAAATACCGAAAACTTGCGCGATAACTAGAATCCTGATCCTGACTGATCAATGCAAACTGAACAAGCACTAATTTCAAATGGGTATGAAACAAGACGCAGTATAGAGATTCTGCTAAGAAACAGAGGAGATCGTTATGCATATCCTTTTTTCCTGTGGACCACTCATGCGTAAAAGAAGTCACTCCCTAAAGAATCTGGGAATTCCTAAACTCAATAAAAAGAAAAAACATTTATTGCCAAGAACGAGTTAAAGTACTCATTTACGTGCTCGTGATATTGGTTTGAATTCTATTTATACTTGAAATAAGTACGGTGACATGCAACTACCGTTGCGAAAAGCACTCAAGTATCATGTTCTTAAACAAAACCGGCCAAGAGCGAGTCGGACTCGCGCACCGAGGATTCTGTACAAAATATATGCTACAAATGGCCGTATATGAAAATCCAGTGTCAGTAGAGCCCTAATCCTAAGCAAAATGTACGTGGTGTTTGATCATTTTATATTGGTTACTGAGATAGACAGACAGACATAAAATTATACTGTTTTTAGTATTTGTTGATATAGCAGCAACAAAAATACATCATCTGTGAAAATTTCAACTGTCTAGCTATTACGGTTCATGAGATATAGCCCAGTGACAGACGAACAGACAGACAGACAGACAGACGGACAGCGAAGTGTTAGTAATAGCGTCCCGTTCTACCCTTTGGGTACGGAACCCTAAAAACAGTTTTTAAACCATAGCCACTATTTAAAAAAATCTGTTCCATCGTTTGAAGATATGCTGTCTTCTTCAAGATTTTTTATAGTTCCAACGATTACTCGTTCTTGTTATTCAACTTAGACACTTTATAATTAAAAGGGCTGTTAGGTTAATGAATAATGACAGTGGCTTTGTAGAACACGTAATCGACTTTTAGATAACACTCGAGCCCGCATGGGGCGGGCTGTTGACATCGGTTGTTGCAAGTTGGAACTTTGTTCAAAATTCTTTGGAGGTGAAAAAAGTCTTAACTGTCGATGACACGTCTGACTCAGTTGATTGCACAACATTCTACGAAGATGGTGGATCCGGGTTCGAATCCTGGCTAGAACAAATGTTTGTGTGATGAGCACGAACGTTTGTTCCTGGGTCTTGGATGTTTTCTATGTATTTAAGTATTATAATTCATCTAAATATGTACGGTACATCGTTGCCTAGTACCAAGGGCCATTAAAACAAGAGGACTGACACTTGCTTACTATACTTTGGAACGTGTTCCGATCGCAAGGAGATATATATTCTGCCAATAACTAGATGGTTCTTAAAAACTTAACATTTAACGATGTTATAATTGTATAAAGAAATATAGTATAGTAACATTGAGTTCGCAAATAGCTTATAATAAATAAATCGTAACATTTAAATACTGTGTCACGCTTAAAAAGTTGAATAATTGCAAAAAAAGTCATTCTTCTACATAGATGGCGTTGTACATATCGAGGAACTGCTTTTTGTATGGAACTATGGAGATGGTCAGTCCTCTTGTTTTAATGGTCCTTGCTAATACCCACAGTCCCACAGTTTAGCTTAGTTTGGGACTGCGTTGATTTGTGTAAGATTGGTCCTTGATTGTTGATTGGTATTTATTATGTTATTATATTATCTTTTTATTTAGCTTAGCCTAGCCTAGCGTTGTCGAAAAAAAAATCATCCGATTACTATTATAACGAAAATAGTTGAAATCCGTCTCTACTCGTATAAAACGTACATGTTTAGTTTACATACACATAGTTTAATTTTAAAATCTTAACTAGTATACTACCTTGAGAGCGATATAGGCAACGTTAGTGTCCACTCTTCCCTCATGACTAAGGTCCTCGTATTGAACCGAAACATGTCAACATAGCAATTGAGCATTAAAAAAACAATTAAGGAATTCGAAAATGGAACTCTCTGGGAATATGTTGCTTTTTATATAATTTACGAGACTGTCATTTGTTTTTTCATTGTCTTTAGAAAATTGCGTGTCGCTATTGCAATGAATATTGTCGCCCAATGATTTTTTACTATTTATCCTGTGGCTTAAATTCAACAAAACAATTATTACCAAAAAATTCAATTGGCATTTGGTGATAAACCCCATGTCGCAGCTGTACAGTGTATTCGGGGTTTGGGGAACTTAGACGGCGATGTGATCATCCATGACGATGTGGGTACATGAAGGTTGGCCGGCGACTCCGGTTACCCAATCCATTTTTGATACCGTACGACAACTTATTAAAATAATTGATAGATTCAGCCGTTACTTTGCGGAATTCCATACTAGATTAATGGATTATAGTTCCTTCGCTTTTCCGCGAAATAGTGTCTTGGTTGGATGTAACAATAAATTGTGCTCACATTATACATTCTCTCAAATTGTGCTCACATGCGCATATTTTCAATATAGTAATCCTCGACACGTGTTTTGCCTCTCTACGAGGCATCATCTGAAAATGCAGGAGATGTTGACGGTCCGGTGTCCACCCGAGAAACGCGTGTCGAGGATTATACTGTTTGGTGGTGGTTTTTTGTATTTGCATGCGTATTATATGAGCACAATTTATTGTCACATCTAACCAAGACACTATTTCACGGAAAAGCAAAGGAACTTTAATCCAATAACTTATTAAAAGTTTCTAAGCAAAAAAAAACTTGTCAGCAAATTCGTACGGTAGGAATTAGGCATGGGAATAATTACAAAACATTGTGCATGTGTATCTGAAGGTTCGGACGGTTTACACTCGATGGATACCGCATGGTTTAACGGAAGAACAGAAACGACTGCATGTAGAGTGGTCCTGTAGAATGATAGAAAAGTTCAATGGAGGACAATCATTGTCTATCTATAAATAATATTGTGACAGGTGCAGGTTACGAAACAGGGGTGAAGTGTTATGAACCGAAATTTTAAAGATTTGCCGATAAAAGTTAAGAAAACTCGAAACACCGGTGAAAAGGTGGTTGCTTCTTTTTTCGCCAAATCAGGAAATTAGACGACTGAGTCGCTTGAAAACTAAAGGGCAGTGACTGCAGATTGGTTCGTAAACACTTGCTTGTCTTGGGAATTGGAATAAATTCGTGAGAAGCGCCCTCGCAGCATGGTCGTCCTTTACCACGATAACGCGTCCGCAGATTCCACGATAACGAAAATTTGAAGGCCTCAAATGTGGAACTGAAAACCCATCCACCATACAGTCCGAAATTCGCACCCTGCGACTTTTTCTTCTTTTCGAAAATAAAAGATAGTCTTAGAGGTTCCCACTGAACACTGGATCCACTGCTTCACGCAATGGTTCTAACGAATGCAAAAATGTGTAAATATAGTGCCGGCATATATTTATAATATCTGGTCTTATTTATCAAAATCCAGAAACTTGTTAATTTTTGTGAAGATGTTTCAAACTAAGCAAAGTTTGTACTAGAACATTCGTGCCCATCACACAAATACTTGCTCTGGCCAGGATTCGAAATTCGAACCCGGGACCGCCAGCTTTTTAGGCCGTTGTGTAACCAAGTGAGCGAATTGTGTTGTAACACACAATAACTTCTTGGTAGAATATTTCGTGTACTACCTATTACCCCCGACTGTCATCTTTCTGCTGCCTGTCACACTTCTGGCTGTGTGTTTAGATTTAGATAATATACGATATTTAGGTTACATTTTGCACTTAATAACAGCCTATAGAATTATAGGGTACGCGCGAAAGGTATTTATATGAACAATGTTGGAAATAGTGAGCTACAATACAAAATTGCAAAGTTTTATGTTTCTGAAAGTATCGTTCTTCCAAACTTTATTTCAACAAACAGGTTTTGATAAAAAAAAAAATAATTTTCTAGAGATATCATACAAACGTAACCTTACTTGATTAGATGGTTTTCTACCCCAAAATTATCGTTTAGTGGAAAATTGCGTTCGGAATGATGAATATTTGACCTAAAATATATATTATTCCGTTTGTAATTATCTAAATCCCTCTTTTACTCTCAAGTAGAGAAAGATGTGTATGTGTGTGTATGTGTGTGTATCTTCGGCGCATATGGAATGACTGGGAAAGATTCAACGATGAATGAATAAATTATCTTTAGGACCGGGAGACCGTATATCGAAGCTAGCGGTCCTGGGTTCGTTTTCAGGCAGCTGCGATGATGACTGATGAGCTTGATTGAGATATATTACATCCTCGATCTTGCATATATCCTACACATTTCAGTTTAGATATTAGAGTGGTACCTACTCGAGAAAACTTAAACTTTAAAATTTACTGGACGGCAAAAAATCCGTGCTTTATGAATGCAATAAATAGATTTCAAAAGGTTATCTCACTAAGTCATCATCAAATTTTTGGCTTATTCAGTATCTACCACGAACGTTTTAACCATTTTTTTTAGATTTGTTCCTAGAACTCAATAATTTAGGTCTTGCTTAATGTAGCATATAGGATCTTACGAAATGAAATATACCAAAAACATCAAAGAAATATTTTGCAGTAATTTAATAGAACTCCGAAGGCAAACTGAGATAAAAATAAATTGCAACTTTTTTCAACTAAGCCCTTTGTTCCCCAATTACAGCTAACTTCAATGTAAATAACTTCTGACTGTAAGAAAGATTTATTATAATTACCGATTTATGTAGTAGGTTAAAAGATAGGAGGTTAAAATATCTTTGACCACGTGAACGCCATCTACAGTCTATTCATCGATAAATGCATTTAGGACTATAGTCCTTTGTCTATAAATATCTTATAGTAAATAACACGGCACAAATTTTTGTAGAAAAATATGTATTGCGTAGAAGAAAAAAAGGTACTAATCAGTCTACTTCTTTTTTCTTTTTTGTATGTAGTATAATATTAACGTGATCGTATACAACGTTCTCTGAACAAACATGAAAAATATGTGTTGATTAGGGTATTTCTAACCGATGTACAATACAAAGTCTTATACCAAACGGCATAGTATTAACGGATAAATGACAGATTTACGGTTGTATACTCCGGAACAGCCTGTATGTAGACACATATGGTAATATTAAAGAGTGTTGTGTCACTAGTGTCATTTAATCTTATCGTCATTGTAATCGACTGATACAGTATGTTACTCTAATTGTTGATTTGCTAAAATTCAATTTGTTATATTTTTTTTCTTTTCGTTTGATCAAATAATATAAGAGCATTCCTGAAAAGTAGCGCTATTCGGGATTTCGGTCTTTGTCCATAAGCCAAAGACACGTTGTAGATAATTTGACGTTCCATATTAGAAAAATGTCGTAAGTTCTATATATCGATTATGTACACTACTTTAAGTAAGAAGGACATTGTTAAGATTTTTTTAGCTAGGATTCATACAAAACAAAAAACGCCGAGAAAAGTCACCGCCGCCTACTTTTCCTAGGGCACAGGCAGCGTTCAGCGAGCGTTCGGCCGGCGGCGGTCGGGCGGCTGCGGTGCGTCGAGTCAAGGTAAGTGTGCCGACGGCCTGGCGTGACCCACTGTGGATCCCCCACCCTGCTGCGTTCTGCACTCGCGAAAGTTCAACGAACTTACAGCAGAATTCTTACAGGCATACGCGACGGTTACATTACTTACCGGCAAGCTGCTGCAGTCGGCGTAGCGAGCGGTATAAAGGGCAACGTGCACTTTATATTTCGTACAATTATATTGAACGATATCTATAATCAGCTATATCAAACTATATCGACTAAAAATACTAAAAATTAAACTAAAAACCTATGCCTTGAAATTGGTGGAAAATCGGGACGCCGTGGAAGGGGTGCCCCTGACGCATTATACAATAGATGCGATGAATTATATTCTAATAAGTATATGTAGTATACATAGATCAAGCGTTGCTCAAATTAGAACTAAGTTGATTTTTGTAATATTGTCTTACGTATAGACTATCATTTTATTCATTAACTTATTTGTAAACTGTTTTTCCTGTCTCTAATAGCGATAACTAAAATTTTAACCTACAAATATACATTTATTTATTGATGTGCTTGCGCATTCAAAGAGCAATACACATACGAGTATAATAAGACATTCACGGCTCTAATTTAGATTTTATATCCAGAAGAAAATAATCCAGAATCTTCCAAGTTTAACCGAATTATAGAAAATGTCTCATCATTCGGTTAAATCATGTCAAAACTTATAAATTCAAAATTATATGGAATAATTGATCTTGGCTTAGATTTATTGGCAGTAAAGATTATCCAGAAAATGTGTGTTCCGCTTACTTATCTAATATTCAATTTAATATATATATACAGCTAGTAATTATAATATTAAATTCATCTAAGGTTATGTTGTTGTCAGCGTAGAATGTACATTGTACATCTAAGCACTTTTTTCCTGCTAAAATTCGCAAGTAACGCTCTGAGTCGTATTGTAAACAACATGAGTAAGAGTGAAGGAAAAGAAAGGGGTTTGGCCAAACCCAAACTCAGAATTATATGTTAATTTAGTTTATTATGTCACAGCGGTCGGTGATTCAGCGGCAGCCGGCGCAAGCGCGTGGTACCGTTACCCGCCTATTACTTTCTACGAAAATTAATTTCTCAGAATTAAGAATAGTTGAGACACTTATGATTGAAACATTAACGATTATATTGAGATAATTATAAACATTACTGGTGTAAAAATTGTGGATAACGGAATGAGTTTTTTGACAATAAATTGTCAAAGTTAGTAGGTAATTAATATAAGGAGATAGAGTTACGCAAAATTATTTCAGTCTAAATTAAGTTCTAGACAATAAATACATTATCTACTTGTTGATGAAAAGAATTGAACAAAAAATATTTATTTATTTAATGAAATGGAAATTCATGACACTAAGCATAGTTTTAATATAAGAGTACAAGATCAAATATATCATTAATTTTGGCTTATTATATAAAGTTTTGGCGATTCTCGAGAGTAATTGTAAATATGAAGTAAAATATCTACTTTTATTTTGAAGAAACACGGGCAAAGTTATCTATGTAAAAAAAAAATATGTTGTTCATTTGGACAGACTTAATTAAAGTCTTTTGTTACTAGTTTTAAATTTATTATTTAGTACTAACACCAATAACACTAACACAAAATTCATTACTTAAAGAAGACTGAATTTCTAACACTGCAGAATAGCTTTATTAAAGCAATGACTGTTTAACTTTGGAAAATCCCTCCGTGATTTTCCCTTAGCAGATGCTTAGGATTGGATTGGACATGTTCAATGCGTGAAGTCTAGTATTGACGTCATCAAGGAGATCTATGCTGCGGCGGTGCGTCAGAGCACACTCACTAACCAAATACGATTCATGTTTATTAAGTAATCTGGCGATCAATACCAGTTTACTGACCCGTTATAACAAATTAAACAAAATTCGCTAATGATTTGAATAATTTGGTGACTAAATGGCTAGCTTTTAAGTAATAAAATATCGTCATTTTGTTCAGAATATAATAGTTATTTCGTCATTATTTACCTTACCTCAATTCTTCAGCTGTTTGGTGGAATTTGACATTTTTTGAAAATAAACCATACTACAGGAAATCATTTAATACATATGATGATTAAAGAACTATTGTTAGCCGTTAATAAGTCAAACATTTTCTGAGTTTCTAGAAAAAAACTTAGAGCCAATTAGGTGATGTTCGTTGAAGAAATTATGCATTTATGAAATATTTTTGCAGTCGTTAAACCTTTCATAATTTTTTTTCATTTGCCCATTGTTCCATTTCTTATTCCACTTTTCTTTCAAACCGAAATACTAGCCTGATTTTTTAAATCGTTGTTTGTTTCTTAAAAAATACTGCTACAAAATAAAGTTTGCGAAATGAAGTGTTAGAAAATTGAAACCGTTTCCGATACGTAGCCCATAATTTAGTTAATTGTATTAACATTATCCGTGAATATTTGGGAGGGTGTTTGGTTGAAACTAGGCACATAGATAGATCAGGTCCTGGAATAAAACATAGCCAATTTTATCCCCCGGTTAAGCGGACAAAGACTCGTGTAAATGTTACTTAAAAAATAACTAGAGGCTCAGGAAGTTGTAGACCTCACGAGTATTTCAACCTACAAATCACCGCCAAAAAAAAATCTTTACCTATAATTAAATTATTGAACATGCTCACAAAATGTAATGAGAATCGGTTAAAAAATGCAGCCTGTAGAGGAAAACAGGCAGCTGGACGTACGAAAGAAATTTTTGTGCGAGCTGAAACGGAGACGCTTCGCTAGCTACGCTGGCTCGGTCAGATATTGATGTTATTTAAATCTGTATGTAACATTGCGCTAGCGCAGCGGCGAGAGCGGTGGGCGGCGGTAACGGATCGGGCCGTTGAACGACCGGCCTTATTCCTGTACCAACGCGAGCGAGAAACGTACTTTCATTGTCACCTCGCACTCGCTCCAGCATCTCACGCTATTCTCACCCGGAACCGTATGGGGAAAAAGTCGGGCAAATCGGGCACATGCACTTTCTTGATGCGGTTCATAGATTTGTGACAATAAGCAGTTACTACGGGAAAGTTATTTACTATCAAACGTGTTGAAGTCAAGGAACTCAAAAGTTAGGATGTTAACGATACAATCTTACAACGAAATTGGTTACGAACACAACTGAAATTAAAATAAATAACTGTTTTAAAAGTCACTAAGGATCGATTGTTTAAAACTACGTGTAACAGTAAGTTTACGTTAAAATCTTGGGATTTGACATTTCGCTAACATCCCAATGTCGGTACTTGAAGCAAGTTCTAAGTTGTTGATCACAGATATTATTTAAAATATATACAGAATACCTACATATGTTTCGCTACTTGGGAACCTGAACCTACATATATATTTATTAGCGCTGATATTAAGAAATACGCTACGCATACAAGTATAGGCTCGAATAAGAGCTAGAAACCTACAAAACTCCTGTAATATTTAACATTTCATCGAATACAGATAGCATCGAGACTCCAAATTCGGTCCATTTGCCTTCCAAATAGAGACAATCGTTTAAACTTAAAGGTCGATATCTTGCATCTATGGCCTGGGGTCAGCTACGGTATACTATTAGAATTTCGGACGGCAACAATAGCGAACTGTTCGCGGCAGCGGGCGTTGACCCCGCGACCGAGTCAAGTGCAGCATTCTGCAGCGCGCGCGCACTGTATGGAGAGAACTAGGGGATGTAAGGCATGGTGACGGGGTATGAAAATCAAAATTTTAATTAGTTAGATAAAAATAAATATTGGACACGTATTTTTTGCTTTTTCAGAATAATAAAAAATACGCAGATAATTCGCATGAAAGTTTAGGAGCTGGGGCTCGTGACGTGAATCCTAGGTAAAATTAGAACTTAAGAGTGACGTCACGCGACATTTTCACTCAATGTATCGCCTTTATTTTTTGATTACGTAAAAAGAAAAGTCAACAATATTTTTTTCTCTAACTTGCTCGGAAATGTTCCCATTAATGAAGTAAAAACTCACCGCGAAGTCCATCGTTATATATGTTGATACGATAATCAATTAAAAAAAAAAGTGGCATTACTTCCCTGACAGGCCCGGGAAGTGTACATTATTGTGCAGGTTTTTACTTTCAATTTCATCCAAGACTTTGAAAATTCTCCATACAGCCAATAGTAACGTACAAAAACCGAGATTTAAAAAAACTTGAATTGTATTCTGCGTTTAGTTACTGCATGGTTAATGCCAATAACAATAGAAAAAAAAATATTGTGTTCAAATCATAATACAGTTTATTTAGTCTTAATGATCTTCACGAACTGATAAATATTTTGTAGCAAAGGTATGTTTTTTTTAATGTTGTGCGTTTAGGAATTGCCGATTCAGCTAAAAGTAATAATGTATATATTTATTTTGACTATTGCTATGGATTTTCTTTTTATTTATTTTCATTATTCTTATTCATCTGGAACCAAATATACAATTCGGACCCAAAACTTTTAACTTTAATATCCTTAAAAACAATAAGGCGGGAACATGAATTTCATTTTTCATTTTGTCAAAGATTGTCTGTCGTGTTATTTTTACGAAAATAAGTTACATAAACATGTGTCAAATTTCCTCGCATATTTGGAGAAAAGCAGTATACATGCCTCGGCAGGAATGTCATTTCGTGGATTCGTATCTATTGGAAAACCGTACTCATCCACGAAATGACTTTTCCCGGCCTCTGCAGTAATATACTATTATTAATCTACATGACGGACTAATTATTAAAATTTAGTCATCATCCCTAATGTAGGACATAGAAATGTATGCCGTTTTTTATTTGGAGGAATATTAAAGGCGTTTAATTCAAATACCTATTGCTAAATAATTTTGAAACTATCATACATACATATGTATATGAAAAATATGTCTTTTTAATAACCTTCTGTAAAAAATACATTTATGTGACAAATTTTTATCGCCGACTGTAGTTTTCTTTGAACAACCATCAACTACTCACCGAGATGATTCTAAAGAGCCCAAACTCGGTTGCATTGCATTATTTTATTACAGAGTTCCTATTACCACCTTCCTGCTCCATCATCAGATCAGCTCGATGGTATCATACTATTGCATTGTCACCGAACTTACATAATTACCTAACTATTAATTAGGTACCTATGCCCATTTAAGCTCGATCGGGAACCGGAAAGTAAGTCAAATTTAACCTGCAAGATTCCACCGGAACAAACAAACATTGCAAGTTAAATAAAAGCTTGTAATAAATACTAGCATGCTTTAACAAGTGATGACATGTGACGCAACTCCTGGGTATCAACTAACCGGTCGCAGAAACGCCGGAATAGAACAGCCTTCGGCCAGAACCCTTCGTGAAGGTCGACAGCTGGGCTGGGCAGTTGGCGCTCTCGCACCACAAATGAATTGAAGTTCATGTTGTATTTATTAGGCGCATTTAAATGATGTGCATATAGCATCCGTTATTGTGGCAAACTACGAACCCTTATACAGTGACGTGCAATCGTAGGCATCATCACTGGACGCTGCCCACTTAACAAACATTAACATGTACCTAGCTGTTTTCAAAAAGGTCTAATTTTAGTTCACATCCTTCATCTAGACCCTGGTTATAACTATATCATATTTGTGCGATAGAGCAATAACAGTGGCCAGTAATTGGCAATTTACTCTATGTCGTCATCTAAAATGAATATTTCTCAAAAAATACGACATACGAGCTTTGCTGTGCCAGTAGTTCTTACCCGGCTGCGTCAGAAGGACGGTTATGTTTTCCAAGAGTATTAATGTGTGTGAGTATGTATGTATGTGTATGTCTATTTCTTTAGTAGCTTATACGATACGATGCATTATGACGTATGAGGTATCGTAGAGTTCATCATGGTCGTAGCAGTGACACTACATTTTTTAGTGGGATTTCTTGTTCAAAATACTGAAAATGTACAATAGAATACAATTTCTTCTCTTATATATCGTCGGCCAAAATCAGAAACGTAGTAACCGTCAACTTATTCAGTTGGCTGTTACTGAGGTTTCTGTATTGCACACCTCATTAAACAGAGTACCTACATACAAAACAATACATTCAAGGGCAGGTAAACAACGTGCGATCTGTTCGCTAAATAGCGATCTCTTCCAAACAACCTTTGTGTAGTGGGCGGTGGGAGATGGACGTGGAGAACAATTAACTGTACGTATAAGTTGGTGACGCAAAGGATTTTGGAATTGAAGTATGTATGTATGTACTAGTGATACTTGTTAATGTACAACGGTGTTAATTAACCCTGATGTAATGACCCTGCTTACGGAGCTGACGGTCCTAGGCTCATATTCCGGTAAGGGCAATTATTTGTGTAATGAGCACACACGTTTTTGTACCTAGATCTCCGATTTTTCCTATATACCGTGTCGTGGGTTTTTTGATTTCTATTAATTTTAACAGGTGACAGTACCTGTCAATACGAACAAATTTTCCTATAGGGAGACATTTTTGAAGCGAAAAAAAAATCTGCCATGGCGTACATTTTGGATGACTTAGGTACTATATTTATTATGACTTATTATTATATACACATTGTATGAAATGGCAGACCTTAAATTCGTTAAAATTAAGAAAAAACAAAACATAGTGTATAGGAAATAATATTTATCTTTTAAATATATCGTTGAGATTATTGAGCTTTACCATGGAACTATTTCGATTTGTGTAACTGTCCCTCGAATATTTATGTACTTATAAAAGATTTCTCTCAAAATGTAAAGCTTATTAAATGGTCTATTCGTTGGTAATAATTTCCTTACTACACTATGGGCTCGAAATGTCGGCTAGTTTGTCACCTAAGTAGTAATCTGTGCTAATACGTTGCAGGTTGGTGTACAATGCTCCCTAGTCCCTAGTGTGCTAACATGACTGTACCGCCGCCGTTGGCGCCATTTTACCGTGAATCGATCCATTAAATGCAGTTAGTTGAACTAAGGCGCCTTAAGTGCTGGCAGTAGATACGAGTACATCCACACGATCTTTCTTTTTACCCAACTGAGGCAGAAGGAGGGTTATGTTAAAAGGAAAAGTCGACGTAATGCACCTACGGGTGAAAATTAGTCTTAATTAATTTCATCTGTCCATCCAACTGTTACAACACTGTACCTCAGAAACGATTTATGTTATCAATTTGAAATTTGAAACAGATTTTTCCTGTAAAAAAATATCAAAATGAGGTTGGGCGAATATTCAAAGTCTAGCTACTATGTCAAATAGGGTATCATATGATAGGAATTAATTTGCATATTCTCAAACACTTATTTATAAAGGAAAATTATGAAAAATTTACATTCCCCCTTATCTCCGAAGTTTTTTGAAATTTTCTCGAATTATATTAAGGTAACATCAATATTACAGGAAAATCGGTGCAAATATAAAGCTGCTAGTACTAAAATTTAACAAAAATAAAATAAGTCTAACTGATTTTTTTATATTTTCATTAAAAAAAATAACAATCCGATTGCGTTAAGTTTGCACCTCATTTGTATGCAACGCGATAGATATCAGATGCAAACTTTAATTGGCCCACCTGGTTCGGTAAGTAATAATAGGTTGTACTGAACCCTCGGTCTGCGAGATGTCGCGCACTTAGCCGGTTTTTTATTTTCAGATCGTCTTAAATGTAAATAAATGATTGATATTATCACTTATTAATGACCGTGCATATTGCTGAAAAATCTGGTGCAGAAATATGTAAATATTAAAACTAGAGTTATATACCCAGATATTTCTAAAATCCGCCATTACCTATACCTATATTTATATTTTAGTAGCTGACTGTATACATGTGTGCTATATTTAGCGTTAAAACGAGCAAGGAATTTAGGTCCTTATGGAAAAGACGAAGCTGTTCAAAATAGAAGAATTTGCTCAGGATCAAATGTTTAACTATAGCCGTTTTAAGTCTTCTGAGAATAATAAACATCATGGTAAGGTTACATTGACTTAAGACTTAACATGTTTAATTATTGGGTATACTGTTGCACGTTGACTTAATTATGCATACAATGAAAGCAGTAACTAACTGTTAAATTAGGTGTTACTAAGACATGATTTTTTAATGATCTGAAAGTTTGTAATACCTTAGTAATTTACCGATCGAATTCTATTTGATAGAAATAATTCAATGCTCAAGTCTTCATTAATCCCTACTAATAACAGCTTTTTATTTGTACCGAGTTAAGTGTGCCTCGCTTGCCAACCTGAGCAGTGCGCAGGTTTTCCATTTTTTCCTAACTTCGTCTCGGCGAGTGAAAACAGCAAGTATCGGACGTCATTCCACTTTTCCGAGGCGTCAGTGTACAATGACCATTATTAGCAGACCTCACTAGTTTGTCTAGGTCGATGATAAATGGAGGCGACTGAGCCGGCGAGGGGAGGCGGGGCGGGTCTAGGTTGGATGGCGGGATGGTATCCGCAGAACCGAGCGACAACGCGCCGCCGCCGTTGCAATTTCGCTGCAGTCTGCAGTAGGTAAGTGTGTCAATGCACTCTAATCCCCTCATATCTCTGCTATCACTCATGTCAAGTTCACAACTCTGATAAAAGAAAATTTCACTACTAACCTAGAACACGGAACTGCTAACCTAGCGCAATAAGAAAGAAGTATCGTACTTGAATGACGAAATTGAAATTCATTAGGAATTTATTAGCAAGCGTTATGTAAATTTACATAATATTGCGTTTGATAGTATCGATTCACGTCACGCTAATTATTCAAAATGCTAAATATTTAAAATCATTCAGTCTTCAGGTGATCACAATTAAAGTAACCGTTCAGATAGGAAAGGATACCAGTAAAATATCTCAGAAACGTTTATCTTTAATATCTTTAATTACTAACGGGTTTCAATTCAATTCCTTCGACTCGACGCAACGGTATCGCAAGGAAGCGTGGGAGGAAATTGCGACAGATGCTCAAACAAAATAACCGCATAATAAGCATTTATCGAGTTAAATTATAGGTTGGAGATAATACAAGCTAGACACAATTAGAAACATGAAGTCTGTGATTTAATTAAAGCGGCAAAAAATAAGTTCGATAGCCTATCTCGTTTTCATTAGCGTGCGCCGCGGCCAATGATCACGACTGAAAATTTTCTTCGTCGCTTTTACAATGTTCGATATTTACCGCACATGTGCTCGAAAACAATTCACTTAATGTGGCCGCGACGAGAATTTGTCGCTGTGGCGTCAATTAATTTACTAATTATCTGTTTGTGGTTCGGAAAATTGCAAACGATGTCGGCATCTGAGCTATGTGAAATTAATAACGTAATAGAAATCTATTGTTCCGCCCTAATAATGATACTATAAACGTAAATCAAAGCAAAACTCGTAGAGATCGTTTTTGCCAGTAAAATGAATCTTCTGGACAACTTATGCCATCTCTTAAAACGTAACATCACATCACCGCATGATGTAACTTATCAAAACGTTTGAGCACGACAAAAGCATAAGTGTAGTGGGTGCGGCTCGGTATTGCTTGTCTCTAGCGCAAGGCAAAAGGGTCAGAGCTGTCAGGTGGCATCGCGCCGAGTTTCCTAGCCATATCTAGGCGAGCGACAGTAGCGGCTTGCGAAAGTGCACATAATTGTATCGGCGCTTTAGAAAGGGGGTTATGAGTTTGTAAGTGCAACGAACCCGTGTGCATTTCCTCGGGAAGATGCAGTCGGTATGGAAAGCGTGCGATTACAGGAATCGGCGACACGTCGGCCGTCACGGCTCTCGCGCGACGGATAAGGCGAAAAGTGAAAATAATTGCCCGCCAGCAGATGCTACTTACATGCTGTGTGATGGAAATATTTACACTTACATCTTCAATTAGGCTTAGATTCTACTTCAACTTAAACTACTTCTACAATTAACGAAATAATACGATTTTAACGGCTAATATCTTAGTTAAAAACGACTTTAAAATATCAAAAGAATCTCAAGAGCGAGACTTTTTTATACAGTTGAATTGCGTTTTACGAATTTATACATCTGTAGGGCACAAAAAACTCATCACCTGGTGAATATTCATCCAATTTATCGGTACTGATAAAAAAAGGTTAGTCTATTATGATCATAATGCAACTGTTCTTTCTACAAAATGTGGTATAACGGGGCCAAAGGGTTACGCAGCCATATGCGCCGGAGTGGCCCAAATACCGGATATGGGTTAAGTAATCACGGGCTTTTTTATGCATCCTATACATTAAACCCCTTTCTTTTGTTACTCGTATAACAGTATTCATGTTAGTAAAAAAACTACCATTTGCACGCTTGGTCGGCATGTTAATTGAATTGCTTACAGACGTCGCCATCTCCAAATTTGCTGATCGCTTCTGTCAATTTAGTTTTTTGCACAACATGTGCTTATTTCTTAACGAGATCTATATATTCCATTACTCGCTAGTCACATGACTTCCCACTCGCGAATTCGTCAAGCCGTTTTATTATCATAACTGTAAACTGAACGGCTGACAATGTCACAGCAAAAATGTGACATTTAAACAAAAACCCGAAAACCACAGGATGCTCCTGTTAACGTTAAACAAAAAGTAAAAAGGTATCTCTAATCATATTGTATTTAAACCTCAAATTCGTCACAGTAAAATTAAAACGGCCAGTCATATATCTCGGACTATTGTTCTTCGCGGGTCCGCTCGTTCTTAGAATTTTACACGAGGCACTGTTATTTTGTAACGGTTCTCTTGTGACGGCAAAAGTGCATTTTTCTCAAAAAACTGCAGTGGATGTGACGTCACAAAGCGTCATAGGACGTAGCGAGGCCCGTTACTCGTACAAAGGACGCGTAAACAAAGGCAGGCTGCGACCGCAGTCGCTGCTGTACACATTGTTTGTGAGGACTATAAATCAATCGGCAAAACGAAACAATGGGCGAGAAAACGTCACACTTGCTTATAATTATGTAAGTTATTTAATGATTTCAGTAGGTACGCTAGCAGGAATATCCTCTGGACCAAAGATCTGGGCCTGATATTCGTCTATTATCTTAAAAAATATTATACAAAGTTATTTCACAAATAAGTGCAATAAATAATATACATAGATTCTGTTTAAAGGTAAATTAATAATGACATCATCATCATAACAGCCCAAGGACATCCATTGCTGGACAAAGGTTTCCCCCAAGGCTTTCCATAACGATCGCTCGTCATCATCATGAGTCTTATAATGCACCCCGAGTGTCGCCGTTGCGGCAAACGATCGCTCGCACGCCAGCCTAGTTGTAACGGTTTCCCGCGATCTTCACTAGATCATTGGTCCACGAAGAATATGAAAGTGTACAAGGGGCCTCAATTACCGAGTAATAAGTAATGTTGACTAGGTATATAACAGAAACATAAAAGCTTAGACTAGTCGGCTATTTTACGCATATTTTTTTGTCATAATTCTATATCGCATAATCGCAATAGGCATTTACGCCGAATCCTGTTTTCGTCGAATTAAATTCGAAAAAAAATGCGAAACAGATAGCATCCAGTTTAGACATTTAATTAAGAGGTTATTTAGTACCTAATACATATTAGCTAATGGAAGGTGTATCTGGCAATGCTTGAAAATGATTTTAGCTATTCGAACTTTGTGTGGCATTTACGAATAGGGGTTGGGAATGACACTTATTAAATCTCTGAAACGATTCCTGATATAGCTTCATGCACATTCTTGAGAAAATTATCAGCGACCAGTTTCACTCACAGCTAGTACAATATTGAAGTATAACTTTTTTACTTAAAGCACTTAGTAATATCTTACAATCTGTAAATTTACAGCTAACAATTAAGAACCTTTATAAAGATATTTAAAACGCGTCCCAAGAAGGACTTTACAAATTGCAAGACCGGTGCCGCAATAAATACATTTGCGTTTTTTAAGGTATTGCGTTTTGTTCAATACCTTTTTTGAATTTCTGGTCCAAATTGAGGTTGGGAATATATTTTATCCTAATAATGACTAGTAAAATAGCCGTTCCCGTAGATACTTAGAAGCTATAAAAAGTGTATGGGGCCGTCAAAAGTGAACGCATGCCATGACTAGTCGAAAAAAAGGTAAAAATAACGGTACCGTTACAATCCTGCCTTGGGAGACGGGACCCGGGGCGGGGGGCGAGGGAGGAGAGACCCAACGTGATGTGAAAAAAAGATTGGAAAGTCATTGACGTAGGTTATAGTTACTGTATTCTGGTATTTGATTTTTATTTCATCTTATTAATTGGATATCATTACCGTTGTTTATTTTCAGAAGTCATTAAATCTGAAACGGCAGTGTTTCATTTGTATCTTGTATTTCATGTATTTGATGTAGAAATTCTTTAGAAAGCTGACTTGATATCCTTACTCGTGGTTATATAAATATTTGTATTCGAATCGTATTCATGAGAAGGTTTATGTATATTATTGCGCATGTACATTTGTACGTAAATCAGTTCCTACACAGTCAAGGTTATGCTCAAGATGTTTGCAGGCAATTGTAATGGTGGTTGGATGGGTAAATGTTGGATAATGTTACGCAGTGGATAAAATAACAAAAACCGAGTGTGTATATTCGCCAACAAACTGCCTTGCAGTTTGGTGTTTTTTTTTAATGTAAAAACGCTGTGTATATTTTGTGTTAATAATTAAAAAAACAATGTATTCAGGTAAAAACATTTCGAGTGTATTTTTATTAATATTTGAGTTTTCTAGGTGAAATTAACTTTACTTTTGACTTTAAAATGGAGGAAGCTCTCCCGTATACTTGCAGAAAACTTCTTCGACTTTACGATTACTTAGTATTATTATATTGACAGGGTTTTCTCGTTTTATTTCAAGATTATTTTGTTTATCCCAACTGTGCATTTTCGGGATGAAATGTAGTCTAATCTAATACGGCCAATATTTTGTGGCACAACTCTATCCAATAACATAAACGTGCACACATACACGCATTTATGATGAAAATTTGCTGATTGCATTTTTTTATATCAATATATCGTCTCGACACTAAACCTTAACGTGACCGAAGATGCACCGTGGGATGTCTGCCGACAAGATGAATTAATGACCTGGTTAAGTGACCTGACCGTTGTTTGCGGAAGTTCATGAGGGGAGAGCAATATTCACCTCTGGACTTCTACGTGCTATCATGACGAAGCATTATCTGTACGTTTGGTTTACCCGGCGCTTATTTATATCCATCACTAGGACATAAGTACATACGTATAATTAATTCAAAAGCTATAAGAAAAGATAAATGACAGTATAACATCTTCTTCAACTTCAGAATAAATTGAACAATGAGCAAGTTTTTTACAAGGTATGGTCAGTCAAAAACCATTTCGAGGAAGGTTTAATAGACCTCTTGCATTATCAGATTTGTAAAATATGATTTGTGGAATAAGTTATTCGTGATTTTAATTTTGACTTCTATTTGTCCTTACCAAGCCCTAGTACAGACGTCAGTCAGTAGTGACGTCACTGGAATAAACGAAATATCTCCAAAAAACTTCAAAATAAAATTGAACACTATTTTTGAAATCGCTTCACACTCAGTAAAGAGAAGCGTAAAACAGAAAATAAATTCTACTAGTTTTAACGTCTCTTAAGAAAAACAATTTTAATAAAATTTGATGTATAAAGAACTATGCATAAAAATAGTGTTTATATGTAAAATACTAAGACATTACTGCTCGTCTTGTGCGTTCTTAGCGGTAAAGATATCGTGTAGGCTTTAAAACCATTTACGCTTTAGGGCTTTAAAGTGGTTGTTACTAAACCACACACTTAACACTTTCTAGCCTACGCTGGCTACAAGTAGTCACATCTTAAAAAGCAAATAAACATAAATTTCATCAGAGAATTTGATATCCAGGCTGTATCTATTTCCGTCTCTTTCTTAAAGCGTCGATGCCAAAGGTGCATTCCTGTATTCACTTTGGTAAAATAAGTTAAAATATATACTTCCTACCTTTACAATAGTAATGAGTACGAGAGTAAAATATGTATTAAATATCTTATCTATTGTTTTTGTAACGAAAATCTTGATGTTTTACCATTACGATCTTCGTGATTTTTTGATTGCGAGATCCCATGGAATTCTAATCCTTCCCTCAATTTCGGGATATTCTCCATTTCCTATTTTAGGAAGAAGGTCGGAGTATTCTCCAGCGCAAACATCGCCCTTAAGGTGCACTCGCATATTTATCTAAGGTGGAGTTTTTTGATTATAGGCCAAATATTTGAAGCCTTAATGTAAGTTTAATGCAAGATCCCTGGCCTGCAATAAAATATTTGAATTTGAATTTAACTTCATCAGCTCGAGTTCGCCTCGGAAATACGGGCAGAGTCTGACAAAAGTCTCCAGTTAACAACATAGTGACTCTACCCATCATAACTTCGTTCCCTCTAATATCTTTCAAAGTTCTAATCAGCGCTTCACAACACTCTTTATGCGCCATCGTACTTTTGTCCCAGACTGTTACCCCTTATTTAACCCTTTCCGGGATGAAATTCCAAGAATGCTGAAATAAGTTTCTTAGTTTTAAATTAAGACTCCTTACGTGAAATATCAAAACAGTTACTAACTACAGATTTTCCATACACACTTTAACACCGTTAAGGGATGACTTTCCAAAAATGCTGAAATTAGTTTTCTTACTTTAAAATGAGGAAATTATAGTCGAAATATAATAACAGTTACTCAAATAATTACAGATTTTCAATACAAACTTTCAACCCCAATTTAACCCTGTTAGGAGACAAATTTCCGAAAATCCTGTCTTTTTCCTTGCTTACGTAGTATATAGTGTCTACTGTAAAAATTTCAAGTCTCTAAGTTCAGTACTTATGCGTTGATATCGTTTACAACTAACGCCATCCAGTTACGCAAACAAGTACTAACGCGTCATATTGGTTTCAAAGCAATTTCTTTATAACTCTTCGTAATGAAAATTTCAGAGTTAACAATAAGTGATGATTTTCCATTTATTGTTAAAAAGAACTCGTTTATGTATTTATCTTATTTATAAACCATATTGGGACCGAGCGCGACGACAGCGCCACGTGATAGGCGGCCATTATGGACAATATTGTCACCGCTGTCAATCAAGAAGTAAGTACATATTGTGAAAAATGTTAATGAAATCTTCTGTTATTTTTGGTGTTATTACAAATCACAACAACACATCGTACCAGGACCATATTTTTATCTCAAAAACGATTAGAAAATGTTTACTGCAATATGGATTTGACAGCTCAAGTCAGCGACAAAAATGACAATTTTAGCCGTAGCGAGCGCTGTGATCGTTTAGGCTACCCCCTCCACCCGCTTTGCACTCTGCCAATACTTTTGTAACAAAATGTTTATCATACAGGGATGATCGCAAGTCCAAAATGTACAACGGGCTATTATCTGGCTATACTCAGATATACTCTTATTTGTATGATACGTCATATAATAGGAAGGTGTGTTCTTTGTTTAATCGTGTAGGTAGTATTACTGTTGCTAGGTTACAAATTGTTTATTAATTGTTTAGAAATGAAAATGTCATAATGTCAAATGAACAAAAGGTCATGTTTTTCCATTTATTGTTAAAAAAAACCATTTTATGAATGAATACAAAAGTGGTAGCCTATGTCCTATTCTGTTATTTAAGCTATATTACTGCAGAATTTTACGCAAATCTGTCATGTATTTTTTGCGTACAAGTGTAACGTACGATTTGTCCGCATTGAATTCATTTCTCGCAGGTAAGTGTCTTTTCCCGGGATAAAAAGTAGCCTATGTCCTTCGCCTGGACTCAAACTATCTTCATACCAAATTTCATTCCAATCGGTTCAGCGGTTTAAGCGTGAAGAGGTAACAGACAGACAGACAGACACACTTTCACATTTATAATATTAAGTTTGGATTTACAAATATTTCATATTGAAGTCTAATTATTATTTAAAATGTCAATATTATGTAAATAGTGTCAAGCAATGATACTTAAAATGTAATCATTATGTAGGTACGTAAATTTAAGGTAGGTACTCATGACGGATTAATGTAAAACTTACGACTACAGGATTGGTAGCGCACGTATAACCTAGACCAAATTTTAAGTAAGGTACGATTGTTTTTTTGCTTTTTTCCTCGCAAGTGTGTTGAAAAACGTCATATGAAACTCGTGTGCATTGGTCATTACACTCTCGGCTTTATACAGCACTCGTCTACGACTCGTGCTGCAAGATATAGCCTCGAGTGTAATTACCAACGTACTACACTCGTATCATAATGTACTATAACTCGCGGAAACAGAAGAAAATATTATGTACTATTTTCTTATTAGCACAGGTTATAGGTACCATCTATTGTAAATATCTTATAAGATATTCATAATAATACGTATAATTATATTTAGATTTAGTGGATCGTAAAACGATTTTTTTCCGAATGTGTCAAAATTCAACGGACGGACTACATATTATGTTATTTAAAAATATGGTAATAGCATTTAAAATATTTTCGATTTTATCTCGTATCATGAGAGTAAAGTAAGTGTATTAAGGATTTGATGTATACAAATTTGGTTTTCTTCCTTTGATCAGTTTTTACATTTTTCATTTTATAAAAGATTAGCTTCTGCTCGCGACTTCGTCCGCCTTAATTCATTTATCGCGGATAAGGGTATTTTTTCGTGATAAAAAGTAGCCTACGGCCTTCCCCGGGACTCAAACTATCTCCATACTAAACATTCAAATCGGTTCAGCGGTTTAAGCGTGAAGAAGTAACAGACAGACAGACACACTTTCGCATTTATAATATTAAGTATGAATAATATTTAATATTTAGATTATATTAGCGGCTACTCACGTTTTAAGAGTAGAGTCTTAATGGTCTAGCACAAATCTGCGACTACGCTTGTCGCGCGACATAGTATCACCCGTCTCTCTTGCATTGTATTGAAAGGAAAGGGACAGACAATTTTTGTCGCGTCACAAAGAGTCGCGTATCACAGTTGTGCTAGAGGTGCTGCTCGACAGGTTTCGGTCCATTAAGGTGCGTCCACATTTGTATCATTTGCCCGTTCAGATCTTCGTTCCGTGGCATCATCGCGTGTCACGATCACGCGTTCGGACGTTGCGCCGATCCGATCGCTCGAAATCCATGTTACTACGCGTATCATACACTTACATCGGAGCAGTGGGGCATGATCACCGTGCCGACAATGAGCGTCCAAGCAGCGCGAAACGCAGTCATGCCACGCCACGGTGATCGGATACGAGCAAATGATACAAGTGTGGACGCACCGTTAGGTGATGAACGTGAGCTTGTCTTCTCGTCATCTGACAGTAGTTTTCTGGTTTAAAAAGATAATATGTAAGTAATTTTAGGACTGCTGCAGCTGGTATGATCATTTCCATTAATGTAACTCCATAACTAAAGACAAGCAAAAAACAAAGGAACCACGATAAATTCATCCTACATCGATTGTGATTTTTTGGATAGCGGAGTTTTGGGAATAAATTAATTCAATGCTTGTGTTATGAAGTTTAGCTATTAAGCATTTGGTCTATGCACTCGCCGTCCAAAACGAGAATAGATCCTGCCAACGACCTTTTTATGTAGGATACACAACCGAGTCGCTTCCTGGACAAACTGGCTTCGGCGCTCAAACTGCCAGCAGGATATCTTGCGCTTATATTTGGAACAAACAAATTTTTAATTATCAAATTGATAATCTTATAAGCTAGAAGCGGAAAACTCATAGCAAAGTTCTACTGTCAAAAGGTACTGAACATTGAAGTTATTTACACCATTTTGGAAAAATAAACTATAACAAAATACAAAAAAAAAAAAAAAAAATATGGACTTTTCCGACTATCGATACGTTTTGATTGTTATCTTTAAATGTTTGGTACCACCCTTACAATGAAAACTTTTTGACTACCTACGTTGCAAAATGCATTGCTTGTATTGCTACTTTCAAGAATTACATCGTATGATATATGTAACAAAATGGTTACTTGTATTCTTTCGACTATGTTTACGTGTACCGTAAAACGTTTAATTCAAATCCAATGCAAAAAACCGATTAATTATCCATTTCTAACAAATCGAAGATTATTTTTTGATAGATATGATATACTATCTATAGTTTATTTGAAACAACTCAGAACTACTTTTCTAAAATGAAACTAAAATTATTGGTTGAAAGGGCGGTTTAGCTACTAAATAAAATTAGAAATAGAATACCCCTGCCCCAAAGAGATATTTCTATATATTTACCGATAGTCGATAAAAAATAACAATCCCTTTTGACAGTCCTATTTGCTATGAGTTTTCCGCTCTTTGCTTATAAGACTGATTCTGGTTTTTTGTTTTAATTTATACTCGTACCAGTCATTCATTTGTGCTGCTACCCAAAAGGTACCAACTGGTCCCTATTACTCAGCCTCTGCGGTCTGTCTGCGTGTATCCATGTGTCTATCACAAGGCTTTTGAACTGTTATACAGTACTGCGTTCGCGATAATACCGTATAATGGAAGTAGAATAAAGTTAAACATTAAAGGGAGTCTTAATACAGAACCCTTTATGTGCGTGTCCAACTCGTACGAATGTGTGTGCGTATTTGCGTAGTTCTACAGGCATTTCAACCGCTATCACTTGGAAAGAAAAAGATTCTGGCATGGGGTCATTCACCTTAAACATGTACAAAAGCAAAGGTTTTGAGAAATTCTTACCAGTGTCAGGAGCATTGTAAATAAATAATGATTAATATGTAGGGTGTTTCCGCGTCATCCCGTCTCGCGCCGCTGCGGGCTTTCTCAATTGATCGATGGACCACTGTTCCGGACCACAGCCTCGGTTTTTACAACAGCGGAAGAGTTTCAACCGCATTGATTCTTGATGAGCTTTTCTACTTAGGAGTTAGTTCCACTTGGTTTTTAAAGGTGTAAGTGGTATAAGTGCGTTTATACACGATGGCCGTTGCGCCTCTAATTGTTTTAATGGGTATAGAGAGGTGTTTGACCCATTGTATCGTGACTGTTTGTTTATGTTTGCTTACTTTAAAACTATTACATCAAATCCAAGTGCACTCTTCATTTGATACTTTTAATGCTTATAAGATTGAATGCGTAATGTTATATATTTATCATTTTATATTTATTATGTATATATAAATATATATTTACACACGTATATTTATTTATTTAGATGATATATGCAATTGTATTAATATTTTTTTATTTAGGTTTTATGTGTATGCTACTTTTTGCTCTACGGTTTTAACTGGAAGGGGTAAGTTCGCCTTTGTACAAATTAATTACTTTACCGACTTTGTTTCATTGCTTTTACGTACGAATATATTTGACATTATCTTGTGGCGTGGCTTAGGTACATACATAGGTGAGCTAATTGTTGAAATAGGAACGAATTTAAAAACCTGCCGACCTACTAACACAATACAATATTACTGATCTTATATTTTTTTCTTGGGTATTTAATACACTACTTTCATAACTTAAATGCTGCTTTACATATTTTCTTATTAGAATCCTATTCTATTACAAATCAAATCATTGTTAATCGTTATGTTCTATCAAAATTAACATGAAATCGACCGATTAATAAGAAATAATAATTTTATTTAAAAAAACTTGTATTACGGCTTCCACCGCGTTACTTTGATTACAGAATTTCATCCCCATTTCCACTCCCTTGTCCTTTCCAGGATCTCTAACTATTTCCATGTCAAATTACATCTAAATCGGTTTAGAAGTTTAAACATGAAAAGGTGACTGACAGAGTTATGAGTACATTTGATTTATAATATTAGTATGGATTATGAGTGAAAAATGAAATATGATGCAAATGAAAAGTTTGTTGTATAGAACATTATAAAAATAAATGCAGTATCTGAAGACCCTTCAAGTCTGTTGACATGACGAATTATGTGTAGTCGACGCGTATTATCGTTTATGTGTAATTAATATTCAGGCAGCCATTGATTTTTTCGCTGCTTTTGCATTTTTTACTCTTTTGTGAAAAGAAGGCTATTAGGAAAATACATGTGATCATCAGTCATCCAACCCGTTCTCGTTACACTTCGCAGTAAGTACCTAGTTACCAACAAAGCTAACCGCATCGTCAAGAATGATTCCAATTAAATAGAGAGTTTCCCAACAATCGCAGCTGCATTCACACTGTAGCAAACGTCAATGGAGGCCACGAGAGAACATCAAAGTCAATAACCTGAGAAAAATTACATAAGCTGCGCAGACGTTGCGCTCGCGATCGTCGATCGCATCGAGGGGGTGGCGTTAATGCGCGTGCGATATGACGGCACGTGGCACTCATTAAACACTAATAGCTGATCATAATGGGCTAGTTTCCGGGCAGATTCATTTTTATTTATAAGGAAGTTGCCTGCAACTTCGTTCGCAGAGAAGAAAAAAACACATGACCTTTTTTTTTGATTAAGCGTAGTTGGTTAAAAAGTATCCTGTAACTATTTGTAAGTATTAGCTATCCGTGTATTAAAATAAAAATAGTTGAAATCCGTTTAGCGATTTGGCGTGATGAAGCTGCAACGACACATACAAACATATGAAAATAAAATATTTTTCGTTTCAGTGACCTTCGAAG
Organism: Hedya salicella; assembly: GCA_905404275.2. Taxonomy (NCBI): domain Eukaryota; kingdom Metazoa; phylum Arthropoda; class Insecta; order Lepidoptera; family Tortricidae; genus Hedya; species Hedya salicella. Next base: position 21,657,575 of record FR990100.1, on the reverse strand, counting down.
AGACCATGTCACTTTTTTTAAATATCTTCAGTGAAATGCATAAGAAAAATACGACTTTTGACGTTAAATTGCTTCCATTTATTTAGTTATTGTTAATTTTAAAATATTCAAATGGTAAAATAACAGTAACTTGGTTGTTTAAAGTATAATTTTTAAAATTAAACTTAATGGCTTGTGTCGATAAAGTTACATTGACTTCAGGGAACTATCCGATGGAGAGGGATTTCAACCGGTTTATTTTAAAGTAAAGCTAGATATTAAATGATTAATAACTCGTTTTCTTACCTAGCAGGAAGAACTTCAAATAAATATCCAAATAAAAAAAATATTATATGCTCTTCAAATATTAACAATTAGTATCTTTCGCACTAACTTTGTTATTTCTTTTCAAATGCTGCTAATGTATATAGTTATTTCACAAACTATTATTATTCTTGTCGTTCCAGTGTATTCGATTTCTTGTATTCATGTTTTAATAATAAAGTAAACTACAGAATTCACCTTACGCGAATAAACGTATTATGTATGGATTTGCAATCATGTACTCGTTACTGAAAGAGATGACTATAGTTTTATATCGTAATAAGTTTGTAATAGCTCATGTGATTCTTTGTTTTATTGGATTATTTTAATACGTAGGTACAAGTATATTAATTTACCCAATATCCCATTTGATATTAGTTAATGTACTCTTTTGACTTTATTTGCACATAATCGGTGTGAAACACTATTTCCAAGTGCCAATGGAAAACAAGCAGGTTCTATTGAACCCTTTAGTGCTTTCACCCGAGTTTTTCCAGCGGTTTGTAAGTAGCACCGGCCGGGCAACAGCGCGATGAAAAGTGGCGCGGTGATCTCCGCGGCGCATAGCTAGTAGGAAAGTTGCGCCCGCCGTCGGTAAGTGTCACGTTGAACCAACGTGAACCGCCTTCCGCGGTACCCGCCTGTCCTACTCGCGAATTGTCATTCTATCAATCCGTCACTATGACTTTATCTACAGCATCGCGTGCAGCGCTTACCGTTGCGTCTTCAAAATGGCCGACGTTAATTCAATCCAAAATTTGCGATTCACCGCGGTGTTTACAGATTTTGGTGCAAATTAAGTCTGTGGCACATTTATAATAAGATCATGTTACGTGTTATTATGCTTGAATACTGTGGTAGATTTGGATCTGATTATATTAATTTAATGCAACCTAGAAAGTGGCCTTACGCCTAAAAAAACGAGCAGAGCTTGTAATCGTTCGATCACCTTCAAGGAAACCGATTGCAGATTACTTACGTATCTATAGACCAAAGCTCGATTTAAATGTATAAAAAAAAACAATTGGTTTACCGTAGATCAATAGATAATTAAACTCACGATCTTAGCTATCCGATGAGTCAATGATCGCTGATACAAAGCCCTCTTACACAAACAGACCGTAATTTTGTTATTCAGATTGAGCGAGGCGATATTTATTATTAGCTTGAAGGTACCGAAGGAGAAAAAAGTAATAACACTCTTTATTGTTTCAGCGTAGTCGAGTAAAAATATCTTTGGATCCATCTATCGTTGTGCCAGAAATAGTTGACATCCGTTCAGCCATTTTGACGTGATGAGCCCACCAGAACAAATACTTACATCCATGTAAAAAACCAAAGAGCGAATGTGTTTAGATTGAACGAGGCGATATTTAATATTAGCTTGAAGTTAGATTCAGTGACCTTCAAATAGGCTGTCATACTTACTTTTCGTAAAATATCTTCAATAAAAAGAGATTTCATTTTTACAACCTTATATTTGATATTATGTATAGATGTTCATCTGATTTTGTCATAGTTCCGCGCGTCAGAGTCGACGGCCTCGGCGCGCGGCCTGGTGGCGAAATAGGGGTCATTGACAAGGCTAGAGCGAGCGAGGTGCAAATCATTCCAATTCAATTAACAACACTTTTTGCTCGAACTAGGTATTACGATTATTTAAATAGTATTGCCAAGAACATTAGGGTTACCTAGTGTCGGCTATAGAATACCTATACTCATATGTAGGAATGGGGCAGGGAAAACGCACAAAGGTCTTCTTCATTTTTCATAATTATGTACATCTTATAAAACCCCAGCCATCAACTGACACTTTCAGTCACCCGTCAATACAATATATTCCTAATTCCATTATATTCAAACTTACTTTTGTCGTCTTACAGCCAGCACCTTACACTCAGCCAGTACCAATCCTACATTTTGCTATGAATATATGTAAATAATATTCATAGCAAAAGTGTTTATTTAGGTCCAATTAAGCATGCTTTATTAGCGTTAACGGCTGATTAATAGCTAATTACTTCTGTTCAATGTTATTATTCTGTTTAAGATTTAATTATAATTAACAAACTATGGTGAAATTAAGCCTTACATTTAAGGGCAAAAATAAGTAAACACCACAAAATGTCATAAATATATATCCAAGCCTTTTTACTGTGACAGTAGAGTTTGTATGTACATTTTTGAAATTTTTAGTGTGTAATTTATCTATGTCTATCTACTATCTACAAACGTTTTAGATAATAAGTGTGAGAACAAGCGATAAGTGAAATTATTACACTTTTCTTTATTTTTACTAAATTGAGTAAAAATTAAGTCACCGTACAAACGGCACACTTAATAAGTCAAAATATAATCTATCGCTTCGTGAAAATTTTGGTCGATTCATAGGTATTTAGTGCAACCGTTTGTTGGCACTGTAATTAAACAGCGATTGACCAAAATTGTATATTTCTTGATCGCTTTATGACTAGAAAAGCCGTCATCAGCAATAAATACCCTGGAATGTATAAAAGCCTAAATAAAAGAAACAAATAAGTAGCATCTTCGGTCTGTATAAAAACCACAGCCTTCAAATCTACTTACTTAATTAAAAACATATATACCTATTAAAATATCGTCAACGGCAACGTCACGCGTTGTTTCCGAAAAAGAAAAATGCCATAAAAGTACCCTTAAATAACCATTATTTTATGATACACAGGTTCACTCAGCATCATGTCTGTAGCATCCAAAACGGCAAATATATCGTCACATATCTTTATGCCTATACGAATAAAGATGTATTGCGATATATTTGGAGCTTTAGATGCTACAGTAACTGTACACTAACTATATATCTATCTATCACAGCCCTTGGTTTATACGGCTTCGGACATAGGTCTCCTCCATAGCCTTCTACCTATAGCTTCCTGTCCCCTGCGACTAGCATCCAATTTGAACCCGCGTAGCGCCATATATTGTTGATCCATCTTTCTGGTGGACGCCCTCTACCTGCGTGGTTTCTCTGGGTCTCCATTCCAGGGTTCTTCTGGTCCATCTCTTGGCATCCATACGAGCAATATGTCCAGCCGATCTCCATTTCCTGCTTTCTATAGTGGTGACCACGGCCACGGCCTTCTGATTACTACACACGCAACACATATACACACAATACATATAAACATCCAATTATATCATAATAATCACGTGTCTCTGCGTCGATGTTTTTTAATTAAAATTAGTAATCATTAAAACATGTAATATATTACAACAAAAACGCATTTTTCGAAATTAATTATGTGCACAAAAAAATATGGAATCTCCAGTTTTAAAATTCGTTAAAATCTATTTACTAGGAAGTGTATGAACTCTACTCATATTACTCTGCTGTATTTGCTTCCTGTACTAGCCTCCGCAATGAAAAAGAGGCGTGGGTTGTTTTGCAATTAACATCCGGATTTGCTGAATTAAAATCGTTTCTGATTACTGTTTTGGCATCGTTTTATGATATATTGACAGACCTCATAACGGGGTTTTTATTGTGCGTGGCCTAAACAATGACTTCCGTCAGAAAAATGGAGACAATGGCCTGTAGGATAAGAATCAAATGATTGACATCGTCGGTTAAGGTGACATTAGCAGGATGTGGATCTTGCGGGCAAATTTCATGTTATAGTGTACAGAATAAGGATGATTAATCATGTGAAGTTTTACAAGATACTGTACATATATGTTTTTAAGAATACTAATGTATTAAGAAATAAAGAAAATAAAAGAAATAATCTATTTACTTTGCAATAAGTACAAAACTTCAAAGTTGTTCAAATTTAGTGTTTTTATTTTAAATAATCTATGTGCTCTATTTAGAATCCTCTTAATATATACTGTTAAACATATTTTTATTGTGAAGGTCCTGTATCGAGAAAATTGTTGCATGATTAAATTAGCTATAAAAAAATATATTAAAAAACATTTTAAGTGTAAGGTAGTTCAACTCTTCTTTAAATACTGATGAAATTGTATAATTGCATTTCAAACACGACCTCTGTATTGTTTCTGAATAAATCATATCATATCAAATCATTATAAACATCTAAAAATAAGATGTCTGATGGCATATATTTTCAAAAAATAAGTGATACCGACTACGCTGAAGAAGAGAGGAAGTTATAATTGTTTTTTCCGCTCCACTGACGAATTGCAATAATTATTTATACGGCAACCTTGTCACGCAACGCACGACCAGAATGGTAAAATTCTTGGTTACCCATATTAATTCCGTACCCATCTTACGTATGACGTCAGGCCTATGTAGCCATTTACGGAGCATTATCAGCGCTCTGTAATAATGACGAGCTATCTGTAATTTCTGATGCCTAAGTGCACTCTTTTTGCTGTTAGTTAGACACATCCTTCCAAAAAACAGGCTTGATTGTCAACTTAAAAAAATACAACCTATTGATATAAACTTATGTTTTTTTTTTAAAATGAAAGGCTTTTCTTAAGTTTTTTATATAAGCTTTATAGCTTGTTCTACTTGTGACATATTTAAACGTGTTTTTAGCGCATACGCTTTTGTGGCCACGCAACGTGGCTTCCTCGGCACGTGTTTGCGGGGAAAACTGCGCCGGCGACGAACGAAACGAAAATTTGTCAGTTCAACGACCCGCGTTGCCCGCTGATTCACTTTTCATGCGATGCCTTCACTCGGTTTAGTTTTGATGAAATGAAAATCATTGCCTTGAAAGTTTTGTTGTGATAGCTAGGCTGTAGAGGAAAGTGGATTTGAGTTTAATTTTTGTAATTGGGTGTGTTGGTGTAGCTTTATTTCGACTCCTTTAAGATCATTTTCGGTAAAGTTTCAGTCTTTCCTATACCCCCATATTACCCCAACGAACCTTACGGCTTCGTATTTTGGGAGTATTTTGTAAGGTACATTAAAATAGTGTAGCAATTTCTGATCTTCAACAGAAATTTAATTATCGCGGTAAAGGTGATCACGCTGGTCAAATGGACAAGTTTAGCTCAAATAATTGCAAAACTTAAGTGGCAGAGGGTACATTGCTCGTAGAACTGACGGCTGCTGGGGCTGATGAAGACGTAGCGTGGGGCCCTCAAGGTGGACTGATAACCTGTTGAAGGTCGCTGGAGTCCGCTGGATGCGGGCGGCGCAGGCCGCCTTAAATTCGTTTATCGCGGATAAGGGTATTTTTCCAGGATAAAAAGTAAAGCCTACTTATGTCCTTTCCCTGGACTCAAAATATCTTCATACCAAATTTCATTCCAATCAGTTCAGCGGTTTAAGCGTGAAGAGGTAACAGACAGACAGACAAACACACTTTCACATTTATAATATTAGTATGGATATGTATGTATCTGTGAATTCTATTGGCAAATTGCATTTATAGTCTAGAAAATTACGGAAATAAAAGAAAAATTATACTCATTATACAAATTGTTTTCGACTACTCACTTTTATTCCTTCGTGTATTTATATTTCACACTAGCGTACTAAAATACATTTTATTTATTTATACGATTAAATAGCATCGCAATAATAGCATTCTGAATAATAACTTCCATTGATACTAGTGAGCACACACACGCTGAAAACTAAAAGCAGCATAAACAAGCAAATTAAACATTAAATACCAATCCAATATAACTGAGTATCATTAACCATAACCGAAATGCAAGTGTTCCACAACTGTATAAATAGAATCAACAAGTTCTGTAGTACAGACGACTCATAAATATGTATACTACTGTTCACTTTATTCCATTGAGATACAGCTACAAAACGTGTACATATTTTTGAGCTTGACTGTACATAATGGCCAGATCAAGAGTTTTACTTTTATCGAGTATGTGCGCGGTCAACGACCTCGCGGTTCGACTGACGCTGGCTCAAACGACGTAAGTGCACTTGGAGTGTGGATACATAAGCCGTTTTGGTTCGGAGCGCGGCTGTTAACGTTTGGCGCGAATCTGCCATCTTGCGCTTGCGCTGACGCGAAGCAGATCGTTGGATGATGTTGATGACTCTCGGCATTTTTGTTATGAGTCCAAGTAGCCCACAAGCCGTATTAAAGACCTTATTTGTACAATCCTTGTAACACTAGTTTAATTCCTAATCTCAGCATGCTTTGTTACTTGTTGTCAATGTCAATTTTTAAATTTGATAGCCATTATTAGTCGATAACCTTAATTGAGTATCTTGAAATTAGAACTAAGCGTTGGAAGGACTGTATAAGTTTTTGGGATAATTTTACGAGATTCTTACTATTTTTTATTTAACGTCACGAAATTGTAAATTAATACAACCTAGTTCGTAGTATCTTAATTGGAATGAGCCATTGTTTAACAAGCTACGGGCATTCTTAAACCATTTTCAGGAATATGTTTATTAAACCACTTGCATTTATCAGATTTCAAAAATATGACTTCTGAGATAAGTTATTCTTGCTTTTAATTTTGACTTTTATTTGTCCTTGTCAAACACAAGTACACGTCATTCAGTTCAGTAGTGACGTCAGTCGAAATATCTCCTAAGCAATAACAAAATTAAACGCATCCAAATGAAAAACTTATGAAATTGGTATCTTAGAATAGCCCATTTTAACGAAACAATAAATTAAAAACAAGGGCATTTTTTTGGGCTCATTCTAGCAATCAGGAATGCAGTCATAAGCAATCCCATTTAATTTAAGTTCTGGTTGGCAAGGTTGTCTAAAAGTCATGTCTGTAGCTAGACAACCTAAAGGAATAGTTTGTCGAAATAGCACTTAGCAAAGTGTTTAAGAGCCCTAATCCAAAGTGATAATGATAATACAATCCTATCCTACTAATGTCAAAATTCAAAACTAAAGATGTCTGGATGTTTGCTACTTAACGTGCAAACTGTCAAGCGGATATAGATGAAACTTGGTACATACGCAGATCAGGTTATGTTTTAAATCATAGGATACTTATTTCTTGTTACCGCAGGCGAAGTCGCGGGTAAATGCTGGTCTACTTGGAATAATACTCGCATTTGAGGCGAGATTCGGTTCACGCGCTCGTTGATGTCGTTTGTATAACACACGGTCACGAAGCGCTGTCAATACGTGTTCTTTTGTTTATGTTTAGTTTTCATCGTGACGGTCATTTATTCATTTAAAGTAAACAAGAGGCCTGTTGCAGATGACGTCACTATTGAGTGTTGGTTTAGTTCAGTTAAATTTTTAAGTTTAATGGTTTCCGTCCATTACGATAATTTTGCCAGCGTCAAGGTTAAAAAGCCAGGTACTTACGGTTTTATATTAAAAATCTTAAAATAATGAGTTGATCAACACCGGCTCATGTCGGTCGCCCAAGATGGCCGACAAGAACTGTTGGTTGTCAGTATGCACATCTACACTCACGAGCAAAATAATTGCACTCTGCACTGATATTACGATGCATCGTCAACATCTCCTGCATCTCTTAATGATGCCTCGTAGAGAGGCGAAACACGTGTCCAGGATTATACTGTTTGGTGGCGGTGTGTTATATTTGCTTGCGTTTTTTTTTCGTGGATACTGTATGAAAATATGCGCATGTGAGCACAGTCAAATCTAATCAAGACACAATTTCACGGAATAGCAGAGGAAATTGTACATTCATCTAATATGGAATTCCAAAAAGTAACGCCCGAATCTATCAATTACTCTATAAATCCAATTTTTACTATTTATTTAAAAGCAAGTAATCGTTGAAAGAATAAAAAACCCCGACACATCTAGAAAAACCTCATAATTGGACGGTGTTACGTAACAACGAATCCAACGATACTAAGTACATACATGAAACGCGATTTTAAAACACAATTTTAATACCCATTTTCTTAGCTTAATTTTTTGTCGCTTGATTCGTTATTTATATAACCCAGTCCAATTTTCAATGATGATTTTAACTATAATGCCACCAACAGACACATAGATACAAATTTTAGTTCCAACTTGGAATATCTCTCTTTTATAGCGGGGGACTAAAAATAAATTAGTATCAAGCAATTTGTCTCTCAAGGAAGCTCAAAGTCACTCAGCGAGCTATGGAAAGGGCTATGAGGAGATTCGTAGACCAAAATTACCGACATAGCAAAACAAGGTAAGCAAACTAAAGTGGCAATGGGCAGGGCACCCCGTTCGAAGAACCGATGGCCATTGGGGCAGAAAGTTTCTCAAATGGAGACTGCGTACCGACACGCGCAGTCTGGGTAGGCCATCCGCAAGATGGTCAGACGACTGGTTTGGGTTGCGGGCACTGATGGCCCGTGTGGAAATCTATTGAGGAGGCCTATATCCAGCAGTGGACGTCCTATGGCTGAAATGATGATGATGATGATGAAGCAATTTGTCGAAGTTAACTTAAATCCAAAAAATGCCCCTGTATAGATATTTTATAATACAGTTAGCATGTGAATGCACCTCAACTTTTTGCCAACTCGATTCCACCTTAAGGTTTAAATAAACCCTGCAAATTTATAAAAAGAGCAACACGGAAAGGAAGCTGTAACGGTTCGAGTATAAATAAGACTGCGCGAGCGTCGGGATGGTATCAATAAAACATGGCGACCGCAAAAAGCCTTCCGCATCGCGCGGCGACTGTACCGGGATGGCGGGTATTTACATGGTATGGACATTGCACAGCTAACGTATGGATATTGGATAAATGTTACGTTATCGCATGTAAGCAAGAATATGTACGAGTATGTTGATTTGTTCTATGTAATAAGAACAGTTCCCAAAACATAAGAAATATGCTCTTTCCACGAGACCGTAGCTGCTAAATCTAGCCTATAATTCGTTACTATCACTTTAATTCAAAGACATCGGATACTGCACATATTTCTCTCCCAGTTTCAGAGGGTCTTATAAAAATTGCTACCCTTTGTATGCAGATTGGAGATCGCTGCAGCTTCATTGTATTTAAGATGTCGAGATGGTATTAATTAAACATGGCACTCATGGCAGCCGCAAAAAGCTTTCTGCAGACAACTGCCCCCGTATTGTCTAACGCGTTTGACGCTCGCAATCAGAATCAAGTGTCATGATTTTGTATGGGCTATGACAGTTGATTCCGATACCAAGTGTCAAAATTTCGTTAGGCAATTACCCCGTGGTTCAGCCATGGCAGATATTTAGATGATATAGACATTGGATAAATGTCACGTTACGCATGTAAACAAAAACATGAATATTGTTCATTCTATGTAAAAGGAACGATTCTTAAAGGATAATAAATATGCTCTTGCCACGGGAGCGTAACTGCTGAATTCAGTCTATATATATATCATAATACGTTACTATCACTTTAATTCAAAGACATCGGGTACTGAACATAGATCTCCCCCAATTTCAGAAGGTTTTATAATAATTGGTACCCTTTGTATGCGGATTGGGGATCGCTGCAGCTTCATTGTATTTCAAGACGTAGAGATTGGTATTAATTAAACATGGCAAAAAGCTTTCCGCGGGCGAATGTACAGCCATGGCAGGTATTTACATGATATGGGCATATAACAGCTAACGTATGGACATTGGATAAATGTTACGATTATCGCATGTAAACAAGAATATGAATGTTGTTGATTCTATGTAATAGGAACAGTTCCCAAAAGATAAGAATATGCTCTTGCTACGGGAGCGTAACTGCTTAATTTAGTCTATAATACGTTACTATGAGTTTAATTCAAAGACACTGAACAGAGATACTGAACTATACTGAACAGAGGTCTTTCTTCATTGTATTTCAAGATGTCGGGATGATATCAATAAAACATAGCGCGGCGACAGTACCTGGATGGTATTTACATGATATATTATGGACATTCCACAACAAACGTGTGCACATTGGATACAAGTGAAAAAGACAACGTTAAGTGAACATTGGCAGTCGTTGATAGGTAGAGCTAAAAAATCTGTAGGGCACATTTTTTTTTTAAATTTATGTATTTCTTTTACAAGGCTGGGAAACTTGAGTTCCCCAAGATGTTATATGCGAGTAGTAATTGAAAGTCAAATGAAGAAGGACATCAGTATGAGCACTCTAAAAGCCTATGTATTTGAAATTTGTATCTTCACTCTTACCTACAAGTGGTATGGTATAGGGTAACAAGCTAACAAGAAATAAAATTAAATGAAGTTGATACGTGTTAATGAAAACGTGAAATGTAAAATTACGATTTTTTTGTCCATTCTTCGAAATGTGCATGATCTCCCAAAACTGCATAGAGAAACTGCAAGTCAAGTCAGTGTGACTTCCTAACTTCACAGCACAGATTTTAGTTACTGTCCTATTAAGTACTGCGCCTGGGAAAACGTGCGGTGTGCTAATTTAGTTCTTGCATAGAACTTGTAAGACTTAGTACTTTATAGTTGTAAAAAAACTATAGCAAATGGGAATCCAGTGAGCAGTAATACTTGCCATTAAGTGTCCCGTGACTTTTGTGGAGTGACGTGATACATGGTCCTATAGCGACTGAATTAGCGACTAAGGGCGTGTGCGTGCAGTGATTATAAAGGGTTTTTGAACCATGACTTCGCCACCTGCCATCCTAAGATCTATAAAGGATTGAGAAATCGTGACGTAGCACAAGTCGTACTGAAATATATGAAGCCTGCAGCATATTTGTATTTGGCTAAATCTCCGAGCGTTTTGACAGCTCGGTTGAATAAGTCATTGTTATCTCATCATTATCGCCACAACGGAAAGACAAGACGTGATAACTTCGACCAAAATAAACTCAACCTTGAGATGGTCTTTACAATTAATTTTAAAGATATTTACTGAGACAACAACGACGAAAAATAAATGCCGTAAAAACGCTAAAGATTGGCCCATCTTTACTCTGATTATTGCAGTTGGAATTTTTCCCTCATACAGGTAGTAGTCAATCCGAGAGGGCAGTCCCCTCGGCTCCAGGCCTCCTTTTTTATAAAGATTGGTCGTTGGAAAACTTAGATGCTTCCGAAGGAGGGCTTGAGCACGCAGCTATAGCGGAAATAACGGGTCTGTGTATATATCTCTCTGTATCTGGACCTGTGGACTTTATAGATAACTCCCTGGCTAACGCAACTTGCCGTCTTTCTCACAATGCATTAAATGAGAGAGACATAACATATTTGATGCATGAAACCGAGTATCATAGTAGTGCTAGACGAGCTGGGCATGAAGTGTGACACGTGTCCCGCCAAAAGCCCTGCGCAGCGTGTTTCCGCATAGCTGGCCGCCGGCGCAGTGATCGCAGTGACGTTTCCGCGTGCGCCTGCGCGCCGCACGATATGCAGGGGCCGGGAACATTTTGCTGCAACCTTTGCATTATAAAATTAGATATCGTTGATCATTTTGAGAGAAAAAAAATTGTCCCAAAATTTGCAGTTCGTTGCTACTACTGATAAATAACACAGAGACAATCTTACACAAATCGACCTCGTCTCAAAATAAGCAAAGCTTGTACTATGGGTACTAGGCGACTGTACGGGTCGTGCACCCGTACTGTCAAGATGTATGTCAGATGAACGTATGTCAGGAGTGCTACCAGAAAATAACTACTACGCGTTAGGTGTCAACGATAGTCCATTGCACTAAAAAGGTATAATAAAGGTATAACTACATAGAAAATATCCAAGACCCAAGAACAAACATTCGTGCTCATCACCCAAAAACTTGCCCTGGCCGGGACCTGGCTGGGACTGAGTATTCCATGACAGTATCTAATCATTTTATAATTGACAAGATAATAATTGATTTAGCTTAGAATCTAATAAGCGGTTTCATTTGAGGAGTACTCAATAGAAGCGAGTTGTGGAATAAGAAATTACTACCTTTTAATGTCTTTTACATTTAACACAATCATTTTCCGGGGATCCGAGGATTGCGAACATTAAGTTTCCCAGATGTTTAATTTTTTCTCGATAGTGCACGTTTTTTGAACTCAGAATGTTCAAATTATAAGTTGTGGTGTTTTTTAGACATATTTTTTTTTACCTCGATTTGACTTTTGTGCTGTGTCCACGACTAGCAATTAGCAAGAAAAAAAGTGTCAGCTATCTTTTTAACGTGCCTTACTATTCATCTGTATAGGTAGACCAACGTAAAAGTCTATACAGTTAGGGACACTGCACACATATCATCAACGTGCACTATCGAGAAAATACAATATGAATACCTCTGGAAAACTTAATGTTCTCTATTTAACTTTGCTTTCCCAAGGTGTGTAACGATAGAACTAAAAAAATAATAGTTGTTATCTTTTCATTTAATAGGTAGCACAAGAATATATGTATAGCACAAGAAGTAAAAGAGGTTTTTGAAGTTAGTAACCAATTTAGGTCTGTTTGTTTTTTTGGCGGCTAATAAAGCCCCGGGCGCACCCAGAAAAAAGTTGATAGTCTTTAAACCTCCAAACCGATTTTGGAATATTCTACCAGAACAGCAACTTTGTCGTTCACGTAACGGCTACGGCAGCTACTTTGTCAAAATATATAAAGCTTTAGAAAATATAACCAAAACAGAAGAATAAAATATATATCATATCATACCAAAAATTGTCTTCGCATCCGCCGACTAAGTTGCGGGCACCTTCTAGTCCCTTATAATTTTGTACGTGAGAATGCGTTACGCAAACGTACCTCTGAAAAACACAGCAAACCCCCCCCCCCCCCCCGCCCCTCCCCTCACCCCCCCCCCCCCCCAACCCTTCCTAACCTACCACCCCACCGTTCCGTCTTACCCCCCACAACCCCTTTTATGTTCATATGTATGTAATTTTTTTTTTTTGTTTTGTATGACTCCACCTGAGATAAGAAAATGGTGACGATGTCGATTGCGCGTCGAAAAAAGTGGGTGTACTCTGGGTGTGTTGTTTTTCGTGTTTTTTTTATAGTGTTTTGCGACGCGAAGTACGCGCGCGCGCGTTGTTAGTTAGTTAGTTGGTTTGGTTTGTTGGTTGGTTTTTGACATATTTGAACGCCGCCGCGCGATATTATAGACGACGACGACGACGACGACGACGACGACGACGACACATTATTATATTTTAGAATCGGATGTTGCGTGCTGACGTCCTCTCAACTCGCTCCTTCTACATACATAATGCTTCTTTTCTAAACATGCACTTTGTTCCCTGTCAACACGTGAGCGGTGTCGCACGGCGATGTGCGACACTTTAACGCGTGACCGACGGGACTTGGATCGTGAAGACGCATACTTTATATACGATAAGGATAGTATTAACATTATCCTTACCTCGATATGTAATGCGATGCTCTTCACACTTTCAATGATTTATAAACATATAATAATATCTGCCGTTTATTATTTTACAAAACGGTGGTTGTTGCGGGTGAAAGAGAAAAAACGAGCTCTCAATCGCCGGGCGATTCTTTATAGTCTACAACGACTTTTTTGATAAACGAATATAACCCATCCCAACGGGAATGTCACGTACCTGATATTCTGGTACCACCAGATTTTTTGATTCATAGCTAACACTTTTGGCCTTTCAACAAACAAAAACCAAATTAAAACAGAATTATCCGTTTAGATGTTACAATGCTACAGCTTAGTGAGTATATATCGATTTATTTTCAAAATCTTGAAAAATGGTGAAAAATCTTGTGAAGTTGCAAAAAACCATGCCCAACGAATAATCACACATACTAACCCATATAAATATTTAGAAACAAAACCATACCCAGTGCTTGTATTTGTAACTTACTGAGACGTGTTTCAGGGGTTTTATCAAATCAGTGAACAGATCTGGTGATATGAAAAACAGAGTTGCATTTTTTTGGCTGATTTCGTCATTTCACTAAACAGGTTCAGGGATTTGATCAAATGACTGATTTATTCTAGGCAAATGACAAAATGGATTCACCATTATAACATCCTGCGTGATTTCAGGTCATATCCTTTAGAGATTTGTTGAAATCTCTGCTTTGGCCTTTTTCCTGCGACATATATATGTGGATGGTTTTGTTAATATTTGTTGCGTGAGCATGTGTGTTTACTAATTGGGCATGATTTTTGTGGTTTCACCAGATTGTTCGTAATGATCTGACTATATTTTTTCTTGGTCTAAGATCGAAATAAAAGGCTTGTATTGTCGCAACTTACCGCTTCCAAAGAGGTCGGTATACCCGGCGTCCTAGGATTGTGAATGGGTGGCTATTGCGAATTCTTCGGATGATGTCTTAGCCGGCGAGGGCGACCAGAGAGGTTACTCTGAAGTTAGAAATGCGATGTCCGTATCGTGCCGTCCCTCTTGCTCTCGTATTATAGTGTGCTTGTGTGAGTCGGACGGCGCCATAAGAACTTCGAATCTCGAGTTCCGGATTAGCTCAGCTCGCAGTTTCATATTCTGGGAGAGAATCCGATTGGGGAAGATGTTCAATTTTTCTTCTCTCTCTCCCTCGCCTCAAGTCGTGTTGAACCGACTAAACCCACCTTCCGCCTTGCACACTGCGTCCCACCCCAACTCGAACTGGCCGCTTGCATTCCCGTTTGTGTGTTTGCGCTCCCCTCACTGAATGCGATTACTGATTGTACGGGGGCCTAGCCAGATCCTTTTTTATAACATGTCTTTGACCTGGATAGTCAGTTCAAACTGTTCAAAGTCACGTTATAAAAAAAGATTCCTACAAATTGAGAACCTCCTATTTTGGGAGTCGGTTAAAAACCGGCGCAGGTTGGCGGCGCCTGCCGCCCCCGGCGGCTAGCGGTTCGCAGGGTTCAGGTTCACGCGCGTTCGTTGCCACAGTTTTGTAACCCTTGTGTAACCGCGGCCCTTCGCCTCTCACTTGGACTCGTTATTCTCATTATTGCACTTGGCCATTATTTATTTGTTTACCGAACGTTTAACGCGCGGCGTGCTATGCTGGATTGTGGATTGGGGGCGGAAAAGTAGATCAGTTTTTCAAGCATACTTATTATGTTTAGACTGAAAAATGCTTCTCGTATTGAGGCCCAATTTCATATATCTTTGTTCGTTTTAACGACCGATTACTCCAATCAATAAGCTGTAATCAGGTGCATGGCTAAGTGAGCATGTGTGAAAATGGGCATATACATATATCAATTTTTATAGGACATAGTAAGAACAATGTCAATGCCACTTCATTAAGTCATCAAAAATAAATCACAATCGATTTCCCGCTAATACCTTTCCGTGAACTAATTTTGTATTTAAAAAAAAAACATTTACCTTAAGGCACGGCAATAGTCATTCTAATGCCGGCATAGCATATATTTTCGCCGTTATCTAATATGAATATGGTTAAAGCATAGTAATTTGATATTTCTACATTCTATTTCTAAACATAAAAGTAGACTGGATCCCCCTCAATTATTATTTTAGCGGCATAAAATTGTCATTTTAAATGTTTTACCATAATTGTTTATCAACTATTATATATTAAATAAAACAATTTTAACGGATTATACCACATAAGTATATTATCTCATTTGAGTTCCTGATGTTTCGGAAGCTTTTCAGCTTTCGTGTTCACGGGTCGACTATAACCCGAAAAGCTTTCAAAACGTGGGGAACTCAAATGCGATAATATACGGACGCGAATTTATTTTAATGGGTGATAAATCGCAGAAACAGAAGAAAATATTATTATTAATTTGTGAAACATTGCTTTTATTTTTAGTTTTCTTCTGAATTGTTGGCGCTGTAGGTTATATTCTAATTTATGAGTTACTAGCTTCTGCCCGCGACTTCGTCCGCCTTAAATTCGTTTATCGTGGATAAGGGTATTTTTCCGGGATAACAAGTAGCCTATGTTCTTCCCCGGGACTCAAATTATCTCCATGCCAAATTTCATCCAAATCGGTTCAGCGGTTTAAGCGCGAAGCGGTAACAGACAAACAGACAGACAGACACACTTTCGCATTTATAATATTAATAGCTTCTGCCCGTGACTTCGTCCGCCGTAAATTCGTTTATTTCGGATAAGGGTATTTTTCCGGGATAAAAAATTGCCTATGTCCTTCCCCGGGACTCAAACTATCTCCACACCAAATTACATCCAAATCGGTTCAGCGGTTTAGGCGTGAAGAGGTAACAGACAGACAGACAGACAAACTTTCGCATTTCTAATATTAGTATGGATTAAGTAAATTAAGTAAATTGAGTAATTAAGTATTAAGTATGGATTTAAATATACGTATGTAATTATGTATATACATCGATAATATGAGGTAGATAGTGAGGAAACTCGCTATACAGAAACACTGAACTATGAATCTCAATACCTGAACCTGAAGAATATTTATCTAATATTGAACAAAGCGCCGTGTTTACTAGTCAAGTACAATAAACATATAAAATTGAAATCGACAATCCGTGTACATAAGGCAGTGCGGAATGTTTAATTGAGCGGTAGGCCGCGTCTAGCGGCCGACGACCCCGCCGCCTTTCGAGAGTATCGAACCGCGCGATTACGTCACCCGCGCAAGCCTCCAAGCGCAGGGCTACCACTTACATGACAACTTGTATGCCACTCGAAACGATTACCTAAGATGTAGATTTCATGAATAGGGAGCTAGGAAAGTTTCAGGGCATGTGACTGAAGAGATGCGTTTGGCTTTGTATGAATAAGCAAATCCATACTAATATTATAAATGCGAAAGTGTGTCTGTCTGTCTGTCTGTCTATCTGTCTGCTGTATCTTCACGCTTAATACGTTGAACCGATTTGGGTGAAATTTAGTGTACAGGTAGTTTGAGTCCCTGGAAAGGACATAGGCTATTTCTTATCTCGGAAAAATGCTCTTTCCGCGATAAACGAATTTAAGGCGGACGAAGTTGCGGGCAAAACCTAGTAAATAAATATATGTACAAGCTTAGAAATTCCCAACCGGTCCCAAACTAAGCAAAGCTTGTGTACTAAGCAATATCATATTTAAATGAAAAGAAATTGTTCAAAATTAGGGGACAATTATTCGTCAGCAAGCAAGGGTTTGACAGTTCTTTTACCAATAAATAACATTAAACACAGAAGTGACAAATCTCGTATCGTCCAAGTATGCCTCGTCGTATGAGGGTCACTTCTACTTACAGACAATTTTTGTAGGCATTGTTACTGCTGTTTTAGAAATTCTGATAAAGTTCTACATAATACTTAGAAATAAATTAATGCGGATCCAGTTCTCGTATTTCACTTCTAGCTCCAGGGAGTAACTTACTACTAGGGATGCACATTGTTGCTTGGAAGCAATAAATTCCCTCATTATATATGTAAGAATTAAATGAAAATTCTACGAACATGAGAGCACACTGACTGACAAATCTTGTTATCATTAGGGTGGAAGCATGAGAAAATTCATCCAGATTTTTGTCACTGATATGTAAATAAATGACTTCGAAAATTCAACGAAATTTTGACAAGTCTCTCAGCGTGGATTTTAAATAATAACACTGATAATATCAGTCTAATAAAGTGAAATCTTAATCAAGCCTGGATTTTAAAGGTAAAAACAAAAAGGACTCCCGACTAAAATGTATGATTTCCTGTGTGAAACTAAGCCTACAGTTTCATATTATTTAAATAAGTAATTTCTGTCAAAGATCTAAAGCTTACTGGAACATTATGACACTATGATTAACACTTATTTAGTACCTAAATGTAATCTCTGCGTTAAGCCGTTAACCGAGGCTTGTGAAAGTGGGTGTCAGAAGCACGATCGATCCAAAAACATAGAAATGACCAACAAACCAATAATGACGATTCTGAGCTACTAGTGTAGGAAGGTGGATAGCCCTAAACGTGGGCTATCTAGGTAACAAGGCCAATGTAAATATATACGACCAATCAAATATGTTTGTGATCAAATCTTAGGTATTGTATACGGGTTATTAGGAAAGTCTAAGAAGTATGGCTGCCTCAAAAAGCTTAAGTTAATGAAAATGGAAAAGGTAAACAAAATGTTAGATGTAGCACCCGCCTATGGTAATACATCAAGCTCACTTCTTGACCTGGTCTGGATTCAATACGTGATATTTACGTCGGATGAGTCAGACGCGAAACTAAAAGTACTTGCTTTTTGCTTAGGTATCTAAGATTAGTTTAAGTAAAAGTACTGGTTCAATGACTAGGATTGCGGGGAGATAACTTTTTGCATGCATTTAACGACGTGTCATTTCAATAAACTTTTCTTTTTTGTAAGGCTTCCTTATTAACTTATTAACACGTTCACTGTTCCGGTACAAAACGATCTGGCAATGTCATAAGTCCAAATGCGCGTCCAGAATGGAGAAGTGACTCCACAGCGCTATTTTTGCGGTAAAATCCACTGAAGGCAGTAAATTATCTGTAAGCGGATAAAATTAGAACAAGTATAGATAGCTAGTTATTATGAGCCATTGTCGAGGCTTCAGTCGTTCGCTCATAAATGCTAAAGTTCATTTGGCAACCCTGCAACCCACTCCGTAATGTTCGCCGCCTAGCTAACGTCGGCATCACTGTGGAATATTCCTACCGTGAAGCTTTTTTGACAAAAACTATTCGAGGATTTTCGGATATGTCCATATTTTTGGTGCGTCGTTATTTGAAAATGGTACTGCAAAAGTTGTGTAATATTTGTTGTACAAATAAGATGTTGAGCATGTTCCTTTTTTTTATAAGACCAACAACCAGTTGCATAAATTTCCATAAGAAGGAGTGACTGATCAACACTATTGCTGTCGCTCCGAAAATTGCTTAAATAAAGTGCGACGGCACGTGAATTTAATTAACGTGTTTACAACCGATCAGTGGATGTTTTTCATCAATTTTCTATGAAAACTTGCTTTGTTATGATAATCTACTTCGATGAATAACGTTAAAAGCGTTGTTTACGGAGGTCTACGTCTGACAAAACCCACGGCTACTGTGGTGCTCGAAACGACTCCAGTTTTGACCACACCACAAAACAAGAAAACTCCACACGGTCACTTTCGTCAGCGGTGAAGTTTGCCCGAACTTTCGTTGGCGTATAAATAAGGTAAATACAGTCATCGACCCGGGCTTGCACAACCGTATGAATAACATTTTATGAAATCTCATGCTCTTCGACATTCTTTTATTTCGAAATGACAACGCGGTAATATTTTGTTGAAGGAATTTACTCTGTGTTGCAACGTTTTCTGATCGTTTCTAAGCTTTTATTGACGTTATCTTGTATTTAAAGCTTACTAGATATTTTACTATGTATCTCCGATTCCCGATATCTATGAAGTCCGATAGAACTGAGACGAAATTTAGAGAATTAAAAAAAAGTATTAAAAAGCTCTTATAAATACATTATGTGTTTACATATTTATTCTAAAACTGTAGCGTATACCATAACAAAAGATTTTTGTTTTATTTCTTCAACATGTTAATACTATTGAAATAAAACAATTTAACGGATTGTATCGCGTATATTATCTCATTTGCTTTAAAGATCCTCGGCTTGACCATGGAAAGCTGGAAAGCTTCCGAAACGTCGGGAACTAAAATGAGATAATATACGCGATATAATCCGTTAAATTGTTTTATTTCAATGAGTAATAATCGCGGAAACAGAAAAAAATATTATGTTAATACTATCTTAAAAGTAATAAACAAAATAGACACCGATTAACAATTTTTTGAGATAGTAGTCAAAATTAAAACAAAAACTGAATGCACTCTTCACACTCTTGAAACTATACGAATTATATTGGTTGATTTTTCTAATTTTCTCATAGGTACTGAACTAACAATATCTAGTTTCTACAGCCTATGGGCTTAAAAGCTTAAACTTAAAAATAATCCTACACTAACACAGAAAACACACGAATAATATGAGCTGATTTTCCTAATTTTGCCAATTGTACAAACAATATGAAGTACATAAAATCTTCCAAAAATTCTTTAAATTGTAACCCCTTAAGAATCTTAAAGGCAATTTCTCTAACGTTCTCGATCATCAAAGTAGACTCAACAGCGTGAACCCTCGCGCGGTCACGGCGTCGCTCGCGCTTCGAACAAAGTACTTTCCCGACGCGTAACGGGACCTCACAGAGAAATGGAGAAATGCTCTATGAAATCGAAACACGCCGGACCGTTAGTCGGCCCTCGGCCTATGCCAGGGTAGCGTAGCTGGAGCAATTTGAGTTGGCTTGTAATAGGTTTGGAGCTTACGGTAAAGGGCATGCTTGTATTGTATTTTAGCATAGAGATTGTGTTTGGATATGAGTACCTAGTATATTTTTTTGCGGGCTAGGAAAGAAATATGATATGCTTTATTTGATGTAAAAACCGTACTTAAACCGTGTCTAACGTAAAGTACCTATTAATATAATTTTCTACATTCTTTGCCACTTATGGAACAAATAAGTTTATTTATGTAATTATCATATCTACGTTCTTATGATAGAAAATCTTATTCAATATTAAAATATGAATACTATACATACATTTCAGTCTCTGTTTCAAGAAACTTCCATTTTTTTATAAGTAAATACAAGTTCATTGACCTTTTCGTGCCTTGAGTGGCGAATGCTATCTCTTTTTAGCAAGAAGCATAGGTGTTATCATGGTATATTTGTTGTGATAGTGACATTAAACACATACCTAAATATTATATGTCCTTCTATTACTCAGAAAAAGGAGATACATATCTACACCAACGTTCATAGTTTTAGTGCATTTTCCCCCTCGAAGTAAGTCCTCGATTAGTATCTAATAAATAAGCAGACTCGTACAAAATCAGATACCGAGGTAGCAAAGTGTTGCGTAGTAGGAAAAGGCATGCTTGGTCTGACTCTTATTTACAAAAACTGGTACAGCGAAGTACACATACCATTGAAATCGGAATAACTAATTGTGACAACAAAAGTCAACAACACCATTCTTCTTTTGTAGTATAGCATAAACGCCGTTATAATTTATATCCGCGTCCAACGTGACGCCATCTATTGTTTGCTTTACAAACCACGTAGCTCGCTTGTGGCGCACCAGTACATGTAATGGTGATTCACCGATTCTCGAGCATCTCTCCCTAGTGTGGATGAACAACGTCGGCTCCGTTGTTTGAATACACGCCGCTAGATGTCACTGTAATAAATATTTATAAGCTTCAGTAATAACAGTGATAGAAAACTTAGAAGAATTATATAAAATCTGTTAGCTATTTTTATAGGTTCTCATCGATCACATGGTCTTAATAAGTGAAAGTAGAGTTACAGTCATTCAGAATAAACAATATTTCTTTTTTCTCCTTTGTTACTCAGTTTAAAAAGGGTCAGGATATTTTATTTTGGGTTGTCTGTGTCGACTGGTTGTGGATTTTTATCTCTTTCTCAATAATAGACCATGCTATCACAGGTACAAACTATAAATCATATAAAAATAAATAAAAAACCATCAACATACAAGATGATGTCTTTATAAATAGTCAGCTTCATCTGAAATAATTATTTTGTGGAACTGTAACGATTTTTGCTATGCTGCGTGGATCGTTTTTCAGATTTTGGAATCAGGGGCCCCAAAAAGCCTCCTATACCATTTTTTAGCGACCTACTTCCATTTTGTATATTTTCCGTCCCCATTAAAAAAAATGGCGGATTATCAATTTGCTTGGGGTTTGCTATGATATTTGGTTGAACACCCCCTCCTCTATCTGGTGCTGTTTTTTCAGGCCGTTAGCCAAAATCGTACCCAGAATCGGAAGACTGGATCTCATATTTCTCCTTGTGACAAGAGATCGACCCTTGTATGATTGCGTACTTACTTTGCCAATACTCCAGATAGCTCCAGTTGTTCACACAACAATTCACCAGTAAGAAAGTTTTGTTATATATAGTCTCTAAGAGATAAGTTCGGGGGAAATTACACCTAAAACCGAAATATTTAAATAGTCTAGTCGTAAATAAGTACTATTCTACATGAAAAAAAAAGTCTTCCTGGGACGCAATTGGAAATATGTACGTATATTAAAAATCGTCTTTGAAGTACCTAACACACAATATTTTAAAAATGTGTCGGATATTGTTTTCTATCTTTAAAAAACCATCTGCGTTTAATCAATACTTTAATAAGTTACACATTTCATCCTGGGAGCTCGACATGAAGCATTTGGTTTAGCCAAAATGTACCCAATACATCCGTACAGATAACGAACGTGGACAAATACTAGAAGAAAATTTACTGTTTGCGAACAAGAACGTTACAAAAAAAAAACACACTACGTAAATCGCAATTACACATGATTCGTAAAGTAAAACATCTCTGTATGCTTTAATAAATTCTTTTTGTTTAAAAAAACGGCAAGGATCTGTGCACGGTGGCCATTTTGAGAACATTGCATATAATTCATTACAACCAGCGTTGTTCCTGATACGGCAATTGCCGTAATATACTGCAATTCAGGTGTCGTTGTTCAAAAACACGGTATAAGACAGGAATTCCATTACCGTATCAGAATATACGGCAATTCCGGCGCCGCCGTAAGCGAGCTATCGCCACAGACCGTTCGCCGTTTCACAAATTCACAACTCGTAAAAAAAAACAAAGTTACAAAAACAAAACATTTACGCTCACGTATCCTATTATTCCTATTGGACAGATTACAAAATGTATAGAGTTACCAATTGTCAACGTTTTGTTCGTGCATTACTCTTTTTTTTTATTAGCAAAAAAACAGTAAAACTAACTACTCTAATACATGTTTACTTTTAGACCAATGAATTCGTCAATGACCCTAGAATAGAGAAGATGCATTTATAATATTCATAAACAATTTTTGATTTAAATGTAAAACAAATGCCACTCTAACGTTTTTACTTAATTTAGATTTTTAGAATCTTTTGAAATTAAAGTAACATGAAATGGAACGTATTTGAATACACCAATCAGCATCTAGTGACGTCACTCCTGTTATGACAATTTATAGTCTAAAAGGTAAACGTGATGTTGGTGGGAAAAATAATAAGAATTTTTAATAAATCTGGAGTGGAAGAGTATGAGAATCGAATAGCGCCTACTCACTTAATCTAATGCAATTGAACACAAGAACTAGAGGGACGGCACGATACGAACCTCGAATTTCGAGATTCTGAGTATCTCCTCTACTCACATTTCGCGACGTAGTGCTGCCGCGTAATTATTTTCTAGTTTCAATCAGGAGTCTTAAAGTCTTAATTCATTGGTAATTTCGATACAATTTTTTGAACTTGAAATAATTAATCTTAAAAATTTAGTCTTGTTGTATCGACATCGACATCTGCTGTTTCTTTTTACGCATTTTTTTAGGCGTATTTATTTGATACGGCAATAATCGAAGATTTTTACAAAATACGGCAATTTACGGCTCGGTACACGGCAACTCAAAATTTGACAGGAACAACACTGATTACAACTCCGGCTTTGACATCTAATCCTTATCCTTACTATATTATAATATAAACATGAAAGTATGTATGTACGTTCCACATAATCTCAAAAACTACTCGACGAATTCTTATGAAACTTTCCAGTTGTGTACCTTATACATGAGAATACGTAGGCTACAATTTATGTCAAATTGCAACGTTTTAGGGACGAAAAAGGGGATGAAACTTTGTAGGCTATAAATTAGGTACTTACATCTCTACGCGGACGAAGTCGTGGGCAACAGCTAGAATAACTATAAAGGAGCGTTTTTATCGAGGAGCTCTACCGATGGTTCGAATCCATGACTGTCCATTGTGCTTTGGTCTCCGGCTGATACCTTTGGCTAGTCTCCCTCCTCCCGCTTAAACCAGATATTGTTAGGAGCCCAAAACATAACGTAAAAAGTAGCTTCTACTTAAAAGTCTAAATCCACCACATTTATAATGAGTTTGCTAAATTAGGCAATCATGAAGAGGACACTTAGATAATATGTTTAAGCAGCATATTGACCTGTTGTATTCTAAAATTGGACATAGGAGTTGCTGAAATAGTCCTAAATTGAGTTCAATAGGCTTGGTCAAGCTGTAATTATCTGAACTATTTTGTAAGCATCATAAAGTCTCTAAGATACAAAAGTTAACCACATTATATCAGACGAAATGGTTAAAAAACACCCTCAGATTATACCCTTAGAAAATTTTAATTAAAAATAATACGCATGTGTTGACATGCGTATTATTTTCAGTCAGCGTAGGTTTTGTCTGTTCCCATAATTAAATATACCTACCATTCCTTAGAGAAACAATCAAGTGAAAAGTGTTATTATCAGTCTTGAGACCAAACATTGTTAGACAATGTGATGTTATGGGCGGAGACCGTTTGACGTTGTTTGACAACGGTTTTAATCTCATTTCTCACTAGTACTCGGTAGTGTCAGGTGTTCTGCATTTCAGTCTTAAACTCTGTGAGTATATACTGAATTGGGGGTCAATTTAGACCAGCTTGACAACACTGGCTTCCCCCGAGGCCGAGGAGGTTACAACTAATGTAACGATGCTGGTACGAAGGGCTGCTACTTATGCAACCGGAATCCGAGATTCCAACATTTTTAAACGCTATATCTGACCTCCATAGCAAAATTTTAACTTTTTTTAAAATACTGGCCGCTATATATATATCTTTGCTTATGTACGCTAATTGCTATCGCTGCAAAAATGGAACTCAGATTGTTTTTAAAATTTGAAATAGAGATTTTGAGTTGTTCTAAAAACCACTATTTTAATTTTAAATGTGTACTTAATTAGTATTGAAACAACTATTTAGCTGTCCAAAACGCGTCAATCTTTAGAATTCTATGGGAGTGAGATCCTACTGCAAAATGCAGTCACGTATTTGTATACATTGGCAAACGCCTCTTTGATTTCGCACCATTACCTTTATATAGGGGTACAGACCACATAAAAAACGATTACGTTTTTTACCATTTAGCATTCTTTATTTAAAAAATGAGCCAATTGATTGGCTGCGCCGATTCGCGGGGCTCTCGACGCGCAGCGTCCCTCTCGGCGGGCCGATGGGGCACGCCCTGAAGGGTCCGCGCCCTTTGCTACCGAGACCTCACAATATGTATGATGAAAGCAAAAATTGTGTGATTATTTCGATCAATCTTCGCTTCCATAATACAGTAGTACTAGTTTTAGTAATGCAATATTAAAAACATCTTAACAAAGAAGGTATTTGGTCGTCTAATAAAAACATGTTGGAGTGTAAGTAATCAAAGCAATGTTATCACCCACTAAATGCTCAACTATTGTTTGGAAATAGAAGTCCTGTAATGTGAATGTGAGTGAACAATGGACAACTGTATTAAAAATATATATTTTGCGCCTGCAGTTTCTTCACGAGCAAAAACCAAAATAAAATGATGTCACTTTGAATTAATTCGATGATCGATCTTTCTGAGATTATCATGCTAATTATACAATTATCCTATTAAGAATGGCTAGTAATTCGCTAAGATAACTGTAGAAATAAGAGATGGATGGATGAACTATACAGAAGTATCACGAAGAGTACTGAACAAGCAAGTTATATTATTTGACCCTGTAGCCACCTAAAGTTAGGTGATGTCAATCGGTGGTTTTATAAAAATCAATAAAATCGATCTAATTCATACAAAACTATCTATATATTAAAATAAAACTTAGTAGCTAAAGTTAAATTGAAATGTTGATGATGTATTCCTGTGGGTTGGATCTTCTTCGCTAGACTACGTTCAGTTATTTACTTATATAATGCGATAACAATGATTTAAAAGTAGGTACGGTTACTTACTGAGGTCTGCCACTGGTAATATTTTTAAGTAGGTAACTTAATTTGGCAAAGTATCTAGGTATTTGAATACTGGATAATTATCATGTCAAGCACAATACAATAATTACACAAATCCTGGCCCATCAACATCTAATTATTTACTCGAGCCCAAGACGTTCTCAAAACATGCCAATCCAAACACCCAACATAACTAAACATGCCACTGAGTTTTATGAAATTTCTGTTCGTTAGGTGGCACATATCTTAATTGTTAGGATTCATCTCTTTAGTGTTAGGTGATACAAAGCTGGTATTTTTAAAATAAAAAGTAAGTATGTACAAACTTAAGAAGGTAAGTTAGTTTGGCAAACTATCTATTTGAAAACAAGCTATCTGTCATGCCATTCACAAAACAATAATTGCACAAATCCTAGCTCATCAATATCTAGTAATCCACTCGAGCCCAAAGCGCTCAAACATTCAAATACAAACACTCATCATGACTAAACTTGCCACTGAGTATTATTAACTTTATTCAGTAGGTGACACACATTTTAATTGTTTACATCTCTTTAGCGTTAGGTGATACAAAGCTGGTATTTTTAAAATCAAAAATAAGTATCTACAAATTTAAGTAGGTAAGTTAATTTGGCAAACTATCTATTTGAAAACTAGCTTTCTGTCACGCCATTCACAATACAATAATTGCACAAATCCTAGCTCATCAATATCTAGTAATCCACTCGAGCCCAAAGCGCTCAAACATTCAAATACAAACACTCATCATGACTAAACTTGTCACTGAGTTTTATCACATTCCTATTCGCTAGGTGATACATATTTAAATTATTAGGTTACATCTTTTTAGCGTAAGGTGATACAAAAGTTTATCGCTGGTATTTAAAAAAAAATAAAAATAGTATTAATTTAGCCAAAGCTAAATATGCACAAAAACTTAAGCAAGTAAGTTAATTTGGCAAACTATCTTTTTGAAACCTAGCTGTCTTGCCATTCACAACACAAAAATTGTACAAATCCTAGCTAAGCAATATCTAGTAATTCACTAGAGCCCAAAGCACTCAAACATTCAAATCCAAACACCATCATGGCTAAACTTGTCACTGAGTTTTGTCAAATTTATATTCGCTAGGTGACACATATTACACCTCTTTAGCATTAAGTGATACAAAAGTCTATATCGCTGGTATTTTTTAAAATAAAAAAGATATATGTACAAACTTAAGCGGGTAAGTTAATTTGGTAAACTATCTACTTGAAAAGTCTCATCATCTCATCTGTCATGCCATTCACAACACAATGATTGCACAAATCCTAGCTCATCAACATCTACTAATCCACTCGAGCACAAACTCAAACATTCAAATCCAAACACTCATCATGACTATACTTGTCACTGAGTTTTGTCAAATTTCAATTCGCTCATTGGCGATATTCAGACATGAGCGTGGGCGCGTATGTAAACGTCAGTGTGATTGAAATGCATTGTGTTACGAAAGTGACAGTTTGTGTGGGTGCTACCGCCCCTCGCGTACGCAGCTTGGCGCAGGCGCAGTATTATACCATTCTCACCCCAAGTTTGTAGAGCATGTTAATTTTTGGCACGTTTCGGTACAAACAGTGAATATCTATAATCAATGGTTAGATTTCTGTAATTTTTAGTATGGAGATCGACAGGTAAGGTGACAGGAAACTTTTAACCCGAACACGATGCCGATGAAGCAAAATATAAGCTAAAACTATTCATTTTTACGAACGAATTTTGATAGAACATAAAAATGAAATGTCTGTACATTGAAGATATAAATAAAATCTATTGTAAGAAAAAAAGAGGGATTATGACTTTTTCTCCTCCGCGAACGAAGTCGCAGACACCTTCTAATTTTATTATAAAGTCTTGTGTAAATATTCCAAAACATAATTATGAGTATTTTACGGATACGGTATTGTAAATGGGTGGGTTTCAAAAAGTTGAACACATTAACTCCCGTACTAAATTTTTTTATGAACATTTCCGCTGTGCAACGAACAATTAACCACATTAGGTACTGTATCAAATATTTTCATGGAACAGCGGAACATTTCACTTTCATCGGGTTTATATTGTCACAATACTGAAGACATATACATCAGTATATGTCCTCAATATTGTGATAATATTATTAATTTGAATTCTTCTCTATGAAACGGACAGAACTATACTTTTGAAACCAAGGTGTAGGGTTAGTAAAATCAGAGCTTGAAGGCTTGGCTTTTCCTGGGATCTGATAACTTTTTTTACAGCGAAAGCTTTATGAGCTTGCGAGTCTTGGCTGCCAATTTTACATGAAATGTTTTTGCAAATCAACATAATAATTTTATTTTATTTTAAAGGAGTTATTCCTTTCTCTCTAACATGTAACCATAACTTTGCTGTACCGAAATTAAAACACTTGTTGAATCTGAAACCAATTTCTAATTATATGTAGTTATAATTAGAAATGGGTTTCAGGTTCCAATTAAATCGAATGTCTAATTATTAGGCGATATATCAAGATTTTTTTAAATTGGCGCAAGGGGAGTGAACTGAATAGCCTTCCCATTAATAAGGGTTTTGTCCGTTTTTCTGATATTGGTTTTTTTGCCCCATTGTGCATGAGCTTTACTTTTTTTATGGATGGTCAACGAGGGGTCAGTTCTTTGGATTTGCCCTTATCGTGATTGATTGACAATCAACGGTTGGTCGCAAATTGCTATCAGAACTTTTGCCAAAATAAATGAATAAATTATTGCATTAACTGTAGTATATTTTTTTAAATTCTGGCTTACGGAAATTTTAAAGGAGACTCAATTTTCTTTCAGGACTTATATACAATTTAGTTAATTAAAATGAAAAAAAAGATGGCATGAAAACGTTAAATACTTTTAGAAAAAAGTAATATTTTATGAATTCGGATTATTTTTTTTCCAGGCTGAACCACTGGGAATTTTTCAACAAAACCGTGCACAATTGTTCTACTAGATGTAAGTTATTATAGAAAAAAAACCAGTTCTTAATCATAAAGGGCATTTTTTCTATCCTTATCCTGCTACGACCTTTGGTAACATTTTTGGTGACAGTGATCGTGGTAGCGTGCCAAAGATGTGGCAAATTTCAACCGCAACGATGGATTAGGGTTACTGTCCACTATATTAACTATGTGCAATCGTTTAAATTGGTATATTCCACATTTATAGTGCAATACTATGATCGCTGCATCAAAAATGCTACCAAATTTACGATCACTGGATATGCCGCATAAATATGTAAAATTTGATAGCGCTATTTTAATACATACTTTCGAGACTTGCCAACAGGAATTAGGAACAATATTGTTTTATCCTTGTACACAGCATTAAAGTTATTAATTACAAATGTAGGATTTAATGGCATTATCTACTAAATAGTTGTTACACATGGATCTATATCGGAATCCCTAACGTCGTTTGTCCTTATGTATATTTTTTTTTATGAAAACATAAACTTTTCAGGATTGTTATAAAACAAACCTAACCTAACCTAATCTATACGATGATCTTTTAAAAAATCCTGAAGCATTTACGGTTTCTGAAAAAAATGCGTTAGGACAAACGACACATTAGGTCAAACGACATTAGGGATTCCGAAGGACAAAGGAAAGAGACCCGTTACAAATTGGAACAAATACCTAGGAAATAATAGGTACAAGTTGATGCAGTAACAATGATTCATTGTTACTAATTGCTTAGTGGGAGACTTATGCAGGCTGAAAATGTTTTAAGTTTTCACTTTTCTTTCAGTTATTCATATCCTCGTGAAGCAGTTAATTTTATTATTACATACGTCAGTCAAATCAGCGTCCACAAATTAGTCCTGTCCAAAGTACTCGTCCGTTCCCCAATCGCGATGTCCATTGTCCAAACGTCCACCCGTGCCCTGTCACGCGCCTGATCTCCATTTTTTTACCACTTACGCTTTTTATTCATCAGGTTTTTTGCGCGTTTTTTATCGAAAAAATCCCCTATTTGCAAAATAATAGCGACCTTTGATCCGCGCTTATTAAAAGTAAATATTTCATGAGACATTATCGGTGTTTTAATGGTTATTTTGTATGTTTTATTAATTGATTTGGACGCATTATAATTGAGTTTGTAATGTGTGGTAAAATTAAAAGTCGGTACCATATTTAAACATAAATATAACTTTGACAGAGAAAAATGATGTTTTTCGCAGTGATCGTGCACACTTTAACGTGTTTGAAACATTGGGACCTAAAATTATATATGTGAAATAGTTTTTTTTAACGTGGCAAAAGACTAGGCGTCCCAGCTGATGGGAATTATCGGTATTCAAGGATATGTGTTATAACAAAGGACCTGCCTATACGTTGGTGCAATGTTTAATTGATTCTTGAAGAACTCTATGTTAATAATTAGCACTCTGGGAGTACCCCAAGGTACCTATAAAAATATATGTGGGTTTTGCCTTTCTACCATCATAATTCTTACGATGAGTTGGAAAACTACAATATTATTATGTCAACTAGTGTCTTGGTTTATGTTCACAATGTTTAGGATAGCTTTAAAACCATTTACTATTCTATTTGCAACTAGAATAATCAAAACTTAAATTATACCACTATTTATAATCTTTAATTTTGTGATGAAGCGAATCCAATCCCGTGACATTAGTTTTTGGCAAACTGCAAAAAATGGTCCATTTGCTACCACTAGGGTGGGCAAGTCGCAGGGTACAGCGCTGTGCGCGAGTAGTATGACCATGAACATTGCACTGGGCAGGACAGTCACTATAAATGTACATTCAAAAGAGTATAATACTTTTTCTCGTTAATTAAACATTTATTTTATGTAGGTATATTACCAGTAATGACATACGAGTGCTCAAGATGGCCGTTGAGTCAGGAACGTCCTTGAGCGGTGACTTCGTACTGAAAGACGCAGCATGGTAAGCTCCCAACAGGGTGGATCGACGATCTGGTCAAGATAGCAAGAAATCGTCGGATTACGGCGGCGCACGACCGTTTGTTGTGGAAATCCTGTGGAGACCTTTGTCTAGCAGTGGCCGTTTTTAGTGGATCATCATATCAGTATGAAAAAATATGTATGTTTTTTTCTCTATTTATATAGTTAGCTTACTATATAAATATTGATATTTATCATTAAATCAATACCCGTGAAAAAAAGAACTCGTTTATGGTAGCTTAGTACTCAATATTGCCGTAAACATTCACTCTAGTCAAAAGTCAGCATCCGTCTAGGAAGAATCTGAGTTGTGATAATAACATAACACGCTCGCTCGCTCTAATGTTCCCGGTGAAGGAAAACCCGGTTACCCTAAAATCTATTACCTAGTCTTATTCACAAGTAATCGGTGAACTTATGAAAAGTCCCCGATACATCTGGAAGAATGATTCGCAAACGGCTGAATCTATTGCTATCTATCCTACCTAAGCTATTGTCTTGAACCATATGAATTAAAAATATGATAATTCTTAATTCTAACATTTGTCTTTTATGTATTTTGCATGCCAGCTACGGGTGAAATGTGTGTTACGCTTACATTACGACCATCTTTTGTACCATGTTTTAAGCAAAAGAAATGATTTATGATTTATTAATGATTCATAGCTAAGAAAAATCTAGAGGTCACCTTT
The DNA here is from genome assembly GCA_905404275.2 of Hedya salicella. Taxonomy (NCBI): domain Eukaryota; kingdom Metazoa; phylum Arthropoda; class Insecta; order Lepidoptera; family Tortricidae; genus Hedya; species Hedya salicella. The sequence continues at coordinate 21,625,883 of FR990100.1, read as the reverse complement.
CGAACAAAAAATCAAATCAAAATTAGTTCACCGGTTTAGGAGCTACACACACCTCAAACTTCTAACCTCTAACTATTTTTTCGTCGGGGGTTAAATAGCTTCGAAATCGAGTACCTTCGGCACAAGCAAATGTCCGTTTTTCCCAAAAATCATGGTGCCACGCCGAAGGGCATTGTGTCCGCGCTGACCAGCAGATGTGCGGGCCGGCTGCGCGCGTGCGCGGGCCAACATGGCCGACACTTAGCACCTTTGTTTGATTTGTTAATCTATCTGAGGAAATAGGTGCCTTACCGTAAATAGGCTACTTTTCTCATAGGTGAAACTAGCATACGTTTTATGAAGTGTCAAAAAAACAAGGTAGTATGAAGATAAAATGAAAAGACACTTTAATACCATTGGCATCGCTAAATTTTATGGTCAAACTAAGCATTTTTAGGGTAACGTAGTTTTTAAGCCTTAAAAATTGTCGGAGACACAAACATTTTAGCTTGATTTTTTTCCGCGATTTTTAGAAGTTGCATTTTATGGCCATCGCTAATTAGTTTCCATATAGTAGCTTCAAGTGAAAGTTTAATATCTTCAAGGCTTCAAGGTTTTAATTTTCAATTTAGAAGTTCTGTATTCATGAGGAAATTTAATATACATATTAACATACCTACTGTAATTATTGGCGTTAACATTGCAATGAAACAGGAGCATATTTTTTGTGTTAAATAACATTAAAATTAATAAAACGAGTATAATATCTGAATCTTTGAAGATTGGTTACAAAATGGACTAGCCTTTTATCTTTAAGGATCTTTATCCCTAAAATAAAATATAAAGAGGTAGCATTCGCCTCCACAGACACGGTGGAGTCATGAACGCACCTGCTTTGCCACAGACGACTTATGGAGGAAATGCAAAAAATAAACACGGTTTTTGTAGCCATAGTTTCTTAAACACATATATCTCTTTTGAAATGAAAATTAAATTAAAGTGTCTTAAATCAGGATCAGAAAGCGGTTCATAGGTTATAAATACAAGTAGCAGAACTTGACTTATTTCATTTGTTTTTTATTCGCGAGTTTTGATGATATTTGCTATCAAAACAATTGAACCTATTTAATCTATGAAACTATCTCAAAATCGAAGCTTTATTAAACGTATATTAAGTATATGAGATCAAGTCGGTACCTATTTACTAGTGATCGTTCCCCCACGCGCGCACCCCAAATCCACGCAAAACTCACCACGCAGTCCCTTGCCAATCTCTCGGCAAGCCACTTCTCCTACCATACATGATATCTAAACAATATTTGAATTTATACCAACAATATTATACCATTCACAAGTGAAATAACTTAAAGAAAACGCAGAAACAAGTGAACAAAAAACGACCGCGGTTTTTTTACGCGCATATCAATCGAAGGGTGTTAAACAAGTGTTATTGTAGTATTTTTTGTTGTGTAGAGCAATAAAAATGACGATGTATCGATGTTTTTGAGTAAGAGTACGTGATTCGACTGTAGCTGTGCCGAGGAGGGGCCGATCACGTATATGAAGGGTGAGAAATACCTAACAGAAAATTTGTAATATCGTGATTTTATACATTTTATGAAGATGTGGATTATATAGTAAATGTAATTAATAAATAGCAATGAAGATGCCGATGATGATCACATCAGCCTTGAAAACTTCAATAATTTACGGTGAAGGTTTATTATTTCGGAATTGAGAACACCTCGTCTTATATACCTATATCGTATATTTCAATCGAATAAGATAATGTGTAAATCCAATAGGTATAAAATAAAAGGTACAGAACCTATAAATATAATTTGCAAATAATTAAACACCAAATTGAATATGCGATACAAATGTACATGTTACTTGGAAAATACTATCTTAAAACTTAACCTGATGTCGTTATTAATTATTTAAATAAAAATATATATAAAAATAATATCTCTCATACATCGATTTATTTAGCTTAAGTGCAAACCTAAAGTTAGGTTAGGTATGATGAGATTTTACATTTGCTTAAATAAAAAATAAGCTCAAAAGAGCTTTGTTACTGATTATAAAATAACTAACAAATACAGTACATAAAGCAAAATGAACAAAATCTCTCTTTTAAACCGTCGTGTACAAAATCTAAACCTCAATTTAACCCTTTCAGGCGATGTGTTTTAAAAATATATAAAAATGATTAGCTTTTATAAAAAAAAAAGATTTAGTCTCCATTTAAAGAAATCCTTATATCAACAGTACATAGTATAGTACCTAGTAGTATTGTTGTACATGTGAAGTTCTTTCACTTAAAAAATCATACAAACTCTCAACTTCTATTCAACCCCCATTTTTTAACGCTTATAAGTTAATTAATTTGTGAAGTCTCCGATATTCACAAGTTTTCAATAATAACTATCAACCCCAATTTAGCCTTCGCAGAGGATGAGTTGAAAATAATCCGTGAAATTGCTATTCCTAGCTTTTAATGAAGACTCCATTCGCGAAGTTTCAGATCTAACTATAAAAAAAATCCCCATTTTAAACTCAAAATAAGCCCTTTTGGGTAATGAATTTTAGAAAAACGGTGAGATCACTTTTCTTAATTTAAGCGATGTCTCTAACTTTTTACTCTAATTTTACCTTCTTCTCTTAGGCTTAGGGAGCATAGTTACAAGTTTTTTTTCCTGCTCGCTAACGCTATAAAACTCCCCTTTCCCCTAAAGTATTATACTGTAAAAAAAACAAGTTTCTAGATTCAGCGTTTTGGCTCCGCGTTGGTGGTTCCGTCAGGACTTCTCCTTTTATATGAGTACATAGATATAGATATGATGAGTGGATAGATATAGATAATGTGCATTGAAGTAGCATGAAAAAAAATGGTTTATAAAATCTGTGTGTCTCTTAATTTATTTATTACTTAGGTATGGCGGGTAGCAAAATGTAAATTAGATTACGTTATGTATCATCGCTACAAAATAAATAGGGTGTTCTGAATATTATTCGAAATAAACTTAATGCCAAAGTTATATTATGTTTATATACCTATAATACCGTTTTTTTTTACGTTACCATTGGGAATGTTATTTCTATAGACAAAGTAGACAAACACAATATTTATATTTAATATTTATATAGTTAGATAATGGGAGCGAGCGACTGAAAATCGTGTTCACAAACACAGGTGACCTTATCTATATAACTAAATACAAACCATAATTTTTCGGACTTACACTCATCTCGTAGGCAAAACTGGTGAGTTTAGAAACATTACATTTTATAAAGTTTGTAGTAGGTATAACGCATTTTTTTAAATTCAGACACAGATGCGGTGATACTGGGGTCCAACACGGACTTAAGTAATGGTAGCGCTAGGAAAGGATGATATATAAAATACTAGCTTCTGCCCGCGACTTCGTCCGCCTTAAATTCGTTTATCGCAGATAAGGGTATTTTTCCGGGATAAAAAGTAGCCTATGTCCTTTCCCGGGACTCAAACTATCTCCATACCAAATTTCATCCAAATCTGTTCAGCGGTTTAAGCGTGAAGAGGTAACAGACAGACAGACAGACAGACTTTCGCATTTATAATATTAGTATGGATTTAAGTTCGTTAGTATAAAAAGAAAAACATATATGAAACAATCATACAAAATTCAACCAAGTCCCAAATTTAGCTCTAGTGGGCTTATATTAAATTCATGCTAGACGATGATATCTATACTATTATAAAGTTTTGAAAATGAAATGTCTGTACATTGAAGATATTAAAAAAAAATATATAATCAAACCAAAATTTTCTGTATGTTTGTATGTGTCGTTAGGGTTTCATCACGCCAAATCGGCTAAACAGATTTCAACTAATTATACATAGTTATAGGATACTTTTTATCCGACTACGCTGACGAAAAAAAGAGGCTTATGATCTTTGTCTCATCCGCTGACGAAGTTGCGGGCATATTCTACTATATTTATATTTCTGAAATTTACATCATGATATTCTATATTTTGTGATACTATTTGCTTTTATATCATGAATTTTACGCATTTTAGAAAACTCCCGAGTTACAAAATAATCAAACTAACCTCTTTTTATAAATTTAAATGCAAATTTGTATTTGACTCTGCCAAACAATCATGACCAACCGTTTAATTTGTCGTATTCCAGAGTGCAGTGTCTGCGCAGCTGCGGCCGCGGCCGCGGCGGCAGCAGCGGCGTGGGCGACGCAGCATGCCGACGCGGGCAAGCCGGCGCCGATCGCGAACGGCGTCAACGGCGCGGTCAACGGCGCGCGGTATAATGGCAACTGTAAGTCATATAAGTTCTAACATTTATGGGACAAACTTGTTTAGCCGTAGCCGACTGTACTTTTTTGAATAAGTATTCGTTAACTATTCATCGAGATGATTCTAAAGAGCCCAAGCTCCATGCAAAAAAAAACAAATAAACCTGTTAAATTCCCGCAAAAGCAAGGAAAATTACAAAATATTATGTAAAATCACACAATTTTGTAATTTTAAAGTAAAAACATTTAAGAGCAATAAAAAATATGTAAAATTATATAACTTTTGGTAAAAATCCTTCCTTTTTAGGGAATTTTACAGGTTAATATATTTATTTCCTTGCATGTAAATTTATACAATTTTTAACAGTGATGCCTATGACCACCATCCAGCTCAATCATCATAAAATCAGCTCAATGGTGTTATAATATTGTATTGTCAACCGAACTTACATACCTACTCTTAAATATGCCAAATAGCTCGATTGGCAACCGGGAAGTGCGTCAAATTTTACTTGTAAGGTTTGACCCACACATACTAACACATTCACTAACACGGCTAATTAAATATTTAAACGCTTGTAAAATAAGAAAATAATAATACTTGCAAAAATAAAACCTTTAAGGTTCACTTCGTCCACATTCCCATTTTGTCAAATTCCTACCCCGTCAACAATCCCAAATCGTCCACTTTGTCAACATTTTCAAATGGTTCACTTCCTTTCTCGTTCGCATTCCTACCTCATATAGATTCCCAACTCGTCCACATTCCCAAGTCACCAACATTCCCAAATAGTCCATATTCCCAATTCGACCTCAATTCAAACTTAGAAACTGGAATGGAAATTAATATCAATTAGCCGATTATTGATAAAAATTGCAGATTCCTTTAAGATTAATAATTTAAGCAAATATATTTATTGAAATAAAACAATTTAACGGATTATATCGCGTATATTATCTCATTTTAGTTCCCAAACGGCGACGCCTATTTAGCAGGCTAATTCCGGTAACGAACGAGACTCTAGCCTGCTAAATAGGCGTCGCCGTTTGGGAACTAAAATGAGATAATATACGCGATGTAATCCGTTAAATTGTTTTATTTCAATGAGTAATAATCGCGGAAACTGAAGAAAATATCAAATATATTTATTTAATCCGGTTGATGTTGTTAATTATGCCTGATAAACCACGATTTGGGAAACTCCTCCTTTTTTAAAGTCGCTTAAAATATCAAAGGTTGAAAGCTGTTATACATTTTGGTAAAACTATGTTGAGAAAGTGCACGAGTTAGAAATGGGGACGAGTTGGAGTTTGGGAAGAAGAAGATTTGAGAAAGTGGACGAATTGGACGATGTAGGAAGTGAACCATTTAAAAAAGTTGTCAAAATAGGAAGTGGACGATTTGGGAATGTCAACAAGATATGACACTAGTGACGAAATCTGGACAAAGTGAACCTAATGGTTTTATCGCTGCAAGTATTATTATTTTCTAAGACTTCTCTTTTTACAAGCTTTTATTTAATTTTCCGTGATAGCATGTATGTTATGTACTCAACGGAAAACCGATAAAAAAAAACTTTGGAACGGCTGTACCGATATTCTTGAACCATCTCGTAGCTACAAGTATAAGATCACTCTCGATGGTGTCATTTTGCAAACACAAAAACTGTATCAAAATTAATGTTTGTTTTTTTTTTATGTGAAAGCAACACATATGTTTTATAAAATATTCATACAAAGATCTAAGTAGAAAAGAAAAATTGTTGTTGCGAAAGCGCATCTTCTTAGAGTGGAGCTAGAAGGTTCTAAACCTTTCAAAAATTCGTGAGTAACGTATCGTTACCGAAGGTAGAGGATTAATTCGTTGTGAATCACAAGCGGTCTGATGGTCTAACGGATAGGGCGCTGTTCAAGTATAACAGAGACGCTAGTTCGATTCCGGCTTAGACTGCAGTGGATCGCAATAAATTTTTCTTTTCTACTTAGATCTTTGTATCAATATTGTATCAAAATTGGTCCGTGCAAGCACTACGACATACCATCATATTATCATCATATCAGCTAACCCAAGGACTTCCACTGTTGAATAAAAACCCAAGCCAAGGATTTCCATTACGAGCGGTCGTGCTCCGCCCTCATCCGAAGTTTTCCTGTATGCGGTCGCCACTAGAGAACCTTTCCGCCCCAGCAGCTATCGGTTCTACGAACAATTTACCTCGCCCACTGCCACGTAAGTCTAGCAACACTGAGCGATGTCGATGATCTTGGTTCCTCTGCAGATCTCCTCATTTCTGATTTGATCACGCAAGGAGACTCCGAGCATACCTCGCTCCATTGCCCTGTGAGTCTGTGAGTGGCTTGTAGCCTTTTTATGAGGCTAATTGTGAGTGACCATGTCTCAGTGCCGTATCTCATCACTGGCAACACACACTGGTCTTAAGACTCCGCAGTATTTGGGACGAGAAAATATTACGTAGTTTTCCGAACGCTGCTCATTTTCGAGTTGGATTTGATATTACACGGACACACATATCTGTCCTCTTTTTTTTTCATTGGGGGTTAAAAAACCAATGTTCTTCAAACGGCTTCACACATTTTTCTAAACATATGTTCATTTTTAAATAATCTTGATCAAGTTATATTTTAAATGTTTATCGCTGTCTAGGGCTCAATAATAGTACTAGTCTACGACTAACAATTCTATGAATACGTCAAGTTGTGTGAAACATTTAATATTGCTCTTTATACTAAACTGTTGCGACTTTCGATAACGTAGTCATATTACGACTTTAGCTATTCCGATATTTAGCAGTTTTTGAGATGTTGACCTAGAGCGATGTGGTCATTTTGCAATTTGGACATAAGACACCCATTTCCCCTTTCTTTTTAGAGTAGGGCTCTGCTAACACTGGATGTATGGAGGATAGCTACGGCCGTTTGAATCGTATCTTTGTACGGAACCCTCGGTGCGCGAATCTGACTCGCACCTGGCCGGTTTTTTAATCGTTGAGGACTTCTTAGAATTTTGACTATTTCGTCAACGATGAAAGGACATGATAAAATGAAGTCTTAAAGGGTCATACTCGTGTTTAACTGATAAAGGAAAAAAATGATAATTTTAAAGTTATTAAAATAAACTATCTGTAATACTGTTTTAATATTGCCTTTTCATTGATAAGGCAAACAATTAAAAAAAAACAACCGACTTCAAAATAAACTAAAAAGCCATAAATAATAATTTATGTACGGTACGAATCACATTTGAATCACATTTTGAAGTCGGTGCCAAACCATTCATTTATTACTATTATTAAGAACCGCGGCGGCGAGCCTTTAGTTATTATCTACCTACATACATATTTAGTCATAGTAATTCGTATTTTTGTTGAATAAAGGACTCTTTATTTACTTCAGGTTTGGCACCGACTTCAAAAGGTGATTTAAATGTGATTCGTATAGTACATAAAAGATTATTTATGGCTTTTTAGTTTATTTTGAAGACGGTTCTTTTTTCTTTGTAATTTTTTTTAATTTTTTGTTGCTTTTAGTTAGTGATGGATTTTAGTAGTGATATAAAGTATATTTTAGAGCCCAGAACGGGAAAATTGAGGAGGCACTTTGCACGCATCTCGAGTCCTTGGAAGTAAGAAATATAAAAGTTGGTTAGTTCATATTAATTTGTACCTTCCATCATCAGCTCAGTCTGTTTGTCTGATGATGACAACCAGACGAAAACTACTGAATAACTTTAGAACAGTATATACAAAACATTGTTAGTGCCTATAATATTTGAGGGTTTCTCTCGATTTCCTTGGTATTCCATCATTAGATCCTGACTTGGTGATAAGGAGACTACCTCAGGGACCTACTATAAAGAATATGACAATATGACTAACAGTCTTAACGTATAACTATAAAAGAAGATTTTTTAAAGAATTATCCTTTAACTCTTAACCATTAAGGAGGTGTACCTTCCGTCATCACCTCGGATTGATGAGATGATAACTACCATATACAAATACTTAAATAGCTTAAGAAAATATGGATTGCCCTCGATTTCCCTGGGATCCCATCATCAGATCCCAACTTGGTGGCAATGGGACCACCTCAGGAGTATATCCTTTCAAATAAAAAAATATTTTTTAAAATCGGTCCACAATTGGCGGAGTAATCGGTGAACATACATAAAAAAAAATACGAACATATAACCTCCTCCTTTTTTGGAAGTCGGTTAAAAAAGGCAATTGATCAATAAGTAATGAAAGGCAAACTCAAACGCCTTCTATCTCTGATACTTAAACTCATCGTACCTACATAAATCCTATTAGTGCCAATCTACAATGATATGATATCCACAGATTGTTTGTATATGTGAGTTATAGAATTCCAAATTCAAGCTTAAAAAGGTTTTAGCTAACGAAGTAACTATTTTTTGTTTAAATAAAATAATTTAACAGATTACATCGCGTATATTATCTCATTTGAGTTCCCGACGTTTCGGAAGCTTTTCAGCTCTCCATGGTCACGTGTTGACGGGTCCAATGACATATCTCTCTCAAATGAGATATACGCGATTGTTTTATTTAAATGAGTAATAATCGCGGAAACAGAAGAAAATATTAACTATTACCAATATAAATTTAGGCAATGTAAAAAAAATGTCGTTCAACACATATTTACATGGTTCTCCCATGTAACATGCATATAGTATAGTTATAATATTTTAATTATTTAATATTATGTATTTGTATGTATCATGAACATTATGTATTCAGCAAGGGCTGTTCCGCGCCACCCCATCGTTGGGAACGCCTCTTTAAAAAACATTACCAATAGGAAGAGCATTGTTTACTTTACCGAGGGGAATGAAAACCGCAAAGCTTTTTTAAGCGGCGCAGGGAAAGCTTTCGTAGTTCCTACATTGCGCCATAGACGGCGCTGTAGACTAGATACCAACGCCATCTACAGAAATAACGTGGAATTAAATGGTGAATAAAGTTCGAGCTTATTATATGTCGGGCCAGTAGATGTCACTTTTAGAAAGAACAGTTTCAGGCATTTCGGATGCTTGTTTTGGTATACGTTTAGTTTTATTTTTTACCTTTCGACTTTACCTCACTTACTCAATAGTGAGTTGTACTTGTGAATCATAAATATATCTTCGGTTTTACGTTCGGTTATGTTCTAGAGCAGTGGTGAGTAGGTGAGTCATAGATCTTCAATGATGTTGATGTTTCATACTAACATGAGGAAGCGTTTTTCGAAATCGGTATTAGTCACTGGTTATGCAAATCAAACATTGTCGATAATCATAATTATTTGCAACTTCGTAAGCGGAGGAGAAAAAAATATAACCTTCCTTGTTTCTTGTAAATAGTATCCTATAAAACCATGTGTGAATTATCAGCTACCCGTGTATTAAAAAGTAGATTGTTTGACAAGGGGCTGTTTGACAAGCCATTATGACATGAAGTGATTATTTGGACGAGCTCACGAAGTGAGCGAGGACAAATATGTCTGAGTGTCATTATGGCTTTTAGCCACATGTTAAACACTCTGCTTTTCACCTCGAGTGCGAGAAAATAAAAATTGTATATTACATGATTAATTAAAAGTACAGTTTGAGCAATTCGATCAGAAAGTTTGGCCAATCTGATCAGGTTGGTTTATTTGTTTTTAATTATTCGTAAGAAGTATGTAGCTGGCCGCAAGTTTTTTTTTCAGTGTCATAGAAATTTGTATGGGATTATATGGCTTTCTTTTAAACCCTAGGGGCTAAATGTACTATTTTAGTCTCGCTTGGCGAAGCTAATATGACGTACTTTTTGAGCAGGAGAAGTATAGCCGTTTTGGCGTGATGAGGCCACAACGATACGTACAAACAAACAAAAAAGAAATATATTTCGTTTCAGTGACCTTAAAATAGTCAGTTTCACTTAGTTTTTGGAAAATATCTTTAATGTTTGTACAGACATTTCATTTTCACAACTTTGAAATGAAATGAAATGAGTTTATTTGCTGAGTACAGGTTATACATATTGGTGTATATTTGAAAAATTGAGATCAGCCATACTCTGCTTAGGGTAGCATGCAAATTTCAGCGAGAGCTATGCGAAATTAATCATTTAAATGATAACAAATTAACATGAATTATATTTTAAATTAGATCAATCAATAAATAAACAAGCTGTTGAGTTCGAGAGATGTCAAAACGGATTACATTATTATGCATTGTTATAAGTATTACAAATAATCATTAAATGTCATAATTCCAAATATTCATTTACAGAGTAAAAACACATGTCACGAATCCATAGAAACAATTTGCTTTTAAATTAGTTAAAAGGAAGCTCCTTGATGTACAAAGGCAACTTATTATATATTTTTATACACATATAAAATGGCTTTATAAGAGTATAGAAATAACTCCTTCGAGAGCATCGACATGTATAATTATGTATGTAATGTACCTTCAGCGTCAAAAATACCTAAGTGATAATTTTAGTACGTACTCGTATGTAATTTGACATATGCAAATAGTAAAATTGTCAGCTACTTTTGATGCTGACTGTACCTATATTTAAGTGCCAGCGTTACGAAGGACCATTGAAAGAAGAGGGCTGTCAATCGCTATTGGATCGTGCGACGACGACAAGGGGATATCCAGTAAAAAACTAGATCTCGCTTTCAAAGTTGAATAATTTAATTGTAAATAATAAAATAATTCGTATACATGTACTGTAGTTTTTAACCTGAAATCGTTAGTTTTATTGTGACTGGCTCACGGAAGAAAATGTGTCGGTACATAAGTAATTATTATAAGGAATTTACTATGTAGAAGTATTAAAATGATACAATGAAGATACTTCAAATATAAATTATCTAATTACGACCAAAAGCAGGTGCAACCCCGATACCCCAACCGGCATAGTCCAGTAATAGACCTTCGTTAAATTATACAAATGAATAGATACACATTACAATGTGCCAGTTAGCAATCGCTTGTTAAATTTCAGTTAGCATTTAACAATTATTCGAATGCTAATTCGGAATCCTAGATAATGTGACTAACTAACCCGGAGATGGGAGAAAGTAAAATTCAATCACTGGTTTAGTAAAGAAACTTGTATTTCTCGTGAAGCAGGTATTGTTGTATTGTCGGTGCATAATTGTTCGAGGAGGCGACAATAGACAGGCGAGTGAGTTCGTCACAAACTGACAGTTCGTGAGGGGTTCCCTTAACTGTGGGGTGCAATGTTCCAATTTTTTACCTGGTTTGCATACATTAGAATTTACATTATTAAAATCTAATTTTGAATATCATCCGTCCGTTTTAATTTTGATTGGGATATTTCTGTGGAAGCGGCGCGTTAAATAACAAATTCTGTCGTATTACAGTGAGTGTTTTATCACATTAAATTTGTTACTGAATGCAAGTAGAAAATGCATGAAAGAGGCCATAAATATAGCATAAAAAAATAGTTCTTAATCACCGATACTCGAAGTCGTAATCGCGATAGCGTTCTAAGTTAATATTCATGTATGTATTACAGATAGGCCTTTGGTTTATGGACGGTAAAAAAAATTAAGCGATTTACATATACTTAATTATAATATTACGTAGTTTTTAATTATCGATGAAATAATAGCGTCAATTATGTTTTGGTGCAACACTTGTCATAATTATTATTGTTAAATCTCTACAAACAGTCTCCTGTACAGTTATAAAGAGGTAGAGCTGTTTAAGACACGTGTTAATCTCCACTAACTTTAGGTAGCAATGCCAATAACTTATGACGAGTAAACAATCTACCTTTTTAGTGAATTACGAATATATGATATATTCTGAATTCATCAATAGAGCCAATATATGGAAACAGGCGGTCGACACACAATTAACTATAAAGATAAAACTCAGTTTGTGTAGGTCGAGGACTTCGATATTTTTTACGACTATTGTTCAAAATTGTTTTCGTCTATGATGACATTTGACTTTACCTATAATGATAGTGTTGTGTGTGTAATGTTAAGTTAACGTGATAAAAATAGCACCAATACTTTTATTAAAATACAAAGGTAAATTGATTGAAGTTAATAACGTCGCCTATAAAATTATTGAACAACAGAATTATTTACACTACGCCGTAATAAAAGTTACGGAAAGGTATGCAGGTAGATACGCAATTTAATAATTGAAAGGCACGGCGATATTGCATGGCGTAATATTGACAAAAGAAACACCATAGCAAAAACTCACTGGTTCCTTCGTCATAAAAACAAAATAGTACGAAGAATCGGTCATCCCTAATAGAACCCTTCGTCTAGGATGGCGGTTCAAGTCGGGAGTTTTTTGTAAAGTTGAACGTCGTTGACTATTTAAAGTGGTGTCCGCGTTAGGTAGCGTTCCCTTGCGTGCCTTTTCCCGGTGGAAGTGGCGTTCGGAGCAAGTGACATATTTTGGGGCAAAGCGGGCGCCGCTTTCGGCCGGTGCACACGTTTCGTTGGCTTCACTATTTTAAAAACTATTTACTTGCCGGTATCCGGGCAGGGACCACGAGTTCCACGACCAGCCGCATCGCGCGGCGCTCATTGCCGATGCAGTCGACCTGCGCGCGCGACGCTACGTTAGTCGCTCGACGCGCTCACTCGCTCTCATGCACCTTTCATTGTTGATATGTTATTATGTTATGTTATTTATAAATGTGCGTAAACTACTGCCAATGAACTCGTCGTAAACAAACAAAGTGCCTTATATTGATGATGGATATTACGAAGAGGTGATATTTGTTGGTGCCGTTAAGTTTTTTCACACACGATGACCGGGAGGGAAGGCGGAAATGCAGTTCCGTCTTCGAGTGAGTATCCAATTTGTATTATCTTATTGTAGTGTTTGTATTTTAGTGTAGTTTTTATGGTTTCCGTTACGTTCGTTATAAATCTATCTTCACACGTGGGTAAGGAAGGGTGCGCCCTGCAGCGCGCGCGCATACCAAATCAACTTACGTCAAAAGCTGTTCTATGCATCGGGACTTGATGTGACCCGCGGGCGGATGCGTAGCAATGGAAGCCATTCAAAGGCATTTGTTTATATCATTGAAATTATTCAAATTGAGGTTAATAGAGTCTCGTTCTATGGATGTCGCACATATGCGTACCATGTTTACTGCGTCCACGCTGATTAACTTCATACACGATATACCTACATAATTATAAATTATAACATCCAAGTTGTTGTTGATTATCGACGAAATAATAACGTCATGTTTTGCGCAACACTTATATTTTGGTGTATCTTTCTGCGACTAGACATGTCTTAAGAATTATTATGAAGTTATTTTTGAATACATTTGAATGCCTATGAATAATGAACATGTAAGAATGCAGTTTAGCGGCATTTTCTCAAGCGCTGCTACGCAAGAAGCAGTTGTTTACGATACCATACGATACTCCGTTTTGGGAACTCGAGTGCATGTTGATGGCATGCATCGAAAACTACTCGAACGTGAGTGTTCCGCAGTCTTTTCTACATTCTATCCCTGTTAGCTTAAGGTGCGTTTTACATTTGGTGTTTTTCTTGTATCTGTGTGGGTTAGCCGACTGCATTTTCGGAGGACCTTAATCTTTACTCCCCACTACACTACGTGTTTTTGTCGCCGACATGCCACGGAAATAGTGACGCGCTCGTGTCGATATTTTTACTTGGGAATGAAAATAAAAGCAGGTCGAACTAGTCACGTCCTAACGAGGGGGCAAACTATTTGTGATACAGAAACGGTCTTGTTTACATTTCATGAATGGTTTCCTTTTGTTTTGTTTACCCGACTGCAAAACAGAGATATTTACTTCTACTGCTTTATTATATACTAGTTGCGCTTTCTTTTGAGGATTTTCATAATTGCTTCTCGTAAGCTCTTCTGGCAGTACTGTATGAATTTGATAAAAATTAAGGTACTTTCTCGCAGATTCGTTCGTCATAACCCTTTTATTTTAAATCCATTTGTGGATACCCAGCTACTGGTGTACCAAAAATAGTTGAAATCCGTGTAGCTAATTTGCCGTGATGAAGCCAGAATGACACAAATAAGCATACAAAAATAAAATACAATTTTTTTTTCGATTCAATGACCTCTAAATAGTCCGTTGCAATCATTTCTTTTGAAATATTTTCTATTTACATTTCATTTTTACAACTTTATAATAGTATAGTTGCTATCCCAGTATCCAATCAGTAAATGTTTTAGAGCAAACAATTCCCCGATTTTTCAGCAGTGTCTGTCAAACCCAGTACACACATTTGAAATTATACAATGTTTTAATTTATTTCGGGATTTAAATTTGTTTGCAAATAGGTACAGAATTAAGTAGAGAAGTGGATATTTTCAATATTTATTTAGTCTATGGCATTATTTTGTCTACAGAATTTCAAGTTAGCTCAATTCGCATATTTGTTACCAATATTTAGTAAAAATAACACGATCAGCTTAGCTTATTCCAGTGCGGTCTTTGAACCTAGCCAAAAATTTGAAACTCGATTAAAACTGAGGTACATCCCTACGACAGGGTCGTAACCAGTCAATTAAATACGAATAGTGGTACGTGTTGCCGTCTCCCTCGCACGCGCGCAAGACGCAGGCGCCACTTGACGGTGATTCACGTTTGAATTCCAACCTACGATTGATAACAGCAAAAACTAGTGAATGGCAGAACGTTTTAGGTCATTTACGTATTGCCCATGCGTCCTACATTCATAGAAATGTGTTTTGTTTACTAAATTAACCGTTTATAGGCTACTTAATGCATGCGCTTGCGCGAGTATTAAATAGCCTATAAACTATTTGCCTGCCTCGGATTCATTCAATTGTAGCTGGACTGATCGGGCATCACTAGTTTTTTTATTGTTATACATAGGCATTTTACATGAATTTCACTTTGTATGAATAAGCACGTAAACAAGAATGCGTCTCTGAATATTGGAAATTGGTAAACTTATTTACAGTTCAAACAGCATCCACAACATCGAAAGTTTATTCGATATTTTTAAAATCTCAATTTTAACAGAATACATATTTATCATTTATTTTATTTTACATAGGTAGGTATAAATACATAATTTTCCAAGTTCAATTACAATACATATCTTGTAAGCCGATTTTAATTCATAGCCAATGATTAAATTAACTTGAAAGCATTTACAGCATTCTCATTTGTTAAGAGTGCAGAGTGCGTCATATTACGACACTATCTTAAAACAATCATGACTGTTTCTAAACGGTGTGTATAATATGTACATATTATACACTAGTCATGCTCGTAGGACAAAACAAGACAGTTTGTTAAATACGATTTTGTCACATGTCATTCCATCAACAGCTGAAATATAATTAATGAATGTGATACGTTTTAATCTGTACAGCGCGCGACAGATGTTTTGTAGCAATAAGTGGCTCTAATATCACTACACTACTACAGCTCTAATATTTCAGCGTTTGAATTTGTTCAGGTATTTTGGCCACCACGTGATACTATTGTGTTGCTGGTTGTACACAGCACACGTGGTACCAGTAGTAATCGTTTTAACAGGGCTAGAATTTTCCCGCAGTTTTGTTCTCGTTGGATTTTCGAAAACATCTGCCATAATTGATCGTGGTCTATGTCATAAAGGGACCTCTATATGCAATATTTCAGCGTTACAGGTTCAAGGGTTTTGGCTGGGCGTTAAAGTCCGAAGCTCTCTTTTTACAAGCTTTTATTTATACACGTTTATCTTGCCTAGGTACTTGTAAGTTAAATTTGAGTCGCTTCCCGATTTCCGATAAGCTAAAATTTGGCATACCTACTTAAGCATGTCTAAAGGCATTTTAGGGATGGCTCCAAAAATGTATAATACATTGCCAAAAGCTGTTAGGGACGCAACAACCATTGTGCAGTTTAAAAAAGAATTAAAGAACTTCTTGATTGAAGAAGCGTACTATATATAATATTGATGAATATTTTAACGACCAGATATTTGAAATTTATAAATCTACTTATGATACTGATTAATTATTGTATACTACTATTTTAATTAATTTTAAATTTTATAATTATTTATTTTCTATAAAATGATGAATGATAATTAGTATTAGACATGATAAATGACAATAAAATAAAATAATGTGTTACATAATAAGTAACGTCCATCTATTGTGTATGTCACATGCGGGCAAATTGTGCCGTGCTTAAAATCTATATACCATCTCTATGGTAATTTGAGCAAAGAAACAATTTGAATTTGAAAAGCAAGTTCGGTTACCCTACAATGTTGTGATACCATTGATTTGATCTGATGAAACTAGTAAAAACTAGTGGCTCTGTGTGCTGTAATAGACCTTGCAACTTGTCTTGGTTAGATGTGATAATATTGTGCTCACATATAAAAAAAAAATCGTCAAAAAAACCATAATTATGATTATCGAAACTGCTCATGAAATTTCAAAAGAAGATGCGACGTGTAGATGAGAACAGCCAGCCGGACATCCGCCCGCCAGAATTTTTGCCCAAGCTCGGTCAATAAATGAACAAGTATAATTATAAACTTAGATAGTAATGTATTCGTGTGTAAAAAGCAACATAAAATCGATGTATTTTTACACTTTTAATAAGGTAGACAATACCGAACATGCCTTTTGAATACTGATCCATCTATTAAAAAATACTTAGATAATAGGTACTTAGTTAATATATTTTTTTATCGTTACCTACCAAAATTTCACATGATCAGAAAAAGAGAAAGAAATGGCAATGGGCAGGTCCTGTAGCCCAGAGAATGGATGGCCGTTGGGGCAGTAAAGTCCTGGAGTTGCGACCACGCATAGGTAGGCGCAGTGTGGGACCGCCCTCGACTAGGTGTCGCGGGGAGTTGGTGGATGCGATCTGCGCAGGATCGCACTTGTGGCGAGTTATAGGGGAGGCCTATGTTCAGCAATGGACGTCCGTGGCTGATAGATAGATAAACTGTTCCGTTTACGATTGACTGACAAAGCAACAGCTTACCAAACAAAGCAACCTGAAAATAAAAACATAACATCACTTTGAACATATACGTCCCTTTTATTTTTATTTCATGTTAAGGCTCTGTTGTACTGTTTCTGTTGTTGGTGTGCAATTAAGAATTGTTGTATTGTATTGTATTTTCCATTAGATATCCTGTCCTCGATGTCCTGAATAAAGCTTTATTCTATTCTATTCCTTAGTAGGTGTTCCCAAAATCAAATCCTTATTAACCAATGATATTCTCACAACCAAGACGAACCCAATGACACCTCGTACCTACTTCAACATCCTTCTAGCCGTTTTGGCTGCAGCGGGCGCCAAAAACATGGACATACGCTCAAAAAACACAACACTCCTTTTGACGCAGACGCGTTCTACCTTAGTAGTTTTACTTTATGTGAGGTAATGAAAATGACAGATTGCAATGAAGTTCGAATATATATTTTTTTTAAGTAAACCCGCCACAAGAAGGTAACAATACGCGGCATATGTATATCCTTTTGCCTCACACTAGCAGTAAAATTAATGTTTTCTTGCAGAACGGGTAAGGATACAATTTTCAATAATATGCAAAATTAAAAATAGTACATATCTAAAAGTTGACCAAAATACATTTTAGAAAAAAAAAGTACTCTTAGGGTCTATTTCACCAACATTTAACCTCAGTATAACTTTACTCTAACGATTTACTCGATGGTTAACTTTAATCTCGTTTTACCACTCTAGTCTACGGATATCTTACTCTTGCATATTTATTCGGTACCGTTGAACGAATGAATTGAATGAAATCGTAATATATCCACCCACAGACAGTTTATCCCATGATTGAGCAAGGTGCTGAGTATTTTTTTATTTGTTCGCAGTGAAATAAGTATGGAATTCACTTGACAGTGACAATGACGATACTGATCTACGTCTAACAGATTACTCAGCCGAAATTGGCCGTGTAAGATTTCTCCCTAGTTTTGAGATTTTATCGTTAGGTTAATTATTGGTGAAACGTAAAATGAGTTTACTCACGAGTAATTAATGATTTATTATACGTTGGTGAAACCGACTCTCAGCAGCTAGTATTTTCAAGAGACGCAACCGATGTTTTTGAACCATAGCTAAGACAACTCTCAAATCGTTTTGATAGTAAAGATATTTATAAGCTTCTACTTTCGAAAAACAAGTCACAGGAAATATTTATCAATTATATAGCAAGGATTAATGACAAAATTTCAATCATAAAAACAACGAAAAAAAGCTTCTACTTGTTCACATAAATTTAGAAAACGTTACTACAGTTCAATAAAGTTACCTTTCAAACACAATCTAAATTGGTCTACCCGTTCAAACGGTACGATGCCTCAGACATACACACAGATAGACATAGAGACTTATAACAACCCCTCTTCTTTCAACAGGGGTAAAATACAAATGGAAGACTAAAAAAAAGGACAACTTCACATACAGCGTTGCCGCAGCATTACGTCAAAGATACATAAAGTTCGAAGTTAACGTACGGGCCGAGCCCTTTCCCACGAAGTTTATGTATCTCATAAAATAAGTACTTGTGTTATAGGAAACCACTCGAAATATTTATAATGCTGTGTTTTCGGTGTTCGTGGGCAAGTATGCTAATCCGAATGATATTCGTTCATCCGACTACGCCGAGTACAAAAGTGTTTTAGCATTAACTGAAGTTGTTATTTTCTTCTGTTATTGATTATTAGTCATTGAAATAAAACAATTTAACGGATTATATCGCGTATATTATCTCAAGTTACAATTTGTGCAAACTACCCATTTTTGAAAAAACAAATAAAGGTGTACATACATGCCAGATGGGCCCAAGTTGTAAAGACATTGTAACTTTGACAGAGCAAAATATATCTTTTCTCAGGCGAACCATGACCATGGAAAGCTCAAAAGCTTCCGAAACGTCGGGAACTAAAATGAGATAATATATACGATATAATCCGTTAAATTGTTTTATTTCAATGAAGTTGTTATTGTATACTAAAAGGTGCCCGTCAGCGGGAGGAGAAAAAAATCATAACTCTCTATTTTTCGTCAGCGTAATCGAGTAAAAAGTATTCTATAACTATACGTCGATGACCAGCTACTCGTGTACCAAAAATAGTTTTAAATCCGTTTAGCCGTTTCGGCGTGGTGAAACCACTACGACAAATAAAAATAAGATTTTTTTTCGATTCAGTGAGTTCCAAATACTCCGTATCATTTATGTTTTGAAAATATCTACAACTAGCTTCTGCCCGCGACTTTGTCCGCCTTAAATTCGGTTATCGCGAATGAGGGTATTTTTCCGGGATAAAAAGTAGCCTATGTCCTTCCCCGGGACTCAAACTATCTCCATACCAATTTTCATCCAAATCGGTTCAGCGGTTTAAGCGTGAAGAGGTAACAGACAGACAGAGAGACAGACACACTTTCGCATTTATAATATTAGTATGGATAGTATGGATGTACAGACATTTAATTTTAAGTACATTCTAATTTATGTTATTTATTTCTTGTTTACTAAATAATTAAATGCATGCATCCAAATATAAAATCGTCCTATATACAAAATGAGCATGCGTAACCCCTAAGTCAAACTTTATAATAGTAGTATACACTAGAAGATGCCCGCAACTTCGTTCGCTGAGGAGAAAAAGTCATATTCCGTCGTTTTTCCTATGCCTAGACTATCTGTTACCTCTTCATCGCTTAAACCGCTGAATCCATTTAGATGAAATTTTGTATGGAAATTATTTGAGACTCTAGATCGACATACTCGTATAATAGATTGTATCTCGAAAAATATAAAAAAACTAAATAAAAACAAAATAAAGCACCCCCATTTTCACCCTAAAAGGATAATTTCCGGGATAAAACCCTTTCCAGGGTCTCAAGCTGGGAACACCCAAATAATCCGAAATATTTTATTCCGAATCTCTTTTTTCCGATTGTCGAAATACCGAATTTTATATTTCAGTTGTATTAAAATATCGATTATTTAAAAGCACGAAATTTAGTTTACCGAATATCAAAAATCCGAATGTTTAATATTCCGATGTTGATAACCCCGAAGAATCAAAAGTCCGATGTTATTTTACCCCGAAAAGTAATAATCCGAATTTTAATTATCCGAAATGACATTGCTAATTCGGAATTTTGACATTCGGAAATATCAAGTTCGTGATTTTTAATAATCGAAATTTTGTCATTCGGTTATGTTCGTGATCTTTAACAATCGTAATAAAAACCGAAAATTGTAGGTTAGGTTAGCTTTGTATTTTGACTGTATAGCGGAGCGAGCGAAGCGAGCGGAGCGTCAAAATACTTGCTTGCATGTATACAATTGACAAAATGGAACATAGGCCAAAAACCGAAAACTGTAGGTTAGGTTATCTGATGTCTCGGACATTCGTTTAGTCGGATTTATTATTGATCGGTGTAATCAGATTCGGAATTTTGAAATTCAGCATTTTAGTATTCGGAATTCGTACTTTTGATATTTCGGATTATTATTTAGTCGGACTTCTTATAGTTCAGTGAATTGACATTCGGAATTTTGAAAATCAGAAATGTAAACGTTAGATATTCTTTCATTTCGGCTTTATAAAAATCGGATTCATGATATATCGGAATCGTCATATTTGGAATTTTGATCCATTCGGAATTATAAGAATCGGTATAATAAAATTCGTGATTTTGAATATCGGAATTAATTTTTTTGTATTTATGTAGTATACCCTCTCAAACTGTATGCATACCAAACATCAGAATCGGTCCCAAATAGGTAACAAACAGACAGAGTATGGCACTTTCACATTTATACTACATATTAGTATATATATATCTACTGCAGGTATGGATAGTATTTATTCTAATCTAAGACCATTCTTTATGAAATATATTACTCCTTTGTTATGTTTTCCTTTAAATGCAACGAACATATTTAATGGACTAGTCACCGTTAAAAATGGCGCTGGCATTTGTCCTCCATAGAGAAACGTTAGATTCCCCATACTACAGGATTAGACGTACAGTCACCAGCATGAATATCTGACATAACAAAGTGGGCAAAAATATCTGACACGTCCTAACGGCTCTAGAAATAGAGTAGTGTCAGATATTTATGCGCGCTTTGTTGCGTCAGATATTAATTCTGGTGACTACATAAGTAAGGATCACAGGCCGCTTCAAATAACCGGCCCTAAGTCCTTCACCAGTAACGTAGTTTTTTCCAGCAACTCGGCATCTATGAGAGCATGTGGCCTCATCACCACGGCCCGGCGCCGTTAACGTCCATTTATTCGACACCGTACCGTATAGCACGGCACAAATTCAAATTCAAATTATTTATTTGTTCAACACAAGTTTAGCTACGGTACAGAGTACATAAGGTCTTAATATATACGAGGGTTGCTACTTATATATCCGGAAACAAAAAAACAAACAAACGTACACGGCTGAAAATAGTTTTATTGTTTTTCAAAGTATTCCCCTTGATGATCTATGCACTTTTGCATTCGCGTGAACCAATTTTTAAAGCACTTCTGCCACTCCGCCTGAGGTACCTCCATAACGTGTTGTTTGAATGCGTCGACAGCATCTTCAGCGGTCGAAAATCGTTGACCGCGTAATTTATTCTTTATATTTGGAAATAAATAAAAATCGTTGGGTGCCAAGTCAGGGCTGTACGGCGGATGACCCGTTAATTCCACATTTTGACCCTCCAAAAATAGAGTTGTTTCGCGTGACGTATGACAGCTGGCATTGTCATGATGAAGAATGATTCTTCGTCGCTGGTTAGTTTTACGAATTTGTTCAAATACTTCCGGTAAGCAAATGGTCGTGTACCACTCTGAATTAACCGTTCTACGGTTTTCTAGTGGCACTGTAGCTACATGGCCATTAATACCGAAGAAGCAGGCCACCATTTGTTTCAATGTACTTTTTGCACGAGTAACTTTCGTAGGGTTCGGCTCATTTTGAAACACCCATACCGTTGATTGTTGCTTCGTTTCGGGATCGTATGCATAGATCCAGGATTCGTCACCTGTATAGATGTTATAAACGGCTTTTGAGTCACCACGGTTATATTTTTTTAACATTTTATTGCACCATTCGACGCGAGCATGTTTTTGCTCATTTGTTAAGTTGTGGGGTATCCAACGCGAACAAATTTTTTTTACAGCCAAATAATTATGTAATATGCTATTAATGCTGGTCATAGAAATACCCAGAGTCGCCTCTATCTCGCGGTACGTAACATGTCGGTCGTCCATTATAAGTTTTCGCACAGCCTCGATATTTTGTTGTACAACGACCGATTTCGGGCGACCTGCCTTAACTTCGTCCGTAAGCATACTACGTCCACGATTGAACTCACTAAACCAGTGATACACAGTAGTTTTAGATGGGGCTTCATCACCAAAAGTTGAAGTTAGTTGATCTATGCACTGTTGTTGCGTTAAACCACGCCGAAAATCATAATAAATCATAGCACGAATATTTTCACGAGTGAGTTCCATTCTTGCTGCGAGATGACATTTAAAACCCGTCAAAAACAAAACACGAGCGTTAATAAGGAAGAAAAAATATACCTTATATACTTAAAAAAGTTCAAATTTTACCATGGCGGTCAAATATGCTATTTAAGAAGATTGTAATCCCGGTTTCCGGATATATAAATAGCAGCCCTCGTAGGTAGAAGTATCACTGTGCTGCGCCGCGAGGCATACAAATTTTAATCGCCATTAATGGGGTGTAACATGCAAATCTACAGGTCCCATTAATTGCAGTCTGTTAGATATTCGTTAACACTATAATAAGCTTTGCTTTGCACAGATAATAAGGCGCGCGTCAAAGCTCGTAAGACGTTGATCGAGAATTTATAATTGCTTAACACGTGCCCTATCCGGGTCGCCCCAATTGTGGGTCATGCAATTGCTTGTCAGGAGTCCATGTCTCAACTGTGGACTCACTTCTCCATGCTGGAAGCGCATTTGGACTTATCACATTGTCAGATCGTTTTGTACGGAGACGGTGAATGTGTTGATTTTGCTTATAGTTAGCTCAATACCGCAGAGCTCCGCGCATCTGCACGATCAGGCACCGTGCTTTTTTCAGGCGCCGCGCTATTTTACGACACCACGCCAAGGCTTGGTGCTTAATGTAGGTAATTTTAATTCTCAGCAATTTTTCAACAATACAAAGCTAGATAACAAAATATCGCGCAAATAGTGCCATCTCGTTAATGTTACAATATCAATTACTTCAAACAGAAACTATATTATGTTTGTGACTATTAATTGGCATCAGGCGATTGATGAAGTTCAAAGGTCACAAAAAATTACCTACAGTTTTTACCGGTTACAAACAATTCGTCATGTGACTAAGCTACAAGTCCTCTGAGGCAGCATCGACGGATGTAGGTAAATTTCTCAATCCGCAATTTTAATTAACTCGTCACTGTCCATTTAAATCTTTCATATTTGGGTGAATCAACTTTTGAGACACTCTTTTTCTACAAGCTAATAAAAACTTATAAGAATAGCTTCTGCCCGCGACTTCGTCCGCCTTAAATTGGTTTATCGCGGATAAGGGTATTTTTCCGGGATAAAAAGTAGCCTATGTCCTTTCCCTGGACTCAAACTATCTCCATACCAAATTTCATTCCAATCGGTTCAGCGGTTTGATCGTGAAGAGGTAACAGACAGACAGACAGACAGACACACTTTCACATTTATAATATAGTAAGGACTAAGGATAGTATAAGTATATAGTATAGTATGGATGTGAGATTGATAATTGTTTACACTATGTTAAAATTAGATTATCAGATTTTTGGATTTCACTATACATAAATCACAAACGTATCGTATAATTTTGTATAAACAAAAGTGGAAAATGCACGTTTTTTATAGAAAACCCGGAGACAACGTCACCCCCTGCGTTACCTGATATATTTGTATAAATCATAGTACAATTTTTTAAATTGTAAGCTAGAAAGCAAGCTTAATTGACTGATTTATTAAATACTAGAAGGCGCCCGCAACTTCGTTCGCGGAGGAGAAAAAGTCATAACCCCTCTTTTTTTCTTTAGCATAGTTGGGTAAAAAGTATCCTATAACCATCTGGAGATACCCAGCTACCCGTGTACCAAAAATAGTTGAAATCCGTTCAGCCGATTTAGCGTGATGAAGCCACAACCACACATACATGAAATCCAAAGAAAATATTTTTCAATTTAGTGACCTCCAAATAGTACATTACAATCATTATTTTGAAAATATCTTCAATGTACAGAAATTACATTTTTACAACTTTATAATAGTATAGATATTGGTCACAATAAAAACATTTTTTGCATTCTACCAAAATAAGGAGACATAGTGAGACATTTCGAAAATTGGGGAGTACCTAAAAAATTGGTTCATCCATTTTAGCTATATTATATTTTTTTTTTACTGTAAGTACTCTATTCCATTTTAATTTTATATAAGAAACAAATGTGCGTGCCGAACTAATTAATTCATATAAGGGCTCTTCCAAAAGAACAGATCTCTCAAGGCTCATCCAAGCGCATGCGAGTTCCCTATAGTTGCAAGTGTCTATATGGTAACGGTAACCACTTACGATTAGGCGGGTCCTACGCTTGTTTGCCACCGATGCAGTAAAAAATACGTAACGTCAACTGGGACAATTGCGTCTATGGGGACAAAGGCGTCTTTTAAACATTTGGCGGTATCCGGACACTTTAAAACTACCTCTAACTTCCCCGGTTAATGTTTGGCACTGTTACTAATGCAAAGAGAGCAAGGGTCGATGTAAAGTGTTTCGTTTCTAAGACATCATAAAAAGACGTTTTTTCCCATAAACACAATAGGCATAATAACGGGGAATGAAAATAAAAATTCTAATTGGTCGGTCAGTTAGATAACAAAAAAATAAAATAAAAAAAAAAACAAAAAACCCGACTGTGTAAAAAACTAAAAAGAAAAAAACAAGTCCAGTACCCTA
Organism: Hedya salicella; assembly: GCA_905404275.2. Lineage (NCBI taxonomy): Eukaryota > Metazoa > Arthropoda > Insecta > Lepidoptera > Tortricidae > Hedya > Hedya salicella. The sequence continues at coordinate 21,600,555 of FR990100.1, read as the reverse complement.
GAAATTTGTTAAGTTATAATGGAAATCTTTCATGATTCATGATCGATACTCACAATATGACAAATAATAAATTCTAATATGGAACATAGCGATTTTAAACAGTCGGGACCCATAAGAAAATCTAGATCGACGCAAATTTTCCTAACAATGGGTCCGTCACACGACATTTTGACTCAAATTATCTCCTTTATTTTATGATTGCGTAAAAAAAGCACAAATACGACTCCAATATTTTTTATTAATCTACATGTCGGACTAATTATTTAAATTAGTCATCATCCCTAATGTTCCAGTTGACCGTTGACAGTTGAAATTGTTTGATTAGCTTTGTTTTAACTGCTCCGTAAAGTTACCTTATGTTATTGCTATTTTCCTTTGTAAATTATGTATTGCTTTGATTTTGTGCATCATACGCTTTATAAACTAGCCGCATTAAACTCTGTTGTAAACTCGTGGATGGTACGACTTCCACGATACAGGCTGAGCCTAGTGTGGGAGTCACTGTATGTGTCTTTAAATGTAGCAATCTTTATATGGCAATAAATCATTATTATTATTATTATTATTACCTTATGGATATACCTCTGCTAAGAGACAAACAAAATCTTTATTAAATTATTTTATCTGTTACATACAGGAATCGATTCAAAATTTGTTTTCATTAAGCCCTTAACTACATATTTTTTTAATCAACCCAAATGTATCACTTTTAACTAAATAATATTAGGATCGAACTGGATGCTCATTCCCTGAATTACACCCCTGGTTTAGCCATGAATAATTTTCAGCTAATCTCCTTTTCAGAAGGACTTTAGAGATGACTTTGACACAATCGGTAATCCACGTTACCGCCGCCGCCCCATTAAATAAATAAATAAATATCAGGGACAAAGAGTACTTGTGAACTAAGTGACGATGTACATATTATGCATATAAATAAATATAAACACATAGGAAACAGCCAAGAACCAGGAACAAACATTTGTGTTTATCACAAACACATGCCCTGGATGGGATTCGAACCCAGGACCGCCAGCTTCGTAGGCAGTTCTGCAACCAACTGAGCCAGTCATTGATATTAAGTGGTTTTTTTTTTTCTGTTTCGAGATAAGGAATTTCTACAGCGTTTCTAGAAATGAGCTCCTCAATGTGTGCAGAGTTCCCTACAGTATCCCCCTGCTTTCTCAAATAGCACAGGATTAACACCCTATTCTATAAATAGTACCTGCAAAGGTAGACAGAAATAAGACGGTGGTAAAACTTATATCTTGGACTCTGTAGTAACTACTAAATGGCGCGTTCTGAGCTCGAGATCTGTTCCCATTCGGCAGATAACATGAAACATGGCTTTATTTCTCATTTTGATATAGTAACGTACATACATAAATATGTGCTTCAATTTCATTCTTGGCTTTACATCTGAAACTTAGAGTTCCTTATCGCCTCAGAGATTCATATTGTAGTTATATACATTTTCAAAACGCTGTTAAGTTACGCAAATTAGTCAAAAGCCAAAATGAACTTCGTTCAAATCAATTCCAAACGATATAAAAATCAATGTGATGATGAAAATATGTAGGTATGCATGGGCTGTTAAGATATACTCTCATCGGCTCTCAACGGTTGTTTTGTAACGGTAGCGACCGAAAACCCCGATTTCACCAACTAAAAACAAAAACTTTAGCTTGACATTTGAATGGAAACGAAGGAAATGCATTAGATTTTAATAACTATGACTTCAATGCTGTCAAATAATTAGCAAATACTAATGTTTGGTCTAACATCGCACGATAAACAAATTCATGGAGCTGCGTTGAACTTTTGCAAGAGTTCAATTTACGTATGCCTATTAAAACTAGTTCCAAACCACGCGCATACAGAAAAATACAAGAAAAATATTTACCGACTACTAAAAAAATCAATACAAGAACCAGAAGTATCGAAACTTCGACATAGGCACCACTTAAAAGGAATGCAATCAGATGTTACATATGCATTAAAAACATTTGGTTGCATTGAAATTCCTGAGTGTATGTTGACTCCGTGGAACGAGGCGAGGCGATAAGCAAGCCGCGGAAATGCGGCGTTCATTTAAACTTTAACTTTATGAATAGACTCGGTTCTTCTTGTGGTTTCATATAGTGGTATTAGTGTATAGTTATCACTGTTATCAGATAAAAGGGTAGGTATAAATCAAATCAGTTCCTCTTTTTGAACTGTCAACACGCTCAAATAAAAGGTTTTAAAGAAAATAGACATATTATGAGCTCATAATGCTATTAGGTTAAATTACTACCTTATTTACATTTGATCATTTTAAAATCACCAAAAGCGTAAAACTACATGTTAATGGATGTTTTCTGCATATTTCTAAATACAATATTTTATATTGACTCTAGACATTGTCACTGGAAAGGAGGTAATTATATAAAGATATATATAAATTATAGTGCAAAAGAAAAATGTGCAAATGTGCCGATCGATTTTCTACGGGAATTTCGTCTCATATAACAGATTATATTTTCATTCGTACACTTAAAAAGGTCTCCACTCAGCAATGCTACTTCGGCTTTGCTAAATAAGTATAGCAACGCAAACGACGATGGTTTCCTGTGGAGCCAGCAGGTCTCTAGGCATACCGTGCAAATTACTGTAATTTTATTAATAAGTAAGGCTCTTCAATAAGAACCAGAGAGGAGAAATGCCACAGAGACAGCCAATGCTGTTACTATTAACTACTTACTATTACACTTCCAACTGTCGCTTCTCAATGAAGAAATCTCTCCTTAGGGATGATACCGCATCGTTAAGTGTTGTTTAAGTATGGGCTCGACTATATTTTTGAAGCGGGTCTGCTTAGCCTCATTATTTGATGTGCAATGAAGAATTATCAAAAATACTATCCTCTAAGAATATACATATTATTGCATTAAACTCATTGCATAACGTATAAGGCGAAGTACAAGAAAAGCAATTTTGCTTCTCTGAAAATGCTACTGTTATTGTTAAGTAGAAAACATGCGGACGACACTCTCCAAGGCTCTGCTGGCAAAACAAAACTGACAGTACGCATACATGGGTGTTTCATGTATCACATATTACAGTGAAGGTTTTTCTTTAAATTATTTTGTCACCAGCTAGCGTCACTGTGCGAGAGGTCTTTTTAACAACAGCTGTAAACTTTCGTTACAAGATTTCGACACCTTACTTTAAAAGGACCTGCTGCACCTAACCTAATAAGTTTCAGAACCTGAAAGGCTACTACCATGCAGAGAATACGGGAAAAAAATCGAGATTTACGAGTAAAGTATGAAAATATCACAAGAAGCATACAAGTGGAACTACGACATGGGGCCCGTTTAACAAAAGCTTACAACTTGTATTACAAGTGGAAGTCTCTTTTTAACCGACTTCCAAAAAGGAGGAGGTTCTATTTAATACATATTGTTGGAAATAAATTTCAGTTTGTAATACAAGTTACAAGCAGGCCCCGATCTCGTCTTCTCTCGGTATCGGACTACTTCTAAATTCGAGAGTTCCAGAAAATGTTCTTGGTCGAGAAAAAGAGGAACAGCAGAGCTCTCTCTCGTTTAGGTTCGTCCATATTCCACTTTCGTTCACATTCCTACTTCGTCAGCAATCCCATTTCCTATTTTATCAATATTACCACTTCGTCAACATTCCCATTTCGTCCATATTCGCATTTTGTCCTCATTCCCAGCCTTAACGCACTGGCAAACAACCATTTAGGTCACCACCAAACATATGAAATAATAAAAAATGTATTTTATTTTGTTTTATTTTTATTTTATTTTTGTTTTATTTACTTCTGATTTTACTTTACGCGTGTTAGTTAAGCTACAAATGTTGACTAAGTGGGATTGTGGACAAAATGGGAATGTTGGAAAACAAAGTGGGAAAAGGTCGAAATGGTAATACGGATGTAATGGGAATGTTGACGAAGTGGAATTGTGGACGAAGCAGGAATGTGAACGAAATGGGAATGTGGACGAAACGAACCTAAACGCTCTCTCTAGGTTTGAATCGGCTGCTAGTCTGTAAGCGAACTGTGGAGGAGTTTAGCGCCGATTATAATCTTCACCCACAATAAAAACTCCCAATTACCAGTGGTTTTACCCGTGTTATCAATCATTAAATATCTTATCTTTCAACCCATGGCTTGATCAACCTATGTGGCAAGTTTACTCTAAATCCATTGTCACTTTAGACGTTATTGAGTCATACACATCGTCACAATTTGCTTATTGATTATTTGGTTTACCCTTCTGTAAAAGGACAAGGGATTAATGAACCAGTGTTTTTCTTAAATAACATAAATGGCCCATATGAGTATAATTAATAATACTCATAGTGTCAGTTAAAAGACCCATCAGACATCAATATTATCACTTCTTGAAGAACTACTATCAAGATGAGACACCTAGCTAAATCTTGAACCTTGTGCGTTCTGTTTAGAACTGCAAACAGGTGAAAACTGCGAAAGTATGTTTAGGGTGAGCATCTAAATAATCTGATCTTTTGGCAACCGGCTTGGCTAAGCGGTATTAACGTTGCCGTTGCTGAAGGTTCTGGGTTCAAATCCCGGTAAGTTTTTTTGTGTGATGACCATAAATATTTGTTCCTGAGTGTTGTATGTTTTATATGTATATAAGTAAATAATATCTATTAAATATGTCGTCGTCTAGTACCCATAACACAAGCCTCATTGAGCTTACCGTGGGACTGGTTCGATTTGTATATAATTGTCCTGTAATATTTAATTTAATTTATCCTGAGAAAATGAACGGTTTCAAAAATATATAGCATTTCCATGCGGGCGAAGCCACGGAAAAATTGTAGTCCCATATAAGTTCGTCACAGCATGGACAAGTGGAATGGCAATCGCCACATAAAAACCGTGCCCGTAATACGTTTGTTTGTACAATTATAATAGCGGTAATCATTAATTTTAAAACGCCATCTAGTTTTAAATTAATATCACCTTGCAGTCGATGCACGATTCAAGGTATAGCGATTGACGGTCCTCTTGTTTCATTCGTCCATGTTTAAAGTATTATAATTAAGGGAACGCTTCTTTTGTTGTTGACAAGTTAATGGGTACATTAAAATTAAATGTGGCTCACGTTTAGTGCACTATCGTATGGTTTTAGAAATAACGTGAGTTTATAGTTACAATGCGTCCTCAAAATAGAGTGTTATAATTATGTTGCATAACATGTACATAGCGGTAAATATTTAATAGGTCATAAACAGGAATTACATTCAGATTTTTAGGAGGTTTTTTATTTTATTTTCATCTATCAAAATATTATGGTAATTTTTATATAGTCGAGTATAGCAATTCCTTGAAAAATTATGAGAGTTGTGAAGATTAAACCGAGTTTTTTTTTAACTTTATGTACTATGTTAGTGGGTTGGTATTATTATAGCATGTACGAGTATATATATATACTTCTATGAGCATTACAGGCAATCTTTCCTTTGGTTTACATTATACATGAGTGCTTTTTTAAGAGTTGATTCAAATATGCTACTCTCAATAGATTGTCTGATTTTGACTGAATTCTATGGTACATCTACTTATTTAATATTCTAGTCTCTTGCCTTTCTAAACATTTGTGGAAGAGAGAGATGGATAGCGCGAGAGAGTTTTGGATGGCCATAAGCTTTGTGATGATGATGAAGCTTGGTTCCAAATTTTAGTTAGTAGAAGGATGCGTTAGCAACAAACTAGCACTAAAGCACTTGCCCTGAACTAGTTCTGGCTGAAATGTGGGCGATCGAGCCGTATGTACTCACATGGGACTACATTTTTAGCCCTCTCCTGTTCCACTTGTCTCTTTGCTAAGCAAGGCTCATTGGTACTAGTCCTCTACTAATGTATCCAGATCAACCCGCTATCTCCGCCTTGGTCGCTCCTGCTACAATACCCATCTCATGGATAGCTCAATTCTTCTCGATAGGGCAATTCCAGCTCAGTCCCTGCTCAGTTTGGCAGTCTTGATTCCAATATCGTCTATTGATATTTCAAATTTCCTAGTACTATTAAGTCGATACCCATTTCGTTAATTTATTATTAACGAACTCAAATGATTTTTTAAAATTATACATTCAGGAAAATGTGACAGAAATATACGATCCCTTAAATGACGTCATTAGCGAAATTGTGACAGTCACAGCGCACAAGAAAAACAGCAGTTCAATGTCTATAGTACATTCGTCGTAGTATTAGTCATAGTCCTTTATTGCAAAATTCAAAATATTATATGTCATTATACTATATCATTAAAAGTTTCACATTCTTACTTAAATCTATTATTCATATTATTTATTGCTATTTATTGGTAAATTATATTGGATTGTATGTTATTTCGAAAAATATGTCTGTCATAAAATGAGTGCTCCAGAAACCACGTTTTCAGTTTTCTTAGAAAAAAAGGTATATTATCAATTTTCTTCAGTTCTACATGCAGTTTGTTGTACACTTTCGGTCCTACAGTTTGCATGATTTTGGAAGACTTGGCCAGTCGATTGTAGGGAGTGTTGACCCGATTTTTGGATCCTAGCCGTGTGCATGTTATTTTATTGTAAATGAATACAGCAATGTTTTCTTTACTTGTTTGGCTTCATCATACATGTACGGTCAAAGAATTTAATTTGTGTACCCGTTCGTACCTTGTCATAGTAACATTGATATGGAATCTCTGTCGGCTTTCATATTGATTGTATGGCAGGGTAACGTTCGATTTTTTTTTCTTTAAAAAATTCTGCGCTGCTACCTGGTACCTGGTGGTATATGCTAGTGCCTCTATATGATTTTCTACGCTGTGGCTGTCACCTACGCTCCAATTGTTGTCTGACGCTCTTTTAGTATTACTATAAGTTATATGCAGGCCTGTAATTAGTTTATGTAGCTTCAGATACCATAGTAAAAAAATACAGTGAATTTAAGTTTGTTATATAAACTGGGGCCCTAAAAACTAATTACAGGCCTAGATATACCCCATTTAATTGTATATGCAAAGTTTCGTTACAATCCAACACGTGATTTTAAAATGAGAACGTAACTCCGTTTGTATGAGAAGCTGAAATTCGGCCTAGCTTGCTGGGGACTCTTAAGAAATCGTTTTTTTTTCAAAAATTTACAAATGTGGGTATAAATTTAATGTTTTATCCTCTTTTTAATTTTATCACAAAAATTAAATGTTATCAATTCGGGCTTTATAGCAAAGCCCTGACCACATAGTCATTAAAGAAAGTTGTCTGTAACGAACGAAATGTCTGATAATGTGTGTCTGTCGTTCCCAGAACCTACAATGACATTAATGTATGCACTGCGTAGTAGCTATCATTCACAAAACTTAATGTGCTAGTGAATGAAATAATTAATTTCATGACCATCATACTTGAGCCCTATGTAATGAAATAAACTCGTATGTCTTAATATGGACTGCGTCAAAAAGCTCTATTTTAAATTGACATAAACAAATGTTCATTGTGACGACTTAACGTTGGGGTATCACTTCGGTTAAGCCTTTAAGCTTGCAATTGACATCAGATGATTTGTTTTCAACAAAAAAATAATGTTGTTGATAACCGTTTGGTCAACACACAATTTTTTTTTAAATGAAATCTGAACAACTTTACCAACACAATTTGCGTTAATTTCAATGTTAAACATTGAAATTTACATATATTCATCAAGAATTTTGATATTAGGTCTGATCTAAGATTTTTCTTACTACCTCATCTCTTGGTTTGTTATATCGAACATTTTGTGACATTTTCGGTGCAGGCATCACGGTATTGCGCATATGTGGAAAATTCCTACTTAAACGATTAGTCATCGTTAATATTGTTGACTATTTTGGTACCTATGGCACTCTACCTTGATGCCTACTCCGAAAATGGTACCAAATTTTCGAAATCTAGTTATGTGGCATATCGTCACTCGTCTCTCAAATACTGTATGGAAATCCACCCATTACATCTTTTCGATGTCTGCTGTGATTTCGCCGTTCGGTTCAGAGAGCACGTTGCTAGGGCGCTAGGTATACCGACGTCTTTGGAAGTGACTTCTTCTTCTTCTAGGGAGTGGAGCCTTTAAGGGACCGGAGATCATTGGTAGGTAGCCTTCCTAACTACCAGAGGAAAATTACAGTCACGTCAGGAAAATTACAAGGAAGCCGAAGCGTATCAATTTACTCATATTTAAGGAAAATGGTGGTTATAGTCTTTCCTTGGGCAACCCGGTGGGAATCGGCTTATATGAAAGCCGCGCAACTGCTAACTTGTGGGAATATAAACTCCAGCCTCTATAGGTGTATGAATCTTATTTAAAAAAAGCTCTATCAGTCTTCGGTTGTCTTGTCTCTCTGAGTGTTTGTACATGTTCTCGGGTTTTAATATATTTTGATACTCGTACTATTATAATCTTGCGTAATTTCCACTTCTCTTATCATAACTACAGGGTTCCTATGGGGGATTAGAGGGTGCCTATGGTTGAAACTAGAAAAGCGCAATTCATCGGTTAGGAGCTTTAGACAAAAGTACGCCCAGAAAAAAAGAACAATGTCAGAAACTATTTTATTATTCAAGCAGACCATAAGAGTTATATCAGTAAGCATATTCCTTGCATTAATGAGTTGGAACCATTTTATTTTGGAATGCCATGAACAAATATTGTCCTTTTGCATACATTGTGTCCACAAGCCTAAAGTAGTGTGATTATCAAACTATGTAACTGATGAAATGTCGTCTGTAGGAATCAACGTTCTTTTAGTAGCGAGTAAGCGTGCGGTGCAGCAGACGATTGCTATACAATAGTAAAATAATTGAATAACGTGGTGATATAAAATAAAATAACCTTTAAACTTATTACGATAATTTTATTGAAACTGAAAGTAACAAACATGTCTCATTCTTTGCAAGTTCCTGTAAATATATTTTGTGAGGCGTGTAAGAAAGAGTATTTCGTATTTTATGCACAGTCGAGTTCTTAAATATAGAAGCATGCCCAAGGCTTCAAAAATAAATGTGCATATTGAACAATTTAAAATATGTAAGCGTTTCACTTTTCATACAACTTATATACTTGTCATCTTTAATACTTGTCACCTGAGCAAGCCTCTCAATAATATGTAAGCAACTGAACATTAATAAATATCTGTACTGGGATTTTTCAAAATTATTCAAACAAGTAGAAGATCATAAACAATGTACATAACAAAATAATTCGAATTTTCAATAATCACAATCACCGAATAGAGTACCGTAATGTCAAATAATGCAATTGTCTCTCTCAGTTTAAGAGTAATGTCATAGCAGTGTCGTTAGTCTGCTTGGTCCTTACATATTTCTTATTATTTTCGATTTACAATCGACTTAAAAGAGGTTTGATCATAAATGCTGATATCAAACCTCTCAAATCAACCTCAAACTGAAAAGGAGTAGGGTACTCTTCTCAGTGATAGTCATCCTTCAAAATTCTAATCGTTTTGTTTGTACACAAATTCATGAGGCTTCTACCTGTACATATAAATTCGGAAAACGTTAATATGGATATTATTAGCTTTAAGTTGCTTACATATTATTAAGAGGCTTGCTTAGATAAATATTACAGATCAAACGTTTATATAGTTTTGACTGTTAAATCTGCAGAGATGTATAAGTACCCTTCTATGTACATTTATTTTGGAAGCCTTGGAAATGCTTATATATTTATGAACTCATCTGTACCATCATAATTATTTAACTAATCAACCTGCCATTTAGTTACGTTGGCATTCCAATTTTGCTGTGTCTTTTGATGAGGATATTTTTTGTTACATAGATACAAGTCAAAGCGCAAAAAATACGATTGTTCTCGCACGTGGTCACACCACACAGTGCTCGCTAGTGAAAAGGTTAACACACTCGACGGGTAATCGAGAGGGACCTGGTACCAGGTTCAATTCCTGGTGTCACCACGTGCGAGAGCAACCGTATCATTATTTTCTCTTTGACTTGTATCTATATCATAAGCATAATAGACAATAATATGGTGTTCATTTTCCTATATTAAAAAACACACAAACACAAAATTTGTTTCATAAAAAAGAGGATATTCTGTGTTCTGTTACGTCGAAAAAATATATACAATTTAAGATATTTTTTGTAATCTTAAAAAAAAGCACTTGCGACTAGAAAATTATTCATTTCTTTAGCCCGTCTGATAGTAAAACCCATCTTATTAACATGCCGTGCGTTTTCTAGAAGTGGTTGGTCGATTGTGTGGAATCCGCCCAACCTAGAAACGCATCTGTTCACGACTCCGAAACATACTGTATCTTAAAATGAGTAGGTTAAACATTTCTAAAACTAGTGGCTTTGTGAACTGTAGACCTCGTGAGTCTTTTAACCTTCATATCTCCGCCATTTTGATGCAAAATAATATAATTTACAGAAAAAAGTCTATTAAGTTATCGAACTTGCTGACAAAATTTCACAAGAATTGGTTAGGATTAAGAAATGCGAGTTGTAGATGAGAACATCCGGACAGACGGACATACAAAAGCCCAAGCTGAAGCAAAGACTTTCGGTAACACTCGGTCAAAAAACAGTTACAGGTACAGTAGGCTGCAAATATGTAAGTAATAAACGCTCTCATAAATATTTTCTTATGACCTATATTATTATAAGAATAGAGTTTATGCATATATATATATATATATATATATATTTATATATAATAATATATATATATTTATATATATATGCTTTAGTTACTTATAGATTTTGCTGACTGTACTCCATGTCGCTAGTATTTGACTATCTTTTACTTTCCAATTTTTCACGAAAATCCACAGTAATGTATCTCATTTTTTGTTTGTTAATGTGAAGGGTTTCATTGACGATAAAATTTTGCATACAATTTTTTTTACTTAAAAATAAAGGCGAAAGTTTACTGGCATACATGAGAGAATCTTATTTGAAAAATGGTTAACTAAGCATTAGCTCAGATCTTACACCTAGTAGTGTAAGCAACACAATTTTACAACCTACATAAGTTACATTTAGTAATATAAATAAAATAAATAAATAAATATTACGGGACAATTTTACACAAATCGCTCTAGTCCCATGTCAATATAAAAGTCAAATTAAATATTGTGTTTTGTGTTCTACAATTTTTCTCTGTCGACATTTTCATTTAAAATTTTTTGTAAGATTACATCCACACACACTATCAAAAGAAAGAAAGAAAATAAATTTATTCAGTAGCATAGCAACAAGACAAAAAATAAACAAATTACATATAAAAAACTAAAACTGTGCCCGAAAATGGTCCCACCTCAGCATAACGCTGGCTCAGGAGCCAGCGCTGATCTTCCTCTTATCACACATTATTTCATTATGAATTGAATTAAATTGAGGTTAAGATTGAATAAATAATAATTCAAATTCAAATTCAAATTCAAAGTTTTTCATTTCAGACAACATGATCCAAATTTGTTAGTAAACTTAAGTAACTAGAGTTGTTAGTATCTTATTATTAATAAAGATTTAGTCCTCTCTCTGAGTTTCCGCATCAAAGGACAATCGATTTTATTGCCGATCATATGTAGAATGCTGTTGTTGCTTCTCCGCACCCTATCCAAAAGTGAGGCAGTTTTCTTGCGCCAAACAGCATCGAAGCCGTCCGTGCGCGCCTCGGCAAACATTGATGATGCACTGCAGAACTTCGGTAGCCGCAACAGCACCCTAAACGCATTATTGTATTGGATACGTAGGGCATTGTAAGCCCGCTGCGTATACGTGAACCACAGACTCGATAAACTAATAATAAACTACTTAAATAAATATAAACTGTCAGGACAGACCTCACTCATATAGTAGCATGCTGTGCTTTCACTATACTTTTAGCCGATTCACTCAATATAATGTTCTTAATAGTTATTATATGTCTGCCACTTTGCCCCGCGTGGCATACTGTTTATCATTAGACAACCGTCCGTCTTTCCATGACAAACAGAAGGCTACGTGAATCTCTGTCTTAAAAACAGTCCCTATACAGAGTGCTCGTGAGGAGCCCAAAGGATTTTACCAACGCATTCCTTAGGTCATTAGAAGTAGAAAATGTAATATGAACCCAAGTCAAATTTAGCAAAAATCTTTATATATGCTTAGGTTATTTTTACAAAAAAGGGATGATTTTAGTGTGTGGTAGTAATTTGATGTCTGTGAATAGCGACGACAAACTTGGCAACCTATGTGTTTAAATTAATTAGTTATCACAATACCTAAATACTTAACACGAAAATTGGTAATAAATATATCCAACACTAAGACGAATTTAGCTAGGGTTCATATAATATTTTCTACTCCTAATGGCCTTAAAAAAATTGTGGTTAAAATCATTTGGGTTTCCCATGAACACTTTGTATGAAGCACAAATTTGTCACTTGTTAAATTCTAAATTACAAGCACATGCAATGAGTATTGGGCCCCTGTTACTTGATCAAATAGCATCTAAATCGCTCATAAGCATGGTATCTGGCTTTACGTGACTACATAGACATGTACGGCGCACAAGGCAGCTCATACTACAAAACTGTAAGGGATTAAGTATGTATGAGTTTAGTAAGCTCTTCTTGCGTTCCTCTTTTGGAGGGGAGAGGAGTGGGGCGCGCGGGCGATGCACGAATGCCTGCTAGGTGCAGTGTTACGGCAATGAATGAAGAGGTACCAGAAACGCAACCTAAATACCAGACATTCCACGACCGTCGACGCCACGTGTGTGCCTCTACCGCCCGAAATAATATACTTAGCTTGCATACCATCATTTGGAAATGTGTAACGAATTAGCAAAGCTACCGATTAACTTTCGTTTATAAAACTAGCCACGAATGCATAGTTTAGTCGCTTGCCTCATTGTTTTTGAACGTTTAGATTGCGTACCTATTTTGTTTTGTATTACTAATAGGACGCGTATTTCTGAGAAGTTTCACGGCGAAAGGTATGTACCAATATCGCATTCAGTAAAAAAATTAATATTGACGTTTAGATATATAGGTATAGTTGTGGTGTCCCAGGGGGGATTGTAGGGGTCATGAACCCCCTAAAACCGTATACGTCATATTGAAAAACCTCATAGAAATCGAATCCCTAAATCATTGGCTGGGGCCGCTCCTGTAAATAGATAGTGGAGAATTAAAGCATTTTCTGTTTTATTATATAATTATACTATCTGTGTTGTCTACATTTAGTTGTTTTTTTGTTTCACTATTTGTAAATCCCTGTATATTTGTTCGTAACCTCGCGCAATGAAGAGTTTTTGTATTGTATTGTTTAAAGTAACAAATTTATTACAATTCACTTTAAATACTTTTTTTGAGAGACAATCCCAGAATATTAGATTCAATGTGTTTTTAGGTTAGGTTTTCTATTGTTTACGGAGTGGGGTGGTGGCGCCATCTACGCTTAGCTTTTGGTTTTCTGTCCTATTCTGGTAGCGGTTACTCATATTCATATTACTTATTTCCGAATTAGTTCTTAGTCATACTTTCGATACAATGCGGAAGTTCCGCTCAAAGATTAGTCATCTTACGATTAATCGTGGTGAAGCTACCGATGTATACATATTAATAATGTCATGTGAACTATCCGTAAATACGAGTTCAATAACCATACAAACATGTAAAAAGGCCATTCTTTATTTCTGTTCCCACGTTTTTTGTAAGGAGCCCGATAAAGGGAACGGTATACCCTTTCTTAGTCCGGTAAACAAACGGAACCCTTATTTATTGCTAATAGATTTCCGAACGGTGAAGTCCCGGTATGCATTTATAAAGAGGGACTATTTAACGTTAACAAGTCCACCGAATTTGGGTTTAGTATTTAATTAATTAGTCGGTGTAACCGTTTCAACCGCATTATACAGCTTTTCTACGTTTTTAATTTACTTCAGCCAATCTTATCCCATCTTACTAACTTGCAACCTCGTCAGCTGAAGAGTTCTGTTTTTGTCAGCGTAGTCGCATAAAAAGTATCTTATAACCATCTGCGGACAATCAGCTACTCGTGAATCAATTTTTTTTAGAACTCGTTTAGCTGTTTTGATGTAATGAAGCCGCAACGACACATACACAAAAAAAAAATGATTCAGCGACATTCAAATAGTCTGCATCACTTATTTTTTTTAATTTTCTTCAGTTTAAAGACCTTTTATTTTACACGTAGATAGGTATTTATATAGGTAGATGGATATTAGGGTGATGGATTTGTTAGCTGATGGTTCAATACGATGTTCGTCCAAATAGTATATAAATTCTCATTTCGTCCGACTCGTGTATAGTCCAACAAGCATTTCGTCCACATCCATTTGTCCAACACGTATTAAGTAGGTGCAACACCCATTTTTTAGTAATAAATAAATTAGTTCGTGATGTATAAGAGATTATACATAACCCCTTTTTAAACAAAAATAAGAGAATATTTACATTTATATACGATATTTAATTTCCAGCTAAAAGCTATAGGATTCCTCGCGAACACCTTGTATAGGGATACCAATCAAGTGGTAGTCCGGAACTATGTACTCCAGCGTGAATACATACTCTCCAGATAAATATAACATACTAGAAGGTGTGTAGTTTATTTTTAAAATAAAATAATTAAGCATATTAGACCCATCTGGCATATACAAGACATTTGTTTTCTCAAAGTGGGTAGTTGGCACAAATTGTAACTTTGACAGAGAAAAATATATCTTTTCTCAGTTGACCCCTTGAACTCCGAAGTTGCAAAGCTTCCGAAACGTTCGGAACTCAAATGAGATAATATACGCCATATAATCCGTTTAAATTGTTTTATATAAATGAGTGATAATCGCGGAAGCAGAATTAAATATTAGGATAATATTCAATTATCCTTATATTTATTTCTGTCCTGCCTCTCTGAGGCAGGACATGATGATTCTGTATATTTTTTTTAAGATCTGTATAACTCATGACCACACAATAAATATTATTTGAATTTGAATTTCTTTTTGTAATGACGATGTATGTTTTAACCTGTTTTCTTTATTGCTTTCTTATAAGAGTAATTTCTCTGCTCTACAGGTGCTGGGAGCGGGGCGAGTGCGGGTGTGGGAGCGGGGGTGGCAGGGGTGACGGGGGTGACGCGGCGCGGTCGCTGCAAGTGGTTCAATGTGGCCAAGGGCTGGGGCTTCATCACGCCTGATGATGGCGGCCAGGACGTGTTTGTGCATCAGGTACTTTATCTGACATTACCTCATTCACAACAACTCACTGACAACAGTCAGTTTCAGAGTAGAGTGACCCCTCTGTACATACTTACATATATGGCAGGGGGGGTCACATTTCTCACCACCCGTGGTTCAACCTGGCCAAGTGTTTTCACACCTGGTGATGGCCAACAGGATGTCTTTATACACCAGGTACTTTTCACTCACCTTAACTCACTTTTGTACTCATTTACCTACCCCGTGGTTTCGTTCTGTGGCTTCATGCCTGGTGATGGCGGGCAGGACGTCTTCATGCATCAGGTACTTATCTGACCTTACCATACTGACTCACTTAAGTACTGTCAGCTGCAGAGTTAAATAAACCCTCTGCCATTGAGAAGTATATGGCAGAGGGTCACTTTTCTCACCGCCCGTGCTTCAACCTGACCGAGTGACTCCGCGTCTGATGATGGCCTACAGGACGTCTTTATACACCAGCTACTTAACAGTCATAACCGCACTTTTCTACCGGGTTAATTAATCGCGGTTCAACGTGATCAAGGGCTTTATCACGCTTGATGATGGTGGACAGACCGTCATTGAATGATATAAACTAATTCCTGAATAATGCAATTTAGAGTGTGTGTTCATGCGGTACGCGTTAAAAACCTGAGCTTTGGTTATCGTGCAATTTTTTCGCGAGTATAAATAGCTTGTCTTAAATAGATATTTGATCTGTATGTCAAAATCCTGTCGATCCCACTTTGCGTGAAAATTGACAATCAGTCTATCAAAGACGCTGTATCTTTTATTATATGAGTACGTAGGTTGAGATATCAAATTATATAGGAATTTATCAGTAAAACACAACAAAAGCTAAGTCAATCCCTTATCATGATAACCATGCCACTAGTCACACACTAGTCGGTAAGTTATAGTAAAAATTACAGCCATAGTTTCAACGTTCTCCTATGAAGTTCAGAATAGTACAAAATAAATCCATTCACAAATAGTGGCGTATCTAGCGGTTGACCCGATAGAGCTGTTTGTTTGTTCGGCTTATCAAGACCGGATGTTTTTTCTATACGTTTACGCTACCAAACTTGTACTTCGGTTCGCTGGAGCGGTAAAATTTATATTGGGTTATGACTCGGTTATTGGACCGATAACGTTGATTTCTCTTAGGTATATGATGATAACTGAACTAAAAATTTACGAAATATGGTTCGTGCCATGGCACAGTGGTCCCGCGGCCTAAAACAGCGGACCAAAATAAATAAGTTGCAATAAAAATATGATATATAGTGCTAAACGCTTTATTACGTTATGTTTGTTCAAAAATTAGAGAAACACAGTCTTTCGGTAGCTATCCTTTCTTTTTTTGGGGCAATCTCGAAGTCGATTCAGTAAATCGGTGTTGCTCTTCACCCTAAATTGTTTTATTGTGTTATGTTGCCTAATGTATTTCACATTTTTATTTTTTGCTTCTGCAGCATCTTCTGACATCTCGCCTACAGGTAAAAGAGCATATTCTATCACCTATGACCCATGAATTAAAACCTTATGCACCGAAGCAGGAAGGTAGTACCACGAATATTCCGTCACGAGGCGTTTCGCTGTTTCTATAGCATAGTATTCTTCGATTTTTTTTGTATTAATCCTATGACCAGAAGCTAAAACTATTAATATTGCAGAACATCTGTAGTTATATTAAATCTTTGTTTAGTCCTGTTATTTCCGCAGTTATTCTAGGATTGTCAAATAATGCAGGTGCCGTGTTTCCGTCACTTGTGGGACCACTACCTCCACTTTGTGGTTTGTCGACTATAATACCCAGTTTTTGTCCAAACAGTGTTTGAAGCAGCTTTTTCTTTTAAAAAAAACAACATTTCGCTTTTTGAGATCTCATTTGCCATTTTTGGACAGGTAGCCGAAAGGACACATGCAAAAAATATTAATTTGTGCTGTGGATTTTGTCTCTATAAAAAAAACGTATCCAAGCACGCAAAGTAGACAGTCCATGCTCATAACTTTCCGCATGGACAGATTTTTGGAGAAAATTTTCGACATCATTCATTTCTTTAGGTGACGCCCCGCATATGAAATCGCATCTTTTTTCTAAATTTTTGGTATTAATACTATTTTCTAAAAACGGCTTAGATAATTGCTGGATGACGTAATTTCATTCTTAGCATAATTATCTTTGGTAGCATCTATCCATACCTCAAATACAAACATACGTGACAACGGACAATTGATTAAAGAAAATAAACAAAACATGAAGTATTTTCACCGTAAAACTATAATGACGTAAGATGACTATCACCAAGACCTTCGGGACTGTTCGGTAAATTTGCCATAACAATATTAAAGTTCATACTTTTTGCTTTAAAAATACATATAAATCATCAGGAGGTTCGCGGGGTCTCCAAAGTAAAAGCTTCGATATATTTTCTAGATCGAAATTTTGATACGTTACTCCAACGTGTTGCGTAAAACAATTATTATAATAAAACGAAGCATAAAAATGAAAAGTATCCTTTGACAAACTACAAAACATACCTCCTTGCATTCTTTATAAAATGTAAAGACACTTTTAAAGAAAATAGTAGTGAAAATCATCCGTAAACAAATCAATGTTTTTACTGTTTTGTGACAACACGGTTCAAGTGCGTGCGGTATGACAACTTCCGATGAATATAAGTGGACATTTTTGTTCCGACACATGGCAAATAATTTATGTTTTATAAAACTACATGTATTTAGCTACCCATTTTGGTACAAAAACAGGTTTTTATAGTTAAGCGACTTTTTTGAATATTGTCTTCTGCTGGGACTACTGTGCATGGTAGATATTGTGTCATTGGAAGTATACTGGTATAAAGAAGTTCGTGTTTCATATACATCTTAAGTATTGCATTAACCATTCCGTCAACATCAAATTGCAGAATCTTTACCACTTCAGTTCAAACCTTTACCAAAAACACATTATCCTACTCGTATTACTCTAGCACTTCGTCTTCTTCTTTGTATCCTGATATCCCTCATCAGGCACGTATGGCTCTCAGAAGGGATTACCAACTAGCCCGATCCTGTGCGGCAACTTCGATTTCCTTCCAATCAAGGCCAGTTAATGCAACGTCCCTGTTCACTGTGCGCCTCCAGGTAGGGGATGCCTGCTCTACTTTTCGCAGAAATTTGCCACGTGAGACTTTGCTTGGACAGATGACTATCGGGTCTTCGCAACACATGTCCAATCCAGCGCCATTTCCTCAAAAATATCTCCTTGTCGACAGGATGTTGGCCAGTCTGCTCCCACAGCCTAATGTTTGAGACATACCTACGACCTACCTACGACGATACATGTTTAATTATGTTACTTTTTTTGATAGCGACTCTATACTTAGTATACAGTCAGTTGCAATAACTCAATCAGAAAGGGGTGTGTAATGATCGGTATAAAAATAAAAAAATATATTTCCATACAGTATAACTACATTTGATATAATTTCAAAGGATATAATCACTCATTGCATATAAGAAACGTTTGTTATAATTAGAAAATATTGCTTTTTATTTCTTATATTTATTGTTTGATATAACGCTTATTTATTATAACCATCACATGGTACAATGATTATTTATTATAACTATCATATGGTATAACGCTTATACATTATAACGATCATGTGGTATAACGATTATTAATTATAACGATCATACGGTATAACGCTTATTTATTATAACCATCATATGGTATATATAACACTTATTTATTATAACTATCATATAGTATAACGCTTATTTATTATAATGATCATATTGTCTACCGTTTATTTATTGTAACCATCAATGGTATAACGCTTATTTATTTTAACTATCATATGGTGTAACGCTTATCCATTATATTGATCATAATGATAGCAGTTCATATTCTGTAGGGGTCGCAGCTCTAACTTAAACTATTTTTCTAGTAGCAATTCGCATTGTGTAGGGTTCGCAAATAGTACCTAACCTTATTAGAAGAATTCGCATCGTATTACAGGACGCAGTTTTAACTAAACTTTAACATAAATATTACTTCGATTTACACCTATTTCTGATTACTCGTTTGAAAAAAAAATTATCCCTCACGCAAGCATGCAAGCATTTTAATGCTCCGCTATACGTGGTCACAATACAAACCTAACCTAACCTACAATTTTCGGTTTTTGACACATTTAGACGCTTCACTCGCTCCTCTATACACTAACCTACAGTTTTCAGTTTTCGACCCATTTTGGAGGTGCATTATATAGTGTCAATACAAACCTAACCAAACCTACATTTTTTCGGTTTTTGGCCCATGTTCCATTTTGCCCATTGTGTACATGCAACCAAGCATTTTGACGCTTCGCTATACAGAACACAATACAAACCTAACCTAACCTACATTGTTCGGTTTTCGGCCCATTTTGACGCTCCGCTCGCTGCGCTATACATGGTCACAATACAAACCTAACCTAACCTAACCTATAGTTTTCGTTTTTTGACCCATTTTGACGCTCCGCTATACATGGTCACAATACAAACTATATCATAATATATGTTTATTACGGAAAATATACATCCTACTTAAATAAAATAATAATTAAATAAATATTACGGGACAATTTTACACAAATTGCTCTAATCCCATGGTAAACTCAATAAAGCTTGTGTTATGAGTACTAGACGACGATATATTTAATAGATACTTATATACATAGAAAACATCCAGTATAACATTTATTATAACATACTTAAAGTATTATATTAAATGTTGTTTAATCAAATGATCATTATATAAAATGATAATTATCTTCTTTTTTCCATTTTTATCAACCTAATTACTTCTAGGATTAAATGCTCTCACCATCTTTATGCTGATGATCTACAAATATACATCCAAGCAAGTCCTGGCGATTTAGATACTGCAATTGAACAAATTAATAAAGACCTCGACATCATCTCCGTGTGGTCGCGTACCTTTGGGATCGCCGTAAACCCATCCAAGTGTCAAGCCATTATACTCGGAAGCTCTCGGCTTCTCTCTTTGTTGGACACTACGCGCTTGGCATCGATTATGTTCGAGGACATTGCAGTTCACTTTGCATCAAAAGTTAAGAACCTGGGATTGGTCATTGACAGCGGTCTAACCTGGGGTCCCCAGGTATCTGACGTATGTCGTAAAGTGACTAATACTTTAAGAGCGCTTTATAGGTTTAAGCATTTTCTTCCGATTAGCACAAAAACTGTCCTTGTTCAAACATTGCTGTTGCCCATAGTTGATTATGCTGATGTGTGCTACTCTAATATTACCCAGGAGTCTCTGAGCGAGCTGGATCGGCTAATCAACTGTATTCGATTTATTTTCAACCTCCGGAAATATGACCATGTATCTGAGTATCGCCGTCAGTTAAAATGGCATCCCATTCGCGAACGCAGGTCCTTTAAAATTCTTTGTACCCTTTTCAACATTTTATTTAATCCAACCACACCGGATTATCTTAAATCTATGTTTACATTTGTAACTGCCCATCCTGGGTGTAAGCTGCGCTCTCCTCGCAGTCTCAAACTCTCTCTTCCTTCTCACAGCACTAGTTTTATGTCCAAATCCTTCTCTGTTCAAGCAATTTGTTTATGGAACGATCTTTCTCTCTCTATAAGACAAGCTCAGAGCATTTTCTCTTTCAAGCGCATGTTGCGCAATCGTCTCTTCAATAAATCTCAAGATTGATTGTCTATGTGATGTTTTGCAAGTGTAAGGGTACATATATATATTATAATTGTATTGTATTTATCTATTTGTATTTTAATGTAATATGTGTGTATCTATATAAATATTTATACGTGTATATCCCCATATTGACTTGTTGATTTGTGTCTCTTTTCTTTACTTTTTTTTGTATTCTCAACATTAAGATCCTGCACTAACTATTAGTTTCTGTTTGGCCCTATGGTTGACTGGTAGAGAATGCCTTAAGGCATTAAGTCCGCCATTTGTAACAGTTTGTACTGTGTAATAAAGTTTAAATAAATAAAATAATTATATTATATCTTAATATGTAAAAAGTATCTTATATCATATGTTCATTATTAGAAATCTGCATTATATTTTATGTCAATATGTAAATGGTATGTTATATCATTTGTTCATTATAATAAATATGCATTATATTCAATGTATGTTATAATAAATGTTATTCAATCAAATGATCATTATATAAAATGATAATTATATTATTTGTTAATACGTAAAAAGTATGTTATATCATATGTTCATTATTAGAAATATGCATTATACTTAAAGTATGTTATACTAAATGTTATTTAATCAAATGATCATTATATAAAATGATAATTGTATTACATCTTAATATGTAAAAAGTATCTTATATCATATGTTCATTATTAGAAATCTGAATTATATTTAATGTATTTTATACTAAATGTTATCCAATCAAATGATAATTATATTAAATGATAATTATATTTTATGTCAATATGTAAAAAGCATGTTATATCATTTGTTCATTATAAGAAATATGCATTATATTAAATGTATGTTATAATAAATGTTATTCAATCAAATGATCATTATATAAAATGATAATAGGTTTTAGGTACAAGAAATATTTTAGGATATTTTAATAAATCGAAACTGGTACTTGTAAAAAGCAATTAATTTCAATAAATTATAAAGCTTTCTAAACAAAATAACATTTTGATTGTATTAAATTTGGTATAATTATTCAGTTTATTATATTTTAATGTCTGGCTGATTGGCCTATTAGAAATGATAATTATATTATTTGTTAATATGTAAAAAGTATGTTATATCATATGTTCATTATTAGAAATATGCATTATACTTAATGTATGTTATACTAAATGTTATTCAATCAAAAGATCATTATAAAAAATGATAATTATATCATATGTCAATATATTAAATGTTGTTATATGATTTATTAGTTATAGCTAATGAGCGTTATTGCGACTAATATTATTTAAAATACAATTATAGGCCTCGTTACGCACCCATCAGAAAAACGCGAAATCAGTCTGTATCATTCCTGACTTCTACAATCTAATTAATGACAAAATTTTCTTAATTTCAGAGCGTCATCCAGATGCCAGGATTCCGATCGTTGGGCGACGAGGAAGACGTGGAGTTCGAATGCAAGGAGTCCGACAAGGGGCTGGAAGCGACCCGCGTCTCCGGGCCCTCTTCCGTGGACTGCCAGGGCTCACACCGCCGGCCACTCTCCAAGAAACGGTTCAGAAAAATACGGTAAACTATTGTAGATAAGGAATGATTAGGGTACCGGTATTCTGCAGTAGAACACACCTTGTAGGTCCTCGTCCTTGGACTGCCAGAGTCACACCGCCGACCACACTCCAAGAAGCGGTTAAGAAAGATACGGTAAACTATTGTAAACAAGGAAAGCTTAGGGTACCGGTATTCTGCAGTAGAACACCCCTTGTAGGTGTTGTAGGCCCTCGTCTGTGGGCTGCGAGGGTCCACTGATCGCTCTTCGGGGAGATGATTCAGAGAGATATGGGAAACTATGGTAGACTAGAGAATCGTATTCTTTAATAGAACACACCTGGTGGGTCCACTTTCGTGGACTGCCAGAGCACCGCTCGTCACTCTCTAAGAAACAGTTCAGAAATATCCAATAACTGGAACAGATGAGAGTTTGGGTGCATTTAAATCCTAATGGAACTTACCTTTAGGTTATACAGACAGCAGACTCAGGGTCACTGTCAAATATATCTGATATTTGGCAAACTGATATCTAGTATGGTAAAGTGTTAATTGGTAACATGGTAAAATTTCGCCTCTACTAAAGTAAACTGTGATAAGTTTTTTAATTCTAATAAAGAGAGCATGGACTACATAATGTCACTATTTGGAAAAAACTATAAAATTCACACATTACCCTATATTTGGAAAAGAAAACATAGTTAAAGCTTCAGTGCCGTTGATTTGTTTCACAAATTCTGATGAACTAGTACGTTTAAAATAAAGGATTAAAATATCTGATATTTTTAAAGCAAGTGGTTTAACCGTGACAGTCCATTCATTTCATATAACTCATATAACAATAAAAATGTTAGCTT
Source organism: Hedya salicella (assembly GCA_905404275.2). Taxonomy (NCBI): domain Eukaryota; kingdom Metazoa; phylum Arthropoda; class Insecta; order Lepidoptera; family Tortricidae; genus Hedya; species Hedya salicella. The sequence continues at coordinate 21,577,160 of FR990100.1, read as the reverse complement.
TAAAATTAATATAGCTTTCTCATAGCTTACACTTTTCAATATTTTTAAATATCATAAAACCCATTAAGTTAGGTTGGCATTAGGGCGACCCCACCCTCCCGGCGTCGTGGCAGCGTTTCCATACAAAATTATGCGTTGTTTAGTATGGCACCGTTAGAGTTGATATTTCCAGCGCCGTCATACATTAATGTAACTAGCAAAATATTCACAAATTATTAAAAGACCTGGTTATCGTTCCAGCTGCTACAACTGCGGAGAGTTTGCCAACCACATAGCCGCGAAGTGCGCCATCGGGCCGCAGCCGAAAAGGTGCCACAACTGCAAGAGCGAGGACCATCTCATCGCGGACTGCCCTATTAAGGTACCGACTTACATAGTTTACTTTAACCATATCTTACTAATATTGGACGAATTCCACCAGAATTACAACTTTGTCGCACACGTGATTATTATGGAAGCTGCCTGCCTTATCCAATAATGTAAAGCCCTAAAAAATACTACCAATCCAGAAGCCAAGTTATGAAATATTATCATGCCAAAAATCTGCGCCCTAGCATTGTAAGAAGTATCAAATCAAATCAAATATTTATTTGTTCAGCATTGGTATAGGTAAATAATACATGATGTTATTGTAATACTCAATGTAGTGCCCGAGAGGCATAGGTAGAAAGCCTCGCCCGCTTACATGCAGATTATATTTAAAACTAAAATAATAATTACAAATAAAAACATGTTATTAGAAATCTTATTATGATGTTGTTTTAAATTACTAACTAGTTCTCCTTGACATATTCGTCACATGAATGATAAGCCATTTTCACCAGGTAATCTTTGGCTGACCTCATAAATTTAGCGATGTCAAGTTTTTAAAAACTTAAAAGAATGGTGGCACGTACCCGATATTCTGTTGGATTGCCCCTATTCTAAACTATAAGGAGCCCGTAAGTTTGTTCGGACAATCTTAAGCTAATTGGTGTATTGCCGTTTCGGCGAAATATTATTCGTCTAAGTTCACTTCCCAGCTAACTTTTCGCAGTACTTATATTCAGCAAACTACTCAATAGGACATTAAATTTTGCTTTTATTCACTTGGTCAAATTATGATTCAGTTAAATAATAATATTACTGTACTAAGTACCAAAAGAGTTTTTAACACCTTCACTGCAGTATCGCGGCATTGAGCCTGATACCTTGGTATGGTTAATAACAAGTTAACTTAATTGCGGCAGTGAAGGTGTTAAGCAAACGTTTGAATTAAGTTTATATGCTATTGCAAACATTTTTTGTTCAAATTAACACCTCTATATAATTTGTTAGAAAGTCAAAGTACAAGAAAATGATTTATTTTTAATGGCCCACTGAGGCCAGATTTCATCATGGTGTGTTAGTTTTATCAACTGTTTATGCCTGTCAATATCATTTTCATCAAAACAATATCAGGTAATCAGCCATTTCTATCTAATGTAAGTAGTTAACATAGTGAATTGGCACGTAAATTAGGCACATAATACTTTTATACTTACTTACCAGTGAATTTTAATGTACAGAGTTTTCAAACGTAAACCAATCCTATTACGAGAAACCTAGCGTAGGTTATAAATTATAATTATAACTAAGACCCAGACCGAAGAAACGAATTGCTTCTAAGAAAAAGGGGAATAGGGGGCGAAACACCCCGCTAAAAATACCTTTTAAAACCACCATCAAATACTTTCAAATCATCTGTTTGCCTCGTAAGGATAGTTAGTTACCTTGCATTCCTCAGAGCGGAATATAGAAGCCCCACGAAGCGGCGTTTGGTCGACTTGCGCTCAGCCTTTTGTATTAACATGAAACTAAACCATCCACCAATATAGTAATATGTAAGTGATAAGTTAAATTTATTGATACTTACAACATTAAGTAATAAATTAACTCCGTTAAACACGAACTTCTACCAGGAAACTACATTAGGTTAGGTGTGATCTCCTTATCTTATTGCAACAGAAACGATCTGCTACTATATTAGGCAAGAGGACGGCATAGGTACGTTTATACTACCTACGTACTATACAAAATTTAATCATATCGCAATTTGTGCCTCTACTAAATCAATATATTAATCTATACCATGCTATATTTTGTCGAAAGATACATTTGACGAAAATATAGGTGGAAGATTAAAACAAACCCAAGTGAAGTATTTGTGTAACAATACCTGTTAAACCAAACAATTTGTTGCCAAACGCCTATAAATAGTTTGCGATGTGATACTTTTTGAAAACATGTTCGCCGATACATCAGTAAACTTAATCGATCTCGTCCCAAGTAAGGCACTAGACTACGATATAAACCCGGGATAGGATAGGGAATCAGGTTTAGAAGATGTCCGATGTCTTCAAATACGTCTGATTATTTACCATGCATTGTATTTTTTACAGGTTGAAAAGAAGAGCGATCAGCAAACGAAAAGTTCAAGCAGCTCTCAAGATAGCCAGGAAGGAAGTCCCCAGCACACTTCATAGAACTTCTAGTTTAACGGCATCGGTTCTTTAATTTTACCAAACGTAAGCAAAACAATGCAAAACGTCGAAGATAACTTCAAGTACGATAACTATACAAAACATCACTTAAATACCTATCTACCTCCATCGCATTTCAGAACACAGTAAGACTGATAAGTACAAATATCATTACACTAATTTTATTTTGTTATTGCAAAGCTTAGGAACATTAAGATTAACTTTAGTGCGCTATGCGAGACCTGATTTTTTCTGGGCAATAGAATGAGTTTAGTTCATTGTTCCGATTATTTTCAGTCATTTGAACCACCGAAGTGTTTTTATTAGAGTAGGTCCCATCAATCACTTTCAACTATACCGGATAACGTTAAAAATAACACTGATAGTTGTCATGCTAAAAAAACCATCTTTTACGTGCTAGTCTCGTGCAATCAGAAACAGTATGATATCATTTAAGAGCCCTTTTACGAAATATGCTCGCGCGTTAATGAGTACGTTCCCGCGAGCGCAGCCGAATATTTATACAACCTTTTGAATATTGACAAAAATGTGTTACATAAATTTTGATTTTGTGACATAATGTTTGCATAATATTAATAATTCAACGATAATGAGAATAAAAAAATGTTATGGTATAAATATAAGAACGGTTAAAATATTCAGTGCAAACAAATTTGTGGCTACTACAAAAAAATAAGGAGTCAGTTCCTTATGCAAATAACTAATCAGAAATTAGTGGCAGTATAGCCTAGACCATAGGCCTGTCCGAAAGGACGAAAAAAAAACAAATAAGAATATCTGTTCTATATCATAGATATACAACGTCAAAAATCTGTTTCTGACGGTTTTTTACTAATAAAAATACGAATGGGCTCTTAATTCAGACTTTTAGCACGTTCTGTTAGTTACTAACGATTAATCACGCATGTCAAAATTGACATTGACAGGCGCAGTGATCCTTGAATAACTTACAGAGCATGACAACATTTAACGTTGAAAATAAAGCTGACAGCTACAATCCCATCCCATACAACTTACGATTGCAAATAGCTAAAAACTTTTCACCTTTATTTTTATCACTAAACATCGAATCAAGCGTAATACTTCAAACAAGTCTATATATAACTCTCTATGCAACTTTATTTACTACTAGAGCTATAAGTTAAAATCTGTAACGTAAGTACAAAGTATATGTGTTCGAGTGTCAATATTATAATTTACCTATATCATATTTACCCAAAGTTAAGTGTGTGTTTAAATCATTATTATCAATATTATTAATTTTATTGCTAAATTCTATTAATGACAAACTTTACGTAATATAAGTATGTGGCATTTAGCTATCATTTGACCAAATAAGTATTTTTTTTTGCATTATACAGTTTTAACAAATATACTAATATTATTATCATTTTGGAATATGGAGAATAGTCATAATTGACAACGTTTCATTATTTTACCAGGACTGTTTTCGATGAAATAAAACAGAGGATAAAAAAATAAATACATTTAATTTTTTCTAAAATATCATCATCTTCAAAAGTTCTTCATTCTAAAAGAGCGTATAGGTGACAAGTAGAGCGTAGGTGTCAGTCACACCGTAGAAAATCATACAGACGCACTATTGGTGGATTTAGTATAGAAATTGTACTGCTGTTCTTCTTATACACTTTGATTGTGTGATATGCAACTAGTGACGTCACTTAGAGAATCGTCTATTTCCTACACATTTTCCCGAATATCTTCAAAACTAGTAGGATAAAAAACATAAAATTAAACATTTTTGGTTTCCTTATGATGAGTTAACAAAATGGGTGTCGATTTAATATAACTTAGAAATCTGTAATGTTCTCAATTGTGACTTGTCCCATCTTCGTGACCACTCCCAAGGATTTATATTTTGTGCCATGAAATACTTTTGTTTGTATTTGGGTTTTACCTGATTTCTGACCCACCACTACAGGAATTGTTTTCCCAGCTGAAATTTAATATCTAACTTATTTGGTCTTTTTAGCAAACACAGGTTAATAATGTTTAGGTTTATAATTCTTAAATTGTCGTTTAAATTTAGGAGCATCTACCTTTTAAAAGTGTTTTTTTTTTTGTTAATACTTTCAATAGCACAGGAAACATAAAGCTGAGCGTAGATGGCGCCACAATCATACTCCGTAAACAATACATAATAAATATAACCTGAAAACCAATTCAAAATAATGAAGTACATATTTCAAAGTGGTTTTCAATTGTGATGAATTATGTCATCGAATAGGCAATTCAATACAATTTTTTTTTTCATATCTCCTGTTCGGAAAGCCACAAAGTCGAAGATAATTGAGTTAGGTCATATTATTAAAATAAAAGCTTTCCATATATCTAAACTCAGGTATACATAAAATCACGTGTTTATTACGATCTAAGGTTCATATTAAAATTATTTTACAGTTGGTCAACTTTATAAAATTTGCGAGTAGTATTTAACATTCCTCACAGTGGAAATGAAAAGCAGAGTATTTATTAACTTGGGTAATATTGCCCATTGTCACCCTCACACCAAGAATATCTCGGGTGAATTGAGTCACTTTCAACCCTTGGTTAAAAATTTACTATTTACTAACCAATACTTAAATGACAATATTGTTTTTTTTACTTATACTGAATGCGGTAGTGGCGTCTCCGAAACTTGGCAAGAATGTGTTTTTTTGTCATTAATTTTGGAGCATAATCTTAGGCAAATTATTTAATAATAATATTTATGTCGAATACTGGCTATGAACTAGTTGCAAGTATAAAATTTATTAATATTTTCTTCTGTTTCCGCGATTATTACTTATTGAATAAAATTTAGTATTTAAACATTATCTACTCCATTGAGTTCAGTTTGACTACGCAATATCGATAAATATCTTAAAGAAATAACAAATAGACTGTAAAATAACGTGCCAAAGCTCAAATAACATCGTTGCAATAATTACTTTAGTTACACATTAATGTTCAGTGGAGTGTCTGATGAGTTAACTTGTTTTAATGTTAAGATTTAAATAAATATTTATATTAAGTAAGGATTTACAACCAACTATTAAAATCACAGTACTTTTTTTCTTGTAAATGTAAAATTCACGCCATGAGTAACATTACAATTTAAGTTTGCTCAAACGTCTATTAATAAGTGTCATTTTGTTAAGTATAAGTACTTAATTATTCTGAATACATCGTGGAAAAGTCTGTTTATCTAGATTTATAGTTCAAATGATTGCAAGTCTTTACATTTGCTATGATTAATTTTTTAGCTGTCGAAATAGTTTTTCTTTTACTAAGACTGTTTACAATTCCAAAAATATAATTGAACACTAAAAAAACAATATTGAAATCTATCCATTCTTAAAACAATGTATATCAATATCGAACCATGATCACTTCAAATCATTATTATCATATGATTGTATCTTATCTTAATTTTTTAATTTATAAATACCGCACTGGGTGATTTTGCGGTCACGCGCGGGAGTGATAGCTAATTAATGGAAATGTATGGAGAAGCTGATTTTATACGCGATTTCTTCGTTCGCCCCATAGTAAAAGTTGCTCGGTGTGGCCCTCCCCACAACTCCTGTGCCAACCCCATTCTTGTGACCCCAAAATCACCCAGTATGTCTCAGGTCGATCCTTGTACCGCATTGAATATGTCAAACCAAACATTGCAATTTCCGATACTTTACATTAGATGAAAGAACGTTATATCTAGGGCTGCCACCCTTTGCGCGCTAGTTTGTAGAAACATTTGTATCCAAACCCCGGATCTTGCCCTAAGCAAGGGATCCACGCATCCAGCTTCACTTAACTTACCTTGATTCTAAATTAAACGTTCTTTATTGACATGTCAATTATTTCGAGCTGACTAGTTACGTTTGTAAGTACTGAGAGTACTTTGCACGCGCTGATCGTGGTGTATATTATAAAAGGTGCGATTTTATCAGTCATATAAATCAAAACGTTTACCGTATACTTACTTTATGTCAATCCCGTGCATGGCGTGATGAACTTGATAAGTCGTCAGTCAAGTCTGAACAAAATTAAACTATAAGACTCATGTCCTAAGTTCAAACTTCTTAAAATATATATTTCGACTTATCAAGTTCTTCACGCTATACACAGAATTACTTATAACGATATAGATGCGTTCACGGGACGCATCCTCTAAATCCCTATAAACGAGACGTCCCGCCTCTCGCTGGACGGGTGGCAACCCTTGTTTTATCTGCATACGTCAAGCATAGTGATGGGCAATTTGTGAAATATTTCAGCTGTAAATAAATTAAAAAATACATTAAATTTCACTTGAACTTGTGAAATGTTTCTGTTATAATTACGTTGACTGGTTTACTGATAAGAAATAATGAGCTGGTTAAGTTCAGAAGTGTTATGCAAATTACAAAAAAATACTAATAAGAATATAAGATAACTGATAGCTACGAACACCGATAGGAAAATATCATAAAAATATAGCAACTTCTCTGTAACTTAAGTAAAATTTAAATGAAACTTTCACTTGGGAAAGCACCCAATACCTAACTAATGAATTATAAATATAGTGCATAAAGAATTGGCCTCGGGAAAACCCAAACAAGTCCACCACATAACGATAATTGATTAATACTTCGAAATTATTTGCAAATGTAATTTTTCTGCTTTACCATAAGGCATTATGCTCGCCTTTTGTACGATATGTTTTCTTGTGTGCAATAAATATTAAATAAATAAATATATTCGTCCAGTTTCCATGTTTTACCGATATCAATTCTTGATACACTATAAATATAGGAACAATAGGTAAAGTTAATACAAATCACTTTAAAGTTTAATTTCTTAATTTAACAGCTTGATAATTTTACATTTGGCGTCTTATGTGTTCATATGTGTACATATAAAACAATTCCAGTTTTTTTTAATGAATGTTAAATGAAGCTCCTTTAAGTATTTCAATATACGGGTCTTAATATAACATAATAACATAACTTAGGGATAATATTTAAGTGGGTTTGTTTCTCGTTGGCCATTAAGGAAATGTATTTCTGGTTTATTTTTAATTATTATTTTTTCTGATTGCGTTTTTGATGCCCGAAACGTTTTATAGCTTAGTAACTTTAGTACAATCTTAACGGATACCCTGGGGACTTTAACAACACCCAAGTTATTATCTTCAGTCATTATTTCTTAACCAATTTTTTTATATACCCATCCAGACAACTGATCTAGCTTGTGTAATGTCAAATAAAGAGTTGAACGACAAATCTCATTATATTATGAAGGGCATAATAAAATAATGGGCTGCCAAAAGTCATACCGATATTTTGTAATGAATTATACAATGTATCTGTTATTAGCACATCCGCACATTTAAAAAATATTGTAACTATTTACCAAATATATTGTCATTTTACAATGACGGCCAAAACAGGCAGGTCGAACATTGAGTTTAAGTACTGTCATTTATATATTGTGAAACTTTATAATACACGAGATTTACAAAGTGACACTATATGTAGAAGAAGATGAAGATAGAAGGGTACGTGGCTATAGAATATATTATCTGTTGACAAACTAAATTCAATAATTATCAAATACTTACCTGAAATAAAGTTCGTATTTTATACGACGTTTTGAAGGGAAGTGGTATTAATTTGGGTTATTAGCGGGTGATGTGACTTGACTATCGTTTTTGCCCTCTATACATTGAATTGGAATGACAAATAATAGCATCTCCATCCATTGATAAAGCTATTGTAAAAATACTTTTTATATTTTAGCGTTTTCATAATTCTTACAATGCAGATATTTCGCTTCCAAAAAGCTATTTATTGTGACGTCATTAGAGACCAGTTATAAAGCTAAAACGATATAGCAGTCCGATAGAATGAAGCATAGGTCGACCCACATACCTACATACAGACGGACATTAATAAAAATAGTGTTTAGACTAGGCACACTATAGCTGTTCGTAGCGCCCCGCCCGCACAAGACAGCCCCTACACACTAGACGCCGAGAAACGAGGCATCCGACCGCCTAGCACACCAACAACGGTAACAGCAGATATGCTGCCGTTCAAGTTAAAAAAAAAAACCGGCCAAGTGCGAGTCCGACTCGCGTACCGAGGGTTCCGTACAAACTTTCACTTACCCTAACATTATTATACTACCCGGTTCCGGTTGAGTTAAGTTTGCACCTGATATCGATATCATTGCATACAAGTGAGGTACATACTTAACGCAACCACGTCTTTTGATAAAGACTATATTTTTTTATGATTTAATTACAAATGTATAATTTTCAGGTATTTTTATGTATTTGTAGTATGACACGATATTATTTGCCGAATTTCATAGTTCTATGTTAACGGGAAGTACCCTATCATTTTGATTCCCTTGAGAGTGTCGAAATATACGTTTTTGGCGGCATAAATGGCCGTATCTTTTTTTTACATTAATGTAGAAGTTTGATTTTTTCACAGCTTAAAAGGACCGTAGACTTGAGTATATGATGTTAATTTGAACTCAATACCTACACGAGCTATTGAGATAAAGGGTCTTGACAGACAGACGGACGGACAGACGGACAGCAAAGTGATCCTATAAGGGGTCCGTTTTTTTCCGATTGAGGTACGGAACCCTAAAAATTACATGAGAAATGATATAGTGATTGGCAGTTCATTCTTTAATTTGTCCATGGTTACATGTATTACTATTACCAACAATAAAATAGACATTTTTTTTTATTATTTACCTGGCATAGTGAAAATCAAAACTGTTGAGAAACAGGTGCAGTTACCTCGCCACTTCATCTTATGTAACTTAGTTTTAAGATTTTATTGAAAGACTATTTGTAAACAACTACCTCATAATTTTAAAAACGTTATATAGATTATATTGATAAGCCAATATTAACATTTATGAAGTGTAGCAATTATTATTTCCATTTTTATCTTTGCTGAATGCCGAATTTCTTAAGGTTTGTATTTCTTATGTTTAGAGTTTAATTTTTGTTTTTATTTTTCAAAGAAAAATAAAGCCTATAATGAAAATCTATTTTCATTTCCCTATACATATCTAGTGATCCGTTTAAGCTAGGACAGTTTAATTAATAATATTAAGTGTCTCAGAATTGTGAATTTTATTCCCGATATGCGTTATGTGAACTCAGAATGTACTTAATAATATTTTTTACATCGAATGTTTTTTAGATATATATTTTTAAGCACTCGTCGTGAAATTAATGCCATTTTCTCTTGTATGAATAATTTTTTACTATGGTGTACATAAATTAGTAAGAAAATTTAGAAGTTAGCTGCCAATATGTCATGTTTTTTTTCTTACTAATGTATGTGGACCAAAGTAAAAATGTATTCAAAGAAGGGAACTTTAAATGACACGACGAGTGTTAAAAAATATATCTTAAAAACAATACTATGTAATAATAAACTATTTGTAAATTCTAAGTTCACTTAATGTATACGTATAATGTATAATTCCGAGTTCACTTAACGTATACGTATAAGGTATAATTTTATATATTATTTTACTCCCTTCACCTCTGATTTTACTATATACTGAATTGCTAGCTAGTATAGCCGGAACAGTCTGTTTTCTATGCCTATACAAGTACTACCATAGTAAAGTAGGGCGCGCTCATTTGTTTCTTTCTTAGAACATGTTTACAACTTTCTAACAGTACTTCTATACTGTTAGAAAGTTGTAAAACCGACATGTCTGCTTGTACAATGAAGATATTTTCAATAAAAAGATTGTAACGGAACTATTTGGAGGTGACTGAATCGTAACATTTTTTTTTTTCGATTTTTTTGTATGTTTGTATGTGTCGTTATAGGTTCGTCACGCCAAATCGGCTAAACGGCTTTCAATTATTTTTGACACACGGGTAGCATGGTATCCACAAATGCTTATAGGATACTTTTTCCTGACTAAAATGTCGAAAAAAAAGAGAGGTTATGACTTTTCTCCTCCGCGAATGAAGTTGCACCTTCTACATAGTTATGCATATTTGTGCTAATATATAAAAAAAGGCTGAAAACAAATGAACGTTACTTACCTACATAATACTACAGTACTTAATAATCAGACTATACTAAATTGTTGCGGAGAGATTGCCCATTCACATAGGTATACTAAAAAATATTAGAAACTGACAACTGTTCATGTTCTTTGAACAGATCACATTTATTCTTTTGTATGAAAGTTCATCCATTATAGTTGTAATAGTGTAATCAAGAGTGTCATGAACTGAATTTTGTAAATTCAGGGGTAGTTTTCCAGAAAAATAACAGCGTCCAGAATTTTCCTTATAGTTTAGTCAGTTCAAGCCTGCGTAAGGAAACACTATTTTGCTGTGATATGGGGCACCTCTCCAGTGCCCTCGTAAAACACCTATGTTTACGCGACCGGGAGTGTCGTTCTGAAAATTCGCGTTAAAACGCCTCTAGTCGGTCCTCGATATATTTATTACTAGAAAGCGCCCGCAACTTCGCTCGCGGAGGAGAAAAAGTCATTTTTCCCTTCCCCTTTAGTCCCTTCGTTTTTTCTTCAGTGTAGTCGGGTAAAAAGTATTCTATAACTATTTGGAGATACCCAGCTACCCGTGTACCCAAAATTGTTGAAATCCGTTTAGCCGATTTTGCGTGATGAAGCCACAACGACACATACAAACATACAAAAAAAAACATTTTAGTGACCTCCAAATAGTCCATAACAGTTTTTTTTTTTGAAAATATCTTAAATGTGCAGACATTTTATTTTTACAACTTTATAATAGTATAGATTATTGGTCGTGGCTATTCTAGTGGCTACCCTTGTATTACTGCGACCATGATCAAAATTTAATGTCTGTACATTGAAGTCGGAATAGATAGTGCCTATTTACCTAAACTTTGCGGAAGGACGTAATTAAGAGTGGTTGTAACCACTTAAAATAGTGAATTATTTTTATTGAATGCGGGATTTCCCGGATTACTTATATTACCTAATATACATAAATTCACTCTAGGGTTCAGTCCTACTAATATGTCCTATGGTAGGTCCACTTTTGGGTTGTCAACGTATTTAAATTTTCTGCAACAGACAATAAAATTGTTATTCATGAATAATCTGACCCTGAAAGTGATTTATTAGTAGTAAATGCCTAATCTGGGAAAACCCGCATTTCAAAAATAAACAAGGATTATTTTGGTAGCTATAACCACTCTTAATTAAGTCCTCCCGCGCAGTTTAGGTAAATAGACTATTATCTCCTAGGGGTGTGGGGGGAGAGGTGAGTACGCTCAGGTATGTGACGCTGAGCTATTGGCACATCTCTCCAAGTGTCTCATACACGTCCCCGTCGCCCCAGGATCTGCCGACGTACGGAACTGGGACGAACCCGCCGGATTGATCGCGGGTCGTACACCCTGGAAATGCCAAAGGTCGGAACGGGCGTCGCACCATTTACCATCAACCCCCGACCAGAGGCAGCTAAGTATGGGAGGCCATACCTGGAACGGCACTTCCACCCTCCAGGTATCCTACACCCCAACTCCTTTGATCCCAACTATCCCAATCCCACCAAAATCACATCCTACTCCACTTCCAATATTCCTTCCAACTCCCTATCCCGGAGGAGACAACCTCGACCCCAAAAATCCCCAATCTTCGGTGTCACCGTACCGTGCCCAGAGATGCGTGGCTGAGGGGGAGCTCAGTCGTGGACCCTCGAAACCGGGCGAAATCGAGGTGTTAGTTTTGCCTTGCTCCTGTACGCGGGGCTCTGCAGGAGTCGACCTATTTTCCCTAGCTTCTCGTGGGACTAACATGGAAGAAACTTTAAAAAATAATGATGGTACCCTGGAAGACCTATGCCAGAAACTACTGCCACTGACGGTAGGCGCGAAGGAATCTGCCCAAACGTCGGAGCAAACTATGGAGGTGAAGGAGAGCACCAGCATGGTAGAAAGGTCTGCTTGCGGACCAAACATATCGACTGGGAATCCCCACAACCCCAACAAACCTGCCAAGAGATTGGGAGGTTCTGCAAAGGGCCGCTACAGAGCTCTTATAGGAATAGGAGTGTCACCTGCAGAGGCGACACAACTTTCCACAAAGAGCTTTGCGGAACTGAAAGCGATGGGGTACAAGTTTGGGTCCTCACAATCCAAACCCGTGCAAAAGTCAGTAAAACGGCCCCGCCCGGAGGAGGAATCACCGCAGGAGAATGCTTCCAAAGCCCCAAGGGTGAGTGAGACCCCTCCTACCCAATCGCACCCAAAACTAGCCTACAGCGAGGTCCTGAACCAGATCCGGGTCGGCATCAAGGACTCCAGTCCGATGACGGACTCACAACTTGAGTCCCTCTGCAACACCATCGTGCAGAAGATATCGACCATAGACTCTGGGGAAGGACCAAAGTTTAAAAGCTACTCGTATAGGCCAGGCTGGTTGCTCATCACTTGCAGTGACCAGCAATCCAAGAACTGGCTTGTGCAGATAACGCCGTCCCTCAAACCATAGCCAACAGCCAACCTCGGGGTAATACCTGAAAATGAGCTGCCCAGGCCAAACATTTGGATGGTGTTTATTCCAGAGATGGATACGACGAAGACAGGGCAGTCGCTATCTCTCCTTCGTGCGCAAAACAAGGGGCTGCGCACGGAGCTGTGAAAGGTAATCCACACAAAAGTCGAAAAGGGCGGGATTATGTTAACCCTGTCTCTAGATGACTTATCCGTGGAGAAACTCAGAAAAACGGACCTAAAGGCGAGCCTAGGCTTGCGAGAGGTCCAGTTCCGGCTAAAGGGCCCGAACAGGGCCCAACAGCCCGGAACCGAGGCAACCCCCATCCCAGCACCGCAGACCTCAAACCCACTCCCTGTGGACCAAAGGGCCCTACCGGGTCCATCAAGGTCTGTCCCTCAAAATCCCTCTCCACAAATAACCCCAACACCTGTACGAAAGGTCCTTACAGGACCAACACGAGCAATCCCACCAAATCCCAACCGTCCATCCATCCAGTCAACCCATCAGCGGTTTCCCCCAGGCAGGGGGACCAACAGGGGCGCAAACCGCCCAGTGGTAGGGGGAATCAGAGAGGCAGCAGGCAAGGGCGCGGCAGTGCCCGTCGCCTGCACTAACGACGCAAGTAGCAGTAGGGGGGCGAGGATTCTACAGGCCAACATCCACCACGCGATCGTGGCCTCAGCGGTCGTGGAAAAAACCTTCAGCGACAATGGCCTGGACATCGCCCTCATACAAGAACCATGGCTAAACAGCAACTCCATGGTAGCTGGACTGAATAGTGTGGGTAAGATTCTTGTACACGAAAAAGGAACTAAACCCAGGGCCTGCATCGTGTTTAGCAAAAATATCAACTTCTTGCCTGTTTCAGAATGATGCAGCGACGATCTGGTCGTTGCCTACGTAGATCTCAAGGGGCGGTGCAATCATATCTGCTCAGCCTATCTGCCCGGAGAGAAAACAGATCCCACAGTAGAACTGACTAGAGTCGTGGATTACGCCACAAGACTGAAGTCGGAACTTATCGTGAGCTGCGATGCCAACGCCCACCACACCATCTGGGGGAGCACTGGAATCAACAAAAGAGATCAGCTTCTCTCTAACTTTATCTTTACTAACTGTCTGCAATTGTTAAATAGGAGCAACACGCCAACCTTCGTGACTAGGGTAAGACAAGAAGTACTAGATATAACCTTCGCAACTGAAAAGGTAGCTAGATGCCTCGTCAACTGGCATGTCAGTAGCAAAAACTCAATGTCGGACCACAAACATATTTTATTTGGTCTTAAAGGTTCATTAGACCCGGAACCAATAAAACGCAGGAACCCTAAAGATACCTCCTGGGACTTGTAGAGCACTGACTGAATATAACAAAGAGATCAGAAAAGCCAAAAGAGCGTCTTGGCGAAGATTCTGCGAGAATATCGCTCAAACACATAAAGGAGCAAGAATTCACAAAATACTTGCCAAGACACCTACTAATTATCTCGGTCTTCTAAAAAAACCAGATAATACCTATACGACCACTGAAGAGGAGACACTAGAGCTTCTCAGGGTAACCCACTTTCCTGGGTCGTACACCACCAGTAATACGCAATTGAACGCCCAAAGGAGCAATCAGGTCCACAGGGTACACAATACAGACTGGAATTTGGCTGCAAACATATTCAGACCAAACCAAGTTAAATGGGCGGTAAAGAAATTCAAACCATTTAAATCAGCGGGAGGGGACGATATTTTCCCAGCGCTACTACAACAAGGGAGCGACCTCCTCCTCCCGCATCTGGTAAAAATATTTCGGGCAAGCTTCGCCTGGGGTACTATACCGGAACAATGGATAAAAGTCAAGGTACGTTTCATACCAAAAGTAGGAAAAAAGGACTACTCTCAGCCTAAATCCTTCAGACCTATCAGTCTAACATCTTTCTTACTAAAAACAATGGAAAGAATAATTGATCAGCACATTCGAGCGAATCATCTAATGGAAAGGCCACTCAGACACAACCAACATGCTTACCAAAAGGGAAAATCCACAGATACTGCCCTATTAGATCTGGTCGACAAGGTGCAGAGGACCCTAGAGGATAGGCAAACAGCTCTATGTGCGTTCCTAGATGTGGAAGGTTCCTTCGATAACACACCCACAGAGACGATTTTTAGAGGAATGGTATCAAAGGGCGTGGACGGCACAACCAGCAGATGGGTTCAGAACATGCTATCTAATAGAGTAGCAACCCTGACCCTAAATGCAATCACACACGAATTCTACACCACAAGGGGTTGCCCACAAGGAGGCGTTCTATCACCACTACTGTGGACCCTTGCGGTGGACCAACTCCTTTCATTGCTTAAAGGCTATGACTATGATGTACAGGGTTACGCCGATGACCTAGTTATCATAGTCAAAGGCCCATGTCTCAGCACAATTTCAAACATAATGCAAGGAGCTCTCAAAACCATCAATAAATGGTGCAGAGAAAATGAGTTGTCAATCAATGCCAACAAAACAATAATAGTACCCTTCACAAGGAAGAGGAAGCTCGACAAGCTCGAACCCTTAGAGCTTAACGGGCAGACCATGCCATTTTCAAAAGAAACCAAGTATCTAGGGGTTACACTTGACCAAAGGCTTACTTGGAACACACATTTGAACAACATAATTCAAAAAGCGAAAATGGCAATATGGACATGCTGTAGAATGGCAGGAGCAAGATGGGGGGTAAGACCCAATATTGCGATGTGGCTATACACGGCAGTCGTGAGGCCTATAATCACATCTGCCTCCGCCGTCTGGTATGCCAAAGCCAACCAAAAAACAGCCATCCAAAAACTAAACAGCCTACAACGCTCTGCCTGCGTTATCGCAACGGGAGCCCTATCATCAACACCGGGGGCGGCTTTGGATGCACTGCTTGACCTAACACCTCTACACTTACAAATGAGGAAAGAGGCTGAGAAGTGCATCTATAGAATCTGCACCCTTTCAAATACGAAATGGCGCTCTCAGGCACTACTCAAGATCATGGATGCAGTGTTTGAAAACAAAACTCTATGCATGCCTACAGATGACATGCCCACTGAAAATAACTTCGTACAACTCTACTCAGTGGAAATACCCCCTAGAGACAAATGGCAAAACAATCAAATGTCTTTTACAGAGGGGAGTCACATCTGGTATACGGATGGATCCAAGAAAGGAAAAGATGTGGGATGCGGTGTCTATGGACAGAGACCAAAACTCAATGTCAGCGTCAGCATGGGTACAGAGGCCTCAATCTTTCAAGCGGAAGTCTTTGCCATAAATAAATGCGCGGAGATAAACCTTGACAAGAATCTAAGACACCATCACATTTACATCAACTCGGACAGTCAAGCTGCCCTGTTTGCACTAGAATCCCTAGAGACTAACTCGAGGCTAGTGCAAACCTGCAAAAATAACCTAAATGCCCTGGCTAATTCCAATAAAGTTATACTTGGATGGGTACCAGGACACTCCGACATTGACGGAAACGAACGAGCAGACAAACTCGCCAATAAGGGCGCGGACAAGCCCCAAGTCGGCCCAGAACCCTTTTGTGGGATCACAAAACGAAAGGCATACGTTTTGCTCAACGACTTATATAGATCTAAGGCAATCGAGGAACGGAGGCTCGTAAAAGGACAAAATCACTCGAAAACCTTAATTAAGGGATTCAAGCAAAAGTTGTTGAAAGAGATACTACAGTTCAAAAGACCAAAAACCTGCGCAATAACAAGAATCCTGACAGGTCACTGCAAACTAAAAAAGCACCTGTTTTAAATGGGTATGAAACAGGACGTAGTATGCAGATTCTGCCAAGAGACAGAGGAGACTGCAATGCATATCCTCTGCTCCTGTGGACCACTCATGAGGAAAAGAAGTATCTACCTAGGGCAACATGTCGTGCCCCCGGAAGAGATACAACATTTCACTGCCCAAAGAATTTGAGAATTCCTAGACTCAACGGGCCTCAGTAGTGAACTCTAATAAAGGGCTGCCACGAGAGATCAAATCTGGTCGAGGCGGCATACAGAAGGCCCACAAATAAACAATAATAATCATTATTATTATCTCCTATTTTACTATGCTATAATGAACGCCGCCGCCTACAGTTCTCTCTGGGCTTTATCTCTTCTGGGTAGACCTTTGTTTACTGGCCAAATCGCCAAATACGATATGCCAGGCCAGGGACTAGATTAAGGACAAGTATGTAATAAATTTAGACACTGTTACAATAATAAATACAAGTTATTGCGACACTTTTTCCTGGTAGACGTCCGATTGTCTCAAGCAATAGCCCAGTATTTAGTCCATCATTCTAATCCCGTAACCTAGCATATTTAGATCCCATTAATGTCCAATAGTTCTTTTATCTAGCGGGTGCTGTCTCTGTGCACGTTCCATGATACGGGCAGGTACAGCACCCGCAAGTTGTAACCCTTACATTTCATTAAATTTTCGCGTTTGTTTCGGCTCTGCGCTCGCCTTTCAAAGCCCGGGACACCATTGTCCTGTGAGCGGGTGCGAGTAAACGTTATTATATACCAAACACAAAAAATAAACAGGCATCACGCTCATTTTTGCCACGTACTTGCAAATTGTGGAATGACCTTCCCCCTGAGGTATTTTCAGAGCGCTATAACATAGGATTCTTGAAGAAGCGAGTTAACAGGGTACTCACAGGTTAGCAGAGGATGGGCGATTCCTCCTTGCACATATCCATGGGCGACGATGACTACTTTCTATCAGGTGGCACGTCTGCCCGTTTGCCACTCATTACATAAACAAATACACCCCTGGAATATTTTTACAAATCGTCTAACGCCGATAGAAGTTGTGGCCAGTAATTAAATGATCTGGCCAAATTATTGGCGATTTACCAGAGGCGTGGTGTCAGGAAAATTACAAGGGAAGCCGAAGCGTATTCATTTACTAATTTTTAAGGAAAAAGGCGGTTATACTCCTTTCCTTGGGCAACCTGGTAGAAAAAGGCTTATACGGACGCCACGCCACTGCGATTTACCCTATAAGTAAAGTTAGTAAAGAGCTGCGGTAGCACATTCGGGAAGGGCAGCCACTGAGACAGTAATGCACAGACGTTTTCTCCACTATACGGCAGAGCCTCCACAGCATTATGTCACTTTTCCCAATCGCCTGCATGTAATATTCTTTGACATAACAACATCATATAAATTCGTGGCATCATGATGTGTAAGTACGAGTAAAATACTTGTAATTAACATGCTTTTATTAGGTCAACCTATATGTAACTATGTAATGGAATCTAAGGTAACTAATTTAACCATCTTCCAAGGATCGTAGCGTCATGAAAATTGGCAGCTGTATGTAGTTCTGATGATAATACAATAATATGGTATCTGATGATGGAGCCGGAAGATATGAACTGGAACTTCATGATGGAACATCGTATAATAGCTATGTTTGGATTTGTTAGAAATGTCTTGTAAAGCGTGTTTTTCTAGTGTTTTTTAAACTATTAATTTATTTTGACTAAGAGAAATATAGATACTGTTATTTTCTTATGAAATAAATGAATTGAATCTAATCAAATCTAACAAGACTGGTAAATGTTCCAGATAGGCCTTTTTGAATAAATAATTGTACAGCAACTTTTATTTCAGCATATTGTTTGTTTTTTACTGAGAATCTTTTGGACATTTGACCCTTATACAAGAAAAAAGTGTCCCAATATTTTGTAGGTTTTTTTTTTATCCAGTGACACAAAGTGCTGATCGACGGACAGTTTGGACACTTTTTTTGTGTATTTCGTAAGTACAAATGCTTCAGATAGATCCATTAATCAATATTCAGGGAAAAAGTTGATGTACTTTGTTTTTGAAACGCTCAGTTCACCGATCAAGACACAAGTACAAGTCTAGGGGTTAGATTACAGTGACGACGAGTCCGGCAGAGCTGCACTGACACCACATTTCTGAATAAATGTGGAAAAGTATCCGTTGTTCGCCGCCATGTTTAATATTTTATCTATTTACATTTTGCTATTTTGATGCCCAGCAATGTGGGTCAGATATAAAAATGTACGTACTATAACAAGTTACGTTATACTGCAGTATGCGGTTCAGTAAGCAAAAGGAAATTGTAAAGGTTTTTTTGGGTAGTCGATTTGCCATTTGTACTTAATGACAGAAAATAGTTAAACTGTGTTTGAATGAGTGGGACGGCGCCATACGAACTTTGAATTTCAAAGTTCAGAGTAGTTACTCTGACTATAGAGATTGACGGTGATTATGATATATCTTAATATGATATTACGGTGATTTTGATATTACTTCCTACCAGACTATTCCCTACAACAGTGACATGAGGGACATCACGGTACGAACTTGGAATTTCAAGCAGTAACCCCACTGTTTTGGTTTTTGTGAATTTGAGTACTCGTCCTATACGTTTTATGAAAGAAACTACATACATTTAATGTAGTTCCTAGTACAATATAGTCATGAAATATAAACTTTAGTGCTTTTTCTCGTTTCTTCTAACCCATATTTTAACATAGTGAGAGTGATGGACGCTTTATCATTTATCTATCGCGCGATAAACGCGAACTGTAGAAACAGGCTTCAAAGTTTTTTTCGTATTTTTAAGGAGCAGCAAGCAGACGAAGCATTGAAAGAAATTCGAACGTCAATCGGTAAAGACGGGACTATAAAATAAATAAATATTACGGGACAATTCTACACAAATCGAACTAGTCCCATGGTAAGCTCGATAAGGCTTGTGTTATGGGTACTAGACGACGATATATTTAATAGATATTTACGTATACTTATACATAGAAAGCATCCAAGACTCAGGAACAAATATTTACTCTTATATAGGATCACTTTATTGTCCATCTATTTGACCTTCTATGAAATATAAAAACCCATTTTTATTACGTTTTATAATTTAAATAAAACAATTTAACGGATTATATCGCGTATATTATCTCATTTGAATTCCCGACGTTGCGAAAACTTTATTGATTATTTTATTTCAATGAGTAATAATCGCGGAAACAGAAAGAAATATTACATTTTATAATGTTTATATCCATGATACGGTTCCCAAAGGTGCATACTTTATGAAATATTTTCTGCTTTGCGTCGTTTTAGATATTCTCTTTCAGGTCCTGTTAACTTTCCAACGAACGGGTATGGTTTTTGTAAGGTTACTCAATGTTAAACCGTGCGTACTCTTTCTATTAAGTCTTTTTAAGGTAAAGTACTTCCATAGAAAAAAAATAGACATCAACAGGACGCTATCAAAAAATCACAAATTTGGACATTAAGAGTAAATGTGTAAAAGTACAAGTCTGTTATCAGCTATCGCATCAAGGTAACGCGTTGCTGCAGTAAGTGGTCGTATGTGACAGTCCTAGGAGGGCGGAAGGCGCGGGGCGTGCGCGAGTCGCGCCGGAGGGTGGCTAGCTAAACTGAAACAAAATCGAGAAAATGTGGTAATCGGACCACTCATCATTGCTAGTTTATCTTTTGGGTTGTTCGTCCGCCACGTCATAGATGTACAGACCAAGAAAAACAGATAGGAAACATTACGGACCATCTAGTTAACCCAAAAAAAAAAATTGCTCAGAAAGACGCAACAAAATAGGGTAACCTGTCGACATATCGATAACCGATCTTATTACTTATGTGCCTTTCATTTCCTTTTTGTTTTCATCTAAAAAAATTTTATACTATATTAGCAAAAAAGTCTCAAATTTCTGACAGATTTTATTCGTGTGGAATGTATAGCATCAAGGTAACGAGTTGCTGGCTTAGCTAGTCAAGAGATTCATTTCTGAGACAAGCTTTTGTTGCTGACTGTACTTTTCTTTGAACGCCCCTCAACAACTCACTGAACCGATTCTAAAGAGTCCAAACTCGTTAGGATTGCGTTATTTTGTTACAGAGTTCCTATGACCAACTTCCGGCTCCATCATCAAATACTAAGCTTAATTTTATTAGCTTATAAGCAAGTAAGCAATGGAAAAGCAGGAAATTCCGCACAATTTTGTCCAAGTAATCTAGAGTAAAAACTTGTAAGACGCGCAAAGATGTCAACTCGCATTACTGTAGAAATCGCGATAACACCGTGTAGCTGGTAACACAGCGCGAAATTGTCACGTTTTTCAGTAAGCCGGGCGAAGATGGGCGCTTGGAGGATTTAGTGCGGCCCCCCGCGCCCCTCGCTGATGTAACGCTGTGCGCTGGCGCGGCTCGCCGCTCTACCTAGTAAGTGCTGCGCCACGCTCCCACCACCGCTGATTTGAATAAAACTATTTTAAGAAAGGCAAATACTTGCATTCAATAGCCAGTTTAGTTTAACTTCGCGATAAATCTGTGACACCGGGCGAAACTACCAGTCGCACTGAATATTGATTTTTCTTTCGAGGCCCATGACACGCATCTACGCGGAGTTTTCACTACATAGCGGGAAAACGCTGCTACGGACTACGACGTAGCACACGTGTTGAATGGTTAAATCATGATAAATCCGCAAAACCAGCACAAAGTTATCATGTTTTTAATTAACCTGGATACTACCCCTATACATTAAAAAGAAGTTAAAGTACTCGCTATAAAATTAAATATCAGGTGAAAATGACGACTCGCATTAAACTATTGTACAAATTCCGATAACACCGTTTCGTTGGCAACACTGCGCGAAGTTGTCACGTTTTTCAGTGAAGCCGGGCGAAGATGGGCGCTCGGAGGATGCAGTGCGGCCCCCCGCGCCCCTCGCTGACGTAACGCTGGCGCGGCTCGCCGCCCTGCCCTAGTGTGTGCTGCGCCGCGCTCCCGCCACCGCGTCCGCGCACTCGCGCCCTCCACCAGTGCAAATCGTTTGACGTTTACCATTCTTTGCCCACGGTAACCAGCCCCTGTGAATGAGGTGTGGACTGAACACCTGACTAACCCAATCGTAATACATTAATGCAGGATGCAACGGAGTCATTCTGTGTTAATGTGCTCGTGGTAGCGACGCAAAATCTCGTTTTCAGCATCGCAGTTTATTGATTCCACTATTTCTAAACGAAATGAATTAGATTTTGAAGTGATACACGAAAAAAGCATGTTAATTGAGATTAAGAACTAGGCAGAACGTAAATTCGCAGTAATTTGGGTTCAGAGATTTCGTTTCGTCTTAGTTATCGATTGCCATTATCAGATGGTTATATTATGTTAAACATAACTCTTCACACAATTGAGAAGATTAGGCCTGCAGAAGCAGTTATAATGATGGGATATTAGTTAGGTAGTAAAACAGGGTTGATGTAAGTACATGTGAGCTAGGAACATGTGGCGCTAGGGGAGGCTGCCTAACTTGTTACTCGATCAGTTATAGGTATTGTTAACGTTAATCAAAGCCTGATTTATATAAACAAATTAATTTGTTTGTGTTGTCAACATTGTGTATCATAGACCATTCGGTTGTTGAGAATATAATTGGATAAATTGGCATTGTTCTCACCTACGGTAAGTTGTTTGTTATGAGCCTATCCACAGTTAGTAGTATTAAAATCAATGCTTTTTAGTACTAGAGGCATCATAACTGCATTATTATACCCGACGAGCTCCCAGGCCTAGTTCTCTGGCGATAGACTCGGACGCCCATCATTCATCCTCATGTAGTTTTATTCTATTGCAACATTAGATTGGCATTGAAATATGGACTGTGTGTAATGAGATACCTACTGGATTGATTCTTAGATGACTGTCGTTTCTTTTAGGTACCCTTCTAGAATCTTAAGTGCCAGGCCGGACCGGGTCGCAAATACCTGTACCAGGTATCGAGTTTGGTTAAAACACAGTCGATTGAACAAATTGACGACGATTGGTGAATTGCAGAAAATAAAGTAGCCGCCAAATAAGCATTCATAATTGGAACAACAAACAATATTGTGCTTGCTGAGCTCTTATTTAAAATGCCTATAATTTAATAAAAAGGGTCTCGTGAATGGAATTACCATCTTCTTATACACGTATTTAATAATTATAAAAGTATAAAGGGTGTCCGTTTCAATAGCAGACTAACTTGAAACAAAATTTTGAGCCCGTATGTGATATTTTTGGAGCAGTCAGTGACTGTGCAGGCCTATGAGGGAACGACATAGCCTTGCCAGGAGAAATGTCGGAGGGTTGGTTCAAAAGTCTGCTTATTGAAGCTTAAAAGATTAAGCCCTGCGACAGATAGATATGCAGATAGCAGAGTCTTTGTAGGATCCTCTGGTAACAGAACCCTTAAAAGCAATATGTGCCAATTTAACTCATAAAAACATATATAAATGTGAATTTTGTACGTTTTGCGCACACATTTAGACAGAAAACGAAGCCATAGCCAGACTAGGGTGGAATAAATCGAGCAAGTAACTGGGAAGTTGGTAGTGTACCTACCTAACTAAGTATTCCTAACCTATAAACGATTTGTTTTTTTTCTTTACACCGAAACAGAAATTTCGTTACCGGAATTCTTACTCAAAATTCAATATTGTTCAGTAAAATAATCATAATTATTTTTTTCCCGTGCGTTGCAACCACAGAATGATAAAAACATTTTTTTCTGTATAAATATCGAAATTCAAATTAGTTTGTTTCCATATGTCGCTTTTTTCATGATGAAAATGACAGATTGCAACGAAGTTCGAATAGGTATCTATTTTTTTTAGCAAACCCACCACAGGAAAGATGTCAATACCTGGCAATTTTCATATACCTTTGCCTTACACTAGCTAGAAGTAAAATCGCAATTTGATAAATGTTTCCTCGCAGAACAGGTAAAAGTGCAATTTACAATAATATGCGGACATCGCAAAAGAACACTAATTTTATCGCATTAGTATCTAATAGGTAACCTAAATAACATTAAGGAATATACATTTTTACAATGAAAATGTAACAATTAAAGCGTTTAAAGATACTATTACAAAAGCAAAATTTTGGTTCTGTATTTTAGAGCCATCTTCATGAAATTAAGTGTAACGGTCTATTTAAATGTCACTGAATAGGAATTGGTGTTTTTTGTATCTACGGACTTGTCTTTGTGGCTTCATTATATCAAAACGGATTTCAACAATATTTAGTACAATGATAGCTGGACATTCGAGGGTGGTGATAGGATACTTATTAATTAGGGAAAAAAGTAATAACACTCTTATATGCTTCATCTCACTACGCTGTACGCAACCGAAGTTGCACCTTTAGTAATGAAAATAATACAAAAAGCCAAATCTAACATCAACTGTATAAGAATCCGCTAAATAAGAAAAACCTGTGCAAAGTTGAATAATACTTACTTTTACGTTGAATAATAGTTTTATATTTACGAAATCAAATTTGTATTTTTACATCCTTCGACTGCATTATATCATATATTTACCTGTGCTACTTTTTTACATCATTATGTTATAATCTCTTGTTCCATATTTATAAGACTCGTTTTTTGCTTAATGGATACTTAGTTCCTTGTTCCTTTGCTATTCCGCGTCCCGTTGCGTATACCACTTGAGCATGTTCATGCAGTGCACTTACATTATTATTATAAACTGCATGAAAATGTATGCATGTGAACACAACTTTTGTCACAACTAACCAAGACACTTTTTCTTCGGAATAGCAAAATAACTATTACTCGTATCCATTAGTGTAACATATAATTCCGCAAAGTATAACGCCAGGATTTATTAATTGCGTTTTTTGGTGTCGTGTTTTTTGCTTTTCATAAACAGTAGTTGATTTTATCGGTCAGGCGAATTGCTCATTGACTGCATCGTAATCTAAAATGATTATTATATCTTTTAATTGTTTTTATTTGTTGTGTCCATTTGACACACATATTATAAAATTGTATCTTTTTTAAAAAAAGCTTGTTCATACAGTTGCGTGCACCTCCTTCTTCTTCTTCGTGTGTAATCTTCATCTCGTAGATCAGTGAATTAGTTTTTCCGTGCTTTTAGCCTTCAACCAGTCTCTGACATACTTCGTCCATGATGTTCCTTTTCTACCACGACTTCGTTTAGCTTCTAGTTTTCCTAAAATTATATTTTACGTTTCTATACGTCCAACGACGTACGTATATCTATATGTCCGAAATACGAAGCTTTCCTCTGTTCAATAGTTGATACGACGTCCATCCACTTTCCTTCAACATCAGCATTACTTTCTCGTTCGGTATTCGGTCTGAGTTCATAATTTTTGTACGGTATATCCACATTTCAAGGCTTTACTTAATTAATTAATTATTATTTTACACCTTCTAGTTTCTGATTTAAATACAAGTAGTTTTAATCGTGTCAAGTAAGCAATTATGGAATACATTGGCAACCACCGTGAATCGTGTCGAATAGAGGCGTTGGTTTAAGTGGCAGTGGCACAGTTTCGAAACAGGTGGTCGCGGGTTCAGTTTCCATCCGTAATGACCCGTTTCCGCGCAGTGGCGGTTATTAAAACATCATTGACCGTTATCGCGTTAGTTTTCATATATAAATGAAGGCTCTAGGTTTGCAGCTTTTAGTCTTACTCGTAACAATACGAGTATTGGGAAATACTATAATAATTTAACTAAAAAACTAACTTTAAATAATATACTACAAAATATGACGTGTAGCGATCAAATTCCTCATTTTTATTAGGTTTTTGTCAATTTTAATTTTAGGGTGATTGTTTCTATTTTAGTTTATATTTCGTGGTATCGATTAAATTTGACTTCAGGATTGAATTGACTGAAGTCATTCAGAGATTCTAGAAGCAAAATACCATTTTTAAGGGATTAAGGGATTTAAGCGAAAGTTGTCGAAAGAGATACTACAGCTCAAAAACCAAAAACCTGCGCAATAACAAGAATCCTGACTGGTCAGTGCAAACTTAACAAGCACCTATTTCAAATGGGTATGAAACAGGACGCAGTAAGCAGATTCTGCCAAGAGACAGAGAAGACTGCAATGCATATCGTCTCTCATGAGGAAAAGAAGTATCTAGATACTTACGAACTAGGGCAACATGTCGTGCCCTCGGAAGAGATACAGCATTTTACTGCTCAAAGAATTTAAGAATTCCTAGACTCAACGGGCCTCAGTAGTGAACTCTAACGAGGCGGCATACAGAAGGCCCACAAATCAACAATAACAATAATAAAAACCTACTCTAAGAATAAATAAATAAATAAGTGAATAATAATAATACCATATTATAGTTATATATTATAAAACCACGGAAAAATGTATGCATATTAAAAAAATAAGGTTTATAAGGCCCATGGAGGCATCTCCATTGGTCTTATAACCCATTTATCATCGAAATATATTTAGGATAAATTATTTCACAAGATGAAGAGTCCTTATACATCAAAAGGGTTTTTGTAAAACAATATATTAGGTATATTTCCGATAGATTAATTAAATATATAGTTATATAAAGTAACCTATTATTAGACCGATTTTCGTAACTTCATGTTATATGTCAGAATATATATTAAAGACAATCTTGCCTAATTTGGAATTATGGATTTCGAGCGCAAACATTCGCCACCACACCTCTTATACTTAAACGAAACTACGCACACGTCATATCCATATCCATATTAATAGTATAAAAGACATTAACCCGGTATATGTATAAAATAAAATGTACAACAGTATAACTGACACCAACAAGGTCTTTCCAACGAGTGGAGGTTAGACATTGGAAATATGATTCGTAAGTAATCTTTGCGGTTCTTATATTTAGAATGGGATAGTATTATTAATTAATCATTTTTTACAAACACTAAATGAAAAACTTGAAAATTCAGGAAAAACTAGAAAAGGGTTACTAGATACAGCGCGAAAGAAACACTCTTTTTGACGACACGTTTGGCTCAGTGGGTTGCACAACGGCCTACGAAGCTGAAGGTCCCGGGTTCAAATCCCGGCCAGGGCAAGTGTTTGTGTGATGAGCACGAATGTTTGTTCCTAGGTCTTGGATGTTTTCGAAGTATTATAATTTATCTATATAGTATATATATCGTCGCCTAGTACCCATAGTACAAGTCTTGCTTAGTTTGGGACTAGGACGATTTGTGTAAGATTGTCCCTGAATTATTTATTTATTTATTTACTCATAATACTCTTTTTTGCATCAACTTTGTCGGGTAAAGAGTATCCTATAACCTGTAGTGTCAATATCCGTTTACCTGTGTACCATAAATATTAGGAATTTGCCCAGTCCTTAGCGTGATGTCGGCACCAAGTCATATACATGTTTTGTAATTATTTTGTATAATGTACCTATGCAATATATTATGGACATCTACAATTTTGTAATATATCTAGTTTATAGTAGATATAAGTAAATGACATAATAGAGGAAAAAAGGAGGGGGTTCTCAATTCGGTTGTATTTTTTTTTTATGTTTGTTACCTCAGAACTCCATCATTTACACGACGATTTGAAAAATTATTTTTTTGTTCTTGAGTAGATATATCCAAATTGGTCCCACAAAATTTTGGTGAAGATCTGATGCCGGGATCCATGAGGAATCGAAGGAATCCCTCGAATATTATGAGAACATCTATGGCGATTTCGGTATTTATTACAGTAGTTTAAGCATTTACATTTGAAAATCACCATTTGGCGAAGAGAAACCGATGATGAAGACACAAGCCATCAGTTACCACTGAGGGCTCTACCAGTGTTATTTAATTCGCGGATTGCAAGTCGATTTAGCAAATTATTTTTTCGGCTAAGAGTAGGAATCTCCAAGTTGATCCCATTGGTGAAGATCTGATGATGAGATTGATGAGGAATCGAAGGAATTCCTCGAATATTATGAGCACATCTATGGCGATTTCGGTATTTACTACAGTAGTTTAAGCATTTACATTTGAAAATCACCATTTGGTGAAGAGAACTCGATGATGAAGACACAAGCCATCAGTTACCATTGAGGGCTCTACCAGTGTTATTTAATTCGCGGATCGCAAATCGATTTAGAAAATTATTTTTTCGGTTAAGAGTAGGAATCTCCAAGTTGATCCCATAAAATTTTGGTGAAGATCTGATGATGAGATCGATGAGGATCGAAGGAATTTTCAAATGTTATGAACATATCTATGGTGATTTTGATGTTTATTAAAGCAGAACAAGCATTTACACTGGAAAATCATCATTTGGTGAAGAATAACTGATGATGAAGACACAAGCCACCAGTCTTTAATTAGGGCTCAACCAATGTTATTTAATTCACTAATCGAAATATAATTATTTATCAATTTTGCTTAGAGGCAGAAATTGGTTAAGCTCAGGGTAGCAAAGTGGAGAACCAGAGAACTCCTCAACGGTTTACGGCCCTGATTCTGAAATAGCAACGTTCAGCTAAAGGTCGTGAGCAATTGACATTAGAATGCAATATGGCTGTAAGTGCCGTATAAAAGTCGTAGAAGTCATAAAAGTCGTGTATTATGTGTGGCTTCGATCGTCAGAAGGCAGATTTCGTAGTCTTGTTATTTCCGTTAACGATCTTTCATCATGTGGTCGATTTAATAATTTGGTGGCGTCCAAATCTAACAACGCTATGCCTTCCAAAGTTTTGACACGGCTTAGTGCAACATATATTTTCCCTTTAGCGAAATTATTTTTATCAGGGTCTATCACAGCTTTCTCTAAGGGTGGTACCCTGTAGCTTATGAACAGTAACAGCCCAACTTAATATTAAAGGTAACATACGAGGCTCCACATCTCCGTATCCCCTTTTCACTTGAAACGTAGTACGTGATGGAGGTATGGGTATGCAACCGTCACTATCTTGTAACCTAAAACCAACAATTTCATCGTCAAATTTTTACGTACGTGTTTTTACGTACACAGCATTCAGGAGCTCCCCGTCCTCCAGCTGATCTCGTCTTAGGGCCGGCCATTTTTTTTATATGCCCATAGCTCCATTCACTAGTCCATCAGAGATAGAAATATTCCGTTTCAACATCACTCGAGATTCTACGCCAATTTGAGTTGCGAGATAATTCTTTAAATATTATGGGTCAGTTAAGACTGTTAGTCGTATTCTTTTTAACCAGCAAGCTACTGGACTTAACCATTTTGAACTAGCCAATTCTTATAAATTAGATTTTATTTACAATAGTCTTATCTACAATTGGTCTTATTTATTTACAATAGGGCCTCCTCAATCATCCCATTTTGAGCTCTAAAAATACTTTACATCACTAAAATCCATCACTAAAAAAGTAAAAAAAAAAAATATTTAAAGAAAGAACCGACTTCAAAATAAACTAAAAAGCAAAAAATAATCGTTTATGTACAGTACGGATCACATGTGAATCACCTTTTGAAGACGGTGCCAAACCTGAAGTAAAGTCCTTTATCCAACAAAAATACGAATTACTATAACTAAATTTAGGTAATAACTAAAGGCTCACCGCCGCGGTTCTTGCGTGTCAATAGAAATTTGTGTTAATAGTTATAAATGAATGGTTTGGCACCGAATTCAAAAGGTGATTCACATGTGATCCGTACTATACATAAAAGATTATTTTTGGCTTTTTAGTTTATTTTGAAGTCAGTTCTTTTTTTATTTTTTTATTTTTATGGGTAATGTGATTCATTTCCAGACATACGAATATTGGGAACAAAATGTAGGGATTTCTAATATCGATAAATTAACTTATCGATCCTTTTCCCTCTCAGTATCAAAATGATAAAAACATATTCGTTTTATTTTAAAAGGATTTTTGAAACTTTACATATCACCATGATTTTCTGCAGTGTATATGTATATAAAATCAACAAACAGTGTTCTATGCATTGTGTGACCTACTTTGTAGTGGTCTCCAAAATATTTTTACAACAAAATACACATTTAAATATAAATAAAGTTGGGAGCGATCACTACTATCGGGGAAAAACATAGATGATCAAGTTTATTGATATAGAAAATCCCTACATTTTGCTTCCAATATTAGGTAGGTACGGCGTCTGCTCGTGTCTCATCTTGCAATATACTTACGTGATTGAAAAGATACCAATGTATTATGAAATTAAAAATAAAACAAAAGGTTTTGTGTAAAAATGAAAAACGGTAGGTCTATACATAATATTCGCTATTTTCTGAACCAAACAGCTTTTTACGGTAAACGCCGAAGCAGGTCAACATTTTTTTTTAAGTGATTTGAAATTTTCAAGTTATTTGAACGCAAATCAATGGTTAAAAATCAACAAGCTCCTCGTTAATTTGACGTTAAGTTACACAACACGGCCGTAAAGCTAAATAAAAGCTTTGCCATAAAACGTTTCGACATTGTTTTAAAATTAGCCCTACGCCATACATCCATGCCTATAATTCAAATAGTGGGCGTGCCCTTATGTGTGAGTAAATGAAATGTATATCTAATCATTGAAAAAGACTGCATACACCTCTGTAAAATGTTTGGTTTATATCGTATTACATTTTTATTCGTTAAAATGTTGCCGTCCTACGTCTTACTAAAACCGAACCAACTTGTTTGATGATTTGAACTAACTCCATACAAGTAATACAGTTTTAGACTTAGGACGGCAGTAATTATAGTCTTCACTATAACATTCTTTGCATACAATTTAATCACTTACTAAAGTTACAGTAAAACCACCACACTATACAAAGTACGAAATCACCCAACTATAGTCCAAATTAAATCGAATTTTATTCGCTTAGGCACCATATGTCATTATTATAATGAGTTCATCACCACATTCATATCTTAATTCTGAAGTATTTTTGTCCAAATCTTTAATGATGATTATTTATGTGAGGGAGACATTCGGAAATAGTGGAACTCAGCCCGGTTCTTCATCACCAGCCATCTTGTAATATCACAAATACGTAGCTCACTCGATACGTTTTGAGATGCTCGAAATTCGAAAATGGAACGCACCTGAATTATATGGTTTTAAAACGCAAATTTATTTAAAAATAGAACACAAGTTGCCAATTTAATAAATGAATATGTTACAGTCATTTTTCTAAAACGGTTCCCGAGTTTTTTCTTTGTAACGATGGAGCTTAACCGCGAACATTTGCGTGCTATGATATTTTATGATTTTAAATTTGATCAATCTCAACAATTGTGTCTGCAACGATTGCAGTCAGCGTAAGAAGATTCTGCTCCTTCACGGGCAACAGTTTTTAGATGGTTCAACGAATTTAAAAGGGGTAAAACCAGTCTCGAAGATGACCACCGAAGTGGTCGCCCACAAACAGCAGTAACTGCAGAAAACGTGTGGACTACTGAAATGTTGGTGCGAGAAGATCCACGAATAACATTCAAAGACATAGAGAATATCTTAGGCGTCAGTTCGGGGAGCATTAGCATCATTCTACATGAACATCTTGGAGTAAGGAATCTTTGTTGTCGTTGGATACCACGTTTGCTCTCCGATCTGAGAAACAGGCTCGTGTAGATTGGTGTCATGAGATGCGTCTACGATTCGACAACGGGACATCGCGGCGTGTATCGGAAATAATTACAGGTGACGAAACATGGATTTACCAATATGACCCGGAAAATAGGCGGCAATCGTCAGTATGGGTCTTCTCAGAGGGAAAGTTACCAACAACACTACAAAGACCTCGTAACGTCGGCAAAAAATGGTAGCTAGTTTCTTTTCACGGGGCGGACATTTATCAACATCAATGCTGGAAAATTATAGGTCAGTCAACTCTGATTGGTATACTACAGTAGCATTGCCGCAAGTTTTCAAAGCAGTGCGAGAGAGGAGACCAAAGACTGGACTTCGGGGAATCTTGCTGCATCACGATAACGCCTCTTCACATACGTCCCTCAGAGCAAAGGCGTTTATTGAGAAAGCTGGGATAGATACCTTACCACATCCACCCTACAGTCCTGACTTAGCTCCCTGCGATTTCTTTTTGTTCCCGGTGGTTAAAGAAAAAATAAAAGGGAAGTTTTTTCGAGTGCTGAAGAAGCCGTGGCTGCATATGAAGAAGCAATTTCGGACCTATCTGATGAAGACTGGCAAAAGTGCTTCCAAAGTTGGTTCAGACGAATGGAACTTTGTATAGAGACTAATGGAGAGTATTTTGAATAATAATAATAATAATACTAATATCTTCAATAGTTTTTTTTATCTCAAAGTTTATCGAGTGACCTATATAATGTCAAAAATAATCACGCGGATTTATCACGAAATTAGTCTTTAATCGAATTCTACAATTAAACGTAAGAAATAATCAGACACTTATTTTCGAAACGGACCAATCACAGATCACTCTCCCAAGCGTTGTTTTGACAGCTACCATCGCTTGACTTCTTTCTGGACCATAATTGGTTATCTGGCCTATAATTGCGAGGTGTTACGTATTCCATACAGTTTGGAAACTATTATGGTTTTTTACGCAACTGCGTCAGCAGGAGGTATATGTAAGTTTGTTTATGTATTTGGCATACCCAGCAGTTAAACGACTTGTTGGATTTTTACAGATGTCGTCAGTTGTGGGTGTGATATTGGCTATTATTTGTACAATAAAAAGCCCCGACTTCAATAAAATGTCCTAAAAAAAGGGAAATTATGGTATAGAATAATATAGAAGACATACATCACAGATGATACAAAACAATCAAAACCATTCTTGTAGCACTAAATCAAACATCAAACGTAGGTATATTTTCTGTTTCTTTATCTAAATAACTCCATATTATCTAGGTTTTGTTGCTGTAGATTTTTTCAGTATAAAGATAACTATTCTGGTCAAGCCTCTAACATTAAATGATAATAGTATTTATTCAGCGCTTCACAATTAAAATAACACGGAACACATAAATTAAACGAAGACAACCAACTGAGTTGAAAATGTGGGTTCTAGATGACAAAATATGTAAATCCAAAAAATTACACAGTTATAAGTAAAACGTGCGTATCTGTGTATCTGTGGGTCCGTATGTGGCATCGTAGTAGCTCCTAAACGGATGAACTGATTCGGTTTTCTTTTTTTGTTCCAAATGGGGTGTTCATAAATTTAGTCATTTATTTTTGAAGATTTTTGATCCCCCCCACCCTTAAATCATCATTCAACCATCATAATTTAAATGACCCCCCCCCCATCCTAACAAATAAAATGATGTAATTTCCAAATAATGCGTTTTTAGCAACAGTTCAGACAAACACGAATTTCATTACTTTTTTTACCCATTGAAGCACTTTTTAAAGATGCGAAAGAAGATGTCATCTTGGGAATGACCCCCCACCCCTCCTTCGTCATGCTACCATCATCCGATGTCCCCCCCCCCCCCAATTTGAAATCACGTAATTTATGAATAGCCCCAAAGACAACTTCATCGACAATGTTTTTAGCTATGGTTCAAGAAAATTGCTCAGCTTTTCACTAGATGAATTGTATTTTATTATCTATTCACCGAACTTGTTTTCTCTATATTTTTCTTGAACGTGAAAATAGTTGATAGCTAGTAACTTTTCCTCGGTGGTGAAACAGTTGCTTTCAGACTAATTTTAATTTCAATAATCATTACGATCGTAATATATGAAAACATTAAATTAGAATTAGTATAAACAACAATCGTTTTAATATAGGCGTATGTTAAAAAAAACACTGCTAGGTATTGCACCAGGGGTGGCATTCTGAAAATTCGGTCATATTATACTTCCTTCAGTTCACTCCTGATATAAGTAGCTACGTATCATTATTGACTTAAAAACAAAGTCAAGGGCATACCTATGATAACGAATAGTTGATACATGTCTATGAGCCATATAACGATGAGATTGTCAGCGCTGCCTTCGACGCTGCCACATTTTTCCCGAATATTGTACAAGCTTAACCCAGTGTGTGCAATAATGTTAGATGAAGTGTAAAGGTTACACTTTGAGGGTTCTAAAAGGTGTATGGGCGACCAGCCGCCCGAAAGTGGGCCGATTTCACAACGGACTTGCTTTGGCCAAGTTTCGCAAGTTTTAGTAAAACGTACATTACAAAATAGTGCTTTTTCTACATATTAAAGACAGCAACAAAGGATCGGAACGTTGTAATTCATCTCAGTTTCACAAAACCAATTTTTTTTAAAATTTTCTACCACTGAAAGCGTCGTTGTTGGGCAATAAATAAGACCGCCTGTTGTCTACTTCTAATTGCATATTTTCTTTCTTTTTTTTTTTGCGAGGTGCGTAAAAAAGAAGATACTGCATTATAATTTTTGTTAAAATCAAATATCCCCACCAAGGATCGGAACCGAAATTTTGTTCATACAAAATATCCGAAATTTTCGTTCAATTACGAGATTTTCGTATATTTTATAAAAATTCTAGAACTTGAATAAGGGGTTTTGTGATTAATTTCTCTTCTCCTAAATACAATTTTAAAACATTCCAGAAATAGCGTGTATTAGAAGATGAAATAAATACCGGTTCCGATCCCTGGTCCTCACTCCCCTATAGCTAAATCTGCAGACACTTGAAAAACAATCTAGAAATACCTATTGTAACCGATGGCGTAGAGAAACGTAAAAGTATGTAGACGTCATTAATTTTTGAGTTATAATACTTATAATATAACTAAAGTAATAACTGAATTAGATAAAAGTTGTCTTTAAAATAGTAGTTACGGAACATGGAACCCTAAATTGGGCATAACCCGACATATTAGCCCGGTTTTTGAATGACATGTTTACTACTCGGCTTATCTGTTTGTCCGGTCACGTATGGAAATATGTGTGCAATTATGAACCTTGCTTCCCAATCATAAGTTCTA
The DNA here is from genome assembly GCA_905404275.2 of Hedya salicella. Classification (NCBI taxonomy): domain Eukaryota; kingdom Metazoa; phylum Arthropoda; class Insecta; order Lepidoptera; family Tortricidae; genus Hedya; species Hedya salicella. Next base: position 21,542,319 of record FR990100.1, on the reverse strand, counting down.
AAATATATACATATTTTTGGACGTACCTTGCCTTGGTTAGGGTTAAACTGTCACTCGATGCCGATACCGATATCGGTATTAACCATCATGTCCGGGAAACTCATAAAACGTCCTTGACATGTAACGCGAGGCGAAAAGTAGTGATGTAGGGAGCAACACTCTTTTGCTATCCATAATTTCATAACTGAACACAAAGAATACATACGTATATATAGAAAACATCCAAGACTCAGGAACAAATATTTATGCTCATTACACAAATATTTGCCCTTACCGGGATTTGAACCCAGGACCTCAGCTTCGCACGCCACGTTACTCCCACTGAGCCAAACCGGTCGTCAAATGCACAACGACACATACAAATAATATAAAAAATATTTTTTTTATTCAGTGACATCCAAATATCCGTTACAATCATTTAATTGAAAATATCTTCAATGTACAGACATTTCATTGTTACAACTTTATAATAATAGATTAGCAGTAACCCGCGGCTTCGCCAGCGTTCCCGTGAAATTAAATATGCTATATTTCAATCCATGTTTGCCAAGCTTCATCTTAATTCGGTCGGCGGTTTCCACGTTATTGAGTAACATACAAACACCTTTACCAACTTACGTATTAATATTAGTAGGATTTGTGCAAACGGGGTCGAAAGCAATATGATAGGATTGATAGGGTAGTACTAATACGCGAGGCGAAAAGTAGTGTAGGGAACAAGCTGATTTTGTATTTAGGTAATGCCGTGCGGAAATCGATACGAACAGAGGGCCTGCAGCCGCTACGGTTGATGTAAGAGGCTGGGTGCAACTATTTTGTCGGGACCCACCTCTATGCCGAGATTACACAGCTATAGAATGGATTAGGGCTGATTTTCTTGTAGATTCATGAATGAGAAAGCCCTATGTCATTATCAACAGCTTATATCAATCAACAACGTAATCATCGTCAATAACTAACAGATTTATGGTGAACCTGCGTCTGAATGTCACAAGGCATAGGATTGATAGGGTAGTACCGATGTGAGGTGAAAAGTATATAGTGTAGGGAACAAGTTGATGGGGTATTTGGGCAATGCCTTGCGGAAATCGATTCGGGCAGCGAGCCTGCAGCCACTGAGGTCGATGTAAGGGGTTAGGTGCAGTGCAACTATTTTGTCGGGATCTCGGAAACCACCCTTATGATGGGTTTAATTCATTTTTTAGCCATAACAACACTGGCCAATTTTACACACATAAAACTAGTGTATTAGTACTACACGACTATGAAATGAAATGAAAATAATTTATTACATAACCAGTCCATAGTTACTATAAGTAAATAAAAATAATGATTTTAGCAATCTAAACATTAACACAAAAACAACAACAAATAAAAACTGATTAATATTGATTATATATACATATAATGTGCTAACAAATTAGTCACGGATATTTTTTACAGCTGATAGTACTCGGTTCTCGGAGTACATTTAAGTATGAAACATCATAGGTTTTTTTCTTCCGTTTCCGCGATTATTACTCATTGAAAAAAACAATTTAACGTGTGTAACTAAAATGAGATAATATACGTGATATAATCCGTTAAATTGTTTTATTTCAATCATAGGTTTTGTTATGTTTTTTTGGAGAAAAACAGGAAACAAAATTTCTACGTTAAAACACCCTGTTAATAAGATAATTAAATGAGACCTCTTTAGACACTTTTGACGTGGCATGGCAGACAGTGTTAAACATCTTAACAGGTACATAATAGGGGTGATTATTTTAAAAATATTTATATATTTTTTTGGTTAGTAAATAAAAACAAAAAAATATATACAAAGGTTTCTTAATAACAGATTAAAGATAATTGTCTTAATATAATGTATTATCTCTTAAAATATCCGTGACTAATTTGTTAGCACCTTATATTACTTATATGCATACACATATCTATGACTCAGGTACAAATATTTATGCTTATCACACAAATGCCCTGACCGGGATCTGAATCCAGGGCCTTCAGCTTCGCAGACAGAGCCATTACCGCTGAGCTAAACCGGTCATCGTCGTCTGTGTGGTATATTTCGGCAATGCCTTGTCGGAAATCGATACGGACAGCGGGCCTGCAGCCGCTACTGCCGATGTAAGAGGCTGGGTGCAACTATTTTATCGGGAGCTATCGATGCCGAGTTTACACGGTCTTAATATCGCTCAGTACTAAGTTTGATATAGATTTAAACCCTGCAATGTTTCAAAAAAATCTAATGAATATTTAGACAACCAGACCGATTATTATGATATATTGAATTATGAGAATACTTTCGATCAAGTACGCTTTCCGACAAAAATCTAATAACTATATCGGTACATATAATTACAACTTGTCAGAGTTTCATTTCGATTAATAAATATATATTTTTAATTTAAATTGATGTCAATCTAATCTATCTATAAATTTTAATGTCAAGTATAGCTTAGGTTATTTGATTTTCTTATGAATTGTTTCACGTTAAAAAATGCGTGGATTTTCACCCAAAAAGAAGCAAACGATATTGGACAAAAGATGTACCATAAAAGGAATCACTTACAGAAAGTTAGCTAAGCTTGAAAATGTCACTATTGGTGGAGTCCAAACTGCCATTAAAGATTCTGCCAAGAGTATACTTTTGATGACAAACCAAAATCAGACCTTCGAACCCCAATTTGGACAGAAAGACAGTAAACCAACAAGGGGGCCGCTCTATGGGATGTGGATTAAAATTAGGTATATCTCGGCACTTTGAAATAATTCGAATCTCAACTTACTCAAACGAAAAACGTTGTAACTTTATATGACGCTAGTATTCATATACTCTATTTTTCTTTAGTTACAAGCTTTTTTCAAAGTAGTGACAATCTGTTGGTATGGTAACAACAAACGGTTCAAAAATATGCACACATTAAATCTCTCTGTCTTAGTAATAAGGTTTGGATATATATTTATGAAATTTGGTGGTGTTAACTCATCGCCGCCGTTGACTGTACAACGAAAAGAAACGATTTAAGGACATATAAGAAGCAGAGACAAGCGAAAAATTCTGTAAAATCAAGGGTTCAAAATTTATATGACTCACATTTCTCAAAGTAAAATGTTTGATAGTAATAGGTGATGAAGACATACCAGTAAATATGTGAAATTGTATTATATATATCGCTACCGGGACCACAGTTCAAGATCATTCAGGTGTGAGTGACTCATGGCGTGTCAGTGACGCAAGTTTGGCAAAAAAAAAACCGGCCAAGTCGGACTACCGCACCGAGGTTTCCTTAAAAATTTACACTTACCCTAACTTTCTTACCCGGTTCAGGTTGTTTGCATTGCATACAAATGAGGTGCAAACTTAACGCAACGGGGTTGTTCAAATAGGGTTCTTGAAAATTAAAAGAAAAATTAGGTAGTTAGAGACATGGTTATAATTTTCGTGTAATATTCATGTTAATTTATATAAATTGTGAAAATTTCAAAATTTTCGTTCGGTTAACTTCGGAGATAAAGGGGTGGGGGGAGGGGTGGTGCTTTTTTTTTTCAAATTTTCCCTAATAAAACAAAATCTAAAGACAATAAAAAAAGTTCAAAAATGTGCAGATCAAGCCTTTTCATATGATATACTATTTGACCTAAAAGCTAGACTTTTAATTTTGCCCCCCCCCCCCCTCATATTTATTGTTTTTTTTAGAAAATTAAAATATATTGTTGAATATTTCCTTTGCAATACATGTGGGCTGACCACCCTTAATATTTCAAATTTGAAATAGATACTATAAGTTGTTTTTGAGATATGGCGCTTTAATAGTCGGACAGACAGACACACAGACAGACAGACAGAGTCGCACCATAAGGGTTCCTTTGTTCCCATTTTTGCTACGGGATCCTAAAAATCGTGCTCTAGCAGGCAATCTGTAAATGTGGTCTAAAATTGAGTTCTTTCTTTACTATTCGTATGTCTACATTGTTGACAGATCATTTATGTAAAGGAATGTCTCAGCAAACGAATTCTGTACATGCTTAAAAAGCATATAGTTCAGACAATATTTTGACCATATTTGGCATCTTGCCTATGGATCAAATCTGCTTTGCAGTGATATGAAGAGAAAAAAAAATACTTTGCGCCTAAAGCTACGAACCCACTCCCCAAATTTTCGGGCCAAGATAGGGTGTTAAAAAATTTCAACTAAGACGCTGTACAACCTCTGATGTCGGCGTTCAAAAAGAAAGTCAGAAACTTGGCTAAGTTTTTTTTTTGGATTTATTTTCTAAATTAATTTCAAGTTTGAACCGTACTAAACATTGTCTTTTTGTTTAAAATATACCTACTAATAATGTGTATAACCTATACTACTTATTATAAGTAGAAATGAAATGTTTTAAAAAATTAATTAACATACTAGATATAAAAAAAATAGTCCGTTTTAGTATTTTTTGAAGGTTTGTGTCGTTGTGGCTTCATCACGTCAAAACGGATGTCTTTTTTTTGCTACACTGATACCTGGGCATGGGCACCCACAGATGGTTTGATCCGACTACGCCGAAGTAAAAAAAAGAGGGTTATGACTTTTTCCTGTTCCTGAAACGAAGTTTCGGGCACCTTCTAGTATGTTATATTAATAGTATTTATACAAAAAGCATCGACTTAGTAGTCCTTATATTAAAATTCATGCGTTTCAGAGCTATGAGGCCACAGATACACATGTTGAGCTTATAACACTGTTTGGTTTTTGTCAAGGGTGAATACATAAATTTGATGTACCAATGTTAAAGTTTGTTTTTACTTTATAAAAACTAGCTGGAACACTGTACAGGTTGTAAGCTTTTAAGTGAACGTTCCTCACGCAAAATATGGAACTGCCTTAAGTTTTTTGTGAAAGATATATTATTGGTGCTTGCAGTGAAACCATACATCTACAAATAGTGTAAATGATTACTGTGACATGCATCAGTCACACTCATACACATCAATAATAATAATTCTGAGCAACGGAACTCTTGGGATTATTCCGATACTCATTCTGTTTTTTTTATTCGTTTTAATTTTCACAATATGCAATATTGTAATTACTAGTATGTGGAAGGTGGGCCTTCCAATATTGAGTTTTCATGATTGTAAAAGCTGTGCATTTCAATCAATTATTAAAATTTCAATGGATTGGCCGGCCGTGCTCACGTAAAATTGAGTTTTGAAATAAAACAACATTCATATCATATCAAGCTTCATTTTTGTATCAATATTAAAGTAATGATGAGATTATACTACAGATTAATGCGAAAATTAATATTATTAACAACGATAATGAGCTGGAATGGATATTGTGAATGAGGAGTTGGATATCATTACAAATTTCTGTAATTAATGATAATTATACAACGCTTGCTGTAAGCATACCTACTACATATCGTGAGTGCGGGTACGTTTTTTTATATAATGGCTACTATAATGACAAAAAAATCCAAAGTTAAGTTCATTAATCTGTAGTATTTTTAAATTTCATTTTTATTTTCGCGGTCAGTGTAACTTTTTGTTCTCAATGCACTTTCAATGCTCGGATTGCTTAAAATTAATATATTTTGCTTAAATTTGTTTTCATAATATTTGCACCACAAGTTCACGTCCGTGCAAGTTAACAACGTTACAAGACTTACGTGCAGCCTTATTTGTATTTGTGCGGCGTAGACTCACGAGTGAATAGTTTAGTTCATACGTCGAGTGGCGGCCGCGGGACAATGGGGTAGTTACCTCATTGTGCATCGAATACGAAGATAAAACCGAGCGGCGGGCAAATGTTATATGCGCTTAGTGGAATTTTGAGACCCGTTTACCTACTTATTTTGGAAACATACCACATTTTCAACATGCTTTATTAAATTAGCAATTCCACTCATTGGAATAATTCCAGTAATCTGAACATCAATTAAAAGAGTGTTAAACTTGTCACCTTTTCTTTATCTGCAAAAAAATACATTTTGTAAGTTAGTTTTCATACACTTCCAATGCTTAAATTACTTAACTTAAAATTGGAATATTCTGTTGAAATTTCTCGTCATAATATTAGCATTTGCGCCACATGTACACTTCCGTGCAAGTTAACAACGTTACAAGTCGTGCAGCCTTATCTGTCTTTGTGCGGCGTAGACTCACGAGTGAATAGTTTAGTTCACACGTCGAGTGGCGGCCGCGGGACAATGGGGTAGTTACCTCATTGTGCATCGAATACGAAGATAAAACCGAGCGGCGGGCAAATGTTATATGCGCTTAGTGGAATTTTGAGACCCGTTTACCTACTTATTTTGGAAACATACCACATTTTCAACATGCTTTATTAAATTAGCAATTCCACTAATTGGAATAATTCCAGTTATCTGCTCATAAATTAAAAGGGTGTTAAACTTATCACCTTTTCTTTATCTGCAAAAAAATACATTTTGTAAGTTAGTTTTCATACACTTCCAATGCTTATATTAGTTAACTTAAAATTGGAATATTATGTTGAAGTTTCTCGTCATAATATTAGCATTTGCCCCACATGTACACTTCCGTGCAAGTTAACAACGTTACAAGTCGTGCAGCCTTATCTGTCTTTGTGCGGCGTAGACTAACGAGTGAATACACTCACCGGCACCGAAACTTGGCCAAATGCTTATAATTGCAGAATACAATTTTGAATAATTATTTTTGAACAATTTGAATGCGGGTAGGTTCCAAAGATTGTTTCCTTAAATTTTAGTGGGTAGGTCGTAATGTGAATGCGTGTTTCGACATTTGTTTTAAGATTTACTTGTCAGTGGATCTCCTGAGCGTTAGGTACATTTTTTTGAAAGTCTTTTTTTTTAAATTTACTGCTGTAGTTAAAAGTTCTTCGTGTTTTTTTTTTGTTTTCCGATAATTGCTAAGTGTTAAACTTCCATTGAAAATGCCTTTGACACCACAACAAGTTGCACAAGCTGTAGTTTTGATCGGCGAAGGGCTGACCCAGCGTGAAATTGCTGAAGTGCTTGATGTACAGCGTTCATCAATGCAATATGCACTCACGCGTTACCAGGAGATAGGCCACTATACACGTAGACCAGGAAGTGGAGGAGTACGATGCACATCAGCACGCGATGACAGATTTATTGTGTTGGAAATCTTAAGGAATCGGTACCTTAAAGCAGTTGAGATAAGACAGCGGCTCCAAATCGCAAAATATGTCAACGTAAGCGAGCGTACGATAAGACGGCGAATGGAGGAAGTGAATTTAAGAGCCCGTAAACCTGCTCGAGGCCCTAAACTTCTCCGACAGCACCGAGTATCTCGACTGCGATTCGCACGAGAACACGTTAACTGGACCCATGAGCAATGGGCCAGGGTTTTGTTCTCTGATGAGTGTAGGATGGCATTTCGAGCTCCAGACGGTCGAATACGACTATGGGGAAGGCAAGGAGAACGATACTTGCCCATAACCACAACACAAACTGTGAGTTTTCATGGAGGGTCCATAATGGTGTGGGGCGGGATAAGTTCTGACGCTCTTACAGAGTTAGTCATCGTTGACAACCGCTTAAATGCTGTTCGATACGTTGAGAAGATCCTTCAGGATCACAAAATGCCTTATTCGGAGTTTATCGTACGAGCAGAGTTTTTGCTAATGCACGATAACGCACGCCCTCACGTTGCCCGTTGTGTGAATGTCTACCTACAGGAGGTCGGTATTCAGAAACTTGAATGGCCAGCTCGGTCACCGGATTTAAATCCAATCGAGCACATCTGGGACATGCTTAAAAGATAGATAAGATCCAGCTTGAACCCTCCACAAACTCTTGCGGAGCTGAGAAACGCGGCACTGGAGGCGTGGGATGACATTAGTAAAATCGACATCAGAAATCTCATTCAGAGCATGCCAGATCGAATGCAGGCTGTGATAAGAGCTAGAGGAGGTAACACTCAATATTAAAATTAAGAATCAATAAAAAATAAACTAAAGCTTTTGAATTGTATCATTATAAAAAAACAATATTGTTTTGACAAAAAAACGTCTTTTATACCACATTTTCAACATGCTTTATTAACTTAGCAATTCCACTAATTTTAATAATTCCATTAATCTGAACATCAATTAAAAGGGTGGTAAACTTGTCACCTTTTCTTTATCTGCAAAAACATACATTTTGTAAGTTAGTTTTCATACACTTCCAATGCTTAAATTAATAAATAATATTAGCTTTTGTTCCACATGTATACTTCCGTGCAAGTCAACAACGTTACAAGTCGTGTAGCCTTATCTGTCTTTGTGCGGCCTAGACTCACGATCACGAGTGAATAGTTTAGTTCACACGTCGAGTGGTGGCCGCGGGACAATGGGGTAGTTACCCCGTTGTGCATCCAATACGGAGATAAAACCGAGCTGCGGGCAAATGTTATGTGCGCTTTGTGGAGTTTTGAAATGTATTTACCTACTGATTATGGGAATGTTTATACATACTTTATTAAAATTTCATTACACTTGTGCAAGTGGTGATTTTGCACTACACATTGGTAATGTAGGCGTAAGTCTATAACACTCGAAGGTGCTATGCACTTTTCAAGTTACTTATTTAACTGGAAGGTATCCGCAACCTTGTCAGCGGAGGAGAAAAAGTCATAACCCTCTTTTTTATTTAGTCGAGTAAAAATATAATATAACCATTTGTGGGTGCTTAGCTACCCGGGTACCAAAAATAGCCTGAATCGTAAGAAATATTTTTGGATTTTTTGTATGTTTGTATCAATCAATCAAAATATTCTTTATTCAAGTAGGCCTAGTTACAAGCACTTTCGAAATGTCAGTTACATGAGAGTGAATGTTTGCTGGGAGACATACAATATGATCCAACATTTGCTGCAAGGATTAGGGAAACCCAGAAAAACCTAATCAGATCATTTAACTTAAGTATAATATTATTGATAAAATCATCATTTTAAAAATAAAGATAATTATAAGATAAATCCCGAAAGGATTGTCAATAAAAAGACAAAAATAATAATCTAGAATGTGTCTAGAATAAAATTCTAAATGTCAAGAGTATATAAAGCAATTAAGATTAAAATAATAATAATACCTTAGGTATTCGTTAAAATAATTATACATATACCTACATGACGCTATAATTTACATTAATCCCACGCGGCTTTACCATTCATGTAGTCTTGTGTGCTATAATAAGCTTTAGAAAATAATTTTCATTTCACAATATTTTTGAATTTACCAATAGACAACTCACTTATGCTGCTAGGAAGTTTATTATAAAACCTCACACAGTTACCCATGAATGATCTCCTTATTTTATGGAGCCTAGTAGCAGGCACTGCGAGCTTATGCTTATTTCTAGTATTAAAATTATGTACATCACAGTTCTTAAAGTGAGTAATATTTTTATGTACATACATAATATTCTCATCGATGTATTGACAATGCACTGTCATTATATTAATGTCCTTAAACTCATCTCTAAGGGAGTCTCTATGGTTCATTTTATAAATCTCACGAACAGCCCGTTTCTGCAGAACAAATATAGTATTAATGTCAGAAGTATGTGTCGTTGTGGCTTCATCACGCCAAAATAGCAAAACAGATTTCAACTATTTTACACGGGTAGCTGGGCTTCTGTAGATGGTTATAGAATACTTTTTATCCCACTACGCTAAAGAAAAAAGGGTTATGATTTTTTTTCCACCGCTGACGAAGTTGCGGGCATCTTCTAGTATCTAATAACACCTGTAAGATATGGGGTAAGACGGAAGTAAGACTAAGACTTTACCGAAAATGCTCTTAAAGGCATTGAAATAAAGTTAGCCTTTCTAACTTCTCCCTACTTCGATCTTACCCCAATGCACCTTAACGAAATTAGTATGTACCACTTTGTCACACACAATGTGACAAAGTGGTACAATAACATCTTGAAAAAATATTTTTGGAGTACCTCCCCTACTCGTAATTTTTTCTCTTATATCACATAATATGTAGACATTTAGGGTACAGTTTGGTCTTGTTTGTTGTTTTTTAAGAATCTGTAAAATTTGGGTAAAAGTGTTGTGATAATTTAGATGAGTGGCCACTCATTTAAATGGTAAATTATGATAAATGTATTCAAAATAAACATATTTTGTCATAGCATGTAATGCTCTAAAGTGAATTGGATCCGACATATTTTTTATATGGATTTACATAGGTCAAATTGAAAAATTATAAAATCCGGGTAGATACATTCACTCAAGCCTAAAATACAGGCTTGAGAGAATGTATCTACCAGGCCAAAAGGGGTAGGCAGAGCATATAAACTAAAGTAAGATCGAGAAAATGTGATGGGCAGTGACAGGTTGCTAGCCCATCGCCCACAACACACATGAACCCGAATCCCTTAGTTGACTCTTATGGCACCCACGGGAAGACAGGGTGGAGTTATTATTTATAGACAGATCAAAATCTGAAACTAACTAATACTATTGCTCATGAATTGTGGGAAACCGAACATTAGGATGTTGTTCTCACGTAATGTCTATTATTATGGTATCTAGGATGGGGCAACAAGAAAATCTTGCTCCTCCGGCAGTTTTTTTTAGAAACACAATAATAAGAAGTAGCAAAGGTAGTGAAAAAATATATTTATACATTGTAGATAGAAACATGCCAATTCGAATTTTGATTGTAATTTTACAGAAAATGACCGTTAAATTAGCAAATATATTGCAACGGGGGACCCTCTAGTCGCATTACAACTATTGTCATAATATCGATTGTCATAACACTTTACGCATAAAGTTGCAGCCCATATTTTTTTTGTCATAAATTGTTCGATGTCATAATTATTCGCTGTCATAATTTCACTACATCATAATTTATTCAGCCATAATGTTGGGTGTTATACATTCATTTAGCTATAATATTGATAATAATAATTACTTTTAATCATATCAACGACGAAACGAAGCGAGGAGGAGTGTTAGGTTGAACTGCGACATCGTACCGAGCGAGCCGCGGAGGTAAATCCTCGTTTTACGTTCACTCAAATTTATGACAACGGACTTGCGATTGTGAGGGTTCTTTAAAAAAAGAAACAAAAATATATATATTTTTTTTCTATAAGTAAGTATTTTTAATAACTACTCCATACACAAGATTATAACAAAAGTAGGTAAGGCAGGTCTGACTTGGTTTAGGTTAGGTACGACGACAAGCGAAGCGAGGAGGAGTGTTAGGTTGAACTGCGACCCTAACGAGCGAACAAAGCGAGCGAGCCGCGGAGGTAAATCCTCGTTTTACTTTTACTCACTCACGTACTAAGAAAAACGTAGGCTTATGCGTTTTGCAATATACGCGTTTATAAAGTATGTTTACATTATTTTATGAGTAACCAATTTATGACCATTACAAAGTATGCTTAAATCATTTTATGCGCATCAAATTTATGCCCATTACACAGTATGTTCTTGAACATTATGATTAAAAATATTATGCGTATAAATGTTTGACTATTTACAGTTAAGCGTAATGATGAGTATGTCGAATCCACGTGTGCCGATCAAAAATATGACTTTAAACTTTATGCAACCCGGCCCCTACCCATTGCAACGTTCGGAAAATAAAATATAATGATGTTTATTTTAGTTTAGAAATTGCGCGCAACTTCGTTCGAAGAGAAGAAAATTCATTACCCATATTTTTTTCTTTAGTGTAGTCGGCTAAAAACTATAACCATCTGTTGATACCCAGCTACTCGTGTACCACAAATAGTTAATATCCGTTTAGCTGATTTGGCGTGATGAAGCCACGGCAACACATACAAACATACAAAAAAAATCGATCTAGAGACCTCCAAACTCCTTTACAATTTACAATCATATTTTTTGGAAAATGTCTACAATATACAGACATTTCATTTCTAGGGTTCCGTAGTAAATTATTAAGAAACCCTTATAGTTTTGCCTTGTTCGTCTGTCCGTATGTCTGTCCGTCCGTGGCTTAGCTCCGTGATCATTAGTACTAGAAAGCTGAAATTTGGTATGAGCATGAATCAAGCCGATAAATGGTAAAATAAAAAGTAAAAATAAACTTAATATTTTCTTCTGTTTCCGCGATTATTACTCATTGAAATAAATCAGTCCACCCGTGACCATGGAAAGCTGAAAAGCTTCCGAAACGTCCATAACTAAAATGAGATAATATACGCAATATACTCCGTTAAATTGTTTTATTTCAAAAATAAACTTTTTTTGGGTACCTCTCGTACACCTAAAGTGGGGGTGAATTCTTTTTTCGTTCCAATACTAGTGTGTGTGGGATATTGTTGAATACGTCATTTAAAAATAATAGGGGTCCTTAAACATTATTTTTTGATCATGTGAGCAGTTTTGTAAACAGGTATACGTTCCGGAAATCCAAAAAATAGCGTCCCCCCTCTCAAACTTTTCAAACACGGGTCAAAAAATATTGAAAAATTCATGAAAATAGATAAGGTCTTATTAGTACTGTCAATGAAAACTATATTCAATAAAATCGGTCGAATCGTTTTTGAGTTATTGCCAAAAACTGCGCTTCTCAGCTAAAGGACGTAAGTGCCGTGGAGATACGCTCTTTTGCTAGTACACTTTTTCACATCGTATTTTGTTAATATGCACTACAGTACATTTTTTGTATGAACGGCTGCGGAACCCTACACTGAGCATGGTCCGTATGCTCTTCGCCGGTTTTTTTACAATTTTATGATAGTATAGAAGATGAAGATTATCTAATTCGATGATAGCATATCTAAGGGAGATAAAAAGAAAATGACGAATAAGTACACTTCATTCGTTTTCGAGTTATAAGCGACTAAAATTATTATAATTTGCAGAAAGTCCTGTCTTTAAAAGGCCCCATGAGCTTTTGGTTATTTTTTTAATACATTTTATCTATCAAAATGTAAAATTAAAATTTTTATACACTTCTAGTGCTCGGTTTGAAAATTTGGTATATACATTTTTAATTTGGATGATACCATGCGTTTAGCAAATTAATCGATTGTTGGGGGACACATCGAGCCGTGACTACGTTTACGAGTCGATGTAACGATTCGATTCAACTGAAAATTGGACATTAGAAACGTTATCTATGAAGACCAAAATTAAGTCTTTTTAAAATAATTAATAGACTGATACGTTGTGGAATTCCATATTAGATTAATGAATAAAGTTCTTTGCTAGTCCGCGAAATAACTAACCAAGACGCTATTTTACAGAATAGCATAATTATCCATTAATTTGTATTATACTTATTGAGAATCGTTTATGACTACACCATAAGCAGTACACATCGTCAACACATGCACATCGTCATCGGGCCGAAAGTATTTACTCGATACGATGCGGTTAAATGCAATTGATGAAATGAAAGTGATAATTTAGTAACATTTTCACTACAGTCATCATATTAGAGAGTGCCATAGGCATGAGCAATTTCAATTAGAGCTAAATATTGTTGATATTAGCACTAATTAATAATTACGATTGAAATTTGGCACATCTATGGCACTCTGAGAGGGCTACCAAATATGCGAAGTTAGCTTATGAAGCTATGACGAAAAATGTATTTCTGTAGTTATTTTTGATATTGAAAATTTCGTACGTTTATTTGCCCATTACAGTTTGTCTTAATTTGTGAGTACAAATTTTAAATTGTTTTACTTAATATCAATGATATGCTGTCCCTGTCACAACTACATAACATGTGTATTTAATTATCTAAGTAGGTATGCTAAACTGTTTCACGTTGGCTCAAAATCTCAATATATGTATAAGTTAATCCGTTAGTTCGCTATTGTGATTGGTGTCAGCTGTAAATGCTTGTACTGGTATGAATATCATGTGTGTAAGAAAAATTAAAAACGAAAGATGGTAATTCCAAACTCAGGTGCTATGGCATTTCTTCGAGCTGCCAAAAAATTAAGTAAGCATGACGCAACATGTAAACGTAAATATATTTTCCAACGTTAATCTCATTATTTCACGTTGATTCTGTATAGCTTCAGCGGTTTGAGGCATCGAAGAATTAAATAATAAGCGGCCATGCCCCGTGTCAGTCTAGAATGAACTATTAAAACACTCAGCGGGCAGCAAGCATCCACAGTCATGGACCAAAATCGAATGTTGTCCCGCTAAGACTGCGCGCGCAAGCCGCCCCCGCCGCGCCGCCCCGAATATTCATTGATGATCTTACTAATATGTATTTATTAACATTATTTTTGTGCAGTCTTTCACACGAGCAATTGATAATTAACAAACAAACGTTAAAGGGGTAATTGAATTTAAGTTTGTAAAATCGTGGATCGTGTGGAATTAGATGTGTTTGTCGGTTAGATAGACGGGCTGTGTCGCGGTCGCTAGGCTTGGGCGTCGCTGCGTCTCGGCGTCGCGCCGCGAGCGTTGCGCGCCGCGTCGTGCGCACCCCGCTCGGCTCCAGTCGCCACGCACGCTCGTCTCGCGCTCGGGCGCCCGCGACCCAGTCCGCTCTGACGTTTAATCGAGCCGCCGGTGCGCCCGTAGAACCGCTACCATCCACTACCGCAGCTCACATTCTGCGCACTTTGGGGATCTTAGAAAGATTATCAAGCGGGCGTGCGGTCAGCGCCGGGCGCGTGTCGTGGTGGGTCGCAGCGGACTCGGCAACACGGGCAGCACGGTTGCGTCGCGGGCTCGGCGGCGGCTCTGGGCCCGCCCGAGCCAGCAGCTGGCTCTGTTTACAAGCCGCACCTGCCGCGGGCCCCGAGCTCGCTCGCTGCATCACGCGACTCATTTACTATTCGTCGCTGTGAATTTTTAACTTTGCGAACCGCCACCGACGCTAGATAGAGGTATTTGAATGCTTATTAAAATCGACTCTCGCCCGAGAGAAGTCGTAGTGCAATATTAGTGTCACGAACCGCTCAGAGCACACGCATCGAATCCAAATTGTCATTCAAGTGATATCACTACATCATAAATATGGGTGCTAAAGAAAGCGTGGAGGCTGCTAAATTTTCTGCGCAAAATTGGAACAATTTTGAGGTTCGTACTCGTTTCAAATTAATTTGCACATGGAGTGTCTATCCCCCTCCCCCCTCGTGAATGTCTATTCTTATCATGGGTAAATTGTGCCTTTAAATAAAGAGAGATATAATATTATGTAAAATAAACCTACTGCACAGTTGATCGAGCCACCATAATGCATGTTACACGTTTGTTTAAACAAGTTCGCTAAATAACAACACCACTTGTTAATTAATATATACTGATAGATATGTATAAGATGGTAATTGTTTTGTGAGAGTGTGTTCTGTTTGTGCCGTTCTTATATTATATTTTTAATAAAAATGTTCATATGATACAGTTCAGTAAAGTTGTATTATATCGTACCTAAACCAAAAATAAGCTTATCTCTGTAAGATCGCACGGTGTTTTATCAAACTTAAGGCAAATCAAATTCTCTTATAAAGATGACATCATTGATGAATCATTGCTTTATTTCCACAATAGTGCGGTTTGCAAGGCAGCAGCTATGCAAATGCCTGTTTTGAACCGCGAGCAGACTTCATCGAGATACGCTAATAGGATGATTGATCAAGCAGAATACGACGCGTTTTCCTTGAGACTAGACACAGACTTCAATAATAATGTAAATAAGTCGATATACATCTAAATTGATATAGGTATCTGATTCTTGAGCATCATTAGTTTTGGTTTGTATCTAAAAATATCTCGGAGTGGCTCTAACATAACTTGGCAATAAGAGCTTAGAATAAATTGAGCTCCTGGTCGATAACTGGTAAGATCTTTCTTCGTAAAATTTGAGGTGAAAGCGATAATTCATTCATATTCTTTAATTAAATAGATATTTATATATAAAATAAAGAAAAGTGTCTATAATTGAGATTACTGGGAGTCGAGAGGTTGGAGATAAATAATATCCTGCTTATTATTTTAAGTTGCATTAAAAAAATAAACTTAATCATGAATTATTCATACCAAGCTGCCAATGTATTATATTAAAGTAGATTTGACTACATAGTCCAAGTAATTCTTTATGTGTAGGTAAAAGAAGAAGATAAATAGGTACTAGTATTAGACTTGTCTATTTGTTTGTATATATTAGATGACAGATGTTGTCATGGTGTTATAATGTGTGGCACGCAGTTTAGGTGAAGGAACAAAACGCGTTTGACCCCACATAGCCGTTATAGCTTGATTAAGACCCAGCCATTTTCGTCCGGCTATCTTTTATCGATAGTAATTTACGACTTTAAATCCAAACATAATCCAAATGTGTCTAGATTTAATGAATTTCGATTTCAAGATTGTATATAGACTGGAATAAATTTGAATTAAACCGTGGGTGTATCGTATCGGTAATCTCATTACTGGTATAAAGGGGGATAAGAACTAATTTGAATATGTATTAGAGTTAGTTTGATCAAGATATTGGGAAGTGGAGCGGGCTGTGGTTGCAGTTATCGGCACTTTGCTGAGCGGTCATTGTCCGGGAATTGACTGGCAGATTAGCGCCTCGCAGCGAGCCTGTAGGGTTTCTAAACCTGGAAATATTGAACGATAAATAATGAACGCCACCTTACCTTCTCTGATGGATAAATACAATTACAGAAATTTAGCTTGTTTTAAATTTACTTAATTGTTTGCTAGGGTCATATCTTGCGCGTCTTTCTTCACATAAATCCAGTGGTTGGATTGACTGGTATAAAAACATAGATTTAATTCAATAATAATGCAAACAATCGTCACCAATTTGGAAAAAACCTTGTAACTATCCTATTTTTCTCAAGCAATAAGTACTTATATATAACGCTAGCATTTTTACTGCCTTCTTTCCTCGAGATACAAGCTTTTTTCAAAGTAATTAGTGATGGAATATTTGAAAAAAGGTACAGGTTTGTAGTCTATGCTACTACTGGTGTCCCACTCATAGTAATGTGTAGACCTATACGAGTACTATATCTATCCACATGTATTTTTAAACACGTAACTTATTTATAAATTGTCGGTCAATTAATGTTCGTATTTATTCTATAGAGCAATTATTTCTCGTATTTTATTTGCATTGCAGTTTTCTATACAATGCGCTAGAATCATAACTATATATTATACATATATGCAGCTTAGATACAGTCCAAAGTAGTGTATATTTGTGCATTCATTCAGAATTTGAATGAAAGTACATATCTAACTATAGCAAATGAAATTTAGTATATAATATACTTATTAAATTTTTATTTTTAATATCACAATCGACTCATTCATTTCAATTGGCTTTCATAACATCAAATAATTCCTACCAAGAACATATCGTAAAGTTTCATAGTTACACAGTTGTTTATGTTAGTTTTTCGTGGAAACGCGTTGATTAGAAGCGCGAAAACGTTGAGCCTCACAACTTAGTTTATGCTGTTTTAAAGTTATATGTGACGGGTTTAATGCGATGTTATTTATTACCCTTAATTTTGTTTCGGCACATCATGTGACATAATCCATCGTCCAAATCCATGGACCAAAAAAAAAGACGAATGTGAATAAATAATGTTACATAAAAATCTTTAATTATATGTACAATGAGCATCTAAAGAACCTATGTCGTTAGACATCTCTATGCTTCAGGAATAAAAATGTGTTACGATAAATGTATTTGACATTTTGGATATTACAGACTATTTCACAGTACCACTAAAACAGTAAGTAAACATCGCGGCAGTATGTATAAAATGCAACAAAAATAGGTTTATTGACAACGGCTTTGTTTCTCAACCGTGACAATCCGTGGGCTGTCGATTATGCTAGTCGATATGCGTAATGATTACCTCAGAGGTTGTGCATCGTGCAGCCCTTCGACCGTAGGACATTGTAAAAGGTTATGCAACTTGATATTAGTCATTTATTCTATTAAAGTAAAACGGTATTCGTGGTATTTATAGTAAATATTATAAGAGTAGTGTACAGTGACCGTGAGTTCTGAAAGGGCTAAAATATGGACGATGCAACCCTTATAATTTGCATAAAATAAATATATTTTTATAGAATTTCAACCCCACTAAAAGCATAATTAATAATCGAAAGTCATTAGATATGTGTTTAATGGGTACACCGGTAAAATTTTAGTAGGGTTGTCCGTCATCGTAACAAGGTACCTTGATTAAGATATAATTGTAGATAAATTTAGATGGTTACTAAATGTTGGTAAACGTATAGATATAATAGTATTTTATACAGTAGAGATAAAAAAATCAGACCATTTGCATTAGTCCGATCTATGATAACATAGGAATATCATACAGTTGTATGATATTCTTATGTTATCATAGATCGGACTAATGCAAATCGGACTAAGGAATATCATACAGTTGTATGATGTTCTTATGTTATCATAGATCGGACTAATGCAAGTGGTCTGATATTTTTAGCTCAAAAAAATTAACAGATTACCACAATACATGAGGCCTTAGATTTTGATAATGTACATATTTTACTAAAATACTGTAGCAAACTCATTAAGAATTCGATTTCATTAAATTGAGCGTTCCTAGTTGATAGAGTTAAGTTTTTAAAATTGAAGTGATATTTTTCTATTCAAAATCTTGTGTAAAATAGACAGTATTAAAGCACAATAGTTTTGTACAAAAAAGTCAAACGAAAAAAAAACCGATTAATTGAGAAAATTCACTAAACATATGAGACACGTTTAAGGCCTTTTGTAATTATTGCTGTTATCAAATCGTACAAATGTAAATGGGTACTTTTACAGGCATTTAAAATTCTCTCAGTTTCCTGTCGCATATATTGAAGAGGTGAGCTAGAATAATCGTTACATTTTTATTAATTAAAATTGTACCGCAAGCGCAGTAGTACGATTACTTTGAGTTTACCACTGACATAATGCTTTTATTCCATTGGGTATTCGATTTTAACACTAATGTAAAGAGTTTATATTACTTACACACTCTCTAAACGTTGTTTGTTTGTAATAGAAACTGTTTTGTATTAGTGTTAAAGTCGAATATTCAATAGAATAAAAGCATATGTCAATGCTAAACTCAAAGAAATCGTACTATATGTCATTATAACAAATCTGTACGCTCATTGTCTCTCATTACTTCAAAATATGCGACAGAAAACTGAGAGCGATTGAAACGCTTGTAGACTTATCCAAATGTGCCCAGAAAGAGCCTGTTTGTCTTGCATGTTCGATCATTTATCGCATCATTATCATAAACAATAACATAATAATTTTATGTTATTAGCGCTTTTATAATCTTGTGATTTTTTTCTATTTATCAAATGTTAATAATTTTAGTAACATTTTCATATATTTGCATGTTAATTTAACTCTTATTTAAGTAACGTTTTTATGCGTATGCCCCCCTTTAGGCACACTAAAAGTAAATAAATAAACTCCCAAGTCCAGTTATAAATGAAATGAAATTAAAGCACATTTTGCAAACTAGGCTAATATTCAAAATAATAAACTTAACTGAAATATCACACACTGACTTGACATATTTATGAAGGAAGGCACATGTTTCACAAACGATACAATTGATTTTATGTATGTACAATCATCTCATTCATTTATATCCAAACCTTATTATTATGACAGTAGAGTTGGTGTTTACATATTATTGTAACTTTTGGTGTGTATTCATTTATGATACCGTCTACCAAATAGAGAGATGTGCTCCTGACACGTATGGCAGTGGTTTTTTTAGCTTAACTTACATACTACAAAGAAAACTTAGCACCACGAGTGGATCTCACGAAAATGTAGCAATTGTATAATTTTGAAAATCTGTAAAAAAAATAATTAACTATTGTTATTGATACTTGTAGGTACCTATATATTTTTGTGTGTCTTCTACAAAATTATGTTTCCCTATCTCCAATGGGGTATATGTCCTAAACATGAGCTTTTCCACAACTCACACCAAAGGGGGGATGAACCATTGAAGTATACTATTGAAAACAGACTCTTTATCAGAAATTGATACTAACTTTCGTGTAAAAGCTAAATATCCCAGTGGTTGACACTGCCCCATTAGTTGGCACCTTGAACCTGACTGCATAGCAATAGCAGTGGCTAACAAAGCGTCAATTATTAGTATTACGGCGTCAACTATTACTTAGGACATTTACCTTAGCTACCTCCAATCCAAAGATAACTATGCTTAAAACAAGGACTCACCCATTATTGCACAGTTATGTGTTAATGTTATTAAAATTACACAATAGTTCATGACATGACAGGTACAAATTATCTATACTTTATACATTTCGTGAAATTCGTGAGATCCATTTATCTTGGCGCACACCAATGAAACTGGTTAGTTACGAAATGTATTGAGTAGCTACATATTTATCTGTCATCTTCAATTTTGTGAAATATGTGTCTCGAAAGGTAGCAGTCGTTCAGCTGCCCAAACTCGAATTATGTCATTATTATTTATTTTATCTACTGTATCCTTTCACTGTATTGGTACTTGAGTTGTTTTCTAGTGACTTATACGAATTGAAAATGTGTAGACATAAATGTCACATAAAACGGAAAAGTGCGCACGAGTCATGTGCGTGCTCTAAGCGTTTTTGTTTACATATTCATATTTTATTAAATAAAAAAAACCTAGTTCGATGATTAGTAAACAAACATCTATCCCTCAACGTTATTTCACCGAATTTTAAGTGAATAAGTTATGACGATGAACTTATTCACTCTAGACTTGAAGATAACTTAAAATTAAACATTAAGTTTATTTCTAAGTACTATTTTTTTTAGTGTATTGATTTTTATGACCTTTGACAATCCGTGAATTTATTGAGATACATTGCCCTAATAATGTTCAGAAAAACCAAAGAAAACGGTCAAGCTTGTGCCTATCAGATATTTCAGTTAAGTTGTATTGTAGCTTGAAAGACCTAGGTATTAAAGTGATGTGGGTTACAGCATGGCGCCAGTGTGAGACACCAACACCGGCACGGCACCCAGCGGTCGCAGAGCCTCAACCGCGGCCACTCGCTCTCGCGCTCCGATGGCACCTGGTGACATCACGGAACCGCGGGTAAGTGAGGTGGCATTGGTGACACTAGTGCCAGTGTGAGGCACTAACAACGGCACGGTTCCCAGCAGTCGGAGAGCTTCAACCGCGGCCACTCGCTCTTGCGCTCCGATGGCACCTGGTGACATCACGGAACCGCGGGAATGTGAGGTGGCATAGGTGACACTAGTGCCAGGGTGAGGCACCAACATCGGCACGGCACCCAATGGTCGGAGAGCTCAAACCGCGGCCACTCGCTCCCACACACCGAGGGCACATGGTAACGTCACGGAACCGCGGGTAAGTGAGGTGACGTAGGTGACACTGGTGCCAGTGTGTTGCACCAACACCGGCACGGCACCCAGCGGTCTCAGAACCTCAACCGCGGCCACTCGCCCTTGCGCTCCGATGGCACCTGGTGACATCACGGAACCGCGGGTGAGTGAGGTGGCATATTTGACACTGGTGCCAGTGTAAGGCACTAACATCAGCATGTCACCCAGCGGTCGGAGAGCTTCAACCGCGGCCACTCGCTCTTGCGCTCCGATGGCACCTGGTGACATCACGGAACCGCGGGTATGTGAGGTGGCATAGGTGACACTAGTGCCAGGGTGAGGCACCAACATCGGCACGGCACCCAACGGTCGGAGAGCTCAAACCGCGGCCACTCGCTCCCACACTCCGAGGGCACATGGTAACGTCACGGAACCGCGGGTAAGTGAGGTGACATAGGTGACACTGGTGCCAGCGTGTTGCACCAACACCGGCACGGCACCCAGCGGTCGCAGAACCTCAACCGCGGCCACTCGCCCTTGCGCTCCGATGGCACCTGGTGACATCAAGGAACGCAGGAGCATTATAGGTGACTGGGGTGCCAATGTGAGGCACCAACACCAGCACGGAACTCAACAAGTCATAGAACCTCAACCGCTTACATACGAACTTAAACTAAAGTTAGGTCAAATTATCCATTGAGTGTGGACACTTTACGATGCAAAGGTAATGTAGGTCTAGGCACATATTGTAGTGTACACTGTTGCAACTTTTCATCATATCAACTTTAGATTGAGATGACTCGTAATAAAAACAATCAGACTGTTACATTTGTAGCAAAAATTGGGCAAATACCTAAATATTCGTAAGACGATTGGGTTGCGGGTAAGACGGTAAAATGGGAAATACAAAAAAAAAACCAAAAATGCCCTTAGAGGCGTTTAAATAAAGTTAATTTTTCGAACTTTGCCATACTTCTGTCTTACCCCTAATCACCTTAGTTGATTTTAACTGAATAAATTGATGGACAAATATTCCCAGTTATGAATCTGATTCAATATCAGCTAATGATTTAGTTAGCCGATATTATTGTCGAGGATTAAAATATTGACCTGATGAGTATGATAGCCTATGTAACTCATTTCGTGTGTTATCCTTTTGCTTCGCCAACGTGGCTAACAGACAGTGTCCTGTTTCTATAAGTTGGACGTTTCAATGAGTTAATTTGAGTCAGCGGCACTAGGTGCAGGATGCTCTTTAAAACTCTTTCAGCACCAAACCCCGCGTTTCTCTTTTACCGAGGGCGGGAAGTATCTCCATTACAATTACTTTATTTAGATCACAGCAATAGCCGCTCACGTTGTAAAAACGCAACAAGTCTCTTCAACATGTTTTGGCCACTCCAAGGATCCTTAGTCATGACCGCATTCGGTAGGTGCTCATCGTACACTGCGCACCAAGGCTCTGACAGTCGGTTCACTCGAGCCGGCGTAGGCGCAGGTGACGAAGGTAACGAATTACCCATGTTTTTGAAACATGCTAGTAGTCAGCTATTATGACATGAGTATTAAAAACTATTATCCATAAAATATATTGTCGTGTAGTACTCATAACACAAGCTTTATGCAGCTTACCATAGAACTAGTTCGATTTATGTAAAAAAAATCCCGTAATATTATATTTCAACGATGACACGTTTTGACGATAGGTTTGCCTTAAGTAGTTGGTTGTACAACGGCATACGAAACTGGCGGTCCCGGGTTCAAATCCCGGCCAGAGCAAGGGTCTGTGTGATGATCACAAATGTATGTTCCTGGGTGTTGGATGTTTTCTTAGATTTTTTAAAGAATTATATATAAAGTGTTATAGCCTTCTCTCAGATACATAATTGATATTAATACATTTAATTTTTTATTATAATTTTTATTTAATTTATGTTCTTCTCCTGTGTGCCCTTTGGCAAAGGCCTCCTCCAACACTTTCTAATCTCCTCTCTTCCTTGCCATTCTATTCCAGGTTTTACCACCTGTCTTAGCCATATCGTCCTCTCATCTTCTGAATGGTTTTTCTTTCTTTTTATTGTCGTCTCTTGGTTACCATAATGTGATTAACTTGCTCCACTTTTTTTCTCCTCTAATTACATGGCGACCCTAACTTTGCGAGAAAATAATGTCATCGGCGAATCTTAAGTTTGTTAAAGGTTGTTAGATGTTGTTTATTTAATGCATTCCTAATTTTATTTTAGTCCAAGGAATTAAAAGCCTTGCAGCAGCTAAGTATTTATATATCGTCGCCGGGTACCCATAGTACAAGCTTTGCTTAGTATAAGGTGGTTTAAGACAAGGTTGATTTGTGTAAAATTGTCCCTGAAATGTATCTAATTATTTATAATATGTCTCAGATTCTGACACTTTTCTAGTTAACAGTGGCTATATTTTAAAATGAGGTTGTTGTTGCAGGCAGCATAGTGCAGTGCGCCGAGTGCGGAACACGTACGATGGGCAACAAGCTGTCGGCGTGCTCCTGCGCACCCATCCTGCGCAAGGCGTACCGCTATGAAGACAGCCCGTGGCAGAACTCGCGCCGCCGTGATGGACACTTATTAAGGTAAACACATGTTTATGTGGTCTTATAAATATTGATGGTGTGTCAAAATTAAATTTTGATTCAGGGCTCCATTTGCGAAATATTAAGCTGTAACGGATTCAATGCCAGCAACTCACATTATGCGTTTAAATCCATACAAATTTATTTATAGGGGGCGTGGCTCGGCAGTGAATGCATTTTTCTTCGTACGCCTTAAATTTGTTTATCGCGGATAAGGGTATTTTTCCGGGATAAAATCTCCTTCCCCGGGACTCAAACTATCTCCATACCAAATTTCATCCAAATCGGTTCAGCGGTTTAGGCGTGAAGAGGTAACAGACAGACAGACAGACAGACACACTTTCGTATTTATAATATTAGTATGGATTGACACCTCCCAGAGCTAGAACTATGAGTAATTACTAAAACTCTGGAACATATCTTATACTAAAAGACGCTTTAATCGTACGTGTGTATTCAACCTACATGCAGGTGTGCAAATTGTATTAATATCTCATCGAGTCATTAATTATTAAATCAAATTAAATATAGTAAAAAAATGTAATACATAATCCGTAATAGTAAAATAATCCGGGTGGAACACCGGTACTTAAGGTCCTTCAGAAGCTCTTCAATACCGTATTGCTCGAGGGCATCACGCCGGAGGCATGGAACGGGAGTGTTGTGGTGCTATTTTTCAAGAAAGGTGATAAAACGCTGCTCAAGAATTATAGACCCATCTCGCTTCTGAGCCATATCTGCAAGTTGTTTTCCAGGGTCATCACGAATCGTCTCTCAAGCGGGTTTGATGAATTCCAGTCTCCCGAACAAGCCGGGTTTCGAAAAGGCTTCAGTACCATAGACCACATACACACGCTGCGGCAGGTTATACAGAAAACCGTGGAGTATGATCTGCCACTTTGCTTAACGTTTGTGGACTACGAGAAGGCCTTTGATTCCGTCGAGACATGGGCAATACTGCAGTCGCTCCAGCGATGCCGGATTGACTGTCGGTATGTCGAGGTGCTGAGGAGTGTGTACAACAACGCCAGTATGTCGGTCTAAGTACAAGACCAGATTACGGAGGCGATCCCGTTGCAGAGAGGTGTGAGACAAGGAGATGTAATATCTCCGAAGCTCTTCACCAACGCAATGGAAGACGCCTTCAAGCTCTTGGAATGGCAAGGATTCGGCATCAGCATTAATGGCGAGTACATCACGCACCTTCGGTTTGCCGACGATATCGTGGTCATGGCAGAGACGCTGGAGGATCTCGGTCCGATGCTCGAAGATTTCAACAGAGTATCACAACAGGTGGGCCTTAAGATGAACATGGACAAGACGAAGATCATGTCGAATGCCCACCCCAGTATTGGTTGGTAACTCGGTCCTCGAAGTTGTTGACGAATATGTCTATCTAGGACAAACAATCCAGTTAGGCAGGTCCAACTTCGAGAAAGAGATCAATCGACGGATCCAACTCGGATGGGCAGCGTTTGGGAAACTGCGAAGTGTCTTCTCGTCCAGCATACCTCAGTGCTTGAAGACGAAAGTCTTCAACCAGTGCGTATTACCGGTGATGACCTACGGAGCCGAGACGTGGTCTCTGACTATGGGCTTCTTAAAGAAGCTCAGAGTTACTCAGCGAGCTATGGAAAGGGCTATGCTCGGTATTTCTCTACGAGATCGAATCAGGAATGAGGAGATCCGTAGACGAACCAAGGCCACTGACATAGCATACAGGGTAAGCAAACTGAAGTGGAAATGGGCAGGGCACATAGTTCGAAGAACCAACTGCCGTTGGGGCAGAAAGGTTCTAGAGTGGAGACCACGTACCAGGAAGCGCAGCGTCAAAACGCCACCCGCAAGGTAGTCTGACGGCCTGATTAGGGTTGCGGGGGCTCGCTGGATGCGGGTCGCCTCTATCCGGCCCATGTGGAAATCTATTGAGGAGGCCTGTGTCCAGCAGTGGACGTCCTACGGCTAAAATGATGATGATGATGATGAAAAAAATCTAAATCTTAAGATTAATTTAATTGCTTACCTACTGCCGCCTGGAAAAAACTGATAAATATTTCCATGGTATAAAAACTATTACATTGAAGCCATTATGTAAATTTATGTTCTAATTTAATTATATTAGTGTATTTAATTGCTCAGGTAGTAACTTTTATAAAAATACTATAAATAACGTATGGTACAGTAAATGTATTGCACAATACAATAAAACTTAACCTAAAAATATAATTAAAATAAAACAAAATAAATCTAAATTAAATCTAAAAATGGCCCCTGCGGCATTGTACCGAAGATGCTGGCGGCGTTTCCTCGCTGAATCGCCAGACTGATTCTTTGAGCGATTCCTCGCTCAAAGAATCAGTCTACCACCAGCTCTCCGGTCGCCAGTGACTTCTGTAAGCCTCTTCGAAACGTCTTTGAAGAGGCTTAATGCGCTGGGGCCCCACAGACCCACGGTCTCGACGCCAAAAGGAATAAAATTATACTCAGCGCCATTAAGACCACTGTATTTATTTGTTTTTAAACATTCGGCCGCTTCTGCCGCTGCTGCAGCCCTATTCGTCGTTCGGTGGAGGTGTGACGGGGCCAGTGTGTCTACCCAGGTTGCGTCCCACACTAGCACCCGACCCTTACTCCACGGAATTAAGGATATTTCGTCCGGTTTCTTCCCATCGTTTCTTGAGATGCCGGTCGGCTCTAATAGGGCCGGCACATTGACTGACGCGAGAGCCCGGCGAATGATGTCGTTCAGAGCAGCGTGTCTCGAGAAGCGGGCCGCACTGCTCTGGCAGGAAAGTCCGTGATGACCCAGCCTGTCTACTTCTTTGCCGCAGGGGCATTGGTGAGGGGCGCAAACTGGGACCCCAAGACGAAGGCAAACAGAAAGTTGGAGGGTACTGAGTTCCAAAAAAGTACCAGTGCTTACGGAAGGGTGCGCTTAGAGCCAGTATCAACTCTCTTTTGTACCTACTGCCAAAAGTCTTGCTCGATCTTCCGTGCAGCACTAGCTTGGGAGGGAATCTACGGTCATTTGCATATGATGTCGTCCCAGCTCCATTGTGATTTGGAGTTTTCAGGAAAATTTTGGCCGGGGCAAGCAACTAACCAAGCATTTTTTGCGCCCTCTAAGCCTAAAACCTCATAGTTTGTGAGTAACGCCCTTAGGATTTTACCTATGAGATTAAAAGAGCTATGGACGGACGACAAAAAAGCTGGTAAAGCGACACTAGAAATTTTGTGAATCCCCAGCCCTCCGTACCGAATGGGAAGGGATCCTTGGGTCCAGGACTGCTCCCTAAGCTGAGAATTGAGAACAGATTCTAAATTATTACATTAAATTTAATTACATTACGAAAATTAATATAAAGGAGTAGGTATAGACATATAATAGCAATTCTTACTATATACGAGTAATATGGAAGTGCGCCAAGGAGGCTGATCCTATATGAGCTCTTGTATGTTTATCACTGATATTCGAACGAAGAGTAACATAGTGTGGATTATCCTTGACAAGTAGTTACGCGGTTTTACGCATAGACATGGAACTGGGAGTATATTGCAATCATTAAACAAAGGTTGTCTAGAGCACTAGGACACCTTTTTAGGAGTCTTTGATGAAAGCTTTCTCAATGTCAACAGAATTACCCCATATTAAGAAACCATAGCTCAATACAGAGCACACGTAACCACGATATGCCGTGAGCGCTGCTTCTACTGATACCGTTTGTCTCAGCCACTTCAGGGCAAAAACAAATCGATGCAGTTTTTACAGACGTGGTCGATATGGTGTTCCCAATTTAAAAGGTTTTTATCCTGAATTCATTTATAAAAAGTACTCTAGATATTGCCAAATAAATGAAAAATATAACTCAATAAAAATCGATTTATCCGTTTAGGGCCTACGTTTCCATTGCCACAGATAAACACGTAAAACTTATAACTATTTTTTCTACTCGTGAACTATATAATCTGTGAATAAGAAATCCGCGTATCATACTAAAAAGGCATATTTTTTAGGTTTGACCATCACTCTATCTATACTCTATAGTTTATATTATGTCACTGAACTATGTATTATACAACTTCGCACAAAACTCTAATTAATTAAAAAAAAGAACGTAGTGTTTTTGCAATTATCTTTTTAGCTTTGTTTAATTTACTGTATTTGTCGGTTACTCGTAAAAAAGGTGTTGTATACAATAGTTATATAATTAGCTTTTTAAGTCTCGTACCTTAATTCGGCCACTCAGCAAGCTTCGTGGCCTAAACTCGGTACTCGACTGAAAAAGCATATAAGTATTATATAACAATTGCATAAAATACAATTTTGTCAGGGGTTACAAGTAAGTTATAATTTAATGAGATGCTAAAAACCAATGCTTTTCTAACAACCAACAGGCGAATTTTAATTATCATCCAGATCAATATCTAGGCTAAGAGAACGTAGCTTTAGGAAATATCGCGATCCATCAAAATTTCGGTGAAATCCTGAATGAAAATTAGGACTAAAACTTTGACAAGGCAAGAGTGCCTTGTCATTTTGTGTTAGTGGATAAGTTCAATACATTGACTTTCAGTCGTCTAACTCAATAAAATGCTGTCACCTGGCAATATATTTTATTAATTTAGTAGATATTTTATACTGTCAGTCTTTGTAATACATTCTGAAATTTGTTTAATGAGACTGTAGAGTATGCATCGCAAAAATAATATTGGTTTGAATTAAAAAATCTGTTCAGTTAGGGATGATATTTCTTGTTAGACGTTAAGCATGAGGCATCGTGATAATCGCCTGAGGATCGATTTCACTAACGTAGTATAAGTAGTCTACTTCTAAAAATAACTCATTCATTACTCGCGAGTAAACTCATTCTACGTTTCAGTAATATTTAACCTAAGGATAAAATCTCTACTAGGGTAAAAGCTCATACGGCCGATTTCGGCTGAGTAAACTGTTAGTCTTAGATTAGTATTGATTGACATTGCCACTGTCAAGTCAATTCCTCATGTAATATCACTAAAAACGTTTAAAAAAAACACAGCATCGTTGCTCAAGCACGGGAAAATCTACCTATCTTACTCGGGTGCATTACGAGTTCATTCCTTTCGTTCATTCATTCAACGTTACAGTATACCTATGCTAGAGTAAGTTATTCGTAGACTAGCGTGGTGAAACGATTTTGCAGTTAACCATCGAGTAAATCGTTAGGGTTAAATTATACTGAGGTCAATTATACTCTCGTGTAAATTAAATGTTGGTGAAATCGACCGTTATTGTAATGATAATTACTAAGTTACTAACTAGTATTACACCACGTTAATATAAGAAAAGCAAATATTGTAGTTACACGATAGCTACAATAATAATGATAATTATGCTCACGGGATACTCAATTTATTGAAAACACAATTAGAGTTGCAAACGTTTAACCCATTCGTATAAAACAACCGTCGGTTTCGGATAAAATTCGGTGTTTCCCAAACTAAAAATAGCCAATTGCATTCCCTGAGCACAGTTTACAATTCAACAATCATTCACGTTAATAAATGGAGATCCTTCGCAAGATTGAACAAAATGAAAAGTGTGATCAGGATATAATGCGGTCAAGACAATGATGAAGCGAGCGGAGCAGAGACAGGCGTTCTCCGGTGGTTCAGTCACGTAGAAAGGATGAGTGATATTAAGATGTACGGATGAAATATACATTGCGACAGTGAGTGGAAGGGTCGCGGCGGCCCTAGAGAACCTTCATGGTCAGAATAATATCCCAAGTTATGTGCTATATAACATAAACTGTATGAAAAATAAAGATAAAGGAAGTTCTTTTAATAGGGAATATATAATTAATTTCTAACTTCATGCACACGCACGTTGCGTGTGCATGAAGTTAGAAATCATAACTTTCATACTTAGTTATATCAGCTCACTGACGCTAAATTAACCTAAAAAATTGCATACATTTATGAATTCACATGCCGAACGCTTAGGTCGATCGTGCCTCTCTATCGCTTATTCTGCGCTCTCGCTTGCACGCTCGACTCAGGCGAAACGCGACAGCGGAACTTGACAATGAGTCATGTTTTTTCGTGCGTGCAGCCGGCGTTCATCGATTTATAAGACGTTATCACGTCAAAAAATAAATCTAGGTATGACAACCTCATTGTAAAATGTTTATGTTCCATACTGGTTCCAGACATTTTAATATCCATGGCGCGTGACGTGTGGCGTCATGACCACAAGACTTTTGAATCGGACATTTTAACGCTCGGTAGACAAGCCTAGCCCCGATGAGCATAAAGGGGTATTATAAGTTAGACGTGTGTAACTGTGTGTCTATCTGTGGCATCTTAGCGCTTAAAGTTATGGACCAAATTTTATTTTATTTTTATTTGAAAGGCGACCTCATCGAGAGTGAGTGTTCATAACTTAAGATTCTAAAAAATGGTTCATCTTTTGAAAAAATATCAGCTTTTTTAATAATTAAAATTGTGGGGTGCCTTACATCGAATTACCGATTACTTGTAAATTGTAGACAGTGGCGTACGGTCCATATAGGCACAAAGGAACTGACTACCCTGAACGACCACGGTTCCTTGTAGGCACAGAAAAATTGCCTACCCTGAAGCGCTGAATGACCATAGCTCCATATAGGCATAGAAATACTGCCTACCCTGAAGCGCTGAATGACCATAGCTCCATATAGGCATAGAAATACTGCCTACCCTGAAGCGCTGAATGACCATAGCTCCATATAGGCATAGAAATACTGCCTACTCTGAAGCGCTGAATGACCATAGCTCCATATAGGCACAGAAATACTGCCTAGGTACCTTGGCCAAAAACCCTGTGCATGTCACTGCTTGTAGACCTTTGTAGTACCAATCTTAAACCTAAGTTTTCATGAAAAACTGATTGGATTCATATAATAAATTGGTTGTTGCATTTCCCTATTGTATTGAGCAGAAAGAACAAATTGTGATATTTAAAAGTTTACGTCGTACCTACACCCGCCGCAATGCCGCAGTTCCGAAGTTTGACTCTAACAAATGCTCGGTCTAACTTCTTATCCAACTGCGAACCCTGTTTGTTCCTGAATTTCAACTGAATAGCAAATACTTATTTAGTTGCGCGGTTTGCATCGAAGATGTAATTTTATTGCACTGTTGTACTTACTCGCCAGTATAATCTGCCTAGCGTTCCTAAGTAAATGTGAATAGACAACTCGGCGAAACTTTTAACGATGTTTTCTCGTACTTAACGGCTGTGGGTTTATATCGATTGTTTTATAAAAATGTGATCTTATTTGTTAATGAAAATTGAAAATACTCAATTTTAAAACTTATGCCACGAATCTCAACATCACAATTTAATAAATACTTCGCCAAATTGTTTGATACGATGTAAAGATTGGAATAAAATGTATTCAAACCTGGGGTACACTTGCTGGAGGTATGGCTGGTTAGATTTCAATATAAATAAAAACCAAATTAAAACTACGCGGTTCTATACTGAAATGTGTTCCTACACGGCAAATAGCTACGCTCTGTGAGGGGCAACATATTGCGCTAATAATTTTCCGATTCGCTCGTATAAGTAGAAACGAGTCAAGATGCAGCGCATTCGTTTCGTACGCTACGTAGTCCAATATGAAACCGACTTGGGACCAACCGAGGTGTTCTAAATGTAATGAGAAGTTTGAAATGTAAATGCACCGAAGTGATCGAAGCGAGGTGAATGGAGCTCTGCATATGACACGAATCGATTACTATCAAAGGTGTTCGGTAGACGTAATAACGTGGAGCTTTGATGCAAAACGTGATATGATGGATCTCGTGCAGCTGAACAATTCGATTGAAATCGAATTGCTTTCCTACATCATTTGAAGTATAAGAAAAACTAAGAAAAAAATTAAAACGGTATATATGTAAAACCAAAGTCATTTCTACGTCTGTAATATTAGGAAGCACCATATAAGTAGTACAGTAAACACATAATAGAGGCCACATATTTTTTCAATTTTAATTTTTATATATTTAACATTGCGTATAAATAAAGATAAAATCAAGAATAACTTCCTGCTAAAATTTACGAACTGTTCTATATAAAATAAAAGGTCTCACAGACTAATATTTTCACTTTGTCAATGCTAGTTTAGCAGGTATAGATATTTTCTCTTTTACGTGGGCCATAAATAATTCCCGATGTTTTAAGTTTCTACGCATGCGATGCAAAATCTCACCTAAGGAATGCGTGGTTAAAATCTTGCGAACTCCTCGCGGTCACCATGTATATAAACTATTGATTTTATTCTAAAATTTATCGTGATTTTATTATTTAGGAGCCTATTTGGGTCATACTGGTTCTAGAATTAACCGTCTTTCCTGTGGACAACGCAATAGTTAAGGGCTTGGGTACATATAACTGATATTTTTATCGCTTAGATCTAGAGTATTAATCAATTTGTACATCGTCTAATAGGGCACTAAGAATTAGTTTAAAAATTAGTATTTAAAGCCCTTAACTTTCGGGTGTCCACAGGAAAGACGCATAACGCTAACTCATACTAAAAATAATTATGACCCATTTCTGTGGAGGTTAGAGCAATGAAATTAGGGTAGGTACGAGTAATAATGTTGAGGCAAGCACCTAGAGTAAAAATAAATTTGCCATGCAACTCTTTGTCATTATATATTTACAAGGACCCGTCGGTGTACTGCTGGGGGTGTCCTGTGACACGCGAATTGCGTCACATCGTGTCAGATAGTGGGTCAAAGTCATTTACGATTTATAGCATTAAAACACGTAAACAACGGTTAACGGAATTAATGATACATAAGCAGATAGTGTTGTTGATGTCGACGTTGGCGGATTATTAATATGTTAGCCACTGAATTTGTTATGAAGTTTTTTTTTTCATTTTGAATGCCTAACCGAACCGATTGATTAGGACTTTATAAATTAATTTGTATGTCTTTGATCGCTTTTTTACATCCATAAACTATTACTAAAGTAAGTACGTGGATATATAAAAAAATGTATTATAACAACCATAATAGTACTCAATTTATGCAACTGCTACATATTGATAGGCTTTAAAACACGAGGGTGGGTTTATGAACCAAGCCGCAGCTGAGTTTTGTAATAAAATGACACGAGTGGCTTAATGCCAAATTATAAATATATATCAAATCAAAATACCCTTTATTCAAGTAGGCTTAGATACAAGCACTTTCGAATTGTCAGTTACAATGAGAGAAGTCTTTGCTGGGAAACATACAATATGATCCAACATTTGTTGCAAGGATTAGGGAATCCCAGAAAAACCTAATCAGATCATTTAACTTAAGTATAATACTTACCTATTATTGATAAAATCATCATTTTAAAAATTAAAATAATTAGTAAATCTAGAATGTGTCTAGAATAAAATTCTAAATGTCAGAGTATATAAAACAATTAATATGCGTGTACCAATTAACTATTACAATATTGTCTTAATTAGATGATGATAGATAGATGCATACAATACTTTATTTACACACATAACCTAATCATCATCTTGTTGGGGCCTTCCCACGCTGCGTCGTCCTGTACGCGGTCGCCACCCGAAACCCTTTTCATAAATCTTACGATGAGATGACACAGCAAAAGGTGCAATATCTGCCTCGACGTTCACGTCAGTACACACACCACATGACATTTTATATACTTTGTGATAAGAGTGAATAAAAAATATTTTTTCAACTATGCCTGGGGTTAGTCTCGTTTTTTCGCTAAAAGAACATTTAACATTTCTCGACATCAAGATAAAACTCATTGGCTGCTATGTTCAGGATGGTCTTTCTTCTACTTCACAAGTATCGATATCGATAAAAAATGCTTCTAACACTAGTGAGATTGCGACAGTGTAATTAATATTTAGCCGCGAAAATTCCAACCTCTGATCATCACATTCCGGCTACCGATACCGATCAATATATTACTGCACATATGGAATGTAAATAATTGGGCAATACAAAAAGCTGCTGGGCTTATTTTAAAATACATTTCCATTAGAGTAAAATCAATCCTAAAATGAACGCTCCTCCACGGAGTTAATCCTACGTTTGAATGCATGTTTCATAGATCGGTTAGTAAAGGGGCGGGCGTTCAGTTTAAGATTGGTTTCACTCTACCCATTTACCATAAGTTGAACTTCACAATAATAACTGATCATAATATGTGACCCCGTAATAGTGGCCTTGAAATGAAATGAAATGAAATGAACTTTATTTGCGTCATTTTAGGTACATTGAGATATTATATACATGTTCATAACGGTATCACTAAAATCCACCGAATCTCGGCATGCAAACAATAATCTTTGTTTACTTATAATCTAAGTACTCCTGAATGCTATAGAAACATTTTTCACTGAGCCATTTTTTTGGGACTTTTTAAACATTGCAAATGGTAGGTCTTAAATGGTATCTGGGAGTTTGTTAAACATTTTAATGCACATAATGTAAGAGTTCTTTGCAACTAGAGACAATTTAGTTGAAGGAACAAACAGTTTATTTTGATATTGTGAACGTGTGGGATTTTTAAATACTTCTTTAACTTGTTGAAAGATATGCCCATGTTTATATATAAACATACATGCATTGAAAATGTAAATACATGGAAGAGAAAGTATTCTATGAACCTTAAAGTAAGGTCTGCATGATTCTATAGTTTTAACTCCAAATATAGCTCTTTTACACTTTTTCTGCATTATAAATACACTGTCAATATGAGAAGATCTGCCCCACATCGTTATTCCGTACTGTAGTATCGAGTGTATGTATCCATAGTAAGAGGTGAGAGCTGCCTCTTTAGAAACGACTAGACTTATTCTCCTTATTGCAAACACAAAACGATTGACTCTTGAAGAAAGGTCTCTAACATGATCACTCCAGCTGCAAAATCGATCAAGAGTTATACCTAAAAATTTAAAGTTACATACTTCAACAATTTTCTGGCCTTTATAAGTAACATTTAAGTTTTGTGGTTTTCTTTTGTTAGTGTGGAA
This sequence comes from Hedya salicella, assembly GCA_905404275.2. Taxonomy (NCBI): domain Eukaryota; kingdom Metazoa; phylum Arthropoda; class Insecta; order Lepidoptera; family Tortricidae; genus Hedya; species Hedya salicella. The sequence goes on along the minus strand of FR990100.1, from coordinate 21,507,319 downwards.
TTGCATTATCTTAGTCTTATCAAGGTTAGCTTTAAGATTATTTACTTCTAACCACTGGATTGTTTTATTCAGGGTTTCGTTAATCTGTGACTCGAAAATTTCTAAATTATCACCCTTGACAACAATTGTTGTGTCATCTGCAAAAAGATAACAGTTTTGGGTTATTGTATTCGGCAAATCGTTTCTATGAAAATAACCCATGATTTTTTCGCAGACTATGGGCAGAAGTGTTCCACGTGTCAGCATCAGGCGCGGGCACGGTGAAGTGGCAGCAGGTGTCGGAGGACCTGGTGCCGGTGAACATCACGTGCGTGCAGGACTCGCCAGAGTGCGTGTTCCACATCACCGCCTACAACTCGCAGGTCGACAAGATCCTCGACGTGCGGCTACTGCAACCTGGTACTAATCTTATCACATTGCTAGTCTAGCCCAGCCATATAGTTACATAATTCTGCTGGATGATGATCTTCTTCAGAAAACATCGTCACAACTTACCTTGCGCCATTTCCATCCACTTTCAACAGCTTGCTATGTCCTTTTGCTGGTGCATGCCTTGTTCTTTTATGGTACATGATTGCCTGATCTCTTTTGCTCCATAGGCCATCAGATCTACAAGCAATCTGCCTCATATAGCAATCGTTAGAGCAGCCATTTTGTTTTTATGTATGGCCTCATTTCTAATTCAATTTCTGAAGAAACAATGTGTACAGGCCTGCAAATGGTTCTTTGAGCTACATTGAGTCTTCTACTGGCATACTTTCTTTCTCGCTACTTAAAGGCCCCACAAGTCTAGAGTTCCAAATATCAGCATCACCGCCTACAACTCGCAGGTTGACAAGACCCAGGACTTGCGGTTACTGCAAGCTGATACTTATCTTAACATGTACCCAGCTTATCTACGTACGTAGATAGAATTCGTTTAATATTACTTCAACTGTAAATAGATTTACCGCTTAATATGCAGTAATTATTATAGCACGAAGTTTAGTTTTAATATAAAATCCTTTATAACAAAGTCGGATGTAATGACTTCGCTCATAGTGGCATGTCGCTTATTATAACTTATTTTTAGGAAATTATGACCGATTATAGTGACCGCCACACCTTCACTCGTTTATTTGAGTCTCCCCACCCCTTTCCATTCCACGATTGATGACCGTAGAAGAGGCCTTAATTAGCTGCAGACTTATCATGATTTGTCATGACAATTTAAACAAGGCAATGCCATTTTTAAATAAATGTGTTCCACAGTGTACTATTATTACAATGTACAAGTATATATATATATATATATTTGTACACTGTGTCCGTATGTACATATGTACAAACGATTACGGACGAACGCCACTGCAGTGGACTTCTTGAATTCCCACCAGCTAATTAGGCCACCTTGTTAGTTTCCATGGTGATTCTCCAGATACACAACCAGCCACCGTTTAAGATCATGTCAGCATCATAATGCTTTCATTTCTTCATGCAATTTGCCGAACCTTTTAATTCTTCGAGGTACACCGATCATCTTGGTTTTATAGTTGAGACTTTTCGAATCCTGTGGGTAATCTGCTATCCACTGGTGCACAAAGTCCCCCAAAGAACATCATGACATGTTGTTCGCCCTGCATTCAGCCCACTCCCGCAACCTTCAACAATTCACGAGTCCACTTTATTGACATTTTCATAGGTGCCAACTTATGAACTTGTCAGGCTCATCGGCCATCACTTTTAGGGTGAATTTGTCCAGTTCAGCAATTCTCGAGCTACGTCTATTATTTTGTATATACGAATCTGCTTACTTTCCTATTTCAATAGTATGCAGATACCCCTTGAGTCAGATCAAGAGCTCAAAGTCATCTCATTATGCCACTAACACAACTAATAACTAGGCCGAAGGTATTTACCTATTTTTTTTATTAGAAAACAATACACATGTTTCTATATTTTTTTAATCAATGAGTTTCTTAATACTCTGCCAGCAGCCGGTCAATGTTTAAGTAGCACAGAAGCTGTATAAGGGCTTATACGGCTATTATACAGCCAGTTTGAGCATTATAAAATCTGTATAAGTTCTGATACAGCTTGTGGTGTTACTTGCGTGTGAAATAACCATTATGGTCGGGAGATAATACCGCTTGATAGATGCTAACATGGTTAAATGTAGTCAATACACCTTTTGTGATACCAGTTTTCATTTCAATACCATCAAACGAGGGCAATTCGGGAGATACTCCCGAGGCCGCTGTAACCCAGTTTTAAATTTACACTAGATAGTGCACAAGCTATCGGCTGAATCCACTACGGCTCAAGCCGAGCACAGACTCCGGAAAGTGTCGATACTGAATAAATTACAGCGGATAAGACAAGAAAATGAACTTTTAACATCGTATGCAAATTATAAAATGAAAATAAAAGGGAAATTTCGTAATATAAACACGGGTAATAACACTGGAAATGCAGTCATCCAAATTTCAAACGCTTAGAATTGAATCCACTGGGTTTCACGACTAGCGAGCCGAGCGCACGGCGAGTAAATTTGACATATTATGTTATTAATAGATTAGAATCCAGTACTGCAGTGCAGAGGTTTCAAAAGTCTCTGTATAATGGTATATGTACTTGTGTAGGTCTGACGAATTAGAGCACTAATGTGTTCGTATTTTCGGGTAGTCTGTCGGATTGCTGTCTGATAAATTATGCAATGAGTTTAATCCGGTATTAAGTTAAGTTTGTGTTTTTTTAGAATTATAATTCACTAACGACCCGTCCTGGCTTCGCACGGATAGCAGAGCATATATGCCAAATTTTTTTCAGACAAGTACATAGCTGGGCGAGCGCTTGAATATTCACGTTGTAATTTTTAAAATATTTTTCAAAATACTTAATGCAAAGGACAAAGTTTATCTAACGTAAATGATCAAAAGCGATCAAAGTATTTATTTAGATAATAATAAATTGAGTACTAAAGAGCATGCAGGACTATGCTCAGTGTAGGGTTCCGCAGCCGTTCATACAAAAAATGCAATACTGATGAAAGAAAAGAGCGTATCTCCAAGGCGCTTACACTATTTTGCTGAGAAGCGCAGTTGTTTGGAAATAACTCAAAAACGGTATATCCGATCATGTTGAAAATAATTAAGTTTTATCTTTATGATTTTATTTCATCCAAATTTTATCAATAAACATCTTGAAATTTTTGAATTAAATGCGTGTGAAATGGCGAAACTATGAGGGTTCCTTTTTTGCTTACGGAACCCTAAAAACACGTTAATGAATCAAGATATCGGAAAAATCGTCATTTTGGCGTATTGATATTTTTATAATAGGATCGCGGAAATTGCTAATACTATTAATGAAACTAGTGTCGAATAATAAAAACAATATTGCTGTCATTGAAATAAAACAATTTAACGGATTATATCGCGTATATTATCTCATTTTAGTTCCCGACGTTTCGGAAGCTTTCCAGCTTTCCATGGTCACGGGAGGTCCTCCCCGGTAAGATAATATACGCGATATAATCCGTTAAATTGTTTTATTTCAATGAGTAATAATCGCAGAAACAGAAGAAAATAATATTGCTGTCATTTAAAAAAAAACATTCCGTCGAATTGAGAACCTCCTCCTTTTTTTGAAAGTCGGTTAAAAATAGGGTGAGCCGAAATTTTGATTCAATAGTAATCTTTTGAGAATACGGAGTACGTACTAGTAAGATTTAACAACTCGAACAAAGCGATTTGCTTCCACATTCCTCGTTAGAACGGCTAAGGAGTTGAACTCTCTTCCAGCATATCTTTTCCCGAAACAATACAACTTGGATTTCTTCAAGACGAGAGTGAATAGACAGTATCTAGGTAAGCATGCTCCATCGTCGGCTTCATCTTTGCTTACCAACAGGGGAGATTGAAGTCAAATGCTTGCGTATCTGACATTAAAAAAAATATATTTTAACCATACAGAATCTATCTATCAGCCACGAACGTTCACTGCTGAACAAAAGCCTAACTCACTACAAAGTGATATCCTGCGCAGACAACATCCGCCGACTCCCCTAGACCCTCTCGTGGACGTTGGTCCATTTACTCGGGGGCCACCCACGTTACCCTTTACTTTGCGTGGTCGCCACCTCAAGATTTACTGCCCCAATGGCCATCCGGTCTTTGGGCTAGACGACCCACCCATTGCCATTACGATCTTGCAATCCTGTGAGCTATATCGGTTACTTTGGTTCTTCTGCGGATACCCTTATTTCTGATACAGAATGCTGAAAGACAAACATATTTCTAATGATGTTTTTGCAAGGTTCAGGGCAAGATCAAATTTTAAAGCAATAGAGTTTAATCATTGTGGTTTTCCAGGCACCCGCATCGGGCAAGCATCAGAATGCTTCGTGTACTGGAAGGACCCCATGACGAACGACACGTGGGGCCTCAACTTTACATCACCTATCGACGCCAAGCAATTCAAGGAGTGTTGCGTAAGTTACTAAACTATCATAAACTGCATAATTTGCTCTTCCTTCCCTTGAGTATTACGTATAGTACTTGAGTACTACTTTTGGATAATAACTTCTTGATCTCTTTTTTTCTCCATCGGCAACAGTGACTTAAATGAAAATGTTTTTATGGGCGAGTTGTATCAACAAATGAAACGGACTGATTGACGCTTACAACTGCTAACTCACCAAAAAAAAACATACTACCGATTTCAAGACAGACATTTTTGATATTTATGTTTATACTGATTTTAGAGTATGCAACTTACTGGTTTGGTACAACTGGCCCTATGTATAAATATTCTGTGTTTTTTGAGCACCACTGTCACAAACTTTTTCCACAAAACAGTTTCCCCTTGCAAATTCTGGCTTCTAAGCACAAGCACATCCTGCTTTTACCTTGTGTATTGTACAAAATTTTCCAAGGGAAGCTAAATTTACGAATATTGTTTGTTATTTTAGTCACCATCCTTTAAATTCTCGCGTAAGGCATCTTCGAGCTACAGCCTAAAGCTCGAACCGCCGGGCAGCAAGCAGAAGATGAAGACCAAGAGGAAACCGCTCTCTACGCCGGCCAGCCCCAATCGATCCAGGTAATATTGACACTCATATTAATCTATACCCTCCCCTCTTGAGGTCTAATGTACAAATACTAGTACAAATTAAAATCAAGTTTTTCAACTTTCATCAAAATCCAGAAAGTTCCAAATTCTAAAATGCATAAATTACTCTGGGCCGTAGGAGGTAGTGCAGCTAACGGATGCAATTTTGTCACGAAAACTTAGGATAGTGTTAGTAATATTATAAGTCAATGGACGTGTGTTAAATTTTGGGTACAATTTTCTTAATAGAGTCTGGCTACTGAAATATTAACCAAAAATTTGGCGCGAAATTCAAAAATCTTGGGCTGGTCACACTCTGTGAAGTAGGAATTATAGTTTTGATAATTGAAAATATTTTTAATTGAATACCTAAGGAAATAAGTAAATAAAATATACGTTGACGTGCACTCAAAGTCAGCTCACATAATTTCTACCACTATATGTACAGTACAGTGAACGATAAACACATATGTCTACACTTTCTCACCATATACCATTGTTACAAGGCGAAAAATAATTAAGATCTAGCTCGATAATACCATAATATTAATCCATCACCAATGTCTGTGGTTAGGTTAAGTAGGTAAAGACATGGGTTAGGTTACAGTAATGTTGCACCGGCACCATGGGCCAAGTGCGGGATTCTATCGACACGCTCGTCGCTCATATATAGACATTTTTGGCCAAGATTTTTTTAAATCAAGTTCCTACTGACCAGTCCGAAGATTTCTTCTGAATATTGGTTTTCAGTAACTCCTTACATTCCGATGTTTTGATTTTATTGATATTTTGTAGAATTTCTAGTTTATCCGTTTCTGTACACATTTTGTCCTGTGTATGAGATTCAGGTATTAATAAATTCACGTACCTAATCGTAGTTACAGGCAAATTTTAGAACTAGTACACAAAGTATCAAAATGTTTACACAGCACCGACTTACTAAATTAACAACAGACTTTTTGCCGTTTTTTAAATCATAGACAATTGGTGATACCGCAGGGAAATATCTGTGAACAATATTTGGCTAGCCAGACTCTATAAATACATCAAGTTTTACTTGTTTGGCAATTTAATTCCTATATAATATAATTAAAAAATACCTACCACTAGTAAGTTTGATATTCTATGCAAAAGCGACCATGTAGGTTTGACATGAAATTATTTATTATGCAATAAGAATACATTCCTCCCTGCCAAATCACGCAATCTCCGATTAGTTTATACGGTAAATTGTCAGAGTATGGGTGTTTTTCGGGTTCGGCAGCCAAAATGGTAAAAACGGAACCTTTATAGTTTCGTTATGTCCGTCCGTCTGTCCATCCGTCCATCAGTCCGTATATCACAAGCATTTTACTCAAAAACTACACGATGTACATTCGTGAAATTTGGAGTATAGCTTTCCTGTGTAAGCCGCTACTTAGTTTGATGATTACATAATAAAATAAAATAAATCTAGGGAGGGCACTCCATACATGTATCCCAAACTGTTTTTTTTTTCTGCAAATATAAATGTGTGGCACATATTTCGACAGATCTTGTAAAGTAATTTTGAGGTTTCTGCATTTTTTTGATTTAGTGGATATTTTCGCAAAAAATCGCTCCGAAAATAGCATAAATTGTCCCCCCCCCCCCTCCCTCCTCGTTTATTTTCTAACGGTATAAAAATGAGAAAGATTAAGCTTAATAAACACTTTCAACGAAAATTGTTTTCAACATGATCGGATATACCGTTTTTGAGTTATTGCCGAAAAACGACGCTTCTCAACAAAAGGACGTAAGTGCCGTGGTCAACTAGGAACCCTTATAGTTATACCATGTCCATCTGTTCGTCTGTGTGTCCGTCCGCGGCTTAGCTCCGTGATCATTAGTACTAGAACGCTGAAATTTGGTATGAGTATGTGTATGTATCCCGCCGACAAAACGGTAAAAATAAAAACTTAAAAAAACCTTTTTTCGGGTAACGCTCGTACACCTAAAGTGGGGCTGAATTTTTTTTTTTGTTCCAACGCTAGTGTGTGGTGTGTCTTTGAATAGGTAAGGTATGTTAAAAATAATAGGAGTCTCCAAACATTATTTTTTATAAAGTCAACGAAAATTCAAAAAATAACGTCCCCCCATCTAACTTTTCAACCACAAGTCATAAAATTATGGAAAAATTCATAAAAATGATTCCTTATAAGTACTTTCAATGAAAACTATATTGAATAAAATCGGTTCAGTTGTTTTTGAGTTATCGCAAAATTTCATAATTTTCTTTAAAATGACGTAAGTGCCGCGCGGTGTCCTTATACTTCGACTATTACATATATTCAGCCGTTCTAGTTTAAAAGGCCGTCTTTTGATATCAGTTTCCATATATTTTACGTCCTTTTTGATTAGCACGATGCAGTTCTTTACACACACACACACACACACACACACACATGACACTGTTGTATATATTTAAATTATGATCTATAATGAAATAAACTTTTAAAATAACTGGTCACAGATATTCAGTTCTATCATGACAACATGACCGAGATGAATCTATGTCAACTCCAGTCAGGTTATACGTACATAATGCACAAGGGAGCTAAGTGAGTTTGTGTTTGCATTACCGTCTTGACTACCGACCACATGCATGTGAACAAGACATTACTGTATTAAGGGTTGAAACAGGCAGACTGTATTGAAACTTCAACTTATATCGATATCTTTAGACTCAAAGGGCGTAAACACCACACAAAGCAATAGTGGATACGTCTTTTGAATCTAAAGGTAACGATATGAGAACTGCACGGCGTGCAGTCGGCGGGCAGTTAGTGTGCAGTTATTATATCACTTAAATCAGCGCAACGGCTTGCCACTGTTATATGAGTGGAGACCCCCAGCGCTATCTGTTCTGCTAGTTTGTTGATTTAATCATGTTTTCCGTGTGTTGAATAATAGACGGCTTTCGAAATTTCCAAGTAATATTAAATCGACTCCCATTGCGTTAATTTATCATCAAGGTACCTTATATAGTTTTGAAGATCTTCGAGAAAATGAGTAGGAAGCATAATTATGATTCTCTAAGTGACGTCACTAGGTGGATATGACACAGTCACAGCGCACAAGAACAGCAGTACAATTTATATACTAAATACGCCTTTCTTTTCTACGCTATGAAAGTCACTTACGTTCTACTTTTTACCTACGCTCTTTTAGATTGAGGAAACGTTGAAATTGATTTTTGATATGAAATCGGTATATTTTCGAAAATCTTAAAATGTGGTTATATTTAAAAAAAACCTCTATTTGATTATATAAAAAAAGCCTGGATAAAAAATTTAATGTTGTCAATTGTTTTCTTTCATTTTTCTTTTTTTTTTCATATGAAATAAGACTCATCTCCAGTTATTTTGTATAGAGATAATACCCGTATTCAGTGTTTTTATTTCATCCGGATTATGTATACATTATAAGGCACGAGGGTGCTAAGCGAGTTTTTATTTCTGTTGCAGTCTAAACTACCGCGAGCCGCAGTGCACATGCATGTCTCAAGAGCAGTACGCGCGGCTGAGGGCACAGGATCCACGATATCGTAAGTGTCATCAGACATATACACTTGAACACAAAATTTTTGGGCCACCTGAATTTAAATAACAGCAATAGGTTTTACTTTACCCACTCATTATTCCTTCCATATAATTGTATACAAAAAGTACCCAGAGAATTATACAGCTAAGTCAGAGTCACTTGATAGTTTTACTTGCAGTTTACATTTTTTATTTAGCTGACTTATCGAGCTTCAAAATGTTATTCAGAGTATCCTAGTATATTTGCACGTTTGGCTCAGTGGGTTGTACAACGGCCTACGAAGCTGGCGGTCCCGGGTTCAAATCCTGGCCAGGGCAAGTGTTGTGTGATGAGCACGAATGTTTGTTCCTGGGTCTTGGATGTTTTCTATGTATTATAATTTCTCTATATATTATGTATATCGTCGCCTAGTACCCATAGTAGAAGCTTTGCTTAGTTTGGGACTAGATCGATTTGTGTAAAATTGTCCCTGATATTTTTTTTTTTTTTTTTTAATATTCTATGTGCCAGCAGAAAAGCGTTAAAAGATCCCTAATCCATTGTTTAGTACACAATTATTTCATTTTCGCAATCGCTGCATAAAGAAAACTGGAAATTTAAAAATAATATCTCCTTTGTCGACTTTTAGGCTCAGTATATTACCTAAAAAAAGGTTACCAGCATTCAAAAGAGCCCATTTGGCCCCGTTTGGACTAAATGATTTTGAAAGTAACGTTTTTATACAATTGTATAGAAAAACTAATGAGTGGGCCATTTTTTTGATGGTGAGTGAACAATATATAGTTTGTATAGTATATAATTTAGATGTCCCACCCTTGTAATTATTAATGTGTATAAGTTTGTTACCGATATTCTGCACCAATCATTTCTCTGCTTAGCCTAACGGTTGACTGGTGGAGAATGCCTTATGGCATTAAGTTTGCCATTTGTACTTTCTTATTTTGTGCAATAAAGTTTGAATAAATATACTATTCTTCGCAATACCCAACTGTATTAGTAATTTCCGCGAATCTATCATAAAAATATCAATATCTTTTTTTTGCGATGTCTCGCTTCGTTAACGTCTTTTTTCTTCATGAGTTTTTACGAGTCGGATTTAAACCTGAAAACGTAATTTTTATTAAAGTTGTATTAGCAGTTTTGATGTAAGATGAAATATGTATGGATCGTGACAGAATTAAAAAACTTTACAACCTTGCACTATCTTAGGAAATATTACTTATCGTTATTTGAATATCAAAAGAACCATATGAGAAAAAAAGGTAGTGTATAAACACATCCGTGTTTGTATATTTTTTATTGATTAATATATGGTAATGACTTCCCTTCTTTTTTAAAAAATCATGAGCCGAAGTCAAATGATGTCTCATCAATATATAACTGATGATGACAACCTTGCAGGCCTAGAATTTCTATAGTTTCATTCAGCGATTGGAAACCATATCCAAACTTTGTATGTGTTTCTTTACATTCTCATGTAAGTGCTAGAGTTCCCTTAGCTTTGTCAATTATCTTAATAACTTACACTCACCCAATGATAGAAGACCTTCTCTCCTATCCGGCATACCCGGTCCTGTTCATAACGGATTCACCATTTCACACATTATAGTTGCGGGCCTGCCATCTCTAAGCCACCACTCCTGTGTTACTCCCACCTGAAAGGCTGGCAACGCACTTGTGACTCCTCTGGTGTTGCAGGTGTCTATGGGCCACGGTCATCGCTTACCATAAGGCGATCCGTCTGCTTGACCACAATAACATAAAAAACGACTTCTTTTCGCGTCAAGTGTCCTGCGATTGATACCATGTCAAAATATTAAACATTCCTATAGACAGGCCACAGCTACTATTTTGCAAGTCTCACAAATTTTTAGGATCTCAATATTAGCAGCATTAATCTAAGTAACAAAGTAATTTGTTTCATTGCATTTAATTCTACACAGGATCATCGACGTTGCCACGCACTTCAGCGCGTGCCATGGAAGCAGAAGCAAGCGCAGCTGCCGCGCGCACTGATAAAGTGGCTGCCGCAACCTCCTCCACCTCGCTTTATGACAACGTCACTGGCACACAACCGGCTCACCAACCGCCGCCAAAACGTGAGCATTTCTTTCTACTTTAAGTGGCCAGTGTCGAAGACGTTTATGTGCCATGGCAGCAGAAGCGAGTCCGGCTCAGCAACCGCCACATAAACGTGAGCATAAGCCACCTATCTATCACTTAAGGTAGTAAATAAGTTGTCAAATAAGGTAGTCCAAGTTACCAAACACTCCAGTGCGTATCAGGACAGCAGAAACTTGCGCGATTCCATAATTGCACTGACAAGATGGTAGAGGTAATATATTCCACCTTACTCTGAGACAACACCGCTGGATCGCAATAGGTGTACTTACCATAGTGGATATTGACGTACGCGAATAGTTGTGAGGTAGCTGCATACGTTCATGATAGGGTTGCCAGATGGCCGGGAAATCCGGGAATGTCCCGGAATTGTATGTTTGGTCCCGTGTCCCGTAATTTTACTTTACTGTCCCGGAATTCTAAGCAGCAAGCGTCAAACAGCAGCCAAACCCAAAATTCAAATATGCCGCGCAGTGGACGGGCGCGGAGCGGTACGGGGCGGCCGCCAATAGCGTGGTGCGTGCGGCGCACAAGCGAATAGTGCCTACGCCGCGCCGATCTTCCACGCCCCCCTCACCCTTCCTTCACTTACGCCGACGGCCGACGCAGCTAGTGAGCACTTGCTTCGTCTTGAATGTGTGCGATCAATTATTGCCGGTAATTATATTTCTGGATATGGAAGAATTGTCACAACCTTCAACGAGTAAGAAGAGATTCACGGGTTTTAATAACACGTGGCTAAGTGATCCTAATTTTAAAGACTGGATACAAAAGAAAAATGAGTTTACTGCAATTTGTAAAACTTGTAACTCAGAAATTGCAATTCAGTATGAAGGTCGTCGCGCGTTGACAGTAAGTATTTGTTTAATTTATTTTCAATACTCAATAATTTTGTTTAATACTAGTGCAAGTGCACGCAGTTATGATAATGTATTAAATTAAATGTGTGTGGTGTTGTTGTGTGTGGCATAATGTAAAAATATATAGGTGTTTTATTTAATATTCTTACTTACTTGTATTCAATTGTTTTAGATTCACGTCAATAGTACTAAGCATACAAAGATGGTATCAGCCAAAAAAAATTCAAAATGCATGGACAAGTTTTTCATAAAAAAGGATACAAAGAAAGAACTTTCAGTCTTAAGTGCGGAAGTGGGCTTAATATATAACAATGTGAAGCATGGTTTAAGTTATAATAGCTTAGATTGCTTGTCAAAAAATATACATAAAATTATTCCAGATAGTCAAATAACTGCAAAAATGACATGTGGACGTACGAAGGCCTCAGCAATCACACGCAATGTTTTAGGACCATATTCGCAGGATAAATTGATCTCTGATTTCAAAGAAGCTCATTACTTTTCAGTGGGTTCAGATGCATCGAATGTTGGTAATATAAAAACATTTCCGTATGCCGTTCAGTATTTCAATAGTAAAAAAGGTATATGCCAAAAATTACTGGATTTTTACGAAGACGCTAACGAAACATCGCTTGATATATATCAATTTATTAAGAAAATTACTGCCGATGCTGACCTTAGCATTGACCAAATAAGTGCCTACAGTGCAGATAATGCTTCTGTGAATTATGGTATACATAATTCTGTGTATCAGAAGCTAAAAATGGAGAACGAGCATGTTTTCAAAGCCAACTGTTACTGTCACATAATAAACAATTGCGTAAAGTATGCAGTTAAAGGCCTGAATGTTGACGTGGAAAGCATAATAACGAAAATATATAGCGAATTTAGTTCGTCAGCTTTAAAAACAAAAAAATTGAAAGAATGCTTTGAGTTTGCTCAAATAGAATACAAAGATCTGCTAAGACATGTTCCTACAAGGTGGTTGTCACTTTTGCCAGCTATAGATCGATTAGTATATAGTTGGCCTGCAGTAAAATATTATTTTTTGGAAAAGGGTTCAAGAAACAGCCACAGGGTGCTATGGGAATTTATTTCCGATGGTTACGATATTAATGATTTGGACAATGATGAAGAGTGTAAAAAAGAAGGTCTGAATGATTGTTATCATTTCTTCTTGGGTAATGTACTGCCTGAATTTACGAAAGTGACATTGCTATTAGAAAGCGATAGCTTCACTATGTTGGACATTGATCGTGCTATGCGAAGACTTTATGACCAATTAAAGAGCAGGTTGGCTGATAATTTTTTGGGGAGCAAAGTAAGAGCTATATTTAGAAACCTCACTGAAGAGCAAAATAATACTTTCACATCAGAAGCACACATTTTCCTGCAAAGGGCAGTCGAATATTTGGAAGAGAGATACGATTTTGGGCCTGATAGTATTAATAAAAAGCTCGGGCTTTTGTCCCTTAAATCTGAGGAATTACAGTTGACATGGGATGTGCTCTCCCAATTTCCTGAAATATTAAAAATTGAAGATGCGATTGACGTCGACGCACTTAGTTTGTGTGTCTAAAATCTGTTTATGAGGTCCTTCCACGAGACTTGCCAAATGATAAAATCTGGGCACATTTTTTTAGATTGAACAAAGATGTCGAGTTTGTTAATCTAAGAAAAATTGTTAGCTTCGTGTTGTCCATCCCGACTAGCAACGCCTTCTGCGAGAGAATTTTTAGTCTTATGGTAAATCTATGGACTAAGGAACGAAACCGTATATAAATCCATGGAGGATTTAATTAAATCTGAATTACAAACTCGCATCAATTTTGAGGAGTCTTGCGCCGAAATTTTGACGACTTTGCAAAGCAGTGATGGAGAGAAGTTACTAAAAATGGCTAAATCTAGCGATAAATATTAAAAAAAAAAAATAATAACTTCAAAATTTTAGATTTGATTTAATGTTTTTGATATGCTCTGAAAGGTGCTCAATTTTGGTTTTAAGATTATTTAATGTTACCTGATGTTGGTTTTGAACGAATGTTTAATTTATAAGCCTAAAAAGGTGCTCAATTATTGTTTAAAATTTAGGTGAAGTTACCTGTTGTAATATTTATCAAAGATTAATTCATAAGCCTAAAAAGATGCTCAATTTTAGTTTTAAGTTTCGGTGAATTCATCTGATATGATATTCATTTTGTACCAAATGTAGTCTAAAAAGTGTTCAAATTTAGTTTTATGATTAGTTGAAGTTACCGGTTGAGTTTTTGATTCCTATTAAAGGTTTATTAATAAGCCTATAAAGGTGCTCAATTTTTGATTTAGTTTTAAGTAAAGTTACCTGATAATTATTGTATATCAAGTTTTTATTAATAAACCTAAACATGCGTTAAATTTTAGTTTTAAATTTAGCTGTTGAATGTTGATACTTCATGTTGATTTCCTAATAAACCTCAAAAGTTTAAAGTTTACAATTAGTAAGCCGATAATTAACTACATTCAGCTGGAGCAAAAAAAAAGAAGTAGTATTGTTTTCATTAAGTGTGTTTGGTTTTTCACTAGTAAATATTTTTGACTATAATATGCCTTCTTGTTCCTTTACAAATATTATAATAAGTTTCAAATTTTTTCGTCGGGCGATTAACCAGAAACGTCCCGGAAATGAAAAACCTAAATCTGGCAACCCTAGTTCATGAAGTGGCTGTAGCAAATTCTTCCACCTCGCTATTATAGCGTAATGGGCATTCGTGGATCAGACTCCATTATTTTCGTCTTTTTTACATGAATTTTAAGGTCAAAACGCTGACAGGACTCATTGAGGCTCGAATTAAAATTGGCTACGCCAGCCACCAGATAGCTCACGAGCGACGCTCTCACAAGCCAGAATAATATAGTCCAGTCACCGTGACCGAAATCGGTCGGGACGAGATGAGATGATGATAGCGAAATATACGAGCAAATCACTGGCTTGCAACCAGTCCACTCACCGATAAGGGATAAAAAAGTAATTGTCTGCATATAACAGTATTATTGCAGTAACTTCGTCTAGCCTGCAATCACTTACCGCTATTTGCGCCACTTATATGCTGTTTGCACTGCCATAGAGAAGAATCACTTTAAATGGTTTGAAGGCTTGATGTAATGATTGTGATGATAAAGACACGAGAATTCTGTATGGTACATGCGTCCATAAAATTGATCACTCTGTTTTTATAAAAATATGATACAAATATTTTATATGTACTTAGCACGTGGTGGCAGCGCCCGAATAGACAGTGACATCTTTTGATATTGATTTACACCTAAGAGGATTTACAAATTAGGCGGATTCAAAAATTGCTTATCTTATCAGAAACTTCCTCCAATACGAAATAATGTTGCCGAAATCATAAAAATTAAGAAATTACAATGACAGACGTCATTTTCTATAACCTTAAACTTGCCTTAAACCTTGCGGAAGGATTTTCATATTTTAAGGATTTGATCATAGTAACCTTGATCACGATACTTTTTCATAATTCTCTCACTACTAGAGTAAGTACTTCACCGAAGTTTAAACCAAAAACGGAATGAATGCATGGACTTAAAATCGGTTACCAGAATATTTAGATATTTCCCACTCCACGACATGAAAAAGCGCCATATCTGACGTAGGTAACCGATTTCGAATCACATTATTTAAATTAATAATTTAATTTTATAACAGCATACAAAGTAGAAATACCCAAGTAAACTGTAATTATAGTTTTCTCATTGTTCAGTAGTTCCAAATTCCGACGCTAGGATTTATCATTGAATGAATGAAAATATTAGTATAAAACTTGTTACTTCATTTACGAAAAAGCTTACAAAACAATCGTGCACATAAACAGACAGTTGCCCTGCCCGGGATTTGAAACCGGGACCGCCAGCTGCGTAGGCCGTTGTGCAACCAAGTGAGCCAAACGTGTCGAATATAAATATTTCATGGGTTGCAAATGGTATGTGCTACGCTATAATAAGTCTATACTCAGCCTTGGTAAGACTATCGGTTCAGTCTCAGTCTGCATAACGAAGCATTATAATCATTCCGTCACTTTCTTTCAGCTGCTTAATAAGATTGTACAATATTTTCAGCTGCGGCTCGACAGACGGATTCACAGCCACCGACGCGGCCGCCCAAATCGCAAGAGACTTCAACCATGACTACCAATACGTCGACAGCTCCTAAAACTGTCACTGCCTCTGTTGGCACCCATGGCACAAATGTAAGTCCCCATACAATTCACAATTATTTGACTACTAGCTTTTGCCCGCTGTTTCGCAATTTTTAACCACCTACAAAAAAAGGGGTTTGACCGGTATGTTTGTATTTCACGTCCACTATGTTGGATTTTAAAATCGTTGTTGTTTTCGTAATCAGCGACCTGACCATAGAAACAATACCCATGTTGATTTTCAGACTTTGTCTCCACATTTCCTCCTTTTAGGGGTTGAATTTTCAAAAAACCATAAACATTTGCTTACTCATTTATCGTTAGGAATACTCCTGTGAAGTTTCGAATAAATAGTCAAACTTATCTTGTTACCCCATACAAACTTTGGACCCTTACCTCACCCCCTTAAATGGTGAGTTTTTAAAAGTGCACCCATTGACTTTATAAGGAACCTACGTACCAACTTTGGAATCCTTAGAACCAGCGGTTTGGGCTGTGCGTTGATATGTCAGTCAGTCAGTCAGTTTCTTCTTTTATATATTTAGATGGGTTATAGGTGCAAATTTCTCTAGTCGTTCTTCCAAATACAGTTCTTTCTAAACGATAAACAAGATGCCTATTAGTATTAAATAAGAATTATAATTGTTGTTAATTTTTGGTTAATTGTAAATATGCAATTCCATTAATTCAAAATAATTTATTTCAGACAAAGTCTATAATGTGTTAGTGACATAGAATTACCTAAAACTAGGGTTAGTATTTATTATATTGCATACCCTAACAGGGTCCCATGTTTGAAACTTTGCCATTTATAACATCTGTATCTACAACATGCAGCAATAAATAACTTTGACTTTGACTTTGACTTTGAATTCTCAGCACAATTCCTAACCATAGGTACTACGTCGTTAAAAGCAATAATTAAGAATGGCATTTAGTGCGCGCCCACGGCCGAGTCGGCAAACTAAAGGTTACGCCTTTGTTTATAAAAATATTAGCTCATCGTCCACCCACATGGGCTTTCCTAGACATGGAACGAGAAACATTGGCTTCATTAATAATACCGCGTAGGAGTTCATTAGAGATTTGCAGGTTGAGATTTTCATTTACGGACTAATCTTTCTTTGTACGCACCTGCTTATATTTTTATAAATTTCTTGAGTGAAAATATATGCTGATTTCATTACTTTAGACACTATCTTTAAATAACTATTTTATTTTTATATATAATATTCAGACTAACGAAACGAACGTGTCGTACGGAGTAGTCGGGTCTTTGGTACCTAGTTAAACTGTGGTACGACAGAATATCACGTGAGACAACATAATTTTCGAGTTCATAATATACTCATCTGTTTCCGCGATTCTCACTCATTTAAATAGACCAATTTAAACGCATTATATTGCGAATGCTATATTATCTAATTTAATTTCGCAACGTCTGGACCGCGATGTTACTTTAACAGATTAAAAATAATGTTTTTCTCAGTGTACCCGTGAAAGCAACACAGGTATCGGGACTCAAATGAGGCAATGTACACTATGTAGGGTAAATTGCCTATTATTAGTGGCTAAATCGCAAACATATGATATGATAATATAGCCAGGGTATAGATTAAGGATATTTACTAGAATTAGAGTTTTTAATAATAACTATAGATGGTTATAAATACCCCCGAAGTATTTTTACAAACCGTGTAGTAATGGCCAATGAAAGTTGTGGCTAGTAATTAAATAATCGGGCCAGTTATGGGCGATTTACCCTAATTGGTTTTATGTAAATATATTCGCTTACAATTTACACTACCGTAGAAACTTTTAGTTTTAACAAAAATGTTCATACATTTCTATCCATTAATTTTGATTCAAAATATGTAGACGAATGAAGACTCTCAAGCGGCGGGCGGTGCTCCTACGCAGCATGGACAAGACCTCAAATCCGAAGGTGTACAGGCTGGTGGGACGCTCACAACGTCTAAGTCATCGGCCACTTCCACCAGGCCTGGGAAGGAACATCTGCAGCACACGAAGAGCATTGACTATGGAGATGGAAATGAATCGGTAAGTATCCTCAAAATGTATGGGGAGTATATAGATAGGCGGGTGCTTACTACATCAAAATGGTAGATTGCTATCCACTACCTAACGACGCCAATTACGAATATAAGAAGATTCGTTGAGTTTGGCTAACCTAACTTCAAACCCGAAGGCGTGCAGACGCTCACAACATCTAAGTCATCGGCCACCTCCATCAGGTCTAGGAAAGAACAACTGTTCAAAACTCTGCAGCCTGGCATACCCAGGCTTACATGTTCTTGCACCTACTTCAACAAGACCTGAAAAAGATTAAATGCATTTTAACACGCTTTTATTAGGTCGACCTGTATGTAACTAACTATGTAATGGAATCTAAGGTAACTAATTTAACCACTTCCAAGGACCGTAGCGTCATGAAACTTGGCAGCTGTATGTAGTTATGATGACAATATAATAATATGGTACTGTCGTACTGATCTGATGATGGAGCCGAAAGATATGAACTGAAACTTCATGATGGAACATCGTATCATAGCTGTGTTTGGATTTGTTAGAAAAGTCTTGTAAAGGTTAGTTTTTCTAGTGTTTTTTAAACTATTAATTTATTACTTTAAAGCGATGGAGACGATTCGGTTTTGTTAAAAATTAAAAGTCCCAAGTTGTGAACTTCAGCAGCCCAGCTAAATTACAGGTGAATTTTGTCAAAGTCGACTGCCAACGAGTCGACGCTTACTACTTTAAAACTGTCAACCACTTCTACCAAGCTTGCGAGTAAACTAATGAACATGCAACTGAATAAACTTATCAGGTTTTACGTGTATGTAGACGACACACATTGAACGATGCTAATATTTTTCCAGTCGCGCGAATCGGACCGGCACTCAATGCACCACCACAATGTCATCAACAACAACACTCCGGGCTCGCGACGCACAAAGTCTAAAAGCACAGAAGATATGAACATGGGTAAGTGCAGCTGCAAGAACATAAATAAAGGACAAAAATAAGGCACAATTAACACAAATCGACCTAGTCCCAAACTAAACAGAACTTGTACTATGGGCACCAGTGTACCTATCATGAGTTTACGATCGGCGCTAGCGAGTATCTCGTATTGAGAGTCAGTGCGCCTCTCTCGCACGCGCTAATGGTGCGAAAGAAATAGACCGCCATCGAGCGCTCGATACTCGCTCGTGCCGAACTCATGATAGGCGTGGTGACGGTGTACATAAATACTATATGGATAAATGATTATTTTTTATCGTTATTATTATCAGCCTGAACTGTCCCACTGCTGGGCAAATGCCTCCCTCTCTTACTTCCATTCGTCCCTATTTAAGGCAGCAACGGAGCAGATAGATATATAAATTGTAATACTTAAACACAAAGAAAACATCCAAGACCCAAGAACAAACCTTCGTGCTCATCATACAAGCACATGCCCTGGCCGGGATTCGAACCCAGAACCGCCAGCTTTGTAAACCGTTGTAAACGTGTCGATAACATATCGCTAGCTCAATATTACAGGGTTAATGTGTCACTTTTAACGAATTGAAATTTTAACATTGTCGTCTGTAAATTTTATATTATAAAGTTTTAAACATTAAAGATAATTATAAAAAAAAAATTGTAACGGACTATTTGGAGGTCACTGAATCGGAAAATATTTTTTTTGTATGTTTGTATATGTCGCTGTGGCTTCATCACGTCAAAACAGGTATCGAATTCCAACTATTTTTTGGTACGTACACGGACAAGATCGTTAAAGTTAAAAAACGAGGGTCATGATTTTTTCTTACATTAAAAATTTTTAATTATTCGATCACTGCTAATTTTATATAATAATAATAAAATATACTGAATAGAGTAAGTAAACTCATTAAATATTTAGTTAAGCTCGGCAAATAAAATGACAACTTACTAAAACCTAACGTAATCTAAACCTTTATTGCACAAATAGTAGGAAGTGCAAAGAACTGGAAATTTAAGATGGAGAAAAGTGAAGAAGAAAAGTAAAATAAAGTAACCCTATATCATTTTGTGGGGATAAATGATTAAAAACTAGATATATGGAGCACTGGACTCTATAAGTGGCATTATACATTTCCATAATCGCAAATTATCGCAAATATAGATCGTGTGAAGGCTCGGTGTAAATCTCTTTCGGACTTATCCAAACGCACCTTATATATAAAGTGAAACGTAAGCAGCACGCGGTTTTGTAAATTAAGATTGTTTACCCTGTTTTAGATTCAAGCACACTAAAACGCATGCTCAAACCGATGCCGTCAACGGAGAGCCCCGTGACGTCACCGGAGATGGGGCGGCGACGCTACGGCGGCGCGGGCCCCTGTCCCCCGGCGTGCGGGGCGCACCCGCACCGACACGGGCAGCATCTCCACCACCCGCACCACCAACATGCGGCGAACAACAACAGCCGGCAGGCATCACAGCGGTATTCCTCTGATAGGTAGAAATGCTTGCTTATTCCATTACGCTTCTGGATTCAAAAGATGCGACGACTGGTAAAAGAAGTGATCTAGATTATCTAACATCCAGCTTCACTCTTAAAACGCATGTGCTAAGTAATAACATTAACTTCATCTATGAATTCGACTATTCTAAAAATCTGTAGGCGCATGCAGCGTACATACTAGTCAGCAGGCAAGTCTCACAGGCGGTATTCCTCTAATAGATAGAAAATATTGGAAATGTATTAGTGCGGCATCCGCCTTTACTCTTGAGACTCATCACGCGCTAACTTCATCTGCATCTGTAGGCGCAAGCAGCAAACAACGCAGACCTCACAGCAGTATTTCTCTGATAGGTAGAAATGCTTCTGGATTCAAAAGATGAGACGACTTGTAAACAACGTGATCTAGATCATATAAATGTTGGTAACTGATGGAAATGACAGTGCAGTAGTGCGGCTTCCAGCTTCACTCTTAACACTCATCATGTGCAAACTAGTAACTTTGACGTCATCTTTGCATGCATATAACTTAGAGATCTGTTGACGCATGCAGTGAACAAAAATAATCGACAGGCTTTACAGCGGTATTCTTGTGATAGGTAGAAAAGCTTGCTTATTTTATTACGCTCCTGGATTGAAAAGATGAGATAACTGGTAAACGACATAATTTATATCATTATGTTGGAAATGACTGCTTCATCTGGCTTCACTCTGAATTCACCATGTGCCAACTAGTAACTTCAATATCATCTGTGAATTCGACTTACCTAGTAAAGATCTGCAGTTCTGTAATAACAGCTCTTCAACAATAGCTGGCAGGCATCAAAGCGTTATCCCTCTGATACCCATCAAAGGAATACCGATATGTAACGTGATCATGCTGTTGGATTAATAGTAATAGGTTTCACTCTTAGTGTAACTTATGTGCCAACTGCAAAGCTACTAGCTTTAACTTCAACGAAACGCTGTAAAATTTTGTAAAGACAAAGTATGTATTTGCGTGGAAACTTTAGTACAAAATCATATCCACTCACCTCTGTAGCATTTTGGCCGCTGTAAGTTCAAATCATATTTTAAACGCCATAATATTTTCACCTCATTCGCTAAGTTCCATTTACGGTGTCAAATCTGCGTGAAAAAGTGCATTTTATCCGCTAGCGTGGAAAAATCATTAGATGTTCGATTTTTTTTGTATGTTTTTTGTTTATTTAGTTAGGAGTGTGTTTCGTAGGTTTACTATCAAAGGTAAAAAATAATCGGTTTGTTATAATAACATAGATTTCCGTATATATTCCTGGCTGTAGTGAGGTGAAAAGTTACGCTCAGGAATCTATATTTGAACAACAATTTTAGATTCCATCGCTTACCCGGCTTTCAATTTAAGCACTCGCGCCAAATAACAACTTTGCAGCCTTACATAACAAATAAATATTGCTATCACTTACATGGTTTAGTTCTATGGGCAGCAAGCTTGCTCTTTTTGCGTCCTAATGATATTGATTCAGGCAAATAAAACGCTTTGCTAAGAACCCGGCTACGACAACGCGCGACCAGCAGCGCGGCAAGCGAATTCCTAATACATTGCCTGAATTGCGTGTAATGCCAACTAACTGCTGTGTGGTAAGCGCCTCGACTGCGCAATGAAGAGCGCCTCGTCACACATTGTCGTGGTCGGGCCGTAATGCGAACAGTACAACGGTGGGCAAAAAAATTGGTGTACCTCCTTTGTACCTTAATTTAGATGAAATAGAGTCGAAAAGTGGTAAAACAATTTGTTGGCTAACCGTACAAAAAGATACGATACGTGGCATTTGAGATTGCATTATTTATGATGAGAATGTGTTATTTAACAAAAGCCTATAAGCAAAGATTTGATTTTCTGGATACTTCCAGTCATTACCCCATTGTCCATCTTCGACTTTCGTCTTACCCACACAAAATCATCAGCAACCTAAATCAAACATCGTCTTACAGTCGAGGTGTTGGAGTTGGAGCCGCACCGAGTGGATACCCCGGCCGCGGCCTCTACCTGGAGCTGGGAGGAGGAGGAGAGAGAGACATGTCGCCGCCATCAGACAACGTGATGTTCGACAATCAGTGCTATGCGACCACGCCCTCGTCG
Source organism: Hedya salicella (assembly GCA_905404275.2). NCBI lineage: Eukaryota > Metazoa > Arthropoda > Insecta > Lepidoptera > Tortricidae > Hedya > Hedya salicella. The sequence continues at coordinate 21,484,858 of FR990100.1, read as the reverse complement.
TCAAACGGGAATTCCGATCAGGAGCCGTGCCAACGTAGGGAAGGCAGGCAGCACCACCATCCGGTGAGTTGTTTAATAACTTACCCCTTTTTTGTGGCAGGTTACGTCTATGCTAGGAGCGACCTTGTAGTATCAGTATTTTACCGCAGCCTGTACTGTATAGTTGGGAGATTGGGAGAGAGGCAGAGGTGTGCCGTCCATATAGGAACAAAGGCACTGCCTACCCTGAACGACCATGGCTCCATATAGGAACAGAAAAACTGCCTCCCTTGGCCAAACTTCACCTTCAACAACACTCTTGTGCTCGCCTCTGGGGAGAGGTTTATGCTAGCTGCCATCAAATAACGTTATATTAAATAAGTTCTATGCTCTCATCGTCGAATGGAAACTCTAACAAAAAGCAGCGCTAACACAGGCAGAAGGCAAGCAGCACCTTCATCCAGAAGTTTATAGTTATGTATATCGATGTGTTGATGGTTTAAGCAACTTTAATTATTACAAGCTTTTATGCAACTTCACCTGCTGCTGGGTTGCTTTTTCACCGAGTGCTACTGGCGCACATATGATGAGCGATAACATTAACCAGCTAGGAAGAAATTTCAAATCCTCGTAGGCTATCATTTTATTTGCCGTAAAACCAAGGGACTCAAAATTTTCATATAATACTGTTTTTTGCACATCTCATATGTGAAAACTTAAAATATACAAAAAAGGATATAATAGTAGACAAACGGCAAACGTATCGTTAAATAGCGATCTCTTCCAAGTAACTTACGAGTACGGAGTAAATTAGAGAATTGAAGTAGGTTTTATTAGGTCAGCGCAAAACAAAAAAGAAGTTAAAAATTTGGATTTCAGAAGCTTTGAAAAGATCTAACAGAGTTGAAACAAGCGTAATGTTCCTTGAGTTAGTGGGTCGTTACAGGATGAGAATTATACTGCAAAGAAGATGTGTAGTTGTTACCACAGAGTACTTAATCATTAAGTTTGTTGTTACTACAACAATTAATGGACAGCAACATGAACTAAGAATGAAATATAAATACATAACTAGCGTAGACCAAATATGAATATTTTAATACAGATATTTGTCACAGATTAGATGGTAGATAGTTAAAGATCCGGAGGAGTTAGAGTTATCACAATCTTAGTTTTAAAGACAGAAATATACGTAGCCGTTTCAATTAACCGACTGCAACCCGACCCAAAGATGGTCCCATACAATCCATAATTAAATCTTTCTTCATAATTCATAATTAAACTATTCAAATGTGGTCATCTAAAAAAAAATCCCCAATGTTATAATTGTAAGAGATGAAGACACTTCATCAAACCAACAAAGGTTTATGGTGGTTACTGCATATTATAATGGATTATTGCCCAATTTATAGATTATAATAGATTAAAGCCCGGAATGGACTATAATAAAATAATAAATATCAGGGAAAATCTTACACAAATCGACCTAGCCCCAAACTAAACAAAGCTTGCACTATGAGTACTAGGCGACGATATACATTATATATAGATACATTATAATACTTAAATACATAGAAAACATCCAAGACCCAGGAACAAACATCATGCTCATCACATAAACACTAGCTCTGGCCGGGATTCGAACCCAGGACCGCTAGCTTCTATGACGTAACAGTACATGTCGGACCTCTCTGTCAAATCAACATCTAATTAGCAGTTTAAAATGCCTATATCATGCGTATTTCTTGGCCAATTTTAGTTTTAATCTCACTTTTTGAAATCTTTTTTACGGTATTTTCATATTTTGTTAAGAAAAGCGATAAAAAAAATCATGCATGTACCCTACTGTCTCGAGGATTTTTCATAGATTCACCGACTACTTGTTTACGAACAGGGGCCCGTTTCTCAAAAGCTTGTAACTTTTATTTCAAGATTTACAAGCCAACAATATGAATTAAAAAGAGACTTCCGCTTTTAATACAAGTTACAAGCTTCTGAGAAATGGGCTCCAGGTTAGTCCTTATGTACACTTGCTTAACAACTGGGAATGAAAAAAGTACAAGGAGCAGAAGGAAGTTATACTGGCGTAATATTCTCTTTCTAGTCGTCTCACTCTTGTCAGAGTGGTCGTGGTCTCGATGATGATGTACACGGCAGATCTTCCTCCTCGGTCCTCTCGACTTGAGTAGCCACCTTTGCAATTTGTCTCCACTTTATTCTGTTGGCAGCATTTCGAGGACACTCGGTGATACTAATGTCTGTCACAGATTTTATATGATCCGTCCATCGGGTTGGAGACCGCCCTCGAAACCTTTTGCCTTCAACCTGTCCCTGCACCTCTAGACGCTCCATGGAATGCTGGTTTCGGGAGATATGTCCAAAGAATCTGAGAGTTCGCAATTGTACAGTCGACGAAAGCCTGTCCTTGATTCTTAACTCCTTTAATATGGATAGATTAGTGCGAAATGCGGTCCAAGGAATTTTCAGCATACGCCTCCAGCACCACAATAAGGCGTAATATTAATACTAACAAAAAGGGAACTACATAGAAAAAAAAATGCCACACTACACTGACAAGATTGGCAAGCAATAGCAATGCTGATGGCTGACCTCCATTAGGGCACGTCAGCTAAAGTAGCGCTACCTTCGTGCCCTATATATCACTTGACAGGAAGATAATCTTTATATAATAACACTAATAACTGAATCATTGTAACTACTGAAGAAAAACTGACTTGTAAAATGCCTATCGGTATCTATAGGATACGTCACACTCACACTCATACACTACGCCGCCACCTTGTTTTTACGTTCCTACAAAGCTGTCATCGACTCCATTTTGAACGTAGCAAGAACTGTGGTGACTGCATTTGGCATCACACAAGTGGACAAGTAGCTACCAATATGTACATGTAATTTGAGTCAAAATATGTTTTATTAGTAGCTCTTTAACATTGCAAAGTAGAAATGAATAATCTACTAGATAGTTAGTATCTGTATCTTAACTTGTTGTAACCGCAGCTAAATCACACGTATTTTTTAGCGCCCACTTTATAAACGGGGCTCTCCGAGAAGCAAGGGTACAAAGTCGCACAGGAGACGCATGGGAAAGTCCTGGCGTTGCAGATATCCATAGACGACGCAACTACTCTTTGTCACGTATTGCATTAAAAAAAAAAAAAATGTGCAGCCATTAAGCACTATTTAAACTCTTCAGCACAACACTACTCACGGTTTAGAGCTAAAGCTAAAGAAGTAAAACACGTAACTCACTTATTAGCCCCTCGTATGCGATGTCAAAAATTTGCCAATCAAATTGAAGCTAAATGAAATTTTTACATAGTTTTAATGCTCTGCACGAATCCGTGTTTACGTATTACAAGGGGTTAAGGCTAATTTGGACAGACCCTCTGAACTGCAGAAGCAAAGCAATTGTGGAAACTTAAGACGATTTATGCACTTATTTATTACAGTCATATTGCTGTTTTATTTCATATCTTACGATATGACATACAACATTTTGATTGATTTTAATGGCTATATATGTGTCTGTGATTCGAAATTATATTATAAACGGTATTAGTATTGTAAATTATTTATTTTTAATTTTGACATGATGTAATTTTGATATCTAATGTATATATTCTATTTTATTTTTTATTGTTATTTCATTGTAGTAACTATTTCAGAAATTGTATTTGTTTTTTGTATAATTTAATGTGTATGGGTTTTGGCTATGTGCTGTAAGCATACTCATATTGTTGAAATAAATAAATAAATAAATCTACACTATTTTAAAATTAAAATAAATACCAGTGCGATGCGCGTTCGTAAAAAGTATGGGTCATGATAACAGTGATATGCCTAGGACAAATGTATTTGGAATTCAGCCTTCTTACATCAAAGCAACGGAGTTTCACAATTTTTGTACATGGATAGTATTCTAACGTCTAAGGATGTTATTAGGATATTTTTTATATCTTTTTAGTTTCGTCATATCCCTCCGTCCGTTCGTCCGTCCCTCCGTATGTCACAGGCATTTTACTCAAAAACTGATTTATATTAATGAAATTTAGAGTATAGGTGTCTTGTGCAGGCCGCTACTTAGTTTGATAGTTAAATAATAAAAAATAATATTTCTACGGGGTGCACTTCATACATGTAACCGAAACTGAAAAAAAACAGCAAATATCAATGTGATGACACACATTGATATTTGCTGATTTTAATAATTAAATAATTCGACTGTAAAATCATTTTGAAGTTATTATTATTTCGGAAATAATTGCTCCGAAAGTAGCATAAATTGTGTCCCCCCCCCCCACCCCTCTATTTTCTAAACCATATGTCCAAAAAATATGAAAAAAATCTCCATAATAAACTTTAATGAATACTTTCAAAGGATTTTTTTTAAACATGATCGCATGTACCGTTTTTGAGTTATTGCCGAAAAACGGCGATTCTCAACAAAAGGATGTAAGTGCCGTGAATATATGCTTTCTCATATTGTATTTTTTTCCATCTGTGGTGCATTTTTTCGTATGAAAGGAATCCTACACTGAGCATGGTCCGATATGCTCTTGACCGCTTTTTATAATTTTATTTAATCGTATGGCACAAGGTTTTATTTAAGACGGATACTCAATATAGGCTACTTTACCTTTTTTTAAAGTAGGTCTTAAAATATTCACTTTTGTCCGATTAGCAGACAAAAAATATTGCCATATTGTTTTGGGACCTAGAAAACCGCAAAAAAATATTTTATAAGTTTACTTGACGTAAACAGGCGAAAACGCTGTACGCCATATTAGTCTATAGATTATCTATGCTGTGACGTCACACGGGTTGAAAACAAACATTTGATAATTTCATCAGTGTAAAAACATCGATACTTTCTATTAAAAATCATGATTTCCACCAGTTTATAGGGAAAATATAGTCTTTATCATATTAAATATATTGTCCGAGAATGCAAGAACATATCAAAAAATACCATCCATATATGTGTCGATTCTTGGTAAATTTGTGCTATCTGCCTTCATAAATCCAACATTTATGATCGCTCTTATCAATAAAACTGGAAAGCAGTAACACTCGGAATAGAGGTTTTTACACATAATAAAACGATCATGATCACAACCTCAAAAGTCCACAAGTCACTTGTGTCATAAATGTCAATATCACAGCACATGACCGCATAGCGAATTTCACTATATAAGATTCAACATGAAGTTTGCTTTGTGTCCTGTGACATCACAAAATGGCCGACAGCGTTTTCAGAGTTCAAAATTAAAAAGAAATCAATTTTTAAATAGGAAATATGTAACCATCTTACACTTACACTAAATCTGAAAACGATATATATTGGTTTTTTAAGTCAAATACTACACAAAATATTCATTTATTGAGCTATATTTGATATTTATAGATTAAGATTAGTCAGCCACTTATTTAACAAACGAAATTGCACCTTTTAGTGGCTCATAATTGATTCATTTGCCATAATGTTTATTCGTTTTAAGATATTTTGTCGGAAAGCGTATTTTTAGGATCATCGTACTAATCACAAACAATCGTATATTTTTTTTATCTAATTCTGAAAAGTAGAGGTTAATGTTTCCTTCATAATTGCAGAGAACAGTCTGTCGACGACTATCACATGAAATTATACCTGTATCAACCACCTTTTTTACTTTATTCTTTACTAGGTCAGATTCTTTTGCTCTCTCTGGTGTATCGTTGCCTGCGAAGCTGAAGTTCCTGGGTTCAAATACCAGAGGGCAAATATTTGTATGATGATGAGCATAAATATTTGTTCCTTGTGTCTTGAGGTATTCTATGTAGGTATATGTATAAGTAAATATATGTATTAAATTATCGTCGTCTAGTACCCAAAGCCCTTTTCAACTTACCATGGGACTAGTTCGCTTTGTGTAAACTGTCCTGTAAGATTTATATATTTTGTCTAACAGCAGCAAAAACCGTGCCTGTCTCGCCAAGCATCGCAATCCAGCGCCACGCCCGCGCCCGGTTCACCCACCTCTCGCCTACTCTTGGAATATGAGATGCACCTCCGCAACACTCTTGCCAAGGGCATGGACGCCGAGAGCTACAGCCTACACACCTTCGAGGCGCTGCTGAGCCAGAGCATGGAGGATCTAGGTGAGTGTTTCCACGGTAAGTGCTGTTTTTTCAATCGTCGGAACTCTTTAAAGTCGCGGTCCGTGGTTGAACAGCCTTTAGACCCAAATAAGTTTGTCTTATGCTTTACGGTACTTTTCGCGTATTTTTATATTCAGCTTTTAACGAGCCGTACTATTTAAACTAGGGTTTGCTCCCGGGAAATACCGGAACCGAAAATACCGGGATTTCCCGGTTTTTTTGGCCAAGATAAGAACCGGTACTAGAAAATACAAATTTCGGTATTTACGGGATTTTCAGAAAATACAATTTGTGACTTAAATTTAATACCTTAATGTAGAAATGCTACAAGTGATATTGATAAATAACGCAAGCGTGGTTTAAAACGGAAACTCCGCTCAAAACAGCATGGTCATGTCAAGTGCCAAGCGCGTAGTGTCCAACAGAGATAGAAGCCGAAAGCTTCCGAGTATAATGGCTTGACACTTGGATGGGTTTACGGAGGTCCCAAAGGTACGCGACCACACGGAGATGCTGTCGAGGTCTTTATTAATTTGTCCAATTGCAGTATCTAAATTGCCAGGACTTGCTTGGATGTATATTTGTAGATCATCAGCATAAAGATGGTAAGAGCATTTATTCCTAGAAGTAATTAGGTTGATAAAAATGGAAAAAAGAAGATGAGAGAGAATACCTCCCTGTGGAACCCCGGAAGCAAGTTCACACCAGTCCGAAAAAGTTTTGTCGGCACGGATCATCTGCCGGCAATTCTGAGGATAGGTGCAAAACCACTCAGCCGACGATGACGAGACGTTCAAGTGGTCTAGAGTGGCAAGTAAAAAGTCATGGTCGACAACATTAAACGCGTTGGAGAAGTCGATTAAAACCATCACAGTAAGTTGAGAACGATCCATGTCTTTCCTCACATCCTCAATAACCATCAGTAACGCAGTAGTCGTACTGTGCCCGAAACGAAAGCCAGGTTGAAAAGGGGAGAGTAATTGATTGGAATACACGTAACAAGATAATTGTTTATAGTGTGTACAACGGCTTCCAAAACCTTAGAAAGAAAAGGAAGTATGGAGATAGGACGAAAATCTTGAGGTAAACAGGGATTAGACACTTTTGGTAGGGGAATGACATAGGCATTACGCTACAACGAAAGAAAAACCCCAGAATACATCGAAAAGTTAACAATATGAGTGATAACTGCGATAATATATTCAAGGATGCTGATAATCATTGACCTACTTATTTTCTCATGTCCAACTGCATTGGTTTTAATCGATAAAATCACTTTACTGATCTCGTCATTTTTTTTAAAAGGACAGGGCAAGGCATTAATGTAAGAAATGCTTTGAACTTTAGTGGTAGGGTCTAAGTTGGAAGGTTTAGCGAAGTGTGAGTTAAGATCATTTAATGAAGGAGACGATAGTGAATTAAATTAGCTAACAGATTTTCCAATACCAAGGGCTTTTAGGAATTTCCAGGTATCAGAAGGAAATAATGTTTTTATGTATATATTTAAGCTTAGCAGCTCTTACCATCTGATTACACCGGTACCTGGCAGATTTGAACAACGCCCAGTTCACGTCGCATCGGTCCCGCTTGAATTGGCGAAATGCCCGATCCCGTGTCATCATTGCAATGCGGACCGCTCTAGTAATCCACGGCGCAGGAGGTCGCTTCAATTTTACAGTCCGAAAAGGTGCACGCTTGCCAAACAACTTTAGAATCGTCGCGTTTAACGAGTCCACCGCTTCGTTTACTGACGGCGCCTCCAAAGTTGCTGACCAGTCCTGTGCAAGCGCATCCTGCTTCAGCGCTTCGATATCCAACCTAGCAAACCTTCGGATCTGTATAGAAACTGGTTGTGTTTTGGGAGGCTGAATATCTAAGCTCAAAAACACTAGATCTTGGTGTGAAAAACTGGTGCCGGAAACTGACCTACTTTACCCACACGGTCTACAGAGGAGACAAGGATAAGATCCAACCAAGAGTCCGACGTGTCAACGTTATGATGTGTAGGTTTAAGCGGAAGCACAGCAAAGTCGACAAACTCAATGATCTTTATAAGTTTGCTGGACCTGGAGTTAGTTTTTAACAGATCAGTGTCAAAATTGCCCATAATTAAATGGTGTGTGTACTCTGTGCTAAGTGGATAAAGTACCTACTGCCTCGAAATCTACAAAATAATTAATTGTAGAGGGGCAGTTAACAAGTCCCAGAACTGCATTTACCCCTTTGAGGGAGAGTTTTATGAAAATATATTCTAAGGAACCAGAGTAATGTGAGGGAGACGACGGAAGAATTTTATAGGGGATGTCACTGCGTAGATATATGGCAACACCACCGCCTCCTTTACCCGTACGGTTATTCCGCAGCAACACGTAACCAGGTAGGCCGTACGAAGTGGAAGCTAAACTCGGCTTGAACCAGGATTCGGAAATAAAAATGGCGACTACGCGGAAAAAGTGTCCATATTAAATTTATTGTGATCATTTTGAAATGTACGAGCGATGGAGGTACCGAGGGAATCTGGTTCAGATAATACTGTGCTATCTAGCGAATAGAAAGAAGATGACAAGTCGCGAACAGAGTGGTAAGATTCATCATCTGACATAATATTTTACATAAGTAGGCACAAAAATATAATAATATATATATATATAAATGTAATACAATTAACAACCTGTTATATTATTGTATATATGTACTTAACTTAATTATTACTGATTAAGGGATTACCTGTCCAAAAATGTTGTTATAATTCAAGTCAAAATAATTACGAACAAATTGTGACCATTTACCACTGTTTAATTTTATTTTAATCTTTTTTTAAACCGCTAAGACAAACTTAAAACTGAAGAGTGAGAAAAAACAGCAAGTTAATTGTGATTTAAAGAATTAAAGTTTATTTTATTTTGATAACAAAACGTGTATTTTCATTTTGTATCCTATCAGGATATTATTATTGCCCAAAAATACTATACGGTAAAAACTACTCAAGTCCCGAAACGAACACAAGTCATTTCCCGAAAGTACCGAAAAAACCGGGAAATCCCGATTCTTCTTCCGGCTAGTACCGAAAATCCCGGGACTGACAAATGGTACCGGTACTGCATTCCCTAATTTAAACCGATCTTAGAGACCATTTGCCCCTACGCCATAAATTTTACTAAATATCTTGTTGACTACTTTATGAAAAGAAAAAAAATCGAGGGCATTATAATTATAGCAACATTAATATAATAAAATAAAATAAATATAATTTACTCTAACTACGTACGCCTCTAAATGGTGTAACTTACTTCTTATTATAATGTATTTTTTCTTGTCTTGTTGACACAGCCAATGATTTCAATTGAAAGATGCCCGTCTGAACATTTTACACATAGGCATCTTTATTTGACACGGATTACACTGCCGTTGACCGAACGCTGACGTTAACTATGACGACGACTGAGTCACGATGGCCGTAAAATAATTTTAGGGCCCTACGCGCAGGTGCTATTTGTTTTGCCCGTTAGCCTAGTCCTTACGAAGTAATATATTATGCCTATGTACACGACACACTTCCTGAACGTACCTGTAACAAATTAACATATACTAGTAATAAGAGCAGTTCACAAAGAATTTGGTAACATTTGTTGCATAATGGTGGAGATATGGTTATACAGCTTATAAATGTTATATGGGCGTATATTATATCCAGACATAGTTTCCGAGTATTCAAATTATTTTGGAAAGTAGTTTTATGATTTACTAGAAGGTGCCCGAAACTTCGTTCGCGGAGGAGAAAAACTCATAACCTCTCTTTTTTTCTTCAGCGTATTCGAGTAAAAAGTATCCTATAACCACCTGGAGATACCTAGCTACCCGTGTACCGAAAATAGTTGAAATCCGTTTAGCTGATTAAGCGTGATGAAGCCAAACGGCACATACAAACATACAAAAAATCTACACAAAATATTTTTCGATCCAGTGACCATCAAATACTATGGACTATTTGAAGGTCACTGGATCGATCGATATACAATATTTTTTTGTGAAAATATCTTCAATTTACAAATTACAACTTTATAATAGTATTTTTAAAGTACGGTCGAGCAGCAATTTGATCATTCTAATTTAGTTTGATAACTGGTATGCCTACTACGTAATCAATTAACTGTTTGGATACTTTACCTGCTCTGCTGATCTATTATGTATCAAAAAAATTAAGGAAATACGAAATTAAACATACCTTAAGTATTTGTTCTATATGTCCTATATTGTAGTCAATATACGCCCGCATGAAATTTACTCGCTGTAGAATTGTAAATTGGTTCAGTGAAAGTGCTAATAGGTTTGATTCTTTTGTGTTACCGGAAAAAAAGTGTGGGTCTAAAAGTTGGTTAACCTAAAATTAAACATTAACTAAGCGGGTCTAATGCAATATAACTTCACCTTAAATTTTTGACGCTCCAACATTGGTAAGAGGTGTTGGTGTGGACGTGAACCATTAAATTAAGACGTCACGGCGATGTTGGTACAATTTTAAGTTAAATTTGTGGGTAAATTTTTGTTTTTAGGGTATACTAGTGCTTTTATATTTAAATCAATCTCGTGACTTTTTAAACACAAGAAACATCAGTGAAATGTGTCTACTGTACTGTTCCTTCGCTAAACATTAGTGATCTGTAATGGGCTCGTGTAATTGGGTAAAGAATTTCACAAACTAAAATAGCGATAGGTTACCAAACTAATAATATCAAATTGGATCTTACAGTTAATACACCGGCATTGAAAACCAGCCAGATGTAGGAAAATGATTACGGGTGAGCAAACGATCGCTGTTCTGAGCAATCGTTCATATTCGTAAAGTATGCATTGCATGAATGATCGCCAACCTTCCTTGGAAGGAAATATGCTACCAAAAGAAGAATATAATTATATCGCGTCAGACCCGTTAAATTGATGTTTAATTAAATTTAAAATCGAGGAAAACACAATTCTGAAGAGAGAATATATTTTTCATTGATATATTTTGAAGATGTAGATACAAGTCTAATTAATTGTTAACCTCTTAGAATACAACGACAATATGCCGCCATCTAATCCACGAAGCCCGTACCCGCCGCGACGACGTAAGTACCCATGTTATTTTGACTCTCAACTATTAATAAGTTATGAATAAATTCAACATTTTTGATTTCTTAAAACTTATTTCCTTTTACCAATAGTCTTAAAGGAGCATGATTTAATTTCAACAGTTTGCCAGAATATTTTAACACCGGTGCAGGCATTTTCACACACGAACAGCAACAGAAATATAAACATTGATTTTTATTTTTTCTTGAGGTCCGACCCAAGAATCCGTTCTACACTATTTGAGAAACCTTACGGAGGCTGCTATAAGGGCTAGAGGAGGTGAAATCATCACTTATTTATTACCTATAATATCATACTAGTTACACCCATAACAATATCGGATCTCGAAGGTTTGCATTAGACACCGTCCCTTCTTGATATAGCGAACCGATCCATATTATTGTGAGATTTTCTGTATAATATTCTATCACTATAGGACAATGTTGTGTAGTTGCGATTCACTTTTCCATTATCGTATACATATTGTGCATATGTCACAAAGAGAATCAATGTGGGTTGTGTGAGAATTGAATTCAGAATCTCCCCCTTTTTATCTGCGTAAAATATTATAAGCAGATATTCTAGAGAACAGTTAATTAAATTGTGTAAACCGGGTATGTTCGGTTTAGTATTTTTTAATAATCTTATATCTAACGCCTATCAGTAATAACTTTAACAAAAGGGAGGATATTTCTTAATTTGATTCATCTGTGGCAAGAGTAACGACTGCAAACGCTTTGTAATGATTACACTGTACTCGTAATTATACCTCCCCAACTATAAATATCTACTCTTGCAAACTGTTTAGTTATTAGTTGATGAGTAGTGGCCTCTGTACCAGTTAATTATTATACCTGATTATAAAAAAGTAAGCCCAATATGTATGTTTTAAAAGTGTTAAACAGAAAATCTTTATTTATATTTAGATTACTATAGTTATTCAAGTCGTAAAAGCTAAGTGCTCGACATATTAGAAACATGAAATCCATAGACATATAAATTTTCTATATTATATGCAAAATGCAACGAACAATGTCATTGCTTTGAGATCACTCTGTACCTTTGAAACCAAGGCCGTTTCAGGGCCAAAATATAGAAAAATAACAATTTTTTCAAATGCAGCGAACGATAAAAATAGAAGTACAACTAGAGCCGCAAAATCACCGTACGAAAACCTAAATACGAAAAGGCGGGGTATCCAAACTGGGTCAAACGGGCTGTCTATACTCCGATTTGGAATTGGAATTTAATTAGGAGTTCCAAAATCTGACGTTTATGCGCGCATTCGCTGTAATTACTCCATCTTGGTTGAAGTGTAGTTATTTTAATTACTAAAATATACCTCAATTTCACTGGTTACACAATATCTCGTTCATATTTGAAAGCAGCAATGTTTAAATAAGTATATAATCAAAATAGGAACTGCCTCATTTTGGAAATGAATTGTGAATCGGAATATAGTGTGCGGCGCGGCGTAAAATATTTAGTGTCTTCCGCGCAAAATGAGCTTGCGATCGAGATCATAATGCTATCTCTTTCACACTCGCTGAGACCACACAAGTTTGAACGAGATAGCAGTTCGTTAGTCGGTCGCCAGTTTGTTTTGCGCTGACTCAAAAAAATATACAGGTTGGTTAAATAATGTGTCAGTGACTTTGGCAAATACAACTAAAAGATGGAATCACTTTTTACTTTTCACTAAATCCGTAAACATATTTAATTGTCGAAGCTGCACGAAAGTATTCGCATGTGAGCACAATTTGTTGTCATATTTAACCAAGACACTATTTCGCACGAAAGCAAAGGAGCTATAATCCATTCATCTAATATGGAATTCAGCAGAGTATCGCCGGAATCTATCAATAATTTAAAATAATAATTACCTAGTACAAGGCCACAGTTACTATCACAAACTTATATCTTACCTATTTCCAGAAATAAAACATACTATTATAATATAATATTTTTCGTTTCGTGACTTTACTTTTGAAGTATAAATTAATATAACGCGATATTCATATTACACGATATGATAATTTATATGAAAACTAGTTTAATATAAATGTACATTTTTGTTTTTAAAACAGCTTTTTATACGTATTATACTCGATATTCGTATTAGGAACCTGTGCCCCGACTCTATTAGGTAGATGTATCATTCTCATGAAACAAATAAACTGCATTGGATGTGGCTTGTCAAAATTTGCTTGATGTTTTGTAGTAAAGTTGGAAGTTGCTTTATAAAACAGTTGAACAACTCTTCTTCAATTTCAAATAATAACTGTGATAATGATAATGAAGTCTAATTTGAAGTCAAAATTTGCACGAACTGGCTGTAAATAAATAAAGATTGTAGGTCTTTTCTGATCCTAACTTGCCTGTGCATAAGTTGACGATTATTTTGTTCCGTTTGTTTGGGCATGTCTATTGGCACTTGTTTTTTGTGAATGGTGAAGGAGTGGTGTGTATGTGGCAGGTCCCGTGACGCAATGTTCCGGTGCAGGGAGTCGGTCGTCGACGCTGCCGCTACCGCATCGCTTGGGCGTCGAACGACAACAGAGTTCACGTTCTGATCGCGAAGGATACTATAGGTTTGTACCAGCACACTCATTTTTAGGGGTTCCGTAGCCAAAATGGCAAAAACGGAACTCTGTCTGTCTGTCTTTCTGTCCGTCCGTATGTCACAGGCATTTTACTCAAAAACTATAAAATGTACATTGATGAAATTTGAAGCATAGGTGTAGTGTGTAAACCACTTCTTAGTTTGATAGGTAAATAAAATATATATATAGGGAGGGCACTCCATACATGTAAAAGAAACTGTAAAAAAAAAACAGCAAATATCAAGGTGTGGCACATATTTCGACAGTACTTCTAAAAACACTTTTGAGGTTTCTAAAAAAACTGATATTTTCCGAAATATTCGCTACGAAAGTAGCAAAAATTGTGTGTCCCCCCCCCCCCCTCTATATTTGAAAATATAAAGATCAGAGATACCGTTTTTAAGTTATTCCCAAAAAACTGCGCTTCTCAGCAAAAGGACGTAAGTGCCGGGGAGATACACTCTTTTGCTAGTGTTTTTTTTTTCATATCGTATTTTTTTCATCTGTAGTGCATTTTTTTGTATAAACCGCTGCGGAACCTTACATTGAGCATGGTCCGACATGCTCTTGGCCGGTTTTTTTTTAATAAATTAAATTGAGCCTTTGATAATTTTTTCAGTATCCTGATTCGAGGATTTTTAAGAGCGTTTATACCTGCTTCACTGGCAACGTCGCATATTTTTAAATTTTGCTTCATTATTTTGTGGTACTTGAATGAAACTTAAAGGTATGTTCAATTCATACCCTATATCTTTAGGAATCATGTTGCGTTTAATTCACCTATTACCCGCTTTTGCCTTTATTTAACTTCAAAACAAGATATAGACATGAATTCATTTTTAGAGCCTTAGGTGTGGCAATTAACATGAAATTTTGAAGTGTGCTTGCTTAGCTACCGAAAACCTGAAGAACGTATTGAAAACATGTTCAAGTTACATTCATATTTCTCAAAATAATCAAGGAAAACCAAAAAATATGCGACGTTGCCGTTAAGCGGGTAAAAACCCTCTTAAATTGTCTCTTAAAACAAATTGGACCCACGAGCTTGCCTAATGCGAGCCGTGGAAGATGCCCGCCTCCAACTTCCAACATGCCGTAAGGTCGGGGTATTTGACCCTACGAAATTACTTTTCCCACCCATAAATGATTGAATTTTGTAAGCGTCTCGTGTCGTTTTTAAGAATGTATTAATTCAATAAAATAGTTGTTTGTTTAACCTCATAGGGTCAAAGTACCACGACCTTACGGTATGCCATACATATGTCTGTATCTGTACCGCTCACAAATGTTTCTCCATTTATAAAAAATGTGAATAGCGTTATTTAAAAGTGTTGTTGTCGTTATAAAAAAGTTTTTGTCTCTAGGCTAGTCCATTGAAATTAAGACACTTGACATCATTTAAATAAAACAATTTAAACGGATTATATCGCGTTTATTATCTCATTTTGAGTTCCCGACGTTTCGGAAGCTTTTCAGCTTTCGTGTTTACGGGGTCGACTGAGAAAAGATATATTTTCCTGTGTCAAAATTACAATTTGTGCAAACTACCCACTTTAAGAAAACAATTAAAGGTGTACCTACATGCCAAATGAGCCCATTAACGTGTAAAGACAGTTACACATGGTGCCAGAAGGGCTTAAATATTATATATAAAAATAGACTACCAGCAGCGTTTCACAAATTGAGTCTTATTGAGGAGCAAGAAACGCTTAAGAATCTGTTTAACTTGTTTTATTTAAATCAGTTATAATTGCGGGAACAGACAAAAATATTAAGTGACATCATGTTCACTACGTACAGAATAAAATGTCTCCAAACCGGACGACAAAGGCGACTTTGCTAACCTCTCAAAATATCGTATTAGACGGTTGTGTTGGTACCAATTTTATAATAATTACCCGATATTTCTCAACAAGTACAAATATACCTTTGAAGAATAACCATAGTTGCAATGGAATTAAATCACAATAAATGCTCTTTTAATAAAGAAATAGAAGCAAGTCAGCCTGCAACATCATTAAGTTCCCTTTACTTAATTCCTCAAGTCTGATTGGAAATTCTGAAAGCAAAAAGAAAATGCGTCAATGAATAATGAATTGTATTGGTTTAGCGATCGGAACGAGCTTATGCGAGAGCGGGAGCGGGAACGAGAGCGGGGCTATTTGAGCGATCACAGTTCAAGGTTTGTTATTTTTACAAAGCTTTTAACGTGGCCGCCCCTTTGTGCTCCTTTGAAGTCACATTTGGAGCGAATCCCTTACGCTAGCTGTCATAACAGTAAGCGAGTCGAAATTCGTACATTATATGTATAACCACTTTTCCGTGACATGATAAACCTTCACTCGGAAACGGGAATGCTTTACACACAGCACGTGAAAGGTTTTGATGATAAATTTGTTTAGTTACTTGTGGTTTGCATATGCGTATGTTCACCAGAACCTTAAACATCTTGTTTTATGCAGTTCTAGTGAACTGGGCATGGAAGTGGGAAGCACGAGTCTGTAAATGGGTCACTTCTGTACCCTATCGCTGCTACTCGCACTGCCCGTCGCTTCCTAAATTTGGAGGTTTTTGTGCGTAAGTCAATACGTGGGTAGCGCGAATGCGAGGGAGTGTTTGCAGCCAGTGAGTTAAGAAGCTGTGTGTAAACCTACTGCACGGGCTACGCAAGTAGTGTGTGGGATTTACTCCTGGCAAGGCGAGTAGCAGCAGTGGTTGCATGTTAACGATACGAGACATTATATATGTAAATGAAGATTAATATTACTAATCGCATAGCACGGAAAAAAGTTTTAAGCTTCGACAGTTGCTTTATCCGATTAAATTGTTATATTTATCTTTGCATCAAAGTATGTATGAACTGATAGTTATTGAAATTAAAACAAATCTGAAAGAATAATTCCTAACGTAAATATTACGCCCACTTAACAAATGTAATAACATTTGTTAAGTGGGCGTAATATTTTCATAACCGTCCCTAATTATGTCTACACACTAATATAAATATACCTTCTCCACGTTTCGAAACTCATACAAAACTTGAAATCAAATTTGTTAAATGTTTTTTTTTTTTTACAGAGATCGGATTAGGGACCGTGATCAGGGGTACCTGAGCGACCATCAGTCAAGGTTAGTTATTAAGATTACTTTTGTAACAACTAGTGGCAAGGCGTCTACAGAATCCGATTCTGATCGGCTTACAAATGTTTAGATATTTTGCTTAAATATCCGTATCATATATATAATATTTTAAGAGAAAATAAGCTATCTATATTCCAGCTCGACGAAGGATAAGTTTGACGTCATGCCACTGGTAATTTAATTACCTACTTACTTTTATTACACTAAGGGCCAGTTATATAGCCAGTAATGGTAATTTTTTCTGTGACATGACAACAGTCTGCTTCATTTACGTATAACGTTAATCGGTCCGTTAAACTTGTAAATGTAACTCGCCCTAAGATGAACGCTCTGTTCTACAAACAATTCACCCAAAAATAGCACTTGTAGACCGTAAAAATAAGTAAGGAGAGAAAAAACCCATCACGTGTGGGCAAACTTTAACGTTAGGCACTGGATAAAATGAGTCAAAACGAATGCGGGTGGTGTGGATGGGACTCGGCACTGTTCCATATCTGCGGGGTCCCATCCACACAGCCTCCTCGCGACGTTTAGTAACAACAATGTCTTCACTAATTCAGTTACGGCGGAACTGACACCGAAGACTCAAGTGAAGTGAATTTGAAGAGGATTTAGAGAATATAAAATGCTGTCAAATGATCACATCGGGTCAAAACGCATGCGGGTGGTGTGGATGGGACTCGGCACTGTTCCATATATACGGGGTCCCATCCACACAGCCACTCGCGGAGTTTAGTAACTACAATATTTTCAGCAAATTAGTTACGGCGGATCTTAAACCGAAGACTCAAGTGAAGTGAATTTGAAGGGTACTTTGTGAATGTAGAATGCTGTCAAATGAACATATCGCGTCAAAACACATGCGGCTGGTGTAGATGGGACTCGGCACTGTTCCATATCTGCGGGGTCCCATCCACACAGACACCTCGCGGCGTTTAGTAACGGCAATATTTTCAGCAAAACAGTTACATAATCGAAATCAGAAATTTCATTTATGAAATTTAGTATTTTACATGAAATGTCTTACATTCAATAATTGATAATAAATACATTAAAAACGCATGCGGGTGATTTGTATAGGTTTCGGCACTATTCCATATCTGCGGGGTCCCATCCACACAGCTACCTCGCGGCATTAAGTAACTACAATGTCTTCAGCAAATTAGTTACGGCAGAACTTACACCGAAGACGCAAGTGAAGTGAATTTGAAGAGGATTTTGTAAATGTAAGAAACGCATGCGGGTGGTGTGGATGGGACTCGGCACTGTTCCATATCTGCGGGGTCCCATCCATACAGCCACTCGCGGCGTTTAGTAACTACAATGTCTTCAAAAAATCTGTTACGTTGGAAGTTGCACCGAAGACTCAAGTGAAGTGAATTTGAAGAGGACTGTGTGAATGTAAAATACTGTCAAAAAACACATCGAATCAAAACGGATGCGGGTGGTGTGGATGGGGCACGGCACTGTTCCATATCTGCGGGGTCCCATCCATACAGCCACTCGCGGCGTTAAGTAACTACAATGTCTTCAAAAAATCTGTTACGTTGGAAGTTGCACCGAAGACTCAAGTGAAGTGAATTTTAAAAGGACTGTGTGAATGTAAAATGCTGTCAAAAAACACATCGAATCAAAACGGATGCGGGGGGTGTGGATGGGACACGGCACTGTTCCATATCTGCGGGGTCCCATCCACACAGCCACCTCGCGGCGTTTATTAACAGCAATATTTTCAGCAAAACAGTTACAAAATTAGAATCAGAAATTTCATTTATAAAATTTAGTATTTTACATGAAATGTCTTACCATAAACAATTGATAATAAATACATTAAAACCCATGCGGGTGATTTGTTTAGAATTCGGCATTATGCCATATCTGCGGGGTCCCATCCACACAGCTATCTCGCGGCATTAACTAACTACAATATAATATTTTCTTCTGTTTCCGCTATTATTACTCATTGAAATAAAACAATTTAACGGATTATATCGCGTATATTATCTCATTTAAAATACATCTTTTCTCAGTCCTCCCGTGACCATGGAAAGCTGGAAAGCTTCCGAAACGTCGGGAACTAAAATGAGATAATATACGCGATATAATCCGTTAAATTGTTTTATTTCAATAACTACAATATATTCAGCAAATCAGTTACGGCAGAACTTACACCGAAGACGCAAGTGAAGTGAATTTGAAGAGAATTTTGTAAATGTAAGATGCTGGGAAATGAACACATCGGGTCGAAACGCATGCGGGTGGTGTGGATGGGACACGGCACTGTTCTATATCTGCGGGGTCCCATCCATACAGCCACTCGCGGCGTTTAGTAACTACAATGTCTTCAAACAATCTGTTAAGTTGGAAGTTGCACCGAAGACTCAAGTGAAGTGAATTTGAAGAGAACTGTGTGAATGTAAAATGCTGTCAAATGAACACATCGAATCAAAACGTATGCGGGTGGTGTGGATGGGGCTCGGCACTGTTCCATATCTGCGGGGTCCCATCCATACAGCCACCTCGCGGCGTTTAGTAACAGCAATATTTTCAGCAAAACAGTTACAGAATTGGAATCAGAAATTTCATTCATAAATTTTAGTATTTTACATGAAATGTCTTACATTACATAATTGTTAATAAATACATTAAAAACGCATGTGGGTGATGTGTATAGGACTCGGCACTATTCCATATTTGCGGGGTTCCATCCACACAGCTATCTCGCGGCATTTAGTAATTACAATATCTTCAGCAAATCAGTTACGGCAGAACTTACAGCGAAGACGCAAGTGAAGTGAATTTGAAGAGGACTTTGTAAATGTAAGATGCGGGGAAATGAACACATCGGGTCGAAACGCATGCGGGTGGTGTGGATGGTACACGGCACTGTTCCATATCTGCGGGGTCCCATCCATACAGCCACTTGCGGCGTTTAGTAACTACAAAGTCTTCAAAAAATCTGTTACGTTGGAAGTTGCACCGAAGACTCAAGTGAAGTGAATTTGAAGAGGACTTTGTGAATGTAAAATGCTGTCCAATGAACATATCGAGTCAAAACGCATGCGGGCGGTGTAGATGGGACTCGGCACTGTTCCATATATACGGGGTCCCATCCACACAGCCGCTCGCGGCGTTTAGTAACTACAATGTCTTCAAACAATCTGTTAAGTTGGTAGTTGCACGGAAGACTCAAGTGAAGTGAATTTGAAGAGGACTGTGTGAATGTAAAATGCTGTCATAAAATACATCGAATCAAAACGGATGCGGGTGGTGTGGATGGGGCACGGCACTGTTCTGCGGGGTCCCATCCACACAGCCACCTCACAGTGTTTAGTAACAGCAATATTTTTAGCAAAACAGTTACAGAATTGGAATCAGAAATTTCATTTATAAAATTTAGTATTTTACTTAAAATATCTTACATTAAACAATTGATAATAAATACATTAAAAACGCATGCGGGTGATTTGTATAGAACTCGGCACTATTCCATATCTGCGGGGTCCCATCCACACAGCTATCTCGCAGCATTTAGTAACTACAATATATTCAGCAAATCAGTTACGGCAGAACTTACACCGAAGACGCAAGTGAAGTGAATTTGAAGAGGATTTTGTAAATTTAAGATGCTGGGAAATAAACACATCGGGTCGAAACGCATGCGGGTGGTGTGGATGGGACACGGCACTGTTCCATATCTGCGGGGTCCCATCCATACAGCCACTCGCGGCGTTTAGTAACTACAATGTCTTCAAAAAATCTGTTACGTTTGAAGTTGCACCGAAGACGCAAGTGAAGTGAATTTGAAGAGGACTTTGTGAATGTAGATTGCTGTCCAATGAACATATCGAGTCAAAACGCATGCGGGCGGTGTAGATGGGACTCGGCACTGTTCCATATATACGGGGTCCCATCCACACAGCCACCTCGCGGCGTTTAGTAACAGCAATATTTTCAGCAAAACAGTTACAGAATAAGAATCAGAAAGTTCATTCATAAAATTTAGCATTTTACATGAAATGTCTTACATTACATAATTGTTAATAAATACATTAAAAACGTATGTGGGTGATGTGTATAGGACTCGGCACTATTCCATATCTGCGGGGTTCCATCCACACAGCTATCTCACGGCATTTAGTAACTACAATATCTTCAGCAAATCAGTTACGGCAGAACTTACACCAAGGACGCAAGTGAAGTGAATTTGAAGAGGATTTTGTATATCTAAGATGCTGGGAAATGAATACATCGGGTCAAAACGCATGCGAGTGGTGTGGATGGGACACGGCACAGTTCCATATCTGCGGGGTCCCATCCATACAGCCACTCGCGGCGTTTAGTAACTACAATGTCTTCAAAAAATTTGTTACGTTGGAAGTTGCACCGAAGATGCAAGTCAAGTGAATTTGAAGAGGATTTTGTGAATGTAGAATGCTGTCCAATGAACATATCGAGTCAAAACGCATGCGGGCGGTGTAGATGGGACTCGGCACTGTTCCATATCTGCGGGGTCCCATCCACACAGCCGCTCGCGGCGTTTAGTAACTACAATGTCTTCAAACAATCTGTTAAGTTGGTAGTTGCACCGAAGACTCAAGTGAAGTGAATTTGAAGAGGACTGTGTGAATGTAAAATGCTGTCAAAAAATTCATCGAATCAAAACGGATGCAGGTGGTGTGGATGGGGCACGGCACTGTTCTGCGGAGTCCCATCCACACAGCCACATCGCGGTGTTTAGTAACAGCAATATTTTTAGCAACACAGTTACAGAATTGGAATCAGAAATTTCAGTTATAAAATTTTGTATTTACATGAAATATCTTACATTAAACAATTGATAATAAATACATTAAAAACCCATGCGGGTGATTGGTAAAGAACTTGGCACAATTCTATATCTGCGGGGTCCCATCCACACAGCTATCTCGCGGCATTTAGTAACTACAATATCTTCAGCAAATCAGTTACGGCAGAACTTACACCGAAGACGCAAGTGAAGTGAATTTGAAGAGGATTTTGCAAATGTAAGATGCTGGGAAATGAACACATCTGGTCGAAACGCATGCGGGTGGTGTGGATGGGACACGGCACTGTTCCATATCTGCGGGGTCCCATCCATACAGCCACTCGCGGCGTTTAGTAACTACAATATCTTCAAAAAATCTGTTACGTTGGAAGTTGCACCGAAGACGCAAGTGAAGTGAATTTGAAGAGGACTTTGTGAATGTAGAATGCTGTCCAAGGAACCTATCGAGTCAAAACGCATGCGGGTGGTATGGATGGGGCTCGGCACTGTTCCATATCTGCGGGGTCCCATCCATACAGCCACCTCGCGGCGTTTAGTAACAGCAATATTTTCAGCAAAACAGTTACAGAATTGGAATCAGAAATTTCATTCGTAAAATTTAGTATTTTACATGAAATGTCTTACATTACATAATTGTTAATAAATACATTAAAAACGCATGTGGGTGATGTGTATAGGACTCGGCACTATTCCATATCTGCGGGGTCCCATCCACACAGCTATCCCGCGGCATTTAGTAACTACAATATCCTCAGCAAATCAGTTACGGTAAAACTTACACCGAAGACGCAAGTGAAGTGAATTTGAAGAGGATTTTGTAAATGTCAGATGCTGGGAAATGAATACATCGGGTCAAAACGCATGCGAGTGGTGTGGATGGGACACGGCACAGTTCCATATCTGCGGGGTCCCATCCATACAGCCACTCGCGGCGTTTAGTAACTACAATGTCTTCAAAAAATTTGTTACGTTGGAAGTTGCACCGAAGATGCAAGTCAAGTGAATTTGAAGAGGATTTTGTGAATGTAGAATGCTGTCCAATGAACATATCGAGTCAAAACGCATGCGGGCGGTGTAGATGGGACTCGGCACTGTTCCATATCTGCGGGGTCCCATCCACACAGCCGCTCGCGGCGTTTAGTAACTACAATGTCTTCAAACAATCTGTTAAGTTGGTAGTTGCACCGAAGACTCAAGTGAAGTGAATTTGAAGAGGACTGTGTGAATGTAAAATGCTGTCAAAAAATTCATCGAATCAAAACGGATGCAGGTGGTGTGGATGGGGCACGGCACTGTTCTGCGGAGTCCCATCCACACAGCCACATCGCGGTGTTTAGTAACAGCAATATTTTTAGCAACACAGTTACAGAATTGGAATCAGAAATTTCAGTTATAAAATTTTGTATTTACATGAAATATCTTACATTAAACAATTGATAATAAATACATTAAAAACCCATGCGGGTGATTGGTAAAGAACTTGGCACAGTTCTATATCTGCGGGGTCCCATCCACACAGCTATCTCGCGGCATTTAGTAACTACAATATCTTCAGCAAATCAGTTACGGCAGAACTTACACCGAAGACGCAAGTGAAGTGAATTTGAAGAGGATTTTGCAAATGTAAGATGCTGGGAAATGAACACATCTGGTCGAAACGCATGCGGGTGGTGTGGATGGGACACGGCACTGTTCCATATCTGCGGGGTCCCATCCATACAGCCACTCGCGGCGTTTAGTAACTACAATATCTTCAAAAAATCTGTTACGTTGGAAGTTGCACCGAAGACGCAAGTGAAGTGAATTTGAAGAGGACTTTGTGAATGTAGAATGCTGTCCAAGGAACCTATCGAGTCAAAACGCATGCGGGTGGTATGGATGGGGCTCGGCACTGTTCCATATCTGCGGGGTCCCATCCATACAGCCACCTCGCGGCGTTTAGTAACAGCAATATTTTCAGCAAAACAGTTACAGAATTGGAATCAGAAATTTCATTCGTAAAATTTAGTATTTTACATGAAATGTCTTACATTACATAATTGTTAATAAATACATTAAAAACGCATGTGGGTGATGTGTATAGGACTCGGCACTATTCCATATCTGCGGGGTCCCATCCACACAGCTATCCCGCGGCATTTAGTAACTACAATATCCTCAGCAAATCAGTTACGGTAAAACTTACACCGAAGACGCAAGTGAAGTGAATTTGAAGAGGATTTTGTAAATGTCAGATGCTGGGAAAAGAACACATCAAGTCGAAACGCATGCGGGTGGTGTGGATGGGACTCGGCACTGTTCCATATCTGCGGGGTCCCATCCATACAGCCACTCGCGGCGTTTAGTAACTACAATATCTTCAGCAAATCAGTTACGACGGAACTTACCCCGGAGACTCAGGTGAAGTGAATTTGAAGAGGTTTTTATGAATGTAAGATGCTGGTAAATTAACACATCGACGTGAAACGCATGCGGGTGGTTTGGGTGGGACTCGGCACTGTTCCATATCTGCGGGGTCCCACCCACACAGCCACTCGCGGCGTTTAGTAACTACAATGTCTTTAGAAAATCTATTACGTTGAAAGTTGCACCGAAGACGCAAGTGAAGTGAATTTCAAGAGGACTTTATGAATGTAAGATGCTGGTATATTAAAACACCGAGTCAAAAAGCATGCGGGTGGGGTGGATGAGACTCGGCAATGTTCCATATCTGCGGGGTCCCATCCACACAGCCACTTCGCGGCGTTTCATAGCGACGGTTTCAACGGCCAATCGTAAGATAATAGATATTTTTACAGCGTCAATAAACGCAACAGATTGTTATTTTGGACTATAAATTTTGAAATGTATGTATAAACTTCTTCCTCTAACTACTTATTCATTTGCTCCGTCGCATTAATTTAACGCTGTTGCTCTAAATTTAATTAAGTATTTGACATCATTTCCACTTTTCAAGCCATTTAAATTTTTAATAAGGTATCAGACATAATGACATTGACAAAGTGGTGACACGATTATGCTTTTAAATTTGCACCTAACTGTCATTCAGACTCAGACCAATTATCGACAAAGAGTTAATATTAGAGCCACCGAATTTTATTTTTCAATAGAAAATCACAAGCATTTTATTGTTTTTAATCAATGTACTACTTGCCGACTTTATTATCAGAAGTACTAAAGCTATCAGTTGTGAATTTAGAAAAACTTGAATCGATTAATGGTATCTCATTCAGAGATACCTCCATTGTACTGCATAATGCCTGAGGATCTCTGAACGGTCTCTGAAGACCGTTTTGTAATTATTTTATTGTTTAAATTCTAAATAGTAAGTAATGGGCCCTAACTACTTCCGAGAAACAACGGACAGGGCTAAGGAACGGTCATTTCTTGAAATAAATGGAGTGAATTATTCAGGTTCTCGGGACCAAATTGATTTGGGGCCGGCATAATACCATGATTGTTTCTAGGACTCCATTATTTTAAGTGTATGTGTCTTATACAATGGGCTATAGGCAATTTACCTAATTTTGAGGTAAAAAGGAATCTTAATTCAGCCTTTCCAATTTCTACTGTTTTAATCTAGAGAAAAGCGAATTTAAAAATATAGTATACTCTACCTACGGTTTCAGATTTCTTTTTTCAATTTCAATAAAGAAAATTAGATGGATGGTATCGCGTATGTTATGTAATTTGAGAATATGACGTTTCGACAGCTTTACACCTTCCGAGCTCATAGTTAGATTGTTGATCTCACACACTTAACTAAGACTTAGAGCATTTAACTAAATAATAGAGACGGCATACTGATAAATTTCCCTCTGCCAAAGTAATCGCGAGTTCGCCCGTCAGTTTATACGGTAAATTGTCAGTATCTGGGCGTTCTTTTGTTTGTAAGGGATTTCTTTTAAATATGTCCGTTTGTGGAAATAAGAATATTTCCGTAGTGTGATTTACCTGTTTACTTCGATCCCCGCTATAAATGCATGAAAAAATTACAATATTGATACAAAGATCTAAGTAGAAAGGAAACTTAATTGCGATACACTGCAGTCTAAGCCCGAATCGAACCAGCGTCTCTGTTATACCGGAACAGCGTCCTTAAACCATTATAGATTTATTGATTTTTCTTAATTCATTGGCTTTTACGCGAAATAGTGTCTTCACTTTATACTGTCTGGTGGTGGTTTCTTGTATTTATTCCCATGCGTATATATTTTTGTGGAAACTAAATTAAAATATGCGCATGTGAGCACAATTTATTATCACATCTAACCAAGACACTATTTCGCGTTAAAGCAAAGGAGCTATCATCCATTAATCTAATATGGAATTCCGCCAAAGGAACGCCTGAATCTATCAATTACCTAATTAATTAGACTATCAGACGACTTGTGATTCACAACGACTAAATCCTCTACCTTTGGTAACGATACGTTACTCACGACCTATGTACCATATTTTTTTTTAAGGTTTAGTACCTTTTAGCACCACTCTAAGCTACCACTCACCGCAGCGATTACGCCGCATTCTTCAAGCTGAACTGCTGTTTAAGTAGTATCAAGCTTACGAGTTACGAGAGAGATGGCGCTGTAATTACTATAATGTTTTTGTGTATATTTCATAATGTGAAAATATCACACAATATTTTTAAATTACAATATTCCGGCTTCGACTGCAGTGAATTGCAATTATTTTTTCTTGTGTGTGTGTTTTCACATTAAAAAATGTAAGCCAAAAACATGAAAAAACGGGTATGACACGGCTATTCATCTCAAGTAGTTGGATGCTCTAAGAACTAAGAAGCTTAAGAGTACATTAAATCAACATAGCGTTTTTCTTTTCTAAGTCTTAATACAAAGAATGCTTACCTATATCAGCCGCAGACGTTACTGCTAGCAAAATAAAAATGGAGAGAATAAGCCTTGAATATATAAAAAAAACCGTTTGGAATTTATGCTTTGAAACTTTCGCAAAAAGTTTGCATGTAGCTAAACTGAGGTAGAGAAATGTGAATAATGCAGACCAAAGTTAAGTGCAGCGGAACTCCTTTATTTTTCTAACAATTTCTTATCTTACAACTTTAGATTTGTGAGAATCTTACCTTAGTCAGATGGAAACTTTGAGGCCACTTCAACCTAAAAAGTTTTAGATCTCTATCTCATCTGTATTGATAAGCAAAATCCGCTGCCGCGTTAGTCTAATAAAATAAAAATCTAATTCACCCATTTTAATATGTTATTTCAACATGTAGGATATTTTTTCCGGATGGTTTTATAATTTCTGTATATGTCTCACATGCATATATGACGTGTCAATACTTTACACTAAAAGAAATGTGTCAGATGGCATTGCATATTTTTGCACTGTCTTGGGAATGGTAAATTCCCAACTTAATGATTGTCCGTCTTTCACGCAACAATAGAAAATCAAATAGAAGGATTCTGTCTCTGTAAGGGTCGTTGGTTGATCATACTGATTATCTAAGAAATATGGATAAGCACAAAGTATTTCAAGATATTTTTTTGCAAATAAAACGTCTTTCAAAAATTAGAAGGTGCCACTTCGTCATCGGACGAGAAACATTCATAAACCTGTTTATTTCTTCAGCATAGTCGGGAAAAACTATTGTATAACCATATTTGTAGATGACCAACTACCCGAGTACTAAAAATGGTTGAAATCCATTCAGCCATTTTGACGCGATAAGAAATCGCAAGGACACGTACAAACATACTAAAAATCCAAAATAATGTTTATGATGTATGCTTTTTTAGTCTAGTACTGCATTTAGCCCACAAAGCTTGCTGACTAGCCTAATTAAGGTACTTAAAAAGCTAATTATATAACTATTGTTTACAATACTTTTTCTACGAGTAAAGTATTTATGTACAATAAATGAAACACAGCGAAAATAATTTCAAAAATACTACGTTATTTAAAAAATATTAATTCATCGTAGTTATGCGCGTAGCTGTATGATATTTTATTATATTTCAGTGACATATAATATAGACCACAGAGAACCTGTAGAGTGATGCTCCAAGAAAGTATGCCTCTATGGTATGATTCGCGGAGTTTTCATTTACAGAATATACACATTTCAGTTCATTATATGTTTAATGTTTTCTGTCCATTAGTATAATTTTGCCAACGTCAAGGTTTTAAAGCCAAGGTACGGTTATATAGACGGACGACAAAAATTCAAGTATTTTTGATTCAGTGAATTTAAAATATTCGCTATCACTTTTCTTGTACACACATTTAATTTTTACAAAATATGATAATTATGGGAAACAAAAAATTATATCATGCAATAATTGATAAAACTTTACGTTACTCTGTTGTCCTTTAATATTTTACATAGTAACCAATTAAGAGTAACATATTTAACACATCAAGATAATTCTCCAGTTAATCATTAAAAAGTAAATTGTAGTTAAAAGCTGTGAGATCGTAAAACTTTCATAATATATTAGTAGGTAGTCTGTTGCGCACGAATTGACCGACTTAGAACAAAAGTTAATGCATTTATATTACCTGCTTACTGGCCTTCGGTCCGTCGTTTACTGTGCTAGCCTCTTCATGTGAGGTGATACTAAAATACGAGCCATTTCACACGACGCCGACTGTATCGAATGATGATAAGACAGAGTGAATACTAGGTTCATTATTAACTCTTCGATAAATAAAATAAGATAAAATATATACAGATGTGTGCAAAACAATAGCAGTATCTATGTGCCATGGCAAGTAGTTACTAAAACAAGGCAGACGCAAAAAAATGCCCCTATAAAGAATTTATTTATAACATTACTGTCTTCGAACCTTCGAATCATAGCACGAGTATAACTGAAATCACATTACATCTTCATTCTGCAAATCTGGCTTCACTGCTATTATTTTGCACACAACAGTATACGAGTACACGTCAAATTTCACCTTTTTTTCATTGATTAAAATTTAATTATTACAAAGAAATACAATGATCTGTTTGTGTGATATAAGCCAGACAAACTAACAAACACGCTTTCACATTTCTATAAGTGTAAAATTGTGCTCTAGCCGTGCCTGTAGCATCAGTCGCGTATAATTTGATTAACACACAATTTTTCTTTTTTGTAGGTCAGTGTCAAAAAATCTCTTTTAAACCCCGTATTAAAATTTTGATCTGTGCTTCTGTGTGACGGTGTATCTGAGTAGCTGTCTATGGTAGCGTACCTCCTAAATGTATGGACGGATTTGGATTTAGTTTTTTTTCTCCGAAACTTCATCGTGAGTGTTTGTGTGTCCGAGTTACATATATGGCTTTATAGTGAAAATGAGACTAACCCATGGCAATGTTGAAAAATCGTATACTCCTATTACAAAATATTAGTATATACTTGTAACCAAAACTACGACAGCAAATTTTCTAATATTTTATTTTTAATTTGGTGCAAATATTTGTGTGATAACCATAAATATGTATAAGTCTTGGATGTTTCTTAAGTACATAAGTGAATATATAGTAAATATATCGTCGGATGTATTCTGTACAAGCCTTTTGAAAGCTTACTATAGGACTAGTTAAATTTGTGTAAAATTTACCCTAATATTTATTTACTATTCTCTCTGTGGACAACCAACCAAGTCCGCCCTATTAAAGCGGTCACACATATATGAACAAAGATCTTTTAATGGGGTATATGCATTAAGCACTTTAGATTATATACAATGCAATAGTTACATAATTGTCTACTGCGAAAGCTGTACGTAGTCTTTCACTTTTATACATTTTCTATAAGTACAATCACCAAAATGGAAATCTGATCAAATATGGAATCGTCTCACATAAGCAATTAAAAATAAAAACAAGACAGTTGCAACGATTTAACTTATGACGTCACTTTAATATAACTGTTTCGAGCATACATTTTTATTAAAATAATTTTCCTGTTACGTAAATTTTAATTCGAGTACAAATAAGTTATTAAGTCCCTTACGGTCGAAAAATATAACGATCTCGGAATAAGAAGATAAAAAACAGCCACTACGTATCGAAGTTTCCTATTATATGAAATGATTCCAAAAAGCAATTTAGCCCAATGGAATTACAAAGGACCTGCGAACGATCTCGGATTACCGAAGTGTAATATAACATAATAACGATCCGCGATGTAGGTAGGTACCTATTATATTTCTAATTTCCGTTTTTACATTTCATTATATTTGAAATTTTACGGATTAATTTACTTGCCTTATATGGACGGATAAGCATCTGAAAACAAAAGGAAGACAATACAGTTTTTAGAAAATTGTTATACTTTTGGAACCTGTCAATAAAGATGATGTTTTTTTTCCGGTTATTTGTAAGGATCCAATGACTTTACCATAATTATTTTGTATTATAAGTATTCTGAATAGAGCTTTTACTTTTATTTTAGATAAATAGAAACACAAAATTTGCGTAAGTGCGAAGGATCGGATTTCAAAGTAATTTACATTGTTTTGATTTATGTTCTTTAATTTCATGATACAAATAAAATTTCAAAAACATAGATATACAGAAATATGATAGTTACAATTAAAAGGAAGTAAAAACACAGGCGATCACAACGCTAAATAGCTCTTCCAGGCTACCTTTGGGTAGCGGAGTGTTTAAAAGACAATAATTAAAAAAATACAATGATACATTGGTATTTTTTAAATCATGTAACTATAATATCTTATAGAACTCTACATGAGTCCATCATCACTATTAAATTCAATGGTCGGATTGATTTCAATATTCTGCGCTATGCGAGTTCTTTAAAAGAAACAAATGAACAGACGGGGAAGCAGACCATTATTGATAGTAATGTAATTGACAGGAATAAAGGATGTCCACCACACTATTTCTTCTTCTACAGCCGCGGAATGAAAAGAATCATCACTTTCCAACCTTAACACTATCATACGTCGATTTGTGACGAACCTTTTCATTCCTCGACTATCATCATCATTGGCCTCTTGCATCTATGAAAGATGATTTAAACAGCGTCCAATAAAGTGCGGCACTTTCGAACGTGTCTCGAAAGGCCGATTCGAGAGCGACAGCCTCGGCTGCGTATTTGACATACATCATCTAGAAAAACTACGTCAAGTTTGGTGAAACGTTGGTACATATTTGAAATCAGAATTCAAAATAATATGCTGATCCATCATCAAGGTCCGACTTAAAGAAGAATTCAAAGACATGATCTCTGATTGTGACCAGTTGATACAGATCTAGGGTTCCAATTATGGAGGCAACGGGCCGGGCTAATTCCCAATGATACGAGTATTATGGGTTAAATGAGAAAATTAAGTTTCCCAACCTCAGTTTTTTCGGAAACCGTAAAATTGACAGAATTTCTGTGGAACAAACCTAACCAAACCTATACGCTACACAACGGTTTAAAGTACAGTATTTTTTTTCGGAGGCAACCGTGAGTTGGAAAAAATAGTTCACCGAAAAGAAAGCAGTCCCGCCATCACTCTTGGCAAGTTTTGTGAAAACGTTGGCTTATCTTAAATGTGTACACCCTTTTTGCCACAGCTACTCACGTAGTATGATTTTCGCGGTTCCTTTGGGAGCTTGCATTTACTCGACAATTCAATGTACTTCTACGTGACGTAATATTCGTGACGTAAGCTACGCTGTGGCAATGTTCGCGTTCTACGTGACATCAGCCATGCTGGTGACAGTTCCATTTGTGCAATAGTTAGAGGGAACAGCTCTATCGAATAAACGAATATCTGCTATTTTGTTTTTGCTGTATGCAATACAATTTATTCACTCTACTGTACATACAATTGTTATTTGAGTGGAGCTGAGGGCTCATGTAAAATTTGTGGTTAGAAAAACTCCAAATTATCAAAAAAAAAATATAGCGTGTTAGAATTCAGAAATTCCTGATTTCTAACACGCCAAAATTGGAAACAGAGACTACATACGTAGGTTTTGTACGAGTATTAACCTGTATGGGTGGTTTTCAAGGCTCAATAGGAATATCGGCTTGTTACCATAATTTGTCTTAAATCCATCTATTTGCAAATTGTACTCAAACATTTTCATTCCCACAAATAAAGGAGTGACTGACATTTTATATACTTAAATAAGAAACATTTCGTTATAATATTTGTACTGCATAACATATTGCAGTATCCTACGAAAAAAACTTACAGTAAATAAGTTTCGCTGAAGTGAGTTTCAGGGACTATATAGAGCTGATCGACTCGCCTGCCCTGTGCTTCGCATAAATTAGCATACATGCATATGTTTATATTTACGTAGAGGAATAATACACTATACGAAATATATATTATTCGATTGCTACTTTCAATGAGGAATTCATGTCCTCTTACAAAGGTTTTGATATTATTTGAGTGAGGCATCGATCGAGGACGCTAGGCTTGAATTATTTCCTTGACATTTATTGCGTACGGTCGGGGCATCCTCGAGGGGCTGCGGCCGACGCAAGCAATTTTACAAAAAACATTGGACAAAAATCCAATATTATTTTATTATTGGGTGTAATTCCTTGCCCAAAGGCGAATAGTTGAGATCTAACGATTATACGTTTTATTAGTTTTCTGACGACGATGAAAGTAGCAAATTATATTTTATTTAAAATTAATTTTGCCTTTACCTCGTTGGATAAGATCGAAACTTATTTCTTATGTTACGTACAAGGAAGATGATGATGTGTCTAAAAGCAGGGTTCTAATAGATACTGATATATCATTCATATAAAAATGTACGTGATATGTTTTGGAGTAATTTATATGTATGCAATTTAAAAAATACATACCAAAGTGTCAGTTATATCTCTCTTATTCTCAAATTGTATTAGCATGATAATGTGTAAGTAATCATTTATATTATTTTAGCGTTAAAAAGTAAAATATCAACTACATTATTCTCTTTATTTAATTATACTCTTAAGTTGGGCATTTTATAATATGAATATAAAAAGTAAATTAATATAAACTGATTAGAAAAAAACCCAATCCTATAAGGGATCTTCTAATTCAACCATAATATGCAACCTACACTGCCCTAGACGCTATGGTGAAACCGACAATACAAGCAATGTTTTTTTTTTTAATATTTTTTCAAACACGCACGGAAGTTGTGTATTGCAATTCGTGGAAGTACAGTCAGCATGAAATAGTCTGTAGCATCCAAAGCGCCAAATATATTGTCATGTATCTTTAGGCAAAGATGTGATTGCAGTATATTTTGGAATTTTGGATGCTACATGCTAACTGCGCAGCTGTACACCACGTTATACTGCCAACAACGATTAAAACTGTACATATAACATTACATTATTTTAGTATTCACTTGTTTATTTCCGATCTCCGGGCAGGTTTTTTAAAATATATAAAATAAAATACAAAATATAAACACTGCAGAGGAAGCTCCTGACAACGTAGCCAAAATTACTGCCTTTTTTATTTGACCCTTGATCCAGCGATCTAGCGAGAGTCTGATAGATATCCAGGTGCGAATTAGATAAAATGCACAAAGGTAATACGCGGGGATAAAAGCTTTCTATGCAAATACTGCAACAGTACTGCAGCTAAAACCGTTAACTATTTAAATCCGGCTAAGTTGATCTGACGCGCGATGGGCCCGCCGGGACGCCCAGGACGTCCATTCGAGATTACCCGCTTCGTTAATGGTTGGTTAACTTAAAATTCACAATATTTCTGTTGCTTTGAATATTTTCTGAAATCTTTGCAGTGATACCGGTAATGAAATAACGCATAGGAATTATTTACTTTAACAATCCGTTGCCGTTTGTGTAACCTTTAATGGATTATACTTCCTTTGCTCTTCCGCGAAATAGTGTCTTGGTTATATATGACAATTGTGCTCATATGCGCATATTTTCATGCAGTTTCCACAAAGAAAACACATGCAAATACAACAAACCAAAACCAGACTGTACAATCAAAAAGTGAAAACTGTATATTTATTGTTTCATCTAACGAGGACACTAAATCGCGTAAAAGAAATGGAACTATAAATCCATTAATCCAAAAAAATCCATATGGAGTTCTGCAAAGTAACAGTCAGCTATCAATTTTGTAACTGTTATCTGTAATGTCTGGTGCTAACTCGACGAAAAAACGGGTGTGACGGGATCTATCCATAGCATCGTAGCGCATACATTGATGAACCGATTTCTTTTTTTTTCCTGAAAGTCGCTTGATCGTAAGTATTATTAGACATTATTTAACTGTTTAATAATTCGAAAACTTTAGCTTTCTTCTATTTTGTCATCACCTGCATACTAATTGTCTGGCTGGCTTTTCTCCTCTATAGGTTGCATTTCGCAACCATCTCTCGTGAAATTTTGTGATTCGATAATTAATATGGATTTTTAGTATCGGTTTCGTTTTCGTTTTTTTTCTAAATAGCGGAGATATGGGTGTTGAAAGGCTCTACAGCTCACAGAGCCACTAGTGTATAATATTCGAGAATACAAACAATATAATAAGCATAATGATACTCTTCCCTATCTTTCTCCGTAGGGTTAATGTGACGCCATCTTTGTAAATATCAACTTGTGCAAGGAATATCCATATCGCGCTTATAACCCACCATTGCCACCTAAACCTCAATTAGAGCCGAGCCCAAAATCCATAGCGTATCAAGTTTACCATCGCGAAATTGCTAAAGTTTTACGATATAGTCTCTTCCGCGCTAGAAAACTCAAAACACCATAAATAACTCCGCCGAGTAGAACAGGATATGGCACTTTTGCACGACTTCAGGGATATAAATGTACATGATGCTATTAAATTTTCGAAATTTCTACGGCTATCGTAAGTTTCATGAGCACATTTTATTAAAATACAACAACTGTACACCTAGTAAAATTGTGCCACACTACTCTTTACTGCGCGAGCCTATCAGTTTCTATTCGGTACAGTGTCAGAGTGACGGGTGATGGTGATGGTATGTCACACAAAAAGCGTAGGTAGTGTTGGCTAGTTAGGTATGCCAGCTCGGTTGCTAGAACAAAAGAAGCCAAAGCCACGAATTCATTCTAAGTATCAAAACTTTTGAACTTTACTGATGTTCTGTTTGACGCTCATTTCCTATATGCCTCGTCTTAAAACATCGAATTAATAAAAAATATTTTCACATATTTATAAACGACAATTGTTATTTTCTGTTTGTGTATGCTTTTTCTTAGAACTATGTTCAGAAATTATGAAATTGTACATGAAAATGTTTGATGCTATATGTTATGTATATCGTGGACACATTTTTACCGAAGTGTCTCTTGATTTTTGGCGGAGATCCCAGACGTTTAAAAAAATTAAAAGTTTAAACGGATTATATTGCGTATATTATCTCATCTGAGTTCTCGACTTCGGAAGCTTTGCAACTTCCGTGTTCACGGGATAGATTTGCGAGAATTTGTCCAAACTACCCACTGTGAGAAACCAAATAAAGGCGTACATGTGCCAGGTGGGCCTAATGTGTAAACAGTTACCCATGTGCCAGAAGGACTTAATAATTTTATTTTAATAAAACTAGCACCGTTTCACAAAATGAGGCTTAGTAAAGAGATACTGTTTCTGCGACTATCACTCAATTTAATGAAACTTTATGAGGGATAATCGCGGAAACAGAAGAAAATATTTTGTAAAAAATAGTTTAAATCCCATTAAAATCAACAGGCATTTCGACAATCAGATTCTGGTATGCTCGAAAGTGATGTGGAATAAACGCTTTAAAAAAATGCATAGAATAAATGAACATTAATATTGTGAAAATTATTAACGTTCTGCCTGTGTGTTTCACTTTTAGGAGAGAGTTTGAAAAGAGATTAATTACGCTTTTTTGCAACCAATGTTATTTATTGTTTATTATTCGTGTGAAAAGGACCCCTGATCTGTATTACACGTGTCTTGTTTGTTCCAGGTGTTTGAAAGTTCATTGTTATTTAGTTAATTTCGTTTGACTGACTTTGTTTTTATTAAAACTGTTTGTTACCGTATGTACGCTTCCTTAAGCATTGTTTAAAATTCGTTCCTCCGATTTGTGTGTGTTTTGTTAATTATTTGTTAAGTGAAAAATTTACACATATGTTTTGGGTGTTCTTTGCGATATAATACGCTATTTGACTAGTGTTTGTAACAAGAAATACGACCTAAAAATATGTTTACGAAATACATTAACCTACTTTCTTATATTTTGCTCGTGTTCTGATCTTTAATTGACACATTTTTGATACTTGAGAAAAGATAAAGTACTCATTTTAACAACATCTTATGGAATTTGTCATTTGTCCATATCGTGAAAAGGATTTTTGATCTGTATTTCATATCTTCTGTCATAACATCGAGGACAGAACATATGAAATGCATAATGCGTCATTCATTAACTTCGTGAAAAGGATTTGTTATCAGTATTTTATGTGTTTTGTCCGGTGTGTTTAAAGAAAAATAATGTTATATTTATTAATGTCGTGAAAATGATTTCT
Organism: Hedya salicella; assembly: GCA_905404275.2. Lineage (NCBI taxonomy): Eukaryota > Metazoa > Arthropoda > Insecta > Lepidoptera > Tortricidae > Hedya > Hedya salicella. Next base: position 21,448,544 of record FR990100.1, on the reverse strand, counting down.
GATCTGTTTTTTATTTATTCTGTACTGGGTGTTTGAAGATACATAATTTGTTAGATATTAATTACGTGAAAAGGATTTGTGATCACTATTTTATATGTGTATGTCCCCCGTGTTTGAAGATACATAATTTTATATTTATGAATTTCGTGACAAGGATTTCTGATCTGTATTTCATGTGTTCTGTACTGAGTGTTTGAAGATACATAATTTGTTAATTATTAATTACGTGAAAAGGATTTGAGATCAGTATTTTATGTGTTTTGTCCGGTGTGTTTGAAGATACATAATGTTATATTTATTAATTTCATGAAAATGATTTCTGATCTGAATTTCATGTATTCTGTACTGGGTGTTTGAAGATACATAATTTGTTAGTTAATAATTACGTGAAAAGGTGGTGATCACTATTTTATGTGTTTTGTCCGGTGTATTTGAAGATACATAATTTTATATTTATGAATTTCGTGACAAGGATTTCTGATCTGTATTTCATGTGTTCTGTACTGAGTGTTTGAAGATACATAATTTGTTAATTATTAATTATGTGAAAAGGATTTGTAATCAGTATTTTATATGTTTTGTCCGGTGTGTTTGAAGATACATACATAATGTTATATGTATTAATTTTGTGACAAGGATTTCTGATCTGTATTTCATATGTTCTGTACTGGGTGTTTGAAGATACATTATTTGTTAATTATTAATTACGTGAAATGGATTTGTGATCAGTATTTTATGTGTTTTGTCTGGTGTGTTTGAAGATACATAATGATATATTTATTAATTGAAATAAAACAATTTAACGGATTATATCGCGTACTGCAAACTACCCATTTTTTGAAAAAACACAAATAAAGGTGTACTTATTTGTGTTTTTTCAAAAAATGGGTAGTTTGCACAAATTGTAACTTTGACAGAGGAAAATACATCTTTTCTCAGTCCTCCCGTGACCATGGAAAGCTGGAAAGCTTCCGAAACGTCGGGAACTAAAATGAGATAATATACGCGATATAATCCGTTAAATTGTTTTATTTCAATGAGTAATAATCGCGGAAACAGAAGAAGATATATTTATTAATTTCATAAAATGGATTTCTGACCTATATTTCATGTATTTTGGACAGGGTGTTTGAAGATACATAAAGATGTATTTATTAATTTCGTAACATGGATTTCTGATCTGTATTTGATGTGTTCTGGACTGGGTGTTGGAAGATACATAATTTGTTAGTTATTAATTACGTGAAAAGGATATGTGATCAGTATCTTATGTGTTTTGTCCGGTGTGTTTGAAGATACATAGTGTTATATATATTAATTTCGTGACATGGATTTCTGATCTGTATTTCATGCTTTCTTTCATCGATGTTCAAATTTCGTGAAAAGAATTTCGGATCTATATTTCATATTGAGTTTTTTAAGATACACCATTTTATTAAATTTCGTTAAAATTATTGACAAATTTGCTACAGGAAAATGGTTTGTTACTTGTGTTTTTGATATTTAATTATTGTTTATTATGTCAGAATACCTAATTGTTTTCCGTGTTTATTTATTTTGTTAAAAAAATATGTTTTTCCTTATATGTTTCCTTGTATGATACTTGACTAGTGTGTAAATGTTCCGAATATTTCGGGTTTTTTTTTTTACTGAATATATTAGTCACCGTTCTCATTTCTGCTCTTTGGCTGTCACATCTATTACTAATTTCGATTTGCAGCAAATAATAATTGTTATTTGTTAATTTCGTGAAATGATTTTCTTATCTGTATTTCATGTCTCCTGTCTTGGGAGTTTAAAAAATATTCATTTGTTGGACGATGCTTGACTAATTTGGTTGAAGAAAATTGTTTATTACTGTATGTATCTTCTTACGTTTTACATAGTTAGTGATTACTTACGTATGGTGTCTGAATAAGTACTCAATGTGAATTTATTACGTGAAACGTGTTATTGTGTCATTAATGTTTGCCTTGTATTTTTAAAATAATAATTTTTAACGAATTTTATTTGGGATCTTTTTTTACATGAAAAGTGTTATTACCAATTTGTATGTGCTTTTACTTAGGTATTTCACGCTCATATTTATTTGTATTAAAAAATAATAAGAGTCCACGAGAAAACCATGTTAGTGTATTAATTATAACATTAAGACATAATTTATTTTATCACTGTTATCTGGTTTTTAATCAACCATATTTTTTAAATTAAAAATAAAGGGAAGGCGACTAACACGAAGTCTTATTCATAGTGTGGTACTAGGTATTTGATTGCTTAAAAATTCTAAAAATTTACGTTCATTGGGTTTTGTCTAGACTCTGAAATTTATTTCCCTGTGATATTTCACCAAGTGTATTTGTGACATGTAATAAGGTATTTGATAACAGTTGACTTCAGCTTCTTTTTTCGAAATGTCAAAACACTCCATAAGTATGAAGGTTGTAGGAAAATAAGGTAGATTGACTGCGACCTCACACGTCTGGAGACGTCACAGTCAATTTTCTTCCACACAGTATTCCGTTGTGTAAAAGTGAAAATATATTAAAGTTCAATATTTAGTGACTCTTTCTACTTGTATTCTAAAATATTTAATTGAGTGTTTTGTGAAAAGATATACTCGTATATTTTACTACTGTGAAATACCTTATTTCGTGTAAATGCCTCAAATTTAAGGTCAGCAAGTATTTTATTTGCTGACCTTAAAACTGGAGTTTAAATTTTAATCTCCGGATTAAAATTTAAACTCCGTATTTGTTTTTGTTTAGTTTCGTGAGTACCTCCCGCTGCGCTTCGTGCATCGGGGAGTCAGCGAGAGCGGCGTGGTACCGGCACTCAGACGGGTGGCGGGGCGCGCCCCCTCCCGGCCCCCGACGCTCCCCCTGGGACTCCCTGCCCAGCTTGCGACACGAAGGCAGCTTGAACGACTCCGGCTACAGAAGTAACAGAGCTGACAGCTTTGAGCAGAGGTAAGACTTTGTAATATATGCGCCTGTTCCCGAGCCGCGGGGCTCTCTATGGACTCCCTGCCTCGCTTAGAGCATGAAGGCAGCCTAACTGACCCCACCTACAGAAGTAACAGAGCTAACAGCTTTGAGCAGAGGTAAGACTTTGTAATATGAGCGCCTGCTCTCGAGCCGCGGGGCTCTCCCTGGTACTCCCTGCCCAGCTTGCGGCACGAAAGCAGCCTGAACGGCTCCACCTACAGAAGTAACAGAGCTGACAGCTTTGAGCAGAAGTAAGACTGTGTAATTTGAGCGCCTACTCTCGAACCGTGGGGCTCTCCCTGGTACTCCCCTGCTTAGCTTGCGGCACGAAGGCTACCTGAGCGGCTCTACCTACACAAGTAACAGAGCTGACAACTTTAAGCAGAGGTAAGGAGGTAAGATTTTGTAATCTGCGCGCCTGCTCCCGGGCGGCGCCGCTCTCCCTGGGACTCCTTGTTTAGCTTGCGACTCGAAATCAGCCTTTACGATTCCGGCTGCAGAAGTAACAGAGCTAACAGCTTTGAGAAGTTGTAAGATTTTGAAATCAGCGTGGCCGCTCTCGGTCTGCTACCGAGGAAATCAATCATAATGTCGTCATTCCATCTTGTGTGGGCATCTACGCTTTGTAATATCCATTCAAACACTGCATTAATCCGATGTATTGGGGTAATTTCGAAAAATAACTCATAATACCTATAAGGCCATAACAACACTCACGATCTTAGGGTGTTACACTTAGTGGCTTTGCAGGGCCTATTGTACTTTATGTTTGGTATAAAAAGGGGATCTCCAAAATTGCATTGCATCAAAAATCATTCGTCGAAATGCACCTTGGGAATACAATATCCTAACATCGGGTTCTTGAGTTGTCAAAGTTATAAGTATGTTGTGTCTTTGTGCTCAGACCATAACCACTGGATATGTTAAGCCGTATCATTACCGAAAATAAATCATGCACTTTGACGGGAGGCGAGGTAAACACATCCAGCACACTGGGGCAATAGTCCTATTTCAACAAACGCACACATAAAAAGAACACCAAATTATTTGTCATATACTTTAGCAGAAAGAAATGCTCCTGTTTTGTCATTTCCGGTGGTTTAATACTCTAAGAGGAAAGGCATTTGCTTAATCTGAGAGAAATCAAAATCTTTTATTGAAATACCGTTAGCCTTTACTTTAGAATGGCTTTATATTCGCAGTTTTTGCAATAGTTTAGGCTTTGATAGATACGGCAAGAGGGACATGCTTCGATTTAAATCTGCTTTATTACGTCATTATCCACCCCTTTATTTACAGGGATTCGCTGGATACTCCCACATAACCTGCTGTTTACGGTGGAAATATTGAAAATCTGAATATTATTTTTTTATAAACCCCAGTATTGAAATCGGGACAACTCTGCAACTAGGCACTTAAAACTGAACAAAAAAAAGATAACGTTTTTTGTGATTTCGCCATACAATCGCTGTTCATTAATGATATTTGAAGTGACAGGTCATTAGTAACATACTATTATAACTCACTTTATCGAGATACTTATTATTGTCATTTTTAATTACAAATAAGTAGTCTAACACTTCTAAGAATCAATATCAACCACGCATCATCTGCAATTATAAGGTTGTAGAAATAAAATGTCTGTACATTGAAGATATTAAAAAAAAAATGTTTGTAACGGACTATTTGTAAGTCACTGAATCGATTTTATTTTTGTATATTTACATGTGCTGTTGCGGCTTCATCGCGTCAAAACGGCTAAACGGATTTCAACTATTTTTGGTTCTCGGGTAGCTGGATAGGATATCTACAGATGCTTATAAAATACTAAACTTTTACTCGACAACGCTGAATAAAAAGAGGGTTATGACTTTATTTTCCTCCGCTGACGAAGTTGAGGGTACTTTCTATTTCTCTTTTGAAATGAAAATAAGACCGCAACTAAGATTTCAATTCATTGCAACGCCAAGTTACTAGTAGTAGAGAAAACTAACCTCCTCTACTTATTCGCAAATTCTACTCCTAGAGGGAAAAGTTATGGAAAACTATGAAATGCGGGTGCGCGGTGAAGATGAAGCTAGTCAAGCGCGAAACGGAATTTACGACAAAACTTATACGACTTCCTTGTCTGGGGCCTGCTTCAAATAATCTATTCTTGACGTCAACACGCTTTGATTCGCTCCATTACATGACATTTGGCTGTAGGTACGAACCAAATATCAGGGCTGATTTTAACACTTTCACGGGCTTTCCGTTCAAAAAGTCAAAGTTCTTTATTCTTCAGTTTAGGCATAATTACAATGCACTCATGAATGTCAAAAAGAAAGCAGTACTTCTGCAAAACACACATTATTTATAAAACAAAATTGTACTGTAGAACCTCTTTTTCTTTCGATTCAATAACTCGTGCAGGACGAATATCACTGCCAGACATCCGTGACCATGATGTAATCGTTTTCCTTATAATAAGCTCAGTGAAATATTTTTTTTCTCAAACATGCAACGAAATATTCAGGTTCTGTTCCTGATCATAGACCCAGACGTCTCACATTTCGGGTGCAGCGCGCTGAGGGGCATATAATGATAATTTCACACGAAATTGCGGGCCATGGCCTACAAAGCGATCTTCTTTTGTTTCAATTCGCTCCGAGCGCCGCAACGCTGCCGTGCGCCGCGTCGCCGACGCGATATAAATTATAACGTTATAGTGGGAACAAAATATTTATTTTATAAAAAAACATTGCTTTTTATTTCATTGCATGTTTGAGAAAAACACTATACAAGCCTCGGCGCGAACAGGGATTGTTGGCCTCGCATCTCTAGATGGCCTCGTTAATACTCGGCCATCTATAACTACTCGGTCGGCAATCCCCTATTTCGCAGCCTTTGTAGTAATGTACTATTTGTTTCACTACGAATTTGAATTTACAGTCGGTAAGTTTGGTAATATGTTTTGGATAATATTTTCTTCTGTTTCCGCGATTATTACTCATTGAAATAAAACAATTTGGATCACCCGTGACCATGGTAAGCTGAGAAGCTTCCGAAACGTCGGGAACTAAAATAAGATAATATACGCGATATAATCCGTTAAATTGTTTTATTTCAATATGTTTTGGAATTTTATTTAGCACAGACGTAGTTAGGGCCACTACGTCATATCACGAAGGCTCTAACTACGTCTGGGTGCACTGACTGTGGCCGGTGACTTTTAGCGTCAAACAACTACCATTACCTACGTCTACAGCCGAAGAAGTCTCATAGCTTTTATATGAAGGCAAGTATATTGGACCGCATTATGCACAATGCCAGGGATTCTAGAGTCTTTAGCGCCACAGTTACAGCTTTAGGGTAACCTCGACTTTACGCACTTAAAGGGTTCGTCCCCTGCTATGACGCATCACGGCTATGGCTGGAGAACGGGAGGGTTTTGGCAGTATGAAATTACATTGTACTGTAGGTCTGTGTTATTTAGATTGTTATGTTGGTCAGCGTTGGTGAGATTGGGTCTAAGTCTGTCAGTTTTCTGACACATAAAAAAAAAATATTTATTCGTTGATTTTAAAGTTAGCACTTTTAAGATAAATTATAAATTTTCTTGGAGAACGCTTCTGACGAATGAATTGTTGTACAACATTCGAATTCGTTGCATATGAATAAAATAGTAATATGTAGCTGGCCAACATAACCAATGTGACATCATTTCTATACATCCGGACTAAACAAATAAAAACAGGTACATTTAAAATGTTACATTCTAAGGCTGCCTTTTGTCTTTGGCTTGGTGTTCTTCGTTTCAACAAAGAGAATAAAACCACTTAGTTTCACTTTTGTTGTTCGTTGCAATTTTTCAAACGCATATAAAAAAAGAACAATTCATTGTGCGGTTTCAATATAGCCATTTATGTAAAGGTTTGCTCGCGTAGAATTTAGCTTATTTTTCAGAAGCAATTTTTTGGAACGAAATGTCACTTTTTCATCCCAATCTTTCGGCCAAAAACATGAATCCTCCGTTGCTGAGTCATAGATATCAATACAAACCAATAATAGTAAATTATGAACCAAGCTTTAAATGAAAGCCATTTTACACGTTATTTACAACACGAAAATATACCTACACGTTAATTTCTATTTTCTTTTAACGTTTGTAGTTCAGCTTAGCAGAAATGAGTATTTTTCATAAAAAATGGTATAAGACCCTAGGTTTCAAAGTCAGGATAGAAATGAAAACACACTTTCGCATTTTTAAAACGATAAGGTTCTGATTAACGCTGCATTTTTTTTGTATATTCGCAGTAGCAACACCCCAGCATACACTGGTATGATATTTACTTGATATCATAACAATATTGGCTGAGAAAGGGTGAGTAGGTATATGAAATAATTGGACCATTTATTTGCTCCAAATGTGAGTTCGTATTGTGGTCAGCCACTCAATAAGAACTTGTCTCGATAGCCTGGCCGGAAAGTCCTTTGTACACTGCTCCGTGATATACGAACCAATTTTACGGGCTTTGTCCCACAAATTAGATCAAATTTGACAAAGAGTTCATCGTTCATTTAATGAGAGCTGCGCGTAACTTTTTAAATTAAATTATTTTGCCTTGTTATGTTCACAGATTTTGCTACGAATATACTTTTATAGTTATGCATATATGTATTACTAGCTTTTACCCGCGAATTCATCCGCGTAGAGATGCATTTTTTAGATTATGTGTTATGTTGTGTCTAAACAACATTACTGGAATGTTTCGTAGAGATCCGTTCAATAGATTTTAAAATCAAGAGGCAATTCACGTTTGTAATATTATTAGGATTATTAGCATATAAAGATATAATAAATAGTTCAAAACTAGTAACATTGGTAAAAAGCTCGTAGTTTAGTTTTCAAAGATGGTGTGTCGCTCTATTGTATATCTATCGTTCTATCTTTAGAAATATAATGGTGCACGAAAATAAATACCAGTACAACATGGATGCAATAGATTGACAGTGTCTCATTTTGCATTTTAGAAATACTACACTTCTATATTATTATAAAATTGAGTTCCCTTATTGGTGTCTCGATTTTAAGAAAAGTCTAATAATCGCGATCTACGATTTCCTTGAAAAAATTGTGAATAACACTATCAGAATAACATCGATAATAAGTCTTTTAGCCGACAGTAGTAAAGAGAAAAAGGGGCTACTAACTTTTTTCTATCGCGGACGAAGTTGCGGTCATCTTTCAATTTAAAGTACAATTAAATGATACATAAATGTATTAATTTTACGTCGAATACAGGGAATTGAATCTCAATAAAAAATCTCTAACCGGGCCCAATACAAAAATCGTATCTGCGGATAACGACGGGGAGCCGAAGCTACCCACTTGAGAACACTGAAAATATATGTTCAAGAAAACGAATGGTGGACAAAACATACAGGTTAAACCGCAGACCGCGGGTATGCAATATATTTTGTTTACGGCGGTATTAAGTGGGGTAGTGATAGATAACCATGTCTTAGGGCTGTAAAAGATAAACTCACCATTTTGCACGGCTACCTTATCTTATACATTGTTTATCCTAAACAGCTACGATTAGCTCGTATAAATTAAATCTGTTATTGGCGAACCAAGGCCACCGATATAGCAAACAGGGAAAGCGAACGTAAGTGGCTATGGGCACGGACATAGTTCGAAGAACCGATAGCCGTTGGTCAGAAAGATTCTCAAGTGGAAACCGGCAAGCGTAGCATGGGCGCAAGGTGGTCGGACGACCTGTTTAGGGTTGTGGGTACTCGCTAGATACGGAACGCTTCTATCCGGTCCATGTGGAAATTTATTGAGGAGGTCTGTGTCCAACAGTGGATGTCCTAGTTTTTGTAGAACTACTAGGGCGAAAATATAAAAACAGTACATTAAAATGTTTCTTTTTCTTATATAGATTAATTTTGGTTTATCTTACTCAAAATCGTTCATACATTTCAACCTCATTAAAGAAAAAAGTATCTTAAATATCCATCTCAGTTTCGTAACATTTTAGTATGGATGATTTTATTTATTTCTATGAACGGAGCCAAACTGGAAAATATTTTTACATATGCAATTTTGGCCACTTTCTTGTGTAGGGTTCGAAAATCCATATTCTGAAGGAAAATACATCATTTTTTATGCACATTTTTCTGATTTTCACTCACTTTATCCTTTCCTACATTGTACTAATATTTAATAATAAATATGGAATTTTGTGAAGATATTTTGTTGCTTAGATGTTGTTAACGCGCTAACCTTCTAACAGATTTAGATGAAACTTGGCAAATAAAATCAGGTCATAAACTAAAACATAGACTCAGTACTTTATTTCCGATAATTGGCACGGATGAATCTAGTGTAAAGCACTTAATCTCAGATATTTTATAAAACGGATACGCGGATAAGCTATTATCTATCGGCTGTGGCCCGTCGTTAGCGCGACAAATGTTCCTTCTGCATCGTTAGTTATTACCGCTTCTAATCTTTGCGTGGGAGACTATCATACAGTCCTATCCTACGAGCTAATAATGTCATAACCTAGAAGGTGCCCTCAACTTAGTCACCGCAAGAGAAAAAATCATAACCCTCTTTTTTACCTCAGTGTAGTCGAGTCAAAAGTATTTTATAACCATCTATAGATGCCCAGCTAGCCGTGTACCACAAATGTTTAAATTCATTTTTTTTCTTTCCGAAATGTCACAATTCAATTTTTATTTTATTTATTACATGCGTTACAAGTAATTTTACTTATTTTAACATTTAACGTTTTGATTAAAATCTTTTCTAATCTATTATTAAATATCATATACCTAGATGTGAGGTTCCTACTATTAAATTTTATATACTAGTTTTATTGTTTTGACTTAAAAATTCATCTAGTGAGTAGAATGCATTTTTATCGAATACCCCTTAAGCTTGCTTAAAAATACACGTTCAGAAAATTCCTCTAACTTTAAGTCATTTGGTAAATGGTCATATATTTTTGGACATACACTGCTCAGACTTTTTCAGTTTGTGTCGGTTTGGAAGCAGTTTATTTCCATTGTGATAGTTTGAACCACGTGTTTTAAATCGTCCAGGTTTCTACTTAATAATTTGAACACTTCCAATATGCAGAGGCCTGGAGCAGTTATCATTTTAAGGTAAGGTCCTAAATAGGTTGCGTGTAGGTGTATTCAAGGCACCCTAGACATTATACAACCCTTTTTTGTAGATTAAGCACTCTCTGCCTATCTGCTGCCTGTCCCCACTATGTAGGTAATAATCGACTGAAAATATGCAAAGTACGCATCTCTTACACATTGATCAAGCATTTATGTTAGACGTGAAATGGTAATCTTCCCATAGGAAAAGTTTAGTTAGTATTGACGAGTACTACCGCTTGTTAAAATTAAAGGAAATAAAAAAACACGATGTAATTTTTTTTTGATGCTGGGAACCCAAAAACGCGATAGTCAAAAACCAGATTTAGACGAAACTTGGACCATGAAAATCGGTTTATGAATTAAATATTTTCCGTCTGCTATAAATAATGTCTTAAATATTTTTTTATTATTTTAATTCTTTATTTAAAAGATTAGGCTAATCATCCCAGCAACACGGATTAAGCCGTAAGTATATTAAATGCTAGTACCCATCCTCTTAAGTCTCCGCGTACTTGTAAAAGTACAAATTCAAATCGAGTTTTGAACTCATATTGAATTGAAGAAGGTTCGAAATTCAAAAGTGAAAAAATCACTCTGGGTCTTACGAGGATAAAACCACTCTTGTGCTCGTGATCGTGTCATATTATTTTAAAACGGAAACGCGGATAAGGTTGTCGGATTTCGCCGCAGCCCGTCGTTAGCGCGACAAATGTACTCCCTCCACACCATTAGTTAATACTGCTTATCTTCGCGTGCGAGACTATGATAAATAAATTGCCCGATGGTTCCCCGAAGGATATTACTCCTCATTAAGCCGTATTATACCGCGGCAATTTGGCAAACAATCCTTAACTTTTTGCTCTCTTACCAGCAGAAGTCTAGAGATCAGTCTCACAGACACAACAAAACAAATGCCTCGTTTTGTTTGAGAAAAAAATATATTTATTTCACTATCTTGGTAGTTTTTCAACGTTTTGGACGTTGCATTACGCCATTCAAAGTCCACGCCCATAGTCTCGAAGGAACTGCAAATGCGTGCCTCAACATTTTCTAGCCACGCGAGTTTTTCGAGCTACCCATCTAGGGTGGATCGTTTTCCTTTTTTCGACATTTTTGAAATGTAATTAAAATTAATTTTTATTTAGTTGCCTCCGCAGTTCGATACAAAAAATACAAAATGTATGAACTACTAAAAAAAATTGTTTGTATTTTCTAGTTTTCATCATATTTAAGATTTCTAAAACCACAAAAACGATATCCAGTTGAAATAAACAGTCAGTGTTAGACAAAAATTTGAATGAATGAAATAAAATATCATACCTCTGCTCTCATTTAGTATGGTCATTTCCATACTAATTTTAAGATGGATGTGGAGGCAGAAGATAAACATTAAGTAAAAAAAAAATCTTTCCTATACCTTCATTAGACACATTTTTTTTGCTATTACCAAAATGTGATTTGCTTCATACATGAGCGATCCACCCTACTACCCACACTTCTTCTTTATTAGTAGCTCATACACTAGGGTTGTCACTAGACCGACATACTACACATACAACATCTGGTGATTATTGGATGATATTGTTTATATTTACTTATGATTGGATTCCACGAAGATGAAAGCTAGAAACTGGACCGAAACTCCCGGTTGAAATTCCTCGTGTCTTGATTTCAATTGTTTCACGTATGATTACACTATTACGAGTATAGCCGTGCCATTATGTAGAAAGCTATTAAGCCGCGTTTCTAGGTGCTGTCATAAGAATGTGAAGATCGTGCAAGTTTATAAACATGTATCAATATCATAGAGATCAGTATTTAGTTACGGATTATCCTTACTAATATATCGAATTGTAAAAATATGCCTATTAGTTTGTTCCGTAATAATAGAGCATTCATCGAAGATAGACTTAATGTTCTTCTTATCCTGTAAAATTGCGATTTCCTGTTTTCACGTCGACGTAAATCTTCAGCCTTGCTTGAAGCCTTGAACTAAATCTAGTTTAATATAGACTTCAGATTTCCAGTAACTTTATTTCTGAACCAGGAAAGTCGTACGTTGAAAATGCGTTCAGCCGTAAGGAATTTCTCCTCGCGACTTCATAAATGTTTCTTCACATGACTACAACTGCTGTGATAACTATATCAACATCTTTACGAGTATGTGATGTCGTAACGGAAGAGAAAACCACATTTTCGCAGCTTGTTAGAAAAAAACCGACGCGTACGAACTTTACAAAGTTTTCCGTTCAGTCATTCTACTTACCCGCGCCGCGTCATGGAATGGCTTAGTTCAATACGGAGTTCGATTACCTTACTGAAACAGCACTTTTATAGAAACGATTGTTTCCAAGTTTTAACATTGTGTCAATAATAAACAGTCCACAGATGTTTATAGGATACTTTTTACCTGACTACGCTGAAGCAAAAAAGATATAGGGTTATGACTTTCCCCCTCCGCGGACGAAGTTGTCTAGTCTGTAATATTAGTACTGCTATCTATTCATAATGTCAGTTCAACTAGATACAGTGCAGATACACACTTTAAATTATGGGTGTGATATTCATACAAAGTTCAATAAAGTTATATAAAAAAATCAGAGCATTTATTTTATGATATTGACGTGTTATTTTTTTTTCGCTTAATGTAGAATGGTTTCAGACATGAAGTACAGAAAGCAACCATATCTTTGTTCCTCCACCCCATTTCCACCTCCATGTGTTTCATTTACTCAAACCAATTTGCTCCTGACGTGGGCATAAAATATGGAAAATGAAATTCTCTAGGGACGAAAATCATACGAAGTCACGTTATAAAAAGGCTCTTTCAGTAATTAAAATCCTGTCCGCTTTACGGACCGGCTTTAGCGTAGGTTAAGCTTAAATGACAAATTAAAATAATTTGGTTTACTATACGCTATAGTTTTGATATTTTGAGAAGGATTTATGTCTCAAAGATGTGATTTTAACGGTATTTAGTTGATTAATTTATAAACGTGTAGTATTGTTTCCAGGGGAGTATTCGATCGGCAAGACAGCGTGCGATCTGAATACACGAGCGATCGAGAATCTTCTCGGTACGGCATCGTGCAGCAAGCCTCCATCGATAGCACCGACTCCAGAATCTGTTACTTGACATCTAGTGAGGTAAGTGATACTTTAATTCGTTTGATTTTAGGTCCATTCCAGGTGATCCCCCAATTGTTCCGTACGGCACTGAGAGTCGATTGTGTAATGATGCTACACTTGGCTACAGGTAAATGATAATTTTGAATAAACTCAGAAATTGTCAATTAACATAATTGTGTCGGGTTTAAAATGGACAAAAACTTTAAACAAGAGGCCAATTTGACCATATCAAGTAGGTAGTATAATTTTAGTTTGAGGCTTCGAATTCTTTCAGACTTTTTAAAAAAGGAAGTGATTTGATCTTTTGGTTAAAATTATTTGCGAGCTATAGAACATGCTATCGAATCGAATCGAATTAAAACCTGCTGGGTTTTCCCTGCAATTTAAAATGCATAGTCAAATGGTCATAGGCCCTTCACTGTGAATTATTGTTTACTAGCTTCTGCCCGCGACTTCGTCCGCCTTAAATTCGTTTATCGCGGATAAGGGTATTTTTCCAGGATACAAAGTAGCCTATGTCCTTCCCCGGAACTCAAACTATCTCCATACCAAATTTCATCCAAATCAGTTATGCGGTTTAAGCGTGAAGAGGTAACAGACAGACAGACAGACAGACACACTTTCGCATTTATAATATTATTATGGATTTATTAGAATTGAGGAAACGTTTTAAATTGAATTAAGTTTTCAAATAATTTTCTATGGTTTGATATGTCACTGCTAATCAAAGGCATAAGGATTATCTATTTGAAATAAAAGCCTATCTCTTGCTAACCTACCTAAATCGTCCTAAAATCTTTTCGATACGTAATCTGCCCCGATAACCGTATAAAAGTAATCGCCGAGACCCGCTATAAAAAATCCCCGACGTCTAGAAAAAAGTAATGTAATCTTTAAACGGCTGAAACTGATCTTGTATCATAGCTAATGACTTTATTAAAAGTGTTAACTATTAATCAAGTCCCCCTTCAGAAATAACCAGATTAAAAGCGGATCATCCGTTTAAGAGCCACAGACTATGGACTACATATCCGGACAATAAAGGTAGCATTTTAAAACGGTATGAAGTCATAACGTTTCGTTTCAGTTAGGTTTTGCAGCACAAATAAAACGGTACCAGAACCGTAAATTTTTTTTCGGTAGCTGATCCGCTTTCAGAAAGGTACAGGCTGGTTCCCCGCACACCGCTACCTCGCCCAATACCCTTTGTCGTCTACATCGCCGCGCGCGACGCCGCGAGTTAGTCTTAGTACCTACATCGTAAAAGTTACAATAGGTTTTCGGTACCGAAATAATACCGGTTGACTACCGTTTTAACACAAGCTTAAGTACACCTACGTAAGAAAGCGATATCGTTATTTTATATCTGTATAATCCAACCGGTTCACTTCTACCTTTATAACAAAGCGGTATTTATATCCAATACAGCTACCATACCGTTTATACCGTACCGTAGACGAATGTATGTGTGATACACAATAGTTAAACTTATAACGGCCCTCGTTTCACGTCGAGGTTGGAGGTCGAAAAAAAAATAGGTAGTGTTGCCAATTCCCACGGTGAAAAATTTTATCTAAATATTCGCAGTCCATTGTAAACGATCTCAATCCATTTGACTAAATTTGCTTAACCGTAAACTGGAACGCAATTTGTGAACTCGTTGTGTTATTGTCACGCAGCTGACGTTGCTTGCTAAATTGCTTGTAGCGATGCAGATTAATCGAGTTGCTGCTGAAAGTTGAAATTGTTATATCCGTTTCAATTCAGTAAAATAGGAACGATATATGTGGCATATGACTGAAGTTGCATTGGAAAGTTTTGAAATAATTTCACTTACCACTTTTTACGCAATCCGTTAGCTTTTTATTAGCAACTACCCGCGGGTAAGACCGCGTTCCAGGAAATTAAGTATCATTTATTCTAATTTATGACCGTAATCTCTCTGAAAACGGTTTTATTATTATTTAGTTAATAATTATCTTCACAAACTTTCACATTTAGCGTTAAAATTCATGCTCTCACTTCTCCGGGCCAACTTTACGCAGAAAGCATAAAACGGCCTACGTGTTCAATACAATAATGCGTTCCAGGTGTTGATCGGGTCGCCGCAATTTTGTAGTGGCTCTGGTATGTTTGTGGTGGCACAAACTGACAGCTTTGCGCCGATAATGCGCAAGAGGTGCGCCTCACTGATTCGGCAGACCCAACAGCTTTCTGACGGTGTTTCATCAAAGGCGTTTTACAGACTATTGAAACAGTGTCATGTCGGAAAACAGCGTTTTTCGTGGCTATGTAAGCCAACACGGGAACGGCACACGCGACCACAGGCTTGACAGATGTAAGAATGTGCGCGGTGAATCAGTGCCGGGCCGATGTCTTGACGGTGTTTACAGAGCGAGCAAATGGCCCCATGCTCACCCTGTTGCAGAGACTGCATGCAGTCATTGTTTATTTTAGTCTAGTTGTGTCTCTCTTTTTATGTCGTACCTACTAACACTAGTAATTTCATTGTTTACTAATAATGTTTGGACTTTAGTCTGAATTAAAAGTTTTTTTTTTTATGTCCCCTTGTTCTTCTGCGTGTCTGTCTCTTCATTTCTGATTCGATCTCGCAAAGAAACTCCGAGCATAACCCTCTCCATAAGCTCTTTGAGTGACTTTGAGCCTTTTTTATAAGACCCAAAACTTGAGTGATTGTGGTATACTCTTTTGGAGAAATATGTCTAGCTTTGGACGATGATGATGATTTTTTTATTTATTTTCCGCGGTTTTATCCGCGTGGCACTATTTTGATTGTCATTTAGAACGCCTGCAATCTTCTTTTTTACCCGACTGCGGAACGCAAAGGAGGGTAATGTGTTTATCAGTCTTTGTATGTATGTATGTATGTTTGTTCTTATCTGGCACTGTAGAGACCAAACACAAAAGTGGACCGATTTTGATGATTCTTACGTCAATCGATTTGTCTTCATTGTCCAAATTTCACTGAAGACATGAAAAAGATGAAAACTCAAAATGGTGATAATGAGACGCCATATTGTTAAAAAGAAAAAAAATAAAATCAGTGTACTATGTCGAGTGAGGTCATCATTGAATAGGGATTTGAAAATAATTATTAGATTTTTTTATCATTTTTAATTTTGTATGACCAGTTAAGCACTAACGCTGTGCAAGCTTCTTAATAACCCCCACGATAAAGATTGCGAAATTTACTAACTCATAATTTTAACTCATAAGTATAAAATAAAATAAAAAAATTAAAAAAAACAAAAAACCCGACTGCTGCGTAAAAAAACTAAAAAGAAAAAATCAAGTCCATGGAAATGTTTCATGATTCACGATCTATACTCACATAAAACAAATAATAAATTGTAATGTGGAACATAGCGATTGCGCGCGAGCGAATAGTCGGCACCCATTTTTGGGAAGATATGCGTCGATCTAAATATCTTACTGGACTGGACTTTTTATTTTCTTTTTAGTTTTTTTACGCAGTCGGGTTTTTTTGTTTTTTTTTTCATTATCTTTTTTAAGTAGTTCGATTCGCAAGCTAACACTAGGGAAATACCTTACTGACTGAAGGACTGTCTCATTCATCGAACAATCTGCCAAAACCAACTGGAAATACAAAGCTATTTTTTTGTTGAGCAATTTGAATACTCCAACCGGAGCAATATTCAATAAAATAACATGATTTACTTAAATTTAACTTGAAAAGTAATATGCTCTTCTAGGGAACACCCGATATCATTAAGAAATTTAACTTTATAAAAACTTGGGAAAGTACTTCTAAAACCTATCACTTTAGAAGTATAATATATTACTCAGGTACGAATTCTGAAGTCCTCGCGTATAAAGGAGCAGCGAGTAATCTTTTATGCAAAGGTCTGTGATTTACTGAGGACCCGCTCCAAGTTAGCTTTGTGTACGTCCGGGCCACACAAAACGCAAATGTGTTTAATTTAGTGTTTTATATATTTTGTACATGGTCTTGCTCAAAGGTTAACTGGAAGAGATCCCTAATAGGGACAAGTTCGCCTTTGTACTTATATCTTTTAAGTACAAAGGCTTTCAAGTCACTCACATAAGTATGTAAACTAGATAAAGATAACTTACATGAGATTAAGACATATTTAGTTTACAGCGGCTTCTCAAGTAAAACCCTGATTGCGAGATGGGCAGCAACCGAACGCTCTCATGTCTGAAACATGTCGAGCACATAGAGTAGACAGCTTTTTACGATGTTATTTAGCATTTTATATAACAATAGCTTGGAGTTAGCTTTGTGAACGTACGGGCCATATCAAACGATTCTTCAAGCCACAAGAGTTCGTATCGTGCCAATTAGGAAAATACATTGAGACTTAGACAAATTGGGCATACTAGGTTGCAATAGGGATCATGATTCGATTTTAAATATTAGTCTAATATAGAATGCCCATATAGAATAATAAAAAATAACGAGGAAGTATGTCTATCAAAAGGCGGCCTTTTAAACTATTAAAAGTTTCCGTATATTTTACAAGGTCTACCGCCTACAGCTTCACAAGGCGCAGGTCCGCCCACACGTGGAATACTGTTCTCATCTGAGGGCTGGGGCTCCCCAGTGCCAGCTTCTCTCTCTAGACCGCATTCAACAGAGAGCGACTCGTATCGTCGGTTGCCAGCTTATTTCAGATCGGCTTGACTCCTTGGCACTGCGTAGAGATGTAGTCTCGCTCTGCATTTTCTATTGCTTGTATAGCGGGGAGGCCTCCGAGGAATTGTTCGGGTTGATCCCAGCTGCATCCTTCAGCCATCGTCCTACGCAACAGTATTTCTACCCTCACCACTTAGATGGTTGGCAGTCCACAACTGTGTGTTTTTCTAGAAATTTCCTGCCTCGCATGACTGAACTGTGGAAAAAATGGCCAGCTGCAGTATTTCAGGACCGATGCGTCCTTCAAGTCTTCAAGAAAAGAGCGTACTCCCACCTGAATGGCCGGCAACGCACTTGTGACTCCTCTGGTGACGCAAGTGTCTATGGACGACTGTGATCGCTGACCATCAAGCGATCCGTCTGCCCATTTGCCGTGATGTCATAAAAAAATACATCTTTTTTCAGTGCATTAGCAGTGCAGTATTTCTAACGTGATTAAAAAAATATGGCGATACATTGAGTCAAAATGTCGCGTAACGCTACGCCTAACAATAGTTACCTTTGAAACTTTGAGAGTTCCAAGTCGTAAAGTTCGAGGAATTCTTGTATATATGTAATTGGTTTCTCGGAAACGGCTTGGACGAAATTTGGCATGTTTTAACTTTATTTTATTTATTAAGGTTTACCAACAGTTAATACATCTATTGAATGTATAAAAAAATATGTACAAGAGTTACATAAAGTGATGCTTAACTAATTACAGGTAAACACAGCATGTTACATAACGAGTGTTTACTTAGTAACTAAAACTAGAAACGCAGGCATACAAGTACTATGCCTTCCAAGCTTATCTAGATAAATTTTAGACACCGAGTTAAGCTCGGTCGCCCAGGTTCTTAAACTGTGATTGTGAATTATTGGTCAAGTGTAAGTACTTGGTCATTGGTATGTATGGTCATTACTAACCTGTTCTTTCTCGTCTAGTCTCTCTATTGAGTGAAAATAACCTTTAATGCAACTATAAACAATAATGTACACTAATGTAATTACTACTTAAACTACAGTGTTATATAATAATATTAATAATATTATTGTTCAACCGTTCATAATTTAATCTGTTTAAAATATTTAATACAATATTATTCCATTTCCAGTTGCGGGCTTCTAATATTAATTTGTACTTAATGATTGAATTCATTAAAATTGGCTTAATAGATATTGGTATCCCTCAATATTTCATTATAATTTGATTTTGGCTACGAAGTATCGGCATGCAAATATGCAGAATCAATTAGATTGGCTCAAATTGAATCTAATTCGATACGCGTGTTTAATTTTAATTGCCCGAAATCTAAAAGCGTTATTAAATCAACTTAATTAGCCACTGGATATATTATGTGTGTTTAGTTATTATCTTAATTGCAATTAGTTACTCAAAAGCGTATTATCTATAGTAATGAGCAACTGAGTTCCAATTTCACCATAATCTGTTACTTTTTAATGATTGATGAACGACTGATTCTTTCGTCTTCTTTTACAATCTGTTGTCATTGTCACCCACTGTTGAGTGTAGGTCTCCTTTGCACGCCACTCTTTTCGGTCTTGAGCTCTTTATAGCCAAGTTCTTCCGATCACTTTGGCTATCATCAACCCATCTCGCTTGCTGCCGGCTCACGTTTATGCCTCCGTGTTTAAGTCCGCAAGGTCTCCATTCGGACATCTCGCAGTCCTACCTGCCAACAGTCAACTTTTTTTGTAACTGCATACATACATACTCACGCCTGTATCCACTGGGGTAGGCAGAGACAACCGAATGACAGACTCCACGAGTTTTGCAAACTTCTCTTCCTTCATTTGCATCTATGCACCTGGTACACGCTCGTCTTTTGGTAATGATCCACTGAATACGTCTTCGGATCTCGGTGTTCTTTAATCAATCAAATCGTTTATTTACTAGAATACAGGCCATGTACAAATGAGGTCTTATATTTTAAGCAATACAGTTCCATGTATTCAACCTGCATCCAAGCATGCAAACATTAAGGTGCGTCCACATTTGTATCATTTGGCCGTATCAGATCATCGTCGCGTGGAGGTGCGTCCACATTTGTTTCATTTGCCCGTATCAGATCATCGTCGCGTAGCATGATCGCGTGTCACGATCACGCGTTTGGACGTTGCGCCGATCCGATCGCTAGAAATCCATGATGCTACGCGTATCACACACTTATATCGGACGAGTGCGGCATGATCGGCGCGCCGACAGTGAGCGTCCAAGCAGCGCGGTACGCAGTCATGCCACGGCACGGTGATCGGATACGAGCAAATGATACAAGTGTGGACGCACCTTTATAAGTAGTGCACGCACTTTACAATAATTAATGCATTCTTAAATTAATTAAAATTGACTATTATCCTTAAATATTAGTTTCAATTTTTAGCGCCATGTCAAAGAGTATAGATAGAAAATAAAATTTACAATATTATAAACATAAAACAAAAATCATGTCAGACTTAATTATAAAGACAATTTTACAAAAGTCAAGTCCGGTGTCTACGGCTAAGTATCTTATAAATCGTAGCCCTTCGAAAACATTAAATAGCGAAATACCATTCACGAAATGGATAGGCCGAACACCATCTGGCAATCATCTTCACGTTTTTGGCAGGAAGACCTTGGTCTTGAGAAAGAACAGAAAAGGAAAGCTGATACAAAAAAAAAAAGAGGGAGTCTTCATGGGATACTTGTTAACTTCAAAAGGATACAGAGTATACATACCTGAAGATGATGATGTATTGACGAGCAGGGACATCAAAGTCATAGACAAGATGTACTTTAAAGAAAGAGAAACAGACTATGAGAGCCTAGTAAATGAAGAGGAACATCATCACCCGAATACACCTGAAAAAGAAAACAAAAATAAAAAACCAAATTATAAAATTAGACAGGGAATAGAAATTGAATTCACAGAGAAGAAAAACGACACAATTTTGCTAAATCCGGAAAATCCACATCAAGAACAACCTGATGATTTGGAGGAAATCGAATCTTTTGACGACGCATCTGAAGTTGCAGAGATACCTGAAAATGAGAGGCCGCAAAGAGAAAGGCACCCACCAGTATGGACTAAAGATTTTGTACTGGATGAGACTGAAAAAAGTCATTTACTTACCGGAATTATGTACCTGTCTAACGGAAATGAAAATGAAAATGACGAATACTGGCATGACGCTATAAAGGCCGAAATAAGAGCACATGTCAAAAACGGTACCTGGAAAGCTGCTGTTTACCTTGTAGTTTTACTCTAAGTTTGAATGGCTGGTTGCGTATGTCAAATGGCCGATAGTATCAGTCATGTTTTACTAACGAAGCATAACAAAATGGACCTGGGCATCGGTCCACGAAAAAATTACTACAAGGATACCTGGCCGTCCAAGGATGGTGATAAGATACTTTTTATCCGACTACACTCAAAAAAGAATTGCCACTTTCCATCCTTGAAGCTATGATTATAACTATTATAAGTACAACGTATACGAGTAAGTATCTTACAATATGAGTAGGTACTTTTTGAAATTTGCTATTGATTCATAATTAAGAGCTGTTGCTTATTAGGAAATAGCAACAGAAGTGGTTAAAATGTACGAAAAACTAAATTGCTGTGATTTTAAATAACAACGTGCATGTATAATCATGGTGTGTTTTTACATTCTGTGTTTTTAAGTTAAATATGTACTGGTTTCCCCATGTTGGTTCCACATCTTTTTCAATTGTTTACCTTCTCAAAATGTCTCGAAATATACAAAAATATAATTTCGATTTTCTAAACCCAATTTGAAATTATTTTATTACCGAAGAAATAAAGTAGGTATTCGTTTACTATTAAAGGGACTAAATCAATAAAATAATTAGTATTGGCCAAAAGGCTTCCAAATGTCATGTATTGCAGAGAAATTGGCTCGGTACTCGGAAACGCAAGGTCTGCCGGGGTCGGGCGCAATCGCGCGCGCTCGGGCGCGACTGCGCGCCGCGGCCCACTCGCTGCCCTGCGCCTCAGGCACTCCAATTGTGCCCTGAACGTAGCATCTCAAATATTATTTTGAGGTTAGCTTCTCACAAATAAAGTAACATAATGGCCGAGTCCATACAAAAGCCTCTAAATCTCACACTCGCCTCTAAATAGAACGTGTCGAATGTCGCGCAAAAGAACTTTAAACCGGAAACTTAGACGTTTTGTTTGTGTCAATACAAAGCTTTTACTGTCAAGTGCACGGACAAAGAAGATTGGCATCGTGTTCACGTTCACTGTTAATGGAATTCAATTCATGACTTTTAAATCCCGATAGACTTGAACTGTTGTGAAGTTACCTTTTTTGTAACATATCCTGTGGCAAAGTGAAGTCAATTCTGCGGCCTATCTGCGAGTGAAACTTAATATTTGTAGTCTTTGATTCTGAAACAATAAACATAAATAAGATATTGAAATAATTAGAAAATGTTATATTAGAGTTCCTGCTTGTACATGGCTTCCACCTGTGATAATTCGTCCTTGTTGAAACTCTCTGTGTACTAAAGCTGCCAATGTTTGTGAAATAGTTAAACTAAATAGTTAATACTCCTAGAGTGTTAAATGTTATTCTCTGCTAATGTTTATCATTGTTAGGATCTGATTCTATTATACATGAAACTAGAGAATCTTTGAACGCGCAAAGATTTATATATTGTTGAATATGTGTAGTTTGTTGTTGTTCTGTTAGTTTGTTATTCGAAGCTAAGCCATGCTTTAAAATGTTTCTATGGTAACTGCATGGGGACCGTGAAATCAAAGAATGCGCTATTTATCAAGGTAATGTTATGATGCTATAAGATCCTTTTTATCCCTGACCGCTTTTAATAACCTCTGGGTATGCGTAGATAATTTATACACATTTAATTCCTATATTTCCACAGTAAAATAGATTATATTCCTATATCATATATAGAGCAAAGGATACTATCCTGGCACTCTAAAAGGGAGTAATAAAATTAGTAACGTGTACCTAATGGATTATATGCCCGGCGAAGCATGCATTTTCTACCCAAACGTCTATAGATAGAGGGTTATAATATGTGGCCAGCAGTATTAATAGAGTGAGGTCTATGTAGATGCTTTGTATTAATATGCCACAAAGATATCTGTGTCATTGTTTTTTTTAATACGTTATAGAAACAACTTCACAACTGAACTCAAATGTGATCTCTTACTATCTTAAAGTACTGCGTACATAAAAATACAGATTTTTCATGAAATGGTAAGGTCTAATCGTTATTTGCGTCAAGTTGCAAAGAATATGTTTATTTGCATGTGACCTTGAGTTGCATAACCATGTAAATACAGTACCGAATACAAACAATCTTTAAAATTAACAATATACTACCATAGGCATCACTGTTAGACTATAAACTACAAGTACTGCAATTCATCAGAAACATATCAGCGGCAGCTTTGAGTAAGCAGACAGGATTATTGGAAAATACATTCCAAACATGTTTGTGCACTATATCCAAAGCGAATGCAAATATAGTGTCTTGTTTGTTCATCGGCCTCTATTTCCCAGTAATGGGATCCGGAGGCCTAATGTTTATTCTTGTGGGCCTCGAAGGCACGGCCACTGTAAACCGTGTCAGGGTCATCCCCATATCGATCCGGTTCTTTCACACCGACGGCTCTCCGTGTGTTCTCCGGTTTATCGAGTAATGTGTGGCTACACAATTATTTGCGACCCTTTCGAGATAAAACAAACATTAAATAAAGGGATTGGGCTCAATATTAATCCGATACGTTCGGGTTTATTTTGCGCATTGGAATACAAATTGTTATTAGTGGCTTATTTTCTGCCCAGTAATCCGGGGCTGGTTTCATTTACGTAGACTGATTAAGTTTTGTTGGATTGATGTCAACAATATATGTAATAGTAGTCACATTTTAAGAAATTAATAATTACTAGAAGGTGCAACTTAGTTCAGTAGAGAAAAAAGTCATTACCCTTTTCTGAGTTTCGTAGCGAAAATGGCAAAAACGGAACCATTATAGTACGCACATGCAGCATTTTACTTAAAAAACTACATGATGTATATTAATAAAATTTGGAATATAGGTCTCATGTATAAAACGAAAAAATAAATCCGAATGCAGTATAAATTTGCCCCCCCCCCCCCCCCACCCCATCTTCTAACTCGTAATGTCCAAAACATATGAAACAAATTACAAGCGTAAATCGTCATTCATACTCTAAATGAAAATTATTTTCAACGTGATCGGATATACCGTTTTTGAGTTATTGGCGAAAAACTGCGCTTCTCAACAAAGGGACGTAAGTGCCACGAAGATACGCTCTTTTGTGTGCACTCTTTCACATCGTATTTTTTTCGTCTGTATTTTCATTAATTTCAGTTTCATTTCTTTGTAATTGCTTCGGAACCCTACACTGACCGTAGTCCAACATGCTCTTGACTGGTTTTATTTCTTTATCCTATCACCATCTGATTAGCCGTTTTGTCATAAATGTCATGATGAAGCCGCAAAGACCGAGGGTTGAAATTGACCTATTTCACCCGAGATATTTCTGACGTTCGAACTAAGTGAGAGCGCCAATAGTTCGAGGGTGAAGTATTATTTCACCCGAGTTAAACACTACTTTTTATTTCGACTATGAGGAGAGTAAAATGCTTCACGCACATTTTATAAAAAAGACCAACTGTAAAATGATTTTAATATCACAGCGTATTGATCGTAACATGTTTTTTTGATTGATTTTGATTTTAAAATAGCTTTTATTTTAATAATATGACGTAAGTAACTCAATTACCTTCGACTCCGTGACTTATCGCAACAATTAGAAAAATAAACCGGCCAAGAGCATATTGGACCATGCTCAGTGTAGGATTCCGCAGCCGTTCAGCCAAAAAATACACTACAGATGAGAAAATACTATATGAAAAAGGGCACTACAATAAGAGCGTATCTCCACAGCACTTGCGTCCTTTTGCTGAGAAGCGCAGTTTTTTGGCAATAACGCAAAAACGGTACGTCGAATCATATTGAAAACAATTTTGTTGAAAATATTTATTAAGTTTTACCTTAAGATCTTTTTCATATTTTTTGGACGTATCGTTTATAAAATAGAGAGGTAGGGTGGGGGACAGACAATATATGCTACTTTCAAATATTTATCTACAAAATAAAATATAAACCTCAAAAGTGTTTTAAAGGAACTGTCGAAATATGTGCCACACAGTAATATAAAATTATTTTGTTGATTTATTTATTTAGTTTCGGCTTATACAAGGCACCTATTAAATATCCATATTTTATCAATACACGTCATGTAGTTTTTGAGTAAAATATCTGTGACATACGGGCGGACGGACGGACAGACGCACGTGACAAAACTATAAAGGTTCCGTTTTTGCCATTTTAGCTACGGAACCCTAGAACTACTCTCACCCTAGGGATGAAAAAGCAATATTCCACCCTGCCATCTACCCATGAAAATTAAACTTTCCGAATATTATACGAAAATAAATTATCGATAGAATCACCTTTAAAGAGTCCGATTCATTTTTTTTATATAGTCGATGTACAGACATTTATTTCACTTTTACAACTTTATAATAGATAACGTGTGCAATTGAAAATTAATCAAATAATTAGTAGCCGGGTTTTTTGTTTACAAATAGGTTTACCGAGGTTGTCAATACAATGAAAATGAAACATAGTCAACGCGCAAGTAAAGTATGAATAACAGGAAAGGGACTAGAAAGAATGTATTCATACTTTGCCCGCGCCTTTGCCCGTGTACAATTTCAAAAAATCCTACATTACATATTATATTTATATAGGTCTACGATCCGTCCAGTTTGCCCGGATTTGTCCCAGTTTAGGGGCTGCCGTACGGAGGCTTCTTAAACACCGGAAACTTTGTTTTGTTTCAGGGAAACCTTAAAAACTGAATTAAATCTAACACGTCCGGAAAAAAACATGATTTACTCCAAATATTAGGGGTTTTTCAAGATTTTGTCCGAGTTCGGTTATAATAATAATCAAGATGTCAACCCTACATGTCGACGGCACAAAGCAAAAACGTGGTAACCGCCAATGGATTCAGTTCAAAATTACTACTTTTCGCTATTTGCCATCGATATATAGGTACGTCTCAAAGGAATATGTGTTTCAAATTTCATCCTTCTGCCTTTTTTCTGCTTTTTGGCTTTAAAAGTGTATGCTGTACGTTGTCTGTCAGTAGTAAAGTATAGAAGATTAATATTACGATTACCTGTTTGTAGAAGCTTGAAACATAGTATAGTAGTAGATAGTACATAACTTACATACACTGTCTACATTAAAAAATTCAACGACGTCTATACTATTATAAAAATGCAAAAATTAAATGTCTGTACATTGAAGATATCTATTTAAAAAAAAAAACAAGTAAAACAGATTATTTGAAAGTCACTAAATTTAATATGGAATTAAGTTTGGAAGGAAACAAAACTGAGAATTATGTCAACTCCACCGCTTCCACTTTTTGAAACTAAAGCGTCTGATGATTACTGATTTTGGTTTTTATAACCAACCCAATATTCAATAAGTGTAAGGCATAAGTCGTTTGTGTCAAATATTAAGTAAACACTATTTCTGCAAAGGTTGTATATATTTTTTCCCTTCACCATATAAAAAATGTTAGTAGAGTGATTGTTGATGAGCCGTTTACAGTTGAATTTTACTTGTTAAAAGATTATCACATAGGCACAGGGCACTGGTTCAAATCCAGTTGGACTCATGGATTTTTTTCATTATTTAAATCTATGTGTTTTAAGAATATAATTTCTCAGTGAAGAAAAATTCATTTAAAAATTACGAAGATCGTGATGGTAAAACATCAAGATTTTCGTAAAAAATGAAGTTGGATCTAGTTTACAAAAACTTTTTCCATTATTTACAGTTAATTAATTAATATTATATTGAATTTAGATAATAACATGAATAATTATATTCAATATTATTAGCGTTGTACGTACACGGCGGATATAAAATATAATAGATCACAAGTGCATATTTTAACAACAATGGCACATATGAACCAAAAGAAATTGCTTACGAGTTGCACAGTCTGCAATGCTGGAAAACTATGGTCACTGGATATCCGAATTTAGACCGATTCTATTCGACATGGCGCCAAAAAAAACATAGTTCTTTATTTCAGGCAAAGTTAAAAAATGTAGAGAGTTGCTGTAAGTAAATCTACATAGTTGATGCGAAAAGCAAAGTAGCGATTAATACCAATTAAAAATCCATGAAATATGTTTTTTCTTCTTCGGTAAATAATTAACTTGTTTCGAAAACTTATATTACATAACACCGACCATGATGCTTTAGTATGGGTATATTTAAATTCCATTCTTTAAATAATAGTAAGTATGTAGTAATCTCTAACAATAAATAGTGCCAAATGGGATTATTAAATGGGAAACTACGGATGAAAACCATCTAATTTATTTATAATCATCCAACAAATATACTTCATTTGAAGGTGACTGTTAGCCCCACGTTAGCCCATACAGTACAATAAAGAACTGAGTAACTATAGTTGAATTTTTCTATGAACCGTTTTTTGACAGCCGTCATCCCAGTACAATCGCGATGGCGCGAAGGCGTAAATGTACTGGGATGGCGGCTGTCAAAAAACGGTTGTGAGAATAATTCAACTGTATTAATCGGTGAAAAAAAAACTTACGAGATTTCTAGAAAAAGATCCTGAGATTGGCCTTCTTACCTTTTCTATACTCCATGCATCGAGTGTTTCTTAGCTATGGTTCAAGAATATGGGTCGTCGTTTGAAAATTTTCCACCTTTTTCTAGAAATGTCGTGAGTTTTTTTTTTTCACCGATTAAACAGTTGAATTATTCTCACAACCGCTTTTTGACAGCCACCATCCCAGTACATTTACACCTTCACACCATCGCGATTGTAGCTTCCGGTTTTTCATCTGAATGAAAAAGCGGAAGCTCAGCGGATAGCAGTACCTAAGTCATAGTTCCAAATCCGTCCAGAATGACGCTAGAGTAGCAAGATAGTATGAAGCTAATTTACAATTACAAAACATTGTAATTGTAATGTACCAATTACACATCTAATCCTTTACTTTTATCATTTCTTTATTGTCCTATCCAAATGCCTAGAACCATAGAGTAAGAAGTTCCTAGCCTGAGCTTGACCTTTTACTCGAATTCAATATTGTCATCTCATATAATTGTTTTATTCCCAAACTTAGGTCCTATTCTGAAACCCCTAAACTTTTCAGATTTTTTTTATATAAAATCAAACTTTAATCCAGTTGGAACGTTGAATTTTATCGACTGTCGATTAGTTATATTTACCAAGTGTATCTTTATTTATTAATGAATAAAACTAGACCTCAAATCCATATTTAAGCAAAAAATAATACATTTTATATGAACCCATCTGATTTTCGCCATAATAAATTCTTTCGTGTTGTCTCTGATAATTATTTCTTTCGTGGAGGACAATTTACATCCGCCTTTCTTGCTTAAGAGTAGTGGGATAAAAAGTATCCTTTAACCATGTTAAATTACTAATTCTAAACCGTGAGTAGTGTTGTGCTGTAGAGTTTGAATAGTGCTTGATAGCTTAAAAACGAAACCCTTATAGTTTAGTCATGTTTGTCCGTCCGTCCGTCCTTCGATCCATTCGTCCGTGCGTCCGTCCTTATGTCACAGGCATTTTACTCACTAACTACAAGATTGATGAAATTTGGAGTATAAGTGTATTGTCCCGCCACATGTCCCGTTACATTCACAGTTAGTCCCATCGGACGAGTTAATGTCCGTCATTTAGACAGACCTATGCACGTTCACTAACACATTGACACTTCGAGTTTTACATCGGTAATTATATATTTTCGAAAGTACCTCACCATGCGTATGTTTATGTACCTTAGAAAGTACGCATTTGTGTATAATCTAGCTTGACAGATAGTAGTTACACATTTTCTTTTGAATTAGTTTTACTGCGTTTATTCTTTTAACTTAGAAGCAGGTGGAAACTATACACATTGTTCCGCTTGCGTTAATATTTCACGCATGTGACAGTGAATAATTTTATTATTACTCATAATACTACATACATACATATATACTCATGCCCAACACAAATAAGTTTACAGACAAATCGGTTCATGTAAGCCGGGAGCCAGCTGTCGCGAGCGCGTGCAATTTGCCGGGGGCTTCCCGTACCTTATTCATCAATAAATTAAATTCCTTTCAGTAAGATTTTTTATACATACGCTAAGTATATGTACATTTATAGATTATTTTATCTGCTATGAGCAAAGCCCAATGTACATGGAAATTTATAGGTATGAATATTTGCAAAAGAAGCAGAATATAATTTTATTTGGTTTAATGAGTTATGTCACAAAAAAGATAAAAATAAACTTGACTACAAAATCATTTGATTTCTTACATGACAATACGAGTAATACAAAAAAATGTCAGATAGGTGATTATTTCGTGCTAACAACTTTAAACATGATTTTCTTGATTGTATAGATAAATCCATATCGATATGGATACTAATATTATAAATATGAAAGTGAATATGTCCGTCTGTCTGTCTGTCTGTTTGTTTCCTCTTCACGCTTAAACCACTGAACCGATTTGGATGAAATGTGGTATGCATATAGTTTGCGTCCCAGGGAAGGACATAGACTACTTTTTATCCAGGAAAATACCCTTATTCGCGATAAACGAATTTAAGGCACACGAAGTCGCGGGCAGAAGCTTGTAAAAAATAAAATAACCAGCTGGCATGAGCGTACAATTTTCCGGGGTAAAAAGTAGGAAAAACCATACATGGAAGTTACTTTCTTTATTTGGCAATAAATTACGTTCGGTCCAGTAAAATTATGTTTCAATACGTAATGAAAATTAAAACTTGATTGAATCTAATGTGTCTGACACTTATACATTAGAATATATTTTTTTATAAAATATGAATTTTGAAAAAAAAACACAATATTATTTTATTTATTTTCATGAATCAGAACAGAAAACCTAAAATTTAACTTTAGAGTCCAACCCCACTTTTATTTCTTGCATAATATTAAAAAGACCCGTGAGCCAATCTTACCCGACACTCTAATGAAGAGATCTCGGCCATCAGCCCATACGAGATTAGGATGGCTCTAAAAAAACTCAAGATTTCAGTATCACAGACCACATACACACGCTGCGGCAGACTCGGAGGAGTATAATCTACATCTGCCACTTTGCTTAGACTTTGTGAATTATGAGAATATCTTTGATTCCATTGAGACATGGTCAGTAAGTACTGCAGTCGCTCCAGCGATGCCAGACTGACTATTGGTATATCGAGGTGCCGAAGAGTGTGTACAACAACACCAATATGTCACTTCGAGTACAAGACCAGTTTACGGGAACGATTCCTGTGCGGAGAGGTGTGAAACAAGGATATTTAATATCTCCGAAGCTCTTCACCAAAGTATTGAAAGACGCCTTCAAGCTCTTGGAATGGCAAGAATTCTGCATCAGCATTAGTGGCGAGTACATCACGCAAATTCGTTTGCCGACAATATCGTGGTCATGGCAGAAACGCTGGAGGATCTCAGTATGATGCTCGAAGATCACAACAGGGAATCCCAACAGGGACTTAAGATAATCAAATCAAATCAAATCAAATCAAAATATTCTTTATTCAAGTAGGCCTAGTTACAAGCACTTTCGAAATGATGAACGATAAACATGAACGATAAACATGAACAAGACGAAGATCATGTCGAATTTCCATGTAGCACCCACCCCTAGTATTGGTTGGTAACTCGATCCTCGAAGTTGTCAACAAATATGTCTATCTAGGACGAACAATCCAGTTGGGCAGGTCCAATTTCGAGAAAGAGATCAATCGACGGATCCAACTCGAATGGGCAGCGTTTGGGAAACTGAGAAGTGTCTTCTCGTCCAGGACACCTCAATGCTTGAAGACAATGGTCTTTCCGGTGATGACCTACGTAGCCGAGACGTGGTCTCTAACTATAGGCCTCTTAAGGAAGCTCAGCGTCACTCAGCGAGCTATGGAAAGGGCTATGCTCGGAGTCTCTCTACGAGATCGAATCAGAAATGACGAGATTCGTAGACGAAACAAGGTGTGGCAATGGGCAGAGCATGTAGTGCAAAGAATCGATGGCAGTTGGGGCAGAAAGGTTCTCGAGTGGAGACCGCGTACTGGCAAACGCAGCGTGGTAGGCCACCCACAAGTAATCGGATGACGTGGTTAAGGTTGCGGGGACTCGCTGGATGGGGGCGCATCTATCCGGCTAATTTGGAAATCTATTGAGGAGGCCTGTGTCAAGCTGTGAACGTCCGTAAGGCTGAAATGATGATGATGATAATATTAATAAAAATTGCCAGTATTTCTATTGTTCGATTTACTTAATTAATTCGTGTTGTGAAGCTAAGTAATTTAAAGCTTATAGATAAATCGGTTTGTATATGCCGGGAGCCAGCTGCTGCGGCGCGCACAATTTGCCTGAGGCTTTTCACGATCTTTATTCATCAATAAATTACATTCCTTTCGGTAAAAAATATATATACATACACTAAAGAAAATCAACTTTTGATTAATGTTTGCGCTACGCGTAACGTCTGATGTATTACATAAAAACAATTATAAAATATTAATTGTTTAAATAGAAGCAGAATAATTATCATTGCTAGAAAAAAGACAAAAGAAATCAAAGTATACGTAAAATAGCTACAATAATTCAACATTTCAATGGAGGCATCACTATGATTATATTTCTAAACGACACCGAAGGTAATTAAATAAAATCCGTTTTCTGCGTTGTGATACTCAGTGAAAAATCGTGCTAGTTTAAATCAATGTATCATAATATTTATATCTATGGAAAAAAAACTTTTGTTAAATCCAAGTAATTCTTTTCGCTTTCATTTGTCTATTTACTCGTAAACTTAATCTTAATCTCACCATACAGAGGTCAATCAGTCTCAACAAATAAGATGAGTACTCCCTGCCATATAAATGTATATATTTTCTATGACAATTTAAGCCAATGAGCAGAAACTATGGAGCTATGCATGGTGGGTGTATGACATCAACCTGCTTATAAATTATACTTGAAAACTGGATGGTCGTAGCATAAAATAATATATATATATACCTATCCACTAACCCAAAAGCATATTCAATATACTTACATGCATATTACTCATATTTGATCATAATTAAATGCGCTTCATGTGCTTCAAGCTGTTTGCTTTGACAGTTCCTGGTAGAGCGCTCAAAGCCAAATTGAATGAACGGTTCAGCAATTCGACATAGTGATGTGTGGTGAAGACAACAACTAGAAATATATAGTTGTCAAAAAATAATATTTTATTTCTTTCTAGCTCACTTTTAAATATAATTATAATAAATAATAAGAAAAAATTACCATACAGAGACAAAATAAAATCTTAGAGCTAAACTTAAAACAAACTAAACTATACTAAATTAAACTTTACTAAAATATTCACAAAACTAATCAAAAAACAAAATAAATAGGTTGAAATAAAACAATTTAACGGATTATATCGCGTATATTATCTCATTTTAGTTCCCGACGTTTCGGAAGCTTTCCAGCTTTCCATGGTCACGGGTGGACCCGAATCCGTTAAATTGTTTTATTTCAATGAGTAATAATCGCGGAAGCAGAAGAAAATATTAAAATAAATAGGTTATTATTATTACCTCCAGGTCCATGAGTCAAAAAATATTTAACCAATTTTATTTTGCAATTTTTGTGTTTCTACGTATTTATGTCTTAGCGCCTTCGGCACGCCAAAACAGGACTTCAACTTTTTTGGCACACGAGTAGCTCAGAGATGGCTATGGGAAACTTTCTTAATTTTTACCCTGCTACGCACAAGCAACAAAGAGGATTATTACTGTCTTTCTCCTCGTCGAACAAAGTTGCGGACTCGAAACTTCTAGTCCCGCATGTGGCCGTCCTATGGTACCCCAGTGGTACAGAGAGCGTTCGTGAGAAGTCACTGTCCGCTCCTGACTTGCGCAACGCTCTCCGCGTCACTCCAACTCAGCCCTTCAGCGGGCAGCTTGGCGTCGACGGTGCGCTGCCATCGTGTGTGCTGGTCCGCCCTGTCGCCTGCTCCCGCGCAGCCTCCAAATGAACGTGACCCTAACAGTGTTATCCTCTGGTCTTCGGAGGGTGTGCTCTATCCACTTCTACTTCCCTTGAGTGATTTCTCGCTCAATCGGGATTTGGTGGCATCGATTCCATAGATCCTCGCTGATGGTGTTTGGTCAAAATATGCGCAGGATGGATTTTAGGCATTTGATGACGAACACTTGTAGCTTGCTCGTCAGACTTCTTGACTTTTTCCAAGTCTAGCAGCCAATGAGCAAAACAGACTTAAATTTTTAGTCCCACATATATGTGTAAAAACATTGTATTACATCCTTTATAGCTTTGGCGATAAAACAAGTACGAGAGTGGCAAAAATATTAGGGTTAGTTTTAACTACGGAACCCTAAAAATATGTGGTAATGACATCGCAATCAAAGTCAAACTGCGGGTTATTAGGCTGCAAATAGATACCCTCTTCGAATACTAAGATGTCCTACTTAGTTGGTTACAAGGTTTTTGGTAATAAAATAAAATTACAGATTATTTTGTATTTTACCCATACTCAAAGCTTAGTTTTTGTCAGTTAGGAAATTGTGATTTTTTTTCAAAATTTTGCGTCGCAATTCCTTTACCAGCTTGTAAACCTTGAGACAGTTTCTTTGTAGAGTTTATGTTTATGTATGAAAGACTTTAAACATATTTCCATCTTTATTTTAAGGTGCAATTATTTATGTAATCCAAAGCGACACAATCGCCAGTATTCGTGTTATACGAACTTTGTTCAGTTGCGCGCTAGCGAAATTACTGTATTTTATATATACTGTATAATCAAATCAAATCAAAATTTTCTTTATTCAAGTAGGCCTAGTTACAAGCACTTTCAAAATGTCAGTTACATGAGAGTCAAGTGTTTGCTGGGAAACATACAATACGATCCAACATTTGCTGCAAAGATTAGGGAAAACCCAGAAAAACCTAATCAGATCATTTAACTTAAGTAGAATATTATTGATAAAATCATCATCTTCAATCTCATTCTTGATAAATTATTAATATTATGCATCGTACATAACAATACAGTACCTATTTGAATCAACTCAATTCAGTAAAAAAATCCAAAGTTATTGTTATTGAAAGGTTGTCTAAATATTCGGCTGCACGCGCGAGAAGAGCCCTCAGTACCGCGCAGGCGTGTTTCGTGATAGGGCTCTTAAATACAATGAAGGATTTGGGCTTTCCTGTTTGTCTTTTATTTTTTACTTAGGAGCGTCCCCACTGAGAAGAATGCTCTCAGTGGGGACGCTCCTTCGCGAATATTTGGAAACGAGCAATTGCCGGCAAGCAACAAATGCTGCCCAGCGAACTAAATATTCACTTTCGAGCAAAACTGTGAACGTTCGTTCGAGTCGAGCATTCTTTTGCGAGCTTGGAGCATTCGAATACGATCTCGTAAAATATCCTTTATTTCAATATGTCAGATAGAGCGGTCGTGGTTGCAGCATTTTAAACCAACGACAAAAACTGAGGTGATTCTATGTTTCACTGTATGTATTTTTCTATGTATGTTGACTGATTTCTCTGTCAAGATCGTCTTCCCTAAAAAACTGTTTGCCATAATTACCACAGCAACAGAGGAAAGTAGGATGTGAGTCAGAGTAGGAGCACAGGTTATATATAAGTTACTACGTAACAGATACACCAGTTGTATGGACGGAGACCGTTCTCACCGTTATCGATGCCTACCGCTCCTATTGGACGCGGATGACGCACCGTCATTGGGATGTGCGCTAGGGTTGCCTCCGCTAGCTTTGTTTGATATTTTAGGTATGCAGGGGCAAGGTGATTCCACAAAACAAAAAACAGATCGAATTTATATGTATGTATATGTATATTTGGGTTCTTTAATTGGGCTAATTTTATTAGGTACTAGAAGGTGCCTGAGGGTGAACTTCGTTCGTGGAGGAGAA
The DNA here is from genome assembly GCA_905404275.2 of Hedya salicella. Classification (NCBI taxonomy): domain Eukaryota; kingdom Metazoa; phylum Arthropoda; class Insecta; order Lepidoptera; family Tortricidae; genus Hedya; species Hedya salicella. The sequence goes on along the minus strand of FR990100.1, from coordinate 21,413,438 downwards.
AAAGTTGTAACCCGTCTTTTTTTTACAGCATACTCGGATAAAAAGTTTCATATAGCTATATAGTTGATACCCAGCTACCCGTGTACCAAAACTAGTTGAAAACCGTTTAGCCGATTTGGCGTGATGAGTCACGACAACACATATAGATAAACATACAAAATATAAAAAAATATATATTTTTCAATTCAATGACTTCCAAATAGTTACTATTTTTTTAAAATATCTTAAATGTATAAACATTTCATTTTCACAACTATATAATAGTTCCTATAAATTTAAATAAGTAAATTAAAAATAAGTATGATTTTCTGATTGAACTAAAACTTAAAATCAATATTTACATAAATCAAGTAGGTATTTATCAATGTCGCACATATTATTATTTATTTGCTTTCTCCCCTGTTTGAATTCTATATCAATAAATTTAATTCTAGTTAATATTCTAAATCTAACTAAAAGTCCGACATTTTGTTTTTTTCGGCATCACACAGGACGCACGCGCTGCGTGTGAGATCGTTTGCGCGGGAAATGTTAATTGTAGGCAGAGCCATCCGTGCGCAGCGAGGCGTGGCAGCCGACTCGTATTTGTGTCCTCTGGGAGACACTTAGAAATCGGTATTTATCGCGCATAGGGGGTGAGTTGACAGAGGAAATAATAGTGATGACTGGCTTAAATCCTTTGCTTTGGAGATGCTTTATCACTGGTTATCGGCATATATATAGCAATTTCAGTATTTTAAGGGACAAATCAAGCATTTGCATTAAGAAAATATGAATTGGTGAAGTGGAACTGACAAAGAACACCACTGGAGGCCTTGGATTTGATTTGATTTGATTTGACAGCGTTGCTTAGTCCACACTGGTCAAAGTACGTGTTCGCGTGTAAGCTTTGTATCGCTCGGCTCAACATTCAGAACACTCGAATATTCGATGCCAAATGGTCGTAAAATAAATAAATAAATGTCTCAATGCCTCGACCTCGGGGGACCTTATGGGGCATTTGACAATGATGATGACGTCTTTTAGCTGATGGTTTCTCGTAGTCCACAAATGCCAACGTTTGGGGCATTATGAAGTTTTTGTATAAAAAATATTCCTGCAGCCTCCTATTTGTTGCCTTCTGACGTGCAATGGCATGACGCACCCGGTCAGATTATATTTTCTACCCTGTGACGATATTTATCCATGAAATAAATCAATTGTTTTATTTCACATTCTCTAAGATAAATTCGTGAGCTCATAGAGCCAGTAATATATGGTTCAGTAGTATGTATATGTATGAAGTTTTGGTGTTTGGCGTACCAAACGAGGTATTATTGAACAAAATTTAGCCTTTTCGGTATGACTTTGTGAGCATCGTCCCGATTGACTGTATAAAAGTATTAATTGGGTGAATATTTGCGCGTCCTAAACGACGATTATTGACAAACTACGTATAAATTGCAGTATTTTTTTTCGGTTATCTTATACACGTCGCGGCTTTCTGCAATTCATTTCAAAATTATGCTGCTTGCTTTCAAAATTATGAAAATTATATTGCTCTTATTACATGGTCATGCAATCATGTGGCGATGGTAAGAAGGCGTTTAAAACGCTTAAATATTCACCTAGGTACCTTCTAGAAACAATTCTTGGATCCAGTTGCACGTAGTAGGTCGCATCATCAAAGATGAGACTTTTTCAGTGTTTTTTCATACATTCTTCGGCATTCTCTTTTAGCTCGCAATTTTTGGTTTTTAACTGACCGAGCGTTAGTGAAAGTCTACATTTCAGCTTGCGCAATATTGCTTTCGTATATTCGTCTGGCCAGATATTTTCCTGTACAGGTCACATTTTTCAACCGATGATTCTCATGAATTTTTGTGAGCAGGTTTGATTATTATATATATATCTTTTTGGTCAATTAAGTATTTCGATTTTATTCAATCTGACGTGGCGAGGATATGGAGGTTGAATAACTCAAGAGGTCTGCAATTCACAGAGACAATTGTATATTTAGGAGCAGATAATTTTGCAAACGCTGTAATCTTTTAGGTCGTGAGTCTATAGTTCTAGCTTGATTTCGTATTTTTCATTTATCGGCAGCAGCTTTAAAGGGCATCGAGGGATTCCGCTCATTAACTTTTTTAGAGTTCCATACTCAAAGGGTATTCACATCCACGGAAACCTCTTGTGTTAACTGGTACAAAACGCTTTATAATAATGAGTTTGCTAATAATTTGTAATCCTACTATTCAATATTGATGCAAAGCTCCAAGTAGAAAAGAAAAATTATTTGCGTTCCACTGCAGTCTAATCCGGAATCGAACCAGCGTCTCTGTTATACCGGAACAGCGTCCTTATCCGTTAGACCATCAGACCGACTGTGTTTCACAACGACATCTACGTTCGGTAACGATACGTTACTCACGACCTATGTGCCATTGATTTTTGAAAGGTTTAGTACCTTATAGCACCACTCTAAGAACATAATTATACGCTTTACGCAGCATTTCTTCAAGTTGACCTGCCGTTTCAGTAGTGCCAAGCTTACGAGAGAGATGGCGCTGTAATCACTGTAATGTTTGTTTTTATTTTTTACTTACATCTTTGTATCAATATTGTATAAAAAATATGTGATGTTTTCACATTAAAAATATAAACTAAAATCTTACTATTGTTAGAATGCGAATGCATGTAAAAATAAATCGATATTTGGATGATTGACACTCAATAACGTGGAAACCGTCGAACGAATATAAACTCAGAAGTATAAAAACTCAGGATACTTATTTACTGGAAACGTGGGCAGAGCTCCGAGTTAATGCTACTCTATAATATTATAAAGTTGCAAAAATGAAACGCTTTTACATTGAAGATATTTAAAAAAAAGTGATAGGGACTATTTGAAGGTCACTAAATCATTTTTTTTATTTTTTGTGGCCTTGTATGTGTCGTTTTTTAATCACAACAAAACGGTTAAACAGATTCAACTATTTTTGCTGCACGGGTAGTTGGGCATCCCCAGATGGTTATAAGATACTTTTTACTCGACTACGCTGAAGAAACAAGAGGGTTATGATCTTTTTCTTCGCTGACGAAGTTAATTGCGCCCCTTCTAGTTAGAAATAAAAAAAATATTTGGAGGACAATTCCACACAAATCGAACTAGTCCCATAGTAAAGCCAACAGGGCTTGTGTTATGACCACTAGACGTCGATATATGTATTTAATAGATAAGTGTATCCATTTAATATATCGTCGCCTAGTATTGTACCCTTATCGTTCATCGTGCCATCAGTCATGATATATACGAAACATCCAAGACTCAGAAACCAAATGCCTATTACGGGATTTGAACTTCGAACGGGACCATCAGCTTCGCAGGCAGGGTCATTACCGCCGAGCTATACTGGTCGTTAATAATAAAAATAACTCAAGACGCCCTCATTACGTCATTTAGATGTTTGCGTCAAGCTAAGTTTCTCAATACGGTTTACTAACTACAGTTCTGCAACTGATTAGTGACTTCTCGGGCAACTTCCTGATTTATTTAAGTATTTAGCACTAAAGTTCCTTGATACAGTGAAGATTTGTTATACATAAGGGTATTCGCGTCAAGAGCGATTATAGGGCACCAACTACTTTCCACTTGTTTTATAAGTTCATCGGGTCTAGCACGACTCTTCGCGACTACGTTTGTCGCGCGACATAGCATCACCCGTCTTTCTCGCATTGTAATGAAAGGAAAGAGACAGACACTCTTTGCCACGCGACAAAGAGTCGCGTATCACAGTTGTGCTAGACGTGCAGAACTGTCAAGACAATGTAAAGAAAGGAAAGAACATATCTAAAAAAAAAAACAATTTAAACGGATTATATCGCGTATATTATCTCATTTGAGTTCCCGAAGTTAAAACGAGGGCTTATGACTTTTTCTCCTCCGCGAGGCTTCCGTACCAAAAAGGTGCAAAAGGAACCCTTATGTTGCAACTCTGTCTGTCTTTCTGTCTGTCTGTGCGTCTGTCTGTCAGTCTGTCTGTCTGTCTGTCTGTCTGTCCGACTATTAAAGCGCCATATCTGAAAAACTACTTATGCTAACTATTTGAAATTTGGACTATTTATAAACATGGTCAGCCCACATGTATTGCAGAGGAAATATTTAAAAATATATTTTTATTTTCTAAAATAACGACGAATATAAGGGGTGGGAAAAAAAAAATCTAGCTAATGTGTCAAATAGGGTATCATATAAAAGGGCTTCACCTGCTCATATACAATTTTTTTTTTTTATTTTTTTTATTGTGATTAGTTTTTGTTTTATTAAGGAAAATGTGAAAAAAACACCATTCCCCCCTTTATCTCCGATGTTTACCAATCGAAAATTTTGAAATTTTCACAATTTGTATGAATAAACATAAATATGACACGAAAATTATAGCCATATCTCTTACTAGCTATTTTTTTTAATTTTCAAAAACCTATTTAAACAACCCAGTTGCGTTAAGTTTGCACCTGATTTGTATGCTATGCTATAGCAGGTGCATAGCAGGTGCAAACTGAACTCAACCGGTACCGGGTAATAAAGCTAGGGTAAGTAAAAACTTGTACGGAACCCTCGGTGCGCGAGTCCTACTCGCACTTGGCCGGTTTTTTTTTAAATAAACACTACTTTTTCCCGGTAACGCAGGTGAAGCTGCGGGTAAATGCTGGTGTAACAAATAAGATTGGATTGTTCTTAATAAGTATTATGATAGGTAGGTATGTACTTTTAACAGATCTATACTTCCATAGTAATATTATAAATGCGAAAGTGTGTCTATCTGTCTGTGTGTCTGTTACCTCTTCTCGCTTAAACCGCTGAACCGATTTGGATTAAATTTGGTCTACAGATATTTTGAGTCCCGGGGAACTTTTTATCCCGGAAAAATACCCTTATCCGCGATAGACGAATTTAAGCCGGACAAAGTCACGGGCAGGAGCTTGTTATAAATATTCACGAAATGAACACGAGTATTTCTAAGGCTTAGATGACTTCAATCTAGTAAAGTACATAATATGTAAACAACAATAAAACATATAACAATAATACTATGTATGCGCATCGTGGTCCTGTACCGGGCTTAAGATTGATCTTGAAGCCTGAAATGTATTTACTAGTATCTGATAGATTTTAAATGTCCCGTAAGTATATTGGTGACAGGTATACATATACAATAGCGATGATGACAAAATTCAGCTATTAGTTCGGCATGTCGATTAAAAATATATATTGAAGACGTATATTTTTTCACGGAATTAGAAAATAATGGCGATACATTGAGTCAAAATGTTGCGTGACATCACGTCTAGATACAGCTTATACCTAGTTATGAGATTAGCCCCCTCCGTAACAATAATGCAATTTATCTGAGTACTTTCTTATTAATTTGAAATAGCAAAGAAAACATTTCCATTTTTTTTTTTATTATCTATCCGACCAATAAGAATTTAGATTTTCGTGCCCCGGCATCATGAGCCATCATTCTGAGTAAATTTAAACAGTAATAAATCCGAGGTATACACTTTTTTCATATTTTTAAACCTTATTTTTGTTAAGTTTCCCTCTTCACTGGTATGGTAATAGCCCAATTTGCAGTCTTATTGGTGACTCGTTTGATGATAACTCTAAAATTTGTGTTTAACTCTTTCGAGGCCCAGCAACGCTACGTCGTAGTTCATAGCAGCGTTTTCTCTTTATGTAGCGAAAACTCGTAGACCCACGACCATACATCGTAGAAAAGGGAGTCGAAATCGTAGAGCAAGCATTTCAGTAACAATGACAAAATAAACCAATTATTGTTAAATGAATATCGCGACATAAGTTAACACAACACGTAATTAATGATGTATGAAAATTTTACAATTGTCGACTTTAATTTTAACCCTTATTCAGTTCAGGCGTGTCCGCTCAGCACCTTTTTTAGTGCCATATGCCCATGACGTATACGCTTCTTCTTAATATTAGATATACTGTTCTTGCAATTACTAAGTCTTATGTGAAAAATAAAATATAAATGCACACATTCCAGAGTAGAATTCGTGTTTACCTCCAAAAGTTGTTTGCACAAGTGATTCAAAAGTGATCGCTTTTCCCCACCCAAATTGTACTCAGCAAATGGATGTTTATTTATAATACCGCTTTTTGTTATAGGTAAGTATCTTCCGTGTTCATAAGGATTTAAGGTAAGTGTCCCATAGGAAAGGTAAGTTGTTTATACTGCTGTAATGTGAGTTCATATTAAACGAATAAGCATTTAAAAGTTGCATAGGTGTATTTCAATCTGAAGCTATCGGAGATCGTCTATTCTGCATATTTAAAATCCACACTTTCGTAATTATTTTCGGCTGCAAAAGTAATCAAGTTAGAAGTTGGCCAGGGTTTATGTTTAGAACCTCCCTAATTATAATATTTGACAAAAGTATTCTCGGAGTCCTCTGGCTCGGCAGACCCGTCTAATTTCGTAGGTTAGCTACGTCGACAGACCACAAAATGAGAAATTTAATCCAGACGAAATGAGATACATAATCTGACTCGGCTAACTTTGATGGCCGGAGTTTCGAGAATAAATATACAAAATTCGCTTAAAAATTAAAACCAGTGAAGCCTAGCCACTCTGCACAAGGAGTAATTCAATAGTTTAAGGTTAAATAAACGGATTTTAACAGATTATATTATTTAATTTTCCATTCCGACGTTTCGAGTCCTTTGCAGCACTCGCAGTAAGGGGGTAATCTATTTAAAAGCTACACCCAGTGTCCTTTAAGTATTTATTTTAATTAAATTATATACTTTTTATTAGTGGAAGCTTCAGCGGGTTAATTATTTGAAATATGTTGTCTTCAAGTGTTGTGTTTGTGCATTTTTAATACACTAAAGATATCAACTTATTACTACCGACTTACAAAGAAGTTTTGATACTACCAATAATTCACTCATAATTAAACACAAGAAACATAAAATTATACTCGAATATTGTGAAATCCATTGTAATTCCAGGGCTACATGAAACCGCTGAAGTTGTCTTTATTGACGGGTATACCTCCAAACTAATACTCCTTGCGAACTTTAATATAGTTTGCAACTTCGTCCGCAGTTTTTGAAGTTTATTGTAAAGTTAAGACGAGCTTAGGCACATAACATAACAAAGCGTGTACAATACGACAGTGTACGTGCATGATACGAATGTTATAACGAATGTTGTTGAGCAACAAGTTCAGTAATACCATATTATATGTATTTGGTACTGAACGTAATAAAATAAGACAATTATTATTTAGGTGGCTGTTGACTAACTCAATGTTATAGCTAAAAAACTTAACAAACCTTTCTCGCATGTATTAAACGTGCAGAATTGATATGAAACTTTTTCTAATGTGGAACGTCAAAATGTCTATAGAACACGTCAGTACCTACTACATACAAGAGGATATTTCCTAATTTTTAGGTTTCCGTACCAAATGGGTAAAAAAGGAACCTTTATGGTGCGACTCTGTCTGTCTGACTGTAACAGCGTTACATCTAATTTTTTCTCCTCTTTTCGAATTAGATAGCAGGCGAAAACTTAACTTAGCCTGCCAAGTAGGTTAGGTTAAGTGAAACCTCGGGCGCGAGTCAGTCTCGTACTTGGCCAGTTATTTTACCTATACGGATACTTGAGGCATGAAATATTTTCCAATCATACATGATACGCGACCAAGTTTCTATAAGAAAGTGTTTTGCTGATCGAAAACTGATTAGATTAAAACAAAGAGCAAATTACATAATAGCAAATCCAATTTCACTCCACTCTAATAAGTAACAATAACAGAATTCTCGTTACCGCCATCATTCTTGTATAAAAGGCTAAAGCGGGCTTTTGTGTAAAAAAATACAATTTAGAGCGAGAAAACAATGAAGTTGATTGTTGAAACATTCCGTACGCGAAACACAGTTAACAGGGTCCTGATTTTGTGCGTTATTCCTTTGATATTAAATTTAGCACCGTCACGTTCCGTTCGGCGCCCGGCCCGGTGATTGCACCGGCCCTTTAAGCCTCACCATTTACTAAATATAATCAAAGGCGTAGTTATAAACCGAATAGTTATACGTACACTGAATAAGTATTGGGGAATGTAAATCGTTTTTTTTTTGTATGAAAATGATCGCGGTTACAAGGATCCCGTAGTAAAACTATGAAAATTGTTCTACCATTTGAAACAATGTTCTTAATGTTCCATTATTAAAATAAACATATAAGTTCAAATTATTTCCATGCCAAGAATTAATTTCAAATCAATTTTAATATATGTAAAGTTTGTTATTAATTGCTTTCAACACTTGGTTACATGAATCATTTTCACCTGTGCCCAACGCTCTGTTAGTTATTAGGGTAGATTACGCGTGATCGTATTTTTGACATGACTATTTGAAAGGCGTCATTGACCGTTAAACACCAGTTAATGGGTAACAAATAACGGTGATATTGGACATTACTAAAATGACTTACATTTTAGTATTCCGAAGACAAAAACACCGTTAATTAAGAAATCCGAGGCATTGATTGTTACAGACGCATTGTATAACGCCGTCCCTCCTAACTGCGCCAATTAACGCAAGTCTAGAGTGGTTATTATTCGTCGTAGCTTGTATTCGTATTCAGATATATATATAGTAGTAGTATTACAATATTTCTTAATACTTTTATAGTGATATATAAACGGCATACGTGATGATAAGCCCATTCTACAGCCTATATGTGCTTATAATAAAATTATAACGTCAGAGGCTAGCTTTACCCTTTATAAAACGCAGCCGGGTAATAAGTAGCTATTTTGTAAAAAAAAAAACAATTTTGATCCAAACTCACTGTTTCTTTTATTAAGGCCAAACACATAATGAACAAGTTATGTCTTTCTGCTTAGTAAGTTTCGAGTAGATTACAAGCCTTTTCACATAGTGTCCGATCTATTTCGATTTCAGACCTGTTTTGACGAGTGGTTTAGCTCAGTGAGAAAGACGCTGCCCGTGAAGTTGACGGTTCTGGGTTCAATCCCGATAAGAGCAGATAATCAGAGATGGCAGAGTCTGAATGTCTTCTGTATATAAATATAAGTTAGCTAATAAATATATCGTAGTTTACATTACCATACGACTAGTTCAATTTGTGTAAGACTGTCCTCTAATAACCCGGAACTAAACACCTCAAAGGCACTGCGAGAACAGTTACATTTCGAATGACGTCAAGTGGTACAGTAAGCAAACAAACACGTAACTTTTTAGTAATAAGGTCATTGTGACAAGAGTGAAAAATGTACGTGTTTCAATTTCCCTTACTTTACAATGTACCATCTCTATCGCCATCCGTCACCAGATGGCGTGGTCTAGTTTCTCTCGTCTCTTTGAGTCCCTGAGCCAAATTAGTTAGTTAGTACAATGTACTACTGGACACATAAAAAGATTTGATTTATGGTATATGCATATATACTATTTAGTTCAATATAATAGACCACTAAAAATGGGAAAATCAACATGCATCATCATCTCTACCACAAAAAACATTTCTATACGTATACCATCACAGAGCCCGGAAAATCCATAGCAAAACAAAAGACTTTCGCAATCAAACTAGTGTTAGAAACAATTTTTTATCAATATCGATATCGATAGTCGATATGAGAAAAAACGGCCCACCAAATAAAAAAATGAATAATAATACAAAATTTCACATAGGTTTGTATAATTATACAGATAATTATGCAATTTCTTCCTCGAAATCAAAGTCAGTACACACAGCAGCACATGACATCTTATTGGGTTTGTTATAGTGATTGGAGTAGATAATCTTTATTTTTCGGTTTCTATATCAACCACGTCCGTTTCAAACCGTTTTAAGATACAAATAATTATTATCTATAGTGACACAACTTATATTTTATCGCTGTCATGCGCAATGAAATGACAATAATGACATTCTATGACTTATGGAATACTAATTTTCTGAAGTGTTTATTATTTTCAATGAGGTTGATTACCTCTTTGTCACCCGACTACGGCCAAGCCAAAAGGGAAGGGTTATTACTTAATATGAAATATGAGTAACGTTTATAATATAAGTTACGTTGCGTTTTAGATGGAATAACACATATATAAAACAAACCCTTAACTTACCACTTCTTTTGCGTTTGGCCTGGATGATTATAAAATAATGTACCTAAACATATCGGTATGAGTTTTTTTCAACAAAACTTACTCGATATCGATAAAAAAATGTTTCTAACACTAGTTTGATTGCGACAGTCTTTTGTTTTGGTATGGATTTTCCGTGCTCTGCATCACATACCATCGAATGCACTTATCTGACTATCTTGAACTACCACCAATGGCCACTGATTTGTTTTTTTTTTCCATTTACAAACATGAATACCTTTGTTAATCCCTTTCAGGGGTAAATTTTCAAAAAATCATAAAGAAAATATTAAGTTATTCGATTAATTGCCTACCTAATATTAATGATAGTAATTGCGTCCTGCTTTAGGTTTTACGTCACTGCACTGTTTTAGGCTTTTCGTCGTCAGCTCATTAATACAGTAAATAATTCGATTATAAACATAAACTGTAGTTATTATGTAATGGATTTTGATTGCAAAGGATCCTGAAAGTCACCGAATAATTTTTGAAATTTGCCAGAGCACACAGGCAGACGTGACAGGGGACTTTAATTTATAACCCAAAAAGATTTGGCGATAGCTTTCTGTAATGTTCGCCAAAAAACTCTGTCGCATCTCAATGATATCCCGAGTGCCTCGAATAATCCCCCAGGCTTCATCATAGCTGGCGGCGATCGGTGCGGGCGGGTAGGGGGAGGGGCTAACGCCTGCGTACTCCACCCGTCGCCAATAAACCTACCGCTGTCCCTGTCTCCTCCAGGCCACCGATCCCCATACAAATCCAGGCTTGCGGCACTTAAGCGGTAATATTATTCCCCTGTAACGTGTGCTCGGTTCGTTTGCTCGGTCAATTATCTTCAACGTATTGAAGCAGAGACGTAATACGATGTAACTTTATCTCTTAATTAGAGATTTCTTATTTTGTGGGTACTTGGATATTGTCATTCATTAAAAATAACAATGCCGCAAGGATATTTACTTTGACATTGATATATGAAGATCATACGAAAGGAAACGTAGTTAGTTTTGTAATTCTGGATTTTAACCAGCGTATTTTAGACCAGCCATTATACTCTCATCCTCAGCTGTCAAATTATCTCTTTTTAATTTGACAAAGTAATTTACATATTACACATTAGCACTAAATTCTAGCGTCTAAAATACATAATAGTACTGTGGTTGTACTTTTTGCTAATTTTGTTTTCGAGTTATCACAAATATTATTACACCGATAAAATTTTTCAAAATGTGACGATATTTATTTTCTGAGATTGCCTGTGTAATGCAGTATAAAAAGAACAAAATTAGAGAATAGTATACAAACAACAAAATAGGCTGACATAATCCTTAAGGATTGAATGCCTCTAAATAATAAAGAGAGAAAAAAAAAAAAAAAAGATGAGAGAGAAAAAAATAGGTCTTTTTTTATCTGCGCATCGTTGTGTACTGGACTAAAGGAACCTATTTGATCCCTTTTATGAACTGTCAAAATGTTTATGTAGTATATAGTTGAAAAGAACAACAAAGAAGATCATATTATCTCCTCATTATTAGTTTTGGTAATTTTTATACCGCCAAAAACATAAATAGTGTTCATAGATGTATTCTGTGTGTTTTCAGAGAAAAGTCTGTTAAAAGCAACCATGGAACGTCAGTTCTACAAAAAAGCTTTTAAAAACAACACGTAAGCTTCCACATTAATGTAATAACGAAGCCACCTTTTTAATAACACAATAACTTCCCACTTATTATTCCGCACGTCGTAACAACTTATTACTTTATAATGTCGCTTGCGAGCCCAAAAGTTGATTAGACTTTGGTATAGAAAAATTATACAAGTGAATAAGTAGTATTTCGTGCAGCCTCCGTCCGTACCGTCGCCGCTTTTAACAATTCTCGGCCCTCATTTTACTTCTTAAAAGCACCTCAATTTTAATAATAGCTGCTGCGTTTTGTGGTTTGAAACTCCTGGTGCAGAAAGAAATGTTGAGCACTTAAATAGGATGCAAGAGTCGCGTTCGGGACTAAATGTTGATTTAAACTTACACGATTTCACTCACTATCACACAACAAAACGTCGTAGAATTGCCAGCGCTAAGTAATTAAATAAATCTTATTTATACGCGATTAGGCCCCGTCTTGTTGTGTTCCGATAGTGCAATACTTTTTTATGCATTACCAATATGGTAAACAAGTAATTGCCAAAATGTATAAAGGGTAAAGTCGCGGGCGTTTCAACTGCCGATGTTTATGTGTTACGAAATATTCACAAATACGATGAAAATGCGATGGAGTTAAAATGTAAACTTCAAGTTCACATTTAAAGTTGATCCATTTGTCATCGCATCTGTAAATATTTCATAACAAAAGAGCACCGTTGGTTGAAACGCCCGCGTCCTTACCCTAAAAAAAAGCTCAATTGTTTATCTTTAACTGTTCCTAAGTGTGATAACTAAACGTCTTGCCCTCTTGGATTTATGTGTAGTAGCTAACACTGTGTTCAAAAATAAGTAATGATACAACGTTGTACCAATTAATTACAACATAACAAGACTCCGAGTACTAAGCTGTATGCAGCTTAGTCCGAGTACTAAGTTAGTACTCGGAGTCTTGTTCAAGTCAGTGACAATACTAAAAACACGATCAAGGTACCTACTGAGTAAAAAAATCAAAATCGTCTACAATGCCACAGACAGACAACGTACGATACACATGTTAAACGTATAACACCATCCTTCATCGGGGGTTAAAAACACTGAAACACGAGGATTAACATTAATAAAATCATACCAGTGAGTACTTTGCCTCGAATTTATCCATCCCCTTTGACCCCCCGTACCTACTACAATTTTTAAAAGGCATTTTTACTTTAACGCCATCTACATAATAACAACATGTATTACACATGTCCACATTTCGATTGCACTCCTTTACAGCAGTGTCAAATCGAGAGAAGAGATAGCGCTGTTATTTGTATTTTATGTGAGACACTAATTTTGTGTTTCAGTGTTTTTAATGTGGTAAAATGAACTTCACGTTATTATCCTGGTGTGACGGCGTGCGAGAGCAATCGTGTTTTTCTTGGCGCTTTGTTCTTTGTGACTATATTACAATAGATATGTGGTATTAATTTCCTTACATTAAAAATACAGAAACACAAAATTGGTGTTACATATAAAGTATTACTAAAATCAGCCAAGTTTGTAGTAAGATCACCGGTGATTATCACATGCACAAGCCGACTAAGCTAGCCAAGTTTTGATGAACCGACTTAAAACTTAGCAAATTAAACTCGGCTTACATCATAACAGGCTCGAAATAGCGTCAGCCTTGTTTTGTCACTTTTTCAATTATTTTTAAACGTGATTTGTACGTTTACCTTCTAATGTAAAGATAAAATCCATTTATTCGGCATAATGTGAAACGGAAAAAAAGTGAAAACTTTTATGTTCGGCGGAATTATGAATTGAGGAATGTTATGTTCCTGTTCTTTCCGCCTGTTTAGTAACGTGAGGCTTTTCTATTGTTTAAAATCAATCAGAAAGTTCTTCGGAAATACCCTCGTGATTATAAGTATTTTCCAATTTATAGCTTAATCTGTCTCGCAAAGCCGTCAACACTCACTTGATACATGATTGCTTTTGAGTAATAAACGCTACAGTGTTTATACCATTTGTATTCAACTTGTAACGTACGTGTAGTCAAACTGTCACTTGTTTTACCTATTCATCACAGCGCGACACACAGTGGGACGACACTAGGTGACAATGAATTGCCCCGCTGTCAAGTTTGTAAGATAAATAGTTCGTTAGGTGCCGTGAGCCTGCGATGTTAATGAACTCCTGCGGAACCTCCAACACTCTTGGTAATAAAATATTTTGAGTTGCTCACTTTCGATTAAAATAATTCAATTTTGACATTAAACTAAGAAGTATAGTGTTTTAGAGCGATGATCTGAAATATCACGCAATTTTCAGAATTTAATGGAATTTTTGTATGTAATCAAATATTTATTCAAACGCCATTATTTCCATCCTTACGCCATCTATCATTTTCATATAGTCAGTCTTTTTTGGCAGAACTTATAGATCGAAGTAATTATTTAATTACAGATCGATGCGGCTAGGAGAAAAAGTAACTCCTTTTATAACCTGACAAAGTTACGGTACGACCCTGGAACAGACAGTTTACACATAAAGAAAAAAACAATTTTAATGAATTACTTCGCGTATATTATCTCATTTGAGTTCCCGACGTATCGGAGGTTTTTGGCCATATATAGTTTACAAATGGCAATAATGTACATATGTCATGTATAGTCGGATAGTGTGAATTGTTTCATATTAAAATTTGAAAAAGCAAAGGTTTTGAGGCTTGGTAATTTCGCCGTTTTATTTTTAAAAAATGGGACTATTTTGTAGTGGCGGGTTTGACGGTAGCAGCATTATTAAACCCAATAAACTAACCAATTCTGTAATAAAATTTTAGTACCTATCGGTCAAATTTCAGATTTTTTTTAACTAAATACTATTTAATATTACGTTTTTCTTCTTAAATATTTAATTAATCGTATTCAACATGACTTTTCTTGCAAGAATGAGGATTGTTTTTGCATTATAATTGTATCTTCTTTTTCAATCGCGAATTTTTTTAGTTTTTTATGCTCTTTATGTACATTGGTGGCATTCAATGACTTCTAACGTCTGTTGTCAAACATACAGCCTTGCCATTAAAATAAATTCGAACCACTAAAAAAATTAAACTAATAAAAAAATAAACTTCAAAATAAAGTAAAAAGCCATAAATAATCTTTTACGAGTATGTATGGTACGGATCACATTTGATTGCAAAAGATGATTCAAATGTGATCCGTACCGTACATAAAAGATTATTGATGGCTTTTAGTTTATTTTGAAATCGGTTTGATTTTTTATTTATTTTTTTATTTTTTTGTTTTTTAGTGATGGACTTTAGTAGTGATATAAAATATTTTTTAGAGCCCAGAATGGGAAGATTGTCGAGGCACTTTGCACGCATCTCGAGTCTTTGGAAGTAAGAAATGTAAAAGTTTGTTAGTTCATTGTACCTTCCATCATCAGTTCAGCATGAAATGATGACAACCAGAGGAAAAGAACTGATAACTTTAGAAAAATATATACAAAACATTGTTAGTGCCTATAATATTTGAGGGTTTCTCTCGATTTCCCTGGTATTCCATCATCTGATCCTAACTTGCTGATAAGGAGACTACTTCATGGACACGCTAAAAAGAAAATGACTAACAGTCTTAACGTATCTACCCATAATAGATTATTTTTTTAAGAATTATCCTCTAATCCTTACCTATTAACGAGTTGTACCCTCCGTCATTAGCTCAGCATGATGAGATGATGACTACCACATGCAAATACAATAAATAGCTTAAGAAAATATATGAAAAACGTTATAAGTGCATATTAAATTTGAGGATTGCCCTCGATTTCCCTGGGATCCCATCATCAGATCCCAACTTAGTGGTAATGGGACCACCTCGGGAGTAGGATATACTCCCGAGGTGGTCCCATCAAAGGTCCCAAATAAAAAAGATTTTTTAAAATCGGTCCACAATTGGCAGAGTAATCGGTGAACATACATAAAAAATACAAACTATTGAACATATAACCTCCTACTTTTTTGGAAGTCGGTTAAAAATCCGCAACATGGCGAGGGCCGTAAAGCAACTTGTCGGGCTATATATTGTATTCGTATGGAACTATACCTCTCCCTTTGCCTCTCTGTACAATCTTTAGATACGCAAAATGCAACAAAGAAGGTAAAGTAATCCTATCCCTACAAAAATAACGTTATTTCGAAATCACTTGAGTGCAATAAAGAAACGCTCACTTAAATAGCTCCAAAAGAGGCTACGTCTACTAACATCAGCTAGTCGTCCCACACGTAGCGGCCGACGGGTTAAACCCCGCACTTAGATGTGGCCGGCGCTTTATCTCATCTCTTAAGACCTACATTTTATTCCTCTGCTGCTAAAATATTGGGACAGGGTTAGAATATACTATGTAATTTTGCCTTTCTGCGGGATAAAAGCCGCGTGTTGTTTCGTAATTCGTATGGTCAATAAATTTAATTTGTGTCCCATTTCGTACCTTGTCATAGTGACATTGATATGGAATCTATCGGCATTTTATATTGTTTTTGACTGTGACAAGGTACGAAATCGTATGTCAATTAATTTCCTTGACTGTACATGCTTTTGAACATTGATATAATATCTAGGTAAGTAATCATTGTTTTTTATGCTTCAACTTTGCTACAAAAAGGTTTCCGGGCCAAAATTGTTCCTTAGCGTTAAGAGAGTAATATAGGTACAGTTTTTCTTTTTAATGCCTACTTGTATTTCATTCATTTTGTAAATGTATATAATAATGGACTAGATACGCTTAAAAAGTAAAAATTTAAGCTTAGGAGGATGATTCTAAAGTTACTCAAATCCGAAAAAAGAAGAAAATAAACGGAATTATTCAAATAGCGCCAGTTCATTAAGCCCAAATTTAATATAAACAAAACAAAACATTCACCGTTCGCTCCTAAAATAACTTTAGGATAACTTCCTCGTTTCTAATAAATAAAAGTCAAACTGTTCACGTATATGACAATAACGGTTGCTGGTATCCGATAAACATCAATAACAATTTGATAAAGAATTGAGTATTGAATAAATACGTAAGTTACGATTTAGGGAGAAGCAGCGGAGCAGGCAATCTTTCGTCCCCAGCCACATCACACACTCCATTGCCGCGAAGCGTTCCGTTAGCATAGCGTTGTTATGATGCTTAATTCAAATCTTAAAAACATCTAAACCTCACGCTCAAAATGAAATCATGTTACCTCCCTTCTGCTTAAAATTAATGTTCGCTCGTGGTTTAACTCCGCACATAGATGGGAGCATAATTGATTACTTACTTAATGATCCGAGTACTGACGATGTAAACTAGGTTTCGTAGTTGCTGAGCAACTCCGCTGAGGTGTGTAAAGCGGAGAGACGTGCTTTGTTCACGCAATGCAACTTAAGCGTTTATGAAACGATCGTTTAACACTAAGAAGATTAATGAAATTTCAACAGAGCACCTAAACATCTTACATTTCAGTAATAGCGTTTACACAAACGCCAACAGAGACGAAATGTATACATACACAAGAGCGCTTTGTAAAAATGCTTTAAAACATTTTCGGCAGTTTCTTTACAAGATCACAATGAGATTAATAACAAAGATGAAAGGCAGAGTGAATGAACGAGTTAAGAATCATCAGCATAATGGGCGTTAACTTTAACCGGCGAATTAAAGGGAACACTCAGTTTTACGGCCACCACAATACCGCCGCATCTTTTCGCGCTTACGTTTTACGTCGACGGCGAAATTTAATGCACGTAAAAGTTTAAGCCGCAGGTTATTAACGAAACCTTAGCTGAGTTTGTGTTGCATTGCCTTAATTATGAAATAAAAAGCACTGAGGATTTTTTGGGACTAGGTTTTTAAAACAACTCTGTACATTTACATATAAACACTATCATTAACAGTGTTATTTTACGAGAACAAAAAAATATTCATGACTTTAGCTACTTTTACAAATACATACTTATATAGCTAAAATCCGTTTAATCGTTTTGGCATGATACGAATTATGATTCGTACTCACATTTTTTTTTCAAAATATCTTTAATGTACAGAGTCATTTAATTTTTACAACTTTATAATCGTATGAGATATTATAAATTGCCTTGAAAAAATCCGTATACGAATAGACATTCCGAATTCTACAACCTTCTTGACCCCCCCTAGCCGTATGGCAAGAAAATCTCCGTATGTAGGTCTTCAAAAAGGGTACCTTAGTAATTTATTAAGAAATGTATGATAAAACACCTTCTTAAAATGATTTTATAAATCATTTGTATGTAGCATAGAAATGTATTTCTTGTGCCTATTTAAACTTTCTAATCTGGACTTTAAACGAAGTTATAACAATGAGTACATAATTAGGAAATTTTCATCACGATAATAATGACTGAGCACAGTGTAATGGACAAAGAGCGCAGAAATTGGCGCTTTGATGAGGTTTCCACTTGGCCGGGTCCCTAAAAACTGCAATTATCTTCCATTAGCGCTCACGAGTGAAAATTAATTGATATTGAGCTCTTACCGAATCAGAGTAACACACGTCCATGTCGATTTAAGTGTCACCGGGTAACAGATGGATCCACTATTGAATCAATCAATTAAACACATATCCATTACTTCATACATTATCTGGACGTTATTTTTATACGTAGGCTTCCTTTTAAGATACAAATCGACGCCTTAATTAATGTAATGGTTCAGGCCATTGTTAATTACTAAACTTTTTCTCTACTACGGACTTTCATTACGAGTTACAGGGAAGTTGGTAAAGATAAGATCCGTTCGTAACGTGTCTCATGAAAAAAATGTAAAAGCGTACAGGATTGATAATCACGTCGGAACCAGGGGGAAACATATATTTTCATAACATTATCTCAGACGACGATTAAAAATGATGGACGACTCGTTGCCGGTACTAAAATATTATCGAAAAACGGAAAAATGACATCAATCAATACCCATGGCGTGTCCTACTAATATCGCAAAGTAAATAACTGCCGGGGGCGTTCACCCTGGGTCTCAGTCGCATGTTTTTATACGTGACTGCTTGCCTGCCGAGCCGTGTCAGACGGCTACGGTAAAGATGCGCTAAATAGTGCTGCGCAATGCTATCTCACATTTCCAGAAAAGTAACATTACAGTGTGACACATGTAACATGACTGGTGATTTTCTTGCGGTGCTCCTTCTGAATCGTTTGTCGTGCCATTCCTTTTTGTTTTTTCTAGTAGTAATAGTTTTTGTGTCTTGATTCCTATAATATTTTATCACTCTATGCCTTTCTATCATACAATATCCTCGTGTAATATAGTGCCGCTCTGGTGGTAATAAATATCCTGGTTGCCGTCGTTGTGATACAATTATGCAATTTCATTAAGCAGTAAGGTCGGCCCACAAAATCAAATTGTTATATGCCTCGAACGGGGTTCGACCCCGTGTCTTCAATTCAATATAACCTTAACCAGCTACGCTATCGAAGCTTTGCCTAGACCAACAAATTGTCCCTCTCCTAAGAATTTATTATTTCCATCTAAAGCTTTATTTGTTTTCTTCTGGCAGACATCGCATAAACTGTGATTGTGTGCATATTTATGTCATTTGTTCATCGCTTCCAGGGCTGGCCTCTAGTTCTAGATCCTACCCCTGACCCGAATCATAGAAATGAAATTCAAAGAAAAAACATCGTATCGTACCCATAGAATTATACTGACCTAAGTGATAGTTTGAAGTTATTGGAAAACGTTGAACAAGGAGATATTTAAAATCTTTTATTTTGGATTACGTTATTACTATTGTTCCAAAAGTGTGACATATTATTGTGATATTACACATATAACTTACAGATCTGTACAAAGATTCGCGAAGACCCGCCACGCGCGACTTTCGCGCGATAGTGCACGGCAATGTCATACCGTAATTAGATTAAGCCACTGAGAAAACTCCGCCAATATTCACTACTTTATTTGCTTACAACACAGACTTTACAAAGTTCTCCTAGATTTATGATATTGATAAAGTTTTAACATTTCCCGGTAAGCAAATTGGTAATTTATGATACCTTATTGTTTGTTAATTACAAGTTCGCGCCCCTTAAAAAGGCGTGTCGGTGTAATTTACGATTAACACTTAATTTAAATATGAATTATTTCTCACAGTTCAAATAGTAAATTTGCCGTTTGTATTATTTTTATTTATTTGAATGAAATAAACATGTGCCTAAGATACCGTACTACCCGTGTATAATTTAAGTATTGGTGCACTCTATCGTATATGTGCTCATGATTATGATATTGCACCTAGTAATTCATTGGTTCTTTTAGTAGTTAATTTCCTTACCTTACCTATAACCTAACCTAACACAACCTTTTACCTAAAACAAGCTAGCTTTGAAATCTAGAAAGTTTATGGTCATAGTGTCGAACACTACATCCTACAAAGAATACATTTTAATAGTTACCGCCGCATATAAAACGTTGTGTCTCGAATTGTTTTGATAAATTAGCAAGGTGTTTTTAACAGAACGCCAATATTTATTTGATAACGCAACATCTAAGAAAAATCGCGGACGGCACCGCAAGGCGGAAAGCTAGTCGGAAATAAATTAAAGGCTGGTTGGTTCAGTGGTAGGCGGGACGCGGGCGGCAGGCCCGCAGGCGCGCGGCCCCGAGCGCGCCCGAGGACTCACGATCGTTCGGCTCCGACTCGTAACGAAGTTTGACGATCGCGACCGCCCCTCGTCGACGCGTGTGGTGTGGCAGTCGCAGCGAGGGCCGCCAGGGCGTTGGGGCGTCCCATTGTGTACTCAGTGCTTGGTTATGTAACTGAAAAAAAAAAACTTATTTATTTATAAACTTTTAAACCGATGACCGGGCGACGCCGATTGATGCAACGACTCGGCCTGTCGCCTGTCGCGTAGTGATGTGCTCGCCCGTCCTTGCGTCACGTCAGAGCAAGTCCAACGTTTCCTTATCCAAATTCAATTGAAGTGCCTTCGTTAAACCTTACTGTCACCTGTCAAATGGTAACATTACTAATTATTAAAACGGAAACAATTAAAGTTTATCCGGTTTGATACTTTCTATTAGTGTTATGAGGACAATCTACCGAATTATTTTGATTACGTTACGATATACACGGTTAGGGTTCGTAAGAATATTATTACGTATACCTGTGTTGTCAGCAAACGAAGGTGTTAAATTGAAACGACATCGGTTCTCTCGAAGTCTGTTGTTCCAATTAAAAAGAACAAATAAAACAACAAACCAATTGGAATTTGGCGCAATGCAGGATGCCTGGATGAATACGTCCACCCGTGGTGACTCATTCCGAATTCGTAATTGCTTACATAGTCTAATGTACCTACAACGCGATTTCAAGTAATAAATTTACCATATATCTCATATATCGGTGATTATTGTTGTGCCGTCCGCTGATTGCAATCGGAGTCACATATTTCAGCGACGTGATTGAAATTAAACACAAACCAAAATTAGGCTGTATATATATCTTTTACATATCTCTCTCATTAATTTCAAGCCAATAACACTGTACCCGCAGACAACGTAGGTACTGCTTTATAATTAAAATATTAAGGCAACGTCATCACATTAACGAGACGCTTAAACTTGTAACAATTGTTTTCGAAAAATAGCAGCAATTGGTTCGCTGACTTTGCGAGAAATATTAGCACGAAAATGTACGAACAAATATCACAGCGTTTAACTTGAAAGGTTTTATTAGATTTAACTTATTCGAAAATCCCAACTCGACCCAAACAATTTCAGGTAGTTAACGCTAACATGTGACAAATAGAATAAGTAATAGGTAACCCTATTTCTCAGATGCCGTAGCCATCTCAACATGCGATAAGTAATCACTTTGTACAGGGTCCCAAATTGCATTTGCCCATAGATACAGGGCCCGCACGCTCTGCCTCGCTACACAGATCCCATCTATCTCTACTTTGGGGATTGCCTTTCTATCGTTTGAAGTGTATCTCTTATTAAGTTTGGCAATGTGTATCTCCGCATTTCTAGTATTGAAAGCTTTTGTGTTGAGCTCGAAACTTATCTGTCTAGTAAAGTTTCGAGCTACAATTGTTAATTGCTACAAGTGTGTAGGTTTCTTGACAGAAGACCAAGGCAAGGACTCGCTTTACAAAAGCTTGTAACTTGTAATACACAAGCGGAAATCTGTTTTTAATACATTTGAAAAGAGATTTCCGCTTGTAATACAAGTTACAAGCTATTCTGAAACGGGACCAGATATTGGAGTGCGTTAGCGCAAACAGTAAAAATGGGTCGGTTATAGTTTTGACAGTAACATCTGGATAGTTGCCCCGGGGGTATAGTTGCCTTGCTTACAATTCCTCTGACAGAAACACATGTTATTTTATTTATCTACCGAGAGACTCATCAACTACAACTAAGTTGACCGTGTTGCATGTATCTGTGCGATTGTATGGGATGGCTAGGTGCGATCAAAGTTTTTGCGGGGATTAGGCAACTGTCCCCTATATGGGATATTTGCCCCAAAATTTTGACCTCAGTTAAAATCGCCAAGACTCTGGAAATATCAAAGATAATGTTAATTTCTTTTACAAATTTGAAGATAATAAACCAAAGTACCTACCCGTTTTGCTAATAAATAATCTTGCCTTTTGTACCAAGAGATATAAATTTATTTCGAAAAGTGGGGCAACTATCCGGGTTTTACCCTATACCTCTGAACTGATTTGATAATTCAACCGTGCATAAGGACTCGGGACGGGACTTATATTATTAGTTTAATATTAAACAAGCCGTTATAATATAACAGTGAGAAACTAAATACTCTGAGTTATACGAGTACTTCAAATACTATAGATATTGTGAGTCTCACTCGCGAACTGAAGGTTTCATAGAAATATTTCCTTACCCCAACGTAACAGGCCGGTTAACTTCACGTTGCACCTGGTATCTATGGCGTAACATAAAAATAATAAATTAGGTACAAAGTTAAAGCTAACCAGGATGATAAAAAAAGGTTTTTGATGGCTAAGACAAAATAACCCAGATTGATATACGTATGGTTATGATACTTATGACAGTTATGAATTTTGTGTAATTTTAATATTTATTTATATTATTCGAGTTTTTTTTTAATAATGCGTTTGGTAATCTTTGAAGATAAAAATAAAGGGGGCCTGAAATGATATTTTTTTCACGTTTTATTCATAATCAAATATTCATAAATAGAATTACCTAAACATAAAAATAAGAACAAAAATTGAGAATGAGGAAATCAAGCCCTTCTATGCCCTTTATGGCCTAGCAACTAAAACTTTAGAGTTTTTGCCCTTCTCATATTAGTAATTTTTCATCAAAAGTACCCATTTTTTAGTTCTCGATATAAAACGTGCTAAGTGTTCATTGTTTATTTAGATTCAAAAATTAAACACCATGTAATTCAGTCCTACCACCGATAAAAATACATAAAAAAAAATCAAATCGGTTTGTCCTAGGTAGGGATTGCCGGTATCGATACTTTATAAATTCAGGAAGGAAATGTTTGTACGTCTGTAAACGCGGAC